>JAUPFT010000003.1:33091661-34549161 GCA_036936625.1 Parnassius smintheus behrii | reverse complement strand
TATGTATTTATCAATTATTTCGCCTATAAATAGTAACTGCCATAAATGAAAATACCACTGCCATCTTGCGTAGCATATTTACCGTGGCAGCTACCCGGCCAGCCGGCACAAGCTGTGACATAGTTTTTGTTCTGAATTGCCATTCCAGTAATAGTATACATGGAAGTCTTTGGTCAGCTATTATTATTTCTAAATTCTTACCTTGAAGCAATGTAGTGAAGAAAGCCATTTGTATTTAATATTAACATCTGCTTATAAATTGCACATATGTATACATGTAATAAAAATGTAAATTGCATATACCTGTACATTTTATATTTTTGTAACAAAATTGTTTTAGAGGGACTAAAAGTATAGCAATTCAATACATTTTTATTATTTTTTATATTGTCTTTCTGTTCGTCCTTTTGTATGTCTGTTGTTTACGAATATATCACGCATAACTTACTGATTTGGTTTATTCTATCAGAAGTTGTGATTAATAATCTATGTCCCGTACATACGAAGTATAGGTACGACTTAGTTCAATGGTGGCGTTGAGTCATCAAGTGCATTTTATCTAATCTCAGAATTTGTAATTAAATTAAATAAAAATGTATGTATAATTTTATTGATATACTTATACATATCTAAAACAAAAAAATGTACGTTTTTTCACAAATATCTACGTTAATCCATCCATAACACTTACATGTAAACTAAAACTTCACATGTTCAAATATTTAAAATCCATGCAGGTTTCTTTACGACGTTTTCCTTTATCGCCGAGCATTTGGTAAATCTTTTTATAATTTAAAGTATATTCTTATATTTGTAGGTGGAAAACTTGGTCGCGATTGAACTCGCATACATCAACACGAAGCATCCAGACTTCCATAGGGAAGCAGCTTTGGTCTCCGGTCTTTTGAAAAGCACAGACGGTCTCATAGAAGACCATAGCCCAGTTTACAGACAGAAGACTTCTCGGCCAACATCCGTGCCGGTATCAGCAATGTTCAAAGTATATATTTGCTTATGATTTTTTCATTGCTTAAGAGACAGAAATTAATAATGACTAACACAAGGTAAGTATGCAGGCATATTTTAAATGAATCAGGAGACAATGGTGATGTTATTTTGACTTTGATAAACTATTATTTCACATTACTTTATTTATTAACAAACTAACAAGTAGCGCGTTATTTCATAAAAGATTATATAAATAACTTATCATCTGCCAAAACATATTTTTTTTTTTATAAAAGTGTTTGAAAATAGCAGTGAAAGACGACATAGTTTCTTGTAGTATACTTAACATCTCACTTATTATCCATTTAATGTTAAGTTATAACTTATAATTTAACCTTTAATAGAAAACCGACCAAGTTTTAAACCACTATGAAAAGCAAATTTAAATTAAGTGATGCAGTAATTGGCAATAAAGGCTGTGAACTCATAAGGCTCATTTGTCTAATGGGTCATGAGGTCCTTGAGGGTTGAGGGTTTGCATCCCGGGTCGGACCAAAAATCAGTTTTTGAAGTTTTCTCTCAGGAAATTCTCTGTAGCAGCCCCACGTCACGAAGTTGGTGGTATTTCACCCCGTACCTCGGCAAACAGTAAATCTATGAAGAACTTTCAACTCACTTCACGTCGCTATCAACGCCTAGTCTGGGAGTACTTTTTATGTTGGAAAATTGGTCCTAAACTTTTAAGTCCTTCCAAAAATGGCAAAGTAGCAAGGTTTCACGATACGTTGATGATGTTCTCATTTTATTTATGTTAAAGTCAGTTTTTATTGTAATTTATTTATTTGGCAACAGAGTCATTACAATTTTTTTGATTACGTGGAATTATTCTTTACCTATTAAATATTGACCCAAAGTGGCGAAAAGAACTAGTTTTTATTTGAAAGGTCACCACATTCTTTAAGCACACCTTATATAATAAGAAATAATTACAACAAAAACAGCAGTGTAAAAACATCCAATAAGCTTCGAACAAAGATAGTAAAATAAAAAGTAGATAATTACTAAAGATAGCCTACCTTGTAAACAAAATAAAGTGTCTATGTCTAAATCTAACGTTTTAAATCTAATAATTTACGGAGTGCACTGCCGAAGCCAAATTATCCATGGTACTAAAATCTTGTTATACTTGTGATGAGAACGTGATTACGTGTATAATTTTCTTTATCCGATGGTGGTACGATTTTTTTTTAAGTATTTATTTATTTAATCTTTAATGCGAAAGACGTTGGACATATATTTGCTTTTCGTGATGCAATTAATTTTGCCTAAAATATAAGAACAAGCAATGTTTTAATTTTTTTACATAATCATTAGGGATGTGCCGAATATGGATTTCACCGAATACGAATATTCGGCCGAAAGTTCGGTAAAATTTTCACCGAACCGAATATTATTCGGCAGGATTACCTCAGTAATCGGGACCCTCGGGATTAGCACCGAACCCTGCCCCTCGCTCCCCCTCCATACCTGACATGTTATTGCAACATCTAGTACTAAGCAAAATGCCGTAAAATGCTTATGTTTTGATTAGTTTTGTGAATAAAAAAGTATTTCGTTGTGTTATTCTTAGTGAAATTTTAAAATTATATGAGAAAAATTAGTAAGAAAAAGGATCTACTACTTGGTAAATCTTTGTTTGATTCCAAACAAAATTATATCATGTGTTCTATTTGCTATAATTGTAAATATACAGTGCCTCAAAAACATAACGATTTAACCCATAAATAAATATACTTACTTTCAACAGTAAAATTATGAAAGACATGGCATTACTTAATTCATACATTTCAATACATTACATACTTTGAGTACTAATTTAACGAATGTTCGGTGATTTAGCCGAATATTCAGCGGAATACGAATATTCGGTAAAACTGCCGAATATGCCGAATACCGAATATAAAACGAATATTTTATATTCGGTATTCGGTATTCGGCCCATCTCTAATAATCATAGACATAAAATATAAACTTTCATGAACTGTTACATAGGTAGGCAGAGACGACGGAATTCTATTGGACACGATTCTGATACACCCATCTCACTTCTTGCTCGTCATTATCTCTCATACATGCTCGTTGGTTAAGGGTACTTTTAAGTTGGTCCGTCTTAAATATATCACCAATTTAGTTGTTAAACGTCTGTGACTCTAGAGCGTCTCTTGGCGACTCTGCCACTCACGTCTGCATATACTCGTCCCTCTTGCTAACTTTGTTACTCTTTCCTCATTCATTCTTTCTACGTGTCCACACCACCGAAGCATTGCTTTCTTAATCCTGGTCACATCTTCATACAAGTCACAGTTCTCTCATCACACAATTTCTCACCCCCATCATTCAGAGTCGGTCCAAACATACTTCTTAATGACCCCATTTCTGCAGCATTCATTTTACTCTAATGCTTCTTCTGTCACACCCAACATTATTAGACTTACAAACTTTCGAAACAACTATCCAATAACAGATTGAACAGCGACGGGGAAGCTGTACAACTAATAATTTTAATATTATTAATGAAAATTAAAAAAGAAAGACCTACACTTTTTATTATAAATTTTTGATTAAATGATAACTAAAATAAATTAAAAAAGAAAGACCTACACTTTTTATTATAAATTTTTGATTAAATGATAACTAAAATAAATTAAAAAAGAAAGACCTACACTTTTTATTATAAATTTTTGATTAAATGATAACTAAAATAAATTAAAAAAGAAAGACCTACACTTTTTATTATAAATTTTTGATTAATTGATAACTAAAATGTGAAGGGTCAATAGTTGTATACTGTATTTAATATTATTCTTAAAATGGTTTTCTTATAAATCCATTAATAACAGAAAAACAACCTTTATAAATGTTTCTTCAATAAGTAATAAAGTCTTAATAAATATAGCAAATAAATGATTTAAATTACCATGTGTTTACATTGATGCTTACAATTTAATGTAAAACAACAAAATTAAACCCTGTTTACTTATATTAATTATAATTATATCATTTTTAAGTATTTCTAACTTAAACACTTTATTTCGAAATTTTGATAAGTTGATAGATCAAGTAAACAAAAGTGGAAGTGGCCCATGTGTGCATGCTGACAAGAATTTATTGTAATCTGTCGTGTTCATTAGTTATTGTAAAATGTAATCCTCAAACATGCTGTGGAAATTAATTTAATAAATAATTTTCAGCATGTGCCAGCAATCACAGATGGGCAAGAGAATAAATCACCACCTCAAAACTCTAAGAGTGAATCTCCTTTCGGTCTACAGGTAACACATATTTTATTCCATTTTAACCCATCAGTCCCCTTAAAATTCCCATGCAGTCGCATGCGCCCGGCAAATCCCGAGCGGCCGCATGCGACCGCACCAGCCCACACCTCTTTAAATCATTAAAACTTATATTTAGAGACTACTTTTCTATGAAGAAGATTGGTATAAAATAATCTATACAAAATTCTCTATATAAAAGTCACGTTTTACTTCATTACAAAAAGACTGTTGTATTTTGATAACAAAAACAAAACATACCAAGCGAATGTCGGCAGCGTGAAAATCACAATTATTACAATATATATTACTCGAATTTGTTTACGTAAAAAGATTAATTATATTCACATAAAAACTTTCATTACAACTTTATAATAAAACACTAGAAAATTCCAAAAATGAACGTAAATTATAAATAAATATCCATAGCATAACTATTTTTATTGCTCGAAGAGTATAGAAAATTTCATATTAATTCTATAATGCCAAACTTCTTCATAGAAAAGTAGTCTCTAATTATAAGTTTTAATGGTTTAAAGTGCTGTGGGTGTGCGCGGTTGAATTCGACCGCTTGAATTTTGACGGAATAGCGCCGCGGTCGAATTCGACCGCTTAGGGCTTTAAAGGTTAATGTAAAAACAAAGATACATACAGAGCCATTTGTAGCATTAGAGAATGATCCCATTGTTACAATTCTACATATTAAACATGACTGTGAGTTATATTAAATAGAAAATAAGACTGCTTGTTTGATGTGATTTTATAACTTTTGAACTTAACCTTTTTTATTGCAGTTAAATGGAACAACAGAGAATAAAGCACTCACACCCCAGAAACCAGTCAATTTGCTACCTGAAGTGCCCAATCAAACGTCTAGAAAGCTTTCTGATCGTGAACAGCATGACTGCGACGTTATCGGTGAGGCTTTTTTATATTGTTATATTTTATTCTACTGATATTACCAATCCTAACTTTGTCCTTCTTATTATTAACAACTGCTAAAATCAAACATTATGCAACCGACTTCAATATAAATAAAATAAGAACATCAACAATGTAGTTTACGTCTATTATTAAGGATAATAAAAACTACTGTTCATTATGAATCAAAATGCAGATGCGTTGGTCGGCCATGGGGACTAAGATAGAATGCTGAACTGAATAAAAATTAAAAAAAAAACAAATATAACATTGTGAGAATCATAAAATAATTTACATTAAATGAATGCCTGTCCTGAATGAACATATTCACACAATTTTTCTTTTATAGAGTAAGGGTGACTAACGAGCACAGTCCACCTGATGTTATCCACTTAACATCGGGTGGACTGTGTGCTGTGGCTCATAGACATCTACATTTATCCTCGATTAGGAATCAAAATACAGATGCGTTGCCACCCCTGAGGACTAAGATGGAATGCCTTGTTTCCTGTGAAAAAGTTCTCCGATACTCTAAACTCACTAGTATTCTGTGAGAGTGTGGTCCTTCCCCGGTCGAGCTTTAGTTTTAGTTTTGATAAAAATTGTGACCCATTTGTTATACTTAATGATTAATATTCACTAACTCCCTGAAGTGCAGTGCATATAATATGTATGTAGCGCTATTATTAAACAATATTTCATTATGATGCTAGGTGGACGGAGCGAGCCCACACCAAACCAAAATTCGAATCCAAAGATATTACAAGGCATCATGATGATGCATTTGAACGAAATGGGTGACTTAGTTGGTGAGGATTGTAATAGAGCCAACGCGGACTTTGCTTTACTCATAGCTCACCGTTAGGTTTTCCGGCCACCTTTCATCAATGTTGCTATATTGCTTGATGCTTTTAAATGTTAACATATTTACATTTGCATGCCGTTTTATATCTCCGAAAACCCTCAATTTGCGTCTTTGTTTACGACTGTATTAATGTTCGATAAAAAGATTTTATATCATTAAATTGTAGACATATTTTATATGATCAACAAAAATATCTATAGAAATATTAACTTTCAGGATAATTTAACTTAAACATAAATTGAGGGTATTTTCTGAAATGTTTACTAAATATTAAAAATATAGTGATATAACTGCAAGGATCCTTATACTCCAGAAAGCACGCAAATATTACGCAAGCGACTTTTAGCACCGTCTCTTTTTCTTAAAAGCCTGTTTGTTTTTTTTTTTGTGTATTACACTTATTTAAATGTATAGAAAGTTGTGTTAATAAAAATTGTTTTTTTAATTTCGAATCTCCTTTTTAAAGTTTTATTATTTTTTCAGAGAAATTGATAAAATCCTATTTCTATATCGTGCGCAAGTCAATCCAAGACTCCGTTCCGAAGGCTGTAATGCATTTCCTTGTGAACTATGTGAAGGATAACCTACAGTCGGAACTTGTGACTCACCTGTACAAGTCCGATCAAGCGGAGAGCTTACTGAACGAGTCAGAACACATTGCACAGAGGAGAAAGGAGGCTGCCGATATGCTTAAGGTATTTTGTTAATGTATTAGTAGAAGTCTTCGGCTATTCAGCACTTGCGTGAGACTAAACTATCCCATTGCTTACCTACAATTCTTTGGTACCGAATCAGTAAAATCCATTGTTTGTCGTACCTGTAAGCGAAGTGTAAGGCGGTCCCCCACCAGATGGAGTGACAACCTGTAAAAGCGATGCAAGACCTCGATGCACGCAAGTGACTCAGGATCAGGAAAATGTTTTATAATAAAAATACTAATTACTTTGCAACCTTCTGCTAACTAAATACAATGATGTGTCTTACCTGGATTGAAGAGCACCTCCCGCCCTCCCTCAATTGCATGCACTAACTCTACATCACCTGAGGATGCCTCGTGTAGAGGCGAAACACGTGTCGTATTATCGTCGATGGTGTGTCTTACCTGGAATAGTGGTGTTGGAAGAAGTGGTGCCGGGAGTAGTGGTGTTGGGAGTAGGGGTGGTGGGACTAGTGGTGACGGAGTTAGTGCATGCAATTGAGGGCGGGAGGTGCTCGTCAATCCAGGTAAGACACATTATTGTATTTAGTTAGCGGAAGGTTGCAAAGTAATTAGTATTTTTATTATAATGGATTTCCGCAAAGTAACGCCTGATTTTATCAATTATCAAAATGTTTTATACCGTCTCACAAGTATGATAAAATTGGCTGTCCGCCAGAAATTTTAGCATTCTACAGAAACAGAATATTTTATGTTCAATTTAGATTTTATAAATAATGCTTATTAAAACTCACTCTTGTTTAATTACAACTGCTTCGGAAAAACCCTCTGTCCATGGAAGAACCAGCAAAAACCCAGCGGGACTTAAAAAAAACAGCTTACAATCATGTATGGTACACAATTAATAACATAAAACAAATTAAAAATAACTAGGTAGTGATGAACTCTGCCAGGGGTTATTATCATCCTTGGATTCCTTAATATTATAATAATCCTTTTTATACAAAATTGGCTTTATAAAGTTTTTGAACTTTGAGCAGGCAAAATTTTGTATTTTTCTGGGATTTTGATTTTGAATTACTGACTCGGTGAAGTTGAGTAACTGGTACTGCTAGTGACCTAATACTATCCGCCTCTACTTTCAAATATCCACCAAATCTCATAGTCTATTATAAAATATTATACCTATGTTATAAGTTTTATATAAAGCAAATAGTTTTCAACTTTGCATGTTTTTATTTTTCAGGCATTACAACGTGCTGGCCAAATTATAAGCGAGATAAGGGAAACACACATGTGGTGATATTCAGATGAGGATTCTAGTCCGTGAAATAGTTAATTGAGCCTTGGCTCTGTACATACATCCATTTAGGAATTATGTGTATTAGGCATTTTTACTTATTAAAAACTGATTCCATTAGGTGTTTACATAACTTCAGTGAGGATTAATCATGATTTCACTTTATTCTATACGTAATAGCCGTTACGGAACAGCAGTTCCGTCACCAATTTTCGTAAACATGAGATTTTCAATTCGTATCATTTACGAATTGTAGTTCAAGAAGAAAATTTATTATTTTCAGACAGTTGATTCTGAACACTTACGATATCAGAGGGACGAGTTCAAATATGTCACCTACATAAGACTCCGCATTTTAGTGCTGTGAGATATGATTATAAAAACCACGTGTTATGTAATAGGAAACAAATACAGCTGAAGAATTAACAAAAGAAGTCAAAAGTATGTTATTCTTCTAATATAACTAAACTGGTGGCTCAGGACCATGACTATAATGGTGATAATGATAAAGTAAACTACGTAAATTTTCAAAGCCAATAATTGTGATGCAATTAAAGTTTTGATTAAAATTATTTCGTTATTTATTACAGCCTATCAAAAGTCTACTCCTGAACAGCCCCCCCCCCCCCCCCCCTTAGACTAACCCATAGGTAGGATATTTGTCATAATTGCCACACTCGCTGGCGTTGTAATAGCTTAGTGCCCCGCTTAGGCTATAAATAAGTTCAAGGTCTTCGATCAACAATACCAACTAGATGTCGGGTCGGCGCAAGAAATCCATGTCAGTAAATAAGAGCGCACATGAGACGTGAGCTCTTGCACGTGAGAGTGTAGTTCGCAAGGCAATAACGGGAAAAAGAACTTTATTTGTTATAACTTAAGGTTCATTTCACACTAAACGTTATTTAATTCATGTCTTTTCATAGTTTATATTCATGCGGACAGTATTTAGCTATGATTTTGTACGTGACCCGTTATCTAGTTGGTATTGTTGATCGAAGTTCAAAGTATTAAATATAGGGCTATTAATAAAATGGCTTCATGAAGTTATGTAAAGATCTTACTGATAAAGGTGTTCTGTTGACATTCATTTGCTAAGCTTCGCTGCAGCTATCTGCTGATCGAGCAATTTATTCATGACACTGCATGCTTGTGGGTACTTTTTTATAGTTGCAAAGCTTAATGAGAAAGAATGTAACAGTTTTCACAGTGTCTCATTCCTTTTTTTTGTATTTTCTTTTTACCGTACAATTTTTTTTAAATCGAAGTAAAGTTGCTATTTATTATTGGTACATATAATGCTAATACCTATATTAACATTCTTGTCGACTTTTAATTGTGAGTTTTTTTATACAAAAATAAAAGTAACCAAAAATATGTGTGTTAATAAATGTAGTCACCTAATAAATTATGTTACACATTTTTTAAAGAAACCTAATTTTTAATTTACGAAGTAAAACGCATTTACTTTGTTATCATACTCCTAATTATCAATTAATTCATTATCTTTACGATTTTAAGAAATAATTTAAGACTTTTTAAATTACGAAACGGTATCTTTCAACTTGCATATTTACTTCAAGGAAAATGTAATATTCTTTTAGACCAAGAATTGCTTTTGTAGTTAATAAATAAAAATTTATTAACTGCACATAATATGTAATGCTGTTGTTTTCAGTTACCATACAGTTAATTTTAACGTACATAAATTAATGTGTGTAAGTGCTAATTTCATCGTAGTGTTGAATCAGTGATATTAGTTACTCATAAATTACTGATACGAAAGTTGTTTGGTTGTTGGTTTTCTAACTCAATAATGGTCAAATATTGCGCTTGTTGTTATGTAACACGATTAAAAAAATTGTTATGAATTTTTTTCTCTTGTGTACACAAGGCTATGTAGAATATATTCGTGAAGATTTTTTTTACTTTAGAAATACTTTCTTGGTCGTATATTTTTAAAATTATAGTATATAATATTGTATTTGTATAAATAGTTCCTTTAATATTTTTTTAGACTGTATGCATGTTTTTATAATATTGTCATCATTCAAACAGTAATATAAAAATATTAATGTTTGCGGTTGAAAATTTGGAATTGTCGAGTGTTTGTAAAGTTCGTATTTTGCAGTTTAATGAGACAAAAATTTTTTATTTACTTTTGAAAAACATTAGAAAGTTATTTGCAAACGCCACTAATAAAGTTTAGCAGAAAAGGTGTTTGTGAAAGTATATAAGCATAGATTTTATGCAATACTTCTCATTTACAAACTCGCAACCTCGTCTTTTATCGTCACCATGTTAGCGGTAGTAAGTATTCCAATGTTACACAATGTATTTATTGTTAAAGTTCATGGTGTGTTGTTCTCGAAACAAAGTGAATGTTACGACGAATAAGAATGTATTTAAAAGTCTGTTATATTAAAATAGAATTATTTGCCATGGTATTGGTGGTTTTTATTTTGCCTATCTTCGATTGACCTACTTATCACAACACCTACATATTTCGTAATAAAACATGTCTTATGATAATAGAAATGGAGGTGTTTTTTTATGTAGAATAGGGGTGGCAAACTCCAAACTAGGGCAAGCCCAAGATATGGTTTTGTTGTTTTTAGCAGATTTATAAAAATACACCAATCTTGATCGGTCTACACTCTTTAGTTTCATATTCTGTGCTGTCAAGGACGTGTATAACAAAGCGCACAGAAGGCATACTACTGCTAGATAGATGACATATCAGCAATTGCATACGTTCGGTGGCTTTGAAAAAAGCCGTTTGGGTTTGCGTGAGCAAAAAAAAAGATATTAAGGCTACAGTCTTTTAAAGTTGACTCACATCGAATCATTAGCGCCACTTTGATTTCTTTTTTTACAGCAAATTATTGTTTCAGAGTAAAATATTTTGATAACACATAAATACCCAGATTATAAGTAATGGCTAAATTTTTTTTTTGGTTCATCTATGTGGTCTATGTTAGATAAATCAAACGGTAAATAGAGCTCTCTCGCACCCAACGCAATTTCGAGCTTTGTTCGTGTACCATTATAAGGCAATCGATAATAAAAAGGCGAAATCTATTCAGCGCGTTAATAGCTAAACATCTTCATCTCCAAAATGCGCTGTTTCTTTTTTTCTAAATATCTTTCATTGTCTTAAATAAGAGGTCTCAATTTCGTTAAATTTCGCTGTTTTCGCTTCATAAAAAACTATTTGTTTCATAGCAATAGCTGAAAATATTTATGCTATAATTATTTTTTTCTCAAGGGCAGGTGTTTAATTAGACAAATATTAAAAAATAATAATTTAAACCACTTTATTTCAAAATTAATAATTATTTCGATCGACCTATAAAATATTGACTTTATAAACAATAATTGCGGGCAATATTCCTTAGTAGCCGCTGAGCGGCTGTAGCGTTCAGACGTTTTGTCTGTGCCAAATTTTTGCACTTCCTCTCGCTCTAACATTCCTCTTTCTCTCTCTTTCCCTAATCTTGGTTGCGCATTGTTACGAATTGAAAGTTTCTCTACTTTATTATTTTTTGCATATAATTCTTTAAGGGTTTATAAATCATTTTGTATTTGTTTTATAACTTTTAATTTCGATATGGACCATAAACGTAAAAAATATGCTTGTACCAGAAAACGAAAATTGAAATCAAACGTTGAAGCAATGAACAGAAATAGAATTCAAAGGTAAGTTTTTTTGTGTTTCATAGTAAAATAGTTAACAACGTGCATATGTGTGAGCACTTGGTTAAATATTAGGTATATAATTAGGTAGGTACTTTTAAGAATAGTTTATAAATGAGTTGCATATTTGTACCCAGATTTTATTATAGTAAAATAGGTAAAACCTACATATTATGTAAGTTCTTCAAGGAAATATAGAAGTATTATACATTTTTGGATTGCACATGATGTTTTGTTTACAAGCGACAGTAGCCTAATGGCAGGGAGCGGACCGCGAACTCAAAAAGTTCGTGGGTTCGAATCCACCATTCGACTACTGGCGTGAACCACTCGTAACACAAGCAATTTAAGCTTACCACGAGTGGTTAATGTCCTTTTTTTTAAAAAAAGTACATTATGTTTTTATAGAAATACTTTTTTAATTTAATTTTTAAGTGTCATAAGGAAAATTTCGTCTTTTTGATTTTCAACTAGAGATTTCCTTGTTACCGGTAGCTGCTGATGTCGAGTTAATGACATTTTTAGATACGAAAACTATTCAGTAATACACGTAGACAAAGTAACTAGTAGTACTTAAGAGTAAACTATTAAGTAATATCCTCAGCATCCCGTAATTTATTGTACGCCCACTATGGCCAATTTTGGATATAATGTGGCGTCAAACTGCTTACGACGTCCAATATACGGACGTCAAATAGGAGACTTAGCGCAATGTTCGCAAATTGTCATGCTGATCACAGAAACGTCAAAATCTAAAAAAAATTGGACGTCATTTTTCTTCCTCTTTAGCTTCCTGAGCTAATTGATTCTCGCATGGAACGCTCGATGCCAATCAAAGACCCTCCATACATCATTCAAGCCATTGCGAATAAATTAAAAAAAAGCGCTAAGTCGTCCGTCGATGCTGCTGTACAAGAATAGTAATTCATGCATATAGGTAAATGCTATACAAAGTTATATTATTGTTATATTGGAGTTGTTACCGCGCTCTGTGCGTCGTTGCACAATGGCGAATACTATAAAATGTGTCGCCTGTAATATTGTGATCGATGAGCTACTCGCTTATGTTCATAATAAATTATCTGTTATTGACGAGGAATCATTGAAACGAATATGTGTTAGCGCGTTTACTAGCAGTGAAATAAGCAAATCGAAAACGTTATTATTTGAATCGCTACCCACGGATCAGCGTAAAATTACAAGAAAAAGGAAAGGAAAAGAAGAAAGAGACTTGGATGACATCATTTGCGTGCTTAAAAGTGTAGATCCAGAAAAAATTCCAATTTTTGTGGCTAGGGAACTCGAGAAATTACCCCCTATTTTATTTGACCATCTCGATTGCACGAAACTATTGAAAGATTTGACACGACTTAATGCGGAGATCGAAGAGGTTAAAAACACCTACGCTACTGTAAAACAAATTGAAGATTTGCGATCTTACGTACATAACTTAAAGTACGAATCGCTACCACCGCCATTAACTCCTGCCAAGTATGTAAACATGAGAAGCGGTGGTGCTTGGAATGTCGATAGCGGCCCTATTGGGTTAACTTTGAGCCATAATAACACATCGGACGGAGACGACTTACAACAGTTACGTAATAGTGTGCAAAGCAACTGTGAAAACGATGTAATAAATTGTAATAATGACGTCATAGTATGCACGACATTATCTCCTGAGATGGGCAATAAGCATGCATCGAATACGGCGGTGGTGCCTGCACCAGGCAAGGTGGAGCGAATGGCGGTGGCGTGCAGCTGTGAGTGCATAGAGGAGGTTCGAGTTTCACCGTTACCTCCAAGTGCTGGCCCAAGTACGTCTACACAAATATTATCTGCGCCCGCATCTAACCTAAGGCGGACAGGTCAAGAGACGTCGAATATTCAATCCTGTCATGAAAACAAAGTGATTAATGACTGGCAAATGGTAAATAAGCGTAAGACTAAGCTGAGATATAGGTATTTGGGCGAAAAAGGAAAAGCAGAAGCGTCTGTTTCATCGTTTAAAGCCGCTGATAAAAACATGCCTATTTTCATAACCAATGTACACCTTGATACCGTGGAGTCTGACATTGTTGATTACATAAGGGCGAAAACACAAGTAAGAGTGACATTGGAGAAAATAAATATGAAGAAAGCAATAAATCATAAAGCCTATAAATTCCTGGTGCCGGAGTCGAAAGTTTCTATATTTTTAGATGAGAAAATATGGCCGGAGGGGATAATATTTAGGCGATTTGTGCATTTTAAAAATAGACGAGCTGACACAGTGAAGTCAGCAGGCGGCCCTTTGACCTCGAGGAATGGATAGTACGACCTACAAGTTTGCTACTTATAATTGTAAAAACGTCAAGAGGGCGGTCAGCGATGTCTGTCAATTATGTGATGAGTGCGTGGTGATAGCGCTGCAGGAGACGTGGCTGATGCCAGATGAACTGGCATTTTTAAGTAGCATAGACAGCAGATTCAGCAGCACCGGGACGTCGGCTGTGGATACGGCAGCAGGGTTATTACGCGGAAGACCGTACGGAGGGACAGCGCTGCTGTGGAATACCACTGTGTTTCCTAGTGTTACGGTAATAAGTTGCGATAATCCGAGAGTGAGTGCTATACGTGTCGTCACGACAGTGAGTCCGTTTATTGTGGTGTCTGTGTACATGCCGGTCAATAAATTAGTCAACCTGCCTGTATTCACGGACTGCTTGGGAACTGTAAGTGCTATCAGTAAGGAATATAGTAACGAACCTATTTATGTGTTAGGGGATTTTAACGCTCATCCGAATGAATTATTTTTTAAGGAACTAAAAAGTATATGTAATGAGTTTGCATGGGTACCTGTAGATATAAAAATGTTGGGATTGACTTCTGATACTTTTACCTACATGGATCCAGCTAGTGGGTCAAAGCGTTGGTTGGATCATTGTGTGTTGTCGCAATCAGCGGAGTCCTCTGTGGGCAGTGTGTATGTCAAGTATGACATACTATGGTCGGATCATTTTCCTGTTATTTGTGAATGTAATTTGGGATGCCTGACTCCTATTAAAATTACTCCTATTAATACTGTTAATAAATTGGTTTGGGGGGAAAGAACATCAGACCAAATTTCTTTTTATAGAACTGAATGTCATAAACGTCTTAGGTTGATAGATTTTCCGTCTGAATTTGTAAAATGTGCGGATAAATATTGCAATGACCCAAAACACCTAGTTATCGTCGATAAATTGTACTCTGACATCGTGCTCGCCTTATCACAAGCCGCCGCGGAGGGCAGGGGGGGCGAGCGGGAGCAGAGTAAGCGGGATTGCCGCGCTAAATATATTGCTGGCTGGAATAAACATGTCAGTGACAGTCACGGGAGGGCCAGGGCGAGTCTTCAGGAGTGGTTGCTGTGTGGGCGTCCTACCACAGGAGATGTATACAAAAAGATGTATGAATGTAAGAAAATATTTAAATCACGTATTAGGTGGTGTCAAAACCACCAAGACCAGATAAAAATGGACATACTTGCCTCCAAACATTGCAAAAAGGACTTCACAGGTTTCTGGAAAAATACTAACCATCTGAGGAGTCGGCCTGGTTTTCCTGTGACTGTGGATGGAACAAATGACCTCAAGGGTATAGCTGATAAATTTAAAAACAATTTTATTGTCAAATCACCTCTGGGACCGTCAATATCACAGGCTACAGGAGGGGTGAGCGGGGAGTATCTAAATACCCGAATAAAAACTAAAGATGTGTTGAATGCAATACAATCTATCTCAAAGGGTAAATCCCCTGGGCATGATGGGTTGAGTGTGGAACATGTACATCACGCTGGGCCTCATATATCTAGGGTGTTGTCCATGTTGTACAATCTTTGCATATCTCACTCTTACCTGCCCGCGGATATGATGAAAACTGTTGTGGTACCAGTGGTGAAAAATAGGGCGGGAGATTTGTCAGACATATCTAATTATAGACCTATATCCCTGGCAACTATAATAGCAAAAGTGTTTGACAGCATTCTCAATACACATTTAAATCAACACATACAGTTAAAGGACAGTCAGTTTGGGTTTCGTTCGGGGCTGTCCACTGAATCTGCTATATTGTGTTTGAAGAGTGCTGTCAAATACTACACTACAAGAAAAACACCTGTTTACGCTTGTTTCCTTGACCTTTCGAAGGCATTCGACCTTGTGTCTTATGACATACTATGGAGGAAGATGAAGGAAGCCCATATACCGGATGAACTAGTACACATTTTCAAGTTTTGGTACGGGAACCAAAGTAACAGCGTGAAGTGGGCGGGCACTATGTCAGACCAATACAGGCTGGAGTGTGGTGTGAGGCAGGGTGGGTTGAGCTCTCCTTCTTTATTCAACCTGTACGTTAATGAACTGATTGAGGCGCTCAGCAAGCAACATGTCGGTTGTCATATAGATGGCGTTTGTTTCAATAACATTAGTTACGCGGACGACATGGTTCTGCTGAGCGCCTCGGTCTGTGGACTCAGAAAGCTTCTGAGAACGTGTGAGGATTATGCAGCTGGTCAGGGGCTGATTTATAATTGTAAAAAGAGCCAGTGTATGGTCTTTCAGAGTGGTTCTAATAAGGTGACGGAGATGCCTTCTCTTCTACTTAATGGAATACCGTTAAAGAGAGTATATGAGTTTAAATACTTAGGCCATATTGTCACCCCCACACTGAGAGACGATGCTGACATTGAGCGGGAGCGGAGGGCGCTGTCGGTCAGAGCGAACATGGTGGTACGGAGGTTTGCACGGTATTCGGAGGGAGTGAAAGTAACTCTTTTCAAAGCTTATTGCACTTCCTTTTACAGCTGCAGCCTGTGGACTGACTATGCGCAAATATCGTACGGTGCCCTACGCGTCCAGTTTAATAACGCGTTCAGGATGTTGGTGGGGCTCCCCCGGTACTGTAGTGCATCGACGATGTTCGCGTGTGCTCGTGTGGACTGTTTTCACACTACAATGCGCAAGCGAGCAGCGTCACTGGTACGGCGAGTGCGGGGGAGCCACAACAGCATGCTGACCGCGATAGCAAGTAGACTGGATTGCCCCTACATCAACCATTGTTGTGGCCTACACATTGTGCACAGTAGGAATTAATATGACATGTGCAGGGAAGATTAGGTATTTATTGTGAGTGTTTATTGTTTTTTAATTACTTTAACATTGATTTATGATATATTGATTGAGATTTTAATTTGATTATTTTAATTTTTATTTTGATTTCAATTTAATTTAATGAACCTAATGTAATGTAATTTTTGTAATGTGACTGGTGATATAATTATACCTATATGAGTCTGTGTTACTTGATGAATAAATGATTTATTATTTATTATTATTATTAAAGTTACATTATACTTTAATGAGAAACTATAAATATGTGTGATAGTGGACTGTTTGTACTTATATAGAAATTATTTTGAGTTTTTTTTTAATCTATTTTAGTATTTAGAACTACTTGACGTACTTGACGGATTTTCGATAGTGTCATCGACTTATTACGAAACCCTCAGTGCACGACTCATTCTAGCACTTGCCAGATTCATTTGAATAATCAATAATACGAGTACATGTTATACAGGTTCTAGATGATTATCTTTTAGAAACCTTTTCAACAAAACAACAAAAATTATACAAACTTAAAATATATTTTTTTTGTGTAACGAATTTTGTAATAAAAGCATGGAACAAAAATAGATACGAGGTAGAAAATCTGTATGTGAAAATTTGTTAGCTAATTATCAATAATCCTGTATATTAGATAAATTGATACTGGAAAATCTTAGTAGAGCAACTTTCCACGCTACGGCCAGAAAGATAACTGCGGTGGCGGTACATGAAGTGGCGGGGCAGGGAGGGTGTAGATGTGTCACCAGAACGCAATTTTTCTGTTTTGCTCTGAAAGACTGGGCTCTTAACATACAATACAATACAATTCTACGGTGTTGATGGGAGACTTCAACGCAAAACTAGGCACAAGAGAAAGCGGTGAGCTGAAGGTAGGGAAGGGCAACGGAACCCTAGGGGCCAGCAGCTGGCCGACTTTATGGAGAAAGAGCGACTCTTTATGATGAACTCTTCTTCCAGAAGCGGGAAGTCCACTTCCACAGGAAGTGGACCTGGTCGAGTCCCGACGGTTCGACAAAAAATGAGATTGACTTCATTATGACGACCAGACGCCAACTGTTCAGTGATCGCGAGGGTGAAAACTGGTAGCGATCACCGAATGGTTAGAGGCGCACTGAACTTAATTTGAGAGGTCTTGTCTAGTGAAGTCAACGCTCCGTCCCCTCGTGCGCTAATCCAAGGTCCCGAAAACTTTCGTTCTTTACTTTTAAAAAAAATTCGTTCCGTTATCGCCTTAATGCCAATATAATTGACGCTGGTGTCAATGATTCCGCTAATTCCAAGACATGTGAATAAAACTGCCCATCGTTTCTCATGTCGCCTTTCCACGGATACACTCATGGAGCCGAAATAATCTACGGCGGAACATGTGAAAGGTGGCTCCTGGTGAGCTATTCACTCTAATGGAAGGTTGCCTTGCGGCACTAATTGTGGCTTTGACTTTATAAGTCTTACACTATTGACAGTTGTGTGAAATACTACGAACTGTATTACGTAAATTCAAAACATAAAATTTCTGGTGCACCTCATTCCTCACCGTCTGATGATTAGCGTGACCAAAATGATGATGAACTTCTCTAATCATCATTTTCACTATGTCGTGTTTACCGTCCAAAATGACAGTCTTTCGACTTTCCTCTGTTAAATTCGATTTGAAAGGTAAACGACCGTTTAATCTAAGGAGGTTATCCTCTCCTAGCTCCACTGCTAACACTTTTCTATATTTTTTCCTATTATTAAACAGCTTATTTCCAAGTGGAAACACTTGTAGTGGACGTCAGTCACCTCAGTCCCCCGTGACCATGGGTGCAGGAAAGTACCCGAAACGTCGGGAGTTAAAAATAATTAAAATTAAACGCGATAAAATCCGTAAAAGTAGTTTTAATCAATGTGTAGTGTTAGCGTAAATACCATAAGAAATCATTATGTATGCCAGTACGGACTGGAAATAGCAAATAAAATACGCCGATTAGAAGATCTAAAGACTTTTTTTGCGCTCAAAGCAATAAGGGCACCCTCCGGTAAGCGTGGGATGGAGGCGGTGAATGCTCATAGCATACCACGCAGCCGGCTGTGTGGTTATGGAGACTTTTACCCACTAAACACCGCCTTTAGGGACTGGCTTAACGATCTAGCTAGAGATCTTTAAGCCGTATCGAACGCGACCCCCCTTGGATGAAAGGGCGGCGCTAGCGGCTAGTAGCCACTGGGAAGAATTGCTGCCTAATTAAGGCAGCTTACGAATGGGATGACTTATTATATTGAATTTAGAAGGTGTTGGTGCTCGGTAAGCGCGAGCAGACGGTCCTGAGGGGACTGGGAAGCGCGTAGTTTGCGTGTTAAAATTGCGATATCTCTTACGTCGATATTGCGGATAGCAGTGTATACTGTAACTACGTTATCGGCGCAAGAGGGTTCCGCCTGATGTCGGGGCCTTAGTGGGCGAAGGTGAGGAGGCCTGTAGGGTCCCTGAGGGGGCCGATATAAGTCCTGAGGTGACTGAGAGTTGCCCTGAAGGGGAATTTTGGATGGGAGAGCCGGGAATGTACGGTCATTGACCGGTGGCGGAGCTTTTTTGGCAGCTTTGTTGCCGAGATTGGGGCGAGGCGCGCGAGGGCAGCCTCTGAAGTTGGCCGTATTGCCAGCCTGTCCGCAAAGGACGCAAGCGGGTGGATACTCGGTATCACGGCTGAGCAAATGGCCGCCGCATGCCCGTAGCCAGCGGTGGCATTGCGCCGGAAAACTTATATACCTATAGGGGGCTTCGACTTTGACTCTCGACAGGCCGCACACAGTGTGTACCTGTCTGAATATGTCTTTAGCCTCCGGCACGTTGGACAAAATAAGGAGGGCAAGCGAGTACCTCTTGCCCCTACCGCTGTGCATCTTGTGTACATCCTCAACTGGGAATCTCTGGGACTTAAGGTCCTCCAGGATTTCCTCGTTGGCGAGTTCAAAAGGAACTCCGTGGAGGACAGCCCTGACATTACGTTCTTCGGGGAGAGAGTAGGTGTGATAGGGCACACCTTCGGATGTGAAGAGTTTGGTGATGTTCCTAAAGTCTTCCATAGACTGCGGAACGATTTTAATTGACTCACCAAGGGTGGTGGCTTGGTCATATATAAAGCCTGCGTCGTAACAGGCTTTAGAAAGTTTAGTAAATTGCGCCTTTTCCTTGAGGAAAACAGGGGGCGGGACCTGTTTCTTTGTGACAGCGACGGGGGCTGCGGTGGAGCGAGCAGGCGAGGGGGCTGCGGGGGCGCTAGCAGCGGTGGAGGCTGCGGGGGCTTGGGCGGCGATAAAGGCTGCGGGGGCGGGTGGGGTGGCGGCAGCGTCGGGGGCTGCCGGGACGGGAAGTGTGCGAGAGGTCGCAGCCCGTTTAGAGCCGCGCTTAGATTTCACTTCCGTGAAGGGGGTCGTATCTATAACTGATTGATCGGAGTCTGCCGAGTCCGAGGATCAGCTACTGGATGAGGTTTGAGTGGACCTCTTACGGGTGGATGAAGTTTAGGACACGGTGTCTGAGTGCTCTATGACTTCGGAGTCACGGGCCGCTAAGAATGCCGCGACGGCGGGCGGAGTATTACATGCCTGAGGGGCACGACGGATAAACTCTATGGCGAAGCTGTCAAGGTCTATGCCTTGGGTTTTTAGGAATTGGCGGAAAAGAGCTGTAATTAGACTAGCATCTATGTTGGGCGGACAGGGAGGTTAACGCTGTATTCCAACTGGGGTCCCTTTGTTCTGAGAAGAACAAAAAGAAGAAGAAAAAGAAGAGGTGACGCCTATTCCAAGAAACATTAACACAGTAACACAGTATTAACAAAATGGTAACAAGAAACAATAAACAATAGAATAATAATATAAAGCAAGAAAATCGCTCAGACCTCCCCACCGGAGCGAGGGGGCAAGAACGGTGCTAAGAAAAGTGACTTACCAACGGTGACAGCCCACCCGGTGCGAACGGGAGAGCGGAGGTGCGCGAGCGAGAGGAGCGCTACCGTATAGGGACGGGAGCGCTGACTGCTTGACACGACCGCTTGGGAGCGGTGCGGCAAGCGGAATGATCTAAAGACCAAGCGCCCAAGATACGTAACAGCTTTAAATTTCTTGAAGAGATGCAGAGATCATATTCTCATTCCTACGTGTGTCAAGATATCCACTTAAAAGTCATTCGAGGAAGAGCTAAGATATATAATAAAATATAAGATATGTATTTTACTATTGTATAAATAATTAGTATAATAAGTATGTATTTCTGTTAACGTTTTTACTACTCATTATGCATCTTATTTCGTAAATGAATTTTACAATATAAACAACATCACGCTATTATTTGCTGTATTAAAACGTACACGTAAACTTTGTTTTAATTTTATTTATTTACCACACTTCAGATGCGTGCTTGCACTTTATTTTATGTTCTGTTATGTTATTTTCAGCGCTATTCTTCTGATTATCTATTATCACCAATCAGGCTAGTAAAAAGTTGTTAATAACGGTTATTCAGCAAAAACGTACCGATCTAAGTTTCATAAACAAAACCATAGAGAATTCGTCCTGTGAATTAAAGACAGTTTTATCGACATTTGATTATAAAAATTGCATGGAAACTTTAGATAAACGCGAAACAACTAAATACAATAGATGCAAAAAACATATTGATAAATACCAAAAATTAACAACTAAATCAAATGTCCAACATACGAAATCGTTGACCACAGACACGAATCCATAAACAACGCGCTGTCTATAACTTATCGAAACAAACTCTGGACGACGCTCACTGACCTCTATATATACAGGTACGCTGGACTGGCCATACACCGTGACATGATAAGGCAATTTGATTTACGCCATTTTGGCGCTGACAGCAGAAGTGCACGTCCACTGAACTAATAATGTATAATAATGTAATAATAATGAACTAATAAGACAGTGTGTCAAAATATATCGATAAAAATTCTATACCCTACCTATACCTAAATAAATAGAATGGACTCTATGGATAGATGAACTCTACCCGTAACGTCCATTCCATTTATGTATCATATCAATATAATGTCACTATCATTCATCATCATTAAAGCCATTCACAAGTCTACTGCTGAACATAGGGCTCCCCCAAGGAATGCCACAAAGCACGGTCCTGAGCCACCTGCATCCATCAACTTCCTGTATGTCTTACCAGGTTTTCACTCCATCTAGTGGGGGAACTTCCGACACTTCACCTGTCTGCCACACGGTTATCGGTTCTTCGAGCTATATGGCCGGTTAATTGCCACTTCAGCTTACTAATCCATTGGGCGATGTCGGTTACTCTGGTTCTACTGCCGATATTCTCATTCCTAAGTTTATCCTCCTAAGCTTTCCAGCTTCGGCAGTGCCACGTATTCTAGGGGGCTTGACATATCGCAATCCATGGGTTCTTGATCGAACAATTAATTGTTTTTGACGGTGGATGATGTGGAAGAGGAAGCTGCCAAAAAACGTGAATGTAAACGATGGCCAGAATTTTTAAATAAGAAATAAACTAAAGTAGGGCCACTACGAAGTTAAAGCACAAATTAAATCTTGAGACTCGAGAGATAATTAAATCTCTAGATTCGCACTTACTAAAACCCCATGGTGTTCTACCTCCGCCACAAATTGACAGGGCCACGGAAACGCTTTCATGCACATCCGCGGCCCCTCCGGTGCCAGCCGCCCAATGGCAGCCCCTCCTTAGTTGCTGACTTCTACTCCCCGTTTTTCTTCTCAGATAAAGCGCACCAGAAACATAAGGCACACTGCCCTTCGCGGCCTCTGACTCCACTTGCACTACGGACTCCCCGAGCCCGATATGTGAATGGAGCCAGGAAAAAAAGAGCACTTGGAAGCATCAAGTGTTGCAGCCTCACCAAAGTCGCGAAGGATAGTCAAGTGGCATCGCATCGCCAATCGCCATACCAACACTCCTTTTCCCTGACGACTCCATCTCGACTACAGCGGTACAGGGAGAGGAATCTCCTCTAGCTGTAGCCCACTAGCACACATCCAACGTGACTCGACATCACCGGACGACCTTTCGACACTTGGCTATGGCCGTTGAGTTTGTGGGAAAATGAGGAAAGAAGAAATAAAAAATCATTCGAAATAATAATCTAATACTTACTAGTACTGGTACTATCAGAAACTATTGTCGGTATACTGCACTTTTTCAAAGTGGTGCAGTTCTCATATCTAATAAAATAGTCGTCTGTGAAACGTTCAGGACAAATATTATAATTTTGTTTCGGACGCCAATTCACAATATTTATGCCATAATTTTAGTCTAGGTTCAGTTGAAAACCTGTTAATTAATAAACATTTGATAATCATCTGTTGTTGGCGACTTTGTTTGTTAGCAGATTGGGTAGGAAAGAACATCGATAAGTATTATAGACAAGGAACTCGACAACCCTATTGAATTTTATTGTTTATCAAAACTCGGTAATATACAGCCAACAAATTTTTAAGTACTTATATTACGAAATAGTTTTAATTTGTTTAATATTAGCTGCAAATTCACTTACTTGTGAAATGTTATACCACTTCGCTTTTGGTAACGAGTTTTACAGATTACGTCACTCTCATTGTTATTAAAAATAATTCTCTGCTTTTCATTGTTATTAAAAGAAATTTGACACATTTTTCCATACGATGGGACCAATCATTTAAGCAACCATTCCATTCGGAAGTTAGGGTCTCCAAAATGGCCGTTTTGTGGGCATCCACAGCTTCTTCAGGTGATGAAAATCTCTGTCCACGCAATTTATTCTCTATTTTAGGGAAAGTATAGAAATCATTGAAGAAGTGAACTGGTTCAGAAGAAGTTCTTAACAAAAGAAGAAAAAGACGAACGTACATACCTATACAAAACATCTACAAATTAATGAAACGGGAACGTACAGAACACAGAATAAAAAAAGTTCAAACGCACCTAGAATCAACAGGTAGCTTAAAGAAAGGTCTTAAAAATCTTAATACCAACAAACGATGGATATCCTATATAAAAGATGATACAAATGATAAAAAAATATTGTCAAGATCTGATATCATAGAAAAGGTAACAGCATTCTATAAAAATTTATACTCAGTAAAAGGTACTACTCCGGAAGTCGAAACGTCCTACCAGAACTCTACAACTCTATCTAGATTCTCTACACTTGAAATAATAAAGAAAATTGAAAGTCTAAAGTCGGACAAAAGCAACGGGCCGGATGGAATCCCAAATGAAGCACTAAAATTGGGGAAAATTATACTAGCACCATACATAACAACACTATTTAACAAGATTCTAAACGATAGAGCAATACCGAACGAATGGGCACAATCGGACATAATTTTACTCTACAAGAAAGGAGACCCTGCCGTTATTGGAAACTACCGACCAATAAGCTTACAATCAAGTATGTACAAACTATTTGCTTCCTGTCTTGAGGATCGCCTAGCAAAGTTCACAGAGAAATTTCAACCGCCGGAACAAGCAGGTTTCAGGAAAAACTTCTCAACAATAGATCACATCCACACTTTAAATTTGATTATAGAGAGATATATAGAGCACAATAGACCACTCTACCTGGCATTTATCGACTACGCAAAAGCCTTTGACTCTATATCACATACGAGCATGTGGAAAGCTCTAAATGAGTGCGAAGTACCATCGGAGACTATAGATCTTATAAAAGACATCTACTACAAAAGCAAAAGTCGTGTAAAGTTAGAGAGACATGGCCCTGAAATAAACATTTGTAGAGGCGTCAAACAGGGTGACCCCCTGTCACCTAGAATTTTTATAACTGTGCTATAAAATATAATGAAAACTCTGAACTGGGAAAAGACAGGAATAAATATAAATAGCAAACTCCTCAGTAATCTTCGATTTGCGGATGACATCAAACTCTTTTCCGAAACAGCATCTCAATTACAGAAAATGATTAATGAACTAAATGATGTAAGCCTTACGATTGGCTTAGAACTAAATGTTACCAAGACTAAAGTCATGACGAACCACCATATTATACCAATAAGGGTCAATAACAATATATTAGAATACGTTCAAAGCTATGTTTACCTGGGACAACAAGTTTTTTTTTTTATATAGAAGAGGGGGCAAACGAGCATGCGGCTCACCTGATGTTAAGTGACTACCGCCGCCCATGATCAACCGCAACACCAGGAGAATTGCGGGTGCGTTGCCGGCCCTTTAGAAAGGAGTAAGCTCTTTTCTTGAAGGTCCCCAGGTCGTATCGGTCCGGAAAAATCGTCGGTGGTAAACTATTCCACAGAGAGGTTGTACGTGGAAGAAAGCTCCTTGTGAAACGTACAGTGGTGGACCGCCAAGCATCCAGATGGTGTGGATGGTATCGGGACGTTTGCCGTGTAGTGCGTTCACGAAATTTGGCGGCTGGGATTAATCCGAACAATTCCTCAGAGCACTCCCCGTGATAGATGCGATAAAATACGCAAAGAGATGCAACATCTCTTCGCAGCGCCAGTGAGTCGAGCCGATCGGAAAGCACTCGGTCGTCGACGATTCGAGCCGCTCTGCGCTGGATGCGGTCAAGTGGAAGGAGCTGGTACTGGAGAGCCCCAGCCCAGAGATGGGAACAGTATTCCATGTGCGGCCGAACCTGCGCCTTGTAAAGTTGCAGGCGGTGTGCCGGCATGAAATACTGTCCCGCTCTGCTGAGCACGCCAAGCTTTTTAGAGGCCAATTTGGCCTTCCCTTCCAAGTGACCACGAAACTGCACGTCACTCGATATGTCGACGCCGAGGATTCCGATACTGGCTGAGGCAACAAGGGGAGTGCCTTGAAACTGAGGGGATACGACAAAGGGGTTCTTTTTAGCGGTTAACGCGCAAACTTGTGTCTTCTGGGGGTTAAACTGGACTAGATTTAGTCGTCCCCAATCCGAGACTCTGTTTTTGTGTTTCTCTAAGATGATTTCTGATTTAAATAATTTGATGTAAAGATTATGATCTAAAGTATCTTTCTCTAAGACAAGACACGAAGATGAGGTTAAAAGACGAGTTAACATAACCTGGAACAAATTCTGGAGCAATAAAAAACCCTAAAATCAAAACTCCCTATTAAACTGAAGAAAAAAATAATGGATACATGTTTACTACCCTGCCTTATGTATGGCTGCCAAACATGGATATACAATAATAAGACTAAAAACAAAATACAAGTATGTCAAAGAGCAATGGAAAGGAGTATACTAAATATACAAAGAAAACACAGAAAAAGAAACATAGACGTAAGAAATACAACAAAAATAATAGATGCTCTGGAACATTCCCAAAAACAAAAATGGAAATGGGCGGGTCATATTGCGCGTATGGACAAAGAAAAATGGACACAGAGAGTAACTAACTGGCAAGGACCATCAAACAAAAGGAACAGAGGTATACCGAGAGAAAAATGGGTTGACGAGATAATAAGAAAAGCCGGTGAAAATTGGATCACGAAGGCAAAGGACAGACAGACGTGGAAAAAAATGGAGGAGGCCTTCACCCGTTGAGGGGTCCGTAATGAATTATGTTATGAATTTTGTACACAAACTGATCTGAAAATTTATTTTATTTAATATTTTGAAATTTATATAAAATTTAAAAATTATTCGATAGTAAATTATTAATTCTGATAATTATGAATTGTATTATTCTGTTATATGCATGCATAATTATGTAAATCGTAATCTTAAGATACTATTGGTTCTTTTTAAGTCATTCATTATGGAAATAAAGAGGCTATATATTTTTTATAGAAATCATTAGGGCGTAGGTCGGGGCTGTACGGCGGATGGTCTAAAAATTCTATGTTTTCTTGCTCTAAAAACTCTTTTGTTCTGTGAGAACTCGCATTGCCGTGATGGGGGATGATGCGGCGATTGCAGTTCTCTTTACGGAGTTGAGAAACGACCTGTGGCAAACAAATGCTAGCATACCATTCTGCATTAACCGTTCTTTGTCCCTCAAGAGGAATAGTCGTAACATGGCCGGTTTTGGAGACAAACGTGGCCACCATTGTTTTGCAACACTCCGTGAACGAACAATTTTGGTTGGCTTTAACTCATTTTCGAACACCCAAACTCGTGACTGGTTTTTTGTTTTGGGTTCGTACGCATATATCCAGGATTTTTCACCTGATACGATGTTGTATACAGTATTTGAGGATCCTGCGTGGAACCTTTCGAGAGTTCTGACGCACCAAGTAACGCGAGCCGCTTTTTGTTCTTCACAGAGCAAATGCGGTATCCATCGGGAAAACAACTTTTTTACACCTAATTGTTCATGCAAGATTATTTGTATTTGACTCATGCCAATGTCTAAAGTTGCCTGAATTTCGCGGTATGTCACATGTCGATCTTCCTCAATCAGCTTACGCATAGCATCAACGTTTTCTTGGGTTACTGCAGTTTTTGGACGACCCTGACGGGGATCATCACTGAGCTTGACACGTCCACGTTAAAATTCAGCAAACCAGCGATAAATTGTGGTTTTGGATGGGGCTTCATCACCAAATGCAGAAATCATCCGGTCAACACACTGTTTTTGTGTTAAACCACTTCGAAAGTCATAACAAATCATCGCTCTTGAATTTTCTCGAGTCAATTCCATTTTCTCAACGACCTAACAAGTTTGACAAAACTTTGTGACAAGACCGAAATTCTTTTTTAAATAAATAAATGTTATTCGATTTTTAAAACCAAGGAGTTTTCAATTAAAAAAGATTTTAATATGACAGGAAGCCGTGGTAGCTCAGTGGTTAACGCTCGCTGTAAATATAACAGAACGCGAGTAACCCGGGTTCGATCCCCGCCGGCACCAATGAAATCGTTAATTGCAATTTTAAGTGCTGATTTATCACGTGCTCGGCGGTGAAGGAAAACATCGTGAGGAAACCTGCATGTCTGAGGAATAAGAAAAAAATATATTTCGAAGACATGTGAAGTTCGTCAACACGCATTTGGGCAGCGCGGCGGACACTCTCTTGCCCTAAACCCTCTCATAAATGAGGGGAGGCCTGAGCCCAGCAGTGGGACGTATATAGGCTGTAACTTTACTTTACTTTATTACAGAAACAGTGGAAATATTCCAATCCCGATACTTTTAGTGCAGCCTAGTATAGGACAAACAAAAAGATCAATTAGAACCCGCGTAAAAGAACATATAGCCGATGTGAAGCATCAACGTTCCGGGAAGTCTGCAGTTTGTGATCATATCCTATACGGCCCCAACTATTACATCAGATTTGATAGACCACAAATCCTCGCGAAAGAACACCGATTCCTACCAATGACGATACGTGAGGCTATTGAAATTAAAAAACATCTTAATTTCAATACACAAGGAGGCTGGGTACTACCACCTGCTTGAGACCCTATAATTTATTTTTTATAGAAGAGGGGACAAACGAGCATGCAGCTCACCTGATGGTAAGGGACTACCGCAGCTCATGAACAACCGCAACACCAGGGGAATTGCAGGTGTGTTGCCGGCCTTTTAGAAAGAAGTAAGCTCTTTTCTTGAAGGTCGAAAATTGCCGTTGGTAAACAATTGTTGTACGAGTAGGGTTGCCAGACGTACGGATAAAGCCGGACACAGTGAGGCTTTTTGGTTGCGTGTCCGGCCAAATTAGACGGTGTCCGGCTTTTGTTAGGCTTTTTAAATTTGACAATTTCTTAACATTTTTCATATACTTACATACATACTATTGCAATTATCGAAATTAATATTGTAATGAATTATATTGTATTAAATAATTAACTGGTTATTCAATCAACGTTTTCCAAGTGGCAATTTTCCATCGTCAATGGATAGCAGTTCTGGCGACAGATTGGTGCAAGGGTGTCATGTAGCACCTGGTTTTGTACCCTTGTGTACCCTTCAACGGCCAAGTCACACAACATTAACTATAATAATAAAGAAATCGCAGTAAGAAACCTTAGACTTGGCACGACTTTGTCTAGATTTCATTACTTTTTAGAGATAAACAAGCAGCTCCATCGAGAGTTGGCTAGTTTTTTACAGAATGTTTTTGGTGGGATTTCACTTCTTTTTGTAGAAACGTGGGCACATTGATTTATTTTATTAGAGTTTCTTATTCGACGCATTTTTTTCTTTTTAGGAGTAGTTTTTTTATTATTACAAATCTTTCTTTTCTTTTTTTCCGGTTCTGATTCTTGTACAGTAGCAACAGTTTTTCGTATTGCACATTCGCGTTCATTATTTATTCTTTAAGACGGTTTAGACGGTTTAGACGGTTTAAAATCTGAAATATCAGTGCGGTATTTACGCCTAAGCAGGTTGTATTCAGTGATCGCTGAAGCTTGAGCTTTTATACTCTTGAAGTCAACATTTATGAGGTGCATCCCATGAAGATTGGTTACTCGTGAAAGCGCCACGTAGGCTTGGCCACAAGTGAATATGGAGGTGCCAATATCCATGAGGGCATTTTTTAGACTTAGACCTTGGCTCTTGTGAATTGTTAGGGCATACGCCACACAGTTTGGGAATTGTTCCCTGTACACGTATGCCCGGGGGTATGCCCGATCTCTAATTTTGACTTAATAGGCAATAATTCGTGAATCAAATTATTGACGAATTTTACTACCAATTGATTAGGCTTTGTTTGGTCTTCCGGGTTCCACCTCACTTTTTGTACAACGCCTAATGACCCATTCACTAAACCTAAACTAACATCAATATTTCTCCTAAGCATTACTTTAGCTCCCTCTTTAATAATTGTAGTTTCTTCCAGTCCAGCAGTCATCGACGCATCATGTTCATATTTTTGTAAACACGCCCGGGCTTTCGTTATCATTCATTTTGAACAATCCAAGGAATCTTTAGCAACTAACTTTATCTCGGGGTGCGGAATCGCTTTTAACATAGGCGATATATATTATTTAACTGCATACACATATTTCTAGTCGGTAGTAAACAAACAGTATCTTTTGGTAAGTCTAGTGTAATTTGTTTATTTAACCTTTCTCTTACTGCGCCCGCCGCATCGATCACTAATAAAGAACTAGATACACAATCCCATACATAAGTTCTCTAAAAACTATCGCCAATTGTTGTGACGTAATTCTAGTTGAAATTAATATACATTTATGTAAATTCAACCTTAAATACATTGTCTATAGTTGTATTCACAAAAATACGTACGAAAAGCAATAAATTTTTATGACCGAGGCTCGTAGCTTGGGTTAGGAATCATTGGAGTCGAACTGCCCAATATTTTTTGTTACTGTTATTTTAATTTTCAAATGTTTCAAACTTGTTTTAAAAACTGGTGTACATAAAACATATTCTATTCTTTTCTATGGTGTATTATATGTAATGATTATAATTTACCTGATTAGGACACCACATTCATTTTGTAACGAAAGTACTTGAAATAGTCATAATTATTTATATATTCTTCATCTTGTGTCAATAATTTAAAAATATTGCTTGATAAAGAACTTAAATCTTAATTAAATAGTCACTGAATATAAAAAGTATGTACAGAAAGTTGTAAGTCGTAGTCACATATTCATCACTTTCTAGAACATACAACGCTTCCTTGGGTTAGCTTGAAGAATTCTTCGGACATTCGACATGCTATGACTGATATTCATTCCGCACACCTAACTGGATCTCGAGGAAAGCTGAAAAATAAAAATAAAATCTCACATCTTTAATTTTACTACATGCACATATTCAAAATTAAGAATATAAAGTGTTACTATAATATTTAGAGAAACTATGAAGTTTCATTAAACGAAAAAAAAAAACAATCATACTTTAATAATAAAAAATAATAATGTCTCCAACAAATGGAACAGAGTCAACGCACATACCTTGAACAATTATGACTTATTTTATTAAGACTTAATTTAAAAAATGTTTTACGGAGATTTCTTGACAAAATATAAGTATTTACAATAAAGTGATAAGAATTAAATAATGATAATATTAATATGTACCGAAATTAGGAAATCCCATCCTTTTTTAGCGTCCTGGATGTGTGATTTTTACACTTTTTAAACGAGCACTGAGACGTGTTTACCGTCGTAGCGTTCGAATGTAACTAGATTAAAAGCGCACCCAAATGTTCGAATGGGTGCTCATTCGGTGAGGTCGTTTTTTGTCACTGATTGTGTATCTAGTTTTTATTAGTGATCGATGGCCCGCCGTAACAAAAAACAGCTTTGTCACCTCAGCTGGCGGCACTTGTTATAAACATTTATGTTTCTCACTTATGTTTAAAGATGTTTTTGTTACAGTTATTTAAATCCGATAAGATTTTCGATAAGTAGAAACAATAACCATAACATTTAAATGTTTATTTTATTTTATACAGCTCTTTGTTTTTAACGGATCTTGATAAAGTGTACTTACTGACAACAAATTTTATTTTATGAATGAAATATCATAAGTTTTTATTTTATTTTTATGTCCTTACAATCAATACAACATATTCTTCCGAAATTATGCATGTAATAATTATAATAATTCTACTTTTTCACTTGCAAACATTTGCTAAAAATTCGACAATAGACAGTTTGCGCGCGCTTTGTAACCTCATTTTCAAAACCTTTTTGTGTATATATTATAGCGTCTTCCTTTATTTTTCTTATACAATCATATAGATATAACATTTAGCAATTCCTAATGAAAGTATTTACTATGGTATTCGAATAAGAAATATACTATTATTATCTTATTAGAAATCTTGACCGTTATGAATTGTTCGCGTAGAGGTTTTTTGATTCTACTTTTTTATCAATTGAAACATAGTTACTGTTACTGTAAGTTACTGTTGTTGTAACTTAGATCATTCAAAAACATTACGTAATGAAGATAAATAACATTACCTACAGTTTTTTTGAAAGAAAATCCAACTAAAATCACAATCACAAAACTTCAACGATTACGCCACTAACATCACCAACAGCACAAAAGCGAATGGCTGTTGTATTTGATTTTGTCTATGTAACCGAGTGAATATAATTCTTCAGAATACTCTTTAGTTCGTTCAGAATCGAATGAAGTAGTGTTCAATTGAAAATATACTGTATTTTTATATCAATTAATGAAGAAAAGAGCAGCACGTAATGCGGACATGAATTCATTGTCGCGGTACTCAACGGTCTCGTCGAGATGAATTCATGTCCACGGTACCTTAAAGGAATTTGAGTAATGTTCGAGTAGAATAAAGTTAATCGTTTTTTCTTGTTATATTTTTTCTTGTAAACTTGTAAGTATAAGTATAAAAGCCAATCTAGTGTTATCCAGAGTTTTCCTTTAATTTTATTTATATGCGTATTAAAAGCAGAAGGGGAGGCATTCGCCCAGCAGTGGGACGCTATAGGCTAGATTAAATTAGATGTGTCCCACTACGCTGGATTTTTGCAATGACAGTAGATTTTTATGTACCAATGGTAGAAGGGGGCATTACCATATCTCTAATACAGCTGAGACCAGCTGAGGGTTCTTCATCAGATACTTTAGACCTTCGATTTTTGACATCAAATGAAGCGGCCCACCAAGTTGAATATTTTTTTGTAAAGGCGGTATGTCGATCTCTTCTAATAGTTTGGTTGGGCTCCTGTGTTTTCTAATCAGGGTCACCAGGTACTCCAGATGTTCGATTATCCTAGTTTTTATAGTTTTCCCTTTATGTGGCCATTAAACCCTAACTCTGTACCAAATTTCAGCTCTCTGAGTTTATGGGAAGTACTAGTTCTATTTTGATGATAATGAGTGAGTGAGTGAGTGTCTAAAATGCGAAACTTTGCTTTCGCTTAACTTCGGAACTAAATGACCTACAGACTTGAAATTTTGGATTTTAAGTATGTGATTATGGCTGCGGGCTGTTCGAAAGAGATACCGCGGCTCCGGAACGTAAGGGCACTGAAGGAACACGGATGGTTTTTAGTCAGTAAAAGTCTGACACTCCCTTACGCTCCACCCAGAGCGAAAGGGGTCATTAGATGATTTTCCATCCGCAAAAAAAAAAGTATGTGATTATAGTTTACTGGTTTACTAAGTTTACTACATTATCCAGAGGTTCTCAAATAGGGGCCTGAAAATTCGGCGAAATGGTTCCAGTAAAGGATGGTACGGCAGTGTTTGCTTCGCGCTCGACTTGGCGGGGGCACTGCCGTGCCCCCAGATAAAGAAGACTGATTTATTCAATTGTTGTTATATCGTTAGAACTTGAGAAGATTTTACGGTAAATGATAATAAGCATCGTTTTACTTAAAAAAAACGTCTTTTACTAGGACAAACTCTTGTCTTCTGGGGATTGAATTGGACAAAATTTAGTCAACCCCAATTCGAGACTTTGTTCAGCAACGACTCGACTTCAGACATAAGTTTGTCCCGGTACTCTGCGACGTTTTTCCGAGAAGTAATGGCACGGCCGGCGTATAAGGCATCATCATTGCTGTCGTCTGCATAGCAATGAATTTTAACAGTTTGCAACATAACATTGCTACGTAGAAGACACAGCGTTGATGATAGCACACAGCCTTGTGGAACACCAGCGTTAATAGGCTTGCAATTAGAGCATGCACCGTCAACTACGACCTTGATGCTCCGATCAGCAAGGAAACTGATGATTCAATTGCACCATTTCTATGAGTCAGGTACACTAGAAGATCACCAGCTGATCGACCACGATGAAAACCGTATTGGCGGTCACCAATCAGCTGGTGATCTAAGGTCCTCACCCTCATGAGCTGGCAGTTTATAACGGACTCCATTATTTTGAAGAACAAGGAGGTGATGGCGACAGGCTTGAAGTTGGACGGGTGTTAGCGGTCGCCTTTTTTAGGGATCGGGTGGACCAAAGCTGTCTTCCATGAATTCGAGACTATGCCTTGGGAGTAGAAGTACCGGAAAAGACGTTAAAACCGGTGCCAACTCCGGAGCACACGTCTTCAGCATAATGGGAGAGACTTCATCAGGCCCACTCGACTTGCTAATGCCCAGGGAGAGGAATGCTTTGCTAAGCGTGCGCTGTGTAAACCAAACATCCGGCATAGAGCACTCACACCGCGAGATGATCGGCGGTGTGTTCCCCCGTCATCAAGAGTCGATTTGGACGCAAAGAGAGAGCCTAACAAATCGGCTTTCTCCTTTGCGGCATGGACCAGTGAGCCGTCCTCTCTGTGCAGAGATAGAAGAGACAGCTGATAGAAGTTCCTTTCGAAAGTCTTGGCGAGAGACTAAAATGCACGGGTTCCCAAAGGAAGGCGAACTAACTTCTCGCCAATTCTGCCAATGTGCTCAGACCTTGCCTTGGCAAAGACTCTTTTGAAGGACCTGGAGTTAATTATACTCCTTTTTAAGAGCGCTGGTTTTTACATCCTGAGATGTTGATGCGTCAGCCCAGGCCGGGTAGCACTCCTGCTTATAGCATGATGCTATTTTACAAGTTTACAAATATGTTACGAGGGTGACACTGAAAGTTCTTAGAAAATCAGAAACTGAACAAATTAGCAAGTTATTACTTTTATATCTTTTCAAAATAGTGTCCATTTACAACAATACATCGCTGCATCCGATGGAACCACTGAGAAAAGCACTTTTCCCACTCGTCCTCTTCGACAGCATTTCAAAACGCAGCCACTGCTTCCTTAGCGTCCATAAAACGTTTTCCTCGAAGTTTTTCTTTCATTTTCGGAAATAAATAAAAATCGTAAGGTGCGAGGTCGGGGCTATAGGGCGGGTGACTCAGTAGTTCCACGTCTGACGTCGCCAAGTAGTCGATTGTTTGCTTAGCGGTATGCGACGTAGCATTGTCGTGGTGAAGGAGGATGGTACTGCGAGGTCATTTATTTTCTCCAGAACTTTTTCCAACAAAAGTGGCAAACAATTGTTAGTGTACCACTCTGTAGTAACTGTTTTTCGACCCTCTGAAGCAACTGTTGCGTAATGACCTGTCCTTCCGAAGAACGACGCCACCATTTTTTTCCCACGCTTCGACCTCTCTTCACTTTACAACTCCTCGGAAGGAAACACCCTGACCGTAGACTGTCTCTTAGTTTGAAGATCATTACAATAAATCCAGCTTTCGCCAATCGTAAGTATCTTGAACACAGCATTTGAGTCACCTCCATTAAGTCTTTGAGACATTTCACGACGCCAATCAACACGACGGAGTTTTTGGGCTTCTGTCAAACTATGAGGTATCCACCGGGTACAAAGCTTCCTGACCGCTAAATATTCATAGAGGATTATGTGCACTTGACTCATATCGACGCCTAAGCTTGTCCGAATCTGCTGATAAGTCACTCTTTTGTCAGTCTCTATCATACACCGTACAACACTGATGTTATCTTCAGTCGTCGCCGTAGAAGGCCGTCCCTCACGCAGATCATTGGTTAGATTAGTGCGACCACGTTTGAACTCATTAAACCAATTGTAACCGGTGGCACAAGATGGGGATTCATCGTGAAAGGCCAATCGAAGTCTATCATAACTTTCTTGTCAACTTAAATTACATCGAAAGTCATAAAAATCGTTGTACGAAAATTTTCTAGCGTTAAATTTATGCTGACGTGACTCAGCCAATTTTCAATTTGCCGCCAAGTTGTAAACAAATGACAAATTATTAAAATACATATGTACACAGTAATAAATAATATGATATAATAATTGGCAAACGGTTCCATTTTCAAAATTTGAACTTATTTTTTTATTATATCATATACAATATATACAATATATTTTATTATATACAAGTGGCCAGTTCTAAAAACTTTCAGTATCGCCCTCGTATGGTGTGTATAGTTGTCCATGTACAATTTGTATAAAAATGCCTATACTCAAATTATATCCACTGTATCGTACAGGAGAAAATCCTACTGGAGAAACGTTTTTAAAAATTCTACTGGGGAAACATTTTTAAAATAAAAGTATCAAAGAGTTTAGCAAGAAAGGATAAAAAAGAAAAAGAAGGAGGGTTACTATATTAAAATATAGGTATGTTTGTTTAAGTCTGGCGACCCGCCCCGTCTTTAGCTCTAAAGGATCTAATAATGTAGCGTTATTTAGATTTATGATAATGAATGTTTAAATAAACGAATAATAACTGTTTATTTGTTAGAGTGGCCTTCCATGGTACACCCACCTTATTTGATTTGAAAACAATGAAGCGAGGGACTGTACTGCGAAAATAGTAGCCGAGCGATTCGCCGCCGCGTCTGTGGTTTTCAGTTCGATGGGTGTTTGTGTAAGTAGTAGGAATTGTCATCAAATGGCAATAACTACGAAATTTTGCTTGATGGGGGGGGCAGGGGGATTGGGAATGAAGAACAGTATTTCATGCCGGCACACCGCCTGCAACTTTACAAGGCGCAGGTTCGGCCGCACATGGAATACTGTTCCCATCTCTGGGCTGGGGCTCCCCAGTACCAGCTCCTTCCACTTGACCGCATCCAGCGCAGAGCGGCTCGAATCGTCGACGACCGAGTGCTTTCCGATCGGCTCGATTCACTGGCGCTGCGAAGAGATGTTGCATCTCTTTGCGTATTTTATCGCATCTATCACGGGGAGTGCTCTGAGGAATTGTTCGGATTAATCCCAGCCGCCAAATTTCGTGAACGCACTACACGGCAAACGTCCCGATACCATCCACACCATCTGGATGCTTGGCGGTCCACCACTGTACGTTTCACAAGGAGTTTTCTTCCACGTACAACCTCTCTGTGGAATAGTTTACCACCGGCGATTTTTCTGGACCGATACGACCTGGGGACCTTCAAGAAAAGAGCTTACTCCTTTCTAAAGGGCCGGCAACGCACCCGCAATTCTCCCGGTGTTGCGGTTGATCATGGGCGGCGGTAGTCACTTAACATCAGGTGAGCCGCATGCTCGTTCGCCCCCTCTTCTATAAAAAAAAAAATTTTAATAATTGGCCTTCGAGGGAGCATGGCCTTCCATGGTCCACCAACCTTAATAAAATTTTATTATTTCGGTAGGGCAAGAATCCAAAGTCAAATAGGTACGCTCCCTGCCAGCAGTTCTAACATCGATGCTGAGCGGTGAATTAGCATGGAACGCGGAAGGTAGGGGGAGTGGCGCTTCGCAATACCGAGGCTGCCGAGGCTCTTCTCCCCCGCAACCCCACCAGCACTGCATTTACGGTGCGGCCCCGCTAGAACGCATTGCCGTACCTACACTTCTCTTCCCCCTCGACTCCAACTCGGCTGCAGCGGTAAGGAGGCAGAACACCCTCCTCGCTGCAGCCCATCAACACACATCCAAAGTGGGTTCGCTAAGCCCACTCGGAGTGGACAACTCCTGCCAGCCATGTGGGTCTCTCTTTTGGGGGGAAACTCGTTTGGGGAGACTTGAGAGATTGAGAGATGACTTGACTTGACGAGACATTAAAAATCGTCAAAGGTTTAACAAGTCGGCTACGTTTTTTTTCTTACTCACAATGCGGTACAGGGAAAATATGACATGCACCCTGCCTGAAATCTAATGCGTTACCAGACATAAAAACTTGTACAGATCCTTTTATTATTATGACTTTATTTTATCAATAAACCTAAATAAGATCACTTTAATAATAATAGAGGTTAGTATAGGAGTAAAACTATTAAGGTGTTCCTTAGCATCGGCATTTTAATAAGTAATTTAGAAAATACAAGGCTTTAAAAATCCTCGTCAATTTTGCCTGGTATCCACATACGGTCAGTTAAAGTCATCACTTGAACTGATATCAATTCAAACGTATTTAAGCCAAAGAAAGTTTTCAAACGGTCAGTTCAACTGATCATTCCAACTGATCAGTTCAAACTAGGACTGTTGAAATTTTTAAAATATCATGTTTTCGATATATCGATAATTCTAAATATACTGGGTTCGAATGCCGGGTCGGGCCAACAAAATCAATTATTGAGTTTTTCCGTCAAGAAATACTCAGTAGCTGCCCGGAGTCAGGAAGTTTGGTGGTGACTCACCCCCGTACCTCGGAAAAGTTTTGATTTTAGGGTTTCTTTATTGCTCCAGAATTTGTTCCAGGTTATGTTAACTCGTCTTTTAACCTCATCTTCGTGTCTTGTCTTAGAGAAAGATACTTGTTGTCCCAGGTAAACATAGCTTTGAACGTATTCTAATATATTGTTATTGACCCTTATTGGTATAATATGGTGGTTCGTCATGACTTTAGTCTTGGTAACATTTAGTTCTAAGCCAATCGTAAGGCTTACATCATTTAGTTCATTAATCATTTTCTGTAATTGAGATGCTGTTTCGGAAAAGAGTATGATGTCATCCGCAAATCGAAGATTACTGAGGAGTTTGCTATTTATATTTATTCCTGTCTTTTCCCAGTTCAGAGTTTTCATTATATTTTGTAGCACAGTTATAAAAATTCTAGGTGACAGGGGGTCACCCTGTCTGACGCCTCTACAAATGTTTATTTCAGGGCCATGTCTCTCTAACTTTACACGACTTTTGCTTTTGTAGTAGATGTCTTTTATAAGATCTATAGTCTCCGATGGTACTTCGCACTCATTTAGAGCTTTCCACATGCTCGTATGTGATATAGAGTCAAAGGCTTTTGCGTAGTCGATAAATGCCAGGTAGAGTGGTCTATTGTGCTCTATATATCTCTCTATAATCAAATTTAAAGTGTGGATGTGATCTATTGTTGAGAAGTTTTTCCTGAAACCTGCTTGTTCCGGCGGTTGAAATTTCTCTGTGAACTTTGCTAGGCGATCCTCAAGACAGGAAGCAAATAGTTTGTACATACTTGATTGTAAGCTTATTGGTCGGTAGTTTCCAATAACGGCAGGGTCTCCTTTCTTGTAGAGTAAAATTATGTCCGATTGTGCCCATTCTTTCGGTATTGCTCTATCGTTTAGAATCTTGTTAAATAGTGTTGTTATGTATGGTGCTAGTATAATTTTCCCCAATTTTAGTGCTTCATTTGGGATTCCATCCGGCCCGTTACTTTTGTCCGACTTTAGACTTTCAATTTTCTTTATTATTTCAAGTGTAGAGAATCTAGCTAGAGTTGTAGAGTTCTGGTAGGACGTTTCGACTTCCGGAGTAGCACCTTTTACTGAGTATAAATTTTTATAGAATGCTGTTACCTTTTCTATGATATCAGATCTTGACAATATTTTTTTATCATTTGTATCATCTTTTATATAGGATATCCATCGTTTGGTGGTATTAAGATTTTTAAGACCTTTCTTTAAGCTACCTGTTGATTCTAGGTGCGTTTGAACTTTTTTTATTCTGCGTTCTGTACGTTCCCGTTTCATTAATTTGTAGATGTTTTTGTATAGGTATGTACGTTCGTCTTTTTCTTCTTTTGTTAAGAACTTCTTCTGAACCAGTTCACTTCTTCTTGCAATAAGACATTTTATGTGCATAGGGATGGCCTCCCATTTTGCAGTTGGTTTCTGTCGAATTAAATTTAAACTGGTGATTATTGGTTTTTTAATTTTGGCGTATAAGGACTCTATATTTTCATTTTCTTCTAATTCAATTTTGTTTATGTTTGTACTTAAGGTTTGTATGAATTGTTCTTGTTCTTCTAAAATATTGAGTTTGGTTGTATAATTTTTGAAATTTGCTCTACTTTTCTGTATCGGTGCAATCTGTAGTGTACTTCTCAAGAGTCGATGGTTGCTGGGAAACGTTAAGTTTGATATGATTTCTAAGTTTGAGATGTTTTCCTTTCTATTCGTTAGTATATAATCGATTTGACTTCTTCTTTTCTTTGGTGAGAGCCATGTCCACATAGATTTATTGTTCTTTTTAAATAAACTATTTGTAATGTATAGTTTATTTTCCCAACAAAATTGGAGTAAAATTTCACCCCTTTTGTCTCTTTTTCCGTAACAGTATTTGCCCAGTATTTTTTCTTCGCCTGGTACTCGCTGTCCAACACGGGCATTAAAGTCGCCTAATATTATTTTCTGGTTATTATATTGACAGTGTGCAGTCTGTAGTTGGTTGTAGAAGTTATTAATTTCTTGGGTGCTTGCGTCAACAGTTGGCGCGTGTACTTGTACAATGGTGAGTTTTGTGTTGTCGAAATTGAGATTTAAAATGCAGATGCGTTCAGATACTCCAATGAAGCTCTCGATGTTTAGCTTATATTCCTTTTTTATAAGAAATCCGACTCCATATTGACCTTTCGTTTCCCCGAAATAGCAGAAAATATGTTCGTTTTTTTCTATGATATTATATCCCGTTCTTCTTATTTCAGCGAGGCCAATAATATCGTATTTTATTTTTGAAATCGCTCTCTTAAAATCGAGTAATCTTTCATCTGATAGTAGAGATTTTGCATTATAGGTACAGATGTAGAGATTTCGTAGTGTAAATGGAGGGTTGTAGTCATAATCCCCCGCGGTGACCAGCCGTATTGGGATATGTGGAGGGGCTTCTTTTACACGTTTTTTGGTAATGAGTGTATCTCAGTCGAACTTGACTCCAATCCTTTTTTCGGTTGCGTGTTGTACATGTAGGAGGTAATATTGTTTAACTTGTTTTTCTTCGGTACCTGTTTGACATTGCTTTCGCTGATTACATTGGTTTCAAAATCAGGAGATTTTGACAGATTCCGTTTTTGTTTCCGTGTGTCTGCTATGGAATTCCTATTTTTGGGACTACCTGGCAGTGTCACTATTTTGTCATATCGTAGTACAACATTTTTTCCGAGTTTACGTTCTTTTTCTACTTCTGCTTGTAGTTTCTTACGCTTCAACACAACTTTTTGTGGAAAGTCTTCTTTAATGTTAATGAGTGAGCCCTTTAGTGTTCCATTGTTCTTTGAAATTTCAATTTTCCTTCCCATTGTTGTAAATGTTACCAATAAAGGTCTACTCCTGCTCTCTTTTTTGCCAAGTCTTCTCACAAGTTCTATTTCAGACTGATCGATGGAAATCTTCATGTGATTTTTTATGCTACTTAATAATATACTTTGCAATTCTTCGTATCCATGCTCGGTCTCTTCTACTCCATAGAATATTAAATTTTTCTTTCTAGCCTGTCTTTCCAAATAATCTATTGTTTTTTGTTGTTTATTTATTTTTATTTCAAGATTGCTTGTTCTATTTTCCATAGTTGTGAATTTTTGGTTGATGTTGTCGTTTATAGCTTTGGTTATATTTTCTTGCATGTTTTTTATTTCCTGCTTTTGATTATTTAGCTCGCCTTGAATTTCTTTCAGAATTTTCATAACGTTTTCCATGTTTTGTTACTTGAGGTGTCCTCTAGCGGTGAACAGCGGTAATAGTGGTAGTGTAATTTAGGTTAGGTTTAGGTTCAAACGTTTCCTGTCGCTGTTAAGTTGATGCGCGTACGCAAATTATTGATTTGCGTACGCGCATCAATTGAAGATATCAATTCAAACGTATTTAAGCCAAAGAAAGTTTTACACAAACGGTCAGTTCAACTGATCATTCCAACTGATCAGTTCAAACTAGGACTGTTGAAATTTTTAAAATATCATGTTTTCGATATATCGATAATTCTAAATATACTGGGTTCGAATGCCGGGTCGGGCCAACAAAATCAATTATTGAGTTTTTCCGTCAAGAAATACTCAGTAGCTGCCCGGAGTCAGGAAGTTTGGTGGTGACTCACCCCCGTACCTCGGAAAGCACGTAAAGCTGTGGGTCCTGCGCCTGATCTTTCTCCGGTCGTGTCGGTTTACTGTCCCATCGGATTATGAGAGTAAGGGAGTAGAGAGTGCACCTGTGCTTACGCATACACTTGGGCACTATAATCATACTATAATATAAATATCGGAGTTTTATATATCGTAAGTTAATATACAGAAAGTCAATATCAGAGTTTTATATAAATATGTTGAGTATTATAAAATTTAAAATTTTTTGTATTTTATTAAGTTACGTAACACATATAAGCACACTATATTTAGTTTAATTTTCGTTATTTTTCTTGTGTTTTCTCCCCCCTTTTTGGGAGGGGATATAAATTTAAATTTTTAGTTTAGAAGTGTCACACATAAAACTGTGTGACTCCTATTAATTTAAAATAATGAAAATATAAAAATTGTGCCGTCACTGAGATCCTATCCTTCGAATTGCACCATCAGAAAGGTGAGATCATAACAGTCACCTAGGTTTTTATGAGAACTTTCAAATGAGTTCAAACACGATCGTCCTATCTAGTGCCGTCACTGAGATCCTATATTCACCTTCGGATTGCACCATCAGAAGGGTGAGATCATAATAGTTACCTAGGTCTTTATGAGCCCTTTCAAATGAGTTCAAACACGATCGTCCTATCTAGTGCCGTCACTGAGATCCTATATTCACCTTCGGATTGCACCATCAGAAGGGTGAGATCATAATAGTTACCTAGGTCTTAATGCGCCCCTTCAAATGAGTTCAAACACGGTCGTCCTATCTATTGCCGTTAGTGAGATCCTATACTCACATTCGGATTGAACCATCAGAAAGGTGAAATCATCACAGTCCTCTAGGGTCTTTATGAGTACCTTTCAAATGAGTGCAAACACAATGTTTCTATGGAGTGACGTCATAGAGATCCTAAACCTACCTTCGGAATCCACCATCTGCAAAGTGATATCATCGCAGTCATCTAGGTCTTCATGAACCTTTTTGAAAATGAGTTGGAAAAAAAACACGATGGTTCTACGTAGCTTCACTGAGATCCTTTGCCCACCTTCTGAGTCAATCATAAGGAAGGTGAAATCATCACAATCACGTTAGTCTTCATCCTCGTACAAACGAAATTTTCTAAATATATAAAATAATAATAAATCTAAACTTCATACAAATAATGTAAGTAGCTACTAGGAAAGTAAATACTTACCATTATGTAATTAAAACGAACTGAAGCCAGCGGATTACGTTGCGCCCAGAAAACTCCGTGGAGTGCCGTCAGTTAAAATTTTCAACTTAAGATTTCACACTCACGATCAATTTTTGGATGTACGTCAGTTCGACTGAACAGTTTCAACTGACAGTACGCCCGAAAAAATCCGTGGGTTGTCGTCAGTTAAAAATTCAACTTAAGATTTCACACTTACGGTCAGATTTTGGATGTACGTCAATTCAACCGATCATTTTAACTGACCGTGTTTGGGTAGCAATAGCATAAGAGATATCGACAAATACTTAATGATGGGACTGTAACTAAAAGAAAAATATCGATAGCATCTATATTTTGTATCAGGTAAAAGTACAAAAGATAATTTCTACTGTCTATTGCTTTGAATTTCTTGCTGCCCAGAAATCACTACAAACGAAAATAAAACAAATCAGATGGACAACAGCGTCTTCCTTATAACGCCTAAAAATAAAAAAACTGCGGTTTCAAACCCGCTTGCCAAGCGTGGTAACTATCGCATAGACCTCTCTCATAGCTCGCCTCGTAGGAGACGAGGCGAGTTATGAGAGAGGTCTATGTTCAGTAGTGGACTTTAATAGGTTGTAGCGGTAACGGTAGTCTTATTATCAATACATATAATAAAAATGTAAATTGCAGATGTCTGTGCAATATTTTTGTAACAAAATTGATTGAGAGGGACTAAAAATAAGTAACTGAATACATTTCTATCATTTTTAGAATTGTTTGTCTGTCAGTCTGTTTGAATGTTAACGTATCATGTATAAAATACTGTTTTATATCAAAATAATGGTTGGGAGAATTGTGAAGCGTATCTTCGTTTTAAATTTAGTCTTTGTTTTATTAAAATCGGTTCATCCCATCAAAAGATATGATTAATATTCCGAAGTATGGGCACGAATTTGTTCAATGGTGGCGTTGAATGATCAAGGACATTTTTGTAATTAAATAATGTCAAATAGTGTCCTATAATGATATAATTGTATCTAAACGCAGTAAACAAAGTTAGTAATCCGAAAAAAATATAGTGAGCTCAGATACAGATAAAACGGCTTTACGTGCTTTCTGAGGCATAGGGATGAAACACTGCTAATCTCTTGACTCCGGGCTGCTGCTGAGAACTTCTTGATAGAAAACCTAACTGATTTTAAGCCTGATGACACCTATTACTTAAAGGTCAAAAAACTTTCCTACGTTAAGTTTAGTTTTATGTTTCATTTATTTGCAGGATGAGACAAAATATACTTACGCAATTTCATTTATTTTGTTAGTGTAGGTACTTAGTTCTAGTTAGGCATTGAAATACAAAAATTAGTGATGGTGCTTGCTTATTTAGGGCAATATCTTATTTGTTGTATGGAAACCAAGTATTGGCTAGAGAAATTCGGGAGCAAATTAGGGATTACGTTTTTGCGGTCATTTTGTTGTTTATTTACAAAATAAAATACTAGCGTACAATTTGCCCTAATCGTTTCTTGGTTCGTTTGTGGGTCCGTTTATTTGTTTATCTGATTGACCGACTAAGTGAATGTTTTTATTCAGATTAGTGTCTTTTTAAATCTTCACGACAGTTTAATTTACAAATAAATCATCATAACTTAGAATAGCGAAAGTACTAGTTCCACGCGAACGTCGCTGAGTTTGGTGGAAATTAATAACAATCGGAATATATCCATTTTCGTAATTGCCCCAATACGTATTATATATTTTTATTATAATATATTTTTTAGTAGAACGATAGATTCTCTGACGCCACCACCACACGGTATGTGACATATGTGATACGATATGTGATGTGCAAATTTTACTTTGTTTTCTTTTACGTACAGTTGTAAGGTGTGATAATGATGTCACCCAGCCGTCCACCCACCCATCATTCGATTTTACAAGTAAGTATACTTTAATTTAAAAAAATGTAGAGCTACCTTATCATATTTTACGCATCTAGTACAGCCTATAAAAATGTCTGCTGAATATAGGACCTCCCTAGATTGCTTCGTAGGCCGTATTTTGTCATAGTTGCAATGCTTGGCAACCACAGTTGTTGATTATTCTAAATTGTTATCAGGAAGATGCTACTGCATGTCTCCTGTTATAGTTTCCTTCCGTTGCTTCCTACAACACCCACGTGCCACGTGACATGGGATTGTGAATATTCATACAAGTTTGGATATCGTAATGCCTGTACATAATTATTTTCTAATCCGCCTTTCATATCTACGCTAGAGCGACAAACTGTTTAAAGAATGCGCCAAATAACAAACTTATTCAAAGATTAGCGCATGCTCACTACGCTAGGAAATTGGAACTTGATACCTTCATACTAACGATGTTCTCTATCCTCAGTCAGCATTTCTGAATGAAACTGTCGCTTTCAGTCGCCAGTGCTCAAATGTTCTTAGTAGGCAACGTTGAGGTATTTATGTAGATAAAGTGTTGATTTATACGGAATGTTATTGGGGAATCCCTTCAATCTGCAGAATGAATGACAAAACTAAAGATACAAACCCACCGTCCCACTATTGGCCACGGCTCTCCTCTCATTTCTGAAAGGGATACGAAGCAATCACTCCGCCACGTTACTCCAGTGGGTATTGGCAACATCATATGTCCCCAAAATATTTTGTTCTCAAATAAACTGGCTTACTCTAGATGTTTTCTTTTACCGTCGAGCACTTAAAATCGTGTTAAAATTGTAAATAAGAATTTAATTGGTGCGGCGGATATCGAACCCGTGTTGCTCGCGTACCACACGATTAACTTCATGTGTCACGTACTGAAAAATTAACGACAAGCACTTAATCTCTGAGCTACCACGACTCTTTTGAAATTAATTGCAATAATACGAGGGGCTCATAGGCTCCGATGACATCAATACATTTACTTGTTTGTGCTTTTCTATTCCCTCGAAAAAATAATCTTCGTCTTGGCCGGAAAAATGATCATTTACAGCGGAATTGAGCTCATTATCATTATCATCAGCAAATCGCTTTCCCCGAAGGTCTTTTTTTAAGATTGGCATTAAAAAGAAGTCACTAGGCTAGATGTGGGCTATATAGTGGGTGGTTAATTTCAGCAAACCTGCAGTCTCGTACAACAGCCTTGGAAAGTCGCGCCGTGTAAACCGGCGCGTTGTCATGAAGAAGAAGCACTCTCTTATTCAGCTTTCCTCTTCTCTTTTCTTTTACTGCTTCTCTCATAAAGACGTAAAGTGGCTGAGTATTTGTCTGCGTTGATGGTTTCACCTTTTTTGTGTACTTGATTAACAGTATTCTTTTGGAATGCCAAAATACTGTGACCATGATTTTACCGGCTGATGGAGTGACTTTGAATTCCTTTGTCTGATCCCTTTTTATGGCATTGCATAGACTCCTGTTTACTCTCAGGGTCATAATGGTAAGCCCACGTTTCATATCCTGTAACTATACTATCAAAAACAGTGGTTGCTCTAAAAGCTGCTTTTGAAGCGCTTACTGCGTTCTGCGTTCGCGACACACATCTTGCACTAACTTTTGTGAGGTTGAGATAGTCATGCAATATGGTGAGTATGGTACCAACGGATAGGTTAGTCATTTCTATTAACATCTTAATTCTTACTCTTGCATTTTCTAGTACAAGTTTTTCAATAATTTTCACATTTTCTTCTGTAGCCGCTGTGATTGGTCCACCCGGGCGGGGGTGATCTTCGATGCTTTCCCTTCCTCTTTTTAATTCCCTTGACCACTTGACCTTCTGTACGATTAACATTGAAGGAACAGAGTCTTGATAAACAACCACTTCATAAATGTTTTCTTTTGTTTACTGAGAAATTTAATCACCGCACGGTGTTCGGTTTTTTCAACATTGTCGTGTTAGACATTACCGTCATCTATGACCGACACGCGACGTAATGAAGTAATCAAGACGAAAATTCCTATTTATACCCTTATTAGGTAGTGTCGTTAGCTATTGATTTTTTTAATTACCACAGTAATGCAAATCCTTATACCGAGAATACATTGAACGACCCTCGTAAACAATACATGTAAGACCTTCATTTTACCGATGAAATAGCGTACCAATACCAACTACCAACCTCCAAAAACACCCATAATAAACTTAACAAAATAATATTTAGTGAATTCTTATAATTTATCGGCAAAAAAATAAAATAAAAAAATAACAAAGACTTCTTTTGACATGATTTCGGATACAATACACAGCCGAATCAATGCTTAGTCATACTAAGGATAAGGAAGGTAGCCTTGTGACGTAAAATGTTTTTAAGTTGCTACGCCCACAAGTGAACGAAAAGCCGCTCCGCCCACCAGTAAAAAATTTTACAAAACCTTGAAGTAATATGTACTTACTTACTCCATATTTACTACAAATTGTAAAAGAAAAAACAAACGCAGCATGGTTATGGTTTGAAGACAGTAGCATAGTGCAATATTTTTAAGTTATTCAATCACTTCAACATTTTCATAAATGGTAAAGCGAGCACTGCTTTCGTAAACGAAACCTTAGTGCTTCAATATGCCAATTAAAACCAATTTTATGTTTTAGCTCTATTATCAAAAATCCAAAATTGGTATTTTCAATAACAAACCAAACTTTTTGGAATCCTTTATGTTTATTTACTCTATGCGATAGATACACATAATTACCACTTGTCGTTGCGACTTTTAGTGGTTAACAAACCATAAGATTGTAAAATTCTAACGTGTATGATGTCGACGATTTAATATTGCAGCTTTATTGTCAATAATAATTGTATCGTCAGTACAGTACAGCGGGATCAGCAATTCTCGCGCCTCGCCCAGCTGCGCGCGCGCCGCCTCACTCTGAACAAGCCGGCGAATGGTGCGGGCGTCGCAATGCGAACCAATCGTAGACAAAGCAAGTGATCTAGTGATTGTGGACTGTGCCGAACAAAAATTTCAGTGTTGTTTTCCGATTTTTCAGGTACGTTCTAATATAATTATAAAAAAACAATTTTGTAGTAACACACTAAATTCCGACCAGCCTCTTGTCAATTTAATTATTTCCTATTTCGTTATTTATATATCTGAATTAAAATTAAATACAAAACTGCTTAATTTATCAATATTTATAAATGTTTAAATATTTATTTATCGCTGCGGCTATTATTGATGCGGGGTCATCCGATGGTTACGCAAATTTTAGAAACTCTTTTTCATTTTTATTAGATAAAAAATAACTATACATTTTATTCTAAATAAATAAATAAACACAACCAAGACCTTAATATCCTAAAATATCAATGGTTCGAATAAAACGTTTATATGTATTGGAGAAATGACATATCGCAACATAGATGTAACGAATAATATCTAGACCGTAATTGTAAATGGATCAGTACAATAAACAAATAAATTGTAAAGAATAAAACATATTGCGTAAATTATTCAATAAAAATAATCCAAACATATTTGGAGGAACCCGCAAGGTCGGCAAGAGTGACGTCATTACTATTATGATGATGCAGGACATACGGGTCGCTGGCGAGTGTAGCGCAGTTCGCGGGAAGTTGTGTTATAGAGGTAATTGATAAAGTGGTGGATATATGGTATTTCATATACACGCTACTGTGTATCCGGTGACGGTTTCAAATAATTTACAGAGAGACAATGAACGTATTAGTTTGCTAATGCGCGTTTGCTTATGCAAGATGCAAGTTTGCGGTCGTGAGGCGAACAGGTTGTGCGAGCTTGGTAGCCTAGGATTACTTACAAATATAAGTACTTACTAAGAACTACGATCAGACAGGTCGCAGTCGATTGGATTACATAATATGTACTTAATACGAAAAACCTTCGCTCTATATACCTACAGTGATTTAAAATAAACTAGTTTTTGGTGCTTTAACCATTTTTTGTATATTACAACTAGAATAAACAAAACATCCCTCCGTTGTAACCTAAATTACTGGTAGTAACCTAATTTTATGTGGTAGTATATTATGGTTGTTACCTGAATGAGTCAGCTCGACCGGGGAAGGACCACGCTCTCACAGAATACCAGCGTGAAATAGCAGCTTAACGCTGCTGTGTTTCGTATGGTGAGTGTAGAGAACAGGAGACCCTTTTTTACTGGAAATGAGGCATTCCATTTCAACTCGTTTGTCACCCTTATTCTATTAAAAACCTGCGAATCACAAAAGAAAAAAAAAGAACCTTTAAAGGATCACTTTATTGTTCGCCTGTATCGGCTTCTTTTCTCAGGCGCGGGTAAATACATCAAGTTGAAATAAATTCCAAATATTAAGGTCTAATATCCCTTGGAGGTTTATAAAATTCAAGCTTTCAAGTACCTATTCAAAGATACGGATATTAATGTCACATGTTTTGATACTCACAAGCTCACACATCAAAACCTAATAGAGTACTTCCCGTTGACCTAGAAATATAGCAAGAAGCAAAGTTTTCACAGCAAAAGCAAAGGAAATTTCCGAAAATCGTTTATTTTAGTTATATCTTAAATCAATATTTATTGTACAACTTATTTGCAGTTAGAACATCGACCATGTCTATCCATTACAAAGGTGCACAGTTAAGTTTGTCCTTCAATATGATTTAACTTATACTTTGTACCTAATATTATGTACAGTACTGTTATATTTTCTGTGCTAATATATTTAAAGATTAAGTGACAAAATCGGACAAAGAACCGAATGTCGCGTCACAGATTCAATAGGTTGTAGGTTTCCCTTTCTGTCCGTTTAGGTGAGCTTTTTAGAATAGGGGAAAGAATTAGTCTATTGGCCATTATTAATTATTATTTTTATTATTATTATTATATTTATTACAGTATGGTACTACAGTTAAGTATATATTATTTTACTCAATTTACCTCGCCCACATTCGTTCAATAAATAAAATGATGTGTCTTCCCTAGTTTGAAGAGCACATCCCGCCCTCCCTCAATTGCGTGCACTAATCCCGTCACCACTAATCCCAGCAACACTTCTCTCTACACTACTACACTAGAAAAGAAACACCATCGACGATAATACGTGTTTCGCCTCTACACGAGGCATCCTCAGGTGAGGTAGACTCTGCGGGGCTGACCGCTATATGATATCGCCCGTCATTTGTTTCAGTTTCGCGCTGACACCCTCGGCACGGGACTATAATGATGTAATACCTCGTATTCAATATACAGCCTCTCTTAAAACTCTCAATGAGTACACTAGAGGCCAACATTGGCATTCCTCACCAAACCACATTGGCAATTCTCAAGTATAACAAACAAAGATTTGGTAACACTGGTTGCAAGAGATAATCACATGAAATCCAAAATCACATATCAATGATAAATGTGTATTATATTTATACATATACTTTAACATCTTTCTCAGAGACAAGAACCAGATCTTACGTAGTGACTATTATCTAATCTATGGTACAGATTAGAGTCAGAACCCTTGAAGTCAAGTACACCGGCCACGAAGCGTTGTACTCAAGTATATTTATAATTTTTAGGTATATATACATATACGACGACGATTCAGTTTCCCTCCGTCGTCTCTTACGATAACCTGTGGGACGGATACCCGTCGTGTGAAGCAGCATCTTCCTGATGACATCTGATTAAAAATAACTGCGGTCGCAAGTGAACTTTTGATAGGCTGTGAAGGCGAAGCTATCATAAGTACCTATAAAGTAATAATAATGTCCTCCAGACCGAATATCAGCCACGGCGGCCTGCCTCGTCGGGAGCTAGCCGTCGGTGCAGGACAGCATTATAGTGTCCAAGTGTATGCGCAAGCACAGGTGCGTTCTCTATTCCCTCACTCTCGTAATCCGATGGGACGGTAAATCGACACGACCGGAGAGAGATCAGGCGCAGGACCAAACGGCTTTACGTGCTTTCCGAGGCACGGGGTTGAGACAACACCAACTTCCTGACTCCGGGCAGGTACTGAGAATTTCTTGACAGAAAAACTCAATGAATGATTTTTCGGCCCGACCCGGAATTCGAACCTAGGACCTCAAGATCAGCAGTCGCACTACTACAACCACTAGACCAACGAGGAAGTCGCCTATATAGTAACCTATAAAGTAATTGAACAATAAAGAATAAAGTTTGCTACATTTCACACAATACTCGATTCAGGTTAATGGAATATCAATATGTTGTAATTAATATTTGACAGGTTCCCACGAGTATAATCAATCACTATACTACAAACCGGACTCTTCCGTTCCGTTGCATTTCAATAAAAGTTACGCATGAATCACGTTTGTGTGTTGCGAATGCTAAAATATTTATTGGTTTTGGCAATGTGCGTGAGTTCGCTGTAGTTTATTTTGATAGTCGTTTCGTGGTTAAAATCTTACTTATTCCTTAGACATGTAGGTTTCCTTTCCTTTACCGCTGAGCATTTGGTAAATCGGCACTTAAAATTACAATGTTATTGAATTATCGATAATTTATCGATATTATTAAATTAGGGATCCGCCCCGCCTTCGCATTGGTGATTTCTGGAACTCAACAACAGTGCCACCTACCGGGTCCAATTTTCCAAATCACCTACCCCACCCTGACCCACTTAAACGTAGGCAAAAAAAAACCTCAAATTAATTCAAGCGGTTTTCGTGTTTTAGCGAAACTAACGGACAGCAATTGATTTTTGTGCTAGAGAAGAAGATATTAAGTCTGTCTTCGAATTCTGATCTATAGAGGCTGTGAGATGTGAAGTTATGGGCGTATTCGTTATCGTAATAAAAAGCCCCGTATAATGGTGGTGTAAGAATATCCTCTACCCCATATTTTCCCGTAGGTGGAGGAGATGGGCAGCATCGTCTTTCTGGTAACAGCAATGTTAAAAATAAAAAAACTGCGGTTGCCAACCCGTGGGAAGCACACTGAACCTAAATGTCAAGCTGGAAAGACTCTTCAACAACTTCGAGCTTAGTGCTCCCAACACCTACCGTCGTAGGTGTGAGAAGAACAGACAGACAGACATAGGAGTTACACATGATCTTTGTTTTGTCCATGTTCATCAGATCACGTCTAATGAAGTCAGCGCTACGTACCCTTCATGCTCTACTCTGAAGCCCCGAAAACTTTCAGCTCGAGCTACAAAATCGTTTTTATTGCCCAGAAGGCTGCAATGCAGTAGACGATATGAATAACAAGCTCGTGGAAACTGTTCATGTGGTCGGAGTTCAACACCCATCGCAGAAGAACACAAAAACTTTTCAATCACACTCTTAATGTGATGGCTGTTAGACGGGAAATGAAGCTACTCTTGTGTGAGGCTAGACTTGAGCAGATTTGACAACATACAAGCAACTAAACAGACAGATCTCCAAATACATGCGGCGGGACTTATGCAACTTCAAAGACAGCTCGCATTGAATAAAAGATCGAACAGAACCAGGGTCCCAACATTTTTGCCAAAGATCTGTCTGCCAGAAAAAGCCAACCTTCGAAGCTGAAGACTGAATGTGGCACCATCGTTTCTGGGACATTTGAGATTTTGAGTGAGATTGAGAGGTACTATGGGCAGCTCTACACGTCATCGTTAGAGCCACGACACAAGTAACGATCAAAGGACTAGTCTTATCCAACACTATTCCGATGATATCCCGGACGTAAGTCTGAGTGAGATCAGAATGGCTCTCCAGAGCCTTAAAAATGGCAAGGCCCCGGGCAAGGATGGAATTACAGCGGAGCTTCTAAAAGTGGGTGGAAAACAAGTACTAAGTAAGCAAGTACAATTACTAGTTCTAAGTAAACAAGTACTAGTGTAGTTCTTCAGAAGCTCTTTATTTCCGTCCTCTATGGTGGTACTACTCCAGAGGTGCAGTAGAAGTGCGGTGCTCTTGTTCTTCAAAAAAGGTGACAACGCTCTCTTGAAGAACTACATACCGCTTTTCCTGCTAAGCTATGTCTACCTGCTGTTTTTGAGAATCATTACTAATTATCTCGCACCCAGACTTGACGAATTCCAGCCCCACGAAGAAGCCGGTTTTCGAAAAGGTTTTAGCAGGATAGACCACATACATATCCTTCCGCAAATTGTACAACAGTGGACTTATAAGGGCTGTAATATTGAATAAGGCTATAGGTGGATAAATAGGGGTAAAGTTTTTAATGTAACTTTTTAAACATCCTTGTTATTTTGAACTTGTGATATTCTTAAGTCCACCCCAAAAGATAAAAAAATCAAACTTTGAATGAAAAGTAAAAGCCAACTTCTTCTTTAATAAGTAATAAGTCCATTCCTGGGCGTGGGCAGCATGGGCCTCTCTCAAGTGACAAACAGCCAATCGCAGTTCCAAAGATCTTGCACCGAAGGCACTGCTCTCTACTGTCGCTGGCTGGAATTTTCCATTTTAAATACGCGGTGGTAACGTAGAAGGACGATGGAGGATTAAGATACTAAGTCTATCGACGGTAATACCTAAATAGTAATATATGATATACCACAGATCAAAATATTATTTAATCTGCGGTTGTGCCGCCATTTATTAGAGCCCAAGAGATCTATCGCGTTGTTGAGTTGAGCTAATAATTAAATCTAATTGCTGATACACTCGAGACGTTTTTTGTTGATAGGTTCTCTACTTTTTAATCAATTAACACAAACAAGTGACCTTACCATATTGAAAAAAAAAACACAAACAAATTAAGTAGTCTCTCTTCTTTTTACGTAGTAATTTGCGTCGTTGATATTTTTGTTTATCGTTCGTGCAAATACGAGGCTCGAGCTTCAATTATACGAGCATTGATCGAAGCGTTTGAGTGTGTAGAATATTATAAGCTGTCTTATAAATAGGGATGTAACAGTTTTTAATATTTTATCAAGCACCTCCATAACTAGTCAACAATGCTGTTACTAATTTTCCATTCGGTAGACGCATGTGTATAAAACACATTGACATTGTGTCTGTCTTGCATTTGCAGTGAGGCCCACATACAAACATTTGTGCAAGTGTTGACAAACGATGACTAGGTACACTTCGCCCACGTCCCAATGATCGTGAGGCCATATAGGGACCTCAGACATACGCGACTTACCTGTCCTCTGAATAAATTATCAACTTCCGTTACAGAAATCGAAAAACGGTATCACCAATATGGACAAAATAGGTCAAATTTGAGACATATTAGTCATAGCCTAATACGTTTTGGTAACAAACTATTTAGATACTGAAGTTTTTGGAAGTGTTAAACTAGAGTTTTACATAAGTTGGTTTGACATCATAAATTGTATTTTTATCAAAAATCACTTGTCTCGAGATAAGTAAAAATTATTGCTAATTAGTTTCAAAAACAAGAATTTTATATAGTCATGTTACTTTAAAATCCTGTAAAGTCCGCCAATACATCCACAAAATAGCTTTCTAAATCGTTATCAAAAGTCAACAAATTTTAACGTTTTAAACGTTGTGGACAAGCTATTGTTCACTATCTACTATACACTAGTTTGTTACCTTCCCTCGCGTCTTACCTCACCTACCGGACGATATGGGGTAGTAGATGTTCTTACCTCACCTACCGGACGATATGGGGTAGTAGATGTTCTTACCTCACCTACCGGACGATATGGGGTAGTAGATGTTCTTACCTCACCTACCGGACGATATGGGGTAGTAGATGTTCTTACCTCACCTACCGGACGATATGGGGTAGTAGATGTTCTTACCTCACCTACCGGACGATATGGGGTAGTAGATGTTCTTACCTCACCTACCGGACGATATGGGGTAGTAGATGTTCTTACCTCACCTACCGGACGATATGGGGTAGTAGATGTTCTTACCTCACCTACCGGACGATATGGGGTAGTAGATGTTCTTACCTCACCTACCGGACGATATGGGGTAGTAGATGTTCTAACCTCACCTACCGGACGATATGGGGTAGTAGATGTTCTTACCTCACCTACCGGACGATATGGGGTAGTAGATGTTCTTACCTCACCTACCGGACGATATGGGGTAGTAGATGTTCTTACCTCACCTACCGGACGATATGGGGTAGTAGATGTTCTTACCTCACCTACCGGACGATATGGGGTAGTAGATGTTCTTACCTCACCTACCGGACGATATGGGGTAGTAGATGTTCTTACCTCACCTACCGGACGATATGGGGTAGTAGATGTTCTTACCTCACCTACCGGACGATATGGGGTAGTAGATGTTCTTACCTCACCTACCGGACGATATGGGGTAGTAGATGTTCTTACCTCACCTACCGGACGATATGGGGTAGTAGATGTTCTTACCTCACCTACCGGACGATATGGGGTAGTAGATGTTCTTACCTCACCTACCGGACGATATGGGGTAGTAGATGTTCTAACCTCACCTACCGGACGATATGGGGTAGTAGATGTTCTTACCTCACCTACCGGACGATATGGGGTAGTAGATGTTCTTACCTCACCTACCGGACGATATGGGGTAGTAGATGTTCTTACCTCACCTACCGGACGATATGGGGTAGTAGATGTTCTTACCTCACCTACCGGACGATATGGGGTAGTAGATGTTCTTACCTCACCTACCGGACGATATGGGGTAGTAGATGTTCTTACCTCACCTACCGGACGATATGGGGTAGTAGATGTTCTTACCTCACCTACCGGACGATATGGGGTAGTAGATGTTCTTACCTCACCTACCGGACGATATGGGGTAGTAGATGTTCTTACCTCACCTACCGGACGATATGGGGTAGTAGATGTTCTTACCTCACCTACCGGACGATATGGGGTAGTAGATGTTCTTACCTCACCTACCGGACGATATGGGGTAGTAGATGTTCTTACCTCACCTACCGGACGATATGGGGTAGTAGATGTTCTTACCTCACCTACCGGACGATATGGGGTAGTAGATGTTCTTACCTCACCTACCGGACGATATGGGGTAGTAGATGTTCTTACCTCACCTACCGGACGATATGGGGTAGTAGATGTTCTTACCTCACCTACCGGACGATATGGGGTAGTAGATGTTCTTACCTCACCTACCGGACGATATGGGGTAGTAGATGTTCTAACCTCACCTACCGGACGATATGGGGTAGTAGATGTTCTTACCTCACCTACCGGACGATATGGGGTAGTAGATGTTCTTACCTCACCTACCGGACGATATGGGGTAGTAGATGTTCTTACCTCACCTACCGGACGATATGGGGTAGTAGATGTTCTTACCTCACCTACCGGACGATATGGGGTAGTAGATGTTCTTACCTCACCTACCGGACGATATGGGGTAGTAGATGTTCTTACCTCACCTACCGGACGATATGGGGTAGTAGATGTTCTTACCTCACCTACCGGACGATATGGGGTAGTAGATGTTCTTACCTCACCTACCGGACGATATGGGGTAGTAGATGTTCTTACCTCACCTACCGGACGATATGGGGTAGTAGATGTTCTTACCTCACCTACCGGACGATATGGGGTAGTAGATGTTCTTACCTCACCTACCGGACGATATGGGGTAGTAGATGTTCTTACCTCACCTACCGGACGATATGGGGTAGTAGATGTTCTTACCTCACCTACCGGACGATATGGGGTAGTAGATGTTCTTACCTCACCTACCGGACGATATGGGGTAGTAGATGTTCTTACCTCACCTACCGGACGATATGGGGTAGTAGATGTTCTTACACCGAAACGACGCGGTAAAATGTAAGCTTAACGAAACTTTTCTTAAATGACAGTTAACTAAAGTTATTTATCTAGAGGTTTTAAAAGTAGTTAATACGAAAAAGATAGTCATTTACTTGGAATGCCCCGCTTTTATACGTAAATGGGTTGGTCAAAACCTAGAGGTCGTAGCAACATACTACCTACTGTGTTCTGTAAGAACATTCACTAATAATATACACTGATATTCTGTGAGAGCGTCGCCTAGGAATCTTAGTCTTTGTCTTCCATCTTGGTCCTAAAAAGTCACAACTATAGCATAACAACTGATCGCGTCTGTAGCTTTTTTTGCCTAAAGTTGGCTACATGCGCCAATGGACTGCAGTAATCACTTACCATCAGGTGGACTGTTAGTTCGGTTGTCTCCTCAGTTTTGTAAAATATATCCAGAAACGAATTCTTTACAGGCCTATAATATTGTTTTTTAGGTAACTTTTTTATTTTTCATACGTGGTAGAGCCAGGCTGCAGCTATATTATGGTTGTAGCACAAATGGGTCGGCTCGACCGGGGAAGGACCACATTCTCACAGAATACTAGCGTAAAATAGCAGCTTAATACAAATGCTTCGTATGGTGAGTGTAGAGATCCGGAGACCCTTTTATACTGGAAACGAGACATTCCATCTTAGTTCTCATGTGTGACAACGCATCTGCGTTTTGTTAATCGAGGATAAGTGTAGACATCTATGGGCCACAGCATCCACCAACCATCAGGTGGACTGTGTGCTCGTTTGTCACCCTTAATCTATAAAAAAATAAAGGTAACAAACGAACATACAGTCCACTTGATGGTGAGTAGATTTTGGGCCAAGATAGCCTGTCCTGGTGAAAGGGTTTTCGGTTCTCTACATCCACTATACGAAACAACTATTTGATTGACACTGATCGCTACTATTCTTTGAGAGCGTGATGCTTTCCTAGTCGAGCCGACCAGCGGCTATAATATAGTTGCAGTGTGGCTCTACCATTTCAGAAACTATATTTTTCTTCTTTAAATTTACGATTTGCTTTCTAGGCGATGTAGTAATCAATAATTCCTCCTTTCCGTCAAACTTTTCAATTTGCTATGTAGGATAATCAGCTACCTATAATTGGTGGTACTTCAAAAAGGTGGAGGTTTTCAATTCGACTGTAAGAATTGTAAGCTCTTCCTTTTGTTTGTATGTTGCTATGCGATATGAATATATATGCCAGCTCGCCAGGCAGACGTTGTTCTGCCCTTTTCGACGACCCTTTGTCATGTCCTATTAAAAATCCTTAAATGTAAAAAAAACTTACTCACTTATGGGAAAAAAAACTATCCTATCTCTCAAGCTGGACTAAACTGCACACGGTGTGCAAATTTGATTAAAATCGGTTAAGTACTTTAGGAGTCCATCGCGGACAAACAACGTGACACCTAATTTATATATATTAAGATATATATGTGTGTGTGTAAATTGGTGCTAATAATTTCGTATGAGCCGACAGAGGTAAGCCTGTGTCCCCCGGTTTAACATGAGCAACTATGGCAAGTATCCCTTTCTTGAGGCAATCAATGCGGAGATAATATGTTTAGCATTGATCTTTGACAAGCTATTATGATGATGTTGATGATGAATGAGTTTGAAATTCAAAATCTCCGTTCATACGAAATTCTACAAATAATACAAAACAAAACACTGGCAACGGTTTCATTGAGCCCAAATAACAAATGGAAAGTGTTCCATGCAGCTGTAACTAAAAGTAGCACTGATCTCTGTAAAAACGCCCGACTCGCTCCAACGCCTCAAAATATAAAACTCAAAAGAGTAACACTTTACCGGGCACTTTAGGTTGTCGTAAACGATGTACATGTTGCGCCAATCTTTATAGGCTATTAAGTACTTGATGCGGGCTTCGGCGAATTAATCGGCATGCAGGCATCGGAAAACATCAAGTCGTCGTATTCCAAAATTAAATATGATCGTTCATCCACAAATGTATAATTTGTTTTGTATCATATGATTTAAAATGATGCTTCAAATTTCATTTGGTTACTTAAAACCTTTATAGTTTTTTTTTGTATTAGCTTGACGATTCTAGAGTGTCGTGCAGACGGCATTTTGATATATTGCGTGTATACCTGTTATGGTTTATGTCATCATTTAATCATTAATACATTAGGGAAAAAAATTACAATGCACGAATTATTCGAATACAGTTTAAAGATTTATTTTTGAATATACTTGATTAAAGTTGTTTATTATGTATACTTATCTTCGTTTAATTGTACATTTCACTCGGTTTGAAGCAGGTGGCACTATTTGGTAGTTTTTGTTTTGTATCATATGATTTAAAATGATGTTTCACATTTTATTGGGTTATTTAAAACCTTTAAAGTTTTTTTTTTGTATTAGCTTGACGATTCCAGAGTGTCGTGCAGACGGCATTTTAATATACTGCGTGTTACCTATTATGGCTTACGTCATCATTTAATCATTAATTAATACATTAGAGAAAAAATTATAATGCACGCATTATACGAATACAGTTTAAAGATTTATTTCTTAAATATACTTGATTAAAGTTGTTTATTGTGTATATGTGGTTTGAAGCAGGTGAAACTGTTTGGTAGTTTTTGGGGCAAAGCGAATTAAGCACAGTGTTGACAAAAAGCTGCGGCTCACTCGAGCTGTGAAATGTGCGTGACCAAATGGAAATCTCGTGTGCGGAACGGAAGGCATTCTTGCTGCTCAGTTGGTCAAGAGCGGATATGTGGTAACGCTACATAACTTAAACTGACTCCAAGGTCTTGCATTACAACCACATATGAAATGGGAAAAAGAGATCTCCGAAATTTATCACAATGAGTATCTATTTATTCGTTCACTGTAAACAATCTTTTTATCTTTATCTAATCAGTTTTGTATTTTTGCCGTTTTCGAATCATCCATGTATAAAGTATTTAGTATTAAATTGCAGTGTCTGTACAATATCAGTTAAATATTTCTTATGTAACGCGAACACTACACATTGAATAAAACTATGTAGGTACCCAGTTATACGTATTTTATCGCGTTCTGCGTAGATCGGACCAAAAATTAATATACAAAAACCAAAGGCAGCTGGGCTCACTATGACATTGGGATGGCAAACATCTCAGAGTGACCATGGGAATTAAAAATAAGTTAATTAAATGGGATAAAATATGTATAAATAGTTTTATTCAACTTAAGTTATTCTTCTACAATGGTGCCAATGCACGTAAAATTCTACTATGGCCTCTCCCGTTGAAAGTAAAAGTTGCCATTATCATCATGCGTGGTGGTGACATCATGAGGTGGCTTGATGTTCTCAGTAGGTGTTTCATACGTTGGACGGTGCGTCACGTCACCGCGATTTATTTAGGTTTCAGGTTAGGTTAGGTACATCTGGCGTAAACTAGATACCACCCCCGCGATCTATCGGCAGCCGTTACGATTTCTGACATTTGTTTTTAGTCGTCTCTTACGACATCCGCGGGACAAAATTAGTGTACTACATCTCCCGCCAAAAGTGATAGTACAAAAACTAATTTGGCACCGTTCCTCAATCCTATGACACGGGCGGGTTCAGGCTTTCCACTCCAGTAAGGGTTTCTTTTCGTACATCGTATGTTTCGAGTTTAACTCTTTAGTCGTAATACGAAATATAAATCAAAAGGAGAAAAGTTTATTAAACAGGGTTATATGGAGCAGAATAACAAATTTATCTCCAAATGCCAAACTCACCTACACGTAAAGCACTGTGATAAATATTAAATAACAAATGACGCCCTGACGATCAACAAATGAAGTCCATTCTCAAATTTCAATAACAAATGCTGAACATTGGTAATGATGAGTGGCTTCAATATGTCAAGTGTGAAAACATTAAAGAGATAAGGAAACAAATCTGGTAATTTGTTCTTTTGTTCAACAAATTATTTTTATACATAACGTAATAGTACCTGGTTGACCGAGCTTTACTCGGTATTTTTCGCTCGATTTTTTTTTAATTCGTGTGTTTTGGAAATTATATTTAGATACAAATTACATACTGATGAAATATAAATAATATTTTTTGATCTTAGCGACATAACAGAAAAAACGGAAGTGGTTATTTGAATAAAAAATCATGAGTGCAATTATTTTAATTTAAATTTTCGTGTTTTTAAAAATACTAAAAAAGGGCTCGAAAAAATAGATTTTCTCAAAAAAGAAAGAAACATGAAAATAAAAATTAAAAAAAGTCGGCTGTCGGTCTGGGCTCGATCCGGGGTTTTAAGATTCTGTGACCGAACATTATACCAATTAAGCTATTTATAATCACTAACAATTTGTCAAAATTTACCTTCTTATTCTAACGATATTGTAGCAGTTTTTCATTGCCTAAAAACACGGACAAAAAGACATTTTCTAAAAATAAATCCTAGCTAGATCGATTTATTATCCCCGAAACTCCCTGGACACTAAATTTTATGAAAATCGTTGGAGCCGTTTCCGAGATCCCGATTATATATACAAGAATTGCTCGTTTAATAGTATAGGATATAAATTTTGCGCTACTTCTTGTTAGTTTTAGTTACGCCTTATTAGTAAAGCATAAGTATACAGTACATTACGTCCATTGTATGTTATATCCGTTGGCACGATTATGGAGGCCCCACTCGTCTTAACTACTTAGCTGCACTGAATCCTTATGCGATCAAATCGGAAAATTTAAATGCATTGTAATGTAAAGATAGTGGCCGACACTAGGCACGAGGTACTCTAGTCTACAGCAGTACTACGGAATAAATAATATTTATTCTGTGTGTTCAGTTTGCGTGTTGTAGCAAAGAATGTTCAGTCATAGTGCGTACGTACATCGTACACTGTGCAGTGTAGTGTCACCTAGGTAGTATTGCCCATGCTTTGTCACCATTTATGAAAAGTGTAAAAGGACTATTTATGTATAGTGCAGTTTTTGAAGAGCTTTTATCTCTACAACAATTATTAATTGGCAAAAACTCGAACTTTAGATCCACCACTCAGTAATAACGTGTACAAGTAATTGAAAAAAAGAAACATCTGGGTTTCTCTGGCTCATTCTTTCACACACTAAGAAAGGCCCTGTCGATAATACGATAAGTCGCTAAGGCGATAAGTTTAAGCAATCAGCAATCAGCAATCACACGATCTCTGTTCTTTGCCCGTGATTTTTACTGATGAGACCAGATTTAGAGGTAGAAAAACATGTCGTGTTTTCAACAATGGTTTGTCACTCCTTGTGTAGTGTTATTGAGCATAATAGTGACGGTAACTTTTCACGCTATTAAGGGCGATAGATGCTCTAAATTAGGTAAAGTATATCCTTTTGATTTTTTCCACGGATCTTGGCTAATCAAGTTTACAAACTCAACGAGCAATATAATAATGTTATAAAGCTTTTATGCCCATAATAAATATTTTTTTATTTGACGTATCCTACATTCAGTTTTGCGTTAGATATGGCAATTTCGGTTTCCCTTTATTTTAAAATTATAACAAACAAGGCACATAATTCACCAAACTGGTTTCGTATTACATTAATATGCATGAGTTTAAGAAATCTCGAAAACTTGAAGTACAAGCATAAATATTACGCTACGCACCAGGTGCAGTTACTAATTAACTGTTTTAGAAAAAACAAAAGCCGTATCTCTTGAAGTCTGACGTTATTTTGACTGCAGAAAAAAAAACAAATGCATTTTTTACTGTATTACGTCTATACACAAAACCTGCTATTTATCATAAATCAGCCAGTTTTTTGTGGAAAGATCCATAATGAAAAGAAAGCCAAATCACAAATGTTTAATAATTTAGTGCCACACTTACAGTTCAGCAATAAGTAGAGACGTTAGCAATTACGTTATAAAGTTACGAGACCTTAATCATAGGATTTTTAAAATAATTGAACTACGCAGTAAAATTAAACGTAACCGTCGCAAGCTTAGAGTATACATAAGCAATATGTACACTCAAGGTCGAGTTAGTACGAGAGAGATCTATGGTTAACCTCGGATGCGGAAGCGTTAGCTTCTGGGTTCCGATTAGATCTGTAACTTATGTTTAGGTAGTTCCTATGGTAGTGAATATTTAGGAATCAGAATTGACAATGTTAGTACACCCAAACATAAACGTACCTATATACCTCTCACCTATGATATCCGGCATATTATGCGAGGCGATTATATCGCCGAGGTAGGTCATGATACAGCCAATTATGTATGTATCTTTTTTTAAACTGCATTTAACACAGTATTTTTTTTAATATGAGCTGTTTTATAATTCCGAGATTTCAAATTTACAAGTGAGGTTTACTTACAGAACGTTAGAAGTTGCAGTACCAAAAGCAGGGCTTAATACGTGGAAGGGCCATGTTACAATGGATTGGCCGATGGATCGACCGGGGAAGGAGGAAGGACCACGCTCTGAGTGTAGAAAGCAGGCCTTTTCGCTGGATACGCAGCATTCCATTTTTGTTCTCAGGGGTGACAACTCCTCTGCATTTTGATCTAATCGAGAATAGATGTAGATGTCTATTATGGGCCACAGTATCCACCTACCATCAGGTTAGCTGTGTGCTCACTTCTCACCCACATTCTTTAAAAAAAAGGCCAGAATAACCAAAAGACAAAAAGGCCTCCAACATTCGCATTTGCTAAGCGCCTCTACATGGCTTAATGCGGCCTCATTTCTCAAGGTCAATAAAGTGCAGCGCTTGCCATCAATACTGCATACGGATTTAATAATAAAATTATCCATATTGGGTAACGTGCAATCCTCCGCAAAACAATGAATCAGTGTATGTAGTATGTACCTAAAGTTCGTATGTATTTTATTTTAAATTATTTAATATAGACTAAGGCGTGTGCAGTATTCTTATAGTAATCAGATTCATTAAATTTGTGAATCTCCTGTATCGTGGGAGCAGTTAACATTTATAAATGTCACAAGGAAAAACATCCAGATTCGGAGCAATTACTTGTAGGCCATACAAATACTTGTTCCGTGCGGAATTCGAACCCGCGGCCCTTAGCGCTGTAATTAACGCGTTGGACTACTGCAGCACGGAGCCGTGCTAAACACGTGCTGTGAGGTACCAACTTATTTAGTGTTATAGTAAGTAGTGTTATAGTAATCCACTTAGTACTCGATATCGTCCCGAGTGTTATAAGAGGTGACACAGGGAAATCAAAGGATAACAAATCAAAATAATAAAAGACTGCGGTTGCCAACTAGCCTGTCATACATAGCAACTGTGTCAAATTACACCCTCCCCCTTATCTATGGGTGAGGCTTATGTTCAGCTGTGGACTTTTGATAGGCTGTCATGAAAAAATGAACAAAGGAAAAAAATAAGGCCAATTGTAGTTTCACATTCTTATTTAATTTATAGTGGACAGGTGTTGGGAAAGGAAATATTATATGATGCAATCTTTTTATAGAGTGTGTGTATTGCGTAATATCAATTTTAATCTTTTACAATACTTAAGTTTTTTAATTTATTTTTAGTTAAATTATCAATATCATCATCATCATCATCATTACAGCCCTTCACAAGTCCACTGCTGAACATAGGCCTCCCCCAAGTAGTGCCACAAAGCACGGTCCTGAGCCACCTGCATCCATCGACTTCCTGCATGTCTTACCAGGTCGTCACTCCATCTAGTGGGGGGTCGCCCTACACTACGCCTACTGATACGAGGCTGCCACTCAAGAACCTTTCTTCCCCATCGGTTATCGGTTCTTCGAGCTATATGGCCGGCCCGAATTATCTAGTTGTAAGTTCGTCCAAGTCTGTGTAGAAGAGTATGAGAGGCATAGTTCGCACCAACTACAGATACTTTTAACTGTCGAGATGTGTGTCTTGTTCGTGACGATAGTGTATTTAGCAGGAATGGTAATATTTGCTTAAATACATAAAAACCTTTCAGAAGTAAGGTGAGGCGGCAACTTGGAGATCCGTCTGTTTAGTTTCCTGTACGCTGTCAAATCTGTTGAAGACTGAAGCTTCATTTCCCGTCTAACAGCCATGAAATTAAGAGTGTTATCGGAGAGTTTTTGTGTTCTTCTGCGACGGGTCTTGCAGAACTTAGCTCCAACCGCATTGATAGTCTCCACGAGCTTATCATTCATATCGTTCACTGCGTTGCAGTCTTCTAGGCACAGAAAACGGTTTTGTAACTCGAGCTGAAAGGTTTCGAGACTTTGGATTAGAGCACGAGGGGGACGGAGCGTTGACTTCATTAAACGAGACCTCTCCAACTTAATGTTTAGGTGCAGTGTGTTTCTTACCATTCGGTGATCGCTGCCAGTTTTCAACCCTGCGATCACTGAGACATCACTGAATAGTCTCCGTCTAGTCGTCATAACGAAGTCACTCTCATTTTTTGTCGAACCGTCAGGGCTCGAACAGGTCCACTTTCTATGGGGCCACTTCTGGAAGAAAGAGTTCATCATAAAGAGCCTCTTTTTCTCCATGAAGTCGGCCAGCTGCTTGCCCCTTGAGATCCGTTTCCCTATCCAAAAATTCTCTATTTTCAGCTCACCTTTCTTTCGTGTGCCTAGCTTTGCGTTGAAGTCTCCCTTTAACACCGTATAGCGGGTTTTGGAGGAGTGCATGGCTCTAGAAATATCCTCATACATTTCCTTCATCGGGATGTGCCGAAGTTGGTACGTGAACCTCTATGACCTTCAGTGAATACCGTTTGGTGATTCTGAGTTATACTCAGGTAGGTAACCCTCGTCGACACACCTCCAAGCCTGACAACGTTGTTAACGAGCGAATTATGGACGATAAACCTCCTCCTTGGGATAGATGGTCGCCCTCCCGGTGATAGAACAAGTTACCGCATTCGAAGATAACCGTATCGTCCCCCACTCTTTGTACCACGTATAATCCTATAATATTCCAGCGCAACTTGTCTATCTCTTCTTCCAGCTCCAGGATCTTCTCGTTAATCCTTAGGGTGCGTGCGTTGTATGTCTCAAGATCGAGTCGTCTTAGGTGGCAACCAAACCTCCACCGGAGATTCTTAGCACCCCCCGCCCCGCCGTTACCATGGTCGCCATCGTAGTCAGGAATAGCTCGGTCGTCGGGGACTGGAAGCCGTCTCTCCGTAACTCATATCATGGGAGGTATATTGCCATAGACACCCCGCTTGCGAGCTGGTTGGCAACCGCAGTTTTTTTGTTGTACAGTTGCTGTTATCAGGAAGATGCTGCTGCCCATCTCCTGCCTGTCTCCCTCTGTCGCCTCTTACGACACCCACGGGAAGATATGGGGTAGTGGATATTCTCAACCGCCACTACGCGGCAAATACCCAAATAAGTACATACATGCATATTACTTTGATCTGATCTGTATTTTACTCGTACTCGTACTAGGCCATAAGATTACAAATGATAGGTATAAATACGTATAATATCAGAAAATACCGCAATAGGTAATATTTGTGGAAAGTAAGTGGTGGCTTGCAAGTATACCTACATACCTACTTTACCACAAAACAAATTAAAATGCCCCGTTAGAGTCGTGTTCAATTTTCACTGCATTAGATTGAATAAAATCATTAAACAGCATTATCAAAATGAACCTATAACTATTTCATTAGAAACTGCTGAAGAAAACGGATTACATGAGAAACATACAGTGTAAAAAACATAAAGCGGTCATAATACTATACAGAATTTTTTTCAGATAAGCTAAAAAGGAAATAAAAAAGTTAAAAGCAAATAAATTGGTAGAAGGCACTATAAATTATATAATAATCTATAAACTTTTATATTAATAAACATGCCGTAATTTACTAAAAATAATAGTAAGCATAAAGCGACAGGACGAGATTAAAGGAGGGGGGAGAAATTAGTGGAAAAATAATGTTTCCTAACTTGTTTTTTAAAAGATAAAGAACATGCTCGTTATATACTTGTGTATATAACAAGTATTTTCTAACTCTTTGACAATGAAGGGGAAATGATAACATAATCAAGTTCGCTTTGTGACCTGCAAATACTAGAATAGATAGATAGTAGACACACTTAAATTGTAATGATTCTTAACTAAGTACATTAAACTTAATTTACAGACCACGGCTCGACGCTGCCTGCTACTAGGTCAAGCTCCTTGCGAAACAAAATAGGCCTCTCACTCAGATTAGTTTGTTTTATAATCTAGGCAGGTACCTACTATACATTCTTAATTGTTTGTCCGAGGATAGTAAACTAAATTTACATTCATTTCTTTTTTATTTGTAGAAGAAATTGTCATAAAACATACGTCGTGTCGTACGCTTCTTTCCGTAAAAATGTTATTTGGTTTGTAACGGAAGCAACATGAACAAAATGAATTTTCTTAAGACTCATTAATATTACATTTTTCCTTAAGTGTATACTTTTTATATATATTATTAAAGAAAGAAAACATATCTATACAAAGTAGTTTCTACTAAAATACTTTAATGTTAGGTAGAAAACTAAAAACGAAATTTTTTACTTAATTCGATTTTCTGATGAATACTACGAGTGTTCGAACATCAGAAAATCGAATTATGTCGCAACAAAGAAATATGACTCTCCGTGATAAAAAATACTTCAAAAGCTAAGGTAACATCTTTAAATGTCTAATACCGAACGTAAGTTTCAACAGAACTTTATTTAATTTTTTATTTATTTTAAATTCGCTTCTGCGATAAAATCTCAAAGACTTAGATAGCGACCCGCAGACTGTTAATTTGTTTCCGCTCAAATTTATGTCGCATATGCTGGAATTATAATATAAAGAATAGGCAGTTGTGCTAAGCCATTGAGTTATACAAAACTGTAATATATAAATCAATGTGCTAAGCCTATAACTATGTACTGATTCTTGAGTCTTGGATTCGCATCGCAGTCGCTAAAGCATAATGTGAACTGAGATGTGAACCTACAAGAACGTGGTCGTGCGCAGATATGAATCCATCGGATTAACTTGTGTCTGTAATGGTATTTATATTATTTGGGTGATATATAATAATACTGTGGGTGTGGTGTGCCTTCATCCTTCATACATCATGCGCCCTTTTCGCATACTTTTAGAATGGCTTTGTAAATCCCAAAGTAAACAGTCAAATTTTTAAGTTATCTATGAAAGCACCGATTACAGACACTTAGAAGCTTACAACACACAAAGGTATATTCTATTTATCCATTAAAACCTATAAAAGGCCCAAAAGTTTGATATTTGCCACAACTGCCACGCTTGGCAAGAGGGTTTGCAACCGCAGCTTTTTATTTTCTTCTAGTTATTAGGCAGACGCTACTGCCGACCTCTTTGTTTGTTTTTTTTTTTTTTTTGCGCCCGAAGCAAATATGGGCAACCCTCCGGAAAGCGGGGGAGGGAGGTGGTGAATGCTCATAGCATACCACGCAGCCGGCTGCGTGGTTATGTGGCGACTTTTACCCACTAAACACCACCTTTTAGGAAATGGCTTAACGATCTGACTGGAGATCTCTAAGCCGTATACGAACGCGACCCTCCTTGGCAGAAAGGAGGGCGCAGCTTTGTTTGTTTTACTCTGCCGCCTTTTATGCCAGCCACGAGACGATATGGGCGTGACTAGGGTTGCCAGATGTCAGGTATTTAAGCGTACAGTCCGGTATTTTCGAGGCCTGTCCGGTAAAATATAAATGGTCATACCGGACAGAACAATGTCCGGTATTTTGAGGAAAGTTGGTACTACTGGTCACAAGCGCCTACAAAAGTAGGCGTATGAAATCCCTAAAACGCAAAACTCGCGCGCGCTCCTCGCTCGCTGTTTGTATCTGCGTCTGCGGGCTCTCACTTCACCACTGTATACCCGTCTCACTCACTCGTATTCAAATAAAACACTATTGAAAGCGGTTGCGTCAAATGCAAAATATGTTAAAAAGAAGTAACTACCTAAAAGTAGTACCTAGGTACAGTACAACATACATAAATTAGTTTTAGAAGAATGATTCAACTTTTTTATTTGTTCATTGGAAGTTCCTATTATTTTTGTTAAACATACCTATCTATATATATAAATAAAATCACCTAAAACTAGGTGATTTTATTTTTTTCTGAAGTTCCTACCTTTAATTTGTTAAGTAAGTAGTAGATTATAATATTAATACCATTATTTAATAAAGAGTTTCTCGAAGTAAGCATAGTCTTGGCGACCACAATTTTATGACTGCATTATATTTTGTTAATAATTAGGTTGATTTATGTGATGTAGATTAATAAATAAAAACTATTAGGATAAAAAACCCGTATTTTGTTCGAACTAGCTTACACCCCCCCCCTCCCCCCACCCTCCGTTTGGGGTTATCCGGTATTTTTTTCGCGACTAACCTGGCAACCCTAGGCGTGACACGGTGGCACGTCAATTATTTAATTACTCTTAACTAGGTATACGATAGAATCAGATGTGATACTTATAACAATTGTTCTACAGCAAAACTGGAATGTACATCCTTGTGTGGCACAAATACATGATATAAAAATGAAACAAACAATATAAGTAAGACGACGAAATCAAATTACAAACTCACTTCAAGTATGATTTTTGAATAAAACTATTTTTTACAGATTTTATCGCCTTTAAGTTCAAGCAGTTTAACATTATAAAGGTATTTTATTTTGTAATAATTGTATGATTCCATTACTAATCAACTGTTAGCAAAATCGAAAAAAAAAATATATACAAAACTTTCTACCGACTGCTTTCATCAAAATCATAACGGATATGAAGCTTTCAATTTTATTTTTGAATTTAAGCGTAAAGCGGAACCATACCTTTACAAATGCCCTACACGTATATAACCAAAGTTTATTATTATAATATTACGAAAGCCCGAAGGCGTAGTCACAATCACGTCAAACCATGGGGCTCGGTAGTCGGTAGCGTGCTTCATACTAAAAAGTTATTATTGAGAAACAACGGAAACTACTGATTGGCAGAGATTAGATACGGGCATGCATCATGCTTTCAAGTGGCAATAATGTGTAAGTTTTTTCAACGATTTTGACAAGCCTATAGAGAGTTCTACTGTAATATATTTTTGACTCAGCCATCGGTACGAGTTTTTTTTAAATAAATTTAAAGTGAAAACTAACTTACAGTGTACTTGTAACCAACTTCAAATATTGCAATGCCTCACATACTTTTATTGTTCATGCACAGGTACACGCACTGCTATTTGACGGTATAAACTGGTAAGAGGTTACTTACCCAGACGGACCCCTAGTCAGAAAATTACCACCTAGTGAAATGATCGTCCTTGCTGCTAATCGAGACCGTTTTATCCTTATCGGTTGTGGTTCCGAGTTATATGACCAGCCTATTGCCACTTCAGCCTTTACTGAACTTTTCGGCCATGTCAGTTACTTTGATTTTACTCTCGTTCAGAGTAGATATACAGAGTAGGCATACAGAGTAGATAGTTACCCTCATTCCGAAATCTATCAAGCACAGAAACTCCGAGCGTAGCTCTATCCACAGCTTGTTGAGCGACTGTGAGCTTAATCAGCGAAGGACCACGTCTTACATCTATATGTCATTATTGGCACGTACTGGTTGTAAACTCCTATATTTAAGTTTTGAGGTGTACTAGACGAGAAAATGTGTCGTGATCTCCAGAACCTTGTCCAGCCGAGTTGGATCGGTCGATTGACCTCTCGAAAAAAGTTGAAATTATCTAGTCGAACAATTTGTCCTTTCTCCTATTTAAACGCACTCGCCAACAACAACAACAAGCAACGAAAACACCTAAACATCTCTTTTCAGTAATTTGTTCAAACTAGGTTTTGGTTGAATTGAGACGCTAATTATAATTGGCTGGGCTATCACATTAGTGAGATTATGCTGAGAGCATGTTTACATTAAATTTGCTACGATATGTCATAGTATCTCTACCTCTGTTTCTTAGAGCGAAGACCTGACGGTGCATTGCGGTAGCGACGGCGGTGCGGCGACTGAGCAGTGCCGTAGCGGCGTTCGATGAAATACGTAGCGTAGCGTCTAGATACGTCGAAATGGCCACGGAACTAACTCAGTGTTTCCTGTGTCAAATTTGACATCATTATTTTGCCTACATTACGTATTCCTACCCTTGACTAACGGCACGGTATCGCGACGGAATAGCATTACGTTGGGACGCATATCTAGCCGTCTGACAACAGCAGCAGCGGAACTATCCTCTTGAGACATCACGCATCATCGCAAGACTTTAACATACTGTAATCCCTTACTGCGTAGATCGGGCCAAAAATTAATATTCAAAAGTGGAAGGTAGTCCGGGTTGGTGATATCGGGACGTCAGAAACATCAGTACTCCCCGTGACCATGTGTGCTACAAAACACTCGAAACGTCGGGAATTAAAATAAGTTAAATTAAATGCAATAAAATCCGTAAAATTGGTTTAATTCAATGAGCAATATTTGTGTAAATATGAGAAATCATTAAGTACATAAATAACTCTGCCTTTAGGCATATGCTTGATCTATGTGCTTGTTTTTAACACGCTTTTTTATTAGGTAGACTTGTATTTGTTTATTATATAAAATGAAAAAACTTCTATTATATTATATAATGTAATAGAAGCTTTTTCACCTTTTGTTTATAATCCACCGTTTTATTTATACACTTCCACACTCCACACATCGTCTGAATAAGCTGCAATTTGCAGGGCCGGCCCAAAGCAAGCTTCAGGATGGAGCGAGATGCTATTACCGCCCTCCTTGTTTGCCCCAAATATACCAGTTTGGAAGATCTCGACACCATCTTAAAACGTTGTCTTGAAGGTTAATCTCTTTTCCAAGGTCATTTACTTAGACTATTGATATAGAAGTCCTTAACACCTATCAATAATCTAAGGTCATTCACATAGCTCGCAATCAAAATATCAATAAGCGACAAAATTATATTTCTTTACTAATAAGGCGCCCCTGGGACTTTGCGTCACAACTCCGTTTGCCCTATAGTAAAGCCTGCTCTGACAATTTGTAGAGCTTCTTGTCCTATACAAAGCGTAATTACGATTGTGTGTGAAGTACTGCTGTCACATACGGGCTTGTGCTGCACTTCAAAATGCCACCTAGCAGCAGAGAGTATATAAGCAATACGTCTAAAACGTAATAATCGGTTAAGAATTTCATGATGACGTCATGCGTCATCAATTAAGTATTTGTAGCGGAGCATATTATTGTTATCACGATTTTGAAAGAAGAATAACAAACACTCAAAATTTTACATATCATGAATCAGTAAGTATTCCAAATACGCGTTGCGCAAACAAAAGCGATGGGTACCACTGATAGATAAATGTAAATAACTAAGTGATTTACGCGAGATAGAGCCCGAGCGCCTGTGTGTAGGTACTGTTAAAAAAGTCACTCATAGCGACCTCGTTTGATAGGTACCCAAGATAAGAGCCTCTTCACTAATGGTGGGTAGTAATGGTGAATAGTGATTTTTAACAATGTATATATGCTGTGCCTCCTATTCCGTCCGCATGAATTTATTAATCTGTGATTATATGAGATCCAGTTAAAAAAAAAAACGTTAAAATAACAAGATCCAATGAAAACTAAATATAGTGTTTAATATAATATGGTGTGTATTGTGTACCTAGTTTAAAGACCAATTAATTTTTACATGTGTAACAAAATGTATTCCTGCAAATTAACGCCTATCCTTATATTTACGCGAATACTACATACCTATTGAATTAAAATATTTTGTGATTAATTTTGTTTAATATAATTTCTGAGGTTTTGGGTGCTTTGCAGCACCCATGGTTACGGGGAGACTGAGGTGATTGACGTCCCGATGTCAAAGTTAACCTTGGGAGAATAAGCTTACTGTGTGTTCAAGTCTTGCAGTGGTATGCTTGGGTTGAGTTTTAACTTCATTAATTACAATATTTTATATTTTTTTTAATGAAAAACATTAACAATATTCCCCTTTACCACTCTCACTCTCACTTCGGTAAGCTTAAATTGCTTGTGTTACGATTACGTGTGGTTCACGCGAGTAGTCGAATGGCGGATTCGAACCCACGAGCTTTTCGACCTTTTCGCGGTACGCGCCCTGCCATTAGGCTACTGTCGCTTCTATTGAATTTAGGATGTTTTTAATTTTCCGTATCCTCGAGTATAATTACGGGTAGGAATCGATGTTTTGCGCGAGGACTTGTGGTCTACGATATAACCATAAAATGGAGATTCCCCGAGCGTTGTTGTTGCACGTCAGCTATATGTTCCTTTACGCGCGTTTTTATAGTTATTTTTGTTTGCCCTGTATGAGGGAAATCTCATTAGCAATCTAGCTTATATACTCCTGCGTCATGTAGTGCATATTTACACTTAACGAATCTTAAGAACTGACTAATATTCTTAGTTGGCTTGTTGAATATTTTAATAAAAGCTCGCTTCAAGATTTAGCCAATCTTGAGACTCCTCTGCCATATCGTAGGGTATTACAGCGGGCACAAGCTCGACTGTGGCCGGTTTCACACGTTCACTGTGATGTAGGCGCGCAACCGAAGTTTGTTGTCTTGCAAAAGCTGCTTGACGTACTGATGCCCGGCGGCCAGCTGTTTGCTATCACAGATTCCTTGTGCTCTCTGTAACAAAGATTTGCCCATGGCAGCTAACTGTGAAGGATGATAGTAGAATTCCCCTTTTAAATATCGGTTAGTTCGGGTATTTTTTCTTTGCACAGTGTGACATTGTGTTAGGATTTCGAATGACGAACACATCTCGGAAAGCTAAGGAATTATTTATACGCTTTTACAGTATTTTATTCCCCTCGCCTCATAGTAAATTGAATTTTAGTAATGAAATTAATATGTTCTAAAAATGCGGTTATATTGTCTGGTGGTAAAATTGTGAAAGTATCGTCTACGTACCGCTTGTACTCTTCCTTTCACAACAGATAGCCAGATGTAATGTCTAAGTAATACTGCATATCCTGCAGATATGTTGTTTTCCTCTAGTTTCCTAGTTACAATTGAGATGCAGTTTTCAACAGGTTGGCATGTGGCAACGGAACATCAAAACTGCAAATGGTTTCATTGTCTGTAAGGTCTTTTATCTCACTGACAATATTGTATAAATCCTTCGTGTGTGTTCTCTGAGTGGTGATAGTATTTGTGCTGTATTTTGAATCAATCTGTAAGTTGGTGAATCGCGCTGGCTCACTATTGGACGTAATGGAACGTTCGGTTTGTGTATTTTTTTGGTAAACCATTAAACTTCGATGAGTACCTGCACGTGCTAAACACGTGCAGGTATTATCGAATTAACGTCTAGATTCAATTTCTTGAAATATTTCATAAATAAATCGCAGATTATACCTACTGTCGGTTTTGACGTTTCTGTATGTACTTTCGTCCGACAAAGGATGAAAGAATTTGTAACAGAAAATTATTTCGTTTAAAAAAACTATCAAAACGCCCGGAATCTAAAATCACTAACAAAAAGGTTTTTTCAGCAAACGCAATTTAAACCCCATCTGCTCTAGACCAGAATCGCTAAATATGGGTGATTCGGGATGAGAGCGCGGTATGATTTGAAATATCCACAGAGTGACATCTGTAGCAAACTTGCAGAGATCACTAAAACAATTATCGCTGTGAATATAATCGCAACACACAAAGAATCTTCCACAAAATCAGTGTTGAATTGTGTCAGCTCTCAAATAAAACAAGCATTATTATTTCTATCACAAAATAGCAGTGCTTATGTTACAGTTTGAAGAATATATAGAGCCAGTTGCAGGAAATCTATGGATGCAGATGATAGTGTGTGATGGACTGTAACGACAATGATGATGACGACAATGTTTAATTACTGTCTGTGAGGATATCCATCTCAGTTCACAGTGGGGATGACGCTTCTGTAGCGTCCTTTGTTTGAAGTTGGTTGCAGGTGTCCACCTGGTGCTACTCCATGTACTGCAGTAGCCACCAAGTGGACAATGAGTTCGCATGCCATTTGAGTTATGTAAAAGTAACATTTCAAAAAAACTTCTATTAATAAACAGCGAGAGTACCTAATTCAGGTTGAGTAAGTTAAGCAATTAAAGGTCAACATTTTTGTACCAATGATTTTGAAATATGGACAAAGGTTAACTGTCGTAAACTGATATGACCTTTCGACCAATTCATCCATGGTGATATTAACTCCCGATAGGACTATTATTTATTAGTTTGAGCGTTTTCAAAGGATTGGACTTAATGGAAATAACTTTTATGCAATTGCCGTAGGTGTTAAAGATACTAATAAATTCGTAAAAAGCATAAAGCAAAGCAAGTGAAGTAATAGCCTATATTGCACTGCTGAACACAGGCCTCTTATTTCTGAGAAAATTTTAAAGTCATAAATAAAAGTGTCTTCAGTAAAACTGACTTCACATGTCTCCGATTATTTTTTAAATCTCATACATGCTGGTTTACTCACGATGTTTTCCTATGCCGTCGAACACATGGTAAATCAGCACTTAAAATTGCAATTGACAATTAAATCGGTGCTGCCGGAGAGAAATGAACCCGGATTGTTCACGTACTATCACTCTAAAAGCCTAAAAAATTACCTACCTTTAGTTAATATAATATTAAAAATACAAAGATAAATCAATGTCTAGAAGTTGGGTTTAACCTAACTTCTAGACATTGATGTCGGAGAAGTTTTAAAAAACTAATATTTAGTATTTAGTTTTGAGTATGAGGGGTCGGATAATTGTAGGGATTATGTAATTAATATATAAATATATTTATAAACACTGTATATTTTATTCAATTTCTATCTCATTCTTTCGCAGGCTTATAATCCTATAGATGTATACATATTATTTTTGTCTGTTTAAGTGTCCCTTTTTCGTTTCATCGTGTTACAAATCACAACGATTCTAAAGAAGTTTTCCCTTCCCCGAAATGTTTTGTTTGTGTACCTAGGGATACCTCGATACGCCATTTTGCCGATACGATAACGATTCTCTAATAAAAATATCGGCGATACCGATACCGATACGCTTATTGAATTCAAAAATAAAGGTAAAATAAATAAAACACAAGTCAGGTTATTTTTTTAATAATGTAAAAAAACAAATAACAGGACAAACTAAAAAAACTATAGAAAGGTTGAGATTAGTTAATAGTTTTAGTAATTAAGATTAACATTCGTGAGATTTTTGTTAAATAAAACAAAGTATTCTTAAGTTTTGCGAAGAAAAGGGATTTCGCAAATCTGTTTTAATAAGACCTACGGTGGAAAATTGTCTCTCAGATGCGACAGAACTAATTTGGAAACTAGAGTACTTCTGCGCCATTTTATGAAGTTGGATATAAGACGTTATTGCGCTATAACACGAATGGATCTGCGCCTTTCGATATACTAGGAGACTTTAGATAGATAGATATCTTCCTCTTTGAGACAATTACAGCTCAGAGTAGACAGGGGAAACAAAGAAACAAGACACAGCATAGCATAGTTAGTTCGTGCCTCGTTTGCAAGGGAACAGATTTTAAAAGGCGCGAAATTATAAAAGTAACTTTGATTCGGCCATAAAAATATCGCCGATGCCGAAATATCGGCATTTTTCAAGTATCGCCAATATATCGATATCGGTATCGTATTCAACCCTATTCATAACAAAACAATCGAATGTAGTAGGCTCTAGTCTGCTTTCTGAATCTTAACAATCTAATTAGTACGATACTGAGGTACGAGTAACCTTAATAAACCACATTTAAATGCGTCTAAAAATGTAAATTTATATGTATCACAACAAGCGAGGCGTCCATGAAACAAAAGTTTTTAATTCAACTTACTTGAATTCAAATACTTTAGCAACGTACAGACTGTTCAAAAATTATCCAACTTTGATTGCGTATAAGTCAGAAACGGGTATTTATGGAAAGGTGCGGTTTTGCGGTTTGCAGCTTTATATTCAACGTCACACACACATCAAACGTTTGTTCTATATCATTACTTCCAACAAATTGTCGATCAACCGATACGAGAAACACACAAAAAATACTATTGATCTTAATTATTCATTATAACCTAATTTCAAGTTGTGATATATGATTTATTTTATTTATTTATTTATTTATTCGTAATTGTTACACTTATAACTAAGGTAACAATGGGCGGACTTAATGCCTCTCGGCATTCTCTGCCAGTCAACCCGTAGTGAGTGAGTGGAGAGGAAAAAAAATTATATAGGTACCAAAGTATGTCGATTCAAACCATGTAAATATAAATACAAATATATATAACAACTTAACATGTACATACATATAATATATATAAACATATATACATATACCTAACATATATATACGTAGTAGTAGTAGGATGATGGATTTTTACATAATAGAAAAAACTGAATTGGGTATTTGCATAAAAAATCATGAGTGCAATTAGTTTAATTAAAATTTTCGTATTTTAAAAAAATATTAAAAAAGGGCTAGAAATAATAGATTTTCTCACAAAAGAGGGGAACTTGAAAAAAAAGGAAAAGGTCAGACCGAAGACAGGACGCGAACCAGGCCATTACGATTACGTGATCATATATACAGTGTCAAAATTTACCTTTTTATATTGTAGCAGTTTTTCATTGTCTGAAAACACGGACAAAACGACATTTTCTAAAAATGAATCCTATCTAGATCGATTTATTGCCCCCGAAACCCTCTGGACACTAAATTTTATGAAAATCGTTGGAGCCGTTTCCGAGATTCCTATTATATATATATATATATATATATATATATATATATATATATATATATATATATATATATATATATATATATATATATAAATCAAATATATAAGAATTGCTCGTTTAAAGGCATAGCATACCTAACATGCATATAATATACATTTACGTAATTATACAACTCACATAACAAAAAATCATTCTTATCATGAAACTATATCTTGTTTCAAGATGTGTTCACGAAGTAATTTCTTGAACGAGCACTTGCTTGGAGCTTTTCGTATGTCTTCTGGTAAGAAATTCCAGAGTAGAGTTGCCTTAATAGTAAAGGATTTCCTGGACAATCCAGTGAAATGAGTTGGAACACTAATATGATTAGACGAGGACCGTAGAACTCTGTCATGAGTTGAAAAAAAATTGAAATCTTTCTTTAAGATATAAAGGAGAAGCTGGAATGTTTAATATAGAAAAGAGAACAAGCACAATTATGGAGTTGCGTCTCTGTTTGACTGTGAGCCATTTTAGGCGATTACGATAAAGAGAAATAAGAAAAAGAGTATCTAATGCAATTATTAAGGACTTAAGGAGACGCTCTAGCTTGTTGAGAAGATATTGGTCCAAATCTGGGTAACAAACATCTGCATAATCAACAGTAGGCAAAATAAGTGTCTGCACAAGCATGATCTTTGTGTTTACAAATAGAAAGTTCTTTAGACGATAGAGAGACCGCAAGGTGACGAAGACTTTGCGACTGATTTCAGTGACATGTGTGTCCCATTTCAATGTGCTGTCCATGTACAGACCTAGATTTTTTACGGAGCTCGAGAAGGGTGTCAAGAGGTTATTGTAATAGACCAAAGGCAGATTTGATAGGCATATCTTTGACAACATTCTCGAGCTACCGAAAAATACTGCTTGACATTTTTTTGGGTTGACAGAAACACCAAAGCGCCTAGATCAATCACTAACAGCATTTACGTTCTTATTTAAGTTCGCAATAGCGTTTTGGAGTTCATCAATAGTAGCCTGCACGTACATTTTATGTTCATATTATGTACACATACGTTGAATGAAATAACCTAGTCTCATTTACATGTAAGAATATATATCGTCATTTCTTCTTTCATATTATTTCTTATGATTTACAGGCAAATATAAAGAAAGCAAATAGAAAGTTCTTTAGACGATAGAGAGACCGTAAGGTGACGAAGACTTTGCGACTGATTTCAGTGACATGTGTGTCCCATTTCAATGTGCTGTCCATGTACAGACCTAGATTTTTTACGGAGCTCGAGAAGGGTGTCAAGAGGTTATTGTAATCCTTCCCCGCACTTTTATTAATTAGATTGATCGTTCTTTATATTTCAATACTTTTTTATCAATAATAAAATCAAAATAATTTTAAATTAACCCACTAAATCACAACTTTAACAAATTCATTGCTACCGACGTAGTTCAAATTCGTGTGACTCATGTAAAAATTTAAAGCGAGCGTTTATTGCCCATGCTACCACGGCTCATTACATTTTTATTGTTTCCATTAACATAGAAAATTCTTATTAAAAGTGGAGATTAAATAGACCTATGTTTAGCAGTTGACTTTAACGGGTTAATGAAGAACAATAAAGAAGATAACTTACCTAAGTTATCTTTTTTATTCTCAATTAAATAAATCCCTATATTTCAATACACAAACTACACTTAGCAAACCAAAAATAGAAAATTACGAAGAAACGGGACTATTATAACAACGATGTAAGTATGTACACTAAGTATACATACACGCAGTGGCATTATTCTGCTCAGATTTGTAAAATGGACAATAAATCAATGCTTTTGTAAACTAACCGATTCAAAACAGGTGATGCTGGCGTGGAAATAGGATTGCTATGTTTACAGAACATTTTAGTCGGACTAAAAAGTTATACTGCATATATGGAACAAAAACGTGTATTTCATACGTTTTACAAAATGCCTCTTTTCCGATTGTATTACCAAAGTTGACACTTTAGTTAACAAACACCAATTACAACTTAAAATACACTAATAATAAAACACAACTGTACTACTGATCACTTTAGTTCGCAGTTCTCTCTCTCACTCGGTCGAGGTCCTTACCGATCTTATATAGGGCCTTTTCTACTGAAACATCTAGAATATTCGAGTACTTACTGGTTCCGACTGACTAGGTGTAGAAAGTTCTGGCATGGAAATCTCTAGAAGGATCTTGACTCTCCTAATTCTGCTACTCGATACTAAATGGCGCTAGTGGTAACTTGCCATGTACCAGGCATTAATTATAGCGCGCAACAATAGCATAGCACAACAATATCGTTTCGTATATATTTCTATGGACACGTCCACACTACGCTATACTAAATAGTATTGGATTGCTTACATAAGAAGCAATGTACCATACTATATAGCAGCATAGTATAGAATAGTTTGAACTGAGCTTTATTCTAAAGTTACTGTTACGAGCTTGAGGTTCGTGACAATAAAAATTGCCGATAGAATTACCCAAATTAACACTTTAATTCACTTCACACTAATTAAAGTTAAAAACACTAATAATTAATCACACTGATTCACTTTATTTCGCTCCGAAGCTTCGCTTGTCTCGCCAACTTCAACACTTCCCCGATCGTACCTTGCAGCGCCTATAAATACACCTTAGCACCGAAAAATCCGGAACATTCAAGTAAATACGCGCGCCAATCGACTAAGCATCGAAAGTTCGAGTGTCGGGCTTCTAGAAGCTTAGTTCTTCGTTTCGACAACAGATGGCGCTGTCGGTTAAAAATTTGTCATGTCATTTTCTGGAAGCTCTCTCCTCGCTCAGTTACCCGACACTAGATGGCGCTAGTGCCATGAGATGAGATGTCAACTTAGCCGCGCAACATTACTTTATATTCAACAAGCTTCGTCAAAAGATTTGAACTATTTCACAAATAGCAATACAACATGCTTCGTCAAAAGTCTGTTATCTTTGTTGTAACAAAGACAACCATGACAAAGGTGCACTTATCGGCGTTTAATATTGGCTTTACTATCTTTAGAGCCGTGCTGGTAAAGAATATGCTTTCAAGAAATATACACTCGCCGTAAAGTTTCTTACTACGTGAGCAGAGTACGATCACCGTTAATAATAAATCACAGAATAAATAATAGGCAGTGTGAAAAGCGCAACACCACGACCCTGCCTTGCATTCGAAACGCTTTCAGTAACGCGAGGGGTCCTATGCCCAACTGTGGGATATAATATATGAGTTGTTCCTTAATAATCAAATCCAAGCGCGTTTAAGCCCGATTATCTAGGAGATATATATACCTTGATAAAATAATCACTTAAGTTTTAAGTAGTGCACCGTAGTAACCTCAACGAGTGACGTACGTCTAGTGCGTTTTGATCAATTCATGTATTTATAGTCGCAAGTTAAGTTACTTCTCACACGATTATGGCAAAACTTAATTTTATTCACCATTTATATGTTTAAAAGAAATCTTAAATATGATGAGAAATTTACAATTAGGTTTGAAAAACCTGCATTTTGGATTTTCTCAATTCCATGTGTTGATTGCAGACATTAAACCAAAACTATAACGGAATTGTCCGGACCAATTAGAATGTTTTGCCACACTACTCTGAGCATAATAGTGAATCTTTTCAATTCGATGAAAGCGTATTGTTCGTGGCTCGCTCGCTTGAACATGTGGAATATCTCATTGCGTTCCAATGGCCGAACACCACAACTGGCTCTCAGTAATCTCTTTATATGTTTTTTTTTAATGAATCTTTACGAAGAATTTTTGTGGTTACGTTTTTACAGGCACAATAATTTGTATTATGCTTTACATCCTAAATAAAAGGTTCTTGCATCAAGAATAACCAATTATGTATTTTGAAATTATTGTTATATTATTGTTAGGTCAAGAAATAACAATAAATTAAACTACGAAACAGATTCATAGCTGCTTCTAACAGCGCTAGGTAACTGCCAGAGATAACTTGGCACATGACTACGTGACAGATAATAAATGCCCAAAATAAAACTTTTTAATAGAGTTTATTAATCTGCTAAGGATGTAATGGTGATGATTAATGAATGCCAGTAGTGGAACATAAGATATTATCTATCCCGCCTGATGCTAAATGGCGATATAGCAAAGATAATGAATTAGCCAGCCGGTTGCGATCAAGTGTATTTCATCAACTTTGTTACAATTAGATAAATTGTAAATTTTTAGCAAAAATTTAAATTTAGCCTTATGCTACTCGTATATCAACAAATTCTGCTATTTTCTATTCCTCAAAAGAATACCAATCGAGATTAGATGAGAGAATTAATAAAAGTGGTTTAAAATCCATTATTTATCAAAAGCAACTTACATCACCTCACACAGATTCAAGGTAAGGATTTAGTCACAGTATGTTCAAAGCAAAGCCCAAATCAAATATTTTTCTAAGTAAATCCGACAAGCAAAGCAAATGGAACGGCCGTATCATAATCCTATTAGAAACCTACATAAGTTTAATAAAGCGTTAAGCGGAACAAAACCAAAAATTAAATTCATACGTTTATTACCAAAAGTTAATTTTATACCATTTAACTATAAGTACCAATTTTTAAAATTAGTAAATTACTCCTAAAGCATCAAAACTTACTTAAAGCTAAAGTAATTGGCTAATCACCAACATCAATAATACAATCTCTAAAAATTCCACTGCTGAACATAACCCCTGTTAACTCGATCCCGAGCGACCAGCACCCATCGATTGTTTCTTAAAAAATTAAGAAACTACAGCTAATCGATGGGTGCTTTTTAGTCTGGGAGTCGAGAGTGAGACAACTATTTCGACTATTTCGACTATTAGATGTCGGTTTTTTGATTTCACCCTTATATGGACGGCATATTGCTTACTGATCATTTGTTGATCTTTGTTAATTATTCTTGTTCTGTTGCATTTATCATCATTACGGATTTGGATTGGATTGGAATGTGGATGTGGATCACGTCTTGGTGCCTTGAGTCACTACTGACAGCACTTTTGAGATTTTGAAGTATATAGAACAAGAAGACAGGCCTTAATTTTCCTGTGTAGTGGCGGTGTAAGAGTATCCATCATACCGAGGGTGTCGTTAGAGACGACAGAGGGAGATCAATTTTCTGACAGCAGTGTCTTCCTAACAGCGACTGTAAAAAAAACTGCGGTTGCCAAACGTGGCAACTGTAGCAAATATATATCCCCCTATGACAATCTATGGGGGAGGCCTATGTTTAGCAGTTGACTTTAATAGGATGTAACGGTAACCAACAATGATTTTAGTTTCCAAACATCCGCCCAGCCGAGTTGTGTTCGTCGGTTGACATCATCAATAGAAGTTGGACTCACAAGCTAATTAGAAGTATTACTAATAGAAATATTAATGTATTAGCTTAGATGGACTTACCTAATCGGACATTTTGTCCAAAGTTAGTATGTACGTTATACATAACGTGGCCAGACGTCCCGTTTTGAACGGGAGTGTCCCTTTTTATAGTTACGAGTCCCGTTGTCCCCGAAATGAACTCTGGGACGCAAAATTGTCCCGTTTTCTGAAACCGCCCGAAAATTGGTCTTGTTCTTACTAAAAAACTTTGAAGATCCCACATCCGAATTATGGATTTACATTTTACACGCTCAGTCAACAAGTTTTCATCAAGCTGTATTGAAACTTGAAGTCAGACTGTATCGGCTATTGAAGCTGCAAAAAAAATTAATCAACTAAAAGACAATTTGACTCAGAAACAGACCAATCAGTTTCTTCCAATTAAAAGTGAAATCGCAAGATATTGTTACTGGCATAGATGAAAAATGTGAAAAGGGTGGCTACGGAATTCGAAATTGAATCAAAAATTTCATGAAACAAGCCGTGAATATCTGGAGCAGTGAACTTGCCTTCTTATCAAAAAAATGGAGATATTTTATTGGGCAGATTTAAAAAAGTTCCCCGCATGGGAAGACGTTCAAAAATCTCTGGATGTAGGTATTAATTGAAAAGGAATATATTGACTGTAATAAAGATGCAGAAGTTTTTGACGAACTACAAATTTCAGTTCTAAAGACGATATTGATAATTAAGGTGAATATAAAAAAGGTGCCAAGAGATTCGTTCTTACTTAATATCACACCAGCTATATTAAAGCAAATTTATTCCTGTGAGAAATATAAATATAACTAAACGTTTCGGATATATTATATGACTGACTGAATTTTTCTGAACCGAACTTTAAAAAAGTGTTTTTTATTAACTACCTGTTAATTGACCTAAATAAGCCAATGTCCCGTTTTGAGTCAAAAAATAAATGGTCACGTTAGTTATACATCATATTCGTTTATCACTTGAAGGGTAGTGTTTCTAGTAACTATGTACCACTATTCTTTGGTCTATGTCTATCTTATGACGAGTAGGCCGTTGCGAGATATTACGCTTTAGTATACCTACATGGAGCAATTAAATATTAATATATTCCACTGGCTAATAAATAACGTCTTCACGTGCCTTTTAAACAATTTGTACCCGCAGTATTCAGATCAATAAAATAGATGCGGGTACGTTACCTACTCGTATATCCCAAAGGGAAAACAATAGCGCCCACACCAGACGAAAAGTTTGTTTTTCATCAATTCTTCATTAATAACAATTATAGGGCAATCAAGTCCTCCACAAATTGGAAGCCATAAAAGTTGAGTCGATAAATTACTTTGATAATTGCCGACTTGAAATAAGGTTTACTTTCGTTTGGGATGGAATAACGAGTTTGATTTTACAATTAAAAATTTCATTATTGTAAAAGCAAATAAGGCTAATGACTAGTTCGTGTCTGTACTGAGTACAGCGCGAGCGGCATTAATTTTATTGCTAAAGGAGATATTTGGAATAATAGCATCTTCATTACTGTAGTTTTCGAATTCGAAAACCTTGTAGCAACTTACATAAGTACGTATGTTGTTATGTAATGATCAAATCACAGATCGTGGTAAAAATGATAGTGTTTATTAATTATTACCAACACTAGTACATAATGATGTTTTGTGTATAAACAACTCATAACCACAGGAATCGTCTTCCACAATGATAGTCATTGTGGAACATACCCAGTAATAATATTTTGAATAGGTATTTCAAAATATTATTCGCGTAAACACGATATTATTTTGGTGACAGCATCAGAGTAACCGTTACCACACGTTCCACGACTGTTCTCTGAAGAGACGACGATAGGAAAGGCCAGAAAAACTTTGTGGCCTCCAATAGATAGCTGTATACGTTATGTAATCTCGTAAAGGACAGATGTAAATATAAGTACAAACGGGCGACGGCGACGGAGAGCAGTGGACTACGCGCTGATCAAAGATAAACATCTTTGGCGCTGATGAAAAAGAAGATAATGAAGAAATTAAATTAAAAAAATAAGAATACCTAGCTTAAATTTATGGACATTATTTCCATAGTTCTTTTATTAATGTTAGTACAAATATGATGTCCGATGTCAAAGCCCAATCACACAGATCGGTGATGCGGAGCATTTCCAACCTGCATGTGCAAATCTTTCAAGCTCGCATGCCTTAGACAAACTTGAAAACGAATATATATACAGAAAAGGAATTATGGAAACTAAATATTGGGAATAAAAGAGAGTTTGTATTGGAATAAAAGAGAGTTTGTGTTGGAATAAAACTAGTTTTACGGATTTTGTCAAGTTTAAATTAAGTATCTTGTTTTTACTTATTTTAGTTCCCGACGTTTGGAATGTTTTACAGCACACTTGGTCAGAAGGTGACTGAGATGAGCTCTGGTTAACAATGTCGTAGTTAACCCAAGCTACCTTCAACCTTTAAATATTAAGTATTTTTTGATCCAACCTACGCAGAACGAGTTTACAGTCTCTTGAAGATGCTTGGTTATGGTTTTAATTTTATTAATTGTTGGATCTCAAACACAAGGTTGCTCCCATACATCTTCTGTATTAAAATTTGGATATTTTTGAATTTTAACTTCCTCGTGAATCATCATTGGTAGGAATCGGTGTTCTTCTGTGAGGATTTCAGATTTATTGATTGCAGTTCACAAACTGCAGACTAGCAGAATTCCACGTAAAGAATTAGAATATTTATGTAAAAACTTAAACGTGATAAAGTCCGTAAAATTTGCTTTATTTCAACATCATATCGTATCGTACTTCGTATTGTAAAAAATATTACAAATGTTTTCAATAATACTTATATTTAAATTAAAACTAAGTAACGTAAATATGCGCTAATATGTGAAAAAGAAACTAAAGTTCTTTTAAGAAACAACTTATTTTAGCCGAATATCATTGTAAAGATTTCAAATATGTTTATTGAAGTTGAAAATGTTAAAAGAATATTAAATACTTATTCTACAACGTTTTATACGATAATCGACATTTTTTAGTCTATTCGTTGTCGGTACAAGAAATTTCTTATGCGATTTTTTTAAAATAAAATAAAAGACCTGTTATAAAATGAGGTTTCTGTTCGCTTTGAATATTTCCTGTAGCAAATTATAATCATAGAACAACACACCGGCGCGCCCCGATGTAGGTCCATGAAGTTGGCACCCGGAAATAATTATTAAAAATGCGACTAGTATAAATCTAATTATTAGTTTTGCGCGTCAAATATTTGTTTAGATATTTAAAAAAGTTTTTATTATTAATGTGTTGCTATTCAAAACCTCGTTGCTGAGGCCCTAAGTTAATTTCATCCTATATATATAGCTACTCCAGCGCATTTGTGGAGAGTTTTTGAACTGTAATTTACTGTTTACAGATGGCCACTTTTTCAACTATTCTACTATGGGAGTTGGTACTCCTTACTTCTACACTCCATACTCTTTAGGAAGCTGTTGCTGCCAACTAAAGAAAAAAGCGCTTTAAGCGCTAGTGTACTAGGGATATTGCACTCTTGAGCTCGGACGCTGCGGCTGAGGTTATGGGATTATTTAATTAATTATTTACAACGTAAATAAATAAGTTATGGATAAACTGATATCGACTGCTGATTGCGCATGTGAAAATCTATAAATTTACATTCTTCAATTATTCTTTTACCGTCATTTTTAAGCAAAAAATATAAATTTATTATTTCACAGCACCCGCCTAACTTTTTTTAAATATCTAAACAAGTATTTGACGCGCAAAAAATAAATAGTACCGATAAACATCATTTTTTACGCGCAATCGATTTATACTAGTTGCATTTTTAATAATTATTTCCGGGTGCCAACTTCATGGACCCCCCCCCCCCCCCCCGATGTGTGGCTCTGTGAACAAAACAACATCATAATTCATAAATATGGAGTACCTCTATACTCCATGGTCATAATCATAACAACGTCCATAAAGTAACGTTCGAAAAGTAGTAAAAATTAAAAAAAATAGTTTTATAATGAAAAGTCAGAAATTTCTATGTAATTTATGCGTAGGCAATATAAAAGTATCGTTCAAAACCGGTGTTTAGTTTCAGTCAGTTTCATAAAGTCAGGAACAGGACATTTTATAATTTTTTTATAACTTTGTTAAAAAACTATTATTAGTAATTAAACGAAAAAAATCACATTCTTATGTATTTAAAGAGAGATGATGCTACTATCACCGGGTCTTAAAATATGTAAAATATACAATTTACATTTATATTATATGTGCAGAAGATAAAGGAAGGCTAACCTGAAACTTTTGTTTAAGCTATTTCTAATTCCTCATTTTCCAATTTTTTATATCACATTAAATCATATAAGTTGTTTTTGGCATAAAATAAAGTTATCGTGATGTTTTACACGGGTATTTACGCTAGTGCTAGCATTTCTAATCAAATTAACACGTATTGGCTTAAGACTTCACACTTTCTATGTAAATAAGCAAACATTACTATATAAACATAATCCGTCGTGCATACTGAAACCCTTGTTAATAACAAGGTGTTTCGAACAGCTAGCACTTTTTGGTTGCCACTACACTAATATTTATTACACATAAAAATTAAACAATGTTAAAAAATATTTCCAATCCTTTAATTGAAATGTTAGTTTTTTTGATTGCAACTTATACTAACTGTCAAACCTAAAATAAACGATTCAATAATTTATTTTCAGATGTGTGCAGTGTGATATGCGACATGACGAAGGACAGCTACGAAATGGACTCTAATCGGATATCAAGAGGTGGATCTCTTTTTGGCAGCGATCCCCAAATACAGCTCAGAAAAGCTCTGAAGAACAATGACTACGTGACATTTAAAAAACTCGTCAGCTATGGTGCAGTGGATCTCGAATATGTTTATCCATATCCAGATTACAAAACGTGCCTTGAACTTGCTTTATCAGAAACAGATAGAAAAGAATTTGTAAAGCTACTACTGCAGCATGAAGTACAAATTAACAAAGTGAATGAAAAAGACGGTAAGGCTCCTATACATTTAGCTGTCGAAAATGGAAATCTTGATGGATTAACGACTTTATTAGAAGATGACAGAATTGATGTTAATATAAAATGTAAGGGAAATACGGCATTACTTATGGCCATAAAAGGTATACAAGATTTGGACGACAGTCGAGAACAAAACCTAGCAAAGTATGAAGATATGATTGAATTACTTTTAAAAGCGGGAAGCAATGCAAACGCTCCTGATAACAAAGGAATAACTCCAGTTTATTCTGCTGCAAAGCAAGGCCTTGAAAGAGTAGTTACGTTAATTTTGGATTATTCCAAGGATCCTATTGATCTTGACAGTTACAAGGATATAAGGGGTCGCACTGCACGGTATTATTTAAATGATGCTTTTCCTCACCTTTTAGAAAAGTTTGACGCGTTAAGCAAACAAGAAGAAATAATTGATATTGATAAACTTTTTTCTTACCTCAGTAGACACGAAGAAGATAACTTTATTCGTGATTACACAAAATTAGTAAAGAGAAATGAACACCGTCCGGCAATTGCTGCCAATAACGGTATGTATACGATGCTACAATTCAGTACCGAAAAGGGATTAGAGAAAATTGTTGGTCTCCTGCTTAATTCTGGGGCAGATCCTAATGCAACATGTTCTGGTAATACAACTCGACCAATAGCCATAGCGTGCCAAAATGGTTACAACAAAATTTTAAAAATGTTTATTGACAACGAATCTACTCTTTTCGATCCGGTCAATAATGAGTCTCTTTTGCAAATAACAATAAAAGGAATGAAATTAAGCCCGAAGGGCCAGAAAGTAGACTTTAGAGGCTGTTTAGACTTGTTATTAAATAACCCAAAAATTAATACTAATGTTAATTATTCTGATATAAAAAATAATACGGCTCTGCACTATGCTGCTAGGAATGGTGACAATGATACTGTATTAGAATTACTAAGAAGTGGGGCATGTGTGGGCCTGCGTAACAAATTTGATGAGCCACCACTGGCAGATATTAATGCGAAAACACTTGAAACATACTTAGATGAATGTATTACAAGTAACAGCGAACGACCGAGTGACGATGACTATGAGATTAATATAAAATACAGTTTTCTGGTGTATCCAAACAATTCTTTTGAAAATGAATTATGTCGAGTACCTTTAATGGATAATGAAAACAACAATATAAAAGATTGTGATGCTCTTTTAGCACCTGAAACAGAAGCTCTTTTGTATATGACACGGAATGAAGAATTGCGGCCACTGTTAAAACATCCAGTGATAACAAGTTTCTTATATTTAAAATGGCAACGAATTAGCTGTTTGTTTTATGCCAACATTACCTTTTATTCGTTATTATGGTTATCTTTAATATTGTATATTATTTTAGGCTATGGTGTTGAAAGAGAACAATCAAAATCGATTGAAGCCTTGAATGTTGTAACGCATGTAGGCGCTATTGTTGGACTGATTCTTTTGATATTTCGCGAATTGTTCCAGTTGCTAGTTTCACCGACAAGATATTTACAAAGCATAGAAAACTGGATGGAAATTGCTTTAATATTTGTCACTGCTTGGATTGTTGGAAACGACTCTGCGACAGAGTCTACTAAACAGCAACTATCAGCAGTAGCTATTCTTTTATCTTCGGCTGAACTAGTTTTGTTGATAGGCCAGTTTCCAACTTTATCGACAAATATCGTAATGCTCAAAACTGTATCTTGGAACTTTTTCAAATTCTTGGTTTGGTATTGTATTCTAATAATTGCATTTGCATTAAGCTTCTACACTTTGTTCCGGAATGTGGCTGAAGACGAAGATCAAATGCCTCCGAATCCAAACAAAACGGGAAAACAGGAAGAGGACGATGAAGAAGATTTCTTTGAAGATCCCGGAAGATCTCTATTCAAGACAATTGTTATGTTAACAGGCGAGTTTGATGCAGGATCTATTAAATTCAGTACATTCCCAGTGACGAGCCATATAATATTCATAGTATTTGTTTTCATGGTTCCTATAGTATTATTTAACTTGCTTAATGGTTTGGCGGTAAGTGACACACAAGAAATTAGGGCCGACGCGGAGTTAGTCGGTCATATCTCACGCGTTAAACTGATATCGTATTTTGAAAGTGTACTCATTGGTAGAGCATATTCAAAACCTTCCAAATTCTGGTCATGGCTGCCACCATATCTACAGGAGTTGCAAGTCATAACGCCAAAAATGTTGTGTATGAAACCGTTGGCGAAGCGTATTAGTCTGTTCCCCTATTTTTTGCCTAAGTATCGAATAATCGTGAAGCCTAATCAAAGCAATACTATTATCATTCCCCATGCAGAGCCATTAGGAAAATATGGCGACGATTATGAAGACATTGAGAGTGGAAAGTGTTGTTTTGAACGCTGTCAGAACTTTAGATTAGAAAGAAAAATCGTCAAGAATGCTAAGTTAGTTTTGAGTAAAAGGACATATGTTTCTGAATTTTCGGAAATAAAAGATAAGTTATCCTTATATGAAACAAAAATAGATAACATTGAAAGTACATTGAAAAAAGTTCTTCATGCTCTTGAAATGCAGCGCAATTACTAAAAATTTTATTTTTAAGTTGTAATTTGATGCATTATGATTTTAAATTTTATTTATAAATAAAATTTGTGACTGCCTTCCATTAGTGTTGTAAAATTTTACATAACGTTATGTATTATATATCAATTATGAAAATATATGAATTAAAACGAAAGTTTTTATACTTGGTACACTTTTCATATGTATAATAAAACGAAATTCAATATATTTTTTTTTATTTTAGTTAGAGATTTGATAAAAAATCATTCAACCTATCAGTTAATAAGTACAAAATAAAGCAGAATCGTGTAGGTAATAACTTTTTAATGTAAAAATCAAACTTATCTTTAAATAAATAATTCTTCTGTCCGTGACTAAAATCCGCCTAAACGGGTGGACCGATTTTGAAGAAATGTTGTGTGAGTGATTAAGTTGATTCTAGAATGGTTTAGATTCAAAATTGTACCCGGTAGGTGCCGCTGTTGTCGATATCCAGAATCTCCCATGCTACGCCGGGGCAGATCGCCAGTATTTTATAAACTTTACACTTTTGGGAACGTCTAAACTTGTATTTGTATATGGAGAAGAAACGATAAATTAAGAAATTTTTACAATAACCCGAATTGACGATGACGACGACGAGGAGTGTCAGATTAGCGAGATGTTTTATACGTGGTAGAGCTACGCTGCAGCTATATTATGGTTGTAGCACGAATGTGTCGCCTCGACCGGGGAAGGACCACGCTCTCAAAGAATACCAGCGTAAAATAGCAGCTTAATACCGCTGTGTTTCATATCGTGAGTGTAGAGATCCGGAGACTCCTTTTTCCTGGAAACGAGGCATTCCATCTTAGTGCTCAGGGGCGACAACGCATCTGCGTTTTGATTCTTAATCGAGGATAAACGTAGATGTCTATGGGCCACAGCATCCACTTACCATCAGATAGACTGTGTGCTCGTTTCACCTTTATTCTAAAAAAACGTAGATAATTAATAAATAAACTGATAACGGTAATTCGACAAGTTCTCCTTTTGTCAGCTCGTAAAATATTTACAGCTGGGCTTAAGACTATTTTGTTGTAGAGAATATTTGCCATAATCACCACGCCTGGCAAATGAGTTGGCGATCGCAATACTAGACGTGACAAAATTTATACGTGGTAGAGACATGCTGCAGTTATATCAGTAGTATAGTTGTAGCACGAATGGGTCGACTCTACCGGGGAAGGATCACGCTCTCACAGAATATCAGCGTAAAATAGTAGCTTAATGCTGTTGTGTTTCGTATGGTGAGTGTAGAGAACTGCAGACTCTTTTTACTGGAAACGAGGCATTCCATCTAAGTCCTCACGGGTGACAACGGATCTGAATTTTGATTCGTAATCGAGGATAGATGTAGATGACTATTGGCCACAGCAATCACTTACCATCAGGTGGACTGTGTGCTCGTTTGTCACCATATCCTATAAACTAAAAAAAGACGTACTGAACTTTTGACGCTTCTCACCGTCACTGACCTGGGTACTTCACATCTGGATAAGCGAGATGGTTATGCCTCCATCTGTTGGAAGCCATAAGATCTTATTGGCATTCCGTAATACATCTTAAAACACCAACCATATGAAACTCTATTCTAAGAAGAACCAGCCTAAAACCCAGCATGCCTTTTTTTAAAAAGTAAATAATACAATAAGAAATGTTGTACAAGCTATTCACAAAATTTAATTTAGGAACAGCTTGGAAGCGATCATCTCATCAGTAATTTTAATTTTGTCAGTAAACTCCATCTTACCATTAGTTTTACAAATACAGTAAAGAAAGCAGAGCATCATCTCGTAATTTATAAATGTTTCAATCGTGAACGATTCGTTCATTTGACAGGGGTCGCGTTTAAAAATTGACGATTGAAATCGTATTTTTGAACGATCCGGAACAAATGATTAACAGAACCTTTATAACCTGTGAGTTGTGATTGACTGTTTTGCACGAACTGTCAATGTAATAAGAGCACCCACGACAGTTTTTCCGCCACCAGGACGTCACCACATAGAAATGAGGTGAAATATTTGACAGACTTTATACGTGGTAGAGCCATGCTGCAGTTATATTAGTAGTATAGTTGTAGCACGAATGGGTCAGCTCAACCTGGGAAGGACCACGCTCTCACAAAATACCAGCGTAAAATAGTAGCTTAATGCTGCTGTGTTTCGTATGGTGAGTGTAGAGGACCGGCGAGCCTTTTACTGGAAATGAGACATTCCATCTTAGTCCTCAGGGCTGGCAACGCATCCGCATTTTGATTATTAATTGAAGATAAATGAAGATGTCTATGGGCCACAGCATCTATTAAACATCAGGTGGACTATGTGTTTGTCACCCTTATAATATAAAAAAAATAGAACGAACTTTTCTTACTTATTCTTCTAAAAACAAAAATTGTAATAATCGATACGACCAATCTATACTATATAGTATCTTAAGGCAGAAACCCTTGTGTGAGTATTTGGTTTGAGATAATCATGGTAACAACTTGCAACTGTAAAAGACTACCTACTAGTATTTTATCTTTCTTAGCACATGCACATGCACAATAGATACGAAAGAATTTCATTTATTAAGTAGTCAATTTTATTCCAAATATTAATCTTTTAACACAGTTAGGTTTTAAAGGTACTGGAGAGCCATTCTAACCTCGCTCAGACTGACATCCGGGGTATCATCGACGGATTCAACTCGGCTATGCAGCGTTCGAGAGATTACGTCACATCTTCTCGTCATATACCTAAAAACCTGGAAACAAGCTTGTACAACCAGTCCGTGCTATGGATCTGATACGTAGTCCTTCCCTGCGGCTGTATGAGCAAGCTCATGGTCGTTCAGTGATCTATGGAGAGTGCTATGCTCGGGGTTTCTCTGTGTGATAAACTTGGAAATGAGGATATCAGCGGTAAAACTAGAATAACTGACGTACCAACGGATTAGTAAGCTAAAGTGGCAATAGGCCGACCATATAGCTCGAAACACTGATAATAACCGATGAGGAAGCAAGGTTCTCGAATAGCATAATCGTACCGGTATGCGAAGTGTAGGGCAGTCCCCCACTAGATGTAATGACTATTACCAAGTTTAAATGTACTGTATTTTACAAAAAGTGTATGTAAAAGGGGCTCTTACTTTGAGTACTAAACCAATTGGTTGAATACTGAAAGGGTTATTATAATATAATGAACCCTTTTTATACAGTTTACTAAATAAATACACATGGTTGATAATAACCTCTGGGAATGAGGTGGTCGCTTCCAAGCTGTTTCTAAAATAAATTTTGTAAATAGTTTGTACAACCTTTCATATGGTACAATTTACTTTCTTTTAGAGTCCCGCTTGGTTTTTTGCAGGTCTTTCCATGGAATGAGAGTTTTTTCTGAACCAGCGGTAAAGTGGTAAAGAATATATTATATTGAATAAAATATATTCTACTCTATTTTTGTTCTATTCTATTTTAATGATGATGCATGTGCGATACATGCACAAGGAGCAGATATGTTTCATATTAGTAATATTCATTGTTATACAGGCACAGCACTGGCGATGCCTTATATACCGGCCGTGCTAATATTTCTCAGGAACATGTTGTTGAGTTCCGGAACAAACTTGTATCTAAAGTCGAGACTTTCTAAATCATGGACGATTGCGGCTGTCACGTTCATTGGTCTCAACGGTACAAGATAATACAATTTAAAACAATACCTACGCCTTGATGGACGATGAAAGCACCGTCACGCTCATCAACGAAGGATTGGCAGAATTATTGGACTTAAACGGCTCAGGTTATGTGGGTACAAGTTCCGAATGAAATGGTCAAGCACGAAAACAGCAAGAGGGTCGTCATCAAGACACGAGGGAAATATAACAATGAAGAATACATTGTACGCAACGCGCGTACCGTACAACGCCTGATGTTCACCAAACAGAACATAGAAAAAGAGATCTTCAGGACTGCCTTCATCTACGAGAGATGGCGGACCAGTTAGTTTACAAGGATGCCTGCCCCAGGATATTAATAGGACAAGACAATTGGGAGCTCTTGGTGGCACTTACAGTACGAACAGGAAGACAAGATCAACTAATCGCATCATATTTGCGAAAAGGTTGAGTATTACATGGATATCGCTTGTCAATACCACACGTAACTGTTCTAGTTGCATGTCTCGCGAGAACAAAGGAAGAAGAGCACGAGATTGAATTCGAGATAAACTACTCAAAACAAAATAGGGCATACCATGTTTTATAAATGAATTTTACAGATACCTTTCCTTTTTTCAGTTTTTATGATTAGGAATGAATAAATTAAAGTTTTTGAAAATGTGTGAACATTAAGAATTTTGAATTTTGATTTTTATTATTGACTAAATCAATGAGTTTGATGGTGCTTAATAGCGAGTAGATCCTCCTCTGTTCCGTATCTCTGAATCTATCTGGGACACTTTTTTTTTAAAAACGGTACTTCTAAACTAGGATTTTCTCCTGTATCGTGGGGGCAGTTTACAAACATAAATTTCACAAGGACAAACATCCAGACCCAGAACAATTACTTGAAAGCCTTACAAATACTTGTTCCGTGCGGGATTCGAACCCGCGGCGCTGTAACTCATTGCTAAGCCACTGCGCCATAGAGCCGTCGACTTTCAATCAAGTGGGTGATGTTTTCCTCGGATTTTCGCTCCCAAAACAATTTTAGGGCGTTTATGAGCTCTTGTCGATTAGTCACATTACTGAAGTTCGATTTGAGGCTTCTTTTTAATTGGTCTCATAAATGTTCAATGGGGTTAAGATCGGGACTCATGGCCGGCCACGGTAAAACCGTAATATTGGCTTCAGAGAGAGCTCTCTGGATTGTTCGCGCTGTACGTGGGCGAGCATTGTCTTGCATAAAGACGAAGTTTTCACCCACTCTTTGTGAAAATGGGATGACATGGGGCCGAATTATTCAATCGACATACCGGGAGGCAGTTATGGAGCCTTCTTCCAGAATTACTGGTGTGTGTGAATTACTGGTGAGTGTGCTACATTTATAGATATGTGTAGAGTCAAAAGGCATACTACGGCAACAGCGAAACGCAACCGCACGAAGAAGAACGCCCATAAAAATGGGCATAGTGTCTACAAGCAACTTTCGCAGTTTCTGTCCTATAATAACGTATTAAGTCCCTTGCAGTCTGGATTTAGGCCCGGTCATATAGTATCGTTTCCGCTCTCCTGAAAGTAACTGATGATATTAGGTCAGGCATAGAGGACACTAAAGTCACTATGTTGGTTTTAGTTGACTTCTCGAACGCCTTTAATACCATCAGTTATGACTTATCACATTCTAATTTCCATCTTTTCCCTTTTTATGGTCTTATCCGAAGCACTGAATTGGTTTTCATCTTATCTTCGAGGGCGCCAGCAGTCGGTTCGCATCGATGAGCTATCATCTAGCTGACTTGACATACTTACATTATAACGGGTCCGCCAAATAACTTTTTTTTAAAATACTATTAAAAAAACTACTAAATATTTTTTCACATTTCTTTTTTTATTTGAAAATACAATGCTTCCGGTTAATGATGGAAAATAATTTCATTAAAATGGCTGCCTCGGCTGGCCATGCAGTAGCCTACACGATCGGTCCAATTTTTGAGTACATTATCGATTGTGTGCAGCTGTATTTCACCAATGGCTTCACGAATATTATCCTTTAAAGCGTCCATTGTCTCTGGCTTGTCGGCGTAACACTTATCTTTGACGGCACCCCACAAATAATAGTCCAACGGTGTCAAATCGCAGCTCCGAGGTGGCCAAACGACATCAGCTCTGCGGCTGATAATGCGACTTTCAAAAACAGGGCGCAAAACATCAAGTGTAGCGTCGGCTGTGTGGCACGTTGCGCCGTCCTGTTGAAACCAAATGTTGCCAATATCCTCCTCTTCAATTTCTGTGAACAAAAATTCGTTCAACATGGCCCGATAACGATCGCCATTGACTGTAACGGCCACACCTTGCTCATTTTCGAAGAAAAATGGCCCAATTATGCCTCTGGACCAAAATCCGCACCAAACAGTGACTCGTTTTGGGTGCACCGGCTTTTCGATGAATGCGTGCGGGTTTTTTGTGCCCCAAATGCGACAATTCTGCTTGTTTACATACCCGCCAAGTTCGAAATGAGCTTCATCTGAAAAGATGATTTTTTTGGCAAAATCCGCATCTTCTGCAAGTCGATCGCAGGCCCACTTAGCGAAGCGAAAACGCATTGGATGGTCAGTTGGCTTCAACTCCTGAACCAATTGGATTTTGTACGGCGTCATACCAAGGTCTTTACGCAAAATTAGTCTCAATGATGTCTCTGAAATCTCTGAAGTCCAATTGTTGAGAACGACGGTGAACTGATGTCGATGGCGTTTCACGCACACTTTCGGCCACAGCAGCAATATTCTCGGGTGTACGCACTGTTTTTGGCTTTTCACGCGTTGGTTTATCGATGAGGATGCCAGTTTCTTTCACTTTTTTCACAAGGTAACGAACATACGGAGCTGACGGTGCTTCATTTCTTCCAAAATCCGTACGCAATTTTCGCACACATTCTGCAACATTACCATGATTTTCAAAGTAATGTCGCAATATTTCCCAGCGTTGTTCAAGCGTATACACAACCATATTCGTTCAGCGGAAGGATGAAACTAATTATCTGTCAAATTAGACATGAGCTAAGTGTTGCCATTCACGAAATTAGCACTAGTTGAAAAAAAAAGTTAGATGGCGGACCCATTAGTGTCCCTCAACGCGGCATATTATCTCCTTGGTTGTTGCTATATTTATTAATCTCATAACCTTCAGTCTGACTCTGTATGCTGATGACTATTTGTTAAGCGGTGGACATAAATAACAGGGACCTTGAGCATATTAAGAACTGGTCTTACAGGTTTGGCCTTCGAAGTGTCTGGCCATAATAATTGGTAGCCGTCGGATGATCTAGAGATTGCAAACGGTAGCTCTACCTCCTATCTCTTTTAATAGTACTGAGATTCAATTGTGTTCTACTGTGAAGGGTCTAGGTTTATGCACCTCCCGCCCTCAGTCATGATTATAAGTTATAACTGTTATTTAAGGAGAATGACTTGATGAGAGGACTCAAATCGGTCAAGAACTATTTTCTGATGAGCCAAGGCGACTTTATTGTGCAGTTAATGGATGCTACAGAACAGGAGTTGTCGAAGAAAATAGATGATATTATCCCATCGAAATTAGAATCATTGCTTGGGTTATGTTTGAGGTAATTGAGCTCTAATAGAATCAGGCGTGACTTTGCAGAAATTAACTATATTAAAAATATTAAGAAGTGATTTGCTAAAATCGGGGTAATGAAATAAAATGATGTGTCTTACCTAGTTTGAAAATCATCTCCCGCCCTCCCTCAACTGCGTGCACTAATCCCGTCACCACTAATCCTCCTCCGCCTCTAGAGGCGATAATCCGACACGATTTTCGCCTCTAGAGGCAAAACACGTGTCGTATTTGTGACGGGATTAGTACACGCAATTGAGGGAGGGCGGGAGGTGCTCTTCAAACTAAACATCAACATGCAACATCAGTAAGAGCAGTACCTGCGGCGCCCTGTTGCAACAATGTAAGCTGATCGTATGGGACGAGTGCACTATGTCACACAAACGTGCCATTGAGGCGCTTGATCGCTGTCTACAAGACATTCAAAGCAATCGAAAATTGATGGGTGGTGTGGTAGTGTTATTGGATTTTAGACAGACTTTACCTATTAACGAGAGAGGCACTCAGCAGATGAAATTAACGCATGTCTAAAAGCCTCATATCTGTGGTCTAAAGTTGAAAAGCTTTATCTTACCATTAACATGCGAGCCCAGTTATTCAGCGATGTCAAATCAGGAGCATATGCCCAAAAACTGCTAGAAATTGGTGAAGGCCACCTAGACACTGACCAAGAAGGTATGATTCTTTTCACACAGCAATTTTGTAATGCTGTGGAGTCAGAAGACGAACTTATTGAACAAGTTTTTCTGAATCTGCGACAATATATTCTTGACGAAAATTGGTTGTGTGAAAGAACCATACTGGCACTGAAAAATGAGACTGTTGAGAAAATAAATAAAAAAATCTTGGCCAAAATAAACAGCGAAACATCATTGTATAATTCCGTTGACACAGTTATGTCATCCGATGACACTACAAGTTATCCAGTAGTGTTCCTAAACTCTTTGGAGCTGTCCGAGGTGCCATCACACAAGTTGGAATTAAAGGTACCCGTTTTGTTAATGTGTAACAGCGAAAAGAATTGCTAGTAGTCCACGAGGCAGTAGTCTAGGACTCCCTGTTCCACATCCGAGGCCAAAAGCTCAGTGCAAGCCTCCTCCACTACGGCCCTTCGGGCCATGACCTGCTCGAGCCGCTTCTCTAAACTATGGACCCGATCGGGTCGCCCTATCAAGGTATGGGCATTCGCGGCCTAGCGCAGCTCCGCCTGCAGGCGAAGCGCCGGTGGCTTTTGCGGTGGCATCACTACTAAATACAAATTACTATTAAAGTTAATTAAATACAATTACACTACACGGCAAGTACACACTACAGTCGGTCAGCAAAGATGTCTCGCTCAGGAGATCCTTCGGCAATTTAATCTACTTACCCGAAATAACTGACGCGTGGGTACCTAACCCTAAACTACACCAGGAGTGTGCGCTTGCGCAGCCTAACCGGCGTGGTTCTAACCACCGGTCCGCTAACAAAACAAAAAAAAAATTATATTACGGCCCTGCGTGATTGGAGAAACAATCAACCATGCTCTGCTACCAGAAAATGTTACGGCCCTCAGTTGCCCCGACAGAAGTCGACTGGGCTAGGGCCCCATCAGTAACCCAACTCGACGGGCAACCATAGGGTTGGGACCCAAATAGCATATGGATAATTATTATGTAATGGCTGGATAAGCAAACACAAACTTACTGAGTTCTGGAGGTAGGGTCGACCACAAGGTACCGTCAGGGGCAAGTAAATGGTAGGTGTGAGTGTTGTAAGAAGGTGTGTAATGTAACCTGACGTCACCGATGTAATCGGCCAGGAGACCCACATGCGTTGCCCTGCCCCACAAGGTGCAATCACTCCAGTGGGCTTTCACCGTTATCTGAACTCAATTCTAACGTCACTTAGCACAAAACTATAATCGAAGAGGGACGCGATCTCCTCCCGTGTCACAAAGTTTTAGCGTCCCACCCGACAAGAAAAATTCCTTCGTACGATATTAAAATACCACACAAGCAACTCGTCGACGCAAATTAATGGCAATCGAAGTTAAATTAATGACTCAAACTCAAGGAAGACCTCGTTGTCACATATACGAACGAAATAGGGCAACGCAAAAGAGGTAGTTTTAACGCGACTTAACGATTCTAACGTAACTTCCCGACATCTAACCGACACGGCCGTCGCGGACAATTGATGTTCCAGACTAATTGGCCCCCCGGCCCAAACTGTCAAACAGGTTTATCGCCCGAGACGAGCGTCTTCGCAAGTTTTAAGTTGTTACAATTTGGTCTAAACATAACTTTTTACTACACCATTCTATCTCTGCATCACCCCAGGCCCCAGGGTGGACTGGTAGAGAATGCCCTAGACATTAAGTCCGTCTATATATCACGTGTGTATATGAAGTTTTAAATAAATATTTATTTATTATAAATATTAATCGAAAACTTTACTGATTACGGTAATCGAGTACGTAATATTTCATAAAAATCGTAGTGATAATCGTAATGTGACAGCCGTACTGCCCACGAGACTATTTAATTTTTTTAAACAATTTCAACCTTCATTCTTTACAAATAAGGTTTAAATTTAAACACGCCAGTACAAACGCACTCCTTACGAGATTTGTTTACTTTTGTATAGCAATTTCAATCAATAGTGCATAAAGCTAAGGTCGAAATTCGAATAAACGAATAACATGACAGCTAAATAAATGTAACGAGACCTTCGATCAGTTGGTATTGTTGATCGAAGGACGAGACTATTTCTTCACCTTGCAGTTGTCGCGCCTTATAAAAGCAAGCAAGTGGTCACATGGATTTCATATGTAGTCCAATCTAAAATAAGAAGAAATTCGTTAAATATCAACACTAACTAATAAATACTCTATTTAAAATTAAACAAGGTAACATTTAGTCGACGGTTAATCATATTAAATGAAAAAAGTAAAAATATTTATTGAAATAATAATAATCAAAAAAAGTTACATATTAATTATAATATGAAAATGGCACATTATTTTAATATGAGATCACAAATTTTTTGTTTGTTGTGTATGATAATGTGAAGGCTCATGTTTCCTCTATTCGTTGGTACAGTCTACGACCAGCGACTTATCGTTTAAAAGTTAGTACAGTAGGTATGAAGTTTAGAAGTAAGGAGTACAGACTGTATATTAAGTGTCCATAAAAACCTTTAAATAAGGTGGCGCCACTATATAGCTACGGGGTAAATTTTAAAGAACGCACCGAAAGCTATCAATGGGATAGACGACTTTTTCGAGGTTATATTTACTAAATAAAATTATTTTAGATTTTAGAGCTACTGAGCAGTTTAGCAGCACACTTCAAACCGTCGAAAGTGCTAAGTTCATTTCATCCCAGTAGCTACTCCAGTGCTGTTGTGGAGAGTTTTTGAACCGTTATTTACTGCTTACAGATGACCACTTTTTTAACTATTCTACTATGGGAGTTGGTACTCCTTACTTTTACACTACATAAGAGTAGGGTTAACTTTTAGGCTTTTCCAAAATTGATGTGTAATATGATTGCGGATCGATATCGATAATTTGTTTTATTACTTATTGAAGAAGCATCAAAATTTAATTAACTAATTTAATCACTCAACTAAAGAAGAATATTATTCTGTAGAGTCTGTTACCTAGTATTATAATAAAAGTGTAAATTAATAATTTCTGTCGTTCATCATCATCACACAAGTCCATTGTGCTTTTGACGACTGTGAGATGGCGCTAGTATCAACATAAAAGCTAATGCACATTTTCATACTCGCCGAGCATAGACAGTAGGCACGAGTATGAGCATGTAAACTCTCTAGTATATACGCAGTAATCTATGATGTAAACGCCTTGTTCGAGTGTTCTCTCTACTCCCCGAGTATTCTGTTCTCCATTCGATGTTGGTTTTTCATGGTTTTTTGGTCCGAATAAAAATAATGCTCGTGTATATTCATGTCGGTGTTTACATATACGTCATTATTCACTTGATTTGCTTTTAAACTTAATTTTTCTTATAAAATAATTTATAAAATTATAATACCTACCTACTGTGATAGATTGGAGTAACGAATCCACTATTTTTATAGAACTTTATCAAGGAGAACCCATGATATGGGGTCCTAGAAATAGGTTTTAAATAAATATGAAAGAAAATAATTATTTCATCATCATCATTACGGCCCCTCACAAGTCTAGTACTTAACATAGGCCTTCCCCAAGGAATGCCACAAAGCACGATCCTGAGCCATCTGCATCCATCGACTTCCTGCATGTCTTACCAGGTCATCGCTATATCTAGTAGGGGTGGGTGCTCCACACCGCAAATAATTATTTGTGAGTCTATAAATGTCAAGTAGACATAAAGTCGTGGCAACAAGCTTACACCATGGGGTTGTATAATCTAAGGCAACAAGACGCACGTCATCCATGCTTAAAAGATTTACGTTGAAGAATAGAGACGAGTATGCAAGCGCGATGTACTCGTCCACGAATAACTCGACGAGGTACTAGACTGTGAGGTACTCGACGTTTCTCGTAATGGCATATTATGGCACGTTTCCCATAATGTAAACGTTTAAATTCTTTTATAGGAAAGTTACTGTATATACTCTTTGTCCATAAATCATACCCTCTCGGTCGTAGACAGAGAAACCTATAGACAAATTAACGCCTTCTTTCGCATTCGCACACGAAAGAGATAGATTTATGCATACGTCTTGTATATAAATGAGACAGAGCGGTGTGATTGTTTGTCCATTTCTCGGTGCCGGTTTTTTTTAGCAAACTACACTTTGCTGTGTTTTGTGAGCTTAAGATTGGTCTTCTTCAGTTCATCTTGTTCAGTTCAGTTCTTAGAACAATTAAACATTTTATCTAAATATGTTTAAAAGTCATAAAGATTATTGTATAACCTAAAACTACGTTATCGTCCTTTCTCACTCGAGGCCACGCTAATCATTAGTCTATAGTAGGCTTCTCTGCGTATTTTTTTTTAACGCGAAGTCAGTTTTATTCTGATATTCGCGTATTAAAAAATTGATGAAATGCCTCATAGCCTGACTTCTCTGCGTAGACAGAGAACTCTGTCTACACTTCTCTGTCTACGCTCTTGGCAGAGAGTAATTGCCAAAGAGAATATAATCACGTTCTGTGTACATAGTTCAAATTTCTGGTTTCTGCTATACTATTTGGAGACGAGCCGTGTAGTTGCGCATTTTGTTAATATGATTGCCGCCTCGCAGCCCAGACGTTTATACTTCGCGAACCTTACGTTTTTTTTTCATTTTAGGCCGACCTCCTGTTACTCGTCGAGTTGGACCCCTGGTGGGCCCGGATTCAACGACCTTTGTCCGGGTAACTAGAGGCCGTAACATTTGGTAGCAGAGCGCGGTTCTCATGATGGATTGTAACCACTCAGCGCAATACGTAGCATTTTGAGCATTTTGGTTAAAATAGCGGTAGTAACCACGTGGCTGTTGGTTCTGTTTTGTTGCAGTGCGTAATAATAATTTTGTTTGTTCGCGTGTTTATTAGCGGATAGGACCGGTGTATAGAAGTAAGGCACGTAATAAAAATATTTTCTGTTTCTTCTTTTTTTTTCTTGGTCGCTTACTTTGTTAGTGGTAGATAGAATTGAGCCACGCCCGTAAAGCGGCGTAAGCGGAGTGTTTAGGTGAATTATTGTACTACCGTTATAATAATCGTGTTTGATGAACCGTAATTACACTAATTAATTTAATTGCGTAGTATAATTTGCTGATTTGATAAATAGCATTTTGTATTTGTGTTAATTTGACTGTAATAATTAAATTAATTGTGTAGAGTAATTTGTACTGAATTTAATTTGGTGATAATCGTATCTTGTAATGATGCCTTCGCACCGGTCACCGACGCTCCGCTTGCAAGCGGAACTGCACTGGGCTGCGAATGCTCACAGCTTGATAGGGAGACCAGATCGAATCCATAGTTTGGAGAAGCGGCTCGAGCAAGTCATGGCCCGAAGGGCCGTAGTGGAGGAGGCATGCTCCGAGCTTATGGCTTCGGGAGCGGAACAGGGAGTCCTAGACTCCTGCCTCGCCGACTATGAGCAATTTTTTGCTCTCACGGATGACCTGATTGAGGCAGGGGCCAAGCAGGCTAGTGACGCGCGTGAGGCTCGGCTGAGTGGCCTGCTCGAGTCCCCTCGGAAGCAGCCTACTCAGCCGGAGCTGTTGGGACGACTTCCAACTCTGGACCTGCCAAGGTTCTCCGGGGTCCTCTCCGAATGGTTAACGTTTGTGGGACTTTTTGATAGCCTAGTGGACGCCCGGAGGGATTTAACACCAAGCCAGAAGATGGCGTATCTCTTGGCCTCACTGGAGGGGGAGGCCCTGAGCGTCGTCAGCCGTTTGAAATTGTCGGACGACGCCTACCTAAACGCTCGGGACCTCCTTGCCGGAAGGTATGCCAACGTACGGCGAATTGCGGGCGAGCACGTCAAACTCCTGTTGAACCTCCCGCTGCTAAAGGACCGGGCCCGACTACGACTGGACATCGTAAATCCGGTCTTGGTGGCCTGCAATTTGTGGAGACGGCTGGATTTGCCGGTGGACGAATGGTCTTTTTGTTGCTCCATATTGTGCTGTCTCGCCTGCCTCTCGATCTTCGGCCACATTTTGAGGAGAGGTACGGCGGATACGGCGCCTCCTATATTCCGGGATCTGCTGCGGTTCTTGGAGGAGCAGTGCCGGCAGATCGAAAACGCAGCGGGCACCGTCGAAGACCTACGGACTACCAACCGAACCGTGCCCAGGGAGAGGCGGAATCCCCCGGGCAAGTCGTCGTCAACCCCCTCAGACCGAGTGGTGCTCCTGCGGGCGGGCGTCGCCCCCTACCTTCGTATAGTGGCCTAGTGGCCAGGGAGGCGCCCCCCTGCTCCTATTGCAGAGCAGCCGAACATCGGGTGACGTCGTGCCCTAAATTATTAGGCAAGCCTGCCCCAGCGAGATGAACCATCGCCAGGGAGCGCCGCTGGTGCTACTCATGTTTAAAAAGGCACCTCCAACGAGACTGCCCGCACCAGCGGCCCTGTCCGCACTGCCAGGGCAATCATCACGCCGTTTTGTATCTGGGTGCGAACGGCGCTTCCTCTCGGGGCTCTGCCGGGCCCTCATCACCCCCTGACAGGCGACACTCGTCGCTCTCCTGCCGACAACCTTGCCCCTGGTTTTGGAAGGGGTTCCTCCTACGACCAGTCGGGGGCTCGTTCCCCCAGGGGCGGGGGGTTCGTCACCCCCCCTCAGCGGGTTGAGAGGGACTTTACGGCCACTCAGCGGTCAGCGAGACCCTTCTCACCCCCATTAGCAGAGAGGCCGTGACTGGAGTACCACCCCCCCCCCCTTTTGGTCGGTACCGCTACTATGGGATCCCTGCGACCTCGAATCTGTCCAGGGCCTCAGGGCCAAGGTTCCCAGAAGCCCCCCAGGTCGGCCCGTTCTGCGATTTTCTTCCACGGGTCAGTGAGATGCCGCCGGAATGCCGCTTTCCGGACCCCCGGCTTGAGTGCCGGTTCGACGGAGGCAGCTCCAGCTAGGAGTGGCGACTGTTCGCGCTCTATTGGATTCAGCTTCACAACGCTGTGTGGCCTCCACTCGGTTGGTGGGAAGACTGGGGCTCCCCTGGAGCTCTAAATCATGTCCAATGGTAGGTATTGGAGGTGCAGAGCCTCCTGCTCCTAGGGGACAAGCAAGGCTAGTGTTTGGCCCTGCAAGCGAACACCTCCACATCTTAGTTAAGGTAAATGTCCTCGATGATATTGTAGGCTTTCTCCCTAATGCCCGTATAAATGACAGCGCGGTTTGTTGTGCGTCTGGCTTGAGACCGGCAGATCCTCAATGGTCCCAACCTGGGCCTATAGATTTGTTGCTGGGGGCCGACGTGCTGGGGTTCATCCTGTTAGGCGAGATACGAGCCCTACAGCCCGATGGCTTGTCAGCCATGTCCACTGTATTTGGGCACAGTTTGTTTGGACCGGTTCTGTGGTCTCCACCACGTCAGACAGACGACCCGCTTTCTGTGGCGGGCGTGTCTCTTTCGGACGCTGTCCAGCGGTTCTGGCAAATTGAGGAGCCACCACACGCGCCTCGAGTCAGCCCTCTGGACCGTGAGTGCGAGTTGTTCTACCAGAACAATACCGGTCGCCCTGTCGACGGTCGCTTTGTCACCCGCTTACCCTTTCTTGACTCACGGCCCCCTTTGGGCCAATCTCGTACCCTGGCCGAAAAGAGGTTGCTTTCTATGGAGCGCCGTATGCGGCGCGACCCGGCCCTTCGCGACAAGTATGTCGAGTTCATGCGCGAATATCAAGAGCTGGGTCACATGTCACCGTCTCACTTCGACTGGCGGTCACAGGAGCACTACTTCCTCCCCCACTATGCGGTCTTGAGATCCCCTGGGAGTAAGATTCGGGTGGTTTTTGACGGCTCCGCCCCCTCGTCAAATGGGGTGTCCCTGAACCAGTGTCTCCACTCTGGTCCTAAATTGATCAAGGACATATCTGACATTTTGACTTACTTCCGTCGGCATCAAGTTGTTTTTGTAGCCGACATTCGGATGATGTTTCGACAATCAGTGGTCCATCGTGATGACCGTCGATGTCAGCTGAAACTGTGGCGCGAGAAGCCCAGCGATCCGATACAAGTGTTTGAGTTGAACACCACCACCTATGGACTCCGGTCCAGCCCGTATGTCGCCATGCGAACCCTCCTCGAACTCGCTGAGAGCGCCTAAGATACGCTCGGGGGGCTTCTATTCTGGAGACCTCGGTCCACATGGCCGATATTTGCACGGGTGCCTCCACCGTCGAGGAGGCTCTTGTATTGCGAGACGAATTGATTGATCCTGAAGTCAGGGGGTTATGAGCTGCGCAAATGGTTGCCGAACTCCCCTCATATTTTGAAGGACCTCCCAGGAGAGGATCAACAAGACCCTCATCTATTCGAGCACCCTGACAATCCTAATTTATTGACTGTGCTTGGCATTCAGTATCAGCCTGTTCAGGATACCTTCACGTATCGAGTCAAACTCGATCCCCCTCCTAAATCATGGACCAAGCGCTCTGTGTTGTCAACTGTAGCTCGCACCTTCGATCCTAATGGATGGATCACTCCGGTAATTTTTTTGGCTAAGTGCTTTCTTCAAAAACTCTGGATATCCGGGTTGGGCTGGGACGACCCTACAAGCGGTGCTCTCTTGCGAGAGTGGCTCTCAATTGTGTCCTCCCTTCCAGATATCGACCGGGTCTCCATGCCAAGGTGCTTTCTCCCTCCAGGGAAATGCAGGGCTACCCTGAACGGATTTTGCGACGCCTCTGAGAAGGGTTATGCTGCTGTTGTATATTTGCGGACGGTGAGCTCTTCTGGCCATACTTTCGTCCATCTCGTACTTGCTAAAAGCAAGGTGGCTCGCATTAGGTCCCGCTTAACTATCCCTAAATTGGAACTGTCTGGAGCTGCTCTTCTCACGCGACTCCTCAACCACGTTCACTCTTCCTTGAAGTCGGTAATCGACATTACGGACGTCTGCGGTTGGTCGGACAGTGAGATAGTAATTTGTTGGCTCCGAGCGGCACCTCACAATCTTGAGGTCTTCGTGTCGAACTGCGTGTCTCAAATTCAGAATTCTAACTTGGAGACATGTCCCAGGGGAGTTGAATCCCGCAGACTGTGCTCCTCGCGGCTGTGAAGCCCTCTCTTTGGTTGATCACCCGCTGTGGTGGAGGCCCAGTTGGTTAACTGAGTCTCAGGCGTTCTTGCCCCAGAATAAATACTCTGAACCGATTGAATTGCCTGGCCTACGAGCCCGAGTAGGAGTGGTCAAGGATAAGCCCACTCGGGATCTCTCCCTGCTAGACCGGTACAGCCCTCTCGACAAGCTCTTGGGAGTGACTGCTTGGTTGCGTCGATTTATCCGCAATTCGAGAGACCCATCCAACCGAATATCTGATTCCGCCTTGTCCCCTAGCGAGCGGCGCGAAGCCTTGATGCATTGGACCCGTATGATCCAAGCGGAGCATTTCGAACTCGTGATTGATACCTTGAAGCGGGGCCTCGTCGTCAAGGGCGCGCTGGCCCGCCTGAACCTCTTCCTGGATGACTCGGAGATGCTGCGCGTTGGCGGACGTTTGAAAAATTCTCAACTGCCGTGCGGGGCTCGACACCCTTCACTGCTCCCCAAGGACGGCGCCTTTGTTCGGTTGCTGGTAACTCACCACCATGTTCAGAATGCCCACGCTGGGTGCAACGCTCTTTCGGCTATTTTGCAGCGTGAGTTTTGGATTTTGGCTGGCCGCCGCACCACTCGGAGCGTCATCTTTAAGTGCATATCTTGTTATAAATTGAAGGCCACCATATCACAGCCGATGATGGGTGACTTACCACCCGACCGCGTCAGGGCCATCCGACATTTCGCGGGAGTCGGAACCGTCTTTGCTGGCCCCTTCTTCGTCAAGTCCTCCAACCTTCGTAATGCGCGTTCGCATAAGGCCTATCTGTGTGTTTTCGTGTGCCTCTCCACTAAGGCCGTTCACTTAGAACTTGTAAGTGCCCTTAGCACTGAAGCTTTTTTGTCCACGCTGGGCCGCTTCGTATCGCGTCGCGGTTTACCGGACCTGATCCGGTCGGATTGCGGAACGAATTATAAGGGCACTGGTAGATATTTGAAGGAGGTCGTTGAATTTCTGTCCAGCAACAGGACTTATTTAGCTACTGCGATGTCCAAGAAGGGCATCCAGTGGAAATTCGACCCACCGGCTTGCCCACACTGGGGCGGTATTTTTGAGGCGGTGGTGAAAGTTGCAAAAACGCATCTCCGTCGCGTTATTGGCGAAACTATTTTGACATTTGAAGAGCTTGCTTGTAAAATTTAAGCAGTCCTAAACTCTCGGCCCCTCTGTCCTCTCTCATCCAATCCGAATGATTTAGAGGTTCTAACCCCTGGCCACTTCCTGATTGGCCAGCCGCTTAACGCCCTGCCCGAGTACCCCTTCAGGGAAATATGCTCTTCGCGGTTGAGCAGATTTGACCTGCTGCAACAAATGACTCAGAGTTTTTGGCACCGATGGTCTCTGGAGTACCTATATCTTTTGCAGCAGCGCACTAAGTGGTCTGACAAGACGGAACCCCCTCGGGTTGGAGACCTCGTGTTAGTTAAAGAACCTAACGCCTCGCCTTTGTATTGGCGCCGTGGACGCATTGTTAAGTTGTCGTATGAACCGGATGGGGTGCCTAGGGTGGCCGAGGTTTTGGTTGGAGATTCGGTTTTGTAACGTGCCGTCGTGACCCTATCCCGTTTGCCAATTTACTCACGGACATAGGTCCTCATGTCCGGGACGGGGGTTTGTTTAGGCCTAATTTTAACGTTTTGCAACCTGCGTCGGCGCGCGTTTTCGAGCGGGAAACAGGCCTGACGGCGGAGGCGAGGGGAGTGCGGGCGGGTGCGGCTAACGGCCGCGCTGGCATCATCAGATTTGTTTTTTCTAGCCGTGGAGCGTGGAGCTGAGTAGATGCGCATTTTGTTAATATAATTGCCGCCTCGCAGCCCAGACGTTTATACTTCGCGAACCTTACGTTTATTTGCTACGCTGTCCGGTGATATAGTACTTTCATTAGCAGTCATTGTGTTGTAACGCGGGTTCGGTTAAATCTTGTTGAATTTGATTGGATTAGCTTGATGGTAATTGACTTGACTATAATTAATAAGTGATAAACAAGCATAATTTCCTAGACTCTGAAGTGTATTCTGTGACTGCTTACCCCTTCGATGGATCCCATATTGGAATAGAGGTGAAGCCTTGGGGTCTGCTGTTCTGCAACCAGCGGGAAGTCAGGTTACATAATATAACACGTACTGAGCATAACACAATCACACGCATACCTACACCTGAATCTTCCTAGGGTTGAACCTACTTCGACGAAAAAAGGTAAGTTTTGCTTGGTGCTATCGCTTAATATTCCACAAGCCATTTTAGGCCGACCTCCCGTTACTCGTCGAGTTGGACCCCAGGTGGGCCCGGGTTCAACGACCTTTGTCCGGGTAACTAGAGGCCGTAACAATTCTATTAAATAGACAATAAGATCTAAAGTCGTTGATTTCGAAAACAATGCAACACAACAAAATATTATTAAAATACTACTTAGACTGGATGTTAAAAATTATGTGTTCTGTAATAAATCGTATGTTACTACTAATAAGAATTATTATTAATAATATTAGGCGTAAGCGTATACCTTTTAGTTGTGAAGTAGTCGTAATATCAGTTTTACCTATATATTCTATCGCCCTCACGGTTTGTTAGGTATTAGAATCAATGTATATATTTAGATATTTTATGTTTTCGTTTCGAGCAGATATTAGATATTCTGTGATTCAGACACCGCTGGCTGTCGTAATATCTAATATATTAAGAAAGGCAGAAAAGGCTAAAGTTTGCAAATACAGGGGTCTAGGCTCCGAACATATTTTTGTCCCTTTCGGTGTCGAGACCCTTGGTTCGTGGGGTCCTAGCGCTATAAGCCTTTTTAAGGAAATAGCAAAAAGGTTAATCGACGTCACAGGAGACCGAAGAGCTGGCAGTTACCTCGGACAAAGAATTAGTCTAGCTATTCAACGGGGAAACACGGCCAGTATCTTCGGAACCTTGCCTAAAGGACCTCTTTTTTAATAACTTAATTTAGTTATTATAATATATATTTTTATGATTTAGTATTGGAATTAGAATTTAGAATGTTTTTACTAAATGTTAATAAATGAACCAGAGTTTCCCTATTTAAGTAAGACATATTTCATGTTTACAGACCCATATGCAAAATCACTTACTCGTACTTCTCTAGGTGAAAACACACAAATAGCTTCTCTAATATATAGTTGCTTTGTCGTCCGATATATCTAGTATATAGTTATTGTATCTATATACGATTTGTATCGCTCACTCCTATCAGAAGGGCTAGAACCCAGAGCCGTAAAGCCAGTTAATAAAAAAAAACAATTTATATTTTGATTAAATTGTTTTAATTTATGATATTTATAATAAATGTTTCAAAATTGGATTTTGCCTGATGATAAAATGCTAAGTACTATAAAAGAGTTATTAGATGCATTAGGGTGAGATAAGGAATGCAATATAGTATTTTTTACTAGTATAGGTGCATTGTTTGTTAAATGTTATTAACTTATTACAGATCTAGTTTAGAAGCGGACACTGTTTTGGATTATATTCAGAATGATCCTAATTACGGAAATAGTAACCCTTCTTCCAAGCAAGTTAACGAGTACGCACAAAGATTAGCTTTAAAAGCATCGAATGCAAAAGCATTTTTAAAGAAGTATGATGACTTAAAGAATAAGAAGTAAGTTTTTTTACGCATAGGCTTGAACGTTACGGAATATTTTTTTTAATTTATCAGCCTGTCTATTTTTTTTAACTACCTACCTACCTATTAATCACTGGTTACCTACCATCACCAATATTGCTTGTTAATAAATTTTATTCTGCTTCAAATAAACCAATTTTAATTTATGAGTTGTAATATTTTACAGCACTGATAATTTGTCAGATATAATAGTACTATTTTACAAATTGGTCTGTGATGAGAAGAGGTCTAAAATTCATAAACCAAAAGTTGCCCCAAAACCAATATTAGGTGATAACAAACATCAAATTACCAAGGAAGATCTGCCACAGGTATTGTTTATAAGTTAAATAAGCCATGTTTTGTATTATATAAAATATGTAAAATGACAGATTGTATAAAAACTGCTCTTTTAATTGTATTTTGAAACATTTTCTTTAGAAACAATATTTTAGTGGAAAACCATAAAACATTAATTTTTCATTTAGATAAAAGATAAATTACTTAAAGCTGTTGATGAAAGCAAGAAGTTAGTTATGAAATCATTTGAAGAGAAAGAATCAAAACTTCGACCGAATTGGTATAACAGTTTAGACTTGCCGAACTGGCAAAAAGATCATCCAGCAATGTCATGGGATTTTCCAAAGGAACCAGTTGCAATTATTGCTTCATTAGGTAAGTTGAGGTTATCTATTTTCTTAAACTTAGCTTAAATGGTAAGTGGTTACTGCAGCCCATGGACATCCGGAACCAACTTCATACAAAGAATGCTTTGACACTACTGAGTGCTAAGATGGCATGCCGCACAGCCCTTAATTATATTGGCCTTACTGTTGCTTAACAGCGGAAATAGGTGAGGTTGTGGTTCCTATCTAGACAGACAGACTCTTAGGTTGAAAAGAGAAATCCTGTTGACTAAACTATATTTATATAGCTAGTTACTTAGCCTATATCAGTCAACTTTTGAAGGCCAATAAGTTTTTTCAGTTACCTTATACTTTTTCATTCTTATTCTATAGGTACTAGAGATGTGCCGAATATAGATTTCACCGAATATGAATATTTGACTGAAAGTTCAATAAAATTTTTACCGAACTGAATATTTGGCTGAACATTGTTCGGCAGGATCACCTCGGTACCTAACCAAGTTATATCGAAACTTGTTACCGTAAAGCAACCACCACACCAGACATGTTATTGTATCATATAGTATTGGGCAAACTGCCGGAATATACTATACATAATTTTTGTGAGAAAAAAAGTATTTCATTGTGTTATTCTTAGTGAAAATTGATAATTATATGATAAAAAAGAGTGGCAGGAGATCTACTATTTGGACTTATTTTAGAGAAACTGATGACGAAGTAAAATGAAATGTATTAATGTAATGTAATATTTCTTTGTTTGATTACAAAAACATTTTATCAAGCTATCTATTTGCTATAATTGGAAATAAATCTACAGTGCCTCAAAAACATAACGCTGTACAAGAAGTTCATTGTGCATCTGAAAAAAATATAGTTCTGATTTAGTATGTTTAAAAGTATTTTGCTAGATGCTTGTAAAATTAAAATTATGAAGTAATAATAGTCTATGCAGAAGGGTGCATACTGCAAATCTCAATAAGTTGTGGGTTTCAAATCTACCATTTGACTATACTGTCATGAACCATTACTACCACAAATATGTAGCATAAGTATGTATAAGTAGCAGTGTTATTATTTGTAGTGGTTAATGCAAATATTAGTAATGTTAAGAGCGATGCTAGTGTTATTTTTTATATAATTTAACAGTCCACCTAATGCTAAATTGCTACTCCAGTCCATAGACAGCATCAGTCAACTACATATAAAAAACGCTACAGATGTTCGTCACCTCTGAGGACTGCTCTCGGCTATACTCTCTATACCCTTCCAGACTGGAACAGCAGTGCAAGCAGTGAGACCTTCTCTTACAAGTCTCATTATCTACAAATACAGTGGACCCCTGGCTAATCTGTCCCCCTTGTAATCCCACATTTCTTTAACTTGTAGGTAGTTTCGAGTCACACTGTGAATCCGCCACGAGGGAGGTATCCATCATGAATATGTGGACAAACAAGTTACAATTAGTTCGCACCACCACAAATCTAACTTGACGCATATTGTCTCAGTTCAAATGTAACTATGGTAGCGGCCTAGCGGACATTTATTATTTACGGTTTAGATATTCACTGTGCATCACATGACATTTTTAATTTTTATTATTTTATATTTGATATTTAATCTATCGGAGTACTCTTTTTCAATCAAGGTACTCTTTTTCAATAAGTTCTGGATCACCAGGGGGCTGTGGCAGTACTCTATAGTCCGACAAATACGATAATCCTGTGGTATGTCTTGCAAAACGTTTGTTGGATTACTGCGGGTCAACTGTAAAATAAATTCTTGTTTGTGATTATTAGTTTGTATTTGACTATCATATTTTAATTTACAGCTGGAATACCAATAGTATCACAAGAAAATATAATCATAGATGAACTCCTCTATATTTTTTCTGGTGTACCAGGCAATTACATTGTACACCAACCTGTAAAAGACACATTTGACCCTCGAACATTTCTAATATCTGATGATTTGGATGATGCATTGAAACAGATGGTGCAACAGATGCTGCCTTTAGCATCTAATTACTCCATAGTAAGGAGATTTATAGAGCACTGCAATATGTGGTCTGGTCAAGTGTTACATGCCTTAGTCTCTGCAATAGAGATTTTACTGAAAGACTATTATGTAAGTATATAAATTATTATTTATATAAATCACTATAAGCTCTGAATATTGTTTTCACTTGAGCTTAACGACAAATATTTAACAATTTGTTTGCTTTTAGACAATGATAGCACAATTGGAGACTGAACACATGTCTGGAAATTTATCACTGCAAAAACTTTGGTATTTCGTTCTACCCACTATGCATACCATGCAAGTATTAGCAGCCATTGTAACAAATATTGGAAAGGTTAGCTTGTAATTTTTCTTTTATGGTGATATAAATTGGTGTGGTTTAAAATTTTAAATTATATTAGCATTTACATTACATCCCTTCAAAAGTCCACTGTTGAACATTGGCCTGCCCCATAGGATTGCTATAGTTGCCAGCCACCCTTGGCAGGCAGGTATGCAACTGCAGCTTTTAATTATTTTGAACTGTTATCAGAACTGTTATCTGATGCTCATCTTCTATTTCGATTTTCCTCTGTCGTCTCTTACGACATCCATGGGATGATATGGGATAGTTAGATTCTCTTACGCCAGCACTGTACGGCCCCTTTAAATTATATAAAGCTAAACGCACATTTGTCCGCATCGTGTGAAATCATATGAAACCTCGTACATTGCTGCCGCACTGTAAGCGCCGCATTTTATAAAATGTGATAGGTATCCGAATATTGAAGGAAGGATGCTGATGACGTCATATAATGCGGCGCGTTCGGTGCGTGCGGGTACTCAGTGTTGTCTAATGTTGCCAACTTAGTGGATTTTCTACTAAAACTGGTAGTTTTGACTTTCGTTTTGATATATATTTTTACCTCATTTCAGGAGTATTTACTTTTACGGTCTAGGCAACAATGAGTCGTCACAGAAGACTTTTTATAACTTAATTAATTCGTAATTAAAAATACAAATTTGAAAAAATATAATCAAATGATGTTCACTTAATTATTTAAAGTCTTTCCTCTGGTTCAATTGGCCTTCTAAATCTTGAGTTTTCCATAGAGAGATGTGGTTTTAGTATATAATGTAGCAATTCCTGAAATTTATTATATGTTAACTGCAAATATCTGAAAAATTGATCATTATCATCTAATAATTCTTTAAATAAAGTATAATATTCTCCATACAACTGCCTTTTTAAATTAATATTATGAATCCAGAATCTTCTTTCTCTTCCAGTTTTATTTTCTTCCTCTGCCAATAAGCTGGCTATTACAAGTTTTTTCATAGTTTAGTTTCAAGTTTTACGAGTACCATTACATACACAGTGGTTGGAAAAAATTGCAACAGTTGTTAGCAATTCAAAAGAACAAATGCGGACAAATTTGCGTTTAACTTAAAACTATTATGATAGTGAAATTTTTATTTATCTACAATTTATATAAATATAAAGGATTTCCTTTTCATGGTATAAGAGCGAGTTACGAGGAGGCGCTGTCTTAACTGTTCTTCACGATAAAACAAGTACATTAATGGGTGATGGCAGGGCACAAGAAATATCATTATTTCTAACGGAGCGAGCTTGTCGTCCATATCTGAGTATACTAGACCAATGGATACATAAAGGCACTATCGTTGATCCATTTCAGGTATTTATATTTGTATTATTAACTTTTTCATCATTCTCATTCATTACAGCCTGGCAAATTCCACTACTAACATAGGCCTCTCACATTGACTTATATCTGCCATATTTGCCGCCTTTTGTAGGCGGGTTTGTAAGCGCGGATTTTTTTCATTATTTTAATTTGTTACCAGACGACAGCCAGGGGATGTAATGTAGTGGATTTTCTTCCGTCGTTACTATACGGCACTTCACTTAAGTTTTTTACTTAAAACTATTTCGTAGAAAATAAGAACACTATACTCTTGCATGATCCTCATCTTAATCTCAAAAATGAATAACAAACAGATGTAAAGTTTAGTTTTATATGATTAATTTTACTCATTTTACTTTGTATCTTACGTGGTAGAGCCATGTTGCAGCTATATTGTGGTTGCACCATGAATAGGTCGGCTCGACCGGAGTAGGACCACGCTCTCACAAAATACCAGCGTAAAATAGCAGCTTAATGGTGCTGTATTTCGTATGGTGAGTGAAACGAGGCATTTCATGCCAGTCTGTAGAGCTGGCAACGCATCTGTATTTTGATTTTGAAGATATATGTAGATGTCTATGGGCTACAGCATCCACTAACATCAGATAGACTGTGTGCTCGTTTACTATATGTGCCCTTATACTATAAAAAAATCTAACTGTGTAAATCCATATACCGGGCTTCGCGATTCATTCTTCCTCTTATATAAACTGATATTCAGTAATTATTTACTGTTTTACTATTTTTATAGTTAAGATATTTGCTGTTGTATGCCTGATGTAAGCCCACTAGCGAGATAGCTGACTGTCTCGACTAGTCGATCGTTTTGTAATGTCGGAAGGATGTCAATGAAAGAGAGACGTGTTTCTCTACTCAATACTTTAATTATACTGCTTGTTGGCGACGCGCCTATAAGAATATTTCAATTTATTAGTTACGATTACGAATAGCTTCTAAAAAGCAAATTATCAAGCAACAGTATTCTAATAAGAAAATGCTTAGTTGAATCTTAAAGAAATATCGAATTAATGATATGAAGGTCTTGGGTTCGACTCCCAGGCCGGAATAGTTTATCGTTTTCTTAGTAATATCTCTTAATAAATTCATATAGGGAATTTTTAAGATATAAATTATGTTACCGGATTTGTTCCCCGGTCGAGATGATCGCTGTGCATAAGTAGAATTAATGGAAATTAATTGCATAAGTATTGTCTTATATGAGTTTGATATGTTTTGTATGAAAACAAATGCCTATTTTCAATGTATTGATTCATGAAATATTTTGTCTATGTTATCTGATAAGAAACATGATAACTGATAAGAATCTGATTAGAAATAGTTTTCAACGTTTGAGAATTGTGTAAAAGCATTTATTCACCTAGTATTGTTGATATTAGGCTTTCCATTTTTACTGATAGTCGATAGCCGTGCAAAAGTTAGTTGTTCAAATAGTGTGAGATCATATACGCACGTTAGCCACGTACTTAGGAGGCCAAATATGTAGAAATTTAGATATTTGCAATTTCAGCAATTTATGTAAAAATGACTTGTAAAACCATTTCAGATTGATTGTACGTGCAAAAGAGGTGAATTCTGTGTTATTTTATGTGAAAATTCCTGTGAATAAGTGAATTAATGATAGTTTTGTATAACAAATTTAAAAGTGTTTTAATAGTGAAATGTATAGAGAAAATGTAAATTAAACTATTGTATTAGTTAAGATATGTATAATTTCAAGTGGAAAACATTGTTTTAACTTTCTATGTTAAATATTTAAGAAATTTCAACGTTGAACATGTGAGTAAAATACGCATATCTTGTTAAATAAATAAAAGGTTTTTTGTGATATGAAAATGTAATGTATATCGCAGTATAGATAATTTTTTGTGCTATCTTTATAAGTAATTTGTATAAATGTATGTCTTATACAAAATAAATTATTGAGAAAACCGTGAGAGAGTGATAGTACAAATTGATGTAATTGAGTTGCGCAGGCGCGCAAATGGCGCGGCTCACTTTCGCGTATAGCTCAGGGGTAGCTCAGCAAACGAGTTTTCTTGCAATTCGTTCGGGAATCCTTCGGGAAAGTTCGGGAATCCTTCGGGATTAGTTCGGGAAAAAGTGCAAAACCAGCAGTCAATAAGAAGAAAGAAAAAGTGTAGGGAAGTGATAGGGAAAAGTAACTACTCTCTCACGGAACGGTTTGAAGATAATTGCTGTTTTATTCCCAAGAAATTCGTCCCTCAAAATTATACAGTCCACATCGAAGAATTAAGGCGTTGGGACCGGGACGACTTCGGAAGACCCGTAATCTGAAAAATTCTGAAAAGGAAGAGGTTATCGCCCTTGTGTGTTACTCCGTTGCGGAGATCACATACGTTGTTCCCGAACCCAACGTAGGCGTTATAGTAGGCCGGATCGAGAGAAGCCTCGATTCCTCCCTTCTGTTTTTTAGTTGAACGTTTACGGAACGCCTGGTTCCCTTTCAAGAGGACCTTGCGAGCCCGGTTCCTTTTCACTGCTCTTATTCTAAACTTAACACAAATATATATTGACGTGGGGCTGCACTACACTACACCTCCCACCGACAAAAAATAAAAAAAAATAAGCTATCTATATTTTTTTTCCAATCCTGAAAATTAATTCCTAAAATTATTCTAAACAAATTAATATCTTCATTAAAACAATAATCTAAGACATATCTAGGACGTAAAAACGCATAGTCACAGTAGTATAATTGGCATAATCAGGCATAATTATGTATAACATAAAATTATGTATATATTGATTTTCACGAAAATTTACAATATTATTTACTAGTATCCATAATAATTTTGTTATTATGCCTACCGTTTATCTAGTCAGGACAGTAATAAAATATATAATATTCTCTTAATCTTCGTGTTCTTTTACATTTCAATATTTTATTATTTTTCTTTCATATCTTTACTTGATTCTTAGTTAACCATTATTTATTTTCCATACCTAGCACTTTAGCTATTCATTCATACCTAGCACTTTAGCTATTCATTCATACCTAGCACTTTAGCTATTCATTACATATTTGTGTCATTTCTTTCACGTACACGGCTCTCGTACATACATGATCAAGAATATAAGCAATATCACTTAATTCACTTCTTTTCGTTACAACTCATGTAATTCATTATTTAATTGTACCATAACTTTCACGTATACTGCTCGCGTACATACATGATCAAGATAATGGACAATATTCCTATTTCATATACAATTCATAATAAGTTATCATTTCCCTCATTAAAAATACATTAAAACTTATTTCGCATTTAGTCGTGTCCGAACAACCTTAAAAAATTAATCGGTTATTAGGTTTTCCAAACACTCAGCTGATCAGGCCGATTGTATGTGGATATGCTAACCTCCGATAATTTTTCGTTCCTTTGATCACACCTACATACTGTCAATACTTTTTATTTATAATTATGTATTCCATATCTTATTCATAAATTTTCGTAGGTCTTTCACAAATTAATATTTTATAGTCTAGTATAATATTTAGTTACATTATTGTCAGTCAGGGATTGGGGCTCACAATATGTGCACAACAAAGTTTAAATCAATTAATTATATACATTATGTAATGAGTTTCAAAATTGTATTAAACGAAGTAAATATTCTCATAATCCTCACAAGTAAGTACTATTTTAAAGTAATAAATTATAATAGTTTAAAATCTTTAAAAGTTAAACAAAATAAAATCGAAAATAAATTACTATATTGCATATTAAAATTGAGAGAACAAAGAAATAATAGGGGGGACATAAGTCGTCATCACTACCATAACAACAGACAGATCAAAATACAAATTGTAATCTTAGCAGTGCTAGCGATTTGAGATACCTTTGTTTTAAATTCCAAAGTACGTATACGGAAATGTTTGCGATTACATCGAACTATGACCACACGGTGTGATTCACACCTAATTTTAAGATAACAATAATATATTATAACATGAATATACGTATTAATTTAACGTTGTTAGTAATATTATGATGTTAATTATAGCGTATACAAATAAAAATTTAAAATATCACTATAACAGTTATGTAACAAAACATTAATTTATTTAAACATTGAGAAGAACAATTTTGATATCTATAGTCAATGTCAAGGTTTTACCAATGCATTAAAATTATATATAATATCATTTTCAAAAGGTATAAAATGTTTATATAGGTATGTTAATAAACGTTCATTATTTAAGTTATTTATAATTTCGAAAACTCATTTTTTCGTGACATGAAATTTACTTATATATAAAAAAAGAAAACACTACTAGGTACACAGGTCAAGTTTGTTTAACGAAATATTTATTAACATTGAAAAAGGCACTTTTGTTTCAAACAGATAACATCATTTTTGGTTCCGTTGTCTTTTCTAAAGAAAAACATAAAAAAAAATACTATTACATTATTAAATTTATAATAATAGTGTATCGACATACTCTGGACTTTTCTTATAAGCAAAATATAAACCAAATATAGTTTAAAATGTACAAATTTTACATAAAAAAACATATGACGGAAAGAAATACAAGTAGAGTTATTGTAATGTATTAATGTGTCTAAATATGAAAAAAAAATATCTCGTAAATTCATATACAATTGTGGTTAAACAAATACGCGCACAATATATACACACACAATACATTTTCGCGTAGTTATGTATCCAACCCTATAGATTTATATGGGGATCCCCTTATTATCTTGTATTGTCATCGATTATTAGGCCTTTTTTCGTAATTCTTGTACGTACTTTCTTTTTTCTTCTTAATATTTTTGACCTTTAGCTAGCTCTCTTTCTCTCTATTCACTTATATATATTTATTTATTTATTAGATTCCGGGAATCGGAGTATTAATTCATTTCATTTATATTTTATTTCGTGATATTTATCACGCGGGTACTTTATAAATATGGGCCCCCCCATTTATTTGGGTATTATATTACATTTTCGTAACATTCATTTCATTTTGTTGGTACATAAACTTTTTATCGTAATTATATCAAGGTAAAAGTGTACCTTGGGTTGTGCGCACAACCTTGAGGTCTACGTTTAAGTAATTTTCAAAGGACTCCAACAATTGTCACTGAGGAAAACTAAGTTCGCACCATGATCCAACGAAGGATGTGACCTCAATGTACCATTATTAAGGGTAACAAATTTAAGACTTCTCTGGTCCCTAACAGTATGTACTAATATGAGTAAACTCATGTACATCACTTGTACTGAAGGCGTTGTTCCCTAGTACCCGAAACTCCTTATTTTATCATCCTATCACGGAAGCATACCCTGCTTGAGGGCTATATGCTTTACCAGTGATGGACGTTCCCGTATCTCTCCATCATTTATTTCTCAAGGTCATCATTTTTTTTCCCTTCATAAATCTTTGTCTGGATCGGTTGCTTTTATATTCTTTCAATGTCATTCCATCTCCTTTCAATTAAGCATATCGGTTTATTAACATAACCAGAGTTTGGGCCCTAAACATTGGCTAAGATAATATCCGGTAGCCTAATTCCTTCATTCCAATTACTAGCAAAATTACTGCATAGTTCCTGATAATTTATCTAAATATCACTTATATCATCCTGCATACTATTATATTCCTTTCTTTGCCGAAATCTGTGTTCAACTTTCACACATTCATATCAAAACCTCAACATTCTTCAAGAACAAAAATTTAACACAACCACAATTATTCATTGGTTGATCTAGCCGATTACAAATAGTTAAGCTAATGTTTTACTGTTCTTTTCAAATATAAACACCATGCCAATATATTTGAACACAACCTATACAATATACAATTTCCTTTCTATAATTTAACACTTTTTTATTCTATCCTTTCTTTTACTTTTTTGTGCAAACAGTTCTTTGTTTCAGTTCCTAAACTAACATAGTAATATATATATATACTATATAGATACTATGTTATATAGTAAGGGTTGGCAACCCTACCTATAAAACCCAACGAACATTACAAGCCTAATTTTGTTAGGTATACCTTAATTAATTATATGTGTGAAATGTTCTGAATAAATGTTTCTTCTCTTCTTTCAAAGTGAACTAGTGATCAACAAAATCAAACTACTAGTAATTCACACTACTGTTAAAATATATACAATGATTAATATACAACATGATCGATAGTGTACCTCTTAGAAATCTTTTAATTGCTTTTAATACTTCAAAGGCACAAATAATTGTATTTTCCCCACTTCATAAACTTTATGTTTTGACATCATTAATTCACATCGCATTTTTTTGTCATATAAGTTGTTTAATATTTGTCTTAGCTTCAATAGTTCATAAGTCATTAGAGTTTAGAGCCATTACCTAAATTCAATAATCATATTATCTCAAAAAAAAAGTATCGAACTATTAAACAGTTTTGTATTACAAAATAATAGTTTATTTTATCAAGTCTTTTTTATCAATTGAATACTGGATTTTAATCGTAGATAAAGTTAATGAAAAAGTATAAAATCAATATTTTGAAGGCAACTCAGGAGAAAACAGTAGTGTATATTAATGCATCATTCTGTATCTAATGCGTGTAATATTCCGATGCCTTATACGCAAAAGATCACGTCAGCATTGTTTAGAATTTGATGCGCAATATTAATACAAAGAAAACATGATATTACATTTCGATTAATTCTAAATAATACACAAAATATTGCAATTTTCACTATTAATAAAATATATCAGTTAATATTCTTTTGCATTATTAAGTCAAGATGCGTTTTAAATTAATATTATACATCGATCAATTTATATTACAAAATTTATTCATAAGTTGTCTTTTACCTGATAGCAATAAAATAAAGTTCCTCTTTTTCATTCGTTATGTTAAATATTTTAGAACCAAATAGATAATTAAAGTAATCACGCTAAAATAATAAGGATATGAATATACAAATAGCACTTGCTTTCTATTGAGAGTGTTCCATCTATTAAATGAACAAAGTGAGTTAAAAAATAAAAAATGGTAAAAATATATGATTGGTGACTAAAGTTATTATATTTTTAATATTATGAAATTAGAATTTTAAAAGATATAAATAATTAAAATCACTCACCTTAAAATATAATCATATAATTTGCATTTTATACAGTAATTATTTTGTAGATACATCAAACATATTTTTTACATTACAGTCTCTATTAAAAAATTTTTTTATGTTTCTTGAAAATAAAATACTTCCTGTTTTCTTGTACGTAATATGGAGTACACGAAAAATTCAGTCCTAAAAACTGGCCACTCGATTAAATTCATGATAATTTAAAATAAAAATATCTTCTTTTTGTTTTGCTTGGTTGTTACGAGTTTTTGAAAATTGTCCATATATCTTTATAATGTAAAATTTCCTATGTGAACACCATTGCGTATTTCAATTTAGATCTTCTCAACCAATATTCTTCTTATCCAGAGTGAAAAAGTTATTTCTCTCATCTTCTTTTCTCCTTTTTGATGCCTCTTTGCCTTTTGATTTTATACTTCTTATGTTTTAATTTTATTTTATAAATATTTAATCACAATGATATTACTTTTTGATGGCTGGCTCTACACGACTTTTTAATTAATTTTCTCAATCCGGGAATGTGTCATAACTTTTAGTTTAACAATTTTTTATGTATTTGTTATAACTTTATTATCGGTGGCCAGCCGGTGCACGCGGCGAGCGGAGTCGCGCGCGCACCGACTGGCATGGTCGCCATGTAATGTCGGAAGGATGTCAATGAAAAAGAGACGTGTTTCTCTACTCAATACTTTAATTATACTGCTCTTATTCTAAACTTAACACAAATATATATTGACGTGGGGTTGCACTACACTACAGTTTGCTGATTAATAGTTTGTGCGCATTCGCGCAATATATATTATTCTTATAACTTTATAAGCCTACCCTAACTGTTATAGCTAAATAGGTATTATACGCAAAAATTTAAACATTATCTCGTTTAATTTCCAAGTTTAATATGGCAAACTGAGATTTTTCTCATCCTAACTAAAAATATATTAATTTGTACTGACTTTAACACAAATGTTAAATCCGGCTAGAATTCTAATCCAGGACTCGCGGCATGTTAGTCTAAAACTATTTACTTTTGCTCTAAGTCGAAATTAAAAAAAAACAACTGTTAAATAAAACAAAAAAAGATTTTCAAATACGCGAAAGTATAGACTTGCGCACACATACGTGCACGCACTTATACGCAAGCATGTCCGCACACATGTAACTTTGTCATCTTACCTTGCAGTCCCCTGTCGCTGTTATAACTGCTAAAGAGCAATCTGAAAAAAATATTTTTTTATTATTACATTCCATGGTGGAATGTAATAATATGGAATGTAAATGTAAATGTCAATTAAGGTGAGAATAAGGTTACAACTTAACCGAATACTATCGAAAGTTATCGACAACACAGGAGATATTATATCAGATCGGTATAGAAGAAGCTAGAACTGTTAAAAATAACGCTTTTACAAAATATGCTTATTTTCTTTGAAATCAATGTGACAAAAGAGAAAAAAATATTTCGAAGACATGTGAAGTAAATTAAAAAATTTAAAAAAAAAACGTTCATCAACACTCATTGGGGCAGCGTGGACATTTCCTTGACCCTCTCAGAAATGAGAGGAGGCCTGTGCCACACATCTTCAATAAGATGACAAAACAGTCCAACTAGGTCGCATGATAAATGTACTGTTTTTAGTTAAATTGCCTCGTAAATTTGGACAGTTTTCACTTAGGCTTACATGCTTTTTATTTAAATCCTTTTATGAAATTAAACACGCTGATGATAATTTAAATTTGTTTAATACACAAACATAAATCTGTCTGTGATTATATATATATATAGGTCCCATAACGGTAATGCCGAAACAGGTCGACTTTTCGACCACGTCCGAATGGCTACAGATTTGCTACAGCAGATCCCCTCCGCAGAGATCGTGATCCTCGGCGATTTTAACGCCAATCACGCCGAATGGCTTGGTTCACGTTTAACCGATTATGCGGGGAGATCTGTTCATGATTTTGCCTTGGCATATGGTTCCAGATGTGGAGGATCATGCACCTTCACTGTTGGTTTCTGCTGACCTATCACTCGGACGGATATCAGATTTCCGTCGACGCCCCTTTAGACTCCTCGGACCATTGTCTTGTCCGGAGTGTGGTGCCACTCACGCTGAAATCGCAGTTGCATTCTGCAGGCTGCCACCGTGTTTGGCACTATAGGTCAGTCGATTGGGATATCATGCGATCTTTCTTTGCATCCTACCCTTGGGGGGCGGGTTTGCTTCTCGCCGGACGATCCCAACTTTGTTGTGGATTCTGTCGCTGATGTGGTACTTCAGGGTATAGAACTTTTTATTCCTTCCTCTGTGGTGCCCATCGGAGGCAAATCTCAGCCATGGTTTGGTCGCTCCTGTAAAATAGCATCATGCTATAAGCAGGAGTGCTACCGGGCCTGGGCTGACGCATCAACGTCTCGGGATGTAAACACCAGCGCTCTAAAAAATAAGTACAATTCCGCCTCCAGGTCCTTCAAAAGAGTCATTGCGAACGCAAAGTCAGAAGCACATAGGCAGAATTGGCGAGAAGTCGATCCAAAAAGAAACAGTCCCAAGGTCATGGAAGACGGCTTTCGTCCACCCGATCCCTAAAAAAGGCGACCGCTCAGACCCATCAAACTACAGGCCTATCGCCATCACCTCCTTGTTCTCCAAAACAATGGAGTCCATTGTAAACTGCCAGCTCATGAGGTACCTTGAGGATCATCAGCTGATTAGTGATCGCCAATACGGTTTTCGCCGTGGTCGATCAGCTGGTGATCTTCTAGTCTACCTAACTCATAGATGGGCGGAGGCAGTAGAGTCCAAGGGGGAGGCATTGGCCGTTAGTTTGGACATTGCGTAGGCCTTCGATCGGGTTTGGCACATATCGTTCCTTTCGAAGCTCCCTTCCTATGGGCTTCCCGAGAAATAGTGCAATTGGATCACCAGCTTTCTTGCAGATCGGAGCTTCAAGGTCGTTGTAGACGGTGCAAGCTCCGATTACAAGCCTATTAATGCTGGTGTTCCACAAGGCTGCGTGCTATCGCCAACGCTGTTTCTTCTGTATATCAATGATATGTTGCAAACCCGTAACATTCATTGCTATGCCGATGACAGCACTGGTGATGCTCTGTACACCGGTAGTGCCAATATTTCTCGGGAAAACGTCTCCGAGTACCGGGACAAACTTGTATCTGAAGTCGACTCTTTGCTGAACAGACTCTCGGATTGGGGGCGACTAAATCTTGTCCAGTTTAACCCTCAGAAGACACAAGTTTGCGCGTTAACCTCTAAAAAGAATCCTTTGTCGTATCTCCTCAGTTTCAAGGCAGTCCCCTTGTTGCTTCAGCCACTATCGGAATCCTCGGCGTCGACATATCGAGTGACGTGCAGTTTCGTGGTCACTTGGAATAGAAGGCCAAATTGGCCTCTAAAAAGCTTGGCGTGCTCAGCAGAGCGGGACAGTATTTCATGCCCACACACCGCCTTCAACTTTACAACATCTCTGGGCTGGAGCTGCCCAGTACCAGCTCCTTCCACTTGACCGCATCCAGCACAGAGCGGCTCGAATCGTCGACGACCAAGTGCTTTACGATCGGTTCGATTCACTGGCGCTGCAAAGCGATGTTGCAACTCTTGGCATTTTCTGTCGAATCTACCACGGTGAGTGCTCTGAGGAATTGTTCGGAATCCCAGCGGCCAAATTTCGTGAACGCACTACGCGGCAAACGTCCCGATACCATCCACACCATCTAGATGCTTGGCGGTCCACCACTGTACGTTTCACAAGGAGTTTTCTCCCGCGTACAACCTCTGTGTGGAATAGTTTACCACCGGCGATTTTTCCGGACCGATACGACCTGGGGACCTTCAAGAAAAGAGCTTACTCTTTTCTGAAGGGCCGGCAAAGCATCTGCAATTCCCCTGGTGTTGCGGTTGATCATGGGCGGCGGTAGTCACTTAACATCAGGTGAGCCGCATGCTCGTTTGCCCCCTCTTCTATAAAAAAAATTCTTAATAAAATATATTAATTACTACTTATTTGTATTATATTAACCTAAGTCTTTTTGCAGGAATTTATGATTGAAGACAATGAGTTGGTTAATAGAGAAGAGCTGCCGGTAGATTACTCAGCTGATTACTGGGAAAAGAGATATAGCGTACAAAGGGAAAGAGTTCCAAAGTTTCTTGATAAATTCACAGATATTATACTAAGGACGGGAAAATATTTAAATGTTATTAGCCAATGCGGTATGTGTTATTTGTGGAAATAGCAGATAGTACTCACTTTTTTATAACTTTTTCTATATTTGAAATATTTTTCTGATTCAAAGGTAAATCAATAGCAAAAACGAATACTGAAGACATAAAATACTCGCTAAGGGAACAAAACTACAGTGCCATAATACAAAAGGCGTACGCTTTCGCCAGCAAGTCATTATTAGAACTGTTACTTAAGGAGTATGACTTGATGGGAAGACTCAAATCAGTTAAGAACTATTTCCTGATGAGCCAAGGTGACTTCATCGTGCAGTTTATGGATGCTACAGAACAGGAGTTGTCGAAGAAAATAGATGATATTATCCCATCGAAATTAGAATCATTGCTTGGGTTATGTTTGAGGTAATTGAGCTTTAATAGAATCAGGCGTGACTTTGCAGAAATTAACTATATTAAAAATATTAGGAAGTAATTTGCTAAAATCGGGGTAATGAAATAAAATTATGTGTCTTACTTAGTTTGAAGAGCACCTCCCGCCCTTGCTCAATTGCGTGCACTATCCCCGTCACCACTAATCCCAACACCACTACACTAGAAAAGACACCACCAGCCGGTAAGCCACTGCAGAGTTTACTTCACCTGAGGATGCCTTGTGTAGAGGCGAAACACGTGTCGTATTAACGACGTTCGTGTGTCGTTCCTAGTGTAGTGGTATTGGGAGTAGTGGTGCCGGGATTAGTGATGACGGGCATAATAGACGCAATTAAGGGGACGGTGCTCTTCAGACTTTTATTTTATCATGCGGATATTAGGAATTTATTTTTTAAGACCTTTAATTGAGCTTTAACAGTGATATTCTAGTTTGTTAAGGCGTTAGAAAATCACAACATTATCATAATGTTGCATGCTATACTGATAATATGATGACTTCAATCAACAATTTTTTATGTCGTAGAGCCATGCTGTATTTCTATTAGTAGTATAGTTGCAGCACAAATGAGTTGGCCACGTTCTCATTTCTCACAGAATATCGCATAAAATGGCACCCCAATACTGCTGTGTTTCGTATGTTGATTGTAGAAAACAGGCCTTTTTAATGGATACAAGGCATTCCATCTTTGTCCTCAGGGGTGACAACGCATCTGCATTTTGATCTAATCGAGAATAGATGTAGATGTCTATGGGCTACAGCAGCCACTTACCGTCAGGTGGACTGTGTGGCTATAAAATATAACGGCCCATCTAGCACTAGACATATATAATCTTAATGTTTTAAGATTATATATGTCTAATGCTAGATGGGGGCATTACTATATTAAACCTTTATCAGGGAGGCTTATGTAAGCAAATGTTAATATACATTTTATGGTACCAAAAGAGTACAGTTCACCTTTTGGGTAAGTGTATGCTGTGGCCAATGGTCCCCTATATTTATCTTCAGTTAAGAATCAAGATAGAGATGTGTTGTCACCCATGAGAATTAAGATAGAATGGTTCTATACAGTATATCCGGTTCTCTAGACTCCCTTCATAAAGCACCAACATTATGCTGTTACTACTCTCTAAGAGTGTTCTCCCACGTTCAAGCCGACTCATTCGTCCTGCAGCCATAACACAGCTGCAGTGTGGCTTGATCATGTGATACATATATTATGTGAACTTTAATCATCCAACAAAAAAGACCAGTTTTTAATTGGATTTTATTTTTAACACTTATATATTTTTAACACATGTTGGGTCGGTGTTTCGGATGCATCTATTATATGGTGGAGTCATGCTGCAGCTATATTAGGTTATATGGTTTTAGCACGAATGGGTCGGCGGTAGATCACATTATAAAATGCTCTCTTAAAATTTCATAGTACCTGAACAAGCTGTCTTCGATACCTCATGCACCAATTAAATTGTGGATTGCATTTTTAAGTACTTATTTGTAGTTATAATATATAAGCACAACTACAATACTTTTCTATGATAATTCAGGTTATCAGCGGCAAGTCATGACCCTTACAATGAAGACATGAGAGTGGAACTTTTACCTTACGACTTACAATTTCAAATGTTTAAGATTTTATCAATTGAGACTGAGGATGAAAAAGGTAAACCTTACATAGATGGCTACAATTAGCAAGTAAGCTGTGTTGGGTGTAAAGGAGAAAATGCCAACTTTCCATATATTATAAGTTTAACAGTGGTAGAGCCACGCGCAGCTTTGCTGTTGCACGTATGGGCCGGCTCAAACCGGGGTGGTACCACGACCTCACAGAATACCGGCGTGAAGTGGAAGCTCTGCTTCCGCGTTTCGTCTGGTGAGTGCAGGTGGCCGGAGGCCCGAATCCCCCCCCCCCCCCCATCAACATGGTAGCGGAACTAAATAATGATAGACTACCCCAGGAGGGTACCAGCACCCCTGGAGAATCCCTCGCTGAGCATCCACGACCATGTTTCTCCACTTCTGAGCGTGGGTGCTCAGGCTGCCCCGCGTATTCTGGGGGGGGGGGGGCAAAATTCCGCTCAAGACTACAACTGCTCGGGGCAAACGGAGCAACAAAACCAAGGCGACCCCTGCCACGCTGTCCGTGAATTTCTGCAATATCAGGGGACTTCACTCTAACCTAAACGCCGTCCACTACCATCTCGAGACGGCGAGGCCGGCTCTGCTCTTTCTGACCGAAACGCAGGTGTCCTCTCCGGCTGATGTCTCGTATTTCACCTACCCGGGGTACAAATTGGAACACTCCTTTGTGCCTCGGGCTGGAGTTTGCGTTTACGTCAGAGAGGACATCTGTTCTCGACGCCTCGGCAGACTTGAAGGTTCGGACCTGTCCATCCTTTGGCTACGCGTAGACAGCGACGACCATCCGCGCGTCTACGGGTGCCTCTATAGGTCCCATAGCGGTAATGCCGAAACAGACCGACTCTTCGACCACGTCCAAATGGCTGCAAATTCGTTGCTACAGCAGATCCCCTCCGCAGAGATCGTAATCCTCGGCGACTTTAACGCCCATCACGCCGAATGGCTTGGTTCACGTTTAACCGATCATGCGGGGAGATCTGTTCATGATTTTGCCTTGGCATATGGTCTGACACAACTGGTTACTTCGCCTACGCGGATTCCAGATGTGGAGGATCATGCACCTTCCCTGTTGGACCTTCTGCTGACCTCTCACCCGGACGGATATCAGATTTCCGTCGACGCCCCTTTAGGCTCCTCGGACCATTGTCTGGTCCGGAGTGTTGTGCCACTCACGCTGAAATCGCGGTTGCATCTGCAGGCTGCCGCCGTGTTTGGCACTATAGGTCAGCCGATTGGGATGGGATGCGGTCTTTCTTTGCATCCTACCCCTGGGGGCGGATTTGCTTCTCGCCGGATGATCCCAACGTTGTTGCGGATTCTGTTACTGATGTGGTACTTCAGGGTATGGAACTTTTTATTCCTTCCTATGTGGTGCCCATTGGAGGCAAATCTCAGCCATGGTTTGGTCGCTCCTGTAAAATAGCATCATGCTATAAGCAGGAGTGCTACCAAGCCTGGGTTGATGCATAAGCGTCCCGGGATGTAAACACCAGCGCTCTAAAAAAGAAGTATAATTCCGCCTCTAGGTCCTTCAAAAGAGTCATTGCCAAGGCAAAGTCAGAGCACATAGGCAGAATTAGCGAGAAACTATTCCTTTTGGAACCCGTGCATTCTGGTCTCTCGCCAAGGCTGTCCAGGGGAATTTCTGTCAGCCATCTCTTCCATCTCTGCACAGGGAGGACGACTCACTGGCCCATACTGCAAAGGAGAAAGCCGATCTTCTGGGCTCTTTCTTTGCGTCTAACTCGACTCTCGATGACGGGGGGAGTACGCCGCCGACCATCCCGCGGTGTGAGTGCTCCATGCCGGAAGTGCGGTTCACACAGCGCTCGGTTCGCAAAGCACTCCTCTCCCTGGACATCCACAAGTCGAGTGGGCCTGACGGAATCCCCCCAATTGTGCTGAGGACGTGTGCTCCAGAGTTGGCACCGGTTTTAACGCGTCTTTTCCGGTACTCCTACTCCCTAGGCGTAGTCCCAAAATCATGGAAGACGGCTTTCGTCCACCCGATCCCTAAAAAAGGCGACCGCTTAGACCCGTCCAACTACCGGCCAATCGCCATCACCTCCTTGTTCTCCAAAACAATGGAGTCCATTGTAAACTGCCAGCTCATGAGGTACCTTGAGGATCACCAGCTGATTAGTGACCGCCAATACGGTTTTCGCCGTGGTCAGTCAGCTGGTGATCTTCTGGTCTACCTCACTCACAGATGGGTGGAGGCAGTAGAGTTCAAGGGGGAGGCATTGGCCGTTAGTTTGGACATTGCGAAGGCCTTCGATCGGGTTTGGCACAAAGCGCTTCTTTCGAAGCTCCCTTCCTATGGGCTTCCCGAGAAATTGTGCGATTGGATCACCAGTTTTCTTGCAGATCGGAGCATCAAGGTCGTTGTAGACGGTGCAAGCTCCGATTGCAAGCCTATTAATGCTGGTGTTCCACAGGGCTGCGTGCTATCGCCAACGCTGTTTCTTCTGCATATCAATGATATGTTGCATACCCGTAACATTCATTGCTATGCGGATGACAGCACTGGTGATGCGCTTTACACCGGCCGAGCCAATATTTCTCGGGAAAACGTCTCCGAATGCCGGGACAAACTTGTGTCTGAAGTCGAGTCTTTGCTGAACAGAGTCTCGGATTGGGGACGACTAAATCTAGTCCAGTTTAACCCCCAGAAGACACAAGTTTGCGCGTTAACCGCTAAAAAGAACCCTTTTGTCGTATCCCCTCAGTTTCAAGGCACTCCCCTTGTTGCCTCAGCCAGTATCGGAATCCTCGGCGTCGACATATCGAGTGACGTGCAGTTTCGTGGTCACTTGGAAGGAAAGGCCAAATTGGCCTCTAAAAAGCTTGGCGTGCTCAGCAGAGCGGGACAGTATTTCATGCCGGCACACCGCCTGCAACTTTACAAGGCGCAGGTTCGGCCGCACATGGAGTACTGTTCCCATCTCTGGGCTGGGGCTCCCCAGTACCAGCTCCTTCCACTTGACCGCATCCAGCGCAGAGCGGCTCGAATCATCGACGACCGAGTGCTTTCCGATTGGCTCGATTCACTGGCGCTGCGAAGAGATGTTTTATCGCATCTATCACGGGGAGTGCTCTGAGGAATTGTTCGGATTAATCCCAGCCGCCAAATTTCGTGAACGCACTACACGGCAAACGTCCCGATACCATCCACACCATCTGGATGCTTGGCGGTCCACCACTGTACGTTTCACAAGGAGTTTTCTTCCACGTACAACCTCTCTGTGGAATAGTTTACCACCGGCGATTTTTCCGGACCCGCAATTCTCCTGGTGTTGCGGTTGATCATGGGCGGCGGTAGTCACTTAACATCAAGTGAGCCGCATGCTCGTTTGCCCCCTCTTCTATAAAAAAAAAAATATGCCAAACTTACCCTTGTACGCAGACTGATGGTTAAAAACTATTCAAAAGTATTGTAGCCCGAATTCCTCAGACTAGTTGAAGGCAGTAGCAACATCAGTGAAATACTGAAAGGTTTTTGGTTTACGTTTGTCCTGCTGCCCAACATAATGGATTTGGGTAATCTTCGATGTAATGCATTCTTTTCACTACCTCACATCATCCTGTAGATGTCGTAAGAGGCAATAGAGGGAACCTAAAGCAAGAGGTGGGTAGCAACTGTATAATAAAAAGACTATGGTTGCCTACAAGTCTGGTAAGTGTGGGAACTATGGCAATATTCCTTCCCGTTTGGAAAGTTCAGCAAGGTTTCTCAAATTACAGCCTCATATGGGTAAGCGAAGTACGGGGAACCTCAAATAATGGAGTGACTGGAGGGCTCAGAAGACTATGTTCAGTAGTGGACTTGTGAAGGGCTGTAATGATGATTATGAATGAATTTTTTGAAGTAAGGTTTACAAATGAGTACTCAGACCACCGAATGGTAATTATAACGCTAACGCTGATTTTCCTTGAAAGTTTGACCCTTCACCGGTCAAGCTGAGTAGTAGTGGGTTGTTGTCGAATTTATGACAGACGAAACCTTTTTCTCGACGACAAAAGCGGTTGCAGAAAACGGTCGTCGCAACTGGTTTGAAGACGGCTTAAAGGACAAAACTTATCCAATATGGAATAGAATTGCGTATTCGTCGAGTGAAATGATTGCAGTTTCTTACAACTTTCAATGATTTGAAATGTATGAAATGGTTTAGTAAATAATTAGTTTTATTGATTGGCTTTAATTACCGATGAAGTGAACTTCCCTTCCATACTTTTCCAGGCTTAGGACTGGCTGGGACAGACTTAGCATTACTATTAACGCTAGCGACTGTGTTTCATTGACAAAAAGTTTACTTTTTATTGTAAAGACTGTTTAGTCTCTGTCTTCGTCGGGTCTAAAGACTACAATATAATGCGGATCGTTAAGGACGACGACGCGACGAGTGAGATAGATAGTTGAATCATTGCGTTTTCGACTGTATTTTCATAGGCGTAAAATAAAAAAATAGCACCAAGTAATTTGAAGACTGGTTTGTGCAACGAAGACTGAACCCAGAACGTAAAAAGGTTTCATCTTCGCAGAACACAAAACTTTCGTCGTGTTTGTAAATGGTTCGTCGTCGTAACGCCCACACCTAAAGCTGACCCATTTAATTGCAGTCTAATACAGCTGTAGCGTTACATTACCACATGTTATGATATATTATTTGCGGTGTAAGACAATCTATCAATTTGTCCCGTGGGTGTCGCCAGAAGCGACTATGTGAAATGCAAGATAGATCTGATGGCTCCTGTTAGATGGCCTTATAACCATTTAGTTTACGTCACACAATAAATACCCACTCTGATGACGGGGAGCATTGTGATCGCCAACCTGTTTGCCAAGCATGGCGATATGGATGAACCTATAATAAGATAAGGAAATTTTTACATATGGAAAAACGAAAGTAAAAATGAAGATAACATTAATTGCTGAATGTCCATATGGAATTAATGTTTTCTTGTGTTAAGTGACATAAAAGAAGTTGTTTGGTGTTTGGTGACGTAAAAGAATCAACTACCCTATATCATCCTGTGAATGTTGTAACGTGCGACAAAGGAAAGCTGTAACAGGGAATGGAAGGCGGCACCTTCCTGATACTAACAAAAATATATTAAGTGCTGTAGCAAACCCACCAGATAAATTTGGTAACTATAGCAAATGTAAGGCAATCTACGGGGTTGGCCTATGTTCAACAGTAGTCATTGATAGGTGATGATGATAGTCTAGGCGTAGACTTAAAAGTTGGTAGATGTGTTGTGTTCTGATGAGTGACAGTTTTGGAAGTCAGTAGATATATAATGTATTTAAAATTGTAATTATCTTACAGAATACAAACAAAACAAAGACTGTCCGCCTTTAACTGGTATTGAGACATTCTCATTCGGTATGGAGGTGAAATGGCCGGTGTCGCTTATCTTAAACCATAAGGCAATTGCTTGCTATCAAATGATTTTCAGACATCTGTTCTATTGCAAGCACATAGAGAGATTGCTTTGCAGGTTAGTATCAAAGTTTTATTCACTATTATTATTTATATAAATTTAAACACTTCAAGTGTTGATTTTTAAACTATCCTATACTATTAAAATCTTTAATTAAAAAATAATGAGTCAGAAATAATAAAGGAGGTGCATTCAGCAAAAAACTTGGGCTTAACTCATTGTAACAGGGAACATTTAAGTGAACTTTGCGCCAAGCTTACAAAATTCGTCTACCCTTTGAAAAGAATAATTTCTAACACGTCACGATAAAGTAAGATTGATTGCATGCTATAGATATATACGAACAATTTTTGCCTATGGTGTAATTTTCTGGGGCAAAGCTCCAAATATCGGCAGGGTGTTTAAAATGCAAAAAAAGTGCATTAGAGCTATGTGCGGGGCCTCACAGAGTGACTATTGCAGACCGCTTTTAAAGAAAATGGTCATTTTGTTTATTTATTAAAGAGGTATCTTTATTTGTACGGAAATGTGAATATTTATTTGAAAAATATAAAAACCCTAGGAAGCCTTTTAAAATAACAAGTTCATTTTATCCGAAAACAGTACAATACACTAAAAGCAAATCATTTACTGTAATGCCATTAAAATTTACAATAATATTCTTGACACTTAAAAATATGAACAATATAAAATTTAAAAAGGTACTGAACACGTGGTTATTAGATAAATACTTCTACAGCTTACAAAAATTTGTAGACAACAAAGATTATAGTAATATTATATTTGGTTAGATTTATTAATTAAATAATTCAAACAAATTATTGAATACTAAGACAAAATTATAATAAACAAGCTATACTTATCCGAAAGTTAAGTATTTTAGTATAGAAAACTGATGTCATATATTTTAGTAACAATTTAATAAAAATTTATGATGACGTCATTGAATTAATCTATATATTTGTTAAATATATTGATTATTTTTATAAATAATAATAATTCTTTATTAGATACAGAATTGATATACAATTCATAGATACCCGGAATCCTAAACTAGGTTATGTTAGGAGGCAGTTAAATATAATTATGACTTACACCTAAAATGGGTAGACTATGGAGTATAAATGTACATAACATATTCTTAAGATCTTATTTAACTTTACCTGTAGTCATGCAATAAATATTATTGATATCATTTGATTTAAAGGTATAGAAAAAACAAACAATCTCGAAACAGTTTCAAAGTCACCTTGGTTTATATGTTACATACCGAAGTGCACTGTAGCTTCCTAGTTATCAGTGGCGGATTATCCATAAGGCTAACTAGGCACGTGGCCTAGAGGCGCAAGGTTACAAAAAGGCGCGGAAGTTATTAAATTAAAAAAAAAATAAGTATTTTAAAGTTAAAGTTACCGCCTATATACGTCCCACTGCTGGGCACAGGTCTTCTTTCATTTCTGAGGGTTTTAGTGCAAAGAAGTGTCCGCCACGCTGCCGTAAAGCGTGTTGACGAACTTCACATATCTTTGAATATTTTTTTTATTTCTCAGACATGCAGGTTGTTGTAATAAGTATGTACTTACATAAAATAAAAATCATGAGAATCTTGTTTATTACTGTATCGCCCTCACCCTCTCATTACATTTTTAATTCACTCCCACATGTTAGGGGTACACACGTCCCAATTATTTTGCAACTAACCTACATTTTAAACTATAATATAGTTTATTTGTTAATTAAGTAGTATAATTTATGCTATATGGCCACCAGAGCGGTATCGATGATGCTAGTCTACGGCGCTGTCGACGTTTAATCCGCCTCTGCTAGTTATGGCAATAAAACCTTAAGGGGGATCCTACGACCAACATTAAATTTACAAGGGCGCCACTGAAAGTTTTTAGAATTGGCCACTTGTAAACGATATAATAAATGAAAAATAAGTTCAAATTTTGAAAATGGAACTCTTTGTCATTTGTTTACGGCATATCGAAAATTGTCTATGTCACGTCAGCATGAATTTAACGCGAGAAAATTTTCGTACAATGATTTTTTATGATTTTCGATGTCATTTATGTCAACAAGAAAGTTATGATAGACGATTGGCCTTTCACGATGAACCCCCATCTCGTGCCACTGTTTACAACTGGTTTAATAAGTTTAAACGTGGTCGCACTAATCTCACCGATGATCTGCGTGAGGGACGGCCTTCTACGGCGACGACTGAAGATAAACATCAGTGTTGCGTGGCGTATGATAGAGACTGACAAAAGAGTGACTTGTCAGCAGATTCGGACAAACTAAGGCATCGGTATGAGTCAAATGCACAAAATTCCCCATGAACATTTAGCGGTCAGGAAGCTTTGTGCCCGGTGGATACCTCATAATTTGAGGCCCAAAAACTCCGTCGTGTCGATTGGTGTCGTGAAATGTTTCAAAATTTTAACGGAGGTGACTCAAATGCTGTGTTCGACATACTTACGGGTGACGAAAGCTGGATTTATTGTTATGATCCTGAAACTAGAGATAGTCTGCTGTCTGGGTGTTTCCTTCCGAGGAGTTGCCAACTAAAGTGAAGAGGTCGAAGCGTGGGGAAAAAAGATGGTGGTCTCGTTCTTCGAAAGGACAGGTCATTACGCAACAATTGTTTTAGTTTAGTGGATCGAAAAACAGTTACTGCAGAGTGGTACACTAACAATTGTTTGCCACTCGCCTTGGAAAAAGTTCTGGAGAAAAGACCTCGCAGTGGGATCCTCCTTCACCACGACAACGCCTCGTCGCACACCGCCAAGCAAATAATAGACAACTTGGCAATGTCAGACGTGGAGTTACTGAATCACCCGCCTTATAGCCCCGACCTCGCACATTGCGATTTTTATTTATTTCCGAAAATAAAAGAAAAACTTCGAGGAAAACGTTTTATGGATGCCAAGGAAGCAGTGGCTGCGTTTCAAAATGCTGTCGAAGAGACCCTTAAGGACGAGTGGGTAAAGTGCTTTTCTCAGTGGTTCCATCGGATGCATCGATGTATTGATGTAAATGGACACTATTTTGAAAAGATAAAATAAAACTAATAACTTGCTAGTTTGTTCAGTTTTTATTTTCTAAAGAACTTTCAGTGTCACGCTCGTATAGGCTAATGTTTCAACAGAAATTATTGGGAGTCAAGTTGTCACTCTCACTTTTCTATCTGAGTATTATTCACACTTAAAATGGTATAGCAAAAAGAGTAATCATTGCGCCAATTCTTTTGGAAGACGTAAAATTAACTAAGAGAAATTCCAGTAAAATTTTGTCATTATCTAACAGATGTTAAGACACCTAGATCGGTGTAACTTTCGACAATATATCTAACTATATATATATATATATATATATATATATATATATATATATATATATATATATATATATATATATATATATATATATATATATATAGTGGATACTTAAACAGTTTTCAAAAGCTTTCAACTTCGAAGCCTACATCAAGTTGGTAGTGCTACGTTACAGCTTTATTTTGATCTTAACACGAGTGGATCGGCTCGCCTGAGGAAGGAACAAGCAAGGTTTTAACAGAATACTAGTGTAAAATAGCAGCTTAATGCTGCTTCGTTTCGTATGGTATGTGTAGAAATCCATAGACCCTTTATACTACCATCAGGGGTGACAACGGTGACACGCATCGCCATTTTGATTGTTTACTAATCAAGGCCGAGCCGTGGTAGCTCAGATGGTTAACGCTCGCTGTAAATATAACAGAACGCAAGTAACCCGGGTTCGATCCTCGCCGGCAACAATGAAATTGTTAATTGCAATTTTAAGTGGAAACTTGCATGTCTGAGGAATAAGAAAAAAAATATTTCGAAGACATGTGAAGTTCGCTAACACGCATTTGGGCAGCGCGGCGGACACTTCCATGCCCTAAAACCGTCTCAGAAATGAGGGGAGGCCTGTGCCCAGCAGTGGGACGTATATAGGCTTTAACTTTTAACTTTTAACTTTTACTAATCAAGGATATACATAGATTTCTATGAGCTACAGCATCCACCGACCATCAGGTTAAAGGTTCTTTTAAAGGCTGATGTTGATGATAAATTTTCAGAGTGTGGCTGTACAACAAGGTGGTGAAACGTTTCTCCGAGGCGCGTCTGTACGCGGACGCGTTCGCACTGCGCCAGCGCATGTTGAGTTGCATACAGCACTTGCAGTACTACATGTGTGTCGAAGTCATAGAGCCCTCGTGGTGTCAACTCATACAGAGCTTGGATAAGGTATGAGATATTCTAAAAAATTGTTCAATGTTTTTGTGCAAATACTTTTTTATTAAAATATATTAATAAAAAAAAACTTTTGTAAGATTGAGGTTCAATTTTTTTTAAAAATGCGTATTTTTCCAACACCAAAGTAAGCGTGCGACATACGATTGACAAAAAGTATATTTATTTGAAACATTTTTGCTTATTATAAGGAAATAAATGATCCAAATAAAAGTGTATCCGATTAAGAATCTTATTCCTTTTCCATTATCGAAAAATGGTTATTGCTTAAACAAACTAGAAACTCGAACGTCAAAGAGATCCTACTTAACTTTTCGGCTCATCAGGATCTCCATGGATATTGTCTGCAAATACAGTTCACCGGGATCCCTCCCCTAAATAGAGGATATAATAATTTTATCAAACCCCAACTCCACCTGCACCCTGTTTAATAATGAATGGAAGTGCAGCAACAAAGTTATATTCATTCGATATTGTCGAACCCAAATCCCACTGTTTAGTAATGAACTAGTGCCACAATAGCAGTTGTGTGGTCACTGACCAGCCTTTATCACAATGGTGAGTATGAACAAATGTTTCCTGATATGTATATTATTTGGTGCATTATTGAAGGTTTTATATGCAACAATGGATTACGAAAGCTTGTAAAAGAAGCAAGAATAACACAGACTGAAAATATTAACTGTATGTTTGAAAAGAATTACCCTATTTCTTAAATAAAAAATTTATTGATTGTGTATATAACCTACAGTAAAAATAAAAGGAACGTAACTGCTTATATACGTTCAACAGCTGGGCACAGCTGGCGCTCCTATTAATTTGACATTATGAGTGGATGGATGTGTTATATATCGACAGTCGTAGTAGCTCAGGGGCTTAGCATTCTCTAAAAATTTCACAGTACCCGAGCAACCCGGGTTCGATCCTCACCGGCACCAATAAAATTGTTAATTGCAATTGCTGAAGGATAACATCGCGAGAGGAAACGTGCAGGTTTGAGAAATAATAAAAATATATATTTCGAAGACGTGTAAAGTGCGCTAACACGCATTGGGGCAGTGCGGTGGAAACTTCCTTGCCCTAAAATCTTCTCAAAAGCGAGAGGAGGCCTGTGCCCAACAGTGGGACGTATATAGGCTGTAGCTGTGTGTTGTATATGCGATTACTATTTATTTTATAATGCCCAAGTCTGTCGGTGTAAAAAGCTGGAAGAACTTGTGGGAAATGTTATCAATATGTAACAATTTGAATTTCAGGTGAATAACGTAGATGAAGTTCTGGAGCGCCACAACGATTTTCTGGAGTCGTGCCTGGGCGACTGTATGCTTACGAGCCCTCAGTTGTTGAAGGCTGTTACAACACTTTGCCTTGTTTGTGTACAGTTCTGCACTTTTATACAGGTAGTAAACAAATGTCATTATTGTGTTAGCTAATTTCATTATTTATTTTTTGTTACAAAGTAACACAACCTTTCACGCTTTTCACCCAGAGGCAGAGCCTACGGACTTAAATTGGGCACACTATCTAAGCACACCTATTACAATTTTTATTATTAGTTTATATTAGACTTGCAACGAAAAAGTATATTCGGTCACACGCCGAATACATAATAATAATTCGGCCATTCGGACTTTATGGCCGAATAGTTGATATTAGGCAAAAGTATTCGGCCGGCAAGGAAAGAGTGTTTATTCAAGGTGTCTATTCTCTAAAGCGGCGATTGTCGTTTACGAGAAGAAAAGGAGTAAACTGCTGCCTGAAAACGAAGAAAAATTAGTCTTTCTGAACCATTATCTTCATTTAGTTTTTATATGTGCTAAAGACACACTGAAACTATATTATGGTTCTAGCATGAATGGGTCGGCTCGACCGGGGTAGAACCACGCTCTCACAGAATAGAAGCAAAAAAACTAACTTAATACTGCTGTGTTGTGTATGGTGAGTGTAGAGATCTGGAGACCCTTTCTTACTGGAAACGAGGCATTCGACCTTAGTCCTCAGGGGTGACGACGCATTTGCGTATTTGATTCTTAATCGGGGATAAATTTAGATGTGTATGGGACAGAACGTCCACTTACCATCAGGTAGATTGTGTGCTTATTTTTCACGCTTATTCTATAAAAAAAAACTTGCAGAAGACATTTATCTGATTGTTCTTTTTTTTTAATTTTTAGAATATGGAAGTTCATTATGTACCTATGACTACTTTAATGATTACAAGAAAAAAATATAAAATTAGTAAATATTTTCATTTTACCAAGTTAGTATCTGACTACAATAAAACCTCTTACTATTTGGCCCAATAGTACCCACATATTAGGTATTCAACCGAATAGGATGAAACTTGCCGAATAGGCCGAATGCTGAATAATAAACGAATATTCCTTGCAAGTCTAATTTATATTTTTGTCTGTGGTATTATAGTTTTAGAATAAACAGGCTATGAAGTTTTACTACGTTATTGTTGCCTGTTTGGAGTCAGTTGCAGGTGTCCATGGCTTTTAACGTCCACAGTGGCCATTTACCGTCAGATGGACAACTAGCTTGCTTGTCACTTTATTGTAATGTATAAAAATCTTTTAATATGGCACTGCTTCTGTATAAAATTCATCGAATTATATTACTAACGTATAGAAGAGACATCCCGAACCAAAAGTTTGCTTCATTTTAGTAAGAGTTAGAACTAAAGTTCGCTGCAGCGCTAAAATAATAGTTACGTAGTCTAACCAAACTATTAAAATATGCAGTGCTAGTTTGCATTAGAGATTAGTTTTCTCGCGACCAACACGTCATAAGCCCCAGGGATTTCATGGCGCTTACGCGTATCGTTCAGCGTAGTGTACAAGTCGCTCCTATAGATTTTACAATGCAGAAGTGACACAACTTTTGTACCTAGTACAAAATAATACTCTGCCTTGTCATTAGATAAATAAAAGCAGTGAAATAACAGTCTCGTAGCAATTTAAAATAAACTTTATTTAATACACATTCTAAGTAATTCAACACAAATTAATATTTAATTGCCTTTAATATAAGTTTAGTGAGCTTTTGGCGATTGCTCGTATGATCATTTGTTATCTTTGCCTCGTGGTGCAATCGAATAGTTTGTATATAGATATAAACAACATTTTTTTCTCATAGTATATGTACATAATTAGCAAATAACAAAGTAAGAAATATAAAATAATAAACACAAAATTTAATTGGAACTATATATGTAGAAACCACACTTACCGATATTATCATGGTGTTTTTATCGTATGGTACAGCAGTTTTCTTAAGATAAACTCGTCCTGTTTTTGTATAATGTTTATTCTCATCCTTTAAGTGCAATGAACATACATATGTATGAGCAGTCGAAAGCCATGCTTCTTCATTCCGATTATTTTGCACAAATTTTATCCACGTTTTTCTTTTCTCATGACCCGGCCGTAGAAACTTTCAAAATTATTTAAGTTATTTAGGTAAAAGTCACAATTTACTTATTTTACACAATAATAATTAACACAACATATACTATTGGCAAATTGAACAAAAAATAGGCACAAATGTATGTTGCGTATGTGGGGCTTTTGTTTTCGTTACCCTATGATTAGTACTGCAAAATGGCGGCGGTCGACAGCCCGATTCTCGGAGCATTATAACAATGCGAAAAACTTTAAATCAAAGAGTTTTAAACTTTTTAATGTCTACTTACCGATGAAACGTTTAACCATCACTTTTTTTTGATGTTCTGGAGTGTTTACTGCATGCAGTCTTTAAGAACAAAATCAGGCATTTTGAAGTTGTTATTTATGCGAAGCGAACACGACTCGTCTGTGCGGACGTTGGACACTCGCTAAACAGTTACGCAAAATCGTGCAAGGCGATGTCTTCTCTATACGTAGTAGTAATACTTCAATGATGAGGTGAGGTTAGACACATACATCAGTTTTGTAATTAAGCTTTATTTAGGGCAACCTCATCCTTTCGTAGTCTGCACTTCATGATGTGCTTAAAAAATATTAATACATTATATCATACATTTTTGACCTCTCCGGGAAGTCTGCAGTCTGTGAACATGTCCAGGATCGCCCCCGTCACTACATCAGATTTGATAGACCACAAATCCTCGCTAAAGAACACCGATTCCTTCCAAGGATGATTCGCGAGGCTATTGAAATCAAAAAACATCCTAATTTCAATAGAGAAGATGGCTGGGTGCTACCATCTGCTTGGGATCCTATAATAAATAAAATTAAATCCCAACCCAAGCGTACAACTGCAAGATTTCATGATACCATAAGTTCATACTGTGTAGATCGGAACAAAAGTTAAATTTTAATCTATGGTAACCGCGGTTAACTATGACATCTGGACGTTGAACATCTCAGTCCTTCCCGTGACCATGGGTGCTGTAAAGCGTTCGAAACGTCGGGTATTTAAAAAGTTGAATATACGCGATAAATTCCGTGAAAACTAGTATTATTTCAATGTGTAGTGTTCGCGTAAATATAAGAAATAATTACATAGGGTGCAATTTGGCATTTTCTAAATAATTTGTTTTGTTTGTGTGAATTGACTTGTTAGTGTCATTTTAGTGGCTACGCGGGCTCCGCCCACTCCCCCATTCTATTATGTATGTATTATAGTATTCTATGGGTTTTCCGGCCCATCGTACTATGAGAGAGTGGGAAAAGAAATCAATCTGTCTACTCAATTCCTTAAGTTCATATTTGCCTGTACCATTTTTATTCAGAAATCCTTGCGTTTAACAGTGCAACAAAGGAAATTAATTTGTCTACTCAATTCTTAAAGTTCATATTTGCCTGTTACATTTATATTTATGAATCCTTGCGGAAATGGTCAGCAATATAATATGTTTAAATGCAGGAAAATTGTATACTTCGGTATTGGAATACATAAATTATATTCTTTATTGCATTTTATAATAGAACCGTTCTATTGATTATTATGTAAGTCTTCTAAATTTGTTTCGTTTTAATGTTTTAACTTATTTTATGAAAATTTTGGCACATTTGATTTGCTACACTAGGCACGAAGTATTTTCCTAAAATAAAACATTTTTTATAATAATCTTAGTAAAAATAATTTTATTAACAATATCAGAAGCCTCTTGATTTAGTAGTTAGATTTCTTAGATGTATAATATTATGTACGTTTTCTTTATCAACACCTTTTCTTCTATAATATTTTATTGATATATATGCAATGTTAAGAATTAATTTATTTTGTATTTATTTAACGCTACCATGTTAATTGGCAAAAGGAGATGCACAAGTACTTCGTGGACGCAGAGCTTAACAGTATGCTTGGATCAACATACGACAATACAGATTATAGTGAGGTATATTTAAGTCAGCAGTTGCCAGTTTACTAGCACATCAGAATAAATAATTAACACGATCACTGCATTAGAGCACCATAGTGTTGCAATGTAATAATAATTACCGTTAAATATTTTCTGCCGTATGCAATAGTTATGTTATCTATATACATCTCTTTAGTTTGTAAAAATGATTATTATTTAAAAAACGCATCGTACTTTCTGTAAATTAACACATATCGTCAAAAAATCCATTAGTTTCACACACATCGTCACATTGATAATAAAATTTATATTAAAACCACATAAGTAATGTTTCCATGTAGTATTTGTGTGAAAACATTGATGTACTGCTTTTTTATTATTGTTTCATGACTTTTCTCTTTTAGACTTTTGCGGTGAGTAACTGGTTGTTTTTTTAAATCATATCATTCGTATATTTCTTTCATACCAGTGTATCCATTTTATATTAACAGATTGTATAATTTTCCTAACGGATCAAATAATTTTAGTTATAGTTTGGTTACCAGATTGTAAATTGTGTAGAAATGAGTTTTAATTGAATTGCACATAGAATGTGTATATATATATTTATATCATTTTAGTAAAAACAATAACTAAGTATAATGGGTTATATAGAAGAATGTTAAAAGAGTCCGAGGGACTGGCGAGTGTCAGCAGGAAAGCTATCCAAGTATGCAGAATTCAAATACCACTGGACATCCACAAGTCGAGTGGGCCTGACGGAATCCCCCCAATTGTGCTGAGGACGTGTGCTCCAGAGTTGGCACCGGTTTTAACGCGTCTTTTCCGGTACTCCTACTCCCTAGGCGTAGTCCCAAAATCATGGAAGACGGCTTTCGTCCACCCGATCCCTAAAAAAGGCGACCGCTCAGACCCGTCCAACTACCGGCCAATCGCCATCACCTCCTTGTTCTCCAAAACAATGGAGTCCATTGTAAACTGCCAGCTCATGAGGTACCTTGAGCATCACCAGCTGATTAGTGACCGCCAATACGGTTTTCGCCGTGGTCGGTCAGCTGGTGATCTTCTGGTCTACCTCACTCACAGATGGGCGGAGGCAGTAGAGTTCAAGGGGGAGGCATTGGCCGTTAGTTTGGACATTGCGAAGGCCTTCGATCGGGTTTGGCACAAAGCGCTTCTTTCGAAGCTCCATTCCTATGGGCTTCCCGAGAAAATGTGCGATTGGATCACTAGCTTTCTTGCAGATCGGAGCATCAAGGTCGTTGTAGACGGTGCAAGCTCCGATTGCAAGCCTATTAATGCTGGTGTTCCACAGGGCTGCGTGCTATCGCCAACGCTGTTTCTTCTGCATATCAATGATATGTTGCATACCCGTAACATTCATTGCTATGCGGATGACAGCACTGGTGATGGATGCTCTTTACACCGGCCGAGCCAATATTTCTCGGGAAAACGTCTCCGAGTGCCGGGACAAACTTGTGTCTGAAGTCGAGTCTTTGCTGAACAGAGTCTCGGATTGGGGACGACTAAATCTAGTCCAGTTTAACCCCCAGAAGACACAAGTTTGCGCGTTAACCGCTAAAAAGAACCCCTTTGTCGTATCCCCTCAGTTTCAAGGCACTCCCCTTGTTGCCTCAGCCAGTATCGGAATCCTAGGCGTCGACATATCGAGTGACGTGCAGTTTCGTGGTCACTTGGAAGGGAAGGCCAAATTGGCCTCTAAAAAGCTTGGCGTGCTCAGCAGAGCGGGACAGTATTTCATGCCGGCACACCGCCTGCAACTTTACAAGGCGCAGGTTCGGCCGCACATGAATACTGTTCCCATCTCTGGGCTGGGGCTCCCCAGTACCAGCTCCTTCCACTTGACCGCATCCAGCGCAGAGCGGCTCGAATCGTCGACGACCGAGTGCTTTCCGATCGGCTCGATTCACTGGCGCTGCGAAGAGATGTTGCATTTCTTTGCGTATTTTATCGCATCTATCACGGGGAGTGCTCTGAGGAATTGTTCGGATTAATCCCAGCCGCCAAATTTCGTGAACGCACTACACGGCAAACGTCCCGATACCATCCACACCATCTGGATGCTTGGCGGTCCACCACTGTACGTTTCACAAGGAGTTTTCTTCCACGTACAACCTCTCTGTGGAATAGTTTACCACCGGCGATTTTTCCGGACCGATACGACCTGGGGACCTTCAAGAAAAGAGCTTACTCCTTTCTAAAGGGCCGGCAACGCACCCGCAAATCTCCTGGTATTGCGGTTGATCACGGGCGGCGGTAGTCACTTAACATCAGGTGAGCCGCATGCTCGTTTGCCCCCTCTTCTATAAAAAAAAAAATTAACTTTTTTTTTGTTTAAATAACGTAACCTCCACACTAGGATTTTCTTCTGTATCGTGGGGGCAGTTTACATACATAAATTTCACAAGAACAGACATCCAGACCCGGAACAATTACTTGTAGGCCGTACAAATGCTTGCTCCGAACGGGATTCAAACCCGCGGCACTAAGTGCTGCAATTCTTTACTAAGCCATAGCCACGGGGCCGTTAAACTGAATGAGAAACAGCGTTACTAATGTAAGGGTATCAACTTTGCTCTCATCAACGCGCTTGCCCAATTATGTTTCAAAAAGGACTACATATTAGAAATAAGGAGTAAGGTGACCAACCAACCTAGATTTTGCGGCATAGTACTGAAAATCTTAGGTCCGTATTCCTTTCAAAATTCGTTTCCATTCCGTTATGTTAATGAATACCATGTGTTAATCGGAATCAATTTAAATCAATCAAAATTCAATCGGAATTTCTTCCTCAAAGGTGAAAAGTTATTCTTTCACCAACCTCTAAAAAGTCTTAGGTCCACTGGATTTCCATAAGCAAAAATAATGGACAAAATGGGACAGTGTTGACACATAAGACGTTATACGTTCTACTTATTGTAATATTTGAGGTGTGAAAACATGACATTCAGGACCAAATACCGGAATTATAAGCAAAGTTGGCCAGCTTATTATTAAAATTTTATAGTTAAGGAACGTTATAAAAATACGACTACGAGATTTCATGAATGAGATCGTAAACTATTACACAGTATAAACGTCAACCGGTCAAGGTGATCTCACATGATAAAAAGTAAATTTTTTAACTTAACAAAAAAGCAAACTACGTTCGTAAATGAAGTCCTCTGACTTTATTTTCGTTTTAATTCCTGCAGTCTGAAGTCAGAAGTCCATCTGAGTTGATACCACCATTTTAACTATTTATGCTGCCACCAAGTATCTATCCTGTAGCTGTGTAAGAATATCCTAGGTACCTCTAGGCATAAGAATGCCGTAAGAGGCGAAAGAGAAACACTTTATGTAACAGGAGATGGGCACCAGCGTCTTCCTGAGAACTACTTAATATAATAAAAACTGCGGTTACCAACGCGGCACTCTATTGCGGAGGACTATTTTTAGAAGTAGACTCTATTGGATAGATGTGTGAAGTAACTGTCCATTCACTTCTGTTTTCCGGTGTGAAACGTATGTAGAGAGAGCGAGAGAGATTGATGCATTCGATCTTTTTCATCAGTACACTTGTTTGAATTTAGCTCATGATGTTCACAGATAAAATGCATTATCTTATCATTATATGGACTGGTTAATTATATATTAATATAAAAGTTAAAAAATATCTAAAATCATGTCTTTATATACCAGGGTGCGGATTGTGGTACAACTACGAGCGGATCGTCCGATTCGTTCGCTAGTTCTGTGTCACGCTATGGACGCCGTTTTACCGCAGCTTTGCTGTCCATGCTGGCAATCATAGAAAGCATGGCCCGAGACAATAACACCAATAAACTTCTTAACATTTCCGCCAGGTATATAAACATTTTATAATTAAACGTAATGATTCTAAATTTTATTATACATCTGGTACAATAATTATTAACGAAATTATAGATTATTTCTAGGCATTCCATCTTAGTGCTCAGGTGTGACAACGCATCGGCATTTTAGTTCTTAATCGAGGCCAATTAACTTACATACACAACCCTTAATAGATGTAGATGTCTGTGGGCCCACAGCATGCACAGCGTTGCCAACTTTACGGATTTTTCTAGACCTACCTACGGAATTTTGTCTTCGTCTACGGAACTAGGGATTTTGAGGTCGAAATCTACGGAATTTTCAAAAACAAGAAAAACATTTTTTATCGTGAATGTGAACTCAGCTGACAACTGACAATCAAAATCTTGCGGGAAAATTGGATTTGACATATAATCCGCCATTATGCTGTCTTACTATTAGAATCATAGAATACTATAATACACAATAGAAAGGCTGTCAACCTTATTTTGTACGAGGATAGGCGTCGCCGGGAGCACACATACAAGCAATAACGTCGTATTATCACTGTTACAAACCCGATTCGCTGTGTTGACAGACAGATTTTAATATATATTAATTTGTAAATAGCTTGCAATTTGGCTTTTTCTAAATAATTTACATGGGAAATTTGGAAACGATTGTAACGTTAAAACACATCTCGTGTTGACACTTATACGTGTGAATTGACGTGTTAGTTACATTTTACACACGGGCTCCGCCCACTCCCCCGTTCTATTATGTATGTATTATAGTATTCTATGATTAGAACTATATCAGTTTCGCAGGTCGATGTAGTACTTTTTTTATAGGAGAGGGGGCAAACGAGCATACGGTTCACCTGATGTTAAGTGACTACCGCCGCCCATGAGCAACTGCAACACCAGGGGAATTGCAGATGCGTTGTCAGTTTTTTAAAAAGGAGTAGGCTCTTTTCTTAATGTTCCCTAAGTCGTATCGGTCCGGCGAAATCTCTGGTGATAGTCGATTCCACAAGGAAGTTGTGCGAGGAAGAAAACTTCTTTTAAATCGCACGGTGGTGGACCGCCAGTCATCCAGATGGATGGATTGGCGGACCGCCAGTCATCCAGATGGATGGATTGGCCGCGTCGATTAAGGGCTAGTATTCAAAATAGGGGAGGGCATTTTGAATAATGTAAATAAAATTGTATTCTGAATTAAGTTAGTAATGAAAATTTCATATATAATTTCTATATAATTATCAAAAAGTGTATCATTGAATAAAACTAAATTTACGGATTTTATCGCGTTTATTTCAAAAGTCGAATTAAAAATAAGTAAAAGTAGTGAAATAAACGCGATAAAATCCATAAATTTAGTTTTGTTCAATGTGTAGTGTTCGCGTAAATTTAAGAAATCATTATTATCATTAATTTTATAAAAAGTTTTTGACAGAACTTATGACTTAAAATATACTTCGGTTTTTTACAGATTAAATTTCAATACATACTACGTCAAGCAATTGGAGAAATTTTGTTCAGACGATAAACTGCTGAGAGGTGAGAAGAAACAAGTTGCCTCCTAGCATAAAACTGTGCGTAAGCGCACCAATCTTGTAACCAGTGTCTAGTTGTAACCATTAACACAGATGGACAGATAATATATTGAAATTTGCCTGAAAATCAAGAAATGCTATTCAAATTATCGGTTAGTAAAATATTCATGGTCTTCGAGGATAAAGCATATTATTCTAGACGAAATGTGGAAAACTAAAACGAAAAAAAACAGATTATTAAGTTAGAGAGTTGAATTCACATGGTTGTTAAAGTAAACCTAATAATATGCAATAATGCCAAACACATTTTATGAAAAAAAAAACTGACTGAAAATATTTTATACTGTATGTGTTTGACATTTGAATTTAAACATTGTATTAAATGTCAGTGACAATATACGAAATGCTTACAAAGTTATTATTGTGTATAATATTGTAACGTAACTTTTGTTCAATTTAAAATTTAATAAAATTTGACACCACAATCAGATATGTAGTATATAGTTTATTCTTTTGTAGAAATTAATTTACTTGTGTCTTGAAATTTGTTTCGAAATAAATATTTCATAAACATTATACGAAGGAAACTAAGTTAAACCACTGTGTTAAAATCACCTTAAACAAGTTAATAGTATTTTATACTCTCATCCATTGTCATAGTCTTATGTTTGAATGGGCCCTCTAATATTCAACAGATAGAAGCGAAGAAAAAAGTTGTAGCTTTTTTCGTAGATATCATAGTTTAATATTTAAATTAAGGCAAAGGTCCTTATTTGTTTGCATTAAGGTTGAAAGGAAGAGAATTATGAAACAAATATGAAATAAACAAAAGGACATTGCTCTGCTATCATATATTTATCGACTAAAGACCGACAGCTCCAAAAAACCACCTTATGTGTATTATAAATGATGATTATTCTTGAATTAAATTAAAAATACGACCTGATAATTGTTTAAATTCAAAAATTCTTTCGGTTTTTGAGGTTATAATTAGAATCATTTCATCAATATATCTATGCTAGCCAATCACAAGTTTAGTAGACAGTTGTTAATTAATTATTTTAACATTATTGCATATAAACATATTTAAATAATAAGAATAAATAAAAATAATATAAACATATTTAACTTATTTTGTTTTTTTAAATTTTAAGTTAATTGCCTTTAAACAAAAGAATAAATTGTGACTTCCACTTACAGTCAAACTATGATCAAATAAGAACGACTAACGATCTTGTAACTCATTTTAACTAAATGATAATGATATAAATATAAGTAATTAAAAAAGTTAGTTGTAATTATTAAAGAACGATATGACCCTGTAATATTGTATTTTACTATTATTTTCGATCAAATATGGAATGGAAATGAGAATGATGTCGTGGTACCAGTCTTTAAATTGTTTTTGAGATTCTGAAGTGTCTGTTAGATTGTTATTAAATTATATTTGTAGCATGTAAACAGTAAGAATTATTGTATATGTTTAGTACGTGTTGATCTATATATAGGCCATTTTGAGCAATGTCCTTTTATAATCCCATTGTTTATAAGCGCTAGATTAGTAATTGAATGTAGTAAATTAATAAAGAAAAGAAAGAATCCCGATTTTATTATCTCCCGTTTCTTCGTAGTTTCTAATTTGAAGAATGTTGGGAGTTCAATCATATCAAAGAATGTCGTGTAATGTAACGTAGCCACAAGAAGTTAAATTGTAATTAATATTAATAATATCAACGTATCTAGATTTAGAAGGCCTACTTTAAATTATATAACAATATGTAAATCTAATTGTAGAAAAATAATTGCAAGTACAAATTAATATAATTTAAATAAATTAACCACAAAATAATTAACCTTTTTTCATGTGACGAATTGTTTATGTTCATGAATAAAAATGTCGTTTAATAGTTAAACAAAAGATTCCGTGCACGTATATTTTTGATAACAAGAAAATTATATTAATTTTAATCACATCAAAATATGATTTTATGTATAATACGCGTGTTTTAACAGTACGTACATTACATCATAATATACATTACATCATAATAATTTTAAAATAATTAGGCGATGTTGTGATTAATCAAGGGTATTACTAGAAGTTATTGGAATCTCGAATAGTTAATAATAAACCGATATCAGTTTCTCGATCGTAGTCCTTGCCATAATTGCGTAGACTGTACCATTATTGTTTGAAGCCATGACACTTATTAATAACAGCACGTTTAATTTTATCTCGCCATAAATGTTATTTTGATTTTTAAGACTGTAGTCATTAGTAAAATAAATGTTTCACGACTTATTTCGTAAGAAGCATAATTTATATCACAATACCCGTAGTTCCTCAATGTATGTTTTACAAAAAAAATGAAAATAATACATTATGCCAGTTTTTTGGTATTCAATAGTTCATCATTAGATTATTTTATATTAGGAACATGAATATGTGCGAATAATATTTAAAGTGGCTCATTAACCGTAAAACCACAAATTACTCGGCTATTCATAACTTACTATAGTATATAACATGTAATAATGTTAAATATATTTTGCCGTCCGGAAAATGCGGTTATTACATTGTCAAAGTTGTAATGTTTACTTACATACCTTATGCTCATTCTAAAAATAATATTAACTGCAATGTCTATCGACGTTGAAGTATCAATGTTTTTAGGTACAAATAAACCTTTGTCGAAAATTGCATGTTAACATTGCATGTAAATATATTTAATTCATATATGATTTAATTTGTCACAAATGTCCAATCCGATTGTTCAAATACTGACGATATTTTACAAAATAAAACTAATTTGCACGACATTGTTTATTATTTCTTCCTTTTTACAAGCTTTTATTTAACTTCTTTTCTCTTATGTATTTTCGGTTAAATATTAATAATAAAATTTTGAAGCATTTGCTGACATTCGTCTAAACTGAAATTTGGCAAGACCGAATACGAAGAGAACTGGCGAAACCTCATGTGCTCATTGTTCGGTTCCTTCACAAGGTTTTTTAAATTTAAAAAAAATCAATATACCAATAAAAAACGAATGTTAAGAAATGATATTTAAAATTTATTTTTCTTCCAAAACTCTGTGAATATAAATTTAGGAAAAATTACTTTTACGTAACGTATTGTGATTTCGAAGGTGCATGCCCTCTTCATTTTCGATACAAAAAATTTTTTATTGACATTATTCATTTCAATTACAAACGCTCAGTAATACATAGGACACTCAATAAGTTTTGAGATATACAAAAAAGTATTCCAGATACTATTAATATTTATTTTACATCCTTTCAAAATATTCTCCATCATTCTCTATACAAAGTTCCATTCGCCCAAACGAACTCTGAAAACACTTACCAGTCTTGATCTGACAGGTCGGAAATCGCTTCTTCGTACGCAGCCACGGCTTCTTCGACGCTTGAAAAACACGTCTTTTATTTTTCTTTATCTCTTGGGAACAAAAAGAAATAACAAGGAGCTAAGTCAGGGCTGTAGGTTGGGTGACTTAGAGTTTCAACACCGGATTCCCCAATAAATGCTTTTGTTCTAAGGGTCTTTCGATTCCCGGAGATTTCGATTCACGTTGCGTGGTCTTTGCAGTTTTGTCGGTAACTGTCCTTCTGAGTAAACCCATACCGATGATGGCCTTTTATTTTTCTGAGCATATTGATATATCCATGTCTTGTCACCAGTATCGATTTCTGAAACACGCCTAGATGCCCCGTTTTCAAAACGTTGACGCATTTACATGGCACCAATCCACACGAGTCTGTTTATCGCTTTCGGAGAGCAAGCGGAAGATCCATCGATAACAAAGCCTCCTCACTCCAAGATGTTGATGTAGGATGCTATGAATGCTCCCCGAACTAATGCCTACAATCTTTTTGGTGTCCGTATATGTGATTCGTGGGTCTTCTCGCACCAACGTTTCAGTGGTCTGTTTGCCCTAAAGGTGACCAAAGAACCGGGTCCCCGCGGTTGTTTGGTCATCTTTAGGGTTAATTTTACACCTTTTGAATTCAGCAAACCACCTAAAAATTAGTCCCTAATGCTGATTGTAACCGTTGTAAACTTAATTGTTCAGTTAAACCAAATTTGAAATCATAATAGATCATTGCGCGCAAATGTTCAAAGTTAAGATCTATCGTTTTAAATGAAAAGCGCGGGAAGCGTTGCAGGAAAATTAATAGAACTTTGTTTTTTTTTTAATATTGAGCAATTGGCTTATGGGGTTCTATTTTTAAATGAATTTGCTTTTTAGAAACATATAACACGGGTGCGTTCCATTTTTAAATTTCGAGCATCTCAAAACTTATTGAGTGACCTACGTAATATTGTATAGTGCCAGATAAAAGTTTGCCGTCATAAATTACCAGGCGTTTAGATGTGTGGCGTGACAACAGTGGGTTATGTCTGTATTAAAAATCTTTAATTTAGTGGTTTACACACGTTTACGTGACTATAAACTGGCTTGCCAGATGGCCGGGAAACCCGAAATTGTCCCGAAATTATATATCTTGTCCCGTATCCAGGAATTTATAATCCCGGATTTCGAATACCTACCACAAGTTTTTTTTTCATATATCTGAAGGATGCGAAACTTGCGATAGTAATGACATAAATATTGAAGAAGAGTGTAAAAAGGAAAGTTTGAATGACTGCTTTGATTATATACCTGTCATAATCAAAGAATGACTGTTATCTTTTCTTTTTGAGTAATGTATTGCGTGAATTTACGAAAGTTATATTACTATTAGAAATTGACAGTTTCACTATTTTGGACATTGATCGTGCAATGCAAGTCTTTTTGATCAACTAAAAGGCAGGTTGGTTGAAAAATGTTTTGATAGTAAGGTCAAAGGCAATTTTAAAAACCTTACCGAAGAGCAAAGAAAGAAATTCACATCACAAGCTCACATTTTTTGCAACGAGCAATGACATATTTAGAAGAGAGATATGATTTTGGACCTGACGAAATTTATAAAAAGTATTTGTTCTGTCTCTAAAATCTGAGGAATTAAAATTGACATGGGGCGTGCTATCTGAATTTCCTTTCATATTAAAAATTGAGCATCAATTAACATTGACTGCCTGTATTCAGAATTTGCATGTCTGAAAATTGTTTTTGAGGTTCTTTCAAACTTTGATTGACAAAATATGAGACCACTTCTTTAGGACGAACAATACTATTGTTTTTGTAAATTCAAAAAAAATGATTCGTTTTTTCCTTTCAATTCCAACGAGCAATGCCTATTGCGAGCGAATTTTCAGCCTTCTAAATAATTTATGGACGAAAGAGCGAAACAAAATGTCTACGGATTTGATCTAGTCTAAACTGCAGACTCGCATGAATTTTGATGTGTTTTGGTCAGAAACAATATCTGTTCTGCAAAGCCCTGACTGAGAAAGGCTTCAAAATACGCCAAATTCCAGTGACAAATATTTAAAAAAGTGGTCGGTTTATCGATTGATTTAATTACTGAGCCAAAATAATTGTTAATTTAATATTCAATTTTAACCAATAAGCGAAAGAAAGGTTTTTAATTTTTGTTTTAAAAGTGATTTTAATGTTTAATATTTTTGTAATATGCTGTTGATTTTTTACCATAAGTTAACTTACGGGGCGACCATATTGGTCTCGGCTCATTCGAACGACCAAGCGATCTCAATTTTGGTGTTTAGTTTTTTTTCGTGTGATGATAAGAGCTAATGTTGTTTTCATATTAAATGTTTACTGAGTAAACAAACACTTACGTTGATTTTTACCAATTTTTGTTAAACGAATAACTAAAATCGAGACGCGGTGCTTAATTTTTGATTGAAGTTTTGTGTTTAATATTTTAAAATACACGGTATCGTATGAGTTATGTAGGGTAGATAAGTTAGTTTTTACCATAGATATAATAATATGTTTGTAAGATATTACAAGTAAAGTAATTTACAAAAATAATTATCTATTTTCGTATATTATCCTGCCTGTAAATAAAATGCCTGTACCTGGCAACCCTGACTATTAATGTGAATATGGGTAGGAAACGTAGACAGAAAAAGAAATAAAATATTACCTAAGTGGTAAAGCGCACTCGTACGGCTAACGCACGTGATGTCCGATAGATGACGCGTGGTTCGCCGCTTCTTATTCAAAAGCTAAAGATAGCCTTGGCTAATTATGTTATTAGGAAGACAAATACCTCAGGACCAATGCGTGCTGTAAAGCACCCGAAATTTAAGGAATTAAAAATAAGTAAATTATGTCTAATTAAACGTGATAAAAATCAATAATTATTAATATTTAAACGTGACAAAATTTTTGTTTTTATGTTTTGTGAAATATCAGTGCCATAGGCTTCTTACTCCGTTCACATGTTACACTCTATTTTTTTCCAGTCGGTAAAAATTTCATCCAGTAGGTATATTGCTTTTATAAATAGGTCTAAATGGTAATATTTTTGTTTATAAAATAATTACAAATGGTGTCGGTTTACAGCAGCCCCGTGAGCTTTTAAAAAGGCCAGCAGTATAAATACTCACACATGAACAATTATTAAGTCGAAGACCAGAGAGAAGACATTTGATAAGCCACTACAGTGCCATTGTCTATAAAGTAGTTCTATATGGGTTTACCGGTCCGGTATACCAGTAGACTTGATGTAGACTAAAGTAGTGCCATTACTTAAACGCTACGTTAGAAAAAAATGTGATCAACAAAACGTGTGTATTTTTGCTTTTTCCCACAATATATCCGGCAAATGGTTTTACGAATACATTAAAATTAATCTATATACAGCTTTACGCATTACAATAACTCATTTCTATTTGAATAAGCTGCTGTTAGCTGTATAAGAGAACTCAGTTGATCTTTTTGATCTGATTGATTTGAGTTGATTATGTAGTTCAGCAGTACTAAGTTTTTACTTAGCTACCACTACCACTTAAAAGTGCTATTACACAACAAAGGGCACTAAAACAGCTCGAAGCTCTATAAAAGATTTACAGTTCATTATAATGGTACAAGTTTATGCTGTTAAGCAGCTTTGGGCATTATCTTACCACTTAATAATGCTATTGTAGATCCTAAGGCACTAAGGGGATATAGTAAGCCAGCTCAAATTCTAATTGCGCCCCCACTTCCCCGCGCGTCGTATGCTATGTAGCGACATGTTTGTAATCACTAATGCTGTAAGTACTCGTAGATAGGTCGTTAGATACTTATTTCATTAGGTTTATCATATTTATGCCTGTTTCTTAACGCCAACCCAGTCGCTTCTTATTTTTATTACGGTTCTTTCCCATTTTAATTTTATGTCGTCCTGTCGCGTAATGTGTATTCTGATCGTAAGCGACACAACATCCCCCTTCAAAGGCCGAAGCAAAACTGACCGGGCGGCAGGAATCAAGCTTCCAGACGCCGATAGTTTAGGTAATTTATTTTTACAGTTAAAATAATGTCTTAAAAAAAAAGTAAATAACATAAGCACTGCTTTATAGTTAGTTCAGTTAGTATGCAAAGTTTCATGATCTTATTTCAAGTATTTTATGAATAACAGCGGTTTATTGTTTATTTTGGAGGTAACTTTGGATTTTTTTCTATTGAGAAAATTTTTCGGAATCATGTTTTCGTCTAACATTGTCCTTAACATTAATCCTCAACTTTACCATATATTTATTTCAAAATTAATGCTGCAATATTTTCGGCATAACTGAGGATCTTGCTAAGCCATTTGAGGTTATATTTCCCCTTAAAAACAGCTGAAAGCTGCATAGCGGATTTATGTGGCATTATAATTGTTCTTGTTTATGCTATTAAACAGCATTAAGCATTTAATTATTACTTAAAATGAATGAAGTAAATCCGAAAGCACTAAAATCAACTGAAAGCTGTAAAGCTGTGTTGTGGTTTGCTGCACTAAAACTAAAGGCTTTCCAAAAGTTTAATATGCAATTGTCCAACCGTTATACAATGTAAAGCATCATAATGGTTTTGAAAATGTCAATGTAAAAGTGCGTCAAGATGCTCGGTGAACCTAGGTATATATTATATAAGGGTTTATACGACCCTTAAGTTCTATATATGTTCACTTTTCGTTTTTAAAATGCTTCCTATGTTACTAGTAGTTACGATGTACCAGTTCTGGCTCACTTGTAGAGAGGTTGTACCAGTTCTGGCGCACTGAGTCAGAAGTTGTACAAGTACGACGTTCGTCGATTCACGATCCTAAAAAAAAAAAAAAAAAATTACGATGTACCAGTTCTGGCTCACTTGTAGAGAGGTTGTACCAGTTCTGGCGCACTGAGTCAGAAGTTGTACAAGTACGACGTTCGTCGATTCACGATCCTAAAAAAAAAAAGAAAAAAAAAAAGGTTTTGGCATGCTCTGATCACGAATCTGCGGTCCATTTTTGCGTAGGATGTACGGTTCCGGAGATGTGCAGATCAATTAACTCTTATCTAATTGATATCCGCTTCGAGCCTCAACCGTCATTAGCGCTCCATTGTCCTTATCTACTTATCTATTGTTGATTGACTACCGTCATTATCTATTATTCGTCGGCGTGTGGGTCGGCTTATGCTATTGTATTATACTCCTTTGTTCCTATCTACACTAATCTGACTCATTAATAAAACACATTACCTAATTTTGTTAAAAGTTTTATTTATAAAATACAAAATCTTATTACTTATTATCTATAAAATAGGAGCGAAACATCTCATCCACTAAAATATCGTTGTACAATGTGTTCCCTGTAAATATACTCGTAAAACTATGCATTGAACATCCCTGAAACTTATATAGCAAATACATTAAGCAATATTCGCCACAAACTGAAGTCCACTCATTCTGAATCCTATCAACATTCCAGTTCCATCTTTTACAATTTCTTTTAAAAAACTCTAGATGATATCGTACAGGTGCCCGTCCGAATGAATCAAAATATTGACCGACGTCATTCGTATCGATATATAAAGCTACCCAATGTGACCCTGGTTTATCATCTGTATCCAAATTGCATATTACCTAGTCAGGTCATAAATTCTATCACATGTTTAATATAAAATAATTGAAACAAGTTTATTCATTATGTAACCATTTATATACCAAAATGAACTTAACAAAACATAGATTCTTATGACACTATAGTTTATTCAAAACGACCTCCGTAATTTTGAATACAGGCCTTCAATCTGCGCAGCCAGTCGTCTATCTCACCACGAACGAGGTCCATATAGCAAATACATTAAGCAATATTCGCCACAAACTGAAGTCCACTCATTCTGAATCCTATCAACATTCCAGTTCCATCTTTTACAATTTCTTTTAAAAAACTCTAGATGATATCGTACAGGCGCCCGTCCGAATGAATCAAAATATTGACCGACGTCATTCGTATCGATATATAAAGCTACCCAATGTGACCCTGGTTTATCATCTGTATCCAAATTGCATATTATATACGTTGGTACGTGGGTGTACATGGGTAGTTTATTGGCAGCATAAACATTATTTTCTAGAGTGGGGTGAATCTTTTTCAGATGTTGTTGTACATCTAGTGTATCCATAATATTACTGCTATTAGTAGATTATTACAGTACCAATCTACTCAATGACTAATATAGGAGTGATCAATTATAGTGATTTCTAAATATTAAATTGCATTCTTTGTGTTATACAAATCGTATTTGAGTCACCAATACACTGAACAAGACACGACAGGAAGGACGTAGGAATGTAGAGATAAGCAACAGAATGTAAGGTAAGCTTGTTGACGCATAAAGATACTATCAATTCTACTGCAGAAATTCTTTAGATTAGAATTATTACTCACTGGTACTATATAAGACCAAGCAACTGCAGTCATGGAGTTAGTGTATGGTCGTTTGACCGCAGTGGATCTATCAATACTACGTTTGTGTTACTTCAACGCATCAAAGGCCATGGATGTAAGTGTTTATTCTATTGACAAACTTACTTTTCTTTCTGTTATTTTCTTACGTGTGTATGATTTAGTGTTAACAAATTATATTTAAATATTATGTGTGTGTATATGGTTAAGCCGTGGTAGCTCAGATGGTTAGCGCAAAATGTAAAATTCACAGTACGCGACCCGGGTTCGATCCCCGCCGGCACCAATTAAATTGTTAATTACAATTTTAAGTGCTGATTTACCACGTGCTCAGCGTAGCCCTAAAACCCTCTCAGAAATGAGAGGAGGCCTATGTTCAGCAGTGGACTTTAATAGGTTGTAACTTTAGCTTTTTTAACTTTTATAATTAAGTGTTAACAAATTGATATTAACATGATAACTGTGTTGTTGCAGAAATCATTGAGCTTCGATGAAAATACCTATAAACAGTATTACTACTCGCCACTCTCCCCTCAAGAAGAGAGTGATGACATCGTCATTAATAATAACACATGCGATAGTGGAAAAAGAAAATCGCAATCGATTGATCATTTTTTTGAAGCTGAATCAAAAATAAAAAAGAGGAAGCTGTTATCATCAACCGTAGCACGAGCCGCTAGAGATGGTGTATCATACATTTCTACTAATTCTGACGACGGAGACCAAGCGACGCATCTCATCAAAATTGAAATGTACGATATGAAGAAGCTATCCAAGATTCCAACTACTGATCATTGGAAACATGCTTCCACGAGGATTAAATATTACGTAAAGACTAATAAGGATAGCATCTACGACAACACAAACGCCCTCGTATACAATATTACAAAGACAATAGTAGAAAGTGAAAAAGTTAAAAAATACTTTTTTAACAATGACAGTCATTAGCTGATCATTAGTGAATGTGATTCTGTTTACTTAAATTACAGGAAGACAAGAGCAGAAGAAAGAGATGAGTGTGGCATACGTGTACAGAACACATCATTGAAGAACAAAACTACAACACTGAGTGGAGATGAAAACGAGAAGAATATGCAGTACTCAAGAGCTGAATATCCATTCTTCAGTTCAAAATCTAGCCGGTTGCTCAGTTTCGAAAACTGGCCTCTCGTTATGCGACAGAAACCTGAAGATCTTGCAGAAGCCGGTTTCTTTTATACTGGCCATGCAGACAGGACCAAGTGTTTCCATTGTGGTGGTGGCTTAAAAGATTGGGAAGATGATGATGATCCTTGGCAGCAGCATGTTCAGTGGTTTAGTCAGTGTGCTTATGTAAAATTTAAACTCGAACAGAGTTTTGTATTACATTAAATAGAATATTTATAAAGAAATAAAAAAATAATATATTGCATACAATTTGTTTTATTTAATTTTATAATGTTTCACATAGTTACATACACACAAAATGCATTACACATAACTCATAAAATCTATCACACAACACATATTATAACCTTAACTACTATAGTCTACAGTAACATTTCTGTTTTTATCTATCTCAATAATATTATCAAACTCAGCATAAACTATACAGTTAATTGTTTGTATTAGTGAGGATTCAAATCGTACTTCTAATCTTACACTACCATGCTTTATGAGATTCCAATGAGCTGATGAGTTGGCTGATAAATCAGGAGTTAAGTCAAATGCTAATAGACAGTAACCTTTGGCATACTGTTCACAAGAGATTCCATTTCCTTCATTAAGAAAGTGAATACCAGTTCCCGAGAATAGAGTATGATATGCTGATGTAAATATGCTATTATTAAAAGATGGTTGCAAAGCTTTTGAAGGTATTCGTTGACCATCAATATATAAGCCGAAAGAATTAATACCATAGTTTTCAAAGTTAAATGGATTTTTAGTAAGGGAACCATTAAATGCAGAATTGTTCACAAATCCAATTATACATCTTTTGGGTACCTGCCCTAAAAATATATTATCAAGAGTTTTTCCTTGAACACCCGATGGAATTGTTAAAACTTTTACTTCAGCTCGAGTAATAGGATATTTAGCAGTGGTAGAAGCTAAAACTTTTTGATGTGCGAGTAATACGCTTGGATTAATTCGTGCTCGTCGAACAATAAGAGTTGCATCCGTAATGCAAACTTTAAACTTTACATCGTTTGACCCAGCAATTAAATTAAAGCTCTCTCTAGATCGAACCAATTTAACACTCATTTCAACACCATTAATTAAAAATTTATCTTGGTTGAAAATGTCACCGTGAAGATGACCAATCATTTCTATTTCCTTACTTTCACTAATCAATTCCTGTCTTTTAACAAATCCTATGTTTTTACCATCCGTAGAATCCATTTTTCCTGCTGTATCATCATACCAAAGACTACAAGTAAGATGAGATTGTTTAGCAGCAGGAGCATAGTTTAAAAGGGTTTCCATGTATGCTCGATATGCATAGGTATTATTAGGTGGTGATACAAGTTTTTGGTTTAAATAAACATCAAGTTGACTAAAAAGTGAATGCAGCCAATTATTTACAGGTGCTACTATTGTAGTAGATATCAAGTTAGTTGAATCTTGATTTAATACTTTTGCCTTTATGTGGAGTAATGTATGAGACAAATCTATGTAGTCATCGCCTGTCCCAGGAACTTGAAACTCGATAGGTCCATCATCACCAAGAGATGAAATTGGTTTATAATGAATCCACAATCCATTTTCAATGCTAGTTTGTGTAGACGGTAGTGCAAACAAATCCAATTCTGACTTAACGCACTCGCAAGAATGATTATGAAGGAAAGTCATATTTAATTTGAAAATATATCTTTGTTATTTTTTGGTTTTAGACCAAGTTTTTTCGCAGCTTTCACTTTAGCAGTTAATGGTGGAATGAACGAGGTCAATCGTTTTCTTTTAGTTTTATACCCAGATCCTGTCATGTTAAATTGATCAATTTTCTCATCAGCCTTTCGTTTTAAATTCGTACTAACTTGATTTAGACGATCTTTTATTGAGGCTTCCATAGGACGCGCTTGAACCATATCCGATAAAAGTCCTACTCCAGCGCTTAATGCCTCCTTACCAATCACTCGAGCACCACTTGAAAGTAAAGGTAAAACTGATCTAAATAACCCCCCTAAGAAGCTCCCAATACCATGACCGCGTTGGTATGGTGCACCCTTATAAATTACTCCAACTCCTGACCCAGCTTGATGTGTATAATAATTTTCATATGGACATTTATGATGATCACGAAGGGAATTCATTATTATAATTTTCGGAAATGTAGTTTAATACACACGGTTCCAAACTGGAATGGTATTTTTTGTCCTGTGCTCGATCTTATAACTATTTCCAGCGTATCGAACTCTCTTCGCATAACAGGTAAGTAGTGAGGTTGAGAGAAAACGTGCATTTTATTTGCACCATAAATGTATTTTGTAGGATCTAATGAAATGACTCTTAGTAAAGGAGTCATAACATCACCCACAATCTGAGGATCGATAATGTCACAATATAGAAAGAGTTGAGATGGTAACCCTAAGTGTAAATTAGCAGGACACTTTCCAAAATTTCTCTCTAGGAGATTTTTATTTGGTTCATAACCTAGTTGTAAACTTAATTTGGGTGATAATGTTACGGATGTTATATTTTTATCCAAAACAGAAATAGACACAAATTTTGTTATTTCATCATAGCGAAATTTCAAGTTCTCTCCGATACCATTTAACACTCTTAAAATATGCTCAACGTTATCATAGTTGGTAGCTGGAATATGTTTTTTGTAGTACACTGTGGATGGTTTATCTTCATTAGGCATTAACATAGATTTTGTAATGTATATAACATTTTCATGATCTTGAACAGTAAACATGGTACATGGATATTGAAACTCGACAACTCCAACCGACCATTCACCTTCTAATTTAATAGCTTTCGGTAATTTCGTTGAAAAATTTGTGGTCTTGTTATCAGGAAAATATTCCATTGAACTATTGCTGAGCAAAGTTAAATAAAAACTTTCTTTATTCATATTTCTTTTAAACTAGAAGCTAAAATCCAACTGTTAAATTTATCTGGATAACCTTTCCACTTCACTAATACTTCTTTTCTGTTACCTGAGTAACGAGTGTCAATTATTTTATCTATTTTATATTGTGAGGTGGGGTTGTAAGTGATTTTCTGTAATTCTCTTTCATAAAAAGTACCAACTATTGGTTCATTTTGTAAATCTGTTATTGTATAAACAACCCATGGAGATCTATCAATTATTGAAGATATAATAAATATTTCATCACTCCAATTTGATTCATATCCTTTTTGGAAAGCATGTTTATATTTAGTTATTCGAACATAATCACCCACATTGAAATTTGGTTTAGGATTTTCTAAAGAAAGTTTGTTTGACCGTCTATCGTAAAGATTAGTCCAAACTGTCATAATATTGTTGGAATTTACATCACATGGGCACATCTTAATACTAGAGTGAAAGCTGTGATTGTAAGAGTATATTAAATCTTGTAAAACATCTATATATCTATAAGTATTATTATGAGTGAAATAACGCCACATTTTCATTTTTAGTGTTCTTTGAAATCGTTCAACAATACTGGCCTTAATGTCAGGATTGTTAGTGGTATAGTAATTAATCTTTTTGGATTTAAAGTATTTTTGTACATCTTTTGAAACAAATTCTGTACCTTTATCAGATTGTATGTGAGTAGGTGTTAAATTACTTTCAGTAAATATACTTTCAAAACATTCTTTAGTTGTTTCTGAGTTTTTCTTTTTCATTGGTCTTGCAAAAGCATATTTACTAAATACATCAATAACACAAAGTATATACTTGAAACCATCATTATATTGAGAATAAGTTCGCATATCACTTAAATCAGCTTGCCACAGTTCATTAATATTTGATAGAATGTACCTATTACGCGGGAATTTTTTTCGAATGGGTTTATGTAATGTGTATGTTTCTTGTGATTTTAACCATTCCTTTACTTGCTTTTTATTCATTTTACCCTTCATGGCTTTTGATAATTTATCAATACTACCAAAACCAGCGGGATTAGATGGATCATAATAAATCCTGTTAATTTCTTCTAGTACGGGGTCCATTTTTCCCACTCAAGCCTTTTACGTATTTTAGTTGTAGACTTTTTATCTCTACTGCTCGGTGTAGAAAACTCTTGAAATTCAATCTCAGAGGGTTTGTTCAGATCTTTTGCTTGAAGTTGGTTAATAAACTCACATCTCTTTGGATTTCCAATATAAGTAAGTGGTACTTTAATATCTTTTAATGCTTCAGCAAATCTATCCCAACCTACTGGATCACTTCTTTTTAAGGGTCTTAGTGAATCATTTATTAAATCAACAATATTACTTCCTACTTCATTCTCAATTGTGACTGTACCTTCATTATCCCAATGTATTTTACCTCTACTTGTTTCAACTAAGTTTAATAATAACTGTCCTTTTTTATTATAAGTTTTTGGTATTAAACTGAGTATTTGAGCTGGTGTGTAAAGTGGATTTTCAACATTTTCTTTACTTTTGATGGATCGATTCTCCTCCAACAAAGATTCAGCATCAACTGAAGTTTTTAGATCTCTGTCTTTATTTTTAAAACCAATTTTAGACTCGTTTGAATCTTCATTAGATGTATCAGAATAAATTGGTAATCTGAGTGGTTGACGATCCTCTTCGGTAAAATGAAGGTATCTTTGCAGTGTTTATAAATATAACATCCATTTCTTTCGGTCTTCCGTCTTACTATTCATAATATTTTGCATTTCGATATCTAATCGAGATAAACTACTACTCGTATTAACCTTATTTTCTTGTTTTAATTTTTCAATCAATCCAGGTTCGATAAGTATCATTTTCTTTGCATTTTCCATGTTAACTGGCTAGTCCACTCACTAATCCACTCAATATTGCACCTAATATTATTGGTAAGAAAGCCCCTCCTTTTTGTATAATTATATTTTTTCTTAGTTTATGTTTACACTTACGCACTAGTTGACGGAGTATATTTTTGTGTTTATTCAATTTTTGTTTATCTTGATCTTTAAGAGGTACTTTTCCTTGTAAAACGTTATGAATACACTCACAAATACAGTTAATTTCTTCTTCATCACACGTTTTAAGTAATGCTCTTTGATATTTTGGTTTAAGCGTATGCAAAGCGTTTAGCAAATGTTTATGCGTTGTGAGTCGACGATGCATCATTTGCAATGATTTGAAATGTTTGATTCTTGGTGTATTTAAACTCTTTTGTTTATATTATATTTCATTAAATGGGAAGACATTTGTCTTGATACGACAAAAATCATTGGTATTCTGTTTTAAATCTACCATTAAATATCCATGCGCCTCTAGAGTTGCATCCCTGTAGGCATCTTCAATAAATTTTGGGTTATCTGGTGACACTTGTCGTGCTAAATATCTTATTTGAGTTTTATCTCGAGGGTTTTTAAAATATATTATATAACTTGAGTTTAAGGATATGTCTCTTTGCCCTTTACCCTGATGAAATAAATTTTGTGTTAAATAAAATACACTAAGATTCCTGTGATGACTACCTTTTGTAAATATATCCACAATTCTTCCATCGGACTCTCTCATTAGATCATCAATAATAACAAGATGTGGGTTTTCACCGTCAAACATATTAACATTTGGAATTCCTTGATGGTAGTTAACATTTGGTAAATTATATAAAGGTTGCATTTCATCAAAGCACCATGTGATCTGATTAAAATCACAATTACATATTTCTGTAACTGATTTTATGAAATTTGTTACAAAATTTGACTTCCCACATCCACTTGGCCCCGCCACAATAGCAGTAAACGGATGGATAAAGTGAAACATTATACACGTCTAAAGTTCTAAGGGGTGAAATAAAAAATGAAAGTGTTGGTGTTAACAATTAATATATATTGCAAACATTATATAAAACAGAATGATCTGTATACTATTTCTAACACAATTAGTACATCATAATTTTACAATCAACTCAATCTCAAATAAATGCACACACACACACACACGCAAATATAAACAACAATTAACTTAAATTATTTACAATAAAACAACGATTAAATATGTAATAAACTCTACGTCATATTATACTATTATCATTATTTTACAATCAATACAAATTTTATTTACATGCAGACATAAAATTAAAAACTATCAACACTTACATAACGCAGTTTATAATGACCCCAAGCTAATGTTTCGATATTATTATCTAAAATATGCCTCTTTGTGTCATTATATGATAAACCAATCTTATTTAATTTTTGTGTAAAAATTGTGTGTCTCATTGATTTAAATCTAAGCATACTATAATATTGCACTTTTTTATTAAATAGAGAAGACTTATAATTATCCATGGTCATCTTTTTAGTGATACATTTATTTACGCCTTTTGCCTTGGCTATAGTCTTATTCTCTAAGTTAAAAGCGTACATTTTGGATCGTAAACCCACAAATTCTTTCATGATTTTACCATTATTTTCATCTTTAAAAAAACCCAATTTCTTTTTATTTAATTTTGGATATTCAAAAATATTATTTGCATCATAAGCTGAGGTATCAAAGTATGATGAAAGGTCAGGTTTTATATCAGAGTAAAAATCATCTGTAAATATATGATATATTAAACTATCCGTATCTGTATACAATAATTTGATTTTACTAAACTTTTTAACCATATAGTTATAATGAAAATCATACATTAATGTTTTTGAAATATCTAAAATGCAAAACCCTAAATAAATTGGTTTGTTATATATTAACTTTGTTTTTCGCAACTGAACCGCAACTAGGTTTTCCGAAAATACTGAAAGACTATGAAATTGTGGTTTAGCGATTAGATCTTGAGCACCTAAAGCTTTGCCCTGGTTCTCCCAGTGTGTAACTAATTTTATGTTAACCCTTTTTTCAATATTCTCCATAGTCTTTCCGAAGACTGAATTATTCATTAATTTATAAAAATCTTTTTCGAAATCTGATTTTGCTAACGTTCTTAATTTTGTGTTTAGATCTATGTACATCTTCAACCAGCGAGACTGTTTAAATTTTAAAACTCTATGAATTTTAGTTAATTTAACCCCCATTTCTATGCACTGCTTTAAATTTCTGTAATGAATTACATATTTATCTTTATTATTTAAATTTGGGACTAGTTTATTTTCATTAACATTGTCTGCACAAATGTTTTCGGGGCATAAAGGAAAGTCCGAATGTAAATCATGAAGTTCATCTGGATATTCCAAATTAACTTCTAAAATAAAACCGAAGTTCGATGTCTCAGACACATTAAATTCTGTATTCGGATTTACCCATTCGAATCCACCAGTAGGAACACATTGAGACATAGCCCAACCATATAAATTGTTGGCATCAAAATATGTGATATATGAATTTGGTTTCCCTGCATCATAATCCCCCATATATTTGTTATTAGCTCTAGCATAACGATTACTACATTGAGATACACCACCCCTGATACCTGATCTAATAAATGCAATTTTCTCATAATCTGTTAAAAGTTCTAATTCTATTTTTGTATATTTTAACATTGCTTCCCAACTTAAACCGGGTGCTGTGTAATAATGGGCAGGGTCTAAATCATAAGTATTAATACATAACTTTCTAAAGTTTTCAAATACATCGGTTAAAAGTAAAACGTCTGTTTTTAAATACAGGTTTGAATAATCTAGCATATTACAACACCCAAAGTGTTTCCAAACATCTTTAGCATGATTGTAATCATCATTTGAAATATGGGAATCTGTGAGCGAGCTATAAAAAAATTTTTGTTCGGGGAGCGATGTTAGGCTTAAACTATCATAATTAGTCATAAGTTCATATGGATAAACGCCTTTCCGTTTTAAACGAAAGAAATCTTCATCATTAGGATAATTTCTACGTAATTCTTGAAATTGATCATTACTGAGATTTTTGGCCAATTCTTCTAATTTACATGATAAAAACTTAAATGAATCTACGAATCTTAATATAATTTCGTGGTTATTCATTTTTAATTTTTTGGAAAAGGATATATATTTTTCTTTATTTTGAGGGATAACTTCGACTTCACCATCACAAAAGTTTAACGCGTGAACAATAAAATGAGCATCATAGTGACTAAGGTTGTGTAAAAATATTGGTATATAACGAGGTTTTCTGAACTTCGAGCTACATGATTCGTGAGCAACACCTATAAAACTACCGGTGTACCAATCAAAATCATAAAAATGTTCTGCTAACTCTGTTTCACAAATATGACAAATGGTTGCATTTGAAATTTGGTTTTTGTCTTCATTTGTTAGCGGAAGTGGAGGATATTTTTGAAGTCTATTTATTTCTTTGAGATTGTTAGATAAACTTTCCATAAACACTTGTGCACAGTTGGGTCCGCAATACGTTACATATTTTGATAATTTATCATCATATGAACATTTAATATAATAACCAAAACTATGTACTTCATGTTTCTGAATATTGTGTGTGAAAGGTTTGGAAGGATCGTTAGAACATGATTCTATTGGTTTTAAAAATGCTTCAAAATCAGCATAAACTACGAATGGTATCTTCAACTTTTTTTCATAACTATCAAATTTAATTTTATCATTTGAAATAGGTTGACCAAACCAATTCTTTTTTTTAAAAGTTTCACTGTTTGGTAATTCTGTACAAATTTGGGCACAATCGTATTGTTCATGGTTATTTAAACTTTCCTTAGATGGAAAGTGAAGTAGACATGCTTCGCAAATGTACATGATGTGACCGTCTTTTGAAATTTGTTTACTAACTAACCGCGATAAATTTTTTATGTAACAATAATGATTTTTTGTATCCTTGGAAAAAAATAATAAATTGATATGTCTAACTTTACGACACTTTGTTAAAAATAATGGACCTACTATAGAATTACATCGTTTTTCTTTATTATATTCTAACCCAAAAACATTAATACTAATATCATTTAATTTCTCTACTTTTGCTATGTCAGAAATTTTAACTGGAAAGGAAATACCATCAAATTTAAGTTTATTTACATGTTTAACGTACGATGATACACGATCCGCGTTTTTGTTTACGGGATATAACGCCGAGAGTAACGCCCATTTAAAACAAAAATAATCCTTGCTTTTTACATTTATAACAGCCTTTTTTAATTTTATGTCACGAGGAAGATCTATGTATGAAGTACCGCGTAGGGGGTTAAATTTATTAACATTCATGTCTATAGATTTTATGTTTTTTAGACTCCATCCACTATCTTTTTTTTCAAATGCACTAATTTTAGTAGTAATTGTATCATTTAAAGATGAAAAAAAAATATTTAAGTCATCTCCTTGACAAATAATATAGTTAAGCGTTTGAAAATCGAACGTATCATGAATATCTTTAGTTTGTTGAACAAAATCAGCATGCAATATGAAGTTTACTTTAAAAATTATGTGTTGATGAATACACTCTTGTATTAAAAATAAAATATCATCTTTAATAGAATTTAAAAATAGTTCAGGAGTTTCAAAATTTACCAATGTCGAACTATCTACTCTACTCTTGATTTTATAAGTTAAAATCCTATTTCCAAAAGCAGATTCAATAACACTAACGTTTGATAAAGAATTATGTGAATTTAAAAGATTATTTTTGTGAACATTACTTTTAAAATGATTAGCTAAATACCGTTTCTTGATAAATATATGACACGTTAGACATTCCACTTGATCATCGTTACTGATACTGATCCCTGCAGAGGTAGGCGCTTCTGCTTCCGTTGTTGGTTTTTTGAGGTTCTTTGCTGCTTGTTCGCTTCGTTCCTCTTCCAAGTTGTAGTGGTTGACTACTAAAATGTTTAAATTTATTAAAAACTGTACAAGACATTGTGTAAATTATGATCGAAATGAATGTTTATTTTACTTACTTAAACTGTGTTTCAACCATCGCACAGTGATTATACAACTCATCATCATACGATGAATCGAACAGTTGATCCTTCTCTATTTCATCACAAACTTTAGACAACTCCTGATTTAATTCGCTGTTGAATAGTTCCGTATTCTCTTCCATGGTTGTGGAGAAGAAAGCACTGGTGCACACTTCACTGAAGTTTGCCATCCTTATAGTAAAGAAGAAAATAGGTAGCAGAGTAAGTAACAGTTCAGTGTTGGTAGACCAACTGATACCCAAATTTCAAATAATGTCCGATATTTAAGTCTAACAAAGGATTAGAAATAGAATATAATGAGTACACGGAAGTAATTTAAGTAAACAGAATCACATTCACTAATGATCAGCTAATGACTGTCATTGTTAAAAAAGTATTTTTTAACTTTTTCACTTTCTGCTATTGTCTTTGTAATATTGTATACGAGGGCGTTTGTGTTGTCGTAGATGCTATCCTTATTAGTCTTTACGTAATATTTAATCCTCGTGGAAGCATGTTTCCAATGATCAGTAGTTGGAATCTTGGATAGCTTCTTCATATCGTACATTTCAATTTTGATGAGATGCGTCGCTTGGTCTCCGTCGTCAGAATTAGTAGAAATGTATGATACACCATCTCTAGCGGCTCGTGCTACCGTTGATGATAACAGCTTCCTCTTTCTTATTTTTGATTCAGCTTCAAAAAAATGATCAATCGATTGCGATTTTCTTTTTCCACCATCGCATGTGTTATTATTAATGACGATGTCATCACTCTCTTCTTGAGGGGAGAGTGGCGAGTAGTAATACTGTTTATAGGTATTTTCATCGAAGCTCAATGATTTCTGCAACAACACAGTTATCATGTTAATATCAATTTGTTAACACTTAATCATAAAAGTTAAAAAAGCTAAAGTTACAACCTATTAAAGTCCACTGCTGAACATAGGCCTCCTCTCATTTCTGAGAGGGTTTTAGGGCTACGCTGAGCACGTGGTAAATCAGCACTTAAAATTGTAATTAACAATTTAATTGGTGCCGGCGAGGATCGAACCCGGGTCGCGTACTGTGAATTTTACATTTTGCGCTAACCATCTGAGCTACCACGGCTTAACCATATACACACACATAATATTTAAATATAATTTGTTAACACTAAATCATACACACGTAAGAAAATAACAGAAAGAAAAGTAAGTTTGTCAATAGAATAAACACTTACATCCATGGCCTTTGATGCGTTGAAGTAACACAAACGTAGTATTGATAGATCCACTGCGGTCAAACGACCATACACTAACTCCATGACTGCAGTTGCTTGGTCTTATATAGTACCAGTGAGTAATAATTCTAATCTAAAGAATTTCTGCAGTAGAATTGATAGTATCTTTATGCGTCAACAAGCTTACCTTACATTCTGTTGCTTATCTCTACATTCCTACGTCCTTCCTGTCGTGTCTTGTTCAGTGTATTGGTGACTCAAATACGATTTGTATAACACAAAGAATGCAATTTAATATTTAGAAATCACTATAATTGATCACTCCTATATTAGTCATTGAGTAGATTGGTACTGTAATAATCTACTAATAGCAGTAATATTATGGATACACTAGATGTACAACAACATCTGAAAAAGATTCACCCCACTCTAGAAAATAATGTTTATGCTGCCAATAAACTACCCATGTACACCCACGTACCAACGTATATAATATGCAATTTGGATACAGATGATAAACCAGGGTCACATTGGGTAGCTTTATATATCGATACGAATGACGTCGGTCAATATTTTGATTCATTCGGACGGGCACCTGTACGATATCATCTAGAGTTTTTTAAAAGAAATTGTAAAAGATGGAACTGGAATGTTGATAGGATTCAGAATGAGTGGACTTCAGTTTGTGGCGAATATTGCTTAATGTATTTGCTATATAAGTTTCAGGGATGTTCAATGCATAGTTTTACGAGTATATTTACAGGGAACACATTGTACAACGATATTTTAGTGGATGAGATGTTTCGCTCCTATTTTATAGATAATAAGTAATAAGATTTTGTATTTTATAAATAAAACTTTTAACAAAATTGGGTAATGTGTTTTATTAATGAGTCAGATTAGTGTAGATAGGAACAAAGGAGTATAATACAATAGCATAAGCCGACCCACACGCCGACGAATAATAGATAATGACGGTAGTCAATCAACAATAGATAAGTAGATAAGGACAATGGAGCGCTAATGACGGTTGAGGCTCGAAGCGGATATCAATTAGATAAGAGTTAATTGATCTGCACATCTCCGGAACCGTACATCCTACGCAAAAATGGACCGCAGATTCGTGATCAGAGCATGCCAAAACCTTTTTTTTTTTTTTTTTTTTGTTTTTTTTTTTTTTTTTTTTTTAGGATCGTGAATCGACGAACGTCGTACTTGTACAACTTCTGACTCAGTGCGCCAGAACTGGTACAACCTCTCTACAAGTGAGCCAGAACTGGTACATCGTAACTACTGTTACTTGGAGAGCTACGCATAAAAATTAAACTTCAAATAGAAAATCAAAATTGTGATGAACTTTTGTTGATAGAGGTTATCAACAAAAGCGCTTTTAAGATGTTCACCTTTTAGATTATAGTTGAAAACAACCGGATTGTGTTTTTTTTTAAGTATAAAATAAGGGTGACATACGAGCAGATTGTCAGTATCTAAGCTGTGTCCGTTGACGTCTTCATGTTTGCGACTATAGGACACATAACTACAGTTGGAATGTTAAAATGTAAGTAGCTTAGGCCACTGAAAAACGGTTATTTTGACAGATATTCTTGCAGCGCTTGACCATCATCATAATTCATCCCTTCCCATTACAGCCCTTCACAAGTTCACTGCTGAACAAAGGCCTCCCCCAAGGAATCCCACAAAGCACGGTCCTGAGCCACCTGCATCCATCGACTTCCTGCATGTCTTACCAGGTCGTCACTCCATCTGGCGGAGGTCGCCCTACACTTCGCCTACCGCTACGAGGCTGCCACTCGAGAACCTTTTTTTCCCATCGGTTGTCAGGTCTTTGAGCTATATGGCCGGCCCACTGCCACTTCAGCTTACTAATCCGTTGGGCTATGTCGCTCACTATGGTTCTATTGCGGATATCCTCATTTCTAAGTTTATCACGCGGAGAACAGGAACCCCGTGCATAGCTCGCTGAGCGACCGTACTTGTCAACAACTTCGAGCTTAGTACTCCCAACAACTACCGGCATAGGTGTGAAATATTAAACATGATCTTTGTTTTGTGCATGTTCATCTTAAGACCTATCAATTGGGAGACACTATTGAGGTCATTCAATGTAGCGCTTAAGTCCACCAGCGATTCTGCCATAAGGACTATATTGTCGGCGAATCGAAGGTGAGTGATACTCGCTATTGATGATAATACCGTATCCTTTCCAGTCCAGTAATTTGAAAACTTCTTCCAATGCAGTGGTGAAGAGTTTCGGGGATATAACGTCACCCTGTCTTACACCTCTCTGCAGTTCAATAGGTTTCGTACTCTTGTTCTGTACGCGGATAGCCTTCGTAGCCTTACTGTACAAACACTTCAGCACTTCGATATACCGACAGTTAACTTGGCACCGCTGAAGGGACTGTAGCACCAAAGGCTTTCTTATAGTCCACATACGCCAGGCAAAGTGGCAGATTATACTCTTCTATCTTCTGTACAATCTGCTACAAGGTATGTATGTGATCTAAGGTACTGAAGCCCTTTCGCAAACCAGCTTGTTCGGGAGGCTGGAAGTCGTCGAGTCTGCGAGCGAGACGATTCGTAATGACTCTCGAAAACAGCACGTAGACGCGTCAGACGGGAAATTGGTCTGTAGCTCTTCAAGAGAGCGTTGTTGCCTTTCTTGAGGAACAAGACCGAAACACTTCTGCTCCACGCTTCCAGGGTAGTGCCACCATGGAGGACGGAATTGAAGAGCTTCTGAAGGACTTTGAGCATCGGTTTTCCGCCCGCTTTCATAAGCTCCGCTAAAATTCTATCCTCGCCCGAAGATGGCCTTTGTAAGGTCCTGGAGAGCCATTCTAATCTCGCCCAGACTGACGTCCGGGATATGATCGGAACAGTGTCGGATAAGACTTGCTCTTGCATCGTTACTCACACTTGCGTGTGGCTCCAACGATGACGTGTACAGTTGCCATAGAACGAAACCTTGCTGACAATCATTAATCAGCTGGTGCTCCTTAAGGTGCAGCATGAGCTGGCTGTTAATAATGAACTCCATTATTTTGGAGAACCACATCAGTGACAGAGTCAGCAACAGCGCTGGTAACCATCCAGCGAGAAGCAAACCATGGGTAGGATGCAAAGAAAGACCGCAATCTGTCCTAACCTGCCGACCTGTAATGCCAAACATGGCGGCAGTGAGTGGCACTGGCACCACACTCCGGATCAGTTCGGATAGTCTCTTATTTAATTCCGCTACCATATTGATGGGGAGGGGTGGGGGGCACCTGCACTCGCCAGAGGGAACGCGGATGCAGAGCTTCTTCTTGACGCTGGTACTCTGAGTGCGGTCTGGTTTGAGCCAGCCCATGCGTGCAACAACAAAAGCTACCGCGTGGCTCTACCGCTGTTAAACCTTCCTCGTTATTAATTTTTTTAATAAACAAAAGCTGCATAAAGAATCTTATTAAACAATTTTTGGGAACATTTAATAAATTTTGGTAACAATACTGAAAGATCATAGATCAAATTAATTTATTAAGTACCTACCTATATTTATTTCTTTAAATTTTATTTAAGAAACTCCTTTGGATTCTAGAATAAATAAATCTAGCTGTTTCAAATAAGGAAGGCTTATAATATTTTTTACAACATATAAATAACTAAGTCTGCTTTCTAGTTTTAGATATACTCGTATAGGGGCCCCATTGAAGGGTCGCATCCAGTCCAAAGTGATTCCCTAAGAACGGTGTTTTTAATGAGAACCAGCTCTGCTTCCTTCAAAATAACATTAATATTCAAATATTTTACATTTGGTATTGTTAATTTCATAAATTTTGTTTTACTGCCATTTGAAAATAGGTTGTTTACGTTAAACCAATATAGTAAGGAGGGCATAGTTTATATTTATTAATTCGTCTTAAATGTCGTTTATGTTTGAAAAAGTATATCAGCAGATAAGATTACATCGTTCGGTATCCCATACAATATTGATGCTACTACACCAACTGATACAGAACAAAAGACACACTTTTTTGTTCTCTGAGTACTCGCAACAACACTTCCGTTCATAACATCTTTTTGAGCAACATTTCTTACATTATAATTTTGGTGTGACTACAGGTTACAAACTATGAATCGATGATTTCAGTATTTTTGTTTAAGTAGAGTATATCGTACATAATATACAGACATTTAAATACAAAGCTAAGTTGTTTTTGAGATTAACTAAATCAATCTGAAAAAGACATGTTTGAAGGCCTCCCATTTGAGAAGATAAAAAAGAACAAACAAATTTTTGTTCTCTATTTTGGGTCAACATTCTACACCAAACATAAAAAGTCAGGTTTTTAACTCATTCAGTTTACGAGCTAGAGATTCGTAACGCATGCCAAGCGTGGTAACTATGGCAAATATCCCTCTATAATCTACGAGGCAATCTACGGGGAGGTGTCTGTTCAGCAGTGGGCTTTGATGAGTTGTACCGGTAACGGAGCTACCTGATGCTACCAGCGGTGAAGGACCATGTTGCAGTTTCTTGTTTTGTGAAAACGTTACCCACACCCAAGGATTTTTTTCTGTATCGTGGAGGCTGTTTACATACATAAATCGGGTTTACATCGCAGATGGGGTTTACATACAGACACGTAATAGTCTTGTATAAATACTTGTTCCTTCGGGGGCTCATCGCCGCAACTTATTGCAAAGGCACTGCGCCACGGAGCCGTCTTCATGTCACGTCTCCAGTTTCGTAAGTCATCACATCACTCATCACTGGAAATGTGTTAATAACACTCTGTTTATTATAGTACTAAATATGATATTAACTTGGTTAACTTTATCCTGCCAATAGTCCGGGAGGGGCCCTGGTCTAACTGTGGACTTGACGGGCAGAAGAAGTAGAAAAAACTTTAATACTTGAATAGGGAATAGAAATTAGGTATAGATAGAACGGTATATTTAAACTGTGTAGATAGTCAGCAGGCTGTTCCCTGATCGTTATTTACCAATTCCAATACGTCTCCCTTGGCCAAGGCATGTCTTCCTTGTTCTTTTACCTAATCAAATTACAAGTGTAATAAAATATCATCCTGTGGAATAAAAAAACCGTTTAAGGAAATAATATAAAAAGCGGTTTCTCACAGTACAACATGTTGTGTCAACTCATAACAATCGCACAACTTTTTCTGTCGTCGGCATGGCGACATAGGTTTAACGAAAGCTTTGACAAAAGTTCGGCGTCCGTTTGTTGTTTTTTTTTTAACAAAAGAAAGACGAATCCTGTTTTGATTGTTTGATACGAAAATCAAAAGAGTTCCGACACTTGTCTATCAATATAGAGAAACTCTGAACAATATACAAAGCGACATATGTTATCAAATGATTGTGTTTAATTTTTCAACAGTCCATGATACAAGACACTGCTCACATTTCAATGAACAGACCGAATTCACGAGTGATTTTTATTGCTTCTTAGATTACAACTATTATAATTATTTACTTTTTTAAATTTATAATAAACAATAAGTTCTTTCATTCGTTTCTTTTTTAAACATATAGGATAAAATAAATAAAGTTGTGAACTGTGATAAAAAGAGTGAATAATGACAACGTTGTTTAAACACTTGTGCTTTATAGAGCCAGTGAAAAACGACGTGCCCTTTGAATTTCGCTTCTGTGATGTTAAGATGGGATCAGACAATTCTATGAGCTAAGATTTATATATTTTATATGGCCGGTCTATAAATGCCACATTTTTATTGGCCGCGAGACATTTACTGATTTAATAAAGTAGGTGGAGATGCGGAAGGAATTGGCGGTGCCGTTTCCTAGAAATAAAACGTCTATTACTACTATTTTAATGGTTTTAAAACCGTGTATCGGATCGTTTTATATCAAGCTTTGTTTTGTTGATGGTTTAAAGAAGCTTATCGGTTTATGATCGTAACTCGAAGTACGTTAAACCTAACGAGTGTAGCATCCGCATAGCCGCATACCGACTCGTGCGTTTCGACATCCAATCTGAATTACAATGTACGGAATTTACAGACTTCAACCGGTCCCTCCGCGTCCGTATCCGAGCGGAATAAGAAGCAGTGTTACTACTGTTAACTCTATTGTTTGGGAACATACACCAAACAATGTATTTTTGCCCAATATGGTACCGCGATTATGTCAACGGGTGTGTTTTGTTTTTAAATAATGACCGACGTCGAGTATATCAAGATACATACGAGCGTGCTTTCTGCATATTAAACATTTAAGTACATATATTAGCTTTTGATATTGTAATCAAACTTCTTTTCCTCTGTTATATACATAAGTATATACAATTGCTTTTAACAGCAAATTTCTTTCCTCCTGATACACATGTTGTGTCTATAGTTATATAATTATACATGGTATGTTTAATATTAAAATCGGGTAGAGTAAGCATCTTCAACAAAAGTTTCAATATGAAAAAATTGACGTGTTGGTACGATTTACAAAACTCGTTTGAAGCTATGACGCAATAGTCTAATTATTTCCGCATCGGCACAACTGACACTATTTAATACGTCGGCAGGACCGGCGGGCGTTGCGTCAGCGGAAAGGTTGCGGCACTTGCGGTTACATCAAGTGCTTACGCCTCCTATAGTTACTTAATAAGGTGGGTTGGAGTTGGAGGTTGGAGATAAGCTGCATTACCAGATGTCCATGTCCGGTTTTCGCTGACTGACAATACTGTGTTTTGTGTAGGTTGTTATATATTATAGAAGAAGTGGCCTGTAACATTGATTTGAATTTAGCCTTTTCATAAAAAAAATCGAGAATATTGTGAATCTAAAATGGTGTATTGTGCACCTACAATTCGCAATACACCATTTTGTCCATTTTATTTACAAATTAATTATTCTATTCATGATTAAGGTCAAATCTAATTTTACAATAATAAGTAACACTAAATATTAAATACATATTAGATATTTTTTCTTTCCCCATTTTAAACTTTCCTGAACATCATAACCGTGTAACAGCGTTGTAAGAGAATATCCACACATCATCTCGTTGGCGTCAGGTCAAAGGTCAAAGAGGGAAACTTAAACAGGAGCTGGGCAGCAGCATCTTCCTGCTTACAACTAGGTACGGCAAAATTTTATATGAAAAAAGTTACGTGGCAACTAGGTACGGCAAAATCGTATATGAGGTATATATGTGAGCCACTCTATGAGGGAGGTCTACCTTGAGTAGTGGAGTTTTATAGGCTGTAATGGATAGATAGATAATAGAAAAAATATTACCGATATATAATATAATAATATAATATAATATACCACAGCTATCACACAACGCCATCTAGTCCCAAGCTAAGCAGAACTTGTGTTATGGGTACTAGACAACTGATAAACATACTTATATATTTCTAAATACATAAATATTATAGATAAATTACACCCAGACACAGAACAAATGATCGTGCTCATCACACAAATATTTGTCCTGGGTGGGAATCGAACCCACGACCTCCGGCTCAGCAGTCAGGGTCACTAACCACTAGACCAACAGGCCTGTCAAATATTATTCACTATTAGTTTGTAAACAAATGTGATCCTAAATGATATAAAATGACATTTGACAATTGACAATTATTATAATCTATCAAGAAGGTCCTTATAAAGTCTAAATGATAGGTGATCTATTTTATAAATGCAAACACAAAAGGTACAAAGGTTCTCCGCAGAACATTTTATACGCGTTAAATAAACAAGTGAATTTATTTTTATACCTATTCCACAGCCTACAGTTGATAAATGATTTATAATTTAGTTAAATTAATAATAATGTCCTCCAGAACGAATTTCGGTCATGGCGGCCAATCTCAACGGACATTGGCCATCTGCGTAGGACGGGATTATGTGCCCAAGTCCCAAGTACATGCGCAAGCACAGGTGCACTCTCATAGTCCGATGGGACGGTAAACCGACACGACCGGAGAGAGATCAGGCGCAGGACCAACCACTTTACGTGGTTTCCGAGGCACGGGGGTGAGACACCGCCAACTTTCTGGCTCCGGGCAGCTTCTGAGAATTTCTTGACGGAAAAACCCAACAGCAGATTTTCGAACCCTGGACCTCATGATCAGCTATCGCGTTTACGGCCACTAGACCAGCGAGGAAGTTTAACTAAATTAATGAATAATATGAAAATATTAATTATTTAATGAAATGAAGCCGAGGGATAGTACTAGTTATACGATTTTGTATTTTCGTGAGCGTTTTGAGTTCCGGTAGGTTCGTGGAAATGTCCATTTTCGCGGTGTGAATGCGTTAGGCGGTGTGTATACGCACGTGGTCGCTAGCTTGAGGTTTGAGGAGGGAAGGAGGGACGGTTTGTTGGGATCGGTGACCGCACATGCGTTGACTTGCATAAGGAGCCGACTGTCTTTGTATTCCAGTAAGGTTGTAGACTCCCCGACTAGCGAGAATCGCACGAAACTATTGACGCTTCACGAGTGGATGTCACCTACAATTGTTATTTTTTACCAAGGCTTATCAACACGTAAGCGACCACAGAACACTTAATATAGCTAGACGCTATATTCCGCTATATTAGGTGTTCTGTGTAAGCGACGTAATGCTTAGAACAAAACATTGTAACTTTGCACAACTATTGAAATATTTGGTTTTATAACTATTGAAATATTTGGTTTTTGAGATGAGGTGGGGTGCAGACTGCAGTGGTAGTTAATTTGCAGTCTCCGGTTGATTGATTTATTATAGAACAGTTCAATTAAAGTTGGGATGGTATAGTTACATATAAGTCATAAAACTGTTGTGCGATTGTGTAATTGTGGTGTAAATCGTGCGAATCGAAAAAAAGCTTGTTAAAATTGCGGATTGATTATATAACATATATATAGTATATATATAGTATATATATATATATATATATATATATGTATATATATATATATATATATATATATATATATATATATATATATATATATATATATATATATAACTAAAAACGACAGCCATGTTTGCATAGATGACTTTGTGTTACGATAGCTCTTCATCGGTCAATCAAATAATAAAGAATCAAAAGGGCGCTGCTTTATCGACGCCATTTTTACTAGTAGTAGTTTTGATAGTAGTAGATATTCTTACACCCCCACTACACGGAGTGTTACATACCCATACCATACCCAAAAACAATTCAGTGGACATATCATGACAAAAGAGTACTACTCATTTCATAATAACCTCCGATAGGTCAGTTATAAATTTGAAAAATAAAGCGAATTTAGCAGTTAAACTCTTTAAGCTGGAAGTAAATTAAGTAGTAGTTTGCATTTACGATTCTCTTTCTGTTAGTAAAATCAGGACCATTTGTGGATAAGCGACACTCGATGGGGTTAATATGTAGTTAATAATGTGAATTAATACTTAATTAAAAATGGCATTGTGTAGGAAAATTACAAAAACGAGGCTAAGTTTTCAAGCTTTCGGAAGTTACAACAAAATGTACTTATGTTTCTTTATTATATTCTTTATTATCTCGATTTGTTTACACACGGATATAAAATATATATGTAGAATCAAAAATATAATGACTACATAAAATGCAAACAGAACAAATAATCTTTTATGCACTTGTTTTTGAACATAGTTACTTTATAAGATTACAAGAATAGGAGAAGGAAGTGTGTATTCGATGGTCTTACTGCATACCGGTACAGAATGAATGGAAATATGATGGAGCTTTAAAGGGATAAAAATCAAGGTGTATAGTGTTCCAACGAAATCGGATTGGGAGCTATTGAGGTGATTTCTGTATGAAGAGACATGGTCAAACTTCTTGAGTCCGAAAATATACAGTAATAAAAGATAGTTATTAAAGATTTCCTTATGGAACCTTAAAACTGAAAAGTAAAAATTTTCTATTCAATACGTGTGTAGATACACAAACTGTGGTCTCGTCGAGTAACAGGATCTTAGAGGTATGAGGCTGAGGGATTACAGCAATTAAGTGCAGTATTAAGTATGCGTCAGGAACGCACGTTTCCTGCTGCCCGCGTTGCCGCCAGCTATGCTAATTTTATTGTATAACGCTCTAAGGTTGCTAACCGCGGCATTGGACCCGCTCAAGTATAATGTCACTTCTTTTTGTCACTCGTATATATGTATACGTACCATAGAAATATTAAAAATTTCATTATTATATCTATGATACGGATGTATATGTAAAAATTGACACCGATTTTCAGGTTAAATTAAAAAGGGGTTTAATCGATACGACTACAAGTTTCTGTGATATAATTTTTTTATTTGTTTAAACAAACAAAAATCTTTAATCATTTTGTCTAGATTAATATCATAGAATACTATAATATAATATTCTATGATTAATATATATATTTTGTTTCCCATAGAGATTTTGTCTATGTGGACAGCAAACTGTTATTCAAAGTTATTATTTTACATTCTGATTATAGGTAATAGATTTAAACTAACAACTGATTCTATTAATTACGATTTATTTTTGTCCTTGTCTCTATAGTAGTTTTTATCAAGTGTTACCTGCTTGTAGATGGTGTGTGTCTATATCAAAATTTCAGCATTATTGACTCCAATCTGTCCGTAAATACTAAAAAGAATGAATTTTATTGTTGCTACAGTTCATCATTGAGTGAGCCATAATTTTCTATTAACTTTTTAGGGTTAAGTAGTACAACAAGGAACTCTTATAGATCCACCATGTCTGACGTCCGTCCGTTCGTGCGTCCACGGTTTCTGCAAATCAATCTGTAATTTGGATAGGTATAGACATTAGTCACGCCTACAAAACTGTGAAATAAAATCTTGAAAAATTTTGGGTACTTCCCATACGTGTGATTTTTTTAACCGTCTATTTCATCGTGTGGGGTGTCGTTGGATAGGTCTTTTCAAAATATTGGGGGTGTGGAAAAACTTTTTTTCGATTCAGGTGACCGTTTGCGAATAAAAAATATAATAAAAAATATTTAGCTTTAAAAGTATTTTTATTAGCCATGTTATTAAACTATCACAGCCATTGATTCATTATAACTCTTTGATTATATACCTGTCTAATCAAAGTAATAACTCAATGATCACAGCTAAGGCTTAACAAGTTAAGGAGGATTAGTCGACCTACTTATAAAATGCATTGGAATTTAAAAAAAGTTCGCTTATTTTTTAGATGGTAGTTACTGTAGGCTTCATTCTCAGTATTCATACATTCATACAGCCTCATACAATTTCATTTGTGGTACTCTTGGTTTACGCGGGCGATTCTTAGCATAGTTTAGGGCAGTGATGGTTTACGAGTAATTTACCTATATCTGAGGGTTCCACTGCGGGGAAGTAATAGATGGCAGTGAACTACGACCTTTTGATGATGATTTTTTGTACGGACTTGGTTTTTTTGTTTGTGTGTGTAGTAAGTGTTTGATGTAGATTATATTATTTTCAAAATCTAAAAGCTTTTATAATATTTTTGAATATCACTCCCTCTAAGTCTGTTTAGAAAATAAGTCCTTCAGTTACCGTCGTCTTATTTGGACCTACTTTTAATCGTTATAGCGGTCAAACCGCGAACTCACTTCATCATCATCATCTTCATCATCATCATCATCATCATTAAAGCCCACCATAAGTCTACTGCTGAACATAGGCCTCTCCCGAGGAATGCCACAAAGCACGGTCCTTAGTCACCTGCATTCGTCGACTTGCTGCATGTCATACCAGACAGGTCTTACTAGGCTCGTGCCTGGTAAGACATGCAGATTACCACTAGATTACCATTAGATGGACTTACCAGGTCATTCTGGTAGGTCCATCTAGTGGGGGGATGGCCTACACTTCGTCTACTAGTACGAGGATGCCACTCGCAAACCTTCTATCCCTATTGGTTGTCGGTTCTTCGTGCTATATGGCCATTGCCACTTCAGCTTACTAATCTGTTGGGCCATATCGGTAACTAAAGTAAAAAAAAAATCTTTTAAAGTTTTAAGGTATGCCCGCAGAAATCTAAATGATAAGGCAATATTATGCCTTATTATGTGCCTTATTGTTTAGATTTCTGTGGGTATGCCTGACGAGGGCCTCTCCCAATGTAAAATAGATTTGCTTTAAACGCCACGCTTGTTGATCGTCGTACATGATATCTCGCCACACAAATAAGATATGAAATCCAGAGGTTATATAATTTTTTTATCTATAAAATAAACTTCTAAATTAATAAGGAATAAACAATGCGAAATATAGAGACTCAAAATATATTTAAGAGTTTAAAGATGTTAATAATTATTTAACTGCGATTCGCGTAATGAACTTTACATTTTAAACATATAATGGATTTCCGAAAAATATCACCTGATTTTATTAATTTACGTGTTTGTTCGTTGTTTTCCATATTGACTTAGTGTGTAAACTAGCTAGTTTGCAGATAGGAAAACAAAAGAGCTCTGGAAATTGTTTCTACCTATTTTTGCCTTTATGTAAAGTAAAAATATGACTTTCAATAAGAATTACATGTCTCATCTATATTGAATAAAAATCTAATTTATTCTATTTTATTATATTCTATTCTATTCTATGTTGTCGGGATCGAGTTGAAGCAAGTATCCGTGCGTTTTGATAAGAATAAAGGTTCTAATTTAAATACCATAGCGAGTTGACAACGCAATGGAAATGAAATGCAGCTGACTAATGCGTTTGTAGAGACGGCTAATATCATGGATATCTACTTACGGTTAGTGATAATGATGAACTTCTAAACATTATAAAATTTTGTATTTACAAGATTCAGCTCCTACAATTTACTTCTTTAATATTTCTTATTATTTGGAAATTATTTCATTGATTTCAGTTCTTTGAAGTCGGCTTCTGCCTTTTTGAAAAGTTAATTTTCCCTCCTTTTGTGTGTACTAAGTAAATAACATCATAAGCCTAAGTAACAACTAGAATGTCGTTTAAATAGTTACTTCAAAATCTTCAACTCCGATTTTTTCCACTCTTAGATGCTCAGATGAAGTTAGATGTAGCTTTTTATCAAAATTTATATGGGACCTTTATAGTTGTCTACATATAGAAGAGTATTATTAAATTTGGTTTACAATTGATTGATTGAAAATATCGTGTGACAACATAAAAAAATACAGTCGATTTGAGAACCTCTTTTTTGAAGTCGGCTAAGAAGATATTAAGTTAAAATTTAAATCAAAATTGATCAATATACAAGTACTTAACTTTAAAACTTTGCGTGTGTCATTATTTATTAATACCTTTTAATTTGCTATCATGATATATACATACTCATGTAATATTTTCTCATATCTAATATATAAAAATTTACTGTTTGTTTGTCTGTTGTTTAGGTATGCCGCGACGTACCGTTAATGAGATTGCGGTAAAACTTTGTCAATTTATCTTTTGCTTGCACTTGCGCGAAGGTTTAAGGTTACCTATAGATATTTTCATATGTGATAGAGCCACGTATATTATTGTTGTATCATGAATGGGTCGGCTCGACCGGAGAAGGTCTACGCTCTCACAGAATACCAGCGTAAAATAGCAGCTTAATACTGCTGTGTTTCGTATGGTGAGTGTAGAGATCCGGAGACTCTTTTTTACCGGAAACGAGGCGTTTTATCTTAGTCCTCATGGATGATAACGCGTTTTGCGTTTTGATTCTAAATCGAGGATAAATGTAGATGTCTATAGGCCACAGCATCCACTTACCATCAGGTGGACTCTGTGCTTATTTGTCACGCTCATTCTATGAAAAAAAGTACAATTAACTTACAGTAGCTGGCGCGAGTGTCGTACTGACAAATTTGTTTGAAAGTCATATATCATTTAACTTCAAAGAATGTATTATCATTCTTAATTAAACAATATAACTCTTCCAATTTAAAACGATATTTTCACAATTATTTCCTCTGCGTCTACAAAGCGCCTGGTGCGAGCTAATATATGAATAGTAAAAACAATTAATAGTTTATAGCAAGTTTATAGCATTTCTTAAAACCTTACTTTTTGTTATATAAATCTAAGCATTTTTGATGATTTAACAACAGTTATACTATCAATGTTCACTTCCCTATTCATGTCTCCATTTTGCCTGGTCTGTTGCGATTGGATACACTAGAAGATGTACGAGGTGGCTCCTAACTGGTACATCTTTTCTTGTACCAGGCGGTCCCATAATGAACTGACCTGATATAGTTCAACGCGACATGTTGCTACATGTTGTGTTGCATTAAATAATACGTTTATCGTGCACTTAATATAAGAAACATGCATCGACATGAAATGCTTAGTCTTAGTTTAACAGGCATTTGAATAACGAGAGTCGCGTATTTTTTCAAAATGTCGAAAACTGAGTATCGAAGTGTCATAAAGTTTCTGTTTAAAGAAGGTTTATCCCCTGCCCAAATAAAAGAACGTTTGGATGGCGTATATAAGGAGTCTGCCCCTTCCTATAGCACAGTGAAAAATTGGGTGAAAGAGTTTCGCCTCGGGAGAGAAACCGTCGAAGACTTTGGCCACGACGGTCGACCTGTGGAAGTGCTCACTCCTGAAACGATTGCTCTTATCGAAGAGGAGGTTCTGAGTGAACACCGTTTGAAGATTAGAGAAATTGCAGCAAGGCTTGGGCTCTCTAAGAGTACCGTTCATCGCGCGATCCATGAACATCTTCACATGAAAAAAGTGAGTGCAAGATGGGTACCGAAACATCTTGCAGCGGTACAGAGACAGGAAAGAGTGCGCTGCGCTTCGGAGTTTTTGGATCTTTGTGGCGAAAATCCAAAGACTGTGATCGAGCGGCTAGTGACTGGTGATGAAACTATGATCTTGTATTATGATCCACAAAGCAAGCGCGAGTCAATGGAATGGCGTTATAAGGGTGAAAAGCCCCCTAGAAAGGCAAAGGTGCAACAATCGAATAAAAAACTGATGTGCACAATATTTTGGGATTTTCAAGGCATTTTGATGGTGGATTTTAAAGAACGTAATACAGTCGTGAACGGCGAATATTATGCTTCTTTAATATATAAATTACGAGACAAAATAAAGGAAAAACGAAGAGGCAAGCTGTCTAAAGGTGTCCTGTTGCTCCATGACAACGCCCCTGTTCATACCGCTGGTGTTTCGAAGGATGCAGTTCGTCAATGCGGGTTCACAGAAGTTCAACATCCACCTTACAGTCCAGACATGGCCCCGTCCGACTATTATTTATTTCCAAATTTAAAGCGGGACTTAAGAGGAAGAAAATTTTCAAGCGATGAAGAGTTGCAGGCGGCCGTCTTCAGTCATTTTGAGGATAAAAAATGTGATTATTTTTATAAAGGTTTAAAGATGTTGATTCACAGATGTCAGAAGTGTGTTAGTATTCATGGTGATTATATTGAAAAATAAAATTGGTTTCGTTTCATTTCCTTCATTGGTTCATAGTTAGGCCAATTCATTATGGGACCGCCTACGTATATCCATTATTTTTTAAATTTCCGATGAAATTCTTCTATCGATGAAAAATAGTACCTGCTTTAAACTGTCTGTCCTGTCCATAATAATAACATTTTTATTAGGCTAATTTCAATAAAATTTGTACAGAACTCTTTTTAATAGATTTTTTACAGCTTAACAAAAGGTCAATAGACGGATAATACAGAAAGATTATATATTTGACGCACGTAAGTTAAGCGTGAATTTATGTGTAAGTAAAGTTCTAAGCTGGGTTTCCCCAGTCCCGTGATAGCTATGAGCCCTACGCGGCCGTTGACATCGGCGACGAAGCTGATCCTGTGCCAAATGTGAATAATAGCCGTATGCGTAACGATGTCGCACGTGTCAGGTCCGTTCGATCAGATCCTTATTGAACGCCAGAATTTAGATGCTGCGCCATTATCGCTTTTGAAAAAAATATTATCACACAATATCGTGTAACGGTAAATATGCAAGTAATAATAATGTCCTCCAAACCGAATTTCGGTCACGGCGGCCTGCCTCATCGGAGACTAGTCATCTATGCAGGACAAGGTTATAGTGCCCAAGTGTAGGCGCAAGCACAGGAGCACTCTCTATTCCGTCATTCTCGCAGGACCAACGGCTTTACGTGCTTTCCGAGGCACGGGGGTGAGACACCGCCAACTTCTTGACTCCGGGCGGTTAGTGAGAATTTCTACACGGAAAAACTCAATAAACTTATTTTTGACCCGACCCGGGATTCGAACCCAGGACTTCATGATCAGCAGTTGCACTACTACATCTACTAGACCAACGAGGCAGGCATATGCAAATAACTGACATACGAGTAGCTTAACTAGTAGAGAATGACGTGACACATTAAGTAATACTTGAAATTTTAAGAAGAAAAATATATTCACACTCATAATATATAGCAAAGACATTATAATATATGTATACATTTATGTAACGCCTTTGCCGAAGACGTTATCTCGTTTGTTACCTCCATCGATCACTAAGTTCTTTATTAGTGATCGATGGTTACCTCTATCTGATTGTTATGTTATCTCGGAACAAGATTCCGTTTTAGCTGTAAGTAACCACAATAATAAATAATTTTTGGGAATTACCTATGTCAGGTTCTTAGTGATACCAAAACAATACAAATCAGCAAGTACTCAAAAAGCAAAAAAAAAAAACAATTTCGGAACACTACTCTCTTGACAGCACTAACTAACTGAACTCAAATTTAACTTTTCCCGCCGAAAACGCTCTCACAGTATACAGAAAAATTACTTCCAGAATACAGATGCCTGAAATCTTAATGAAGAAACATTATTACAAGCATAACATTATTTTTTTACTGTTTGTGTAGGTGGTAAATGATAAATTAATAAATAGTAAATTAAAAAAGGGCAGTTAATTTAAATTATAGACTAAATGTCACGAGAGCAAGAGCAAGTAGCAACTTACGATGCTGAGTTGTTTCATGTTTGTGTACGTTGAATACAAATGATGGTATTTGGCGGTCATAGCGGCTACAAAACATCAAAGAAAATTTATGATTCGACTACGTAAGTACATGGTAGCCATTATTCCTGATTTTGACGTATAAGTCCTATTTTGGTAGGTACATAACTAGTGTTATCTATGTAAGTAGATAGACTTAATGTTTTTTTAAACATCAGTGCCAGTGCAAATTAATTAGTAGGTTCCTTAGACCGATTACGACCACAGTGATATATTTCTTTTAGCTCAGACTAATGGTCGCCACACACGGTCAGTTCAACTGATCATTCCAACTGATCAGTTCAAACTAAAACTGTTGATATTTTTTAAAATATTAGATTTTTGATATATCTATAAATAGACTTATATATAAAACTCCGATATTGATATATTTGTATTCATTCATTCAAGCGTCCATAACAGAGAAAGAAAAACTGAACGCTGCGCTCATTTCATATAACACAAGACCAAGAAACCAACAAACAAAATCAAAGCTATGCTCAACTCAAGTTGTTCCAATCATCTAAAATTATAAGCAACCAACAACATGATTTTAGATGCATATGTGTGCGTCCAGCAATAAACTTTTACGGTCTGTTAGGGAAAGAAAGAAGTGTGCGTGAGTGCTGTCAAGAATTTGAGCACTGTTTTTTTTGCATTTCTTCTCGTGAGTCAGGCGACTGTGAGGAATACCAGTAGACGCGTTTACAACAGACACAAACTATTGACTAGCAGAGAACAACGTCAAAGGTGCAAGGTGTTCGGTACTTCGATCGCTAAGCGAGTCAATTAAGGTAAATCCTCTTTATTCTGGAAAAAGTCTATGTCCAGCAGAGAATGCTCACGAGCTAAGAAAAAGAATTGATTATAAAATACACGGGAAGTTTATATTAGCGACTCGTCCCCGCCTAAAATAAACACTATTTATTTAAAAAAAGTTCTAAAAAAAGTTTTTCGAATTAAAAAAAAACAATTAATCTCTATCTTTGTCACAACCGGTTTAGCTATTTTGAAGATCCGGGGTAGACAGACATAATTTTATGAATGTCTTGATGCATGAAAATAACCCCGTCAACTCAATAAAAGCCAAATATTTCCATATTATACTGACGTACGCTTGAATTTATTGTATATGTATAGATAAATCAATTAGAGAGGTCAATCGACGGATTCAACTCGGCTGGGCAGCGTTCGTGAAAGTACGACACATCTTCTCGTCAGGTATAGGTTTAGGTATATATACCTAAATCTCTGAAAACTAGATTGTACAACCAGTGCGTGTTGCCAGTGATGACTTACGGATCTGAGACGTGGTCCTTCACTGCTGGCCGTATGTGGACGCTCAAGGTCGCTCAGCGAGCTATGGAGAGAGCTATGATCGGAGTTTCTCTGCGTGAGAGTCTCACTAGAGAGAAACTCTCAGAAATGGGGATATCCGCAGTAAAACCAGAGTGACCGACATAGCCCAAGCAACGTATTAGTAAGCTGAAGTGGCAATGGGCCGGCCATATAGCTCGAAGAACAGATAACCGATGGGGAAGAAAGGTTCTCGAGTGGCAGCCTCGTACCGGTTACCGGTAGGCATAGTGTAGGGCGACCCCCACTAGATGGAGTGACGACCTGGTAAGACATGCAGGAAGTCGATGGATGCAGATGGCTCAGGACCGTGCTTTGTGGCATTACTTGGGGGAGGCCTGTGTTCGGCAGTGGACATGTGAAGGGCCGTAACGATGATAATGATGATAAAAGTAAATGCTGCTACACAAATATTGATAGGCGTTAGGTAGGATTCCAGTCATTTATATAAAAGTACTAGCGATTCACCCCGTCCCCGCATCAGTGACTTCTGGATCTCGATAACAGCGCCACTTACCGGGTCCAAATGTGAATCTAAACCATTCTTGAATCAACTTAAGCACACACAAAATTTCATCAAAATCGGTCCATTTAAGAGCAGTTCAGTCACATACACAGGGACATATTAATTATATAGGTATGTACTTATATAAAGATAAAAAGTCACTTTGCTCAATGTTTCACTATTTGTTGATATAAAGACGTCGAGTTTGATGTCGCTTATCCTAAATTCAAAAGCATTAAAAGATGGACGTCCTACAAAAAAGCTGACGACATGTCCACGACGTAGACTCACGTATGAAGCATGTGAAAATGAGTTTATGGGAATTGATACTTGGAATGTAATCATAATTGCTTCCGGTCACACACTTTCGTAGAATACATCCAAATATCAACAGTCAGTAGAATTGCACTGAGGTGCTACGAGGAAAATTAAAGAGTCAATGTCCTAATGATTTCTTATATTTACGCGAACACTGTACATTGATTAAAACTACTTTTACGGATTTTTCCGCGTTTTATTTATTTTATTTTTAATACCCGACGTTTCGGGTGCTTTCCAGCACCCATGGTCACGGGGGACTGAGGTGACTGACGTCCCGATGTCAAAGTTAACCCGGAGTACCTTCAGCTTTTTTTTATTGATTTTTTTTTTATTTGACCAAAGACAATAATTAAAAAAGCTGAAGGTACTCCGGGTTAACTTTGACATCGGGACGTCAGTCACCTCAGTCCCCCGTGACCATGGGTGCTGGAAAACACCCGAAACGTCGGGTATTAAAAATAAAATAAATAAAACGCGGAAAAAAATCCGTAAAAGTAGTTTTAATCAAAGTCAATGTCCTTATTGCAAAGTTAGTTTAAGTATATTGATATGGACAGCAGAAATGGATCGGCTCAAACGGGGGAACACCAAGCCACTGTGTTTATGTGGACATAACTCTTCACAAGAAATTGACATTTTGTTATTGAAACTCTTTTTAACTGGTAACAGTGCTTCTTTTTTTTGAGTCCTCATGACTAACGACGCACCTTCATTTTGATTCTAAATTGATAAGTGTAGGTAATTGATTAATAGAATATATAATAATAAATTAATTTATATATATATATATATAATTAATAATAGAATTATATTTACCATCAGTACACCTTAGTCAACTTCGTTGACATAAAAATGATAAAATAATATTTTTTTATAATTTATATAATAATTTATAATTTTGTAAATGTAACTATACATTGCATCGTATACTTATAACTTTTCCGAAGCTATCGCGGCCTAAAAATACGACGCAATGTACTTCAAAGTGAATATAACTGACGTCAACATAGTTAGCGAATAGGGATTTTTGTGCGCGGAACCCTAATTCCTTTTCTGAAATTAAAAGTAGCCCACGTTACTCCTTATACCATCAGCTACCTGCCAGTGAAAGCCCTGTAAAAACTGCTCCAGTCACTTCGGAGATTAGCCGGAACAAACAGACAGACAGACAAAAATTTTTAAAAATTGTTTTTTTTTTTTGTTATAAGTATCGTATTACATTGGGTGCGTTTGGCAGAAAAAAGCGATAGCAAGCGCTTACAAGCGCTAAAATAGTTTTCGGCCAGGACACGATTGCTATTTTTGTTAATTTAATACTTCAGTAGCGCTGACACAATCCGCCATTTTGCTTATTTAATTTGTTTGTTTTGAAGTAGAGTTTATAAGTTTTTTTGTGCAATATTAGTTTTAAGTAATATAATGACATGAATAGACATAATATATATATATATATATATATATATATATATATATATATATATATATATAAATATATATATATATATATATATATGTGTGTGTGTGTGTACATGTTATTAAAAATTCATGATTGGTAAGTTTTTAATATGAATACTTTACAAACATATATTTAGGTTAGGTTCCCGGGTTAAAACTAACATCGTGTGGGAAAATGGCTACTTACGATTTGACGCGCTTTTTTCTGCCAAACGCACCCATTAAAGGCAGTTATTTTGACATTACAAATAGGCACTTCAGTTTTATTTATTTGTTTAGATAATAAATAAGAACATAATATGGTAGGACTCCTTGTCTGACTTTTTTCTGCCATCGAATAGCAATGTAAACGATCTGAAGGGGAAAAGAGCCAGTATTGCAAGTAGAGAGTCAGAGCCTGAAGCATTCCATGTTAATCCTCAGGCAGCGGCATCTGCCACATAACAACTTAAAATAATAAAAAATTGCGGTTGAAAACTCGCCTGTTGAGCGTGGCTATGTATTTCTCCAAATGGGCCAAACTATGAAGGAACCCTATGTTAATCACCGGACTTTTGATATGTCAATATTAAGATGATTAGGAAATACAACACGGCACGAATTGTTGTCTATTTCTATAAAAATAACATGCATGTACCACACATTATTAATGATAAACAGAAACTCAAAAATGAAAGGGAAGAGGGAAGCAATTTAACTTAATGCAATTTTTGTATAGCGGAACTAAAACTAACTTTTCAATTTAAGTTGGTTACAAGAAGGTGGAAATAGGTGGTTCTCAATGCTACTGTATTATATTGAGCGACCCTCACGCTCTCACAGAATATCAGCGTAAAATAACAGCTCAATACTGTGCTGTGTTTCGTATGGTAAGTATAGAGAATCGGAGGTCCTATTTATTGGAAACGAGGCATTCCATCGTAGTTCTCAGGGGTGGCAACGTTTCTACATTTTGATTCTTAATCGAGGATAGATGTAGATATCTACAGGCCACTTACCATCGGGTGGACTGTGTGCTCGTTTGACGCACTTATTCTATTTAAAAAATCCCACTTGCAAGTTGTAATAATGGGTTTGATTTTTAAAAGTCCATGCTTCTGTCTTGTTTCGTGTGTACAAGTCGCAAGCTATCGAACTTTTATCGTCACGCAAATTTCTAGAACGAATCATATAAAAACTCCAAGCCGTTCTTTTTCATAATGATCACCATCAGTACGTTAAAGTCTACAGCTGAACATGGGCATTGGCCTCTTTATTTATATGAACACTATTACATTAGTTTCGACGCTAAATTGCACATGAATATATGTTTGCATTTAATTATTTATTATTAAAGACTGCATCTTGCAAATAGTCATTAAACGGGAAGTTGAGATTGTACGCAGCAAATAATCTTGGTAGCGTTCAATTTAAAGTGAGAATGAATATATTACAGGCTTAGACCTGAATGGTCTAAGATTATAGGCCGTGCATCTCGGAAATAAAATAAAAACATGACAAAATAACTGCTGTGGCATATAATATGTGTACTATCTTTACCTATCAAATAGCTGTTCTTTATAAAAAAAAGTTAACGTAATTTTTTACTTTATTTTTTATTTCTATTAATCAAATTAATCACCCATACAATCGATTTATCTTTGCCAACGCAGTGGCAGTTTATTGATGTTCTTCACGAATAAATCAACTGGACGTGAAGCAACAAATTCTTCAAAGACATTTTGTACTGTCTCTCGGGTATTAAATGATTTTCCCGCCGAAAATTAATCCAAAAATTGGATAAAGTTCAAATCTGTAGGCGCAAAGTTTAGTGAGTACGGTGGATGACGGTGGTGCTCCAACCCCAGCTCTTGTAACTGGAAGACCGTCTGTTGTGCAGTATGAGGTCGCGCGTTGTCGTGCATAAGCAGCCAACTCTGGTTGAAAACGTGCGAGCTACGCCATCTATGTGTTCATTTCTTCACAGTACACATATGCAGTTATGCTCATCCACAAACAGTGACTAGGTATTACTTTTCTAAGAGTAAGTAGTCGTTGAGGGCATTGTTTAGTTGCTGAACCACGATCCAACCGACTTGCTGAGCGTTTGCGATTGTCAAACAGAATTATATTTTCGCCGCTGGTAACAATGCGGTTCAAAATTCCTTCGTTTGTTTTGAACAGGCACGTTCAGCAATACAACGTCTCGACGCGTACATCGCACTGGCAATCATTGAGTTCGTGGTGCACCCATTTGTCAAGCTTTTTTACCTTGCTAATTTAACGCAAATGGACCAATATTGTATTGATACTAACGTCGAAAGCTGTTGCTAATTTATCCGTAGATTGAGTAACATCAGCTTCCACAATCGCCTTTAATTTGTCATTGTATGGACGACCACGGGGTTCGTTTTTCAGTTCGGAATTCCCAGAATATTTAGAAGCGGGCAAACCAATTACAGGAGGTGCGTTCGTTTGTAGTATTCGCTCGGTCCATAATAAGCGTCGCGTCGTTGATGTTGCGTGCCAATTGTGTCGATTTGCTGCCACGACGGTACTCATATTGCATAATTACTCGAATTTTTAATTTTAACGTATCCATGACGACGAGAAAGATTCAAATGGGATGAAAAAATAATGCTAATCAATAAACAAACGACTAATTTTGAAAAAAGAATTCCATGTTATTAAAATTAAATTAAATTAAATCGATTCTAGAATTCTTAGCCAAACAAAAATTATTTTGGTTTGCAATGGCTGCAGTACCGGCCAACGGTAAACGGAAATTTTATTTAAATCTAATATATTATACTAATTTAATTTAATTTTATAGGTTATAAGACATATTGTTTACGGGATTATAAATATGCCGTGCATATGTAGTGCATTTAATATTAATTTATTTAAACTTAAATGCACAAATACAAAATCGATGGAGGTAAACACAGGTGTTGCAGCAAAAAACTTAAACGTAAATATATATTCATATATATAATATGATTCAACTAAAATGTCACCATGTATGTAGTGGTGGTGTAAGAACTCTCTCTACTGCCCCGTTACATCCCGTGGGGTGTCGTAATAGTAACATACGACAGAGGAAACCTGAACTGGGCTAGGAGGTGGGCAGCAGCATCTTGATAATAGCTGAATTAAAATAATAGTGAGGTAAAATGAGGTTGCCAACCTGCGTGTTAAGCATGGCAAATATCCCATATTAAGGCAATTTTTGTGAGTGGTATGTTCAGCTGCGGACTTTAGAGTTAGAGTTGATTTATGTCAAGTGAAAAATACTTTTTTATCTTAAAGGAATTTGTTCATCTACCCAATAACAGATGGCAGTAGTTGCCACAATTTTTGTGCAGTTAACTGGTGGTTTGGGATATTTTTTATAAAGTGATAGTAATAGTTGTAGTTTTGTTGTGATCTGATTATTTTTATTATGTACAGGTAGAATTTAACAAAAGATTATAATATTCGTCTTTTATAACTGACGAGCTCTCTAGAATCCGTTATAAATTAAACGTAAAACTTTATAACGGCAGTGCCATCTTTCGGGTCTGATGTATAAGTTTAAGTGTTAGAGGTTACTGTAGATGGCATTACTTACATTACATTTCAGTTGTTAAAAAATGAACACAAAGATTAAAGAATAGTGTTTATTATTTATTATTTTTTTTAAATATAGGATAAGGTAACAAACTTGCACACAGTCCACCTGATGGAAGTGGTTGCTGTGGTCCATAGACATCTACAACCATCCTCGATCACGAATCAAGAGGCGTTATCACCTGACGAGGACTATAAGACGGAATGCCTCGTTTCCTGTAAAAAGGGTCTCCGATTCTCTACACTCACCATACGAAACACAGCAGCATTAAGCAACTATTTTACACTGTTATTCTGTGAGAGCGTGGTCCTTCCCCGGTCGAACCGACCCGTTCGTGCTACAAATATAACTACTAATATAACTGCAGCGTGGCTCTACTACGTATGTATAATATTAATAAAGTTTTGTCCATATTTATATTACCCAACTAAATAAAAGATCAATAAAATATGCTTTGTTAGACAATGATTCTATATTATAATTGCTTGTAGGTACATTTTGATTTGCTTTTATCCATCGAACTATATTTACGTACTAGTAATACCTCAATGCTTTTATCACCTTAATTCTTTAATTTATGTGATAATTGCTGTGTCAAATAACAATTTTCTAATCAAAGAACTAACTACTCTTCTTCTTCTCTTGGCGGTGTGAAGAAACTGTTTGAACTAAACTACTTGAGATTAAATTAATAATACTTATATTTAATAAATAATTCATAACATTCAATTTCATAACAGTAACGCTCAATAGGTGAGTAACTACATTCTTACAAACCAGCGTAAAATAGCAGATTGATGCTGCTGTGTTTTGTATGGTGAGTGTAGAGAACCGAAGACCCTTTTTACTGGAAACGAGGCATTCCATCTTAGTCCTCAGGGGTGAAAACGGAGTTGTATTTTTTTCCTTTATCGGGGAAGGATGTAGATGTCTATGGGCCACAGCATTCACTTACGTGGTAGAGAAATATTATCTATTTATTCAAAAATTTATTTCGAGAACATTCTGTAATATGAGTTAGTACTTACCTATATTTTTATATAAAATTTAAAGTGTTAATAAATATTTATTATATAACGTTTTAATGTTATTTTATCAAAATAGATATCACTAATTAGCGCCGGAGAATATGAAACTTAAATAAGGAAAAATGCTAATAGGAAACCGGATTTCCATATTGCTTTTTATATTGGTACGTTTGTCGAACATAATGAACGTTGAACAACCGACGGGCTGTCTGTCTTCTTTTGACTGCTCACTGATTCAAGAGCTTGTTGTGGTCTGCGGGCATATTGTGCGCTCAGTTTTAATGCATGTCTTATTGACGTTTTGTTTTCTCTTTGAGATGTTATTGAACGGGTGGAATTACTATATGTTACACCTAATTGTGAACCGAATGATAAGTGTTTTATTAGTTGCCTAGTGAAGAAAATTATGAATCTTCTTCGCGAGTCAGTATTATTACTCGATCAGGTTATCCACCACCACAAGACAACATTATGAATACATTAAAAACAATCTATTTGTGATGTTATTTCCAAGCAACCTATTTTAGTAGAGGTGAAAGCGAGTCACACCAGAAAAGAAGTCAGCAGCACTGCCATATGCTAGGTATTCCAAATCTTATAAAGTAAACATTTATTTTTTGAGATACCGTACAGCTACATGTAGAAATTAATCGTCAGCCAAAACAATTAAGTATCATTTTTCTGTACGTGTCAGAGCCATGCTGCAGTTATATTAGATGTAGGTAGTTGTAGCACGAATGGGTCAGCTCGACCAGGGAAGGACCACGCTCTCACAGAATACCAGCGTGAAATAGTAGCTTAATGCTGCTGTATTTCGTACCGTGAGTGTAGAGAACCGGAGATCCTTCTTACTGGAAACGAGGCATTCCATGTTAGTCCTCACGGGTGACAACGCATCTGCATTTCGATTCTTAATCGAGGATGGATGTAGATGTCTATGGACCACAGCAACCACTTACCATCAGGTGAACTGTGTGCTCGATTGTCACCCTAACCCATAAAATTTTTTTTTGAAACATTAAACACTAGTTCGTTGAAAATTTTTATGAAATAACCAAAATATGGTCATCGAATTTGTATTAACACTATATCTACCTATGTTTTTTGAATTTTCTACTATAAATGGCTGTGTAATAGCTACATTTAGCGGTGTATTCACCTCGTCCATCGGTGATCAGAATGAAGCAGGAATCAAAGTAAGCGCCATGTGTTTAATCCTACTTCCTGGTGACGGTAGCGCTGCGGTGTCTACATGCGCAACGCGGGAAATGTCAAGGTCGCGTCCGCTCACTTCCTTCGCTTGCTTGCGATTACCGCCATAGTAAATGTAAATGTAGACTGAGAGAAAATATTAGATGTTTGAATGAGTTGTGTATGAATGATTTAGACTTGAATACTGTGTGGGATAATATAAAGAAAGGTTTGGTGGATACCGCCACCGAATTATGTGGTGTAAGTAAGAGAACAAATGAAAGGAAAAGTAATACGTTATGGTGGGATGATGAGGTACGGGTGGAAGTTGAATCAAAGAAGAAAGCATGGTTAGATTTACTAGCAACCAAAGCTGGTAATTCTTCTGGTATGAATGATGAGATTGAAAGAAAAAAGGCAGAATTTAGACGCCTAAATAAGAGAGTAAAAGAAGTTGTTGAAAGGAAAAAGAAAGAAAGAACGGATAAGAATGATAGAAGGATATCTGATAATTTCCAGGCTAACATAAAAATGTTCTGGAAACTCGTAAGAACTGCCAGGGGAAATACAAAACAGCCTATAATAAATGCTATAAGAGACGAGAATGGATGTATTCTGAATGATGAAGTTTCGAATTTAAACAGATGGAAGGAATACTTTGAAGGCGTATTTATGAGTGAAGAGTCGTCTGATTTAAATGAACTAGAAATTCCGAAAGAAGTGGAAAGGGGTATGGAGATAAGTGTAGATGAAATAATGAAAGCAATGAAAAGCATGAAAGCAGGTAAGGCAGCTGGATATGACAGAGTATCACTCGAGATGCTAAGGGCTGGAGAGGGAGTGGTGGCAGGCCTGCTGTACACCTTGTTTAATTTATGTTGGGAATTAAAACGGGTACCGGATGACTGGTGCAAAGCAGTAATAGTACCAATATATAAAGGAAAAGGGTCACAGCGGGACTGCAAAAACTACCGCGGTATCAGCTTGCTTAGTATTGTGGGTAAACTGTATGCTAAGGTGTTAATTGAAAGAGTTATGAAAGAAACTGATGGAAAAATTTGGGATGTGCAAGCGGGTTTTAGAAAGGGAATGGGGTGTACAGATCAGGTCTTTTCCATGCGCATGATTGCGGAGAAGTTTTTGGCCAAAAACCAGAAAGTTTTTTTGTGCATTCATGGACTTGGAAAAGGCTTATGACAGAGTGGACAGGAATGTGTTATGGCAAACACTGAACTCATATGGGTTGAGCGCTGGTTTGATACAGGCATTAAGGTCTCTTTATAGGGACTCTAGTGCTTGTGTCAGGATCAGTGGGGTCTACTCGGACTGGTTTGGCATCCAAAAAGGTGTCAGACAGGGCTGTGTGGCTTCCCCTTGGCTGTTCAACCTATTTATGGACCGGTGTTTGCAAACTTTGAAAGATGAAGAATGTGGTTTAAGAATGGGCGAGTTAACCGTCAAATGCCTTTTGTATGCCGATGATCAAGTCATATTTGCGTCATCGGCGTCTGAATTGCAAATGATGGTTACATTAATGAACTGGGAATTAAAAGAAAGGGGTATGAAAGTGAACACATGTAAGACGAAAGTGATGGTTTTTGAAAGAGAAGAAAGCAAAACGGTATGTGAAATAAGAATAGAAGGAGAGTTAATTGAGCAAGTGGATGAGTTTGTGTATTTGGGATGTGTATTTAGCAGGGATGGTAGATATGATAGGGATATAGAATGACGAGTAAATGCAGGGAATAGAGTGAATGGGGCACTACACTCTATTATGGAGAACCAGAATGTGTCAAAACAGGCACGTATGGTGATTCATAATTCTGTGTTAGTCCCTACTTTAATGTATGGTAGTGAAAGCTGGGTGTGGCAGAAGAAGCACGAAAGTAGAATAAATGCTGTAGAAATGCGGTCTTTAAGGAATATGCTAGGGTTGAATCTGAATGACAGGGTGAGAAATTGCGTGATAAGGGATAAATGTGGTATGCAAGATGATGTTGTGACCAGGATTAAGAAAGGAATGCTTCGGTGGTTTGGTCATGTGGAAAGAATGAATGAGGAAAGAGTGACAAAGCAAATTTATATGGCAGATGTGAACGGCCGAGTCGGGAAGGGACGCCCTAGGAAAAAGTTTATCGACCAAATTGGCGATATTTTGAAAATGGGCCACGTTAGAAGTACCCTTAACCGACGAGCATGTATGCGTAGATATATGGATGTGAAGGAGGCGAAAGAGGTGTGTCAGGATCGTGCCAAATGGAAGTCCGTAGTCTCTGCCTACCCCTCTGGATGACAGGCGTGAGTGTTTATGTATGTATTAAATGTAAGTTATACATTTTTCTATTGTGGATAAAATGAAGCGGAATGACCAAACATAAGCAGTTAGCAAATTAGAAATTACTATAGTGCGTTGAGGTAGTACTGGACGGATTTTCGACTAGTTAAAAGAGTCCGGCAAAAACTCTATTTTCTCGACATCTCATCGTTAAGGGTTAAACGTAGTTTAGCTGTGAGAAGCTTTTACTTTTGTAAACTCAACGGTTTCTGCTTAAAACGTGTGCGAAGACAGGACATTATTTTTTATATGCATGATGAAGAATTGGCCATCAAGGGGTTAGACCGGACGTCGCTAAAAATCGCAAATAAAAGTGATATGGAAAGACCGGACGGACGAAAAAAATACAAAAATTACCTTGTTTTATAAAATGCCACGCAGCACACGCCCTACTTCCCGGAGCGACTGGCTAGAACTTGGGGTCGGGGCAGAATGAAAAGGCGTCTTGTACCATATTGCCAACTTTTAAAAATATAGCATAATTCACCGGAATTTTTTTGACTTTTATGGTCTTGCCCCATCACCGAACTTACCCCAACGCTACTACATATATAATTCATTTATTACGGTCATAAAAGTCTACTGTTGGACATAGACTTCCCCCATTCCTACGAAACCTCATTCTATGAGAATATTTACAATTGTTGACACGTTTATCAGGTGGCTGGACAACCGTCATTTATTAATTTGAGCTTGAGATTATTAATTACAGCAGACCCCCGGTAATCCGGCCCCTGGCTAATCCGTCCCCTTGTAAACCGACATATCTTTAACTTGTAGGTAGATCCGAGTCGCGCTATGAATCCGCCACGGGGAGAGGTGCCCTTCGCGAGGTACGTCGAAAAACAGGTTGCAATTACGAGTAGTTCCTGCCACCACGAATCTAGCTTGATGTGTATTGTCTTAGTTCCAATGTTACTTTGGTAGCGGCCTAGTGGGCATTTATTATTTACTGTTAATATTAGGTATTAATTGTGCATGCAATCTGTCGGATTACAAAATACTATTTTTCAATAAGTTCCGGACTACGAGGGATTCTGGCAATATTCTATAGTTCGACAAATTCGATAATCCGACACCGCCTTGTAAAATGTTTGTCGGATTACCGCCTGTTAACTGTATTATCAGGAAGATGCTATTGCCCATCGTCTGTTTTAGTATCCAACTGTCACCTGTTACGACACACAAGGGATAATGTGAGGTAGATGATTCTTTTATCCCGCTACATTTACACCACATAAATTCATCTTTATATATTTTATCTTCTTCTATACGATAAGGAGGACAAACGAGCACACAGTCCACCTGACGGTAAGTTGCTGTAGCACATAGACATCTACATCTATCCTCGATTACAAATCAAAATTCAGATGCGCTGTCACCCGTGAGTACTAAGATGGAATGTCTCCTTTCCAGTAAGAAGAGTCTCCGATTCTCTACAATCACCATACGACACACAGCAGCGTTAAGCTAATATTTTACGCTGGTATTCTGTGGAACGTGGTCCTTCCCCGGTCGAGCCGACTTATTCATGCTACAACTATACTACGTTACCAAACGTAATTTTACATCGCTAGGAATTCCTTCTATATGGGGAACGCAAATTCAACAGCCAGACTATTTGTTCCGTGAGAGATTCAAACTCGCGTGCGCGGCCATATCTTCGCAGTTCGCAGTCCCAGCTAAACGCTGAGTATTTAGGCTTACGGCGACTAAACCGACCTTCTCTGAGTTAATAAAGTAACCAAGTGACGACGTAATGATGCATGTCATGATAAGCAAATTTGTTTACTTGTCCTACAATAAATTGCACCAAGTAATATACCTAACTAAGGTAATTTGAAAGGAAGTTGACAGCTGACGGCTAGGTTACAAAAGTGTGTTATACTTATTAAGTAATTTCCTGCGTGTTTTCCTGAACGATAAGAGATTGTCAAGGTTCATGACTAATTACTTCTGCGTTACGTTAATCTCAGACTGCACGGAAATCACTTTGAAACTTTTTTTAAAATAAGGCATTACAGTTATTACTGAATTCATTGAGGCAGTGCCAAGGTTAGCTCGAGCCTATTTTTTAACTGAAAACAGTTATTTAGTAAAACCTACATCATGTGCGTAGTATTTCGCCTTTCCTGATGTGTTATTTAGGATATTTTAATTCGAGTAAGGGTTGCTTTTAATGGGGAAGATATTCAGCCCATATACACCTACATTTATTCGTACTAACACATTTTGATTCCTAATCGTATACAGTTGTAGGATCCATATTCGATTGAGAATCGAAATATGTTAGTACAAACAATTAAAACATCTTAGAGTACAAATAGAAGTGTTTTCACTTCTCGGGCTTTCTGAGGCTTCCTACGGCTGAACGCTCAATTACCAGAAAAATTACTAGTACAGTATACTCCATACTATATATATATATATATATATATATATATATATATATATATATATATATATATATATATATATATACCTTAAAAAGCGTTTAACGATCACGCTAATACAATTCTAAATAAATCCGAAGGAAATGCACGCGGAGTATATAAAATGAACTGCACGAGGTTTTCGAAACTCTTACTGCAACACATTATTGCACTGATATATGCCTTAGTGCTGTAGATAACAACCTAACATAACCTAAACGACAATGGATATTGAAAAATAGAAAAATAGATAAGAATAATAATAATATATACTTATTAGGTATTAGTAATAAAGTTATATATATAAGATTATAAAGTCAACATAATAGCAAGATGACATAGGTTTATATATTACTGTCTTGAACGAACATTCGTTCAAGATTATTTTGTTATCTATATAATTGTGTACTATTGTGTCCAATATTAGGAGCACATAAGGTGGTTCATTGCTATGTAAAAGAGCGCCTCTCGCCATCAAACGTAAAAGTTTGGCGAGTATAGAGTTAAGTAACACCACTGTATTATACATTCATTAATAAAAAAATAAAAAAATACCGGCAACGTCCAATGTGCCGACATTGCGGTGTACTAGTGGTACACTGTTGCAGCGTAAGCACCAAAGACTGTGCATATATTCTCTATGGTAAGCACATACACGTCCGAGTTACTCGTCCGGGTAGTTCCGTCCGCCATCGGTCGACAAAATCGGTTTTGGTGTACACGTACCGTTTGTAAGAATTTGCCGGCCGGCCGTCCCCGCGCCCGACTTCAGCACCCGTCCTCGGACTATCAATCCTAAATTAATAATTAAAATGCAGACTTTTTATAGAATAAGAGTGACAAACAAGTATCACAGTCCACCTGATGGTAAGTGGATGCTGTGGCTCTTAGACATCTACATTTATCCTCAATTAAGAATCAAAATGTAGATGCATTGTCACCCCTGAGGACTAAGATCGAATGCCTCGTTTCCAGTAAAAAGAGTCTCCAGTTCTCTATACTCACCATACGAAACTCAACACTGAGTTACTATTTTACGCTAGTATTCTGTAAGAGTGTGGTCCTTCCCCGGTCGACTCATTCCCACTACAACCATAATATAGCTGCTGCATGGTTACTCTTAACGTTTATTACCACGTTTTACGTTTTCCGTGGTAGAGTCATCCTGTAAATATCCCTTCACTCTATTTCTTTACCCTGGAACCCCATTCCCTTTTTTGCAGAAATGGTAATGAGATGTTAATGATTCCAAGTGTATTCATAGGAACACCTAATTTTTCTACCCTATCCGAATCCGTATTAAATGTAAGTATGTAGACTTGATTGACTGGATTGTAAAAAATATATATAAAAATCTCATTGGAACAGTAAACCACGCGATCAGTAAAAATAGTATGCGTGTTTACGATTACTATACGCGTTTTATAATTACTCAGTGAGATCGAAACAAACACGTTCTATGAATAAATGATTGATATTGTAAAACGTATTAACGACGCGACGTCCGCTTAAAGTCGATTTTTTTATAGACATAACATAACATAAACACTCACGCCTGTCACCCAGAGGTGTAGGCAGAGACTACAGACTTCCATTTGGCACGATCCTGACACAACTCTCTCGCCTCCTTCACATCCATACACCTACGCGTACATGCTCGTCGGTTAAGGGTACTCCTAATTTGGCCCGTTTTTAATAAATCGCCAATTTGGTCGATAAATTTTCGCCTAGGATGTCCCTTTCCTACTCTGCCATTCACTTCTGCAACATAAATTTTCTTTGTCAGTCTTTCCTCATCCATTCTTTCCACATGACCAAACCACCGAAGCATTCCTTTCTTAATCCTGGTCACAACATCATCTTGCAAACCACACTCTTCTCTTATTACACAATTTCTTACCCTGTCATTCAGATTCAGCCCTAACATACTCCTCAACGACCACATTTCTACTGCGTTTATTCTACTCTCGTGCTTCTTCTGCCACACCCGACTTTCACTACCATACGTTAAAGCAGGGACCAACACAGCATTGTGAATTGCCATACGTGCCTTTTTCGATACATTTTGACTCTTCACAATAGAGTGTAGGGCCCCATTTACTCTATTTCCCGCATTCACTCGTCGTTCTATATCCTTATCATATCTCCCATCCCTGCTAAACTATCATATATGTATCAGAGTACAATCTGCCACTTTGCCTGGCATATGTGGACTATGAGAAAGCCTTTGATTCCGTCGAAATTTGGGCGGTGCTACAGTCCCTTCAGCGGTGCCAAGTTGACTGTCGGTATATCGAAGTGCTGAAGTGTTTGTACAGTAGGGCTACGATGGCTATCCGAGTATAGAACCAGAGTTCGAAACCTATCCAACTGCAGAGAGGTGTAAGACAGGGTGATGTTATATCCCCGAAACTCTTCACCGCTGCGTTGGAAGACGTTTTCAAGCTACTGGACTGGAAAGGATACGGTATTAACATCAATGGCGAGTACATCACTCACCTTCGATTTGCCGACGATATAGTCCTTATGGCAGAATCGCTGGCGGACCTTAGCACTATGCTTAATGACCTCAATGGTGTCTCCCAACGGATAGGTCTTAAGATGAACATGGACAAAACAAAGATCATGTTTAATGTCCATGTCACACCTATGCCGGTAGTTGTTGGGAGCACTATGCTCGAAGTTGTTGACGAGTACGTTTACCTGGGACAAATAGTCCGACTAGGTAAGTCCAACTTCGACCGAGAGGTCAATCGACGGATTCAACTCGGCTGGGCAGCGTTCGGGAAATTACGACATATCTTCTCGTCAGGTATACCTCAATCTCTGAAAACTAAAGTGTATAACCAGTGTGTGTTGCCAGTGATGCCTTATGAATCGCAGACGTGGTCCTTCACTGCTGGCCGTATGAGGACGCTCAAAGTCGCTCAGCGAGCTTTGGAGAGGGCTATGCTCGGAGTTTCTCTGCGTGATAGGCTCAGAAATGAGGATATCCGCAGTAAAATCAGAGTGACCGACATAGCCCAACGGATTAGTAAGCCGAAGTGGCAATGGGCCGGCCATATAGCTCGAAGAACCGATAACCGATGGGGAAGAAAGGTTCTCGAGTGGCAGCCTCGTACCGGTAGGCGTAGTGTAGGGCGACCCCCCACTAGATGGAGTGACGACCTAGAGGCATCCTAAGCCTTTTTGATGGCACTTTTATTACATACTCCTGCACAAGCTCTACAATATGTTTAAATTGTTCTTGATTAATACGAAAATATTCAGTAAATTTAGAATCGCTGTCTTTTAAGTGTTTCATTATCAATAGCTGGAACCATCCTTCCTCATTTCTCTTCATAAATAATCGATGCCTTGTTGCCTTTATTTTTCTTCGTATACGGTCGTCTTGTGCCTCTTCTCCAAGTAACACAAGCACCGCCAAAAGTGTTGAATTTATATCCATTTTATGAACAAATATCACACACAACCACACGTGAGCACTGTCGGCTACTTACTGTTGTTTGATCGAAAGTCTAGACGTCGTCCGTTGCTAATATGTATTGACCGCTGACGCTGTGCCAGGCGTTCAGACGCCGATCGGAACGTTTACGCTGAAGTCGGACGTCGCGTATAGCATTTAATAGGAGACCGTAGCCTTAGACATGCAGGAAGTCGATGCATGCAGGTGGCTCAGGACCGTGCTTTGTGGCGTTACTTGGGGGAGGCCTATGTTCAGCAGTGGACTTGTGAAGGGCTGTAATGATGATGATGATGATCCCTGCTAAATACGCAGCCCAAATATACAAACTCGTCTACTTGCTCGATCAACTTCCCTTCTATTCTTATTTCGCAAATCGTTTTACCTTCTTCTCTTTCAAAAACCATAACCTTCGTCTTACTTGCGTTCACTTTCATACCCCTTTCTTTTAATGATCTGTTCATTAATGTAACCATCATTTGCAACTCAGCCGCCGACGACGCAAGGATAACTTTATCATCGGCGTACAAAAGGCATTTGACGGTTAACTCACCCATTCTTAATCCGCATTCTTCAACTTTCAAATTTTGCAAACAACTGTCCATAAATAGGTTGAACAGCCACGGGGAAGCCACACAGCCCCGTCTGACACCTTTATGGATGTCAAACCAGTCCGAGTAGACCCCGTTGATCCTAAACTAACCTAAACTTTTTTTTTATAGAATATGAGTTACAAACGAGTCCACTTGATATTACATGGATGCTGTGACCCATAGTCATTTACGTCTACCAAAATGCAGATGCTTTGTTACCCCAGCCGTGAGGGGTAAGATGAAATGCCTAGTTTTCAGTAAAAAGGGGCTCCGGTTCTCTACACTCATCATGCAAGAAGCAGCATTTCGCGCTGGTTTTCTGTAAGAGCTTGATGCTTCCTTGGTCGGGCGACTCTTTCGTGCTACAACCACAATAAAAATACAGCGTGGTTCTACCATGTCCATGTGTAAGAAGCGTGGCTCTATCATGAATAATAATAATGACCTAACAAAACCGGATACCTTATAGATATAGCAGTCCCTAATACGCACAATCTACAATAGCTAAAAAACTCTCTAAATATGCAGAAATCATTAGAAAGTAATCATAGTGCCCATTGTACTATCGACGACCGGCGTAAATACCGAAGCAATTACACCAATCTATAAAAACTTTAAATTTACGACCCAACACATACAAACTGTTACAGAGAGCTGTAATACAAATACATGCAGAACAGTTAGGAAGTTCCTGCAAACTGAAGAACAAACCACACCTATACTTAGAGAAATTGCCTCACAACCTGACACATAGGTAACTGAATAAGGTAGCTCACAGGATAGTACCAAATCCAGCACTAAAATATACGCTTGGCTTAGGCCCGTACTATTAGTAAACCGGTAAAAGCCGAGATATGAAAGTAAAATACATAATAATAATAATTTTATGGGTATATATAACTAATTATATTTTTACACAAACCTTGGACCCATTGCCACTAACACACGGTCGTCATTATTATCTACAGTAACAATAAGTTACAAATTATTAGGTCTTTTAAATTAGAGTAGTTAAATATGTATTATTTCTGTATACAAAACAATAGATGTAGGTGGTTTCGAATGCCACCATTTGGTAGTTACGAAGAGCCGTAGGGCTTGGCGTAACGACGAAGTCAATGGAGCGCAGTTCCCCCGAGCCTTTCTTATTATAAGCAGTGATTTCAGCCTAAGAAAAACCAAGGAGTACTTTAACGATGTTTGCATTTGTGTTTCTGGTATTTTTATTATTTAGGTACACAAATAGTAACATTATTATAAATAATATTTTAAAATAACCAGGCGCAACGCGTAAGAGCTGATTGTAAGTGAATGAAATTTTACAAATGAAAATTTGGACAAGGCTTTCATAGAAATATAAATTAGTTCTGTAAAGTACGTAGAATGGTTCCTATTTTGTACCATTCACGGCGTTCTAATGTGGTATCTGGGATGATAAAAATTTACAATTTGTTTTTCTTTTCCTTATTGAAACTGATAGATTTAGCATATGGACAATTTTTGTTTTAAATCTGAACCTTAAAGTATATTTACATTACACGGAATCAAAATCATATAAGGAGGCAATATTGGAAGTATTTAAAGTAAGCATTAAATAATCTCGTTAAATATAACATTCGTATAATTGTTCCGTTGGAAATTTCCTGTCTTTAAAATCAAGTGAGCGGAAACTACGTTACAGGATCAAGTATAAAATAATGAGAACAAGATAATTATACAAAATAGAAAACGATACATCCAGTGATCTATGTTTAGGTACTTTAGCTTGATTAAAGTTATTAAGATTAAACAGTTAATTGTAAGTATAGTAAAATCAATCCTTATATCATGAGTTGTAATTAGAGGTTGCAATCGAATATTCGAATATTCGAATTATTCGAATTTTATTTCCAAATTTATATTCGAATAGTAAATAAATACATATTCGAATATTCGAATAACTACCAAAAAATACTAGTCAAGTCTATGTTGGTAGAACTTAAAAATTGTTGTCGGCAGCACTGCTTAACGGCTTGAGTGACTTGACGCCATTTTGTTGAGTTCATTCAATTACAGAACGCGTTGTTATATACTTGCAAAGCTGTGCATTTTGTCTTTTGTGAAGTGATTTGATTCTGGTGTTTATATAAAAGTATTTGTGGATTGTTTTGTGTAAGTATTGTGTATTTCGTTATTTTTTTGCAAACACGGTGGTTAAATTTATGACTTAACCTAAAAACTCAATTTGCACTGATCACGAAATACCTACGTTATATGTATTTACAAGTATCAAATTCAATTACATTGCAGATCAGTTGACGATGGATAAATTGGTTTTTAAAGAGTACACAAAACGTACGTTTGACAAATCTTCAGTATGGAACTCTTTCTTACGTGGAAGTCACGCAAAACGCAAATTATGCAAAAGAATTCTTCAATGCCCAAATACATGCTTACACAATCACTTGAAGAAACAACATCCAAGTGTACCTGGTTAGTCTTTTTTTTTTTTTTATAGAAAAGGGGGCAAACGAGCATGCGGCTCACCTGATGTTAAGAAGTCACTCATTTAACTTACTTTTACGGCTTTTACCTTTATTAACTACTTGTTCACTTACATTTATTACTTTTGACCAAAAGGTATTAATGTTTTAACTCATAAGATTTTTTTTATTGTTCGGTCTACTAGATACAAGAAGAAATATTCGACAGATTCCAGCGACTGCTACGCCTACCACTCCCACAAATGAGGTAGTACAAGAACAAGATCAGCGGCCCATGCCCAAGACAAAAAAAGTCAGAATTGACGATTACTATCAGAACACCAAAGAAGATAAGAAGATATGGAAACTTCCAAAATGACTGCGTGTGATGGTCAACCATTCAACGTTTTTTGCAAATCAGAATCTATACGTATGTTTTTTTTTTAAAGTGGATACGAAGCTTTGCCGAAATCTCCGAACACAATTAAGAAGATTGTTATAGAAAAAAGTGACCAGTTAAAACAAGAACTGACAAAAGAATTGTCGGTTTTAAAAGCAAAAGGACAGAAATTTTCCGTCTCTCTTGATGAGTGAACATCAGCTAGCAACCGGCGTTATTTGAATATGAACATTCAATGCCCTAATTTCAATGACAATGACAAGCCTTTCAAAAACTTGGGATTGGCAAGAATTACAGGTAGAGGAACATCGGAAAGATGTAATCATATTTTGCGGGTTAAATTAGGGTCCTACGATCTATTTTTAGAAGATGACGTAGCAGGTGTAGTGACAGACGGTGCTAGCGTTATGACTGCCATGGGTCGTCAAATATCTTCATTTCAACAATTATGCCTCGCACATGGAATTCAGTGTGCAGTGGTGGATGTCATATATAAGAACTTATATAGTCAGAGTGTAGAAACTGTCGAAAATTCAGAAGAAATAGACACAGAGGAGACATTATCTACAATAGTAGATTCAGAGGCAGAAGAATCCGAAGATGAAGAAACGGATGAAAATGACGATGGGCAAGGTTTTGTAGTTAGTAATGCAGAAACCAGAAGTGAATCCAGGCTTAATGTCGATTATAAGGATTTGATTGTTAAAGTACGAAAGGTAGTGAAATTTTTCAAGAAGTCTCCAACTAGGACAGAAGTTTTAAATAAACATGTCCTTGAAGATAACAAAAGAGCGGGCCTGGTTTTAGATTGCAAAACGCGGGGGAGGAGCATGGCGGACACGGTTTCAAAATTTTTGCTTTTAAAGGATGCAATATTAAAGGCACTGATTGACTTGAAAGAAAAAACTATGTTCAGTACCTACGAGCTTGATCTTTTGCAGGATTTATCTACGACTCTCACTATCGTAAAAAGCACTGTAGAAGCTATTTGCCAAGAAAAGGCGAATTTATTAACTGCGGATACAGCCCTGCAATTCATGGTCACTAAACTACAAGTGAACAATGTGGTTATCAGTAGTAGACTCCTTCAGGCTTTAACATTAAGAATCGCTCAACGCCGACAAACAGATAATACCCAACCTACCAAATACTACTAGGAACAATCTTCTACTGTCTTCCCTAAAGTAGGAAATGATGTTATCACCAAAGTCATAGTTGACATACAAAAAAAATACTTTAATCGCTTCTGATGACGAAGATGACATGTTTCTAGCAGATCTACAGCATTGTCAAAATGAAGAAGCGTCTAGAATCACAAATATGTCAATAAAAGAACAGCTGCAGAAAAAATAGACGATGAAATGTGTGCAAGGCCTTCTACGTCCACGGCAATTTGCGAAGATGATCTAGAATCATCAATAAAAATGCAGATGGCTTTATATGATGCAGGAGCGCCAAGACAAATACACCTAACTCAGGCTTATGACGTGTTAATGTGCATTCCACCAACTACAACCTCTATGTGGAATAGTTTACCACCGGCGATTTTTCCGGACCGATACGACCTGGGGACCTTCAAGAAAAGAGCTTACTCTTTTCTAAAAGGCCGGCAACGCACCCGCAATTCTCCTGGTGTTGCGGTTGATCATGGGCGGCGGTAGTCACTTAACATCAGGTGAGCCGCATGCTCGTTTGCCCCCTCTTCTATAAAAAAAAAAAAAAAAAAAACTAGTGTAGAGTGCGAAAGGGTATTTTCTTCTACGAAGTATATCTGCAATCATCTCAGATGTAAATTAAGCAATGATTCCTTAGACGCCTTAAGTTTCCTCAGGTCTCACTTTCAAAGAAAACGTAAAAAACAATAATTATTATGAGCTGTGTTGATTTTATATTATAATAGGTAAATCTGATTTAATTCTGAGTGATTATTGATGAATCTGATTTATTAGTGTAATATTGCATATGAAAATGATACTGCAATGCCTTTACGTCACCTTTACATTTGTGATACTTTTTATTTTTATTATTAACGAGTTTAAGACTTTTTGAATTGTTTGAGAATTTTATAATTATTTTGATTAACATGTTCACGTATAATCGTGAGATTTATAAGAACATAAGGTTCCTACTATGTTTAAGAATTTGATAATACTTTTTATTTTACTAAACACCGAGTTTATATTGTTTAAAGATAAATGATGATTCTATTCGTGTTAGTATGTTAGATTATTTGCAATGTTAATTATTGTGTTTTGATTAACATGTTCATGTATAATCGTGAGATTTATAAGAACATGTTTCCTACTATGTTTAAGAATTTGATAATACTTTTTATTTTACTAAACACTGAGTTTATATTGTTTAAAGATAAATGATGATTCTATTCGTGTTGGTATGTTAGATTATTTGCAATGTTGATATTGTTCTGTTCCTAAAGCAATAAAAGCTGATATTTGAAGTGTTTTTTTAATATATTCGAATATTCGAATAATATTCGAACAGCACTGAAAAAATATTCGAATATTCGAAAATCAAAACTATCGAATATTTGCAACCTCTAGTTGTAATATAAATTGACAAGAAAAAATACATTAAAAATAAAAAATACAAATAAATGTTACAAATACAAATTTTGCCTCTGAAAATATACGACGACAGTAGTAAGCAATTACTAACTCATGTTTTGCTTTAATTTGACTATAATCTCTGAGCTACATCTGCATCACAATGTAGTTCTACCGAACGCAATCTAACAAAACACGACAGAAAACTAAAAAACTGAAAATTAAAATAAAAATCGCGAAGATGTTATACAGGCACCTAACAAAATATCATATACTTAATTATTTTTGTTCGGGGTCTAAATTATCTAAAAATCTTATTTTTAATTTTAATTAAAAGATTATAAATTTAACAAAGGATTTATTTTAACAAAAAGCCACACTAATACCTCTACGGTCGTCCTAGCGCGGTTATATAGCAGTTTTCGTGGTCGTTGAAGCGTCAAGTGCGAGCGACCAAGCGCCTGCACTTTCCCACCGGAGCGGAGCGCGTCGCTTTGTCACCCGAAGCCCTACACAACTAATTAAGTCATGATGGGTAAATCTATTGGAAGATTGACGACCTTGAATAAGAACATCTATGGTTAAATTATATAAAATAATGTTGATTGACATGGTTTAATATATGGGTATATAAGGAGCCGTGGTAGCTCAGATGGTTAACGCTCGCTGTAAATATAACAGAACGCGAGTAACCCGGTTCGATCCCCGCCGGCGCCAATGAAATTGTTAATTGCAATTTTAAGTGATTTTGATTTTACCACGATTTTACCACTGATTTACCACGTGCTCGGCGGTGAAGGAAAACATCGTGAGTTCGTGAGGAAACTTGCATGTCTGAGAAATAAGAAAAAAAAATATTTCGAAGACATGTGAAGTTCGCCAACACGCATTCGGGTAGCGCGGCGGACACTTCCTTGCCCTAAAACCCTCTCAGAAATGAGGGGAGGCCTGTGCCCAGCAGTGGGACTTATATAGGCTGTAACTTTTTACTTTTATATAACTCCACGTTTCCCGTTTATAGACTTTAGCTTTCATATTTAAGATATCGGTATTAAGCAATATAATTTTTAAGTAACATTTCAAATAAAATATTTTAAAATATTTTTTTAAAAGATTTTATTTACTAATTTACTTCTTTAAAACGGAAAGACACTATTAATATTATCTTTTCTTCGGCTCTGATAAAAGAAAAAATATTTACTTCTTAAATTATTTATCGACTTTATATGTTTAAAAGGCACCCGGACACACGGCTGGGAACGAACGTAATTCTATGCAATAATTTGTTAGCATTTATTTAAATATGTTATTTGATTAAATAAACCGATGTTAGAAAATTGGACAAGTTTTATAGAGCATAATATACCAATGTTATCGAAAAGGCGCAAACGGCTGAAAGTCCGACACGTGTGATCTTATTATAAAAAAAAGTTAAACGCCGCTCATAATACTATGTTTTTATAATGCGATGTGGTCGGTTGCGTCACTCGCGTGCTGTTAGTTAACCATTTATAAGCGCGTGTTACACAGCGAGAGTGCATTCTCTGCAATCTACTGACAATGACAGACCATCCCCGCTTTCCAAGTTCATTGACAACGAAAGTACGATTGTACAGATATACAGCCAATTAAAAGCGCTGCGGTATTGTGTGAACAACATCGATTACAACAGAGTTGTTAGTCATTAGATGTTAAATGTATGAATAGAGAAGTTTGGCTTGACAGCTAGATAGCACCGATGTTAAGCGCTTGATTGCGGCGCCGTGGGCCGCGAGTTTCCATACGAAACAAGTAGCTTATAAGATTATACAAATTATTGTTCGGTGTCCGAATGTGTTTTTAAAAACACAGCTAATCTGTTTAATTTGTGAACATAGGTTAGTTTACACATCTCGATATGTACATATAATAAAATATAAGGTAGGTTCTAGCTATGTCCCGCCAGTAAGTAGTGAGTGCAACATTAATTAATTTGTTATCTTCTGATGCTAAGTTCTGAAACGTGCAAGCTCATGGGTTACATTATATTGAATACTAGCTTGCCAGGCAGACGTTGTTCTGCCCTTTTTGACGATCCTTTGTCATGCCCTATTAAAAATTATTAAATTCGTAAAAAAAATTTTTGGGTCACTTATGAGCAAAAAAATTATCCTATCTCTCAAGTTGGATCAAACTGCATACGGTTTGCAAATTTGATTAAAATCGGTTAAGTAGTTTCGTAGTCCATCGCGGACAAACAACGTGACACGCAATTTATATATAATATTAAGATTAATAGGGAAAATTTAAAGCTATAGTGGATAGGTCATTGAGTTATACAAAATATATAAATCAATGGGATAGGTATAATTTTGTACATATAATAATAGTCAACATTTTGTCATATAGTCATTTAGTATTCATGATAGGTATCTAGTCAATGCATTTCAATAATAAAATATTGTCGTGTTGTTTGTCCCTGTGCAATTTATATTTCTAAAACGTCTGCACAATGCAGCAGAAATTTCAATTGTATAACTACTAATGTAAAAAATTTGTGGTATTAAGATAAAATTGTCATACATTCATTAATTACGACCTATAAAGTCCACTGCTGAAGATAGTCCTCCTCCATAGATGGCCTCATAAGGGGGATTTTGCCATAGTTGCCACGCTTATTTATTTATTATTATTATTATTTTAAGCTGTTATCGGGAAGACAACTACCCATCTCCTGCTTCAGTTTTCCTCTACCGCCTCTTACGACACCCATGACCCACGATATGGGGTAATGACATTTTTACACCGCCACTACTCGGAAGAAAAATGGTCATTTAACGTAATTAGCGCGTGACGCGAGAGAGAGTGGAAAGTAGAGTAACCCAAAAGCAATATTGGTCTTGATTGTTTTTTTTTTCTTTTATATCATCAGTCAAAAGTTCACCCTAGAGGGTCTCTTCCTTCTTAATGGTCACGCTTGATTTGATTGTCGATTCACAGTACCAGATGTCGCACTTTTGACGATGCTGCACATCGCCATTATTATTGCACGCCTGGCGTAAACGAGATGGCTATACCGGCAACTATAGAAAGCCCTAAGATTTTTCTTACACATATCACAGGAAGCAATGGGGTGATAGATTATCTTACGGCGCTACGATGTTGTGACTGGATTCAACATAAATAAATTTTAATTTAAAATAATTACGAAATATTATATTATATTATAATTACGAAATATCAATATTGCTTTTTTATAGAATGGGGTGACAAACGAGCACACATTCCACCTGATGGTAAGTGGATACTGTGGCCCATAGACATCTACATTTATCTTCGATTTAGAATCGAAATGTAGATGCGTTGTCAATTCTGAGGACTACGATAGACTGCCTGGTTTCTAGTAAAAAGGTTCTCTGGTTCTCTACACTCACCATACGAAATACAGCAGCATTAAGCTGCTATTTTAGGCTGGAATTCTATGACAGCGTGGTCCTTCACCGGTCATGCTGCCCCAGTCATATTATATTTTAAAAAAGACAGACCATATAAGTATATAAAACGTCGAAATGGATGAGGAACTGTACATGAATGTCCTTTGTAGGTAATTTGTACTTTAAATGTAAAAACTGAGAAGGCTCTTTTATAAAACGTTTGTAAAGATATTAAGGGGTAATACTAAAATGTATTTGACAATGTTCTTTTACGTATTCATCTATTAGGTATCGTGGCTGTGGCACAGTGAGCAAAGCGACGCGCGTCGCTGAGCTCACTTAATGCACTTCACTGCCAAGGCCGGCGTGCTTTCTCCGATCTAAACCATTACGTTGCGTTCGATATCACTTGTATAACCATTATTAATCTTATGTAATTGTTATGTGATTCAATATTACACAAAAACAACATAGGTCGATAAAGTGCGATAGTTATTTAATAATAATGACCTTTATATACAGTTAGTAACAGTAGAGTCGTGGTAGGTGTTGCGCTAAGCGGTCGCGGTAGATTCAAATCTAGAACTCCGAATTTGATGTCTACCGGCACTAATGTAAAAAAAGTACCTATTATACGTGCTGTGCGGTGAAGGAAATATCGTGAGGAAACCTACATCTAAAAAAATATTGCGAGATCATATGTAGTCCGCCAATACTGGACCTGCACTGCAAAAAACTGAAGGTTATATTTTTCGGTGTTGTTAAGGGTATATTTGTTATTGATTTGATCGGACAGTTATATTCATGACTTGTAATCATTCTTTTTATATTTATTCTTCTTATTATATATAATTATACACATTATGATATCAGCAGTGTACAATAAATGTAAAACTTCTCAAAATTCGTGTGTTTTTTTTATATTTTACTCAAATCATCTCTGTTCTTCAAGATTTTCGTAGTTATCAATATTACGTAAGCCGGAGTTTTAAACACATCTTCTAACGTAACTTGTTTACATATTCATAAACGCGTGAGTTAAATATAGTCTTTAAGATAGTTTCCGACATCCTTGGCTACCGTAATCAATGGTGATTGCCGGTCGCTCTTGACCTAAACTCTGCTTCAAACTATCGGCATCCGTTGTTTCCGTATTTAAGGTTCGCCTTATTGATATGTCACTTCCATGAGGACAATGTTATACAGGTTAATAATCTGGGTTAAAAATATTAGACAACGTTTTTTTGACACTGTGTATAAGATTGTATTATTGTTTTTTTTATCTTTAAATCCATAACTCATTTCCCAAACACCACTATTATAAATCTGCAGGACTTTTTTTAGTTCTACGCGGTTAAAAGCTATTAAGAAATATGGTAACAAAGATATTCAAGCAATATCAAGTATTATATTATATTTCGCCAACTATAGCTCCAGCTGAGCTCGTAAAGTTTAGGGGTAAAAAATCTCCGAAATTTTTCAAAATTAAAAATTGATAGAGACACAAAATCCACCTATTTTTCATTCAACAGGTTGATGTCCTGTTATAACTTTGAGTATTCAAAGTGTCATAATAAAGATATGAGAGATATAATAGATGTTGTCTCTGCTGCCCGGAACACGCTCGAGGGCGCGGAAAGATTATCTTCACGTCTAATTTCGTCATCGTCCCTATTTTTATTCTCTTTATCGTGCATGTAAGTTAACCCTTTGAGTTAGAATGTATTAAAACTGAAGGCAATAAAGCAGTTCCCTCAATATAGCCTCATAGCCTGACATTGTATGATTGCGACCTTTTTCTTTTTTAAACATTGTACAATTATTAATACTTTATTGTTTATTACTATTTTAATTTCTCAACACGGGCTGCTAAAGGCTTATGGATTTTATATCACTAATACATATTGTATAATTGTTTACTTTATGATTATTAATTTTAATTATTATTTTATAAGTAATAACCACTAATTTTTGTTGTTATAATTGGATGCAATTTTTTAAATTTTTTTGCATGTAAAATTTAACTTTGTGGCGTGTTGGATTTTCTGTGAGCAACAAGAGTTTTTGAACATACATAATACCCTTTAATAAAATTGATTTTATTCATGAGAGTTCTGAATAACCGAATAATACATTTAAAGATACGTCTGTAAAGAATATCTCTTTCTCTGTGATATAATTCATTATGTTGATGTCTGCAATAGAACTGAAGGAGGTAATTGACATAGTTTGACTAATTAAGTCTGATCATATACCTAGAAAAATCTGACAACCGATGAAGAAGATGTATTCCTGAGTAGCAGCTTCGTACCGGCAAGTGGGGTGTAGGGCAGTCTCCTCTAGATGGAGTGACGACCTACTGAGCTACGCAGGAAATCGATGGATTCTAGTGGCTCAGGACCGTGTTTTAACACAGTTATTAGGGGAAGATCTATATTCAGCAGTGGACGTATAATTGGTTGTAAAAGTAAAGTAAAGTTACAGCCTATACACATCCCACTGCTGGGCACAGGCCTCCCCTCATTTCTGAGAGGGTTTTAGGGCAAGGAAGTCTTCGAAATATTTTTTCTTATTCCTCAGACATGCAGGTTTCCTCACGATGTTTTCCTTCACCGCCGAGCACGTGGTAAGTCAGCACTTAAAATTGCAATTAACAATTTCATTGGTGCTGGTGGGGATCGAACCCAGGTTACTCGCGTTCTGTTATATTTACAGCGAGCGTTAATTATCTGAACTACCACGGGTCACATCGGCAATTGGTTGTAACTATCATGAAATGAAGATGAATAAAATATTTTCAATTACTGAATTCACCAATATACAAAGTAGGCAAGGTGCACGAAGACGTTCAAATGAAGCTAAAGGATACAGTAATATTTCTCAAGATAAGATATATTTTGCTAAGTAGAATCTTTATGAAAAACAAATTATTTCAAAAATAAACAGAAATCTTATCATTGACGACATGACAAATAACTCATTGTCAGAATCATGTCTCATGTGTAACGGATCAAGGTCTCGTAAATTACAACAGTTCGTTGTTTGTAGATGTACAAGTTGGAATTTATTATGTAACAATGAATAATAATTAGTTATATTTAGGTGAAACTTAGTAGTATTCCAAAATTTGTCTCTAGCCGGTAATTTATAAGGTTCTATTTAAAATTGTGCGACTTAGTTGCGATATTTTTTATATAAAGAAAATAGGTAACAAACGAACTCACAGTCTAAGGCAAGTAATTGGTTACTGCATGCACTATATCTGGACATCTGCAATCAGCTTCAAACAAAGATGGCATCATGTTGTCACCGGTGAGGACTACGATGTAATGTCTCACGGATTGTAATTATACTGAATCTCAATATCCTTCTGGTAGAACACAGCAGTGCACTGTCGCGTTATCGTATCGAACAAACCGCGTGACATTCCACAAAAATTTTAAAAGGTGAAAACGCGTCTGTAGCTTTCTTTGCTTGTATTTTGTTGCTGTGTACTTGCGTACGGTGTCTTTAGACAAAATAATATAGAAACTTCTTTGTACTATCTGGTGGATTGTTCATTTCATTTACTTTATTTACTTTATTCATATGATTTCGATGATGCGTTTATTTTATATGATAAAATCTTATTAATTAAACGCGATAAAATCCGTAAAAGTAGTTTTAATCAATATGTAGCGTTCGCGCAAATATAAGTAAGAAATCATTATGCCCTGAAAAGTTATAATATGACGGTAAAAGGTAACTGATTTCTTATCAGAAACAGAGAAACTTATAATAACAATTGTGTAAGTTCCATACACCTAAATAGACTTACACACATACACTTACCCTCACACACATACCCACACTTGCACTACCTCTCTGCATAGTAGCTCACACCAAGACCGAAGTGTAGGGTTGGCAGCAGCTTAAATCAATTTTCGGGGTATATATGTATTTAGTTCTCGATATAGATTATTATTTAAGTAAGGGGACCATGATGTCAGTTGACGGCAAGCAAAGGCACTACGTACGTGCACGAGTGGGTGCAACTTTTTCCATACGTCTTTTATTGGCATTAACTTTACTGGGCTCGAAAAGTAATTTTCAGTGAAGGTAAAGAAGAAGTTTATAAATATATAATTTTCTAACCGATAAGAGTTCACATATTTTATAAAGTATTGTGTAGAGTATCTATACGGTTTAAAGTACATCATCTTCAAGAGTGATCTTTTTAAAGATCCAGATAAGCTTAGGAATCCTGCCAACAATCGTTTCAAGTTGACTATGCCAGGAGAGCCTTTAGTCGACCATAACACTTAGGTATTTAATGCAGCTAACTTTTTCAGTACTTGGGCATAAACAACGACTGTCGTTAAGACTCGTACAGCTAAGAACCTTGAGCTGAAACTTAGTTTGGTTGAGTTCTCTGATCGAGAGAAAACCACACGTATTTAATTTTTGTGATGTTTAAGGTTAGTTAGATTAGTGTTCAACCAGTAGGCAATAACTGGCCTTTTTCAGCGATATGTTGTAATATTTCCCAAGAATTATCGGTGAAAACAACCGCGGTGTCATCCGCGTAGGAGAAAATTTGTCCACCACGGTTCTTTAAGGTACACAATAGAATAATATATATGTATTAAGAACAGAGTTGGACCGAATACAGATCCTTGCGGGACACCATGAATTATACATTCTTCTTGGCTTATGCTAGTGCCAATTTTAACCATTTGTTTTATCTCAAGCAGGTAGTCTTCAAAGAAAGCAAGGGCCGTGCTTCTTATTCCAATGCTCTAAAGCTTAAGATCTAATCTGGAGACTAAGACGGTATTAAAAGATTTTTTTAAGTCAAGAAAGACGGCGAGACATTTTTCTCCACGATCGACCTTTCCTATAATAAGCATTGTTAAATTAGATATTGCGTCCTGTGGATAAAACTTGTCTAAAGCCATATTGTGAATTTTATAGAACTTTAAGTAACTGAGTTTAATAGTTTTGTATAAACCAGTGAAAGGGAAATCTTCATCGATGTGTTACATTAAGGCTATAATGTGCAATGACGCAGGTAAACAAAAAGTAATGTTTTTTATTCACTCAAGGTTCTCACGTAACTATTTAACTTACTCCGAGCTAGACTGGCTAGAAAAAATAATTGAACTGAATCGAAGTTATCCATGTGTGACTAAATGATGGAAATTTTGTTAACACTACTTCACTTGCTACACTGCTTTTACTAGTCGAGTCTAGACTGCCTCATAGGCGTAACTGCCTCGTTGGTCTAGTGGTCGCAAGCGTGGTTGCTCATAATCTGGTGCCGGCATCGATTAACTGCCTCGTTGGTCTAGTGGTCGCAAGCGCGGTTGCTCATAATCTGGTGCCGGTATCGATTAACTGCCTCGTTGGTCTAGTGGTCGCAAGCGCGGTTGCTCATAATCTGGTGCCGGCATCGATTAACTGCCTCGTTGGTCTAGTGGTCGCAAGCGCGGTTGCTCATAATCTGGTGCCGGCATCGATTAACTGCCTCTTTGGTCTAGTGGTCGCAAACGCGTTTGCTCATAATCTGATGCCGGCATCGATTAACTGCCTCGTTGGTCTAGTGGTCGCAAACGCGGTTGCTCATAATCTGGTGCCGGCATCGATTAACTGCCTCGTTGGCCTAGTGGTCGCAAGCGCGGTTGCTCATAATCTGGTGCCGGCATCGATCACTAATAGTTCTTTATTAGTGATCGATGGGTGCCGGGTTCGAATCCTGAGTCGTCCATATCAGTTGTTGAGTTTTTCTGTCAAGTAATTCTCTGTAGTCAAATAACTCAAGAAATTGGTTTTCATCCAGATAACATCTTTACAGGAAATGAGGTATTCCATTTTAGTCCCCAGGATAACAACACATTTTCTTTTTGATTTTTAACCGAAGCCAAAAAACATGTCTAACGTTACTCATAATTTTTAAAAATTTAACGTTTTGTTCATCTTAATAATGGTAATAGGCATTGGTTAGGTAAGAATTATCAAGACATCGCCTATAAGACCAAGGATTAAAAATATCAAAATGAAAACTAACTCTTGGTTTCATTCCGTAGGCAGAATTTCAATGTCAACTTTCTTCTTGGTGAATAATAGAAAGTTTTATTTTTATTATATATATATATATATATATATATATATATATATATATACCCATTGATTTGCAAGAAACTCATCAAAGTTACTCATTTCGAACGGATTTTACGGTAGTCCCATAAAAAATCTTGGTATTTTATATCTACTATATTATCGTTTATCATCGTGCATCCTGCAAAGCGAGCGGGTATCAGCTTAGTATATTCACGAGATGTTTAAAACTATACACCCGATTGACTTGAAATATAGTCTAGCTACTCATTTCGCAATGTAGACGCTCACCAAGAACGGGCTTTGCGATAGTCCCATCAAAAAAAAAAAGGTTCCACAATAAAACATTATCGTGCACCTAGCGCAGCGAGCGGGTATCAGCTAGTTCTTTTTATTATGCGAGATAGAAAAATTCACGTACACATGGTATAAACATCCTTTTTAGAAAACACAATCGGTAATCAGGGATCCCAAAATTATATTGAAATTTGTATTGCCGAAAATCGGAGCGATTACGACTTCCGTATAGGAAGTAAATTAATTAATACTTTTAGTAAACAACATTCTAAATTCTAATTCTAATACTAAAAACCTTAAAAATGTATATTATAATAACTAAATTAAATGATTAAAAAAGAGGTCCTTTAGGCAAGGTTCCGAAGATACTGGCAGCATTTACCCGTTGAATAGCTAGACTAATTCTTTGTCCAAGGTAACTGCCAGCTCTTCGGTCTCCTGTGACGTCGATTAACCTTTTTGCTATTTCCCTAAAAAGGCTTATAGCGCTAGGACCCCACGGACCAAGGGTCTCGACACCGAAAGGGACAAAAATATATTCGGAGCCTAGACCCCTGTATTTGCAAACTTTAGCCTTTTCTGCCGCTTCACAAGCCGCGCCAGCTCTGTTGTTGGTTCCACGTAGATGGGAAGGGGCCAGCGTGTCTGAACAGGTTGCATCCCATACCAGCACCCGGCCCATCCTCCATGAAATCAAACTCATACCGTCCGGTCTCTTGCCATCGTCTCTTGCAATAGACTTGGCACGTTGACGGTGGCAAGAGACCGGCGTATGATATCGTTAAGTGCTGCATGTTTCGAGAAGCGACCTGCACTTTTTTGGCATGATAGCCCGTGATGTCCTAGCTTGTCGACGTCACTGCCACACGGACAATTATGAGGAGCGCAGACCGGAACCCCAAGCCGTAGACAGGTTGCGATTCGGAGCGTGTCAGGTTCAAGAAATGTTCCTGTATTCGACGAAGGATACGCGTGAAACCAGTAGCCGGCCTCACGCGTACCCACGGCCAAAAGTCTAGCACGCGCCGAACCTGTACTAAAGCTCAAAAGATTGTCATAAGTCAATTTGCAGTTTATGTCGTCCCAGCTCCTCTGTGAATTTAGAGGAAATAAAGGAAGTAAATAGAATTTGCATTATGAAATTTCTTGGAAATTAGCAAAAGTTATTTATTAAGTACTTACAAATAAATAAGAAGACTGTATTCTTGACAAACAAAATAAGTTGTGTAAACCATTAAAAATAGTAATATTGTAGATTGTAGCTAAAACGCAGAACTTTGTTATTAAACTCAGAGGCTCATTTATGATTGGGCGTTCGAATACAGGCGCAACTAACACTATTTTTTTATTTCTACTTTTATTGATCAACGTCGATTCGTCTGTGTTTGTACGGCCCGTTTGTCCATTCACATAATATATTATCATGCATATACGCACAAATGCTTTGGAAGTTAAGGCGACAGAAAAAACGTAGCATAATGCCTTCGCAAATGGGACACCCACGTCGCGAATTCTCGGCCATTATCACTTCCATCCCACGGGCTCATGTGACGTTTTGGGGACCAGTACTGGGCGTCGCTCAATTGTGGAGATTTTTTTTATTGCGTAAAAATGCATTCTTCAAATTAGTTCGCGTGTAAAATAATTAGCGTAAGAAATTTGAAGCTTTTAAGTCAAAAGGCTTCTGGAGAAAGCTTTTGCAAGTGCAGTAAAAATATGTGTTAGCAAAGTAAAGTACGTGTTTGTAGTATGGCACATAAAATGAGTGCATTTTGTTCCGTGGATTAATTTTGAACGGTCTAGTTTATATTTGCTGTGTATCATGTTGTTTGCCGAGCGAATGGGAAGTAAATGTATTGTGAACTGTTAGGATATCTACTCCTATTTTTGCTTGTTTCGACTTCTAATTGGTTCTACTGGTTTAATGAAAAGCTTATTACTGATTACGATCATAAAAACAATTCCGAAACTGTGCGAAGCTATCAGTTGCTTAGGTGATATACTAACATCTCAGCAGCGTGCCAACACAGACACGCACTCTGCCTTTTTTATTGAAGTAAGGGTGTCAAGCGAGTGCACAGTTCACCTGATTGTAAGTGGATGCTTAAGCAATTTCCATATTTTTAAGTGTTCAATTACAAATTAAAATTTTTAATAAAATTGGCAAAAACAAATTCCAAATCAACAGAAATTGATAGTTTCAAAATTCCATATCACGCTGATTAAACATTCGCCGATGAAATCGTATACTAAGGGCACTTATCTAGTTACTTTGAGCTATTAGTTGTACTAAAAAGTACATTAAACGTTTAACTCGGCGGTTATAAATTAATTGAGAAGGCCATTATAAGCCCAGCGCTCAGTAAAACGGTTTGTTATTGTTCATAGACCACCGTGCTAGACTGAGATAGGTGCAATGCTAGCTTTAGTGTGAGCTTAACCCCCGCGAAGATGCTTCGAATATTTACGGTATAAACGTTAGTGTTTTGTTTAATATTATTTTTAAACACCCCTAAACAGGAGCGAACCACATGTGCTACCACCTGACTTCACTGAGCTTTCCCACGCTGAGAATATCTGAGCCCTTGAAAAGAAAACAACTCCGTTTACGTTTACACCTCTAAGTATTCACCCATAAGATATAGGCCATAACGTCCTCCGTTTTTACTTTTTTATACAGGAATACCAGTGAATACTTTTGGCGGCAAATGTCTGGGTAGCAACGAAGCTTAAAGCTTTTTTGTTTACTCAAATGATGTGGTGATTGTTTTTTAATTTATTTCGTCGTTTAACTTCGACATGTGGTTCCAATCAGTGCTCTTCGAAGCTTATAGTTTTTCCATTACTACCCGTATTTATTAAAACGTATAATTTGTATGAAACTTGATATGAACAGGAATTTAACTTTCATGTGGTTTTGTAGATAAAAAAACTTTCCGAATTTGACTTAACTCCAAACTTAATAAGTACAAAGTTAAAATTAAGAAGTAAAATTTTACGTAACTTCCCAATCTGAGGTAACTTAACAACATAGGCTGGCGCGGTGCCAGGCATCACCGTCAAGGATGCGAGACGCAAACCCCTCCCCCCATTACCAGAAAGGTTATGTCCAGAAGTGGAGTTATACGAACGATGAAGTAGGAGAAACTCATTTCACAAAGAATAATGAAGTTGCATAAGTACATCACGCTCCTTAAAGAGAGGGATAACGTAGGAAGATTCTAGTTATAATATTCTTTTACTGTTTTTAAATACCAATGTAGTGACGAACAAATAACGTGTTCTTTATCCGGAGCTGAGCTTCGGGCTTTTAGCCAAACAGGTACCTTTATTGTGCCTATCAATAGTCAACAGCTGAATATATGCCTCCATCATAGTTTGCCTCATAGGGGGATGTTTGCTACAGTAGCCAGGCTTGGCGAGCGCAGTTTATTATATTTTAGTTGTTATTAAGACGGCACATCGAAAACGCTATCGCCGTACTGATCCGAGTGAATACATAATTTCTATAAAAACTTGAAGTAACTTGGTAAACTATTTATTAATCTGTGAAGAAACGCCGTCATAAGGTCTAAAATTGCGTAAATTGTCAGAATCTTAAAATATTTTTTAAAAAATTATTGTAAATCAATAATTATCAAAATAATGATCAAAATTATGAATATTGATATTATAAATATATTTGACTGATTCCCAAGCAAATACATCAAATGATTTCGTTGTAATTTCAACTATAGTGATTTTTAGAGGTGTTTTCGCAAATAATTATGATCGAGTCAAAATTATACAATCGTGTTTTGAGCAATCAAATTCAAGATAAAGACATGAATTTACCTATATCAAAATCCCACTTTCGTTAGTGGTGTCATGGTCCTATACTATTTGATGAAAGGAGGTACATTTTTTCACAGTGTCGCCTTAAGAAGACGCTGCTACCCATCTCCTGGTTTGTTTTCCCTGTATCGCGACCCACGGGACGATATAGGTTAGTGGATATTCTTACAATGTCACTACACGGTAGACCTAACAGATAATCATCTGGCGGGAACGTCGTTATATTGTTTAGTTACTAATTTCACTTTCGCGCTTTCAATTTGATTGGCAAGTGGATTATCAATCTTAGTACCAGATGTCTGGCACATTGACGTCGCCTGTTTTTGTGTCTATCTCCATATACGAAATGGTAGGAGAGCTTTTCCCATTACCCACTTACAACACTCACTAAATGGAGTAAAAGAATATAGAATAGTAGTAGTAGAGTAGATAATAATATGAAAATACTCTTACGGCACCACGATACGGTAAATTTAAGGTATCTGACCTTAAATGTATGAAAAAATATTTTTATAGCAAAAATATTTAAAATAGATTTAATTGGTCGTGGGGGTTTTTCCAAAGAGATAGAAACAGTCATAAAAAGGGTAGGAGAAAAACTACATAATTTTAAAATTTAAAATTGTTTCCTCCCTCGGCAGATGCAGGAATAAGGACGTCATACTGTGATGATGCAGGGCGCCTCATTGATCTACACTGTATTCATTTCACCCTTTCTGGGTGTGAGCAGGGGAAACTGATGTTAAATTTTTAAACACATAGTAAAAAAAAACGATTTTAACTACTCGTAGTTTGAATAGATTTTTCACTTCAACACTAAAAACTAAACGCTCATTTTTCTATGATTTTTCTTTTTTGAATCTTGTATGTATTAAAATAGAACTTTATCAGAAATCATAGATTCTAACGGACAAGCGTATAATATTTATTTAGTTTAATTATTGGTGAAAGACATTGCAAAAAATATTGCCAATACCACAGAAATCGAGAGCCAATACTCATATCACGGGAAACACGGGATTTTCGAAAGCCTCAAAATAATTGGTAGCTTCCAATTGAACATACTTGATATTAAAATAGTGCCACAAATGTAGCACTGTGTTTACAGTGGTTCACTTGTGGCACTTGTTTGATCTAACCACAGCCTATTATTTACTCTGTGCCACAGCATTTAACAACATCGCCTTTGATTATATACAGGTATATAATTAAAGAACATCGCATAGCATTACACCGAACCAAGACGTGGTTCGGTTTAATGCTATGCGATTAAATTGAAAGAAGTTTAGGTTTTATATGACACAACAAAGCCTACGAATCTATTCCATGTTATTACAATAAATATGTAAAACTGTATCTGTAATTTTCTGGAAAAAACAAGTCGAGGGGACTAAATAAGGGATTATGGAGCCAAATTAGGTGTGGTTTGAAAACTGTGTTTTTTGCTTTAAGTTGTTTTCAGTTGTTTTACAACAGTAATAAAAATCTATTCTTTTGTTTCCAGAAGTGTTATTAATTTATTGAATTATTATTAAAACATAATTTGAAAGGCTTTGATAAATTACGTAGCTCTTTCATATATAATTTTGTATAATAAATTGACTCCATTTTCATACCATCGATCGTTTTGAAAACGCTCATCAATCTAGGTACCAATTTTTTTTGCTTTAAGCACATAAAAAAGGCGGAACGACACACACAACAATGACCTCATCCTTACAAGTTACAACTGATATTACCGAAGGAATAAAGCTTTAAAAACGACGTACGACGACGTTCAAAATTTGGGATTTAGCAGGTTTTCATAGCGCATAAGTTTTTCTTTTTAACCGACTTCAAAAAGGAGGAGGTATTAAATGCAACTGTTTATTCTTTTTATGTCTTACCTCACAACGTTTTTCTGGGTGAACCGATTTTGATTACCTACCCTTTTTTATTTAAAAGCAGGTGCTTCTCGTGTGGTCCCATATAAATTTTAATCAAGATCTGACCAGTAGTTTTTGAGTTATCTTTAATAATGCATTTTTAATTGACTGCGAATACATTGATAATGTTCTAATTTAATTTGAATAATTTATATTGAAGTCGGTAATTTTTTTTCATTTTATCACTTGTTTTCTGACGGTTTGTAAATTTGTTACACCAAACATTTAATTTAATTCAATACACTTAGTGCTTTAGTAACCATTAAATAACGATATATTAAGTTGTATAATCGACCGACCAACATTCCTGCACACATTTCATGGATACTAATGGACTCAAGACTGCTTTAATTACTGGGAGATGTATTCGATGAGGAAGCAAGCGGCAACATGGCGACCGCTGACGTCACGCACGGAATTAACCCGATTCTGAGAAATGAGACACGCCGAGTGTCAGTGCACTTGTCCTGATTGACGGCGCACGTGTGGTGAACATACATCTTTTTGTCTGCATGAAATAATTACATCATTATTACACACATGAATATGATGATGTTGATAAACAGCGATCAATAAGTCATCAAAATGTCTGATAAATGATGTACCTATGCAGTATACTCCTAGATACCAAAAACCTGGAGTGAAAAGCTCTAACGCGATAAAAAAACTAATAGGGTACATAATCTAATTACTTTTTTACCCGCGAATACTAAAAAGCGTAACAATATAAGCATAAAGTTTAGTATGAGTAAAGTTAGTTGGATTAAACAGCTTTAACCACAACCACAACTATTAGTTTTGTCAAGTCATTAACTGAGAAACAGGCACAACAATTATAAAGCTTAATGGCAAGTTAAATCGCACACATTTTAATAACCTTTAAAAGTTATACGAAATCTATCCTAATCATGCATCGTTGAATCAACATACTCGTATAAAAGCACACGTCATTTCGAGCGACGGTATGGAGTAATAATATTAATAACACGTGCGCTCTCCCGCGGACTCGTTATGGAATCCTGTGGGTTGTGTTCATTGCTGAAGATAGGTTAAATTAAATGCAGTTCTCTTAACAGTTTCTGCTAAAGTATTCATAAAATTTTCGATTATATAAACAGACAAGAGAGAGCATCATTAAATTATTAAGAGTTGAGATGTGTTTATTTTAAATATCTAAAAAGAATTTTTACCTTCCATTTTTATATCCTTGTATTTATTTTTTCCGTTCTTTTAACTAACGAATTTTAAAATCAATGAAGTATATTAAAGTTTTACGTTATAATATTTTCTACTAATATGAACTGCGGATGAAAACCTTAAGAGTACTTTCAATCATCAAATCATCAAAAATCAAAGATCATTGAGTACCTTACGTTGTCTTTTATTTTATTGATTCATAATACATAATACATTTTACACGGCTCATAATTCTTTATGTAGAAGGTTTTATATGTTGAATGTTAGAATGAGAAGTATTTATTCAAGTATTACTCACATAACATCAAAAAGCCTATCTAGATATTTTCGAGACTTTTTATATTTTTTTTTATCTTTATTGCGTACCCTTAGAATAAAAAGGACACAAAGAGCGGACTTAATGCCTAAAGGCATCTCTGTACCAGTCAACCCATGGAGTGGTGAGAGTTTGTCGTAGGTGTAGAAATTAAAAAAAAAAGAAAAAAAGAGAATCTAAAGTTATTACACATTATATGTAACAAATAAAACATAAATACGACTGTTTAACAACATTCTAATTCTAATGATTCTTCAGTAAATGCTCGCGTACCATCTTTTTAAAGGAGCATTTGTTATACGCTTTTCTGATATCATCAGGCAAGGAATTCCAGAGAAGTGTAGCCTGAACAGTGTTGGAGTTAAATCCTATACTATTAAACGAGCAATTCTTGTATATATGTATATATATATATATATATATATATATAATCGGGATCTCGGAAACGGCTCCAACGATTTTCATAAAATTTAGTGTCCAGGGAGTTTCGGGGATAATAAATCGATCTAGCTAAGATTTATTTTTAGAAAATGTCTTTTTGTCCGTGTTTTTAGGCAATTAAAAACTGCTACAATATAGTTAGAATAAGAAGGTAAATTTTGACAGTTTGGTAATGATTATAAATAGCTTATTGGTATAATGGGCGGTCACAAAATCGTAAAACCCCGGTTCGAGCCCAGGCCGACCGACCGACTTTTTCATTTTTTTTTCAAGTTTCTTTCTTTTTTGAGAAAATATATTTTTTTCGAGCCCTTTTTTTAGTATTTTTTAAAAACACGAAAATTTAAATAAAAATAATTGCACTCATGATTTTTTATTCAAATAACCAGTTCAGTTTTTTCTGTTATGTCGCTAAGATCAAAAAATATTATTTATAATTCATCAGTATGTAATTTGTATCTAAATATAATTTCCAAAACACACGAATTAAAAAAATCGAGCGAAAAATACCGAGCAAAGCTCGGTCAACCGGGTACTATTGTCATTATAGAAAGATCGAAGAACCCTATCATGACAAGAAGAGAGATATTGAAATCGTTCTTTGGGGTAAGTAGGTGAATATGGATCATTTAGAATTCAAAAACGAACAAGTAATATTGTGGAGTTGCACCTTTGCCTTATGGTAAACCACTTAAGCTGAGATCTGTAATGAGAAATATGGTCATATTTACGCAGATCTAAAATAAATCTAATGCAGTTGTTAAGTAGGCGCTCCAACTTGTTAAGAAGTTCTTGGGAAAGGTCGGGGTAGCACACATCTCCATAATCAAAGATAGGTAAAATAAGAATTTGGACAAGCATGACCCTAAGCTCAACTAATAATAAAACTAATCTTAATAGGAAGGAAGTATTTGAGACGATAAAGGGAACGTAAGGTGGCATTAACTTTCCGACTTAAATCGATAACCTGCACTTTCCAGTTCAGAGAGCTATCAATATACAGGCCAAGGTTTTAACAGACTCATTAATTGGAATAATAATATTATCATAGCAAATAGGAGGTAATTCCGCTTGATTAAATCTAGCCAGCAACCTTTTACTTTCCACTAAGATCGCTTGGTATTTTACTGGATTCACACATAATCCATAGTGCGAGGACCCATCTTTAATTGTGTTTAAATTCTGGTTTAATTTGTGAATTCCATTACGTAGATCTTCAACGCTACAATGCACATATAGCTGCAGATCATCGGTGTACAGATGGTACGAGCAATCAATATTATGATTGATCAAGTTTATAAAAACTGAGAAGAAGATAGGACAGAGTATATCGCCTTGCGGTACGCCACATTCAACTTCAGCCCAAGCTGAGGTCATTTGACCTACGTGAACTGACTGCTGATACCCGCGAAGATAGGATGCAAACCAATCTAGGACAATGGGCTTAAAATTAAGATGCGATAGGATGGAAAAAGGATATCATGATCAACTGTGTTAAACGCATTAGAAAAGTCAACTAGCACTAGCACTGCTATCTTTTTTTCATCTGTAAATTAAGAAGAAAACGGGTCGAAGATTAACAAACTTAGTACCGTTATTATTTTTAACCATAAAAATTATTCTAAACAACGATAAATTCCTTATTGTTCTAGCCCAGTGTTGTCATTGATACGTAATTGTCATGTTTTACAGCAATTGGCCAGAAATTGATTACGCCAGCATCTTCATTGCCGTAGCAAAATCTACGGCATTTTTCGATTGGCTTTAATGGTAGTGATTACCAATTTACAATAGATTTGGTCAAAAAGTAGAGCCAATCCATGCCGAAAGACTTGGAAGATATTCGTATCCTGTCAAACAGCAATTTTATGCTTCTATATGCTAAGCTTATTGACGTAAAAAGAAACCAGCGCATAAACTGTAGTTCAGTTTGAAACGGCCTGCTATGACCTGATTGTATTTTTTTGTTAATCGTTTCTTTTGCCGAAATGCGAAACTTAGAATGCCGCGTTGATCTTGGAGGTCGAACTCTATGTCGGGCTGAAATCAGATAATGGGTTTTTCTTTTAAGAAATTCACAGTAGCTGCCCGGAGTCAGAAAGTTGACGGTGTTCACCCCCGTGCCTCGGAAAGCATGTGAAGCCGCCCCATCAGATTATGAGAGTGCACCTGTGCTTACGCATACACTATAATTCTCTCCTACGCAGATGGCTAGGCCGAAATTCGACCTGAAGGACATCATGTGATACAATGAGATCAATATAACGTAATGACAGCAATACAACTTACAAAATATCATGTTGTTTAGACGTGGTAGAGCCATTTTGCAGCTAAATTGTGGTTGTAGCACGAATTGGTCGGCTCGACCGGGCAGGGATGACGCTCTCAAAGAATAACAAACGAAACACAACAGCGCAATGCAGTAAAAACGAGGCATTCCATCTCAGTACTTAGGGGTGACAACGCATCTGCATTTTGATTCTTAACCGATGATAGATGTAGATGTGTATAGGCTTAAAATAGGCATAATAATAGGCGTACGTGGTAGAGCCATGCTGCAGTTATATTAGTAGTTTAGTTGTAGCACGAATGGGTCGGCTCGACCGGGGAAGGACCACGCTCTCGCAGAATACCAGCGTGAAATAGTAGCTTAATGCTGCTGTATTTCGTATGGTGAGTGTAGAGAACCGGAGACCCTTTTTACTGGAAACGAGGCATTCCATCTTAGTCCTCACGGGTGACAACGCATCTGCATTTTGATTTGTAATCGAGGATAGATGTAGATGTCTATGGGCCGCAGCAACCACTTACCATCAGGTGGACTGTGTGCTCGTTTGTCACCCGACCTATAAAAAAAAAAAGGCGTAATAGGCTAGAGCATTCACTTACCATCCACCAGGTGGACTGTGTGCTCGTTTGTCACCCGACCTATAAAAAAAAAAAGGCGTAATAGGCTAGAGCATTCACTTACCATCCACCAGGTGGACTGTGTGCCGGTATGTCACCCTTTAAAAAAAATACGTTTGTTATTAATGGTTATGCGCATTAAATACGTTAAACCGGATATTGATAACATATTGTAAACTCAAAACTAACGCACTATAATAATAGTGCTGCAAAAATCGATAATAATTTGCACTTTTCAAGTCAAACTCACAGCTTTTAATATTTCTAGTGTACAAGGTTCTCTATACGGAAGGATTCTGCGCCAGTCCCGCGCTGCGGGAGTCGTGTCCGGCGCGTTTGATAGTTGATTGCTACTTGCAGCTATAAACTGTACCTGTTAGTTCACTAGAAAATATTAGGTCTTTACCTATGAAATTTTCGCATGTTTTTCCTCTATTTTTATTTCTATTAATCAAAGTGATCACTTGTACAAACGATGCATCTTTGCCAACGCAGTGGCAGTTTATTGATGCCCTTCTTGAAGAATTCAGCTGGACGAGAGGCAACAAATTCTTAATAGGCATTTTGTACTACCTCTCGGGTATTGAGTTTTTTTTCCGTCAATGTTATCCAAATTCTAGGAAAAGTAGAAGTCTGTAGGCGCAAGGTCTAGTCAGTACGGCGGATGATGGAGAGCTACCAACCCCAGTTCTTGTAACTTGGAGACCGTCTGTTGTGCAGTATGGGTTCGCGTGTTGCTACGTAGAAGAAGCGGGAACGAGCGATTGACCAAAGCTGGTTGGAGACGTGCGAGTTTCTCCATCATCACCGGTACACATCTGCAGTAATGCTCATCTCGTTTAGTAAGAAGCTATGATGAATCACACCGGCACTTGACCACCAAACAGTGACCATCACTTATCTAGGGGCAAGTTTTCATTTAGGGCATTGTTTAAGTGCTGAATCAGGATCCAAACAATTTGCTGAGCGCTTGCGATTGTCAAACAGAATAAATTTTTCGTCGCAGGTAACAATGTGCTTCAAAATTCCTTCGTTGGTGATTGGTGTGTTTGTTGAGCAGTGCAAGACTCATTTCGACGTGCACTTCGCGCTGGCGATCATTGAGTTCTTGGAGCAGACATTTGTCAAGCTTTTAACCTTGCTAATTTGACGCAAATGTTGGTCACATTGTTTTGATGCTAACGTCGACTAACGTCTACTGCTAATTCGGCCATTCAGAAGCGGGCGAACCAAGGTAGTGCGTTCGTTTGTAGTATCAGTTCGTTTTGATATTAAAAGTATCATTTGACTAGATCACTGACCCGTGTTTGTATAAGTATACAACAGTTTTTTAAAATTTTCGCCTCTTTTTATTGTTGGCAAAGAATGAAATTGAAAAAGAATGCCATGAATACTGCGTTTATGTTATCATAATTTGTAATACATCTAATGCTATCGTAATACACAGAAATTGTTATTTTTACGAGTATATAGCCATGTTGAACTAGGAGCTAGGTGCTCGCCGTAAAATATACGGCACGCGAGCAACCCGGGATCAATCCCCGACCTTACCAAAGAAATTGTTAATTGAAATTTTAATCTTCAAAATTTAAAAAATGTAGATCTGTAGTTGGTTTTGAGCTGCTTTACTATAATATCTTCAATGTAAAGATATTATAATATATTTAGGGTAACCTGTTATGTGCGGAGCTACATATAATATATAATATACGTTGATAGTTGCTCCTACATTTATACTGCAAACACCTTACCGCATCGATTGCCGAAGTTCATTCACTAAAGCGTAAATGAAACAAATTCTTGGTTATTTTTTAAAATAACTATTAAATATCGAAAAAAAAATTAAGTTATCGCCTTGAACTGTTATTTGATATGCATTATTAATATTATACTAAAATAGATGTTCAAATTCCAAGCCACAACAGTGGCTGTAATCTGACACTTGACGCACCGCATGCAGCCAAGCGGCTAGTTTTGTGACATTTTAATTCACTGTTCTAATTTATCAAACTTTTTGATCTTATTTAAGTTGCAAAGTATATATTGAGTCTTAGTTTTAAGTCGTAAAATTTTCTGCTGAAAACTTTTATCAGATATCAGTATCTGACATTATTGGACCTTTTTGATAACTGCTAGTAAGATTTTTTAAGAATGGGGAGTTAGCATGCATTACCAACACGCTGCATTACCATGTTAGTTTTCCCATTCTTGATCCGAATCATTAGATTATATGACTCGTGCCCCCAGCAAGGGTATAGTATCATCAGAGGGCTAACTATTTCTTATTTAACCAGTTTTTAACATAAATCATAACATATCACAAACACTCAACATTATTTCTGAAAATTTGAAAATCCCAAGAAAAACATTACAAAAACATTAAATAGCACATTGGTATTCGAATTTTTAACATTAGGTATTGTAAATTTAATACTTTATATACCGATGCATAAGCCTTAAAAGAAAGATAACTTAAAACCGTGTGTATTACAAGGCCCTTCTATTCGAAATTGATTTAGCGTAAAAACATTTCGAACACGGCTCCGATTCGCGTAACGTTCTTTCGTATTAAAGAATCCTTTATTATCTGTGGTTCATTTGATACGCATACTACAGCTGGCGCCGTCGGCTTCCGTACATCCAGTGTTGACAGCTTGGGAGGAGTTATTTAATTTTTAAGCAGAAATCTGTGTAAGCGGTTTTAAAACAAAAATACTAATGAGACATTAGGTTAAACAAGATAATTAGAGATTACTTTTTGGGTAAAACACGCTATACACCTATATAAGATAATATAAGATGCTTATAAAATATCAACCTAAGACAACAGCTAGTTACCCTTATATTAAATTTTTATAGTATTTAAACAATTAATCTAGCGTTAATTAAATCAAACATAATTAAAAAAGAAATATCAAAAGTTATAAAATATTTTTATTGTGATTAAGGTGACTTAGATTCTTTTAAGGAGATATTGCATATTTCTTTGTCAACCCTAAACGCAATGGAGTTTGGGTCCGTATTCGATTGCAAATATGGAACTTGATCTTTTTTTGGAGGTGATATTCAGTTCAGAGGATTTATCTGAGTGGCGATCATCATGTCTCGTGCGCTTGTCATCTTCGGTTGTAATATAAGACAGGGCTGGCCATTGTGGCAGCACGACAATGAAGAAGCATGTGCCAACTGTCAACATTTTGAGATAAGATGCGCTTTAGATTTGCAATCGCTGTCAGTCCTCCTTATCCTACTTATAGATTTTTTTTAGATGTTTAGCACGCTCGTGGGCATGCGCACGTTTGTTTTGATCAGAAAAATACTTATGTACTTGTATAATATGTATTTTAATTGTCTAAATACATCATACTTTATTTTTTGTTTAACAAAATTAAAACAAAAAGTAAAATATTAAAAGATGTTGCTTCAAAAAGTGTTGCACAGTTTTTTAGGATATTGGATTTAGGATATACTTGATAGAATAGGGTGATAAACGAGCTCACAGTTCACCTGATGGTAAGTGGTTGCTGCGATCCATAGACATCCACATCTGTCCTCGATTACAAATCAAAATACAGATGCGTTGTCACCCATGACTCATGAGGACTAAGATGGAATGCCTCGTTTCCAGTAAAAAGGGTCTCCGGTTCTCTACACTCACCATACGAAACACAGCAGCATTAAGCTGCTATTGATGGTATTCTGTGAGAGCGTGGTCCTTCCCCGGTCGAGCCGACCAATTCGTGCTACAACTATACTACTAATATAACTGCAGCATGGCTCTACCACGTATAACCAAGTGTGCTAAGAGAAAAGATATTAGAATTGTAAATGATATTTACACAAAGCTTCCTGTACTTATTAAAAAAAAAACTTAATAGATGAATTTTCGTGCAGGTTTCAAACAAGGATATTATAATATACAAAAAGAAGTAGCTATATAATATCATTGGTTTCAAATCAATGGATACAAGATTTATCGAAAATTATTTTTAAAGAATAAATTCAACATAAACGTTTATATTTCTTTACATATTTGCATTTTTTTCTTTCTATCTTTTCATTTAAATAATTGAAAAGAATTTGAATGAAAAGAAAGAAAGAAGTTTTATTTTGTAAACATATTAACTTAAGCACAAATATAACAAAAAAAAACGTGCATGTAAGTATATTAAAACCGTAAATGTGTCTTTAAATGGATTCTCAAATCAGCGCAGTGTTTTAAATCGTTACTTTATTTATAATGTACTATTTTTGCATCATCTAAATTTCAAAGTTGGAATGTCTAACCTACAATTGACAAATATATTTATTTTATATGAAAATGAAAACCCACGTAAATACACACGAAACTGCTCAGTTCCAGTATCAAGCGATTTATTAGCGATGGTATTTTTTTATATAGAATTAGGGCAGGAAACGAGCACAGTTCACCTGATGGTAAGTGGATGCTGTGGCCCATAGACATCTACATTTAACCTCGATTAAGAATCAAAACGCAGATGAGTTGTCACCCCTGACGACTAAGATGGAATGCCTCGATTCCAGTAAAACGGGTCTCTGGTTCTCTACACAGTAGCATGAAGCTCCTATTTTACGCTGGTATTCTGTGGGAGCGTGGTCCTTCCCCGGTTAAGCCGACCCTTTAGTGCTACAACCATAATATAGCTGTAGCGTGGCTCTACCACGTATAAATAAATAAGTCCGAAGGGTGACATACAGCCAGTAGGCATTTCATGAAGGAAATCAGTTTGTAAGAAATTAAGCATTATCAGAAGCTAATAAAAAGCCAGTAACGGTATGACGTTGCATCGTAGTTAGGATACTCCCGAGCTGCCGAGCAGCCGACACGCGCCCTACATGCATAATGTTGTTACGGCGTATTACGTGCCAGCGCAAGCCGTTATGCAAGCGCAGAACCGGCGTGAGAAGCGGTACAGCACCTGTAATACTGTACAATACGTCATTATACGTCTGCTTCACTTTATTATTTGTAAGAAATAAACTTGGAAGAGCTATCAGGTAAAATTTGAAAAATTTATCAAATCTATCAAAGTCCTCTGGTGAATGAAAGCAATGAAAAGCATGAAAGCAGGTAAGGCAGCTGGATATGATAGAGTATCACTCGAGATGCTAAGGGCTGGAGAGGGAGTGGTGGCAGGCCTGCTGTACACCTTGTTTAATTTATGTTGGGAATTAAAACGGGTACCGGATGACTGGTGTAAAGCAGTTATAGTACCAATATATAAAGGAAAAGGGTCACAGCAGGACTGCAAAAACTACCGCGGTATCAGCTTGCTTAGTATTGTGGGTAAACTGTATGCTAAGGTGTTAATTGAAAGAGTTATGAAAGAAACTGATGGAAAAATTTGGGATGTGGAAGCGGGTTTTAGAAAGGGAATGGGGTGTACAGATCAAGTCTTTTCCATGCGCATGATTGCGGAGAAGTTTTTGGCCAAAAACCAGAAAGTTTTTTGTGCGTTCATGGACTTGGAAAAGGCTTATGACAGAGTGGACAGGAATGTGTTATGGCAAACACTGAACTCATATGGGTTGAGCGCTGGTTTGATACAGGCATTAAGGTCTCTTTATAGGGACTCTAGTGCTTGTGTCAGGATCAATGGGGTCTACTCGGACTGGTTTGGCATCTAAAAAGGTGTCAGACAGGGCTGTGTAGCTTACCCTTGGCTGTTCAACCTATTTATGGACCGGTGTTTGCAAACTTTGAAAGATGAAGAATGTGGGTTAAGAATGGGCGAGTTAACCGTCAAATGCCTTTTGTATGCCGATGATCAAGTCATACTTGCGTCATCGGCGGCAGAGTTGCAGATGATGGTTACATTAATGAACTGGGAATTGAAAGAAAGGGGAATGAAAGTGAACGCAAGTAAGACGAAAGTGATGGTTTTTGAAAGAGAAGAAAGCAAAACGGTATGTGAAATAAGAATAGAAGGAGAGTTAATTGAGCAAGTGGATGAGTTTGTGTATTTGGGATGTGTATTTAGCAGGGATGGTAGATATGATAGGGAAATAGAACGACGAGTAAATGCAGGGAATAGAGTGAATGGGGCACTACACTCTATTATGAAGAACCAGAATGTGTCAAAACAGGCACGTATGGTAATTCATAATGCTGTGTTAGTCCCTACTTTAATGTATGGTAGTGAAAGCTGGGTGTGGCAGAAGAAGCACGAAAGTAGAATAAATGCTGTAGAAATGCGGTCTTTAAGGAATATGCTAGGGTTTAATCTGAATGACAGGGTGAGAAATTGCGTGATAAGAGATAAATGTGGTATGCAAGATGATGTTGTGACCAGGATTAAGAAAGGAATGCTTCGGTGGTTTGGTCACGTAGAAAGAATGAATGAGGAAAGAGTGACAAAGCAAATTTATATGGCAGATGTGAATGGCCGAGTCGGAAAGGGACGCCCTAGAAAAAAGTTTATCGACCAAATTGGCGATATTTTGAAAATGGGCCACGTTAGAAGTACCCTTAACCGACGAGCATGTATGCGTAGATATATGGATGTAAAGGAGGCGAAAGAGGTATGTCAGGATCGTGTCAAATGGAAGTCCGTAGTCTCTGCCTACCCCTCTGGGTGACAGGCGTGAGTGTTTATGTATGTATATGTCCTCTGGTGAATGTAGGCCTCCTCACAGATTGTCTCATAAGCTAGATTTTTGCCATAGTTGCCACGCTGGACAGGCAGGTTGGTTGCCGTCCATCTCGTACGCTCGTAGTTTGCATCCAATTGCCGCTTCTTACGACACCCACGAGATAAAATAAATATAAATATAATTTATAAATTTTTATAGAGATTAATGTGTACGAACGGTTACCAAGTTATTATGGAGACTTGTTCTCAGTAATACAAATTAAATTATTTATCTATGTTGTATCTACATAAAATTTCAATAAATGCATAGTCTTGATGGCAATGTTACGTTTTGCAAATCGGAAACCAGCGTGGGAAATAGCACAGTACAAGTAATACTTTTCGCTGGAGCCATCAACACATCAGCACACGCTGGTGTGCCATCAATACACCACCACACCACGCAACATGCCAATCGCCTAAACGGGTAGACAAGAATATTTGTAAAATTTATGCGTCCCTTTACAAAACATACTCGTAGTTTATTGGTAGTCTCTAGTTTTAAACTATGGTTTAAATAATCCTTCTCACGGAAAAATAATATTTATCCCTTATATATAAAATGCCTGATACTCGGTGGGAAATGTAATTACTGTTTAGTTTTAGATTTAAACAATGTAACAATGTTCTATATATAGTCCTGTTCCCAGTTTCCGGAATTGCGGATAAGAATTCTTGAGAGGACCATAGACCTGAATTAACTTCACAACCACCATCGTTCTGAGTCCTCAAATGTCTTTAAACAGATTTTATTGTGAACTCAAATAACTGGAACGGAAAGCAAATATTGGGGTTAAATACTAATATTCATAATATTCGTTTATAGATATTTATAATATTCGTTTCGGTAAAAGTTTATAAAAGTATCTCGTGTGAAAGATCATAAAAATTATAGTTAAATTTAAAGGAAATAAAGTGATAAACAAAAATATGACTTGATTAAATAAGATCACCTTTCTCTCTCTCCGAATAACTTCTTACTATGGGGCAAACGACAAAAAATATACAACTCTGCGTCCCGTATGTTGACGGAACATGTGCGTCGCAGTTCTTTTAAAAAACATATCCCTGAAAAAATGTAAAAAAAGCCACTCAAGCGCTGAAGCTCGCCCGTTTGACAGGAAACATGATATTTTATTTTGGCCGTGGGATCAAACTCGACCGATAATTTGTGTTCCGAATAGAACATCACAGACGACAGTGAGTTTAAATTGTTAAAGACATTTTTCATATATTAATAGACTGAGAAAACGCTTCATAATTTTTCTCCAACGACGCGAAATTAACTCGACGGGTATCAAAGGATAACGGAAATAAAACCTCTAATGAGATAATATTAAACTAAATTAGTGAACGTATAAATAAAATAAATATTGTGGTTATACTCGTAAATTTAGAGTTTTGTTATTATTTATCCGAGACGAAAATTTATTAATGAAACAAGTTTCTGTTTCAAGTCAAGTCAACGGATTAATAGAGATAGTTCGTAGCGCAGTGGTTGAACTAAAGAGGCTGAGGTGTCGCAGGGCCACCTGTAATCCTATAAGCTATTGTTGAGGTTTAAACGCCTCCACAATAAAGGAGAAAACTATGTCATATATTATCTTAAACTATAGAACGTATATTGCTATATATTAAAAGACTATCTTGTAGTGTTTTTAAAAACATCATAATTGGATATTTATAATATTCAAAAGAGATAACAGTTCAACTGATGGTAAATGGTTACTGTAGGCAATAGGCCATCTGAAACGCGTAAAGAAAACGAAGTAAGAATGCTGCAGATGTGTTGTCCCCCAGAGAACTAGGACAGAATGTCGCAAGTTGTATTCTTATATCTCAAACTTAGAAGAAGCTATTTTACGCTTTAAACTGGAATACAATAGCGTCTGCGCTGCTGAAATAAGGTGAAAGTGTGTTATCAGATATTGTGTCCTTCCCCGGACAGACTCATATGGAAAAACCGTACTACTTAGTAAACTGATTTTTTTTTGAAATCATTCTAATACTTTTTATAGGAGATGGGTCAAACGTGCACACGGCTCACCTGATGGTAAGTGATTACCGCCGCCCATGAACTGCAACACCAGGGTAATTGGAGATGCTTTTCCGGCCTTTAAAAAAGGAGTAGCCGCTTTTCTTGAAGATACCTAAGTCGAATCGGTCCGGGAAAATTTCTGGTGGTAGACGATTACACAAGGAAGTTGTGCGAGGAAGAAAACATCTTTTAAATCGCACAGTGGTGGACCGCCAGTTTGTGAAATTGTGCGGCTGGAATTAGTCCGAACAATTCTTCCGAGCACTCTCCTTTTAGTCACTTTTAATCTTATTTTTACCAATATAACACTGCTGAACATAACCCTCCCCAAAGGATCGCCAAAAACAGGGCCTAGCTTCACCTGCATACTGCATAATTATCTGGTCATCAATCCATATAGGGTGGGGCTGTCTAAAGGTGCGTCTACACTTGTGTAATTTTACCGTACATTATCCCGTAACCGTATCAGTAACACGTTGTTACGCGAACAATTGTTACAAAAACTACAGTTACGCTTTAATCCATTCCGAACACTGGAAGAAACTGCTGAACACACATGACAATGTACGGAGTTACGACCTACTTAACTTTGACTAGTGTGGACGCTGCTCTGTGTACTGTTAAACATCTAAGAGCCGATTCATAGAGTCGGTTTTTTTCAAAAGATTTTGCTATTGTCCGCGTGACCAGGAGACGTTCACACTTACATTTATGACATGCGTCAAAATACGCCAGATGACACTGGATACAGTATCGGGACATGTCGTGATATGTCTTGGTACTTCCCCGCCCATACCTCGCAGCTCTTTTTTCTTTCTTATTTTTAGCACAAAGTAATATTATAAAGGCTCTACAAGCACAAGCCAAATATAAATTTACTTCCGCTATTTCATCTGCAGACGACATATCCCTGGTGGTTGGTGCTTAAATGACAGCACCAACAGAATCTTGATGCCACGTAGTCTCATGCGTCTATACTTGTAACATTTCATCGTACATGGTTTGTGACCGTGTCAGTACAATTCAGACTGTCCACATTAGGCGTAACATGTCCTGTACGATGCCACGTAGTCCGGTCTGATTTCATGTCACAAGTGTGGACGCACCTTTACACTCCGCTTACAAGAACGAGCTGAATGGACGGCACATTGCTATTTCAGCTCGCCGATCCGCTAAACAACTGTGGATCTCCTATCTATAAATCATTAGTCTTCGTCTCATGGTAGCAATTTGACTTATGACGAAGGTAAAATAAGAGTTATACGTATCTCTACATCAGGTCTTCCTATACGTTTAGGATAGTGGAACACTTACCACATCCCTTTTATTTTATGGAACCCCTCATCAAATGATTACAAATCAAACACGTGGTGACGTTTAAGTAAGAACAAAAATGTTTGTTAGAAATATTTTAAAGTAAAATTACTAATTATATCGCCGCGGTGTACTTAGTCCTGAATGCTCGATAACTAGCTGTGTACTCGTACCTACATAACAGTAACAGGTAAATCTCATTACATATTTTGGAATATTTTGAAATAATATTTGTACCTAACTGTAGAATTATTTAAAAAACAAATATAAATAATTTTCCAGAACCATGGTGAATTTTCACTTTAGGAATCTCTGCTCTACGTACAAAGCATAAAACGAAAGGAATAGACAGCGGGAAGCGACTTTCGTTACCGCTTAGATCCTTTAAACTACGAAGATCTTTTCATCAATAGCCAAAATGATTTAAGAGGAATATTTATATGTGTAATAAAATTAAATAATACACGCATATGTTGTCGAGATCCAAAAGTCACCCCTGCGAAGCCAGAGCGGATCTAGTTACCTAAGTAATAATAAGAATCAATAGCAATCAGCATCAATCTACTCCAGGAAACCTTATCGCTGACTGAGTGATTGTCTGGCTCGGCGCTCGGCACACAGTACACACTTTAATACAGCGAAGCAAAAGTAGCCCCACACAGTTACGTGGGAAATAGCACAGTACAAGTAATACTTTTCGCTGGAGCCATCAACACATCAGCACACGCTGGTGTGCCATCAATACACCACCACACCACGCAACATGCCAATCGCCTAAACGGGTAGACAAGAATATTTGTAAAATTTATGCGTCCCTTTACAAAACATACTCGTAGTTTATTGGTAGTCTCTAGTTTTAAACTATGGTTTAAATAATCCTTCTCACGGAAAAATAATATTTATCCCTTATATATAAAATGCCTGATACTCGGTGGGAAATGTAATTACTGTTTAGTTTTAGATTTAAACAATGTAACAATGTTCTATATATAGTCCTGTTCCCAGTTTCCGGAATTGCGGATAAGAATTCTTGAGAGGACCATAGACCTGAATTAACTTCACAACCACCATCGTTCTGAGTCCTCAAATGTCTTTAAACAGATTTTATTGTGAACTCAAATAACTGGAACGGAAAGCAAATATTGGGGTTAAATACTAATATTCATAATATTCGTTTATAGATATTTATAATATTCGTTTCGGTAAAAGTTTATAAAAGTATCTCGTGTGAAAGATCATAAAAATTATAGTTAAATTTAAAGGAAATAAAGTGATAAACAAAAATATGACTTGATTAAATAAGATCACCTTTCTCTCTCTCCGAATAACTTCTTACTATGGGGCAAACGACAAAAAATATACAACTCTGCGTCCCGTATGTTGACGGAACATGTGCGTCGCAGTTCTTTTAAAAAACATATCCCTGAAAAAATGTAAAAAAAGCCACTCAAGCGCTGAAGCTCGCCCGTTTGACAGGAAACATGATATTTTATTTTGGCCGTGGGATCAAACTCGACCGATAATTTGTGTTCCGAATAGAACATCACAGACGACAGTGAGTTTAAATTGTTAAAGACATTTTTCATATATTAATAGACTGAGAAAACGCTTCATAATTTTTCTCCAACGACGCGAAATTAACTCGACGGGTATCAAAGGATAACGGAAATAAAACCTCTAATGAGATAATATTAAACTAAATTAGTGAACGTATAAATAAAATAAATATTGTGGTTATACTCGTAAATTTAGAGTTTTGTTATTATTTATCCGAGACGAAAATTTATTAATGAAACAAGTTTCTGTTTCAAGTCAAGTCAACGGATTAATAGAGATAGTTCGTAGCGCAGTGGTTGAACTAAAGAGGCTGAGGTGTCGCAGGGCCACCTGTAATCCTATAAGCTATTGTTGAGGTTTAAACGCCTCCACAATAAAGGAGAAAACTATGTCATATATTATCTTAAACTATAGAACGTATATTGCTATATATTAAAAGACTATCTTGTAGTGTTTTTAAAAACATCATAATTGGATATTTATAATATTCAAAAGAGATAACAGTTCAACTGATGGTAAATGGTTACTGTAGGCAATAGGCCATCTGAAACGCGTAAAGAAAACGAAGTAAGAATGCTGCAGATGTGTTGTCCCCCAGAGAACTAGGACAGAATGTCGCAAGTTGTATTCTTATATCTCAAACTTAGAAGAAGCTATTTTACGCTTTAAACTGGAATACAATAGCGTCTGCGCTGCTGAAATAAGGTGAAAGTGTGTTATCAGATATTGTGTCCTTCCCCGGACAGACTCATATGGAAAAACCGTACTACTTAGTAAACTGATTTTTTTTTGAAATCATTCTAATACTTTTTATAGGAGATGGGTCAAACGTGCACACGGCTCACCTGATGGTAAGTGATTACCGCCGCCCATGAACTGCAACACCAGGGTAATTGGAGATGCTTTTCCGGCCTTTAAAAAAGGAGTAGCCGCTTTTCTTGAAGATACCTAAGTCGAATCGGTCCGGGAAAATTTCTGGTGGTAGACGATTACACAAGGAAGTTGTGCGAGGAAGAAAACATCTTTTAAATCGCACAGTGGTGGACCGCCAGTTTGTGAAATTGTGCGGCTGGAATTAGTCCGAACAATTCTTCCGAGCACTCTCCTTTTAGTCACTTTTAATCTTATTTTTACCAATATAACACTGCTGAACATAACCCTCCCCAAAGGATCGCCAAAAACAGGGCCTAGCTTCACCTGCATACTGCATAATTATCTGGTCATCAATCCATATAGGGTGGGGCTGTCTAAAGGTGCGTCTACACTTGTGTAATTTTACCGTACATTATCCCGTAACCGTATCAGTAACACGTTGTTACGCGAACAATTGTTACAAAAACTACAGTTACGCTTTAATCCATTCCGAACACTGGAAGAAACTGCTGAACACACATGACAATGTACGGAGTTACGACCTACTTAACTTTGACTAGTGTGGACGCTGCTCTGTGTACTGTTAAACATCTAAGAGCCGATTCATAGAGTCGGTTTTTTTCAAAAGATTTTGCTATTGTCCGCGTGACCAGGAGACGTTCACACTTACATTTATGACATGCGTCAAAATACGCCAGATGACACTGGATACAGTATCGGGACATGTCGTGATATGTCTTGGTACTTCCCCGCCCATACCTCGCAGCTCTTTTTTCTTTCTTATTTTTAGCACAAAGTAATATTATAAAGGCTCTACAAGCACAAGCCAAATATAAATTTACTTCCGCTATTTCATCTGCAGACGACATATCCCTGGTGGTTGGTGCTTAAATGACAGCACCAACAGAATCTTGATGCCACGTAGTCTCATGCGTCTATACTTGTAACATTTCATCGTACATGGTTTGTGACCGTGTCAGTACAATTCAGACTGTCCACATTAGGCGTAACATGTCCTGTACGATGCCACGTAGTCCGGTCTGATTTCATGTCACAAGTGTGGACGCACCTTTACACTCCGCTTACAAGAACGAGCTGAATGGACGGCACATTGCTATTTCAGCTCGCCGATCCGCTAAACAACTGTGGATCTCCTATCTATAAATCATTAGTCTTCGTCTCATGGTAGCAATTTGACTTATGACGAAGGTAAAATAAGAGTTATACGTATCTCTACATCAGGTCTTCCTATACGTTTAGGATAGTGGAACACTTACCACATCCCTTTTATTTTATGGAACCCCTCATCAAATGATTACAAATCAAACACGTGGTGACGTTTAAGTAAGAACAAAAATGTTTGTTAGAAATATTTTAAAGTAAAATTACTAATTATATCGCCGCGGTGTACTTAGTCCTGAATGCTCGATAACTAGCTGTGTACTCGTACCTACATAACAGTAACAGGTAAATCTCATTACATATTTTGGAATATTTTGAAATAATATTTGTACCTAACTGTAGAATTATTTAAAAAACAAATATAAATAATTTTCCAGAACCATGGTGAATTTTCACTTTAGGAATCTCTGCTCTACGTACAAAGCATAAAACGAAAGGAATAGACAGCGGGAAGCGACTTTCGTTACCGCTTAGATCCTTTAAACTACGAAGATCTTTTCATCAATAGCCAAAATGATTTAAGAGGAATATTTATATGTGTAATAAAATTAAATAATACACGCATATGTTGTCGAGATCCAAAAGTCACCCCTGCGAAGCCAGAGCGGATCTAGTTACCTAAGTAATAATAAGAATCAATAGCAATCAGCATCAATCTACTCCAGGAAACCTTATCGCTGACTGAGTGATTGTCTGGCTCGGCGCTCGGCACACAGTACACACTTTAATACAGCGAAGCAAAAGTAGCCCCACACAGTTACGTGGGAAATAGCACAGTACAAGTAATACTTTTCGCTGGAGCCATCAACACATCAGCACACGCTGGTGTGCCATCAATACACCACCACACCACGCAACATGCCAATCGCCTAAACGGGTAGACAAGAATATTTGTAAAATTTATGCGTCCCTTTACAAAACATACTCGTAGTTTATTGGTAGTCTCTAGTTTTAAACTATGGTTTAAATAATCCTTCTCACGGAAAAATAATATTTATCCCTTATATATAAAATGCCTGATACTCGGTGGGAAATGTAATTACTGTTTAGTTTTAGATTTAAACAATGTAACAATGTTCTATATATAGTCCTGTTCCCAGTTTCCGGAATTGCGGATAAGAATTCTTGAGAGGACCATAGACCTGAATTAACTTCACAACCACCATCGTTCTGAGTCCTCAAATGTCTTTAAACAGATTTTATTGTGAACTCAAATAACTGGAACGGAAAGCAAATATTGGGGTTAAATACTAATATTCATAATATTCGTTTATAGATATTTATAATATTCGTTTCGGTAAAAGTTTATAAAAGTATCTCGTGTGAAAGATCATAAAAATTATAGTTAAATTTAAAGGAAATAAAGTGATAAACAAAAATATGACTTGATTAAATAAGATCACCTTTCTCTCTCTCCGAATAACTTCTTACTATGGGGCAAACGACAAAAAATATACAACTCTGCGTCCCGTATGTTGACGGAACATGTGCGTCGCAGTTCTTTTAAAAAACATATCCCTGAAAAAATGTAAAAAAAGCCACTCAAGCGCTGAAGCTCGCCCGTTTGACAGGAAACATGATATTTTATTTTGGCCGTGGGATCAAACTCGACCGATAATTTGTGTTCCGAATAGAACATCACAGACGACAGTGAGTTTAAATTGTTAAAGACATTTTTCATATATTAATAGACTGAGAAAACGCTTCATAATTTTTCTCCAACGACGCGAAATTAACTCGACGGGTATCAAAGGATAACGGAAATAAAACCTCTAATGAGATAATATTAAACTAAATTAGTGAACGTATAAATAAAATAAATATTGTGGTTATACTCGTAAATTTAGAGTTTTGTTATTATTTATCCGAGACGAAAATTTATTAATGAAACAAGTTTCTGTTTCAAGTCAAGTCAACGGATTAATAGAGATAGTTCGTAGCGCAGTGGTTGAACTAAAGAGGCTGAGGTGTCGCAGGGCCACCTATAATCCTATAAGCTATTGTTGAGGTTTAAACGCCTCCACAATAAAGGAGAAAACTATGTCATATATTATCTTAAACTATAGAACGTATATTGCTATATATTAAAAGACTATCTTGTAGTGTTTTTAAAAACATCATAATTGGATATTTATAATATTCAAAAGAGATAACAGTTCAACTGATGGTAAATGGTTACTGTAGGCAATAGGCCATCTGAAACGCGTAAAGAAAACGAAGTAAGAATGCTGCAGATGTGTTGTCCCCCAGAGAACTAGGACAGAATGTCGCAAGTTGTATTCTTATATCTCAAACTTAGAAGAAGCTATTTTACGCTTTAAACTGGAATACAATAGCGTCTGCGCTGCTGAAATAAGGTGAAAGTGTGTTATCAGATATTGTGTCCTTCCCCGGACAGACTCATATGGAAAAACCGTACTACTTAGTAAACTGATTTTTTTTTGAAATCATTCTAATACTTTTTATAGGAGATGGGTCAAACGTGCACACGGCTCACCTGATGGTAAGTGATTACCGCCGCCCATGAACTGCAACACCAGGGTAATTGGAGATGCTTTTCCGGCCTTTAAAAAAGGAGTAGCCGCTTTTCTTGAAGATACCTAAGTCGAATCGGTCCGGAAAAATTTCTGGTGGTAGATGATTACACAAGGAAGTTGTGCGAGGAAGAAAACATCTTTTAAATCGCACAGTGGTGGACCGCCAGTTTGTGAAATTGTGCGGCTGGAATTAGTCCGAACAATTCTTCCGAGCACTCCCCTTTTAGTCACTTTTAATCTTATTTTTATCAATATAACACTGCTGAACATAACCCTCCCCAAAGGATCGCCAAAAACAGGGCCTAGCTTCACCTGCATACTGCATAATTATCTGGTCATCAATCCATATAGGGTGGGGCTGTCTAAAGGTGCGTCTACACTTGTGTAATTTTACCGTACATTATCCCGTAACCGTATCAGTAACACGTTGTTACGCGAACAATTGTTACAAAAACTACAGTTACGCTTTTATCCATTCCGAACACTGGAAGAAACTGCTGAACACACATGACAATGTACGGAGTTACGACCTACTTAACTTTGACTAGTGTGGACGCTGCTCTGTGTACTGTTAAACATCTAAGAGCCGATTCATAGAGTCGGTTTTTTTCAAAAGATTTTGCTATTGTCCGCGTGACCAGGAGACGTTCACACTTACATTTATGACATGCGTCAAAATACGCCAGATGACACTGGATACAGTATCGGGACATGTCGTGATATGTCTTGGTACTTCCCCGCCCATACCTCGCAGCTCTTTTTTCTTTCTTATTTTTAGCACAAAGTAATATTATAAAGGCTCTACAAGCACAAGCCAAATATAAATTTACTTCCGCTATTTCATCTGCAGACGACATATCCCTGGTGGTTGGTGCTTAAATGACAGCACCAACAGAATCTTGATGCCACGTAGTCTCATGCGTCTATACTTGTAACATTTCATCGTACATGGTTTGTGACCGTGTCAGTACAATTCAGACTGTCCACATTAGTACAACAGTAACAGGTAAATCTCATTACATATTTTGGAATATTTTGAAATAATATTTGTACCTAACTGTAGAATTATTTAAAAAACAAATATAAATAATTTTCCAGAACCATGGTGAATTTTCACTTTAGGAATCTCTGCTCTACGTACAAAGCATAAAACGAAAGGAATAGACAGCGGGAAGCGACTTTCGTTACCGCTTAGATCCTTTAAACTACGAAGATCTTTTCATCAATAGCCAAAATGATTTAAGAGGAATATTTATATGTGTAATAAAATTAAATAATACACGCATATGTTGTCGAGATCCAAAAGTCACCCCTGCGAAGCCAGAGCGGATCTAGTTACCTAAGTAATAATAAGAATCAATAGCAATCAGCATCAATCTACTCCAGGAAACCTTATCGCTGACTGAGTGATTGTCTGGCTCGGCGCTCGGCACACAGTACACACTTTAATACAGCGAAGCAAAAGTAGCCCCACACAGTTACATTATTATTAAATGAGTCGTTCCGGTCGACTTCGCCCAGTTTCTAATTTAAATTATTGCAATTTTGTGTCGCTGGCCGGTAGCACCTCATGTGTATCGTGCAGGAATACTATGCTATATTTAGCGTATATTTGCGTGATAAACTTAGGAATGAGGATATCCGCAGTAGAACCAGAGTGACCGACATAACCCAACGGATTAGTAAGCTGAAGTGGCATTGGGCCGGCCATATAGCTCGAAGAACCGATAACCGATGAGGAAGGTTCTCGAGTAGCAGCCTCGTACCGACAGGCGTAGTGTAGAGCGAGCCCTCACTGGATGGACTTGTGAATGGCTGTAATAATGATGATGATGATGATGATTTATCGGATATAAACCCAAGCGTGAACTATTAAGTTACAAACTCTATTATCAAAGAATGTGCCTACCTAACAAAAATTATTTTAAATTAATTGAGAACGTTGTACTTTACATTTCTGTAGCTATTATTTAAAGAACTGCTATGGAACTGGGCACCCATACTCTTCCATCGTGAGGTTTCATTACAATTGCTTCAGACATTCCAATAAAAACTCGGACAGACATACAGGCAGAAAGACGAACAGATATTATTTACAAAAAAAAGTTATATTGTAATAGTATGGAAATACCTTAGGCTTAATAAAATACAGACGCATCAATTTTATTCTTCAAATTATCAATTTTTGTATCAAAAATCCCTATCCTATAAAAAAATTATACGTGGTAGAGCTACGCTGCAGCTATATTATGGTTGTAGCACGAATGTGTCGGCTCGACCGGGGAAGGACCACGCTCTCACAGTCGTTCTAATCACGAAAAATTTGAGGTTTCTTTATCGTATTTCAAAATCTAAGGCTAAAAAAATCGTATATCGGATAAAATTAAAAGGTAAAAAAGAGCATCCGTATATCGGATAAAGTTATTGTGCCAATATGAAAAAGACAAGGATCATGTCACTTATGTATACCGATTTTTTTTTATAGAATAGGGTGACAAACGAGCACACAGTCCACCTGATGGTAAGTGGTTGCTGCGGCCCATAGACATCTACATTATCCCCATCATTATCTTCCATTGCAAATCAAAATGCAGATGCGTTGTCACCCATGAGGACTGAGATGGAATGCCTCATTTCCAGTAAAAAGGGTCTCCGGTTCTCTACACTCACCATACGAAATAGTACAGCAGCACTAAGCTACTATTTCACGCTGGTATTCTGTGAGAGCGTGGTCCTTCCCCGGTCGAGCCGACCCATTCGTGCTACAACTATACTACTAATATGACTGCAGCATGGCTCTACCACGTAAATTTTACGTATTTTGTTTGTTGGGAACATAGAATACTATGTATTATAGTGTTCTATGGATGGGAACACTACACATGAAAGACAAGTTGTTCGACATAGTAAGTTCAATGTAGGTCAACTGTCGATTCGACATTCGGAGAATTACGACACATGTATGCATGAGATAAACGAAAAAGATGCTTAGGGAGTTCCCCCACTAGATAGAGTTACGGCCTGGTAAGAGGGATGCAGGAAATCAATGGATAAAGGTGGCTCAGACCACGTCTAGTGGCGTTCCTTGAGGGAGACCTACGTTCAGCATTGGACTATTGAAGGACTGTCATGTTGATGTATAACTCTACATGTATGTTATTTTGACAATAACCCTCAAAACTTAAACTAAAATATTAAATAAGTGCTGTTGCCAGTGATGATTTATGGAACCGAGGAGTGATCCTTCTATTTTCATCATTTGAGGAAGTTCAAAGTTTTCAGCTCAAGGCATAATCGGTCCTAATTTCATTTTTGAAAATTGGAACAAAGCTTGGTATAACGGTGATTCGTCGTCATTATCATCATGATTCGGAAAGTTATCTGATTTAAACTGGAAAACGTAACAAGATGCCACTATGCGATGCAAGATGGCATAATTTTAATGTTCGTGTTACAGGTATTTTTAAAGTAAAATAAAATACCCGATTATCGATGATCTTAAGATATATCTTCTATTTTCTTCTACGGATAATTTGATATCACGTCTTTCGTTTAGTTTGCAGAGTTATGCGCAATCAATGCTGCAGATAAACGAGCTAGGAACTGGCGAATATTATATTCTTTCTTTCGAACAAGTATGTGTCCTATCTATTCTATAAAACTATTCATCGTATGTTCAGTAAACACATTGTATAGGTTTGTTAAACTTTCAGGTGTTATTTTGTGATTATTCATTCCGTAACATGAGAAATGATTTTTCTGAAACTTGCATGTTAATATAAAAATTTGTAGCACCTCCCTTTTTTCCACAATCATGCATCGCTCTATCACCGTCATCACCATACTCAGCACTACTCCAACATCTACACCAGTACACGCACCACCGTCAAAAATACATGCGTTTCACCTTTGAACGGGGTATAGAGAGATGAAATAGTCTCTACTCTCTACGATGCCATGTTGTATTTAGAATGTTGTAATGCTTTAAATGAGGTAGAACCATGCTGCTGCTATATTAGTTGTATAGTTGTAGCAGGAATGGGTCGACTCAACAGGGGAACACCAGCGTAAAATAGCAGTTTAATGCTAATGTGTTTCGTATGGTGAGTGTAGAGAACTGGAGATCCTTTTTACTGCATTAGAGGCATTTCATCTTCATCTGACAACGCATCTGCATTTTGATTCGCAAACGAAGATAAATTTAGATGTCTATGGGCCGTAGCAACCATTTACCATCAGGTGGACTGTGTGGTTGCTTGTCACACTTATCCTATAAAAATATGTGTGACTTAGTCTCAATAATAAAAACAAATATTTAGTAACTAACAGGACGCTTTTAAGTCTATAAATTCTTGGAATTGAGCTTATTATTTTATAGCCGAAAGATAGTAACCGAAATAGCAAACAGTAGTAGCAGTCCACTATCGTATAATGGACGTTTGGTATTCAGCTTTATGTTTTAATTATTATATAGTATTGTTTTCTGCTAATAAACCTGCTGCTGCTAAATAAATAAATTAATGTTATTCAAAGACACAAACATACTTTTTTGTTTCTATTTCTTTAACAGATGGAATACAATTTATTAAAGGAATAGGCAAATTAATTGAATATAAGTACGTTAATTAATTATGATTTTATATCAAGTTTTTAATAAGATAAAACTGCTCTATGTTGATCAAAACGGTTGACGCGATGTCAAGTTCGTGCTTTGCAGCAATTTATAATGATTTTGTTGAAGATTTAACTTTGGAGTTGAATTAAATTTCTATAAGTAAATATTCTACGAGTAGATTATTTAATTATATACAATATTTACCTAAAAGTTTCAATATTACTTACTATATTGAAATTTAATCATAGTTGTCATAAATAGTTTAATTTATTTTAAAACAATGATTTTAAAACCATAATTTTGTTACAGGGACATATTATTAACAAATTAATTGATTATTAAGATCTAAATGTTTTTAGTTTCTATCAGTTATATAATAATAAATATTTAAAGTAAATAATCGATTACTTTATTAAAGAGCGTTTGCTTTTTACAGGCTAGAATATTTATTTAAAAAATAAATCGATTAAAAATCTTTTCATCATGAGAGATATTTCCATCTATGAATCAATCAAAATATAAATTTATATGACCTAAAACATCCATATATTTAGCCCCACACTGAAATGAATAAGTTATGAGAGTTATGTTCTGATATGACACTGTGCCTTAACGATAACAGGTAGTTAAGTTTATTAATTGCTACAATAAAAATGAAGCATACACAGACTGATTTAGTTTTTAACTTCCCAGTGGGAAGTTATTGTAATGGGCCCGATTTTGAAAATTGGAAATTTTTACATATAATTATCTCTACGTTCTAAGGTCTTTAGAGTCGAATAGTATGGTTTTTAAGAGGATGTCCGTGTGTGGACATGTACGTATGTATGTGTGTATGTTCGGATTAAGTTTTCGCCTCGTGTATGTATCTCGAGAACAAAGAGTGATATTGACATGGCATGGGACCAGTTTCATTTAACGCATAATTATATAACTTAGACCTCCTTAAATTTTGAGCAAAATCGGTCAAGTCAAGGGCCGGCAACGCACCTGCAATTCCCCTGGTGTTGCGGATGTTCATGGGCCGCGGTAGTCATCATATCAACAACAACATCAGGTGAACCGTATGCTCGTTTGCCCCCTCTTCTATAAATGAAGTTTTTGCACCGAATAAAAAATTGTATAAAATATTAAAACATATGATATTTTTCTACTCTTTCCACCGGGAAGTTAGTCGTGTGGGCCTTTCGGGTCGCCCCTAGACCGCTTTTGCCCCCCGCCCCCATAGAGTGCCTCATAATGGGGTCTATGCTATAGTTGCCACACTGGGCATGCGGGTTGGCTACTGCAGTTTTTTATTTTTATCAGGAAGATGCTCCTGCCCTTCTCTTGTATCAGTTATCCTCCGTCGCCTCTTACGACACCCACGGAACGTTATGGGGTAGTGGGTATTCTGACATCGCCTCTACACGGCAATTTAACGTTTTAACAAATCAATTACAAAATTATTTTAATGGCACTTTATAAAAAATGAGAAAATTACGCGGCACTGCCGCAATGGCGAGAGAAATAGATTTTACGAGGGCGTGCGGCGCGATATTTACGCTTGTTTACACTTCGGACGATTTTATAGGCGCAACGACACCGTCACTGCGCCCGGCGATACGAGCACACGAGTATGTAAGGGACACTTTTAACGCTCGCCTTGCATAAATAGTTTCGTAACTTTGACCAAGTGGGTTGAAAACGTAACGTACAATATCAGTGAATACTACGTGAATACTAAATTTAAAGCCCTCTAAAGCCTCAATAATTCGTCGAACCGACATCTTGCCCGACACGATTACTAGGATAGATGAATCATCTCGGGTACTACTCGCACTTGTCCGTTTTTTTAAATAAAATTATGTAGGTATGTAAGTGGATGCTGTGGTATCGGTTACAATATCTATCTTCGCATAAGAATAAAAATCTGCATTTTTATTCTTATGCGTTGTCGCCTCTTTGGACTAAGATGAAACGCTTCGTCACCGATAAAAAGTACTTATCTCCTATTCAGACACCACACGATACACAGCATGCATTTTGCCACAATTTCGCGCTGGTACCCTGTACATTTGTCTATTACTCTGTACATTTGTGTATTACTCTGTACATTTGTCTATTAGTGGCGATGTAAGGGAATCCATTACCTTCATTCATTCCCTGATAGTGGTAAGGGGCGACAGAGGGAAATTAAAACTAGATATAACAGTATCTTCCAGATAGCAAGTCAAAATAACAAAAAACTACGGTTACCAACCCGCCTACCATGCGCGGGTCCTATGGCAAATATACCCCCTACGAACTAAACTGTGGGGGGGGGGGCTAAGGTTAACAGTAGACTTTGATAGGCTGCAATACTAAAAATGATTATAACGATAGTGGTGATGATGTCTTTACCAGCCCGTATATTTTTAGTCATTTTAGTAAGTTCGAAATCCCTTCGGTTCTCTATTAATTCATCAATGTGATTTTAACACATGGAGTTCCTATACATTTTATGCTGTTGCCAATATCGGGAAATTAGCTAATATTGTAGTATTGCAATACCAAACAACGTTTTCGTATTCATATTGGCTTATAATATCACTCGCAATTCCTCGTCATCTACTTAATTGGCTGGTATTTCTCGTGGCTGATTTGTAATTTTAACTACGTCATCAAACTCAAACGAAACAATAATAGGTTAATTGTATTCTTGGATTTTACTAAATGCTGACAGCGGGGTTCTAACACATTTAGTTACTCGTAAACATGTTGTGTCAACACTTGAAATTGCCATTAACAATTTCGTTGGTGCTGATTTACCACGTGCTCTGCGCTCAAGAAAAATCATGAAATTATTAACTTGCATCTCTGAGAAATAAAAAAAATATTTCGAGGACGTGTGAAGTCCGCCAACATGCATTGAGGCAGCGCGGCGGACAGTTCCTTGCCCTAAAATCCTCTCAGAAGTGAAAGAAGACCTATGCCCAGCAGTGGGACGTATATAGGCTGTTACTTTACTTTTATACATTAGACATGTAATAACATAATCACGAAGATTGAGTATCCAAACGCTATATAGACTATCGTCTAACTTTGCTTGTAATAATAAGATCCTATTCTTACCTATTATAAACTACTGAATGTATATCAGTATATCTTGTTAAATGTTGGGTTTTATTTATAGGTTAACATTCAAAACCAGTCAGTAGAATTTTTATCATCATCATCGTACTTTTAGCACACTACGATCAGTAGAGATGAATAAAATATTACGGTCTCTTGCAGAACACTTACACGAAGGCTGTTGTACACATCATATACGCGCTTATAGCGACAGCTGCATTGAGAAGAGAGTAGAATATTTTTTATTTAATACAGATACAAGAATACAGACGTGTGGTATTGTGATACTGAGGCGTGGTAGCTCAGATGGTTAACGCTCGCTGTAAATATAACAGAACTCGAGTAACCCTGGTTCGATCCCCGCCGGCACCAATGAAATTGTTAATTGCAATTTTAAGTGCTGATTTACCACGTGCTCGGCGGTGAACGAAAACTGCATGTCTGAGGAATAAGAAAAAAGTATTTCGAAGACATGTGAAGTTCGCCAACACGCATTGGGGCAACGCGGCGGACACTTCCTTGCCCTAAAACCCTTTCAGAAATAAGGGGAGGCCTGTGCCCACCAGTGGGACGTATATAGGCTGTAACTTTTACATGAATACCTACCGTTACAGCTTATTGTGGTCCTCTGCTGAACATGGGCCTCCCCCATAGATTACCTTGTAGGTGAGATATATTGCTTTAATTACCACGTCATTGGTAAGCGAATTGGCAACTGCAGTTTCTTTTTTTTTTATCGTTATTAGGAAGACGCTCCTGCCTCCTCCTGATTCGTTTCCTCTGTCGCCTCTTACGACACCCACGGTACGATATGGGGTAGCGGCTATTCTTACACCGCCACTACAAGAATACTTATTCAAAGTCAAATTACGTTTATGCTACTGGTGCGGAAAAACCTTTTTCTTGGGAAGATCCCACGTGGTAGTTCCATTATGGATCTATATTAGTAGTATAGTTGTAGCACGAATGGATCGACTCGACCGGGGAACGATAACGCTCTCACAGAAAACCAACGTAAAATAGTAGCTTAATGCTGATGTGTTTCGTATGTTGAGTGTAGAGAACCGAGGACCTTTTTTACTGGAAACGGGGCATTCCATCTAAATCCTCACGGTTGACAAGGCATCTGCATTTTGATTTGCAATCAAGGATAGATGTAGATGTCTGTGGGCACAGCAACTAATCATCAGGTGGATGTGTCGTTAGTCACTCTATCCTATAAAAAAGCCCGTAAAGAGCTGCTTATCGTATAAAGAAACTGTGACAGCTGATTCGTACATTACTGACATTCTTAAGAACATGTAGTGCCATACTCAGGCTTTATCGGTCAAGAATTTAAACTTATGCACGATAATGCGCCCCCACAGTGTACAGGATAGGTGGATACAGGTTCTGGACTGGCCAGCACGAAGTCCAGATCTTAATCCCATAGAACATTTATAGGCTAGTAAGACAGCGAGATCCAGCTCCGAAGAACATGTAAAAGCTGAAAGCGTCTTTATTGGAGGAATGGGAAAACATACCAGAATTCACTATTAAAAAGTTCATACAATCCATGAACAAAAGGATCATAATATGTGTTATCAATGTCAGATGAGGCAATACCTCTCACTAAAGGAACATCAGCGACACCATTTTTATTTTTTTATCAGTGTGAAGTCGATGTAAATGATTCTTCTTTATTGATTTTTCTTGTGTGTTGCTCAAAATAGAGTAAGTTAATTTTAAAATGCATTATTTAATTTAATGATTAAAACACAATCAATAAAAATAATAAAAAAGATTTTATTATGGACTCAGATGTAGTAAAAAAAATTTGAAATACAGTACGACAACCGGTTTGGTAGACGACCTAGGTTTATTTTCCACGACTATATTTTAAAAAAAGTTCCAAGCTATAAATACAAAGAAACGGATGATCTGTTGCTGCAACTTTCCAGCAGCGATTTGAAGACAAAGACGTAATAATGACTCACCGCCGAGATTATTAGACCTAATATTCCACATCCACATGTGCTAGCGAACTGCACACGCTAGTGTTAGTTAATCAACAAAAAAAGCTTAAACGTCTAATAAAACCGTATATAAGAAAGTCTCCACTATCTATTTAAAGTTGATTTTTAAAACAGCCAAATAAAAGTTATTATCGAATAAATTATCATCCAAATGAAATATGTAAATGAAAAACTTGAACAATGCTATTCATACAATTGTAACTTTTAGTTTGGGTATATTATATTTCATCCTATGAATAAATTTTATCAGAGGATTAAAAAATAGGCCCCTAATAGAATACAATAATGATAATGTCCTATAGACCGAATTTCGCATCCAGCCTCAACGGAGACTAGCCATCGGCGCAGGACAGGATCATAGTGCTCAAGTGTATGCACAAACACAGCTGCATTCTCTATTCTCTCACTCTCATAGCCCGATGTGACGGTAAATCGACACGACCCGAGAGAGATCAGGCGCAGGACCAACGGTTTTACGTGCTTTTCGAGGCATGGGGTGAGACACCGCCAACGTTCTGTCTCCAGGTAGCTACTGAGAATAACCCGAGTAGAAAAATCTACCTATGTTAAGTAGGTATAATAATTACAAACTTCATTTGAATAGAAAACTTAATTTGTTAGTTGGTCAACGGTTCAATTTGACTGTGATAACTGATAATATATGTTTAATTATAAATATTAATTTATCACAGTCATATCGTTAATATCTATGGTTAGATTATTTTTTAAATTCTTTTAAACTTTTTAATCATTTTTATTCTTTTATTAATTTATATACTTAATATATTAGTTCGTAAATTATACAGAAATAATAACAATAAATGACTTTATTTAACTTTTTTATGTGAATTGCTCATTGTTTGAAAACTTCCTGTCGTATAACTTATGTAGTTTAAGTTATCATCATTATCAGTGTTACGGACTGAGAAGACCACTGCGGGACATAAGTCGTTCCCGATGCAAGGAGAATTCGCCTTAATTATCAGCTTGGCAGGCGGACAATCGTAGTACGAGACATCTCACAAATATGCTGCAGCTGCCTGGATATCAATTACGTCTGGTGTACACTATTTGCTTATACTGCCATTTATTGAAAGCCATAGTATTTTTCTGGCATTTCCATAGTCGAGGGTGATGGATTCTTTCACGTAACCACTAAACGTTTAGTACCAGACATAAGTTTTTTTTTTTAAGTTTGAAAGGAACTTGAATTTTTTCGAAGGGGTTTCCAGCGCACGCATAACCGAATAATTTGGTGCAATTCTTAGAGAAAAGTCCGAAAATTACTGCAAAATGACATACGTTTTCGCAATCGCAATTAAGCATCTAACAATCGCAAATCTAGCATCTAGCGATCAAATTATACAAAAATTTAAAAGTGGTTTCAACAGAGAGTACTCCCTGGGTTGCGTAACAAAGGACGCCAAATCATAAATGCCAAAAGTAAGGGTGCATCACAGTAAATACTCATTGACGTATTCTCAGCATTTTTCTTTTCCGAATGCCTCCTAACTAAAATAAGACGAGATATGATGTTGTCGATTACGGAATAATTTTTATCGTTTACGTTATCGTTTGATTTCGATGAGGTATTTTCAAAACAATATTTAGATTTCAATCATTTCCAACTACTAAGTTAGTTCACTTCACTATTTATATTTATATTCAATCCACTATTCGTATACGCGAGCTTCGATCTCAGTAGACCAAATTATCTTCATTCTCAGTTCTCAGTCAGTTGAAATTAATTCAAATTTCAAATTGAAGGTCCAATACAACTTAATGTCTTTTATTATAAATATTATTATCTTAAAGACTAAAATAATTCAGTAAAATTCATTAATTCGATAAATTTTAAAGGCAAAGTAGGCAAAGTATGATGTCTATACTATTAAATGTTAGGTAATTAAAAATATCAATAAATATTTTATCGTATGAAGCCGAAGTTTTATAATACGGAAGCTAACCGACATCAATCCCTTCAGACATCAGCGAAATTTTAATCGGAATTAAAGTGATGATTTACGTACCTCATCTGACAAATAAGTATTATAAAGAGGCGTAATCCGCCAGAACGCTGTAGCAGAATTATTTATTTCAAAATTAAGAAAAGTATTGTGAGACTTATAAGTGGTAGAGTCACACTGCAGCTATATTATGATAGCAGCACGAATGGGTCGGCTCGACTGGGTAGGACCACGTTACCACAGCATACCAGCGTATAATAGCAGAGTAATGCTGCTGTTTCGTACGATGAGTTTAGAGAACCGGAGACCCTTTTTACTGGAAATGAGGCACTCCATCTTAGTCCTCATGAGTGACAATGTATCTGCATTTTGATTCTTAACTGTGGAGAAATGTAAATATCTATGGACCACAGCATCCACTTACCATCAGGTGGACTGTGTGCTCGTTTGTCACCCTTATGCTATAAGAAACATATTTGGGAGAGATATTATGTAGGCTTCACTATTTATCTCCTTCTTCATCATCATCAGCCCACAAAAGTCCATAGTTGGACTTGGGTCGTTCCATTTGAAGTAACCCGCTTGGTATTCGGATTGGCGTCCGCTACTCCCGGTCGCCGGTCTAGATATATTACGTGTTACGTCTGTGAAACGAGGTGGTCGCACTACTATCACCGCCATCTATCAGAAGCCATCTCTTTCCGATGCTTCCCATAGTCGCCTCTTACAACATCCACGGGACGAAAAGGATTGTAGGATTTACTTGCGATGTACTACTATGAGCACAGCACACGTACCCACATATTCTTAACACTTTGATTATATACTATATAACCAAAGTCTTAACAATTAAAATTATCGCTTATATCTCGACTCCATTACGTTCATTTACCTATACATACATGCCCGTCGGTTAAGGGTACTCTTAATTAGTCGTTCAGGACGCATAGTTATGTGTATATAAATCAAGTCAGGACGTGCTTTACCGACTGCAACTTTATTAATTTCTGCCTTATTATTTTCTTTGTCACTCTTTTCTCATTCAAAGAAACATACCACAGAAACAATTTTAATACGTTACATACATTAAGAGTAGCTATATTAAACAAAAGAGGAGATAATGGATCTCCTGGGCTAATGTGGTCATACGGTTAATATGGTCGCTTTCTTATAACTTAAAAACTATAGTCTTGTTTGCATAGATGACTTTGTGATGCAATAGTTCTTCATTAGTCAATCAAATATTAAAGGGTCAAAAGAGCGCTGCTTCATCAACGCCATTTTGACAGTTGACATTAGAGTAGAATAAATTATTTTAGTCGATTTTAGTTAGACAGTTAGTTTTCTTAAGTAGATTTTTCGTAGAGTGTTCTTAATTATTGCCAAACCTTGTTTGCTATTTTTTTCTTAATATATTAGTTTAGATAAAGTATACGACTTAGTGTTTTTGTCTCTGTGCCCCTCCTAGTTTTGGTTTTATAGGACGGCAAAGCTTCAGGTAACCATATTATCCTCACGTACCTTACTAATAGTTAATACATATTATTATTTTAAACAACGAACACCGGATCCTATATATGTATATTTGTAGTCAATTTCATCCATTTGTACATAGCATAACTTATGCAAACTGTTGGCATTTTCATAATACTTATTAAAGGCCCTTCACTGATTCTCAATCTTTTAATGAAAGTTAGTGCGATGAATCTTGTTTATTTTCAAGCATGACGTGATTCCTAAATTGGACTTGTATAGGAATCATAAAGTATGCGATGACGTAATCTCTTTTATGTGCTGCTGCGACCTGTAAGCCGATTCGAGCGGTTGAAATGGAGCACATCTCTTTAGGTTCTGCACGGATAAATACTCTAGCTCCGACGCCAGGAGCTAAAATAAATCTGGTTCGGGGATAGCAATGCCAGTGTGTTCCAAGCCTTGCCTCGTCATTCAAAAGACCGCAGCATTTAATGTAAATTGATCTATGACAAACATTTAACAGGCTAAAAGTAAAAATATATGTTTATATCAAATGGTGTATTTGTATACGTAATACAACTTTCTTTTTAATGAAATTATTTACAATCTGCTGCATATATAAATAATACATAATTTATTAAATAAAAAATTGTACTTCAATTTAGCTACATAATGAACATCAAAAAAGAAGAGCTGAGGCAGCTCAGCTGAGGGGCTAAACGCCAACTAAACGCTCGCTGCTTTGATTATAATATACATGTCTATATAATCAAAGACTCGCTGTAAGTAAATTTCACACTACGAAGCAACCCCCGGGTTGATGAAATTGTTAATTGCAATTTTGCTAAAAGTGTTGATTTACCATGTGCTGAGTGGTGAAGGAAAACATCATGAGGAAATTCGCATGTCCGAGAAATAAGAAAAAAATATTTTGAAGACATGTGAAGTTCTCCAACATACATTGCAGCAGCACAGCGGACATTTCCTTGCCCTAAAAACCCTCTCAAAAATGAGAGCACACCTGTACTCAGCTGTAACTTATCCTATTATCCTTATTCTTCCTATTATCTCCATCCTATAAAAAAACTTTAACTTTACAGAACATCAAAAAGGAAAAAAATTATCACTCTATTTCGAACCTTAGGTGTCTTAAGAGACTATAGGTTATGCCAGAACAAAATAATAGTCACCGCTATACTGATGGCTTTATAACTATTTTGTAACGTGGTAGGGCCATGCTGCAGTTATTTTAGTAGTATAGTTGTAGCACGTTATAGCACGTGTAGCACGAATGGCCGACCCATTCTTGCTACACGTGCTGGTCACTGTCATCACCATACTCAGCACTACTCTAACTTCTACACCAGTACACACCCCACCGTCTAAAATATATGCGTTTCACCTTTGAACGGGGTATAGACAGATGAAATATTCTCTACTCTCTACGATGCCATGTTGTATTTAGAATGTTGTAATGTTTTAAATGAGGTAGAGCCATGCTGCAGATATATCAGTTATATAGTTGCAGCACGAATGGGTCGGCTCAACCACGTTCTCACAGAACACCTGCGTAAAATAGTAGGTAGCTTAATGCTGTTGTGTTTCGTATGGTGAGTGTAGAGAACCGGATACCATTTTCACTGGAAAGGAGGCACACCATCTTAGTCCTCACGGTTGACAACGCTCTGCATTTTGGTTTGTAATCGAGGATAGATGTAGATGTCTATGGGCCACAGCAATCACTCACCACCAGGTGGACTGTTTGCTTGTTTGTTACCCTACCCTATAAAAATATTAAAGACAGATATTTTTTAACCAATTATTCAATTTAATAGGTTTAATTATATATTGATTTCCTACTGATTTTCCGTAAGAATAATTCAATACTCACATCAACCTCTTAGTGACAGCAGAGAAATCCAATGTAAAATTCACTATATCAGGTGACCATGTTATGGTTATCGGGTGACTGGGTCTTGGCAGAGCGAGAACTTGTAAGTAATTTTTATCTTTTTTCATTTCTGAAGACTGATTTTGGATTGGTAAGCATGCATCTTCGAATACGATGTTAACCTGTAAATATAGTTTGGTTACAGTACGTTTTGAAACAGTAAAAGTAATAGAAGGAAAGTTTCAGACATGTATAATATCATATCTCCTTTCATTTCTGTTAGGGTTTTAGGGCACTTTTTGAAAGTATATGAATATATCTACACTTCTATCCTCAGTTCAGTCAGGAACTATAAAAGTTTGTTAATGGTTCCTTATGTTTGCATTGAATTTGATTTTTACATGTGAAGATCCACAACGCCATATGATCGTCGTCGGAAGAACTGGAGGGGAACGAAACACGATACGTGCACCAGCAACAAATTAACCCGTCAGCAAATTAACCCGTCAGCTAAGCTATTGCAATTACTACTATGGAAATTAATCCCCTATGAGGCATTCAAAGGAGGGTACTATGTTCAGCAATAAGCCTTAATTTGAACGCATCACTCAGTATAGAATTTAGGTTTGGAATAAAATCTTACTTTTCATGTAAGTTTTGTGTATATTTTTGTTTCGTTTATTTATCGATTGTCAATATTTTGTGTTTCTTCTAAGTAGCCGTGTGGTGACGACGTATGGGAATTCGTCACGTTTTCAGTATTGTCAGACGGGACTACATGATGTATTCCAGAAAACATTGTCTTTCGATAGGTAGCAGTATAAACATTTCGTTCACCCCAGGCGTAAAATAGCCAGACTATCGCCAGAAAGCGGAACTAAAAGTGTGAGATCTTGAAACCGCCAGCTAAGTTGTTAGTTGTTTATTACATATAACAAATAAAATCATGAAAGTCTGGTGGCAGGCGGGTCGTTACTCGTTTGGGCCGTGAAGCGTGACTGTAACTCCCGAGGGAGCGGAAGTCTTGCGCTTCCGCCCGGAGATCCGCTCCGATACTCGCACGATCACGACGCCCCGACTTATACTCGCCTTTGGAATAAAGAACCATTTATAATATTATAATATTTTTACGTATGTGACTAATGACTGTTGACCGTACTTGCTTAGTGACTGGATTTCACGGGCCTTTTAATAGCTCCTTTTTGCCTATGAATTCGTGTAAGTACTTAGCAACCCCTTATTTATTTCTACTACAAAGCAGCAGTGTTTTGTTCCGATGTCAAGGGTGTAGTCATTATAATTGCGATATATGAAGCATTCCGGGTCATCTTATTTTTTGATGACAGTGCATTTGTATCCTTTGATTGAAGCTAGGTGTATGCGCTAAGAGTTCATCGGACTGTAAGGGATTACTGCATGTCGTAAATGTTGCAGTTCATGAGAGATGTATTAAATAGCTGGAACCTATAAATAGGTAAGTTTTACGAAACTTATTCATTTATAGGTTACTTATTAATGTCGCTATTTATGAGGAAGCTTTAAGAAAAAATTTAAAGCCAAACTCAATTTCCTCAATCAAATAAAATAACAGATCAGTGAAGTTTAAATCAGGGATTCAATAACTTTTCTATATCGATCAAATAAATCATATCTAATCCTAACTGTTTCATTGTACATAAACATGTTGATCAAATGACAAATTGCACACATTACCTAAACTGATCGAATGCCACTGTGATCCTACACAGTATTCACGAATAATCTCTAAGAAACTTTTTGGTTGGCGCTCGGACGTAGACTAAACAATGAGATCAGCTATCGCATTGTGGGCGAAGCGTAATTATTGAACAACGACATTGGTTCAGTCGATCCTGATGCTAGACGGGATCATATTCATGACGATGTAAACAAAATTTCAGCTAAATCAGCTTTATGATATTGAGTTCATAACTATGTTCATAGTATGCGTACATTGTATACGAGCTGTATTTGATAATTCAAAGATTCCATTAATTAAAAATTGTACAATTTTTTTTATAAGATAGGTTGCCAAACGAGTACACAGTCCACCTGATGGTAAGTGGTTGCTGCGGCCCATAGACATCTACATCTATCATCGATTACAAACCAAAATGTAGATGCGTTGTCACCCGTGATGACTAAGATGGAATGCCTCGTTTCCAGTAAAAAGGATCTCCGGTTCTCCGGTTCTATACACTCACCATACGAAATACAGTAGCATTGTGCTACTATTTCACGCTGGTATTCTGTGAGAGCGTGGTCCTTCCCCGGTCGAGCCGACCCTTTCCTGCTACAACTATACTACTAATATAACTGCAGCATGGCTCTATCACGTGTAATTTAAAAAAAAATCAAGATTATTATTTTTTAAATATCGTATTTCTGCTTAACAATCTTCACTAGATATAAAAATCAATTGTTGTCTATTAGTCTCGCTAAAATTAAAAAAAGGCTGAACTGATTTTGATGATTTTTTTGTATGTGTTTGAGTTTTTCCCTGGTTGGTTTAGATTCACAATTGGAGGTGGGAAAGGTGGCGCTGTTATCGAAATCCAGAAATCCGAAATCAGAAAATTTACAAATGGAAAAACATTGACAGATACTGCCAAAATATGTTATATATGAAATATCATCACGAAACGCTTATAAAGCTCGTATCTTGCAAACCTGTACGCCTAATGATGAATACAGGCAAATCTCCCAAGCTATGCGCATCAGCTGTTCCGTTCTTGGAAAGGCCTCCGTCTAGCGGTGGCCTTAAAAAGACTGCTGATGACATGCTTTCCGAGGCAGGGGGGTGGACACCGCCAACTTCCTGAGTCCGGGCAACTACTCAGAATGTTTTGACCTGACCCGGGATTCGAATCCGGGACCTCATGATCAGCAGTCGCACTACTAAAACCACTAGACCTAGGAAGCAGTTTTTTATAATATCGAGTGTCAATAACCTGCAATATGTTCTTCCATCTTAACTTTTAAAATGATCTCTAAAAGCTGGGAAATAATCAAAAAAGGCAAATTACTGAGCAAAGAACCGATACTCTTGCAATGGTAATACTTCACCTCTCATCACCAGTTTGGGATATTTAGCGTTTTTGGATGCATTTTTCACTATCAGTCGCCTTCCTGAAACTTGCCATTAAATCATTAGGGCGCACTGCGAGCAGGTAAGGTTGATTATATAACAAAATATGAGCATAAAGGACCACTATAACACCATTATAAAGTTGACTACAATTTAGAGGCGAAATATTTGTCGTATTAAAGATGTTTGTTTGTCTACCCTAGCAAGAAATCCTAGGTGTTCAACAATCTATTGAAGTCATGCCGTTTTATTTTTCATCCATATCATAGTTACTTAGTATTGACCGACCTGTTAACGCGAGGTAGTGGGCCACGCGAAACATCAACTCCGCATTTATTTTTGCCTAAAACTACTAAAATCATAGTTGAACCTTAAATATATACAAAATTATATACAAGACAGTGCAAATTACAAGAAAAAGTGTTATCTAGACGAAATTATTAGGGAAAGGTGCTTAAAAACGTCTTTAAAAGGTGTCGATAAAACTTTGTTTATAATAAATAGTACAGTGTTGTTCTTTCTTCTAACAACTTAAAAACAAACAGTGCAGTTTAAATAACATTATTGACAGTGAAACAATATAAACAAAAAAACATAAACTAGTGTATTTACGTAACAGAAAAAGTGACTAAAATCATCGTTTCTCGATTCAAAACTTCAAATACCGTCTAACGTTTTTATAAAATAGATAGCGTACATACAGAATATTAATTTCGTTAAGTTTCTTATCTAATTGGTGGCGTAGTGGCTTAATGTTCGGTATTGTCAAGTCAGCTGTTAGGCACGAGTTCGTATCCCGCATACAAGTTCTCTTTTTGTAACAGTTTTCGCTATGTATACTAGTTTTTCAAAACGTTTCGAATATTGAATTGAATGAGATTAAACATTGTTATTTAAGAAAATAAAAATAACAGGCTTTCAAAACAATGGAAAATACACAGGAAGAAATAACGCAATACATAACATTTAGAAAACATATTACCCAACTAAATACGAGTAATTCGGATGACGAATCATCAATATCGATTAGATCAGAAAAATTGAACAGAGCAAGAATTCTACCGGACTTATAAACACGGTGTGATGAAACTATGGAAGAATTAAAAGATGAAATACATACATTAAAAAGGCAATTAGAAAGTGCTAATAAGGAAATAGACGACCTGATCTTAGAAAATAATAATCTAAAATCTAAAATAATATCATTAGAATACAAAATAAAAAACCTGAATAAAATTTGCTGTAGTCTTTCAGACTCTCCCAGAAACTCAAGTACTTCTACAATAAAGAAACCTACTCGAAAAATAAAACGCACTCTTTTCATGCCGCAAATGGACTTAATACGTTCAAATAACACTAAAGAAGAAACTGTTTTGGATACTACCACTCAAATGACGAAGTTAAATATCTCAAAGCTGCCATCAGATAATGTTAAAAAAAATCTCTAAAGAGGTATTAAAAAAGAGCAAAATTTTCATAGTAGGAGGACAAAAATGCGTAGGTCTGGCTTCAAAACTCATTTATTCAAGAATCAACACAAAATTTGAAGATTTAGACATATTCTCTTGGACAAAACCTAATGCCAAAACAGAAGAAATCCTTAAAGGCTGTTATAACATTGAAGATTCTAACACTAACTACTTTATTCTTTGTGTTGGGGAAAATGACACGAACGTCACAAAGATATTCTTTGAAACAGCTGCTGTAATAAAAATACTAAAAAACTCAAACTTTATTATACTTAAAACTAATTACAATAAATATTTAAATGAATATAAATTAAATAATATGTTAAAAAACTTGTGCTATAACATTCCAAATTGTAATTTTATTGAATGCACGCACAGGTCTAGGACGGAATATCACGCAAATATCTGTGCAAAGATTAATCTAATAATAGACTCTAAATATTACGAAAAGCATTTTATTAAAAATATTAAAGCTATAATTAAAAATCGCAGTAATACATCTGATACGAATACGATGCACATTATGAGAAAATCCCAAGAAATAATTATGTTAGCTAACGAAAGCAAAACAGCTGAACCTAAAATTGGCACCATACCATATTATTTCAAAAAGGTGAATAAATTAAATAATAAATTAACTTTTGAAAAAAGTACTAACGTAAATGTGTCAACGACTCCATTTTTTCATACGCAATAATAACCAAAAACATGAAATTACTTCCATACTACATCAAAACATAGCAGGTTTGCTTAACAAAATTGATTCGATAGAACTATGTATTGATGAACTAACAAATGAGGGGCAAGAAATAAACTTTTTATGTTTTAGTGAAACATTTGTTAAAAAGGGAGATGAGAGTAACATTCAGTTTAAAAATTTTAAATTAGCTTCATTATATTGTAAAACAAAAGAAAAACGTGGAGGTGTATGTATTCTTATTAGAAAGTCAATAGAATTTCAATTATACAATTATGCTATGAATTATCAGCAGACAAAATTTTTGAGTGTTGCGGAATAGAGGTACCAAGTTACAAATGTGTAATTTTTTGTGTATATAGAACTCCCAATTCGCCTGTATCAATATTTTTCAACAAACTAGATCTTCTTTTTCATAAATTAGCATTTAAGCTTAACAAAAAGAAAGTCATATTGTGTGGTGATTTTAATATTGACACACTTAAGAATAATAACGTCACTCATGACTTAAATAATTTGTTATACAGCTACAACCTTAAACTACATAATGATAAACCTACGAGACATCACACATGTATTGATCATATAGCTAGCAATTTCAAAGAGTCTGATATTTCTACTTCCCTGTACAATTTTCATTTATCAGATCATAACACCTGTCAATCTCTAAGTTTTCCAATTAAACTGCTACCTAAAATTAAATACTGGTATACTACGAAAAGAAATTACTCTAAGGAAAATATTGATAAGTTTCGTAAATGCATTCGAAATATATCGTGGGAAAAAGAAACTACAGATGACATTTTTAATAATATATTTAATAAATTTCATGACTTAATTTGTTTATTATATGACCTCTGTTTTCCATTACAAAAATATAAAATCAAAACAGACAATCTCGCTCCAAAGTGGATCACAAAAGGTATAAGGGTTGCAAGTAAAACTAAAAGGAAACTAAAACATAAATGTTACAAAACAAAAAGTTTAGAAAACAAATTAATCTATAACAAATATTCAAAATTATTAAAAAGTTGCGTAACATGGTCGAAAAAAAATTTAAACATGAAACACCTGTTACATTCAAAAAGTAAAAGTAAAGCTAACTGGGAAATCATTAAAAATTATGAATATAATGATACACGAAATAATAATATTGACTGGATTAATTATAATGGAACTAAAATAGATCATCCTTTCGTCATTGCCAGTAAATTTAATGAGTATTTTATTAGTACAGCTCTTCACGACCGTTCTTCTTTAAATAATAAAACTAAAAGGAATATGTATGAAAATGTTCAATCATTGATCTTCTTAAAACCTTGCTCATTAAATGAAATCATAATTATAATAAATTCTCTTAATAATACTAAATCTGTTGGTTATGATTCTATTACTACATATATACTGAAATCATGTGTGAAGGAATTTGCACCAATTCTGACGTATTTAATAAACCTTTCTTTCATACATGGAAGATTTCCAGATAAATTAAAAACATCTATAGTCAAACCCTTATTTAAAAACGATGACCGTCATGAGATTCATAACTATAGGCCGATTACGTTGATACCCATTCTATCCAAAATATTTGAAAAAGCCATGCATAGTCGAATTATTTGTTTTGTAGCAAAATATAATATACTCAGAAACGAACAAAATGGCTTTCAAAAACATAAATCTACTACAATTGCTACCTTTTCACTGATATGTCGAATAACTGAATTCATTAATAATAGAGTACCAACAGTAGGCATCTTTTTTGATATGTCCAAAGCCTTTGACTGTGTAGAACACAGTAAGTTGTTGTACAAATGTGAAAAACTAGGAATCAGAGGACCGGCTTTGGAATGGATCGAAAGTTATTTGAAAAATCGGAAACAATGTGTTGAAGTATCACGTATTAATAATAAACTAGAGTTAACATATTACAGATCTCCTAATCTACAAAATAACTATGGGGTACCTCAAGGGAGTGTGTTAGGCCCTTTATTGTTTATTCTATACATAAACGACTTACCGAGTATAACAAATCATCAGTCAATACTATTTGCTGATGACATATCAATTGTTATACCCCACACTAATAAGTCAAAGATATATGAACAAGAAATAAATTCTACTATAGAGTCAGTTATATCATGGTTAGAAGATAATAATTTACGAGTCAACACTAACAAAACTAAATATATTCAATTTGGAAATTATAAATTAAAACCACAAAAATTGGATTTAAGATATAAGGACGAAAGATTAGTAGAGGTAGTAGATACACAATTCCTAGGTGTTACTATTGACCGGTATGTAAATTGGAAATTACACGTACAAAAAGTATGCAAAAAGGTTAATCAATTTGTTTATGCACTGCGTAAACTTCAAAATGTAGCAGGTCCACAAGCAGCACGTATTGCTTACTACGGGTACGTTGAATCCGTCTTAAGATATGGACTACTCTTGTGGGGCAACTCAACTGACGCAAGCAAAGCCTTCTTAAGTCAGAAGAAATGTATTCGTGCACTGTGTAATGTTGGCCCTCTTGAAAGCTGTAGACCCCTGTTCAAGGAAAAAGGAATTCTCACTTTAACTGGTTTATATATATTAGAAATCTGTGTTTTCATTAAAAATAATTCTAATCAATTTGTTACCGTGCAGGGAAATAATAATTCTCTAGCAAAAAGAGATCCGACACGTCTACTCATGCCATCTTGTAAAACTGCATTATACCAGAGGAATTGCCTCATAATGTGTATCAAGGTTGATAATGAAGTTCCTAAAAATATTCGTGAACAGCCATTAAGGCGAATGAAAAAAGTTTAAAGCATTGGCTAATAAATACTGCCTTTTATAATATCAAAGAATTCTTTAACCATAAATTTTGATTTTATTTTTATTTATTTTGCTTAAATAAGTAAATTACTATAGATAGATCCAGGATTTAGCGTGATACTTCTCAAATGAACAAAAATTAAATTTTTCTAATTTTGTTATGTTTTCCTAAAAACATAAACATCAATTGTTTATGAAAGAAAAAGAAAATTTATAAAAGTGATTATTTCTAATTTTATTTTTTTATTTTGTTTTTTAACATATTTATTTTAAACAATTTTTACGCATGCCACAAAAGGTAAAACATGTGGAAACAAATATTGACTCTGTATCCATCTGTTCGTACCCATGTTTTAGAGAAATAAATGATTTGATTTGATTTGATTTGATTTGACAGCTATAGAGCTAGGTTTCATAAAATAAGTATTTACATACCTTCAATTATTATTTGCACATTCAATTATCATCTCCATATCATTTTTGATGAGTATCATTCTGAATATTAATTTAAAAAAAATACTCCTGCCATGGATACAGAGTAAACCATTTGCTATGAGACGTCTAAGTGAATTTATTTTCAACTAACTTTTTCTTTAATAATAATCGAAATAAATAATCTTATAACTACGTCAGAAGTATTAATTGAAATCTTCTCCTGCTACTGGTGTATTTTTTTATTATATAAGTGCAGTATAAAGCTGCTGGAAGTGATTTAAGTTGAGGGTTCATTACTTACTTACTTACTTATCGTCACGCACAATCCCTAACGGGGTAGCCAGAGAGAACAGATCGCCAAGTGTCACGATCCTTACATACCTCTTTCGCTTCTTTCAGGTTCATTAACTTCTTCATACATGCACGTCTAGGTATCCGAGTACTCTTGACCCTCCCCTCTTCGAGCAATTTGCTCACATGGTCTTCGAAAGTTAGTCTCGGTCTACCTCGACACCTTTTAATATTTACTTTCGCTCTATATATTTTCTTCACCATTCGGTCTTCACTCATGTACACTAGAGAAAGAAAGAATGAGAGAAGTATGATTGATTTGTTCCTGGTGGATGACCGACTGCGAAAACAGGTGATGGATACACGAGTGTTCAGGGGTGCTGACCTGGGAACGGATCATTATCTAGTAATTACTAGATTTAGGGGTTTGTTCGCGGGTTGGCGCCACCGGACGGCAGTAACAGAACCACAGTCGGTCTGTCGCATCCGAAGCTGGAAGCTTCAGGAAGCGGATACTAGGGACAAATATCACACGAGGGTAGCCGAAAAGCTTGACACCATCGATGGCAGGAAAGAATGTGTGGAGAGAATATGGCAGAACCTTAGGGATGGAATGGTAAGTGCAGCGGAAGAAGTATGTGGTACGACAAAAAGAGGTAGTAGTAAAAGAAGAGATGCATGGTGGAATGACGAAGTGAAAGAAGCTGTAAAAAAGAAGAAAAAAGCATGGTTAGACTACTTAGCCTCTAGTAACGATGAGCATATGAGAGAGAAGATGAAAGAAAGATATAAGCTGCAGAAAGTTCATGCGAAAACATTGATTGAGGAAGTACGTGAAAGGTGTAGAATAGAAGCGGACGAGAGGTTGTCGCACAACTTTAGGGAAAACTCCAAACTCTTCTGGAAAGAGGTTGGAAGGTCCCGGAGTGGTGCGACAGCTTTAAGAATGAACAAAGTGCTTTCGAGAACCAATGACGTCCTCTCAGGAAAATCGGACGTCATGCAGCGATGGAGTGAATTTTATAGAGAATTGTATGCGTGTCATGATCTTAGTGAAGGATCCGGGGGTGACGCCGTGACTGGCACGCCAGACACGGACCTCGATGACACTGAGGTCATCAGCATGAAAGAGATTGAACGTGCGATTCGAAGTTTGAAATGTGGTAAGGCTGCGGGACTAGACAGAGTTACTGCTGAAATGGTCAAGTACGGTGGGCCTCGCGTCTGGGACAGCTTTCATCTGCTGTGCAATTTGTGCTGGCGGACGGGAGATGTCCCGGATGATTGGCGATCCGCGGTCATTGTGCCTTTATATAAAGGTAAAGGTTCACATTTTGACTGCGGGAGCTATCGGGCGATCAGCTTGACCAGTTTAGCAAGTAAAGTTTATTCGAAGGTTTTGACACGCAGGATGCAAGAGAAATCGGAAAGATTCTTATGGGAGGCACAATGCGGATTTAGACCTGGAAGAGGATGCACGGATCAAATGTTTTCTCTCCGCATGATCACGAAGAAGCTTCTGAGTGTTAACCAGAGGATTTTCTGTGCTTTTGTGGATCTGGAGAAAGCATTTGATAAGGTTATAAGGAAGAAAATGTGGGAACTGTTGCCGGGATATGGTGTGGATGGTCGATTGTTAAGGGCTGTGCAGTCACTCTACTATGACTGTAAAGCCTGTGTGCGGGTAGGGCATGACCTGTCACCCATGTTTAGCGTCCAAGCGGGCGTAAAACAGGGTTGTGTCATGTCTTCCTGGCTGTTCATACTGTATCTCGACAGCTGTTTACAGAAGCTGAAAGATAGCTGTTTGGGTGTGAAATTGGGTGACATAAAAGTTAATTGTCTGCTGTATGCTGATGATGCAGTGCTTATTGCACCATCAGAAGCAGAACTGCAGGCATTAGTCACGTGTATGAAAGAGGAATGTGAAATTAAAGGTCTCCGTTTGAATGCTAATAAAACTAAGGTTCTGGTATTTGAAAAGGACGAAGAGAGAACGAAATGTGAAATATGGGTAAATCAGGAATGTCTAGAACAGGTAAATGAAATTGTATACTTGGGGAGTGCTTTCAGCCGGGATGGAAGATGTGATTTAGATGTGGATAGGCGTGTTGCTGCCGGAAACAAAGTCAATGGTGCCCTGAATGCATTAATAAAAAGGCAAGGCGTGGTGAAGAGTGCACGACTTGCAATACATAACGCAGTGTTGGTACCGACTTTGTTATATGGCAGCGAAACCTGGGTATGCCAGAAGAAGCATAAAAGCAAGTTGAATGCAGTGGAGGTGCGATCTCTTCGTAAAATGTGTGGCGTTACCATAGCCGACCGAAAGCGAAACGAAGAGATTCGCAATATGGCAGGATTGAAAGATGAGGGTTCATGATTTTGTGATTTGGTGACAATTGATTTCTCTTAAATTGTTCGTAATAAATATCATGTAAATTTCAGTATCTGGAGTTCGCCGTGTTGCCACGTCTGATTTTGTTTTTCACCATAGCACCTACACCACAATACACACATTTGAACCATACATGTCGATATTTAACCGTGTAGTGATGGCCAAAGTATATCTACTACCCCATATCGTCCCGTGGGTGTCTTAAGTGGCGACAAAAAGAAACAAAGGATGTAATGGGCACTAGCGTCTTTCTAATATCAATTAAAAATAAAAACTGCAGTTGCCAACCTGGTCGCCAAACATTGCAGCTAAGGTAAGCTAAGCTAATCCCTCTTTTGAGGAAATCTATAGGGAGACCTATGTTCAGCAATAGGCTTTGAGGGGCTATAAAATTTATGGATGATGATGGATGATGCAGGTTTCCTCGCGAAGATCTTCTTCATCAACGACTACATGATAAAAATTTCAGTTCAGTTCAAAATAAAGGCGAGCGCCTAATAGTATCGATAAAATCTGAACCCTGGTTAAATACCCTGGTGAATGGTAGAAACATTCACTAAATTTCTCTAATTTCTCATTTCTCTAACTGAGATATTTATGCCCAGGCGAAATCTTAGATACAAGTATGTAGAAATCATAAGCTGTTTTGTGCATTTTTATGGATTCGTAATTGTTCATGGGGGGTATATTGCCATAGTTGCCACGCTTGGCGAGCGGGTTGGCAACCGCAGTTTTTTTTGTCGTACAGTTGCTGTTATCAGGAAGATGCTGCTGCCCATCTCCTGCCTGTCTCCCTCTGTCGCCTTTTACGACACCCACGGGAAGATATGGGGTAGTGGATAATCTTAACCGCCACTACACGGCTCTTCAAGTCTTATCCGACACTATTCCGATGATATCCCGGACGTCAGTCTAAGCGAGATTAGAATAGCTCTCCAGCACCTTAAAAACGGCAGGGCCCCAGACGAGGATGGAATTACAGCGGAGCTTCTGAAAGCGGGTGGAACACCGGTACTTGAAGTCCTTCAGAAGCTCTTCAATTCCGTCCTCCATAGTGGCACTACTCCAGAGGCGTGGAGCAGAAGTGCGGTGGTCTTGTTCTTTAAGAAAGGCGACAACGCTCTCTTGAAGAACTACAGACCGATTTCCCTTCTGAGCCGCGTCTACGTGCTGTTTTCGAGAGTCATTACGAATCGTCTCACACGCAGACTCGACGACTTCCAGCCTCCCGAACAAGCCGGTTTCCGAAAAGGCTTCAGTACCATAGACCACATACATACCCTGCGGCAGATTGTACAGAAGACTGAAGAGTACAATTTGCCACTTTGCCTGGCGTATGTGGACTATGAGAAATCCTTTGATTCCGTCGAAATTTGGGCGGTGCTGCAGTCCCTTCAGCGGTGCCAAGTTGACTGTCGGTATATCGAAGTGCTGAAGTGTTTGTACAGTAGGGCTACGATGGCTATCCGAGTACAGAACCAGAGCTCGAAACCTATCCAACTGCAGAGAAACTCTTCACCGCTGCTTTGGAAGACGTTTTCAAGCTACTGGACTGGAAAGGATACGGTATTATACGGTATCAATGGCGAGTACATCACTCACCTTCGATTTGCCGACGATATAGTCCTTATGGCAGAATCGCTGGAGGACTTAAGCACTATGCTCAATGACCTCAATAGTGTCTCCCAACGGATAGGTCTTAAGATGAACATGGACAAAACAAAGATCATGTTTAATGTCCATGTCACACCTATGCCGGTAGTTGTTGGGAGCACTATGCTCGAAGTTGTTGACGAGTACGTTTACCTGGGACAAATAGTCCGACTAGGTAAGTCCAACTTCGACCGAGAGGTCAATCGACGGATTCAACTCGGCTGGGCAGCGTTCGGAAAATTACGACATATCTTCTCGTCGGGTATACCTCAATCTCTAAAAACTAGATTGTACAACCAGTGCGTGTTGCCAGTGATGACTTACGGATCTGAGACGTGGTCCTTCACTGCTGGCCGTGTGAGGACGCTCAAGGTTGCTCAGCGAGCTATGGAGAGGGCTATGCTCGGAGTTTCTCTGCGTGATAGACTCAGAAATGAGGATATCCGCAGTAAAACCAGAGTGACCGACATAGCCCAACGGATGAGTAAGCTGAAGTGGCAATGGACATATAGCATACACGGCCATATAGCTCGAAGAACCGATAACCGATGGGGAAGAAAGGTTCTCGAGTGGCAGCCTCGTACCGGTAGGCGTAGTGTAGGGCGACCCCCCACTAGATAGAGTGACGACCTGGTAAGATATGCAGGAAGTCGATGGATGCAGGTGGCTCAGGACCGTGCTTTGTGGCATTACTTGGGGGAGGCCTATGTTCAGCAGTGGACTTGTGAAGGGCTGTAATGATGATGATGAATGATGATGGATTCGTAAGGAAAGGAACCTTGTGAAAATTCATTAGTTATACTGATTCCAACAATTCAAGCTGAACTATTTACTGTTGGGATTAGGGGCATTCAGTGAAGTAGTAAGAGGCCTGTGGGGCTATGTGTTATAGCGGCAGATTTTAAAGGTCGCCATTTTGTGAGAGAAAAGCAAGCTACTGTCTTAACTTTTTAATATTTCCAGTTAAAGAAACCAAGAAAATGTGAAAATTAGTTGTTACTGAACAATTTTTACTAAAAAAGAACAAACGCTGTATAGCACATTGAGTTCTAAAAATAGAGAATAAGAGATACAGATTTTCCGAAAGTACTGATAAGTATAATGAATTAATATAATAGATTTAATTTTAAATAATCCAATCTAAAGAAATAAATAAAAAGAAAACTTTTACCGATTTTATATTTTTTTAAATATTCATTTTTGGCGCTGGTTGTCCCAGGCGGCAGCAAATATTGTATGTATATTAAATTTTCATTATATATATATATATATATATATATATATATATATATATATATATATATATATATATATATATACGCAAAAAGCCGTTATAATCCGATGTTAGGTTTTATGTGACTTCATGCAGCTTAAAACCCGCGAAAGGGTACAATGCTTTTAAAGATATTTAATTTGTCAATATACGATGAGTAGTTTTGAAAATCTGTGGGGACAGATAAACATAGCCTTCTAAAATTGTAACCATCCTTTTGGCTTCACTTATTTGGGTAAAAATATTCACTTATATCATCTACGTGAAATCAAAAGACACGAATGTACTGCAAATCGATAATTGAAGTTGAGGTAGGCAATGCATGGTGCAACACTATTTGTCACCCACACATGCACATTACACGCACACTGGCGTGTTTTGATTTCTGTCTTACCATCGCATCTTATCTATACTACACTATATCTTTGGTAGAAACTGAAATATTTTTAGTATTTAAATGTTACTTAACAAGATATTAATAAAAATTATAAAAATAATATCCATGTATCCATTTCGTATTATGCTGACCACGGACTTCTAAGAACTTTATGAGGAAGGAAAACTAGTGGACTGTTGAGACATTATTACAATACGAACGGAAAAATAAAGGAATGCGAATGTCGTTAGCAGTGAGCGCTGTCCAGTCCAACTGACGTAAAAACAAACAAGTCTTTTGTTGTATGTAATACTCGAATTACATGCGTAGAAATAAAATGAGCAATGTTATGTTTTCTATTTGTTTATTGATTAGTTTAAGTAGTGGTCCTGATAATCATGTTTGCCTGGCTAATTTCTATCACCGTAACGTAACATTCGGTTGGAAGACATCTTGTATGGAAGTTACTGCAAGCACAGAGTAACTAACTATTATTTCCATATCCATAAGAAGACATAACAATTCGATCGGAGATAAGATTGTCAAAACACAAACACGACATTAAAATATTATATATAAAACACAATTCAGATAGAAATTATTGGCTATTTAGCAACACACCACCGATCCTTATCTAATTAATATGTAAATTAGCATTAATGAACTTTTGTGTAGGTTACATAGCAGACATTTTTAAATAAAAAAGAGAAATAGATGTATATACAAACAAAGTAAGAGAACAGACAAAGTAAGAGTACCATATATTTTTCTTTATTTAGGTTCATAAATCTATGCCTATAAATACCTACGTGATAAATATAAGTACGTACATCCCTAATATAGTACCTATTTAACTGACTAAACTAGGCAAATGTGTACAAGCATCTACAGTCTAAACCTTATCCAGAGTGATACGCGGTGGAATTTATTAAAGCTGGAATTTCCAAGAAAACCGAGGAGCTCCGAGGGGTTAAGCCGAGGCGCGGGAGACGACGAGGTGAAGTAACGGATGAATGTCCGTGGGAACGGCCGAGACTTCCGCTCCGTTTACCCGCTCGCGCCTCGACACTCTTGAGCTATTTCCTTTTCGTAGGGTGACCAAATATCAAGATTACGATCCCAGAAATCATAACAACGTTTATAATTATATAGAGGTGGTCATAAATCGTAAAATTACTTAAAAATCTTAGTATGTATATACATTGTTAAAAATTATTCTTGTTGAAAATGAAGCCCATGGCGTACGTTCTATAAATTATGAAATATGGAATTTTTAGACTACTAAAACACACTTAAGTGATAATACACCGTTTAATTGAAAGCTTTAAGCAATTTCTAATGAAGAAATTGTTGTCATCTTTTGCCCTCGATAAAATTCATCACAGCCTGTAACTATATCGGTCATTACCGGTCATCTCATCTAAATTAAATATTTGATACGATCCTGACGTACATACTTCTCTCGTTTCTTTCACATCCATATACGCTCGTCGGTTGACTCTTTACTTAGTCCATCTCAAAGACGTAATAAAAAAGGACTTAAAAACATCTTAGGTCCATCTTCAATATATTATCGCCAACTCCTAGATAAACTTTTACTTATCTCTGACACATTCTGCCACTCACCATTGCAAAATAAATAAAAACAGAATAAGATAATTAAAATTTCCGTAGAAATCTAAATGAGTTATTTCTAAATAAATAAAATTTATTAAAATAAACGGAGTTGAATAAATCTTTTCAGTAGACGCTTGGACAACAGCTTGTACCTCCTTTAATTAACATTGTATAAATTTTGGAAAAATATCGCAATTGTTTAAATCAAAACTTTTTCCACAAATGCAAAATCACCTTCGCGGTATCCCTCTGTCAACTCTTACGATACCCATGGCATGCTATTAGATTCTTTAAAGTCGCCATCAAGCTACACTTCGTGGTGGAGCCACGCTGCAGCCACATTATAATTGTAGCACGAATGGGTCGGCTCGACCGGGACAGGACCACATAATGCCAGAGTAAAATAGCAGCGTAATGCTGCTGTGTTTCTTATGATGACTGTAAAGAACAGGAGACCGTTTTTTACTGGAATCGAGGCATTCCATCTTAGCCCTCAGCGGTGACAACGCATTTGCATTTTGTTCCTTAGTTGAGAATAAATGTGGATGTCTATGGGCCACAGCATGCACTTACCATCGGGTGGACTGTGTGCTCGTTTGTCACCCAATGCTATAAAAAAAGAAAGAAAATAACTATATAACTGGAGTATGATTTGACGATGGGTCGACCTTATAGAAGACCTCACAGAGTACTGGCGTAATGTTTCGTATGAGTGCAGTGACCCTTTATACTGGATACAAGGCATTCCGTGTTAGTCCCCAGGGGCGACAACGTATCTGCATTTTGATTCTTAATCGTAGATAGATGTAGATGTCTATGGGCCACAGTTCATTACATCCACTTACCACCGGAGGGATTGTGTGTGAAAATCAAATTAAATTAAATCAATTTATTCAGAACAATATACATTGTGAAGAATACATAAAGAATTATAACCAATCAATATATAAGCAAAGCAAAATTATATTTTTTTAACGATGGTAATGAACCTATATATATAAAAATATTAGTGTCAAAACCGTCATAATAGATTTCAGATAATGTTACAATAATATTAAGATGATCGAACAATATCATTAACAAAGTCATCAACACGTTTTATACGTGGTAGAGCCAAATTGCAATTATATAGTAGTAGTAGCACGAATGGGTCGGCTCGACAGGTGAAAGACCACGCTCTCACAGAATACCAGCGTAAAATAGTAGCTTAATGCTGCTGTGTTTCGTATGGTGAGTATAGAGAACCGGAAACTTTTTTTACTGGAAACAAGGCATTCCATCTTAGTCTTCGCGGCTGACAAATCAAAATGCGGATGCGTTATCTGCATTTTGATTTGTAATCGAGGATAGATGTAGATGTCTATGGGCCGAAGCAACCACTTACTATCAGGTGGACTGTGTGCTAGTTTGTCACCCTATCCTATAAAAAAACTATAAAAGCATTTATCCAACAAAAAATTTTCAACTTAGTTTTGAAACCAGTCTTGTGCAGACAACTTTTTAGGGTGACTGGAACCTATTTAATAAATGGACCCACTGCTATTGTGAGCAGTGCTTAGATATAACTAGACGAAGAATAACTTTATTCTTAAAGTCTTGTCTTCTTGTAGTTTCCTAATATTTATACGTTTTGAAAAATTTGTGAGTACGACGTGTATATAAAGACATGGTACAGTCATATTCCCAAGTTTTTTAAAAACTTTACGGTGTTGAGCATTGGTAAATATTTTCGAAAATGCTTACAAGCTTGCGCATTTTTTAAATCATTGTCATTTATGTTTATGTTCTATACATAAATGACAATGATTCTACGAATTGGCGTAATGGTGATGATGATGATATGAGTTTTAAGTATGAAAAATTTCGTGTAAATGTAAGTAATAGTGATATGCCGTATGATAGTCGGTGTGAAAGAATCCACCATCACATTTCGGATTTCAAATGTAGATGGCGTGTTAAGGGTGACGTAAGTCACAGAATTACAGATGGGAAATACCATATTAGATATTATAGCTTCCAATTACGATAAATGACGATAAAACGTTAAGACGTAAAATACCTAGACTTGGTACAAATCTCCCGCCAAGTCCTACAATAACAGCAGTAGTCTTACAAAGGTAAAGAAAAATAATATAAGTAATAGTTTAAAGTATTAGTAATAAATAAGTTAGCTAGTATCTAATTATATTAGATTAGGTACTCGTCTCATGCTTCTACGTCATCTATAATCGCTTTTTATCATTCCCTATAATTCAAAAAGTATTAGTAATGTTTAATGTGGCATTAGTTTTTCCGCTTCAGTTAATTTACTATGAAGACAATTTATGTATAAAGCGATAAAAACGTTATCACTTCCGGATTGCTATGAATTTTATCGAAAATGTCATAACGATGAATTGTTTCCATCAAAAAATAATATAAGGAATATAACTTTTAAAACAATAAAAACAAAACTTTTCAATAACTCACTATTTTTAAAGATTACATTGTGTGTATGAAATATTATGAAGGTAATTTTTTTATTTTTCTTATACCTTCAACTGTGTGAACTTAGAACAAACTGCCCGATGCAAAAGAAAATGCAAGCGTTTATTTAATTTAACAAGTGGTAAAATAAAAATAAATTGATTAACCGACTTTAACAATTTCAATGTAATTGAATTCAATTAAATACGCATTGTTAAAGTTAACTCACTAGCTACTGGTCAGATCTTGATTAAATTTATACGGGACCACACCAGAAGTACCAGCTTTACTTTTACCAGCTTTTCTCCATACAAACTTGACACCTCTGGCCACCCCGTTTGGGGTTGTGATTAAAAATTGCGAAACTATTGTTTATTTGATAAAACAACGTCAAGCTGTTTGGGATGTGCGTTGATCGAAGAGATGATGTATGTGCGTTGATATATATACCAAAACTATCCGGCTTCACACAATGTAAATCTGTGCAATTGTAAATATAAACCATTCTCGAATCCACTTAATCAAATACACAAAATTCCATCAAAATCAGTCCAGCTACTTAGAAGGAGTTCAGTCACATACACGCGGACGGAAGAAATATATATAATATATATAATATAATATACCATGAGCGGTTTTACCTCAATACATAATATTATATATAAATTAAAAAAAACTACATTTTAGCACAATATACAATCATTTACAATATTGTTAAAGATTAATACGGGAAGTATAATAAGATCTTTGCAATATTTAAAACCTACGCAATTTTTTTTGCGCCCGAAGCAAATATGGGCAACCCTCCGGAAAACGGGGGAGGGAGGTGGGGAATGCTCATAGCATACCACGCAGCCGGCTGCGTGGTTATGTGGAGACTTTTACCCACTAAACCCCACCTTTTAGGGACTGGCTTAACGGTCTAACTAGAGATCTCTAAGCCATATACGAACGCGACCCTCCTTGGCAGAAAGGAGGGCGCAAGCGGCGAAAAGCCGCTTAGACGAGTGCCTAACTAAGGCAGATTAAGGGTTGTTATATAGGTTCGGCCTGAGCCGCCAGGATGCAGTTCAGGTCAGCCGAAAGCTTGTTAGGGGGGTCCGAGAGAGAGTTTCTCGGCTGCATAGGCAGCTGTCTCACGAATGAGACTAATTATCTAATTACACCGAGCTTGAACGAATACACCGCTTGCCACCAGGGCATAGTACGATGATTTATACCATGATTTTGTACGTTATATATCAGATAGTTTCCCGATGATATACTGTTCTTCAGAATCTTATAGTTTTTATCCTATATCTTAAATAAGGTTACATTTTTATCATCATCATCACAGCTTATTGAAGTCCTCTGCAGAACATAGGCCTCCCCACATTTATTTCGCTGCTGCCCATCTCCTGGTTCGTTCCCCACGGGACGATAACGCTTGGATGTTATTGAGCCATAGTAGTGAAAGAAAATTGACTAAAAATGTTATATAATAAAAGTGACAGTTCCGTAATATACTCGATAACATTGGCATTCAATACAACGTTACGAGGTACAGCCATACTGCAACTACATTAGTAGTATAGTTGTAGCATGAATAGCTATTTATATATAAAACAGCAGCATTGACAGCTATTTTACGCTAGTATTATGTGAGAGCGTGGTCCTTCCCCGGTCGAGTCGAGCCATCGACTACAACCATAATATAGCCGCAGCCTTGCTCTACCACGTATATCCTATATACTTGCACTGACAGTATAATAACTTTACTGAGAATTTTTTGACAGAAAAATGCAATTATTGACTTTTGGATCAATCCGGGAATCAAAGTCACATTTTCAGCAGCCGCACATAACAATAATATATTTTAACAATAATTATTAATTGAAGCGATGACTACTATTACTTGAGATGTTGAAATAAATCTAAAAAAAGATATTTAAACAAAGGTACGTGCCGATAATAGTTAACACATAGATGTACACAATATACATTTTCATCACAAACTAAATACATCTTCGCTGTAATTACTTTCGCATAAACTCGTATGTATGATATAGCAGTCAATTATTAATATCAAATGAGGAAATAACCTGGAGAATCCCCTGACACTTTAAACATTGGAAAAGATAAGAATATACGGAAAACGTTTAAAAATATCTGTCGCGGAAAGATTACATTAAAACATTTCCATCATATACGACGGATAACGAATTACATGAAATCTCATAATGGCAACTGTCTATAATTATTTTGTATTAAGGTTATTCTAAAACTTTATTTACATTTAATATTGTTCAGTCTACACACTATGGCTGCTAAATAAGTTTGTAACTTTGTATAAACATGACATATGTATATTTTGGATAATATGTGTAAATAAGTTAGTTTTTTCTTTTTTTTTTTCGTTGCGGCTTTATTCATGGCTCTTACGACACAACCAAATGTTAACTGACTGAGAATGCATTTTTGGCATTAAGTTCGCCTTTGTACCATTTTGTTTTCTTTTAGTGCAATGAAGGTATTTCTATCTCGCTAGTCTAATAAGCATCAGAATACTGTTTTATTTCGCTTGAAAAGTGTAATAAACGGTACACATTTTTTACTCGTAACGAGGCACTCCATTTTTTTGCTAGAGGTGACAACTAGTGTTGTCAGGTGTCCAGGTGTCCCGATTTTCGCGGGACGTCCGGTTTTCAAGGTTCTGGTGACATGTCCCGATTCACCCTCGATCGGGACGCCAAATGTCCCGATTTTCACTAACCTTCTTAGTCTATACTTTAATCCATAATTTTGACAGCAAAAATGATTACATCTGTTAGCTACTACTACATTAAAATATTATTACGACGACATTTTTTCACCAGTCGAGAAAAAAAACACAAAAGTTTTAAACAGTTACATTATTTGTTTTAAACAAACATTATATTAAAATGAGTGATTTGACAAATTCAGAGACTACAAAAAAAAACAAATAGTTCAAAAATGTTTTGATTTGCCTAAAACGAAAAAACATAGACGAAGAAAATGCAGTTTTTACGACGATGTTTGGATGAAAAGTTATTGGTTCATGAAATCAGACCCGAATAATAATTATAAAGCACAAAAAGGCTACAAAAAATTTGTATTTTGTAGCCATTATAGCTGTCCCGATGTGAAGACCAAATTCCCGATTATTTTTACCTTTCGTCCTGAAATTTTACTTGCTAGACCTGGCAACACTAGTGACAACACTGGTTTATCGAGAATAGATGTCACTGTCTATGGGCCAAAGGACATGCACTTACCATCAGGTGGACTATGTTTTTTTTATAGGAGAGGAGCAAACGAACATACGGCTCACCTGATGTTAAGTGATTACCGCCGCCCATGAGCAACTGCAACACCAGGGGAATTGCAGATGCGTTGCCGGCCTTTTAAGAAGGAGTAGACTCTTTTCTTGAAATGTGTTGTTCATATGTTACTATCATTTATTTATAAAAGTTGTTTGCACGTGGGATTTATTTTTTTCCATAATCCAAAACCATAAGACGAAAATCTGGCCAGCGGGTTTAGCCTGTGTTCTGTATTGTTACTGGTATCTTGGGTGAAGAAACATGGCAACTAACGGTAAAGTCGGTAACCTTAAAAACTGCTGAGGGAACGGTGGTTGGTGGTGTTGATGGTTCTAGATTGGTGGGCTCTGGTTGCACCGCTGTGTTCCAGTCAGAAGAGTATAGAGAGCCAGGATAATTACAGGCAGGCAATCTTAGTCCTATGATGTAACGACGCATCTGTATTGTTCTCTGTCTGAAGTTGGTTGTAGGTGTACATGGGCTGCTGTAGGCATTTAACATCAGGTGGACTTTAAGTTCATTTGTCACTTACGTTTTATGAAAAAAGAACAAAGATAAATAAATTTGGAAAATCCAAAAGTGCACATCTCGAACGCTCATGTAATGTTTTGAATAAACAGTTTAGTTTTACCAATTACCGAAACACGTATTTCGTTTAGAGCTACAAAAAAATTATTTCTGTTTATTTAACGCGAAATTTTTTTTTGACTGCATGATACCGATGACTCGTACTTTGTTAACGAAAAAATTGTCAAATATTTGTTTACGGAACGATTTACAATACTGAAATTCAAAAGGCTTCCTAAGGATTAAAATCTAAAGGTAATAAAAAAATCAAAGTGATTTCAGTTTTTCGAAAGATGCTATCTTCTTTACATTCATACCGACTCTCTACCTATTATCATCTCCATATCATTTTTGATGAGTACTATTCTGAATATTAATTTAAAAAATACTCCTGCCATGGATAAAGAGTAAACCATCTGCTATGAGACGTCCAAGTGAAATTATTTTCAATTCACTTTTTTTAATAATAATCGAAATAAGTAATCTTATAACTACGTCATAAGCATTTATTGAAATCTTCTCTTGGTATTGGTGTACTTTTTTATTATATAGGTGCAATATAAAGCTAGTGGAAGTGATTCAAGTTGAGTGGATCGCGATTTTTTGATTTCGTGACAATAGAGTCAAATAATAAATAATAGTACATAGAGCACACTACATTTCCGCTTCGCGTCCGATGTGTTTAAAACTCTCAGATAAAGTAAATACTTCATCTGAGGTAAAACTAATGTTTGGAATTTTAGCGTCGATAATTTTATATAACATTCCTAATAAACAAACCCGGCAAAGAATCAGTGTAAATGATAAAATATATTTAGAATGTTATTAATATATATTGTTAATAATAGATGTTAATAATAGTGTCTACTAAAATTCTAAGATTCACAAGGTATTAGGTACATCTCCTAAAGTAGGCGGCAGAGTATAATAACAGAGTTTAACATTTACTTTTAAGATCTTTAAATGTATTTAATTTTATCCACAGTTTATTGAACTCAAATATATCGATATAAATCATCATTAGCTCAGTTCCCATACTAGCTAGGTACAGTCCAGTACAATAGACGATGATGTTCTTTTTGTCGGCTAAATCGCAGACACCTAAGTAGGTAGGCAGTAGAGTCCATTGACCGTTAGCAAGCCCGGCACTTAGAGCGGTCTTGCTGTTATCCACCGGAAGCGGCGCGACGGAAACTCGCAATCTCGACCAATTGGACGGGCGAGCTGTCACGCCGCGTGCGCATGCCTGCTGCACTGCTTTTCTACATAACTGGTGCAAGTAGATTGTGCACAAGACGTTACTAAGTCTTGTAAAATTGACTTTTGATTATTTTCTTGTGATATAGACGTGGAATACCGGAAATAAGTAATTGTAATTTATGGTGTTCGCTTCAAATACCATAGAAAGCTCGTAACACGTATTTGATCCTCCTCGGTATCACTGAAATTGTTAATCGCATCTTTAGAATGCCGATTTTTTATGGTCGTCATTAAAGGAATACATCGCGAGGGAAAGGCAGGTTACATGCAGAAGGTTGTAGGTTACAAGCCCGTAACGGGGACGCCTACACATGTATTGTAAATAATACATAATTCATTGACTTGTGAAGTCCACTAACACGCATTAGAGAAGGGAAGTGGACTCTTTTCAAAGAAAGGTCTATACTAGGTAAAGTAAGTGTCCCCGTTTCACCTGTTTCTGTTCTTTGAAATAACAGCTCCAGGAGCTTGTCCCAAAATAAAAGCATATTATCACGCAAGAAGTTTCAATAGGAACGAAGTTTAAACTGCGCCATGTAGCGCTGTTACAATTGTCTTATGTCTGTTACTGTTGTGGAACTATTACTACATGCTCACTGCCATATCAAATAATAATAACCTTTATTAATTTCACCCACAGATAGATTCCATAATTTATGTGTTACAAAAATATTTATTTTTATAAATAAACTAACGGGTCATTGAGTTACAATACTGTAACTCAATGTAACGGGTGCATAAATTTCTGAGACGGGAGTCCAAACAGGGATACCATGTGCTATGGAACTCTCGGCTACCCTTTTGAATGATCAGCTATTTGAAAATAAATATTGTAATGACATTCTTTCTTTTCGTTAGCTAGAGTGCATCCTACCACAAAGATATTATCACCTCTTTTCATCATTCATCTATTTTCATTAGACAACTTCCCAAAGCCAGAACATTGAAGAGCTTGTACCACGCTGCTGTAGCCATATTTTCGGACATTGGTCGCTCGTGGAATATGAACAATTATTAAGGCTTAGACATAACAGTTTTAAACTTTTATAATTAAAACCTTTTTGTTTTAACTGTTACGTTTAATATGCTTCACTCCTAACTACAAAACCTTATCAATAATAAGAGGAGTCAATGCCCAACTAGCCAAATGCTTTTTTTATGGAATAAGGGTGACTAACGAGCACACAGTCTACCTGAAGGTAAGTAGATGCTGTAGCCCATATACATCTGCATTTATGCTCGATTAAGAATCAAAACACAGATGCGTTGTCACCCCTGAGGGTTAAGATGGAATGTCTAGTTTCTAGTAAACAAGGGTCTCCGAATCTCTACACTCACCATACGAAACACAGCAGTATTGCTATTTTACGCCAGATTTCTTGATTCTTGTATTCTGAGCATGGTCCTTCCCCGGTTGAGCCGACCCATTCGTGCTACAACCATAATATAGCTGCAGCGTGGCCGTACAACGTATCATGCTAAAAGATAAGCGTATCTACTCACGATGTTGGGTATATGATTGTTGGTCAATAAACGAGTCTCTGGCTTCTGACGATGACGGAATCTCATTCGAGTATACATACTGAATAAAAATCCTATGGACTAATTATGAGAACAGTATGTGAGGATTTATGCTCTACTTTTGCCGATCCATTTAATTTAATCTGTTTAATTTCAATAATTTTATCACATCAGAAGGAAATGGGCCAAGTTATTTGGCTTCACCGATAAAATAGTTGAGATCGGAACGGGCTGCAAGCTCATCCGAATCATTAGATTTATACATGCGCACATTCAGATCCCAACTCTTATATTTAATAGATGATTGTTCTTACGATGACAAATAATATATGGTGTTACACGGTATCGAATTGATGATGGGGAAAAGCGTCCAAGCAGCGAGATAATATTTAGTATTATCATATTTTCATATATATTTTTTTTTTTTTTTTTTATGATTTCCGCCGGAGGGTACACCCCCACCGACGGGAGTATATTGTCAGATTCCACAGATATATATAAGTTTCGCTTTGTTTTATACATTTTTTTTTTTTTATATAACTATTACACGTACGGAGCTGGTTGCGCGTTTCTGCGATTTGATACATAACGCGCTTTCCTTCTCCTCATATTACTACAATTCTCAACAATTTTTTTTTTTAAACATATTATACATAGGTGTTGTTCGGAGAAAATAATCGTTTGATTGACATTGACGTTTTGTTATTTATAGACTCGCGCATGCCGCGCACCCCTTTAGACTAAAAACGGGATGACAATAAAATGAAAATAATGAAATGAAATTTAAAATAAAAACTAAAAACGAAAAAATTGTCTTAACTTTAAACTAGAGCTGTTATATAATGTCTCTAGTGTAATGAATTAGTACAATGACGACAAACTGTTTAAATAATCTTATAATATAAAACAAAAGTGGAATAGTGTAGTCTTATCACTAAATACTATTTTCATATATTAGTATCATCATTGTAGTGGTGGTGTCAGAATATCCACTATCTCAAATCGTCCCGAGGGTGTCATAAGAGGCGACGGAGGGGAAATGAAACAGGAGATGGGCGGCAGCATTTTCCTGAAAATAACTTAAAATAATAAAAAACTGCTGGTGCCAACCCGCTTGCCAATCATGACAACTATGACAACATCCCCCCTTGAAGCAATTTATCAGGCAGGCAAATGTTGAGCAGTTGACTCTTATAGGCTTTAATGGATGGATAGGTCGTAAAGTGTACACAGAATTGTTTTTGCGGGAATTATCTAGGTAAGCTGAAAATAAGCTATTCAACCCAAGCCCAATTCAACCATTTTTAAAATTGATCCTGTCTGTTTGCTCATCACGAGAAGATGCCTGCACTTATTTCTTAAAATTTTATAATTGAATAGGTATTATTAGTAACCCAACTTAAAATTTCTATTATATGTTTTATCAGAACGGGTCAAGCGAATCATGAGATACAGCTTGACCACTCTATTTTATCAAGTCCCGTAGAACGTAGAGATTCTAGTTAATTGAATATTATAGTAAAATATTTACTGTTATGTTATTGCTTACGTTTTCATCAAACATTATATTCCTGTGCCCAATTGTGACGAGTAATAACATTATAAATCATCCAGGCCAAGCTTTATAAAACCAGATTGAAATCCCCAGCAGGGGATACAAAACGGTTAGGGGAAAGGGAAAGAAACCTTCGGCCAATGCGGGCGGTATCGAGGAGCACCGCCTTCTGCATTTGAGCCCGGAACGGTCCGTCACGGAGTCTCAGTCGCTTAAGATGACCCATGAATCTGACTACAGGAATAATATCATATATATAAGCACCTGAAGGAGGCGGTGGGGGAGGAGGAAATGCAGGAGGCGGAGGTGGTGGCGGAGGTGGTGGCGGAGGTGGTGGTGGTGGTGGCGGTGACGATGGTGGACGATGGCACCACCTCCACCAGCATAATCGCCATCAAGTTAATTCACAATCAGGCCAGTGATTTCGGTCTCTAAAAATAGCCTTAATATTAGAATATGATTTACAAGATTGCTATTTTACAATGAGTTTGCCACATATTCTTTAACATTTATTAATCGTGGAAGAAATTGTAATTTTGTTACAATTTTTATTGACTGTAAGCATGTCTCGTCTCAACCACTTATTTAATAACTAATAACTAATATCAGTCAATAGACCATCCCAGATGTCTGTCACCCCGTGAGCCAGGTCCAGATATTTTCTTCACTTATCTGTTCCCGCTTTCACAAAGTTCTAGTCATACGGAGTGATAATTGACATCAAAAATATCCTTAACTGTGTCCGGTCCATCAGCACAATATCGGACTTATTTGCAAAAGAAACCTGTCGGTGATGATGGGTCCCAGTAGAGCCTGGTGCGGTCATTTTCGAGCACGGCTTTAACAAAATTACTTTGATGCACTTCTAAATCTGGTCCAGTTATTGGAGAAGTAACCAAAGCAATCAGTTTAAAGACTTATGAGGACTCTGAACGGTAGTGGCTGTGCAGCTAATACTGGTCCTTTTAAGAGTTCGCTACCGCAATTTTAGGCAACGACCACAATAATATGGCTATCCGGAGCCACAAGCTATTCCTAATCAGCTTTGAATCAACCGTGAGTAAACTGATGAAACAGGATATTGCGTACGTGAAACTAACACGTTTCTTAGCAATAATGTTCTTAGGTTAACAACAGCGCAAAAACTCATATTTGATTCCGTCACGAGCACAGTGAATAACGGAAATGGTAAAATACTTTTCCTCGACACCCAGTTGATCGGCAAATATTTTTCTTACCTGAGTTATTCAGACGGGGTTGAGGAAAATCGGAAAATAGCTTTGCCAGTGCATTGCAGCAACGCTCTCCTGCTGGCAAAACAGCTCTAATAGCCTTCAAGATTCCCATCGATATGGATAATAACAAAAAAACCTTTGTGTGGCAAAGATGTTGCAGGATTACTGCCTTCCCGCCTGGGATGAGTGAATTATTCCTTATTATTAAAAGATATTGGAGCTGTTCATATATACGTATAAATGCGTCAAATAATAGCTTAATGCTGTTGTGTTTCGTATGAGTGTAGAGAACCGGAGACCCTTTTTACTGGAAACGAGGCATTCCACCTAAGTCCTCACGGATGACAACGCATCTGCATTTTGATTCGTAATCGAGGATTGATGTAGATGTCTATGGGCCGCAGCAACCACTTACCATCATGTGGACCGTTTGCACGTTTGTCATCCTATCCTATAAAAAAATTATCATGATTTGGGGCATCACGGGGTATACTTATTAAGAATAGAAGGCAATAGGGACACAAGAGTTGACGAGGTGAACGCCTCCATGAAAGGTTTTGCTCTTTGTCCTAACATTTTAATATATCTTTCTCTCTTTACTATTCAACCACTTTTTAGAAGTTGAGTACTTTGTCCATGCATTCCCCTGATACCTAATAATATCTACAGCCCACTTAAGTCTACTGCTGAACAAAGGCCTACCCCTAGTTTGCCTCATAGGGTATATTTACCATTGCTACCACGCCTGGCAAGTGGGTTGGTAACTGCAGTCTATTTGTTTTTAGTCATTTTTACATTTTTACACCGTCACAATACTGGGGGATATTACACACCCAGTGATTTAGAGAACTAAATTGCCAGAGAGGCTTTGCATCACGATGCACATAAATAAATATCAGAGAGATTCACTGCAACAACAGGCAAACCACAGAAATCTAAATAATAGTGCCTTATTATTTAGAGATTTCTGTGAGGCAGACCTACAAATAAGTTGCTTTACGCACGGTCATCTGCACGTGGCATGTTTACGACTAAGCAATAAAAATAACTTAAACGTTTTGAACGTATAAAGGGATACAGTAACTGTGTGGACTACGTAAAGTAGCACTTTGTATGCGTCATCTAGGCAGAACATTGCTGAATATTAAACTGTAATTATAAATTTAATTGTCTAAGTAAACTGTAATAATATTTATATAAATCCATTGAAATTTCAAAGTGATCTATACATATAAATAAAATTGAAGTTTCTGTCCGTAATATCTTTATTGCGCTAAGCGGTTGTTGTATGCTATTCAGGCATATGTAACCATTTTTAAAATTCTTCTTTGTCTGTTTGTCCGTCCGAGAGGCAGATAGATTCTGCTTGTATAAATGCTACTCAGAACTACTGCTAAAATTCAAAAATTCATGTCATATCAAATGGAAAGACTTTTTCAATTAACGCTCTAAAACGAATGTTATTTGGTACAAAACGATACAGATTGAACGCGAGATGCAAAATTAAATGGAAATATTGTTCAATTAATATTTACAATAGAACAGGTCACATTCCATCACAAAAATCTTATCTGATGAAAAGAACTGATTCACCTAAATGTAAAACTTGTGGAGTAATAGAAGACTTACATCATTTTTAATGGAATGTGAGCGGAACCGAGGGGCAAGGGAATTATTTATAAGGACATATTAGGTGATGATGACACCATCATCATCCCTTTACAAATCCACTGCTGCCACCTAGCCAAGGATAGCGGGGCCGCCGGGGACTGGGGGCCGTCTATTTGTGTCGTTGCTCATGGCAACTATGATAATGTTTCCTATTACCATAGTTGCCACGCTTGGCGCGCGGGTTGGCAACCGCAGATTTTTTGTTGTACAATTGCTGTTATCAGGAAGATGCTGCTGCCCATCGAGGCCTTTTTTGCCTTTTACGACACCCACGGGAAGATATAGGGTAGTGGATATTCTTACCCCACCACTAAACAGCATCTCAACCGCCACTACACGGTAATTGTGCATCCCACATGCCCCTCGGATATTACACTGATTATGTGCTGATTAATAATAAATGTATAGAATTTAAATTAGTTTTATTAAGATTGATATGTTAACTGACATCATCATCATCATCATCATCATCATTACAGCCTTTCACAAGTCCACTGCTGAACATAGGCCTCCCCCAAGTAATGCCACAAAGCACGGTCCTGAGCCACCTGAGTTAACTGACAAACATGCCTAAATAAAATAAATAAAAAAATGATGAGGAAAAATTATTAAGTACATCATGTTTTAATAAATAAAATAAACGCCAGAAAAAGAGGCCTCAGCTAGTCTTTTATCTATTATCTATTATATATAATAAAACTGTAGAAAAATACTGACTGACAGAAAAACTGTAGAAAAGTGATAGACTCAGAAATGAGGATATCCGCAGTAAAACCAGAGTGACCGACATAGCCCAACGGATTAATAAGCTGAAGTGGCAATGGGCCGGCCATATAGCTCGAAGAACCGATAACCGATGGAGAAGAAAGGTTCTCGAGTGGCAGCCTCGTACCGGTAGGCGTAGTGTAGGGCGACCCCCCACTAGATGGAGTGACGACCTGGGAAGATATGCAGGAAGTAGATGGATGCAGGTGGCTCAGGACCGTGCTTTGTGGTATTACTTGGGGGAGGCCTATGTTCAGCAGTGGACTTGTGAAGGGCTGTAATGATGATGATGATGATGATGTAGAAAAATTATTTGTTCACGATTCACGTAAATACTACTGGACTGGTTTCTATGCAATTTGGTGGGTTCGCAGTAAATGATGGCGTGTAACATATAGGTAACTTCCTATCCGCTTTTAGAAAAGACTATAAAAGAAGGGTTGTGTTTTTCTTTTTTTTTAAGTTTATAGTCATAATAGTTGTGGTGTTTCTATTAGTAATAAAGAGAATTTAGCTAAATGTATTACGTTAAATAAGTCTATAGAAAAGTGTGTGTGTGAAAATGAAGCTCATCGTGTAACCAACAAGAAAGGGCAAATAACGTCTGCCGGACCTGCTAGTTATGTAGAATTTTTATAAAAAGTTAAACAAAATCACTGTATCAAATAACTGGGTTGTTTTATTGTAGCATCCTGCTATAATCTAAGAACGATCTACGGCAAACTTTGAAAGGAGGAAGCCTTTAGAACAGCAAATACTAAAGGTCACACATTGCATAGTTGTGTCATAGTATACAAAACATTTAATCAGAATGACTAGCTAAAAACTTTGTTGGGTAGTGGCGGAGTAAGATGGCCGTCTAGTGGCAGCGTAGAATATCCAATAGATACCCATAGATCATCAGGCAACAGAGAGAAATTGAAACATGGGATCAGCGGCAGTTTTTCCTATTAACAACCGAAAATAATTAAAGAAAATTGTGTGTTCGGGGGATCCCAGTGTGCAAGCGTGATTTAAGGGGAAATATAATCTCAAATGGCTTAGCAAGATCCTTCGTTATGCCGAAAATATTGCAGCATTAATTTTGAAATAAATATATGGTAAAGTTGAGGATTAATGTTAAGGACTATGTTAGACGAAAACACGATTCCGTAAAACTATCTCGATAGAAAAAAAATCCAAAGTTACCTCCAAACTGAACAATAAACCGCTGTTATTCATAAAATACTTTAAATAAGATCATGAAACTTTGCATACTAACTGAACTAACTATAAAGCAGTGCTTATGTTATTTACTTTTTTTTAAATACCATTATTTTCACTGTAAAAAGAAATTACTTAAGCTATCGGCGCGTAAGCTTGATTCCTGTCGCCCCGTTAGTATCGCTCCGGCTTTTGAAGGGAGAAGTTGTGTCACTTACGATCAGAATACACATTACGCAACAGGACGACGTAAAATTAAAATGGGAAATAACCGTTATAAAAATAAGAAGCGACTGGGTTGGCGTTAAGAAACAGGCATAAATATGATAAACCTAATGAAATAAGTATCTAACGACCTATCTACTTACAGTATTAGTGATTACAAACATGTCGGTACAAAGCATACGACGCGCGGGGAAGTGGGGGCGAAATTAGAATTTGAGCTGACTTACTCTATCCTCTTAAGGGGAAATATAATGTCAAATGGCTTTTTTTTATAGGATAGGGTGACAAACGAGCACGCAGTCCACCTGATGTTAAGTGGTTGCTGCGGCCCATAGACATCTACATCTATCCTCGATTACAAATCAAAATGCAGATGCGTTGTCACCCGTGAGGACTAAGATGGAATGCCTCGTTTCCAGTAAAAGGGTCTCCGGTTCTCTACACTCACCATACGAAATACAGCAGCATTTAGCTACTATTTCACGCTGGTATTCTGTGAGAGCGTGGTCCTTCCCCGGTCGAGCCGACCCATTCGTGCTACAACTATACTACTAATATAACTGCAGCATGGCTCTACCACGTATAAATATACCACGTATATCTTAGCAAGATCCTTCGTTATGCCGAAAATATTGCAGCATTAATATTGAAATAAATATATGGTAAAGTTGAGGATTAATGTTAAGGATTATGTTAGATGAAAACACGATGTCGTAAAATTTTCTCGATAGAAAAAAAATCCAAAGTTACCTCCAAAATAAACAATAAACCGCTGTTATTCATAAAATACTTTAAATAAGATCATGAAACTTTGCATGCTAACTGAACTAACTATAAAGCAGTGCTTATGTTATTTACTTTTTTTAAAATACCATTATTTTCACTGTAAAAAGAAATTACCTAAACTATCGGCCTTTTGAAGCGTGATTCCTGCAGCACGGTCACTTCGCCTCGGCCTTTGAATGGGGAGGTTGTGTCGCTTACAATCAGAATATACATTACGCAACAGTACGACGTAAAATTAAAATGGGAAATAACCGTGATAAAAATAAGAAGCGGCTGGCTTGGCGTTAAGAAACAGGCATAAATATGATAACCCTAATGAAATAAGTGTCTAACGACCTTTCTACTTACAGTATTAGTGATTACAAACATGTCGGTACATAGCATACGACGCGCGGGCAAGTGGGGATGAAATTAGAATTTGAGCTGACTTACTCTATCCTCTTAACATGTAGATTTCTATTGATCAGACATAATGAATTTTTAATTAATTTAAATAAATCTAAATTAAACTATTATATTAATCTCGATACTCGAACGAACACACAGATATACAACTGTATATAATAGAAAGAGAAAGGGAGAGAAAGGTCGCCTGGAGGGGCAAAACGCTTTTTCAAAAATCTTGCAAAAATCTGCAGTTGTGAACCCACCTGCGAAGCATGAAACGCTCTTGGCGTGAATATCAGGCAACCTGTGGAAGAGTTCGTTCAGCTGTGTACTGTTGATAAGCTGCAATGAATGATGATGAATGACTTGATAACCCATAAAAATAAGTCTTAGATTGTAAATATGGTAAAGCTTATTGTAAAATCCTGCTATAACACGCATCTCTCTTTTTGTGGATATAATTATTTTAAAGAGTTTAAGCATAATATCATGACGTATTAAATTAATAATTTACGATGTGTTCGTTTCACAATATGAAGCATATTATGAAACAAAAATAATACGCCCCTTATTTCCCTTCTGCAGGTTTTAAAAGTATGTATACACGTGATTCTAAAACTGTAAAGTAACTTTTTAAAAAAAGTAAAGAGACATAGAGTATTCTCCTGGAAGAATTCCTGACTTCAAAAGCATTTATGTATTACCTTTTTAGTTTTACCCTTTTTAGAAGATTACGTACGGAATATTACAAATTCAAGATAACATAACTACTAAAAACTTGAACGTAGACTAAATATACTACACTACATTTAAAAATTTATAATTATAATAATAAAATTTATAATTATAATAAATATTAAGTATTTTCTTTCGCATATACCATGGAGAGTGCTCTGAGGAATTGTTCGGATTAATCCCAGTCGCCAAACGTAATACGCGGCAAACGTCCCGATACCATCCACACCATCTGGATGCTTGGCGGTTCACCACTATACGTTTCAAAAGGACTTCTTCTTCTTCCGCGTACAACCTCTCTGTGGAATAACTTACCACCGGCGATTTTTCCGGACCGATACGACCTGGGGACCTTCAAGAAAAGAGCTTACTCCTTTCTAAAGGGCCAGCAACGCAACTGAAATTCCCCTGGTCTTGCGGTTGATCATGGGCGGCAGTAGTCACTTAACATCAGGTGAGCCAAATGCTCGTTTGCCCCCTCTTCTATAAAAAAATCAAAAAGAAATCTCCAATTATTCTACCCATGGGTGAAAATTTTTTTGCAATTTATATGGAACCACCTCATAATAAGAACATAAAATACAAATAAAATATTTATTTAAGGTTCAGACCACTACGAATAATGGTTAACATGCACATGAAACATAAGTAGTTAGTTAGTACCAGTTCTGGCTCACTGAGTCAGAAGTGGTACAACGTTCGTCGAGACTCACGATCCTAAAAAAAAAGGTTTTGGCGTGCTCTGATCACGAATCTGCGTCTTTATGCGGCAACAAGCTTATCTCACATTCTGTTGCTTATCCCAACATTACTTCGTGTTGTGTCTTGTTCAGTGTATTGATGACTCAAATACGTTTTGTGTAACACAAAATAATGCAATTTAATATTTAGAAATCACTATAATTGATCATTCCTACGTTAGTCATTGAGTAGACTGTACTGTAATAATCTACTAATAGCAGTAATATCATGGATACACTAGATGTACAACAACATCTGAAAAAGATTCACCCCAGTCTATAAAATAATGTTTATGCTGCCAATAGAATGCCCATGTACACCCACGTACCAACGTATATAATATGCAATTTGGATACAGATGATAAACCGGGGTCGCATTGGGTAGCTTTATATATCGATACGAATGACGTCGGTCAATATTTTGATTCATACGGACGAGCACCTGTACGATATCATCTAGAGTTTTTTAAAAGAAATTGTAAAAGATGGAACTGGAATGTTGATAGAATTCAGAATGAGTGGACTTCAGTTTGTGGCGACTATTGCTTAATGTATTTGCTATATAAGTTTCAGGGATGTTCAATGCATAGTTTTATGAGTATATTTACATGGAACACATTGTGCAACGATATTTAAGGGCATGAGATGTTTCACCCCTATTTTATAGATAATAAGTAAAAAGATTTTGTATTTTGTAAATAAAAATTGTAACAAAATTAGGTAATGTATTTTATTAATGATTCACATTACCGTTGCAGTTAGGAACAAAGGAGTATAATATAATAGCACTGATAATCCGACGCACGAATAGACAATGACGATATTCAATGAACAATAGATAAATAACAATGGAGCGCTAATGACGGTGGAGGCCCTCAACGGATATCAATTAGATAAGAGTTAATTGATCTGCACATCTCCGGAACCGTGCATCCTACGCAAAAACGGACCGCAGTTTCGTGATCAGAGATTTTTTTATTTTGTTTTTTTCGGATCGTGAGTCTCGATGAACGTTGTACCACTTCTGACTCAGTGAGCCGGAACTGGTACTAACTAACTACTAACATACATACATGTCGTATATAGAACCTCCCCGCTTTTTGAACCCGTTTAAATTTTCTAAATTATAAACGAGTTCAAAACATGGGTACTTACTTTACCATTGAATGTGTGTTTCAGTTGGCGTTATATCAACAAATAATAAAAATAAGTAAAAAACTAAAGGGGGTTCCCCTACTAGAAACGTATTCTTTTATGTCTTTTTTCGCTCGATCTTAATAATGGTAACAATTACTTGTTATGTTGAAATGTTAGCAGAGTTTGTGTAACTAATTTTGCTAACAATATTATATTTAAATATTAAAGGATGTCCCATACAGGAGACGTATATTAAATCTTGTACGATGGTACGGACCCCTTCATGCGCGAGTCCGACTCGCACTTGGCCGATTTTTTGTATATGTAGTATGTTATACTGTAAGTGCTGCACACAAAGATGTTACGCGATATATTCTGAACCGATATTGACGGTTATTTTTTTACCGAATAGGTTGTATTATCCTACAACCTCAACTTCAACCTCAGGGATGGTCTCATATAAACATACATATGTCTATGGGCCACAGCATCCACTCACCATCAGGTGGACTGTGTGTTCGTTTGTCATCCTTATTCTATAAAAAAAAATTAACTAAGTATTTAGACGAAATTGGGATTGTGATAATATTTCACCCAAAAGGGTAAAAAGTTAATTTTTATTAAAAAATAAAAGCCAACAAAAGCCCAAAAAGGCGCTCAAAAGGATAAAATAATTGAATATACTGAAGTCGGATCTAAGTACACACGTCTTAGTATCGAGTCTTCAGAATGTGAGATTTCATGATTTTTTTTTTGGTTCTTTGACTTTGACGACTTTTACTTTTAACGTTAATTTTTTGCGTATCAAAAATATTTAAGATGGCGATTTATTGTACACGTATCTTTACTACACAGGGATCACTTCCATGTTCGCAACGGATACACCTCGCCATACGACATCGAAAAGAAATTATGTCGATTTAAAATTTGTGCGATTTACGTTTTACAAGATGGCGCGCAATAAAGCTAAAGCCTTATAGGTACTGGTCTATACGTTCGAACTTGCGCGTATGAACATAGTAACGTCGTGCAGGCTTATACCTGTAGATCTACTAATACTTGTAAATTAAATAGCGAACGTTCTGCTACAACATCTAAGCCTCCCCCTCTAACGAGCATTATATCGTCACCACACACGTTCAGTTAAACTGATCATTCCAACTGATCAGTTCAAACTAAAACTGTTGATATTTTTTAAAATATTGTATTTTCGATATATCGTAGTAGATATAGTAGTAGTAGTAGTAGTAGTAGTGTCTACCCGGACAACCTCCTCGGCATAAAAGGCGTCCTACCACCTTGTCTTATCACCGTTTATGTTGGACAACCATACTTATCATTATAATGCCTATAAAACCGGAACACAATAATACAGACACTACGCTTGGCGTCAGAAAGATGTAAGAGTAGTACCTACCCAGACAACCTCCTCGGCATAAAAGGCGTCCAACCACATCGTCTTATCACCGTTTTTGTTGGACAACCATACTTATCATTATAATGCCTATAAAACCGGAACACAATAATAAAGGCACTACGCTTGGCGTCAGAAAGACGTAAGAGTAGTGCCTACCTAGACTACCTCCTCGGCAGATAAGGCGTCCTACCACCGTGTCTTATTACCGTTTTTGTTGGACAACCATACTTATCATTATAATATGAATAACGTCTACTAATACAGTGTTCGAACGAGACACAAATCAGAGACATAAGAATGAATTATAAATGTACAAGAGTGTTGTTAACTGGTTAAAGGTCCTCATTGAATCGATCTTGTTATTCAGCTGACATTGACCTCTAGGACGGTCATTAAGACCTCTCTCTGTGGGCATAAATATTCAACAACTGCATAAATAAATATTAATGAAGATAAAGATGGGAGAATGGATCCACTTTATCTACTCCGTAGTCTACCTACGCTACGTAGTCAATAAAAAGGTTCGTGCTAGGAATACCTACGAATTTTGACAACTTATTTTAATGATTATTTTTAAGTACTTCCCATTAGTAAAATCATAATTTATTTTAAACAAATGGTAAAATAAATAGTTAACTTTACAGGGTCGCTATGTATATATTAGGCGCGATTTGATTGTCGAATCGATGCAATAGGACAAAATACGTGGTAGAGCCATGCTGCAGTTATATTAGAAGTATAGTTGTAGCACGAATGGGTCGGCTCGACCGGGGAAGGACCACGCTCTCACAGACCAGCGTAAAATAGCAGCGTAATGATGCTGTGTTTCGTATGGTGAGTGTAGAGAACCGGAGACCCTTTTTACTGGAAAATAGGCATTCCATCTTAGTCCTCACGGGTGACAACGCATCTGCATTTTGATTCGTAATTGAATAGATGTAGATTTCTATTGGCCACAGCAACCACTTACCATCAGGTGGACTGTGTGCTCGTTTGTCACCCTGTCCTATAAAAAAATGTCAATAACATAAAGATGAGAAAATAAGGTGGCAATGTAAGATAATCCATCACCTCATCTGGTTCCTCTTGTTTCGTAAAAGTCAACTGGAAAACGACAAAATGATTTTGTGGCTCGGATTGTCCATTTAATCAAATAAAAAGTATTATCAAGACTTGTAAAATAAAAATGGTGAAAAAAAATAGTGTGTTTCAAATTGATATTTTATTTTCTTTACTCCCTTGTCTTTATTAAAATGTATAGTGCTTTTGTGTACTTAAAAAAATAATTTAGTAAAATAATGTAGTGTAGTAATGTAGTTTGCATACCCATGCGGATAGTAGAGCTGGTAACTCTACTTGTGGTCTACAATAAATAACTTCATAAGACTTTCTCTCTAACAAGTATGTAGGTGTATATGGCTAATTTTTACTATATTTTTTTGGTTTATAGAAGAACAATTGACCGCCTATGAATAATTTCAACACCAGGGAAACTGCAGGTGCGTTACCGGCCTTTTAGAAAGGAGTAAGCTCTTTTTTCGATGGTTTTTAAGTCGTATCGGTTCAAAAAATCGCCGGTAGTAAACGATTCCACAAAGCGGTTGTGTGAGGATGAAATCTCCCAGTAAAACGCGTAGTGGTGGACAGATGGTGTGGATGGTATCGTAAGTTTTTGCCGCGATGTACGTTCGTGAAGTTTGGCGGTTGGTATTAATTCAAACAATTCGTCAGAGCCCTCCCCGTGGTAGATGCGATAGAAAATGCAAACAGATACAACATCCCTTCAAAGCGCCAGTAAGTTAACAAAAAGAACTCGGTCGTCGACCATTCAAGCCACTCTGCGTTGGATGCGGTAATGTCGAAGAAACTGGCACTGGGGAGCCCTGGCTCAGAGATGGGAACAGTATTCCATGTAAGGGCGAACTTGTAAAGTTGCAAGCGGTGTTCCGGCATGAAATACTGATCCACTCTGCTGTGCACGCCAATATTTTTAGAGGCCAATTTAACCTTCCCATCCAAGTGACCACGAAACTACACACCATTCAATATGTCGACGCCGAGGACCCGATGCTGGCTGAGGCAGCAAGGGAATGAAGAGATACGACAAAGGGGTTATTCTCGGCCGTTGATTTATATAGACACTTCTCAGCGGTAAGCGAGCAAACCTGTATCTTCTGAAAGTTAAACTGGACTAGATTTCGTCGTCTCCAATCCGGTATTATCCATATTATTGTTCGGGTAAAAATAACTATATTTACAAGATGTTTGTGATGAAAAAATTCCATGTGCACTTTACACAAAAACATATTACACAAAAAAGAGGTACAAATTGTCGATCGAGAATCTTAATGATTTTTTGATGAATTTTTTAACCTTTTCTATTAAATTTTTATGTAATTTCAATAGCTCTACGAATCATATGGTAGCAATCGGTGGACTTTTGCAAGAATTTGTGATGTATCAAATCTGATTTAATGGCGGGGACGATCTTGAACGTGTTCACAGGCTTGCAGACTTCGTGAAATGGCGGTGTTTCACGTCAGTTATGTGTCCTTTTTTACATTTTTTTAGTTATCCTATGTAAGAGAGACCATTTAAGACTTTATGGCAAACAGCCTTATGTTCTTAGAGGGCTTGTTGTATGAGTATATTCTAATGGAAGCAGAGCGATGTAGCCGACTTTGCCTGCCTCTGATATATAGTAGTACACCAGGCACACGCTCTACAGTGGCCGATTTTACTCGGTCACTATAACGTAGGCGCGGATCTGAAGCTTCTTGCCATGCAAAACTTGCTTGACTTGCTGAAGCATGGCGTCCAAGTTTTTACTGCCAAAGATCCCTTGCGTTCTCTGAAACAAAAATTTCTCATTAGCTGTTACATTATTTTACAAGACATAAATTACAATTATTAAAACTATAAAGAATATTATTGTAATACCATTACAGACCAGCATGTGTATATCTATGTTTTTTGTGCAAGCATCTATGCAGGTTTAGCAAAACCAGTGGGTATCACTGCATATTATTTTATATAGATATTGTTTAGCTACACTTCACCGCTAACACCTATATATATCCTCAATGAATTTAGAGTTGTATAAATATCAAGTAACATGAAGACCTTTAGAAGGTTTGATGTCGTATTAAAAAAAAGATTTAAAGTAACTACCTAATAAAAGACATTTTTCGCAAGAGACTTAAAAACCAGTAGAACAAGGAAGAAGCTGCTGCGCTGACCCATGGTGGATGATTGACTTTACATGTTCTCAAAATATTTTTAATCCCTCTCCACACCGTTGACCACGCGATCGTTATTTTAATTTAATGTTTACTCATTTTAACTAACTAGATAAGTCAGGAATTACAATGCTCGGTCTCCTAATACACTAGCTAGCTAATACACAAGACACTAGTTTTCCTATTACACTACAAACGATGCCGCACACTGTGATGGAATCCATTGTCTTGGAAATAAAGTATTTTCGTGAATAAAACCATTTTCACTTCAATAAAGGAGGAGATTCACGATTCGTCAGAATCTATTTTTATGTATTACATTGCAATTTTTATGTAGAACCGTAAATGTTATCGAAATCGTTTTTTTTATATTGAAATCAGTTATTGGTGACTGTGATTATTGTAGGTACATGTTTCTAAACTACAAAGGTGTTTTCTTAAAATCCACTATATTCCGTTAAAGTCCCTTTTTTGTGTGGCGACTCTTTCAGCTGCTACTAAAATGTAGGCTGGAAAAAACTACTGAATACTGATACTTTATAAACTCGTTACCTCACCTTAAAATAAGTATAAGTTCACAAACTGTTTGACGTATCACTAAAACCTATTTCATTTTAACAGCGACTTATTTCATGCATATTAAATAAATTTTTGTTATTTTTAAACACCTTTTCGTTTTATTGTTAGGTATATTGGCTTTTATTTTTCTGTCCATTTGCTTCGTGCGTAAGCAGACAGTATAACAGGTCTCAAGCTAGACCAATGTTCCGCGTGACCTTCACCAATGTCCGTCAAAAAAAGCTGTTTTCGTCCTCCGGTATCGCGGTTTTGGGTTGCCATTTTTCGCGGAAACCGTTATTTTGCGTAGTTTTATGTTTTTAGAATTAGGTAGGCTAGGTATATTAAAAATTTTATATACACCAGTAAATACAACACCAATACACATATTTGCGATATTCAAATCGTAAATAAAACATTATTTTAAATAATTTTCCCGTTACGAAAACCAATGATTTTAAAAAACACCGAGAAGTTTATTGTTTTGACTCCGGTTTTATATAATCGAGTTCTCATCAGATGTCTACGTTTCTAGGTCCTAGGAAGCTATTTTTACGATGATGTCCGTAAGTCTGTCTGTATGTATGAGAGTGCGAAGTAAAAGCGGTTTGCGGCATATGAAGAGGCATCGCTGAACTTAGAATTTCTGTGCATTTAGACCGAATCGTCACAGTAGATTCTGAGAAAACCTCAAAATTTAAGTGTTTTTCAAAAAGTGGTTTTGTTGGTTAATTCGACACCCTTGTTTTGATCAATTCTATAATAAAATCAGTTTTTTAATCAAAAAGCGATGTCAATTGCCACGAACTTCATCACAATCGGTTGATTTGTCCGAGAGATATCATTGTCAAAAGAAATCCTACCAAAAATTGTTTTTTCAAAATGACTTGAAAATTTTCCGTCTTTTTTTTGTAACAGGTTTTTTAAGCTAACAAAATTGCGTCGATTGCCTTAAATCACATCAAAAACGGATGATTTATTCATGAAATATTCAATATGGAAAAAATATAAAAAAACGACGTTTTCCAAAATTATGGACGTAATAACTAATAGGTGGAACTTGGAGAGCTTTGCATTTAAAATTAGCGGGAAGTTCTAGGGATGACCTGCAGAGTCAACCAATTTTTTATAATTTTTCTTTAATATTTAGTCATCAAGGAAATGCAAAAGAAAAAAAGATAAGATTTGAATTAAATGTTAAATTTTCAAGAGGTCGCAACTCCACGTAGAAAATATATCATAGCATATCTACTACATTTATTTTTTATATTAACACTCATTGTCCCGCGACACACATAGTATAGCATTATAGGCGTAGCATTACTATTGCCTTAGGTACTATTGTTTCTGCAAATCGAACAGTGAAAGTGTTAAATTTTGTACGTGGTAGAGCCACGTTGCAGCTGAGCAGCACTAATACATAATACGAGCGTAAAATAGTAGTGCTGCCGTGTTTATGATGATTGTAGAGAACTGGTGATCCTTAATGCTCAGAGGTGTCAATGTATCAACATTTCTTCTAGATCTAGATTTCTATGGGCCACAACATCCACTTACGATCAGGTGCTCGTTTGTCACTTTTAACTGTTACAAAAATAATTATAGTCTGAGCAAAAATATCTATTTTTGTCTGAAACGGCCATATTGCTCAGATTTGAGTGCTTAAATTCATTAGAACGTATTAATTATAATACATATATAAAAGCAATAAAATAAGTCACGTTGTCAATTAAACAAATTAACAGAAATTAGTTTTTTAATTAGAATTTAGAGCCGTGGTAGCTCAAATGGCAAGCGCTCGCTATAAATTTCATAATACGCGAGCAAACCGGGTTCGACCCCCGCCGGCACCAATGAAATTGTTAATTGCAATTTTAAGTGCTGATTTATCACGTGCTCGGCGGTGAAGGAAAACATCGTGAGGAAACCTGCATGTCTGAGAAATAAGAAAAAATATTTCGAAGACATGAGAAGTTCGACAACACGCATTGGGGTAACACGGGGGACTATTCCTTGCCCTAAAACCCTCTCAGAAATGAGAGGAGGCCTGTGCCCAGGAATTGGACGTATATAGGCTGTAACTCTAACAGAAATTCAGTAGATAAGTAATTGAAAGTATTCAACTATTATAACACACAGCAACAACAACGTTAACTAAAATCTTAGACATTTTTAAATTATTTATCTCGTGTTCGTTTGTTGCCATTATCCTATAAAATCACACATAAAACAAATTTTAAAACAATGCAATGGCAACACATAGCATGAGTAAATATAACGTGTGTCCGGAAAGTTCAGAGTCATCTCGTTTTCGGAATAACACTTGCAGAACCGGTCGAGGCACGAGCTATGGACTGTAGAACGACGCCAAATATCAACTTGTTTCCTTCCTCGTATTGCACGGTCTTCTGCCTTAGCACATAATATGTGTAAAAGGTTTAGACAACACAAACCACATAAATAAATAGTTAAGAACTGAAATGTTTTAATATGGATTTTAACTTTGAAATACAAAATATTTTATTTACCATACTTACTATTGGTATTTGATAAATAATATTATTTTCTATTTGATAGTTTAAATTTAAATTTTCTTCCCCGTAATTATGTATGTATACATGAGACGGAAGCTGTACGGAACAAACATGCAAAATCAAACAGATTTATCGATTAGAGTTCGCAATATGGCGACGGTTTATTTATCTCCTCTCTATCTACCCACCTTCCTGGCGCCGAACTTCCGCCGGAAACGGGCGTCGTCTCCGGTCCAACCCTTACCGCGTTTCCGGCTTCCGGTTTCCTTTGATGTCGACCGAAGTTTCCTACTTCGACTTGGTTTTCATCGCTAAGCAGTGAAACTGTTTCCTGTTTGGTGTCATTGCTACAGAATAATTATAAACAACCGCAGTGAAGATAACATACCAAAGATAAAAAGTCCTCCGTCACAACTCGAGCTAGCTAGTTAACAGTCTATAATTACCTAGTTGAAGGGCACATGACTCCTTTCATTTCAAATATGGTAGAAGACCCAGTAAGAGACAAACACCGCGCTTCACTTCAGATCATATTACCACACTTAATATGTCATCGAAAATATTTTTTCTTATCTATTTCTAGTACGTGATACAAAAACGTAGTGATTATATTATACTCTTTGATAGAGACACGCTGTGTAGAGAGACACCCGAAGTACCTTTTTACAGGCATTCCATCTTAGTCCTCAGAGGTGAAAACGTATCTGCATTTTGATTATTAAATGGAGACAGATGAAGATGTCTATGGACCATCCACCTCAGGTGGACTGTTTGCTCTTTGTCACACTTATTCTATAAAAAACACTTGCAAGATTCCTCAGAAAGTTTTCTTTATCGTTCAGCACAACGTAATCTGAGCGCACCACAGTTTGCCTCAAAATTTAAAAGCATTATTAATGTATTGTTAACAACAATACTCGAAATTCAATCCATTTAATATAATATAATAACACTCATAGACAAGAGTAAGAGAATAAACAATAATTTGGCTTTAACTGCACATCAATATTTAAAACAAAGATATGTAATACTTATACAAAATAAAAAATAAACGATTTTTGTCTCAACTTACACTCCACAAACTATTAAAAAAGAACATTTGAAATCACACAATATTTATATTTTTCATTCAATAATCACGCAAATCTTTTGGTTAATCTGTCAGTAATTAGTTTTGACAACATTTTAAAATTCTTCGACGACAATAAAGACGTTTATAGTGAAAATACACTATTTTTCTAGCACTTCGATTCCTCATGCAAATTAGTACTTATTTATGAAAAGGCGGACTTAATGCCAATAGGCACTTTATACCAGTCAATCTATACATAAGGCCCAATGTCATCAAATATAACATAACATATTATGTATATTATAACTTTATCAAACTTTAATACTAGATTTAGGTCTGCTAAGACTATTTGTGTAATGAAATCGGCTTTTATTCAAATCTGATGTATGCGCATACTTTACAAATTAGAAAACCAAACAATACACACTGCTACACTTTATAATTTGCCGCATGTAATCAATGATGTATAAATACGTCATTTCATGTAATCAGCCAAACATTAGAAGCTAGTAGCCTCCTATTCAACGACTCGAGGCATGTCTACAAACAGTGCCGTGGTCAGTCAGTCGGAGGCGACGCCAGTATTTCACAAGCCGCCGGTAAGCCGCCGCACTATTTCCTGAATTACCGAAACATACTCGTAAAAGTGAATTTCTACACTCGCGCTAGATACCTCTTTAACTTCCTACACAAATTTTTGTCTTATATAACATAGGTTTGGGTTGAAGTGGGTAGATTTTCGGATATTAAAAATACTGCTAGCTAATAAATTAGAAAATATTTAAATATCATTCACAGTTTTGTCTTATTTTGCAATTTGTTATTCAAGTAACGTTAACGTTAAAAAAGAAAAATTCCTTTGAATATGAAAGAAATCATTAAAGTTAATAAAAAAGGATATCTTAAGTTATTTCTAATATTCTCCCCCACCCCCAGATGAAGTTTTTTATATGATAAGGCTGATAAACGAGTACATTTTCTACCTGATGATAAGTGGATGCTGTGACCAATAGATACCAACATCTATCCTTATAAAGGGGCATTTTATCCTAAACCTCAGAAGTGTATTGCGATGGCACTTCTGAGGTCTAGGATAAAATGCCTCTAAAATATATGAAACACAGCAACATTAAAATTTTTATACGCTGGTATTCTGTGAGAGCGTGGTCCATTCGCGGTCGACGCGACCTATACATGCTGCAACCATAATATAGTTGCAACGTTGCCCTACCACGTTGGTGCTAACTTAGTGCAGGAAGTAAGAGATGCAGGTGGTTCAAGACCACGTTTAGTGGTATTCTCGGGGCTATAATGGTGTTGATATTGAATCGATTATTAAGAAATTTACTTATCTAATTATTATGAAATAATTATTAACTGAAATGTGAATGTACATAATACGTAAGTGTAATGTTACCACAGAGTATACATTTTATAAAAGGAGAATTGTTACGTCTCGAGTAGGTACCGAAGCCTTTCGCAACACTGGTTCACAAGGATTAGTGTCAGAAATACAGTTTCATATAGGAGCATGAGTTTCGTAAGTTATCGGTTACAGCAAGCTCATCAGATAGCCACGCTTCCTCTATTGCAACGCTCCGCCCAATTTATTCGGTGGCAATCGCGCGGTTGCCTCACCGGTCGTCTTAGTAATTTGTTTGTGACCTGGTGCGAGCTTGTCTGATTTTAACGTATGTCTTGCGGAAGTTTGACGACCTTGAACGTTTCATTATTAAAGTGGTATCTTCTTATGTATCATTTACACTGCTTCACAGCGTTGGCTTGAATATTTTAATGTCATCTAGGCCACTCCCAGCAGAGACCAGACATCTGCGCAGGACAGGATTATAGTCAAAATATGTACGCAAGCACAGGCTCTATTATCTCACTATCATAGTCCAATGAGGTTGCAATCTGATAAAACCGGAAAGAAATCGAGACCAACGGCTTTACGTGCTTTCCGAGGCAAGGAGTTGAGTTACCGCCAATGTTCTGACTTCGGGCTACTACTGTAAAATTCTTGACAGAAAACCGGAGGTTTTGGCAGTCAGTAATCGGAATGATTATATGCAGTGACGACCTGGTAAGACACGCAGGAAGTCGATGGATGTAGGTGGCTCAGGACTGTGCTCTGTGGCATTCCGTGGGGACTGTGTTCAGCAGTGAACTTGTAATTATATTGACTGTAATGGTGTTGATGATGATGATGATATGGCCATCCATTGGAAGTTATGTGCTCTTTCTGGCATTTCCTTCTCTCCAACACGCTCGCGGCAAATTAGTCCTCACTACATGGCAAGAGATAAATAAGTTTTTCATTTCATACATTCTCACATTCATTCACATCACATTCTTTTTTTTAATATCATCAAACATGGCATTAAATTTGTACGAAAATTTGTGAGATTTAAATTTATGCTTAAGTTAGAACTACAACGTACGCCTGCAACTACGTAAACAATTGGATTCGGCGCATCTCACGCCGCGGCCTAGTTCGCAGCTAGTTACTCATTACAAAGCGACCGGATTGGGTCAGCGGCGCCCGAGGCCCGCCTACGCAACTTATGTCATACAAAGTAAGTGTGTAACATACGTGCTCTATCGACGGATGTATCATTACTGCTTAACTGTTTCTCCCCCTTCTAACTTACTGTATATACGATAACGATTAAAATTGCATGCACAGTTACGTTACAATTGCTTTCTTCGTAACACAACTATAATAATAATATAACCTCAAATGGCTTAGCAAGATCCTTCGTTATACCGTAAATATTGCAGCATTAATTTTGAAATAAATATATGGTAGTTGAGGATTAATGTTAAGTACTATGTTAGACGAAAACATGATTCCGTAAAATTTTCTCGATAGAAAAAATCCAAAGTTACCTCCAAAGTGAACAATAAACCGCTGTTATTCATAAAATACTTTAAATAAGATCATGAAACTTTGCATACTTACTGAACTAACTATAAAGCAGGGCTTATGTTTTTTATTTTTTTAAATTTACCATTATTTTCACTGTAAAAAGAAATTACCTAAACTATCGGCGTCCTGAAGCTTGTTTCCTGCCGCCCGGTTCCAAGGAATCAGTTTTCGGAATCGGTTTACGGAATCATGTTTTCGTCTAACATAGTACTTAACATTAATCCTCAACTTTACCATATATTTATTTCAAAATTAACGCTACAATATTTTCGGCATAACGGAGGATCTTGCTAAGCCATTTGAGGTTATATTTCCCCTTAAGTAGTCTGATTAGTTCATTTAAAAGACGATTAACCTTTCCTCTATCAATTGAACATTTTGCACGTCCTGTCCGGCGCAGGTGCTCGCAACCTATTTATACCGTGGCAGACATCAGTATGCAGGCGCGCTGCCAATTACACTGCAGACCTACTTTCTTACCTTCGAACTTTTACTTCCTGCGGGGCAGGCGAGCTGGCCGGTCGGTCCACGCAACGAATTACGAAAGTGGCGCGAAATGCTCGGCCGACATTCGCACAAGGCTTGCGCCACGTTCAGGAAGTGCCGTTGCGATGGGATTACGTAGCCGAATTGCTGCTGCTGAAGCAGTGTGCCTCCTTAAGCAGGTGCCGTGTGATCATCTTACATTGCAAAATAGAAACTTCTTCCTGTTTCAGTCTATTTAGTCCTCTTCAATGACAACACATCTTCATTTTGATTCTTAACAAAATATGTGGACTGGATGTAGATGTTTATGGGCCACAGCATCCCCTTACCATCACAGGAGAATTATGCTCATTTGGCACCCCTATTCTATAAAAAAGGCCACTGCAAGGCTTTCTCATAATGTGCCAATTAGCATGTATTTTTTAAAACAGCCATATTCGCAAATCGATACACTCGCACTGATACAGGTTTTACTACTTAAAATCATCAATTTGTGGTAATATATTAATGAGGTAATGGTAATATCATAAGTTGGTACCGGTACTGGTGGATGGGGCTTCCGCTATCAGTCGATAGTCGGAGCCTCGTCCGTCAGTTAATAGCCGGTGAAGTTGACATTTAGAGAAAATAGTTTTAGATTCCCTCTTACTGACAAAAATTGTATGACCTTGTATTTAATTAAATTATTAAAACTGTAAACATTAATCAACAATTTAAGTTCTTAAGACGAACATAGATAAGGCAAAGGTTATATGTAACGTTCATGTCACACGCATTTGTTGGGAACAGTACGCACGAAGTTGATGACGAGTATGTTTATTATTTAATTTTCCGACTAGGGCAGCCAACTTTGAACAAGAGGTCCTCCCTGCTCAATAGATGGAATGAAGACCTCGTAAGACATACAGGAAATCAATGGATACCAGTGGCTCGTGGCTCAGTAACGTGTTTTGCCTATGTGCAGCAGGAACTTGTGTAACGATGATGATGATTATAACCATTGAAACTGAAAAACATCTATTTTGGAATTCGAATTCGGTTAAAAATAGGCTGACGATTATGAACGGTTATGAGGAACTCATATTGGAACATAAGTTTATTTAACATTGAACATAAAATTACGAAACAGAATTTAATAAGGAGGCAACATTCGCCGAAGTCTATCTCGGAAATACTCATTGCATTACCTAAGCCCAGATTTACTATCGGTAATTATGTATTTATTATGAAATCATCGGAAACTGATAGTAGGTACCGCAAACATACATAAAGTGTTGTTTAATAGTCGTTTTATTTTCTTGAACTGTCATTTAAATTTTCTTCCGAACCAGGGGTAAATTAAAAAATGACTCAATAAGAATTACATGTCATCTATTTTGAATAAAAAATTATTCTATTCTAAAATTACCGATCGAGAGACCATTTTGTTTTTTTTTCTGTGTACTTTTTATTCATATCTTTCATCTATTTTTCTTAAGTGTTATGAATTATTTTTATTATTATATATCCTAAGGCTTATGGTATGTCAAATTTTATAAAGATGAAACATTTATATATTTTGTAGGACTTTCGCGGAGTCTCTACAAACGCTTAATTTTAGCTGACTTTTCGCCTCTAAACAATTTTGAGGATTTATTTAATGTGAACCATTTCTTTTATAGGATAAATTTGTAAAGTCATAACATTAGTTTAAAAATAAACGTTGACGAAACGTTTTATTTATTTAACAATATAGTATATTTTTATCATTAATCATTATCGTTACACAATAATCGTGTAAAATCGGAATGTAACGCAAAGAGCTATTAGGGTGAGAAAATTCACATCGATATGAGCCGTTACTCGAGCGCAACTTGAGCGTATTCGTTCTGTGTATACCCCATCATCTGGCCAGGGTTACCACATAAATGTTCTATAATCGGAAAGACCGGTGCTTAAAAGTTTAAATTAAATGTGTTGTTTTAATTATTTTTCAATTAATAGTAATTACTTTATTATTGTAATTTTAATTTAACGTAACGTTAAAATGCCCAGTAACTTTTAATAAATAGCGGATTAGTATTCATATAATGTAAGAGATGAATTGAGATGTACATTTTCAGAAATAGTGACGATCAATTTTGCTGTAACACATCTGTAATCCGAGGCTCACTGCACGTAGCTTCCGGTAGATTATCTTTATTAGAATTAAGTAGTTATAACGAGCCTTTACTTATGAATTTTAACGTTAATATCTATGATTTGATTTGGTATTCTAAATTTAAATTAGTTTAATTTAGGGCAATTTATACCTTTTTCACAGTTGGTCATTAATTTCTTTATTTGAGTTTTTTTTCTGCAATACCACTACATTTATAACCTTATTTTTTAACATGAGTTCTGACGTAGGAACAATACATCACAAACGACACGCAGTATTAACGATGTATCTGACCTAGTGCTTCCAACGAAAGAACTACGTTACTGTTATAAAGCGATGGACGCTTTCGTTCACACACACAAACTGCCAAAAATGGCAAGAATGTGTTATTAATAGTTTAGGCAAATAAGTATTTTAATTAAACAATTTTTTATTTACAGAGTTCCTTTTGGGTATGTTAGATATTTTAAAATGGTTGTTCTAATATGTGTTAGGGAATTTACCAATTCATTCATTAGTTGAATAGTGAACCGACTTTTTTAATTTTTGTGTTTAAATATCCGACATTTTATCGTTTAAAATTGGCAACCCATCTTCTAACACGTAATACGTTCAACGGTGCGCGCCCGATCTCGTACGACCGGTCCCGAAAGTAGGTCATCTCTTTTTGTTTCACTACGATATTCCGTAATTAGAAAGAGAGGGTAAGGGGAAGGTTTTATTCACATAACACGAAATGCTACAATTGCTGCAATAGAAGCAATAAATAGAAATTTGCAATTGCGTGGAAAATTGTTATTACGATGCTGAATGAATTACGACTATTGATGAAATCATCATCAAATTAAAGACAAATATACGTTGTTCACAACATTTAAAAGTTACCATATGGTTAGAGGTCAAATATCTAATAAAAGTCACAAGTCAGCACTTCTGCAAAAGTCTATACTTAAGTGGAAATGCAATTTTAGGATATATTTCTAACAGTATTGCATTTATTATAAAAAATACTTATAATTTTCTTTTTATAATATAAAAAATACTAATAAATTATAAACTATAGGAACGTGCAATAAAAAGTAAGAATATTATAAGGAATCTTTTGTTAGGTACATTTTTTGTTTTTCTATATTTTCAAGTATAGTGTTACATTTTGAATGTCCTTTTTAGGTTTGAAATTCCCTTCCTAAAAACTTATCACCCCGTCTCGAGAAATATTCAGACTGGTTTGTACATGTGCATCTGTAAGTATTCTGGGCATCCAAACGCGCGGATCCTTTTTTGATTCCCAAATATTCATATAAAATATAATGCACTTTGCATACTATCTGCCGATATATCCACTAATATATCCCCCTCACTGACTGATTCACTAGCTCACTCATGAAAAACTAAGCACCTTCTTGGTGACTGAAATTTCTAATGTAGCCTTTAGAATGTAAAAATCCGAAAATTACAAATTATTGCTATTCGGTGCCAAAGGAAAAATTGTGTGGTCAAATATACTTCCAGATTTAAATAAAGGTTGCTATGTTTCATTTACCCAGATACTAGTAAGTATTAAAAATAACAGCTAGTTAAGCCAACTTCACTGAGAACCAATAACTTTAACGGAAATCCTCCACGTATCTGCAGTTTCCTTAATGTCAATAGTTTTAAAATATTTTACAAAATCTGCTGATGATACTTCATGAAATGTAAGATTCTTTGTACATGCATTTAGCATGATGATGATGTGCTACTGACCAGTTTGAATTACGCTTTTCAAAGGATACTGTCACAGTTTTTTGCACGGGAAATGTATGGGTCAACTACATTAATAGGTATCTGGATGCTCTACTTGTCCAATATAATAATATATTTTGAATATTGCTGGGACTAGCCTATTACTGAAGTGACTCACAGATGCTTGCGAGAAATCAAACGAATGGTTTCACCGTCATATTTCGCAAAAAAAAACAGCGTTTTTTTATGAAGAAAACGGGCTAGCCACAACAGCATCCTGAAAACAGTGTCGCAAAATATCTCCCCTATTAAGAGGCATTTTGTTAAGTCTCCTCATTTGATCAGCCTCTACATAAATAACTAAATAAATAAAATAGGTTACTAACACTATTATTAATATTAGTCTTATAGCGACAGTAGCCTAATGGCAGGGCGCGGACCGCGAACTCAAAAAGGTCGTGGGTTCGAATTCGCCATTCGACTACTGGCGTGAACCACTCGTAACACAAGCAATTTAAGCTTACCACGAGTGGTCAAGGGGAATATTAGTGATGTTTATAGCATTGTTAATATTCTTTAAAAAAAGTTTAAAAAAAACTATTTTTTAGTTCTGTCATGTATATATACCAAAGACCAATATCTCTATGATATATACGTTATATACATATATGTTTATACGCTGATTGAATATTATCAGTCAGACAACTTTACATCTAACAGGCTATTTTAAGAAAACACACGGAAACGCCCCTTGATCTTGAGATTTTACGCAAACGTAGATCTGATCATGTGTGTAAGACGTCACATGCCAAAAAACGCTATTTTACCGTCTTAATTTTGTTGTTCAAATTCAAATGCAAAGACTCGGCTGTGGAGCACAGTCTTTTAAATATTTTAGAATATCTTTTAAGTGTTCTCTAAATCCCACGCTGGGATTATATGACTCTTCATTTTAAAGTTCATATAACTTTTGTCTGCTCTTATAGACTGCTACTATAGGTGCGACCGTGCGGCCCCGTGGCGCAGGGACCAAGTCTTTTATGGTAATCATTTACCATAAAATAATTTATCTGTTTCACAGACAATATACATGAGTTGTTACTGATGTGAATGATGTTGTTACCGACCTACCAAAATCGGCGTAGAAAATGTTATATCTATTACATTATAATTATAAGTATCCCTACCCTTGGAAAGTGCAAATGTGCAAATTATCTCTATTTTCTCAAGATGCACTGCTATAATGTTCATAATATTTGCCATGCCCTTGCTACGCCACTTGATCGGTGTTGACAAAGTTATCAGTATTCCAATAACGTGTAAAGTAGCATCATGCTATAAACAGGAGTGCTACCGGGCCTAGGCTGATGTATCAACATCCCGGGATGTAAATACCAGCGCCCTGAAGTACATAGGCAGAATTGGCGAGAAACTAGTTCACCTTCCTTCTGGAACCCGTGCATTTTGGTCTCTCGACAAAGCTTTCCAAGGGAATTTCTGTCAGCCATCTCTTCCATTTCTGCACAGGGAGGACGACTCACTGGCCCATGCCGAAAGGAGAATACCGATCTGCTAGGCTCTTTCTTTGCGTCCAGCTCGACTCTTGATGACGGGGGGAGACACCGCTAACCATCCCGGGGTGTGAGTACTCCATGCCGGATGTGTGTTTCACACAGCGCTCGGTTCGCAAAGCACTCTTCTCCCTAGACATCCGCAAGTCGAGTGGACCTGACGGAATCCCCCAATTGTGTTGTAATCCTACTCCTTAGGCGTAGTCCCGAAATCATGGAAGACGGCTTTCGTCCAACCGATTCCTAATATAGGTGACCGCTCAGATCCGTCTCCACTACAGGCCTATGAGGCATTGCCCGTAAGTTTGGACATTGCGAAGGCTTTCGATCGGGTTTGGCACAAAGCGCTTCTTACGAGCTACCTTCCAATAGGCTTACCGAAAAATATTGCAATTGGATCACTAGCTTTTTTGCAGATCAGAGCATCAAGGTCATTGTAGACGGTGCATACTCCGAAAACAATCCTATTAATTCTGGCGTTTCACAAGGCTGCGTGTTATCACCAACGCTGTTTTGTTCTGCATATCAATGATATGTAGTAAACCGGTAACATTCATAACAATGCCGAAAACAGCATTAGTGATGCTCTATACACCTGCCGTGCCAATATTTCTCGGGTAAACATCGCCGAGTGTTGGAACAAACTTGTGTTTCAGACACAATCGAGTCAAGCCTTTGATAAACAAAGTCGGATTGTGGGCGACTAAATCTAGGTAGTCCAGTTTAATCCTCAGATGACATATTTGCACGTTTACCACTAAAAAGGACCCCTTTGTCGTATCTCCTCAGTTTTAAGGCACTCCCTTTGTTGCCTCACCCAGTATCGGAATCCTCGGCGTCGACATATCGAGTGACGTGCAGTTCCGTGGTCACTTCAAAGAGAAGGCCAAATTGGCCTCTAAAAAGCTTGGTACGCTCAGCAGAGCGGGACAGTATTTCATGCCGGCACGCCACTTACAACTTTACAATGCACAGTTTCGGCCTCAGATTGAATATTGTTCTCATCTCTCGGCTGGGGCTTCCCAGTGCCAGCTCCTTTCACTTGACCGCATCCAGCGCAGAGCAGCTCGAATCGTCGACGACCGAGTACTTTCCGATCGGCTCGATCGAAAGATGTTGCGTCCCTTTGCATTTTCTTTCGCATCTACCTCGAGGTACCCTGAGGAACTGTTGGGATTAATCCCAGCCGTCAAATGTCATAAACACACATCGTGGCAAAACTCCTGATACCATCAACACCATCTGGATGATTGTCGGTCCACCACGGTTACTAAGGGTTTTCTTCAGCATAGGACCTCACTGTGGAATAGTTTACCACCTTCGATTTTTCCCGACAGATACGACTTAGGGACCTTCAAGAAAAGAGCTTACTCCTTTCTAAAAGACTATAGCAAAGCACCTGCAATTCCCCTGGTTTTTTTTTTGCGCCCGAAGCAAATATGGGCAACCCTCCGGAAAGCGGGGGAGGGAGGTTGGGAATGCTCATAGCACACCACGCAGCCAGCTGCGTGGTTATGTGGCGACTTTTACCCACTAAAACCAACCTTTTAGGAACTGTCTTAACGATCTGACTAGAGATCTCTAAGCCGTATAAGAACGCGACCCTCCTTGGCAGAAAGGAGTGTTGCAGTTGTTCATGGGCGGCGGTAGTCACTTACCATCAGGTGAGCCGTATGCTCGTTTGCCCCCTCTCCTATAAAAAAGGAAGATATCGTATAAAAATCAGCAAATAGTTTATACATTCGCACGGAACAACACGGGTGATTTTTCCTTTCTTCAAAACCATCTCAGAAATGAGTATACCGGTGTTTCCAGTACAGTGTTTCCACTACAGACATAGTATGTGGGCTCTTACTATGTGTTACTTTACTTATCGTATATGCCTCTATACGATAAGTAACGTATATATATATTTAAAAACATGTTGAAATTTCTGTCTTAAGAACGAATTGATTTAGGTAAGTGATTATGTTTCGAAGATATTTCACAAGTAGAAGCGTGTTTACATTTTTAATGAAAGACCTAATCCCTTACTGCATCTTGGTTATTACTTATAAATTAAATACAGTATTAAATTAAACGTAAACATGTACACATATTTAAAAGTAGGGACATAGATGTGCGCCGGCAGACGCGAATCTCGCGCGCAGTTAGCCAAGATGGCGGCACGCGGAAGTGTGGACGACTTCCGCGTCGCCCTGCGCCGCGTGTGCGCCACTCTCGACTGCCGTGTTATAGGGTTACCATTTAAAATTTAAAAAAATATTATGTCATATTAGGCTTATTCAGATAAATCACACTGACCCAAATATTTGCCTATTGATAACACTTAAAATTTTCGAAAATAACATTTAATTATTTCCTCAAGTAAGTTCCGTAGGCATTTAAAGAGAACTAACCGTAGAGTCACGGGTTCTAGGTTAGAACCGCTTTCAAAATGTGGATTTGTAAGATTCAAAAATAAATAATTGGTTTGGTTCTATGTAATAATGATTATCTCCATTCTTCTTCCCTTACCTTATCGCATGTAAGAGATCAGATACGGGTAGACCAAATGCATACCTTTTTACTAGCGCTAAAATTTATGGTAGGTACTAAAATATTTCGGTATAATATATGGCTATAGTTAAAATCACGCCAAGAGGCTGTCATCCATATTCCACACATACGTTCAAGAAAATTAGTGTATTATCTTCATCTGGCGGTAACCATCCATAGATATAGTCATCCCCTGTTATTGGAAGTATTTTGCCTTCCCGCAAGACCCGTTGGGTTACTTGCTGGTTCTTCCTAGGATAGAGGTTTTTTATAAACCTGTGGTAAAAGTAAAAAAATACCTTTTAATAAAAATAACTCATAGGTATGAGGGTTTTAGGATCTTATATCTGGCCAAAACGAGATGAGAGAAGCCAAAAGATTTTGCTTACATTTCTCATAGTCCCCTCGCCTCTTACGAGGTCTTAATGGTATTCTTTTATGCACCACTGTTATTTAATATTTTTATTATATAGGATTATTTTTTATTATTTGAGAGTTATATAAATACTTATTTAGGTATCGTCACTTGTTGTGTTTGTCATAACTGAAAAAACGTTTTAATCTTTTTTATTAAAAAATATTCAGTTTCATTCTACATGACCTACTCATAATCACAAGTATTCTACCATTCGTTTTGTATATGATTTTAATATACTAAAAAGTGCTAACCCTGAAACAAACATTAATAACTGACGAACGATCTTACATACAATTGTAAACTGTTTAAGTGGAAGACATTGCTTAATTTATACATATTTATGCAACGTACGTCGCCCGGACGTCGACTTTAAATCTTTAATAACACTCAATATAATCTTAAAATATATAGTAATATTATTTATAATATTTCGCCTCATTTTAGATATAGCCCGTATCTTGGGGCTACCTAGAGGTTTCAGTGGTATGCATGGTGTCTTTCTGTCTAGGAGTCCTCCTTAATTGAATGCCATTATAACTAGTTTTCTGCCACAAATGTCGTGGTCCAGTTTGGGCCAATCAATATAATCAGCAAACAGGCTGCGTTTCATCTTAGTCTTCAGAGATAACCATGCATGTGTATTTTTTTGTTTGAACTTAGAAATTGGTTGCATTGTTCATGGACGTAACACTTTAATTTCAAGCGCACTTCTATAGCTCGTTTATCGCTTGAATATTAAAAAAGCAACGACAACGAGAAATATTGAGTCATGTGATTGTTTATAATGCTTGCCAACGTTAAACACCTACAGTGGGAGTGCTCAATCCACAGAACAGCTCCCTGAACAGATTAATGATGACAATATTTCATATTATATTCTTATGTTTACACATATATAAATTTTTATGTAATTATATTTAAAATTAATATATTGATTATATAAATTTTCCTACAAGTACCTACTTACATGAATATTAATAAATTGATTTTACTGAACAAAGAAATAAGAACAACATGACAAAAAAGAAAATGAAAAAATAAATGAAAATAATAATATGAATAATTTTAATAAAAAAGAATATAAGAACATAATAATGAAACGGCGTCAGATACTTCATTCATTATTACAATGTAAAGTTTTTTATCACCATTACCGCCATCATTATCATTTCAACCCATTATATTCTAGACTACCTAATATGGCAAATATCGAACACGAAGAATCGTGCAGATTTGCTAAAATAGCATTGCTCCATGGTGTCCTTGATCCGAACTGACTTCTAGACAGACTTCGCGTAAATTGCTAAATTCTGTCGCTTAGCCCATGAGCTACGCACGGCATGCTTTTCTGTATAATGATAGGTTAATAAAGGCAAAATACCCCCAATGAGGAAATGTATGGGGTAGGCCTATGTTCAGCCGTGGGTTTTTATAGACTGTTATGATAATGGTAATGACCAGGTTTCTAAATAAAAAAAAGTTTTGATTTGACCTATGACCAAGTGCAGTGCAAAAACCATTTACGTAACATAATACTCAATAGTTCAAATACTTGAATATACCGTTACGCTGTCACAGCCTATTAAACTCCACTGCTGAATATAGGCCTCCCAAATAGATTGCCTAATATTTGCCATAGCTGCCACGCTTGGCAAGCAGATTGGCATGGCACCCGCTACCCGCAGTATTTTTTTTATTTTAAATCGTTATTAGGAAGACCCTGCTGCCCATCTCCTGATTTGTTTCCCTCTGTCGCTTCATACGACACCCACGGGATGATATAGAGTAGTGGTTATTTTAAAACCGCCACTTCACTTTGCACCAGCTTTTTACTTATAATATCATTGCTTTGCACTGCACACTTAAATATACGAATGATAATATATCTCTAATATAATATCTAACCCCAATAGCGTCTACTTGCATTATATTTAATTATATCTTGCTACCTTGCTACCTAATATAATTTTATCACTATTTGTTTATCCTAATAGGCAATTTTTTTTAATACTGCGTAATTCGTGGGTTCGAATCTCATCCGCAGCTAACATTTTGTGCAAAATCACTAATCACAGATTATATGTATTCCGGCCTGGTTTCGTTTTTTTACATTCTCTAAGTTTCTTCGAACTGCGCGATCGTGCATTATATAACACAGCCAAGTTAAAAGGTATCGCATTAATTAAAAGCACGTTCAATAACATTATATTTTATTTGGACGTGATGTAGTAACCAAGCGCCGGCGGCCATACGGGGTCGCGCGTCGCCCGGACATTCCGCCCACAATTACTGGCAATTGTGCCAATTGAAGAACCGCCACCCTTCCGCTTTGGAGCGCGACATAGCGTCATCAACACGATTGTACAAACATCTGTCGCTAACCTCGAATGTATCTATTCGCCGCCGGCATCTGTGCGGGAACTTTACACATAACTGATTGATTTAAATCGATCATAAACATACATAAAAAAATTCTATATTATAAAATGTGTTCATGTGTTGTGAACACATGTTTTAATCATAAATTGTCCAATTAAATTTGATGTAGGTTTAAACGTTAAAACGTTTAGAAACAATTTTAATACACCAACGTAATTTCCATTCATAATCATGCATGCCTATTAAGATATACTCGTACTTATAAAACTGGTTCGTTTACAGCTAATAACATAAATCAGACCAGACCAAACGTCTGTCCATCACGAATTTAGCTCAACTAGCGCACGCACACAGTCTCACCTAATTCCTTTTCGCCAGTGTTACAATTGCGTCAATTGTCAGCACTTGCCGGGCTTGTCAGCTTGTCACCCTTCCGCTTTTGAAATATTACACCATTGTTTATCCAAACATAACGAATATCAAATATTGAATCGTACGAACTAAGACTCGTATGATCAGAAGGATCTATGATCAGAAGTCTCCTTATATTTGAGCTAGTTGATCGTTCTTACTCACTTTAATGAATATTTTCACTATCAGACCGTTAACAGTCCGCTTCTAAACATCGGTCTCAGTCTAATGGCATGTTTTTTAATTTAAAAAAATTGTTTTCGACCAGCTTACGACCAGTTCAGTATTAATAAAAAACTATTGGTGAAAGAAATATGATACTACTTCAAAAACTTAAAGTTAATTTGAAGCCTATCTACGTAAGTATAGTCGAAAGAATATTTTGTAATACATATATATTTATATACACATGGAATTCATAACAGATATCGGAACATTTCTAGAATATAGGAAACAGGCGTTTGCCAATATAGCTAATGAGTTGTTACTCGTCCAGAGTACGTGGCGTTAGAAAATTTATAACACCGTTTAGCTTGTGGATTTCGTAAAAAGCGACTAGAAAGATAGACATATGTTTAAAATTCATTGTGAATTATCATCAAGTTATGAAACAGTGAGGAAAAGATATACATACCCTCTACTGCTGAGCACAAGTCTACTCCCATTACTCTCCATACCCTCTTCTGAGAGGGTATGTAGAGTATGGAGCAGTAAAGAATACGCGAATACGAATTCGAAACATTTTTTAAATGTTTTGCAAATTTACTAACGTAATTGCAATTCCATCATAGGGGATTTTGCAATACTTGCCACGTTTGGCAGCAGTGTTTTTTAAATTTTGTGTTGTTGTCCAGAAGATCTGTCTACCTCCTGCTGTACTGTCTCTGTGGCGCCCATTACGACACCGGACATTCTTACATCGCCACTATACTAGTAATGTATCGCATTCTTGAGAAACCACACTAATAGTATCGATGTAAATTTTTTTATGTACTTAATGTAATTAAGACAAGGTATATATATATATATATATATATATATATATATATATATATATATATATATATATATATATATATATACCATTCCGAGACCGTCGTTAAAGGTGAAAGAGAGAAATGAAACGAGAAATGGGCAACAGTGTATATACTTAGTGTATATCTGTCTGATAACATAGAAAGTTAAGGAAATCTATGTGGGAGGTCAGTGTTCAGCATTGAACTTTTAACAGGGTGTATCGAAAAAAACGAAAAAAAAATTCATTAATTTTAGTCATAATTCCTATATACACAAACCCAGACCCTAAGCCTAACTCTGTCACAACATAACGAAGCCAACCAAACCCACAAACGGTAATCAAGTGACGACAATTTTTATTGTGCAATGCGATAAAAGTTTCAATATTTATATCGCAATATTCGAGCGCCATAACAAAATTATTGCTTTCATGTGAAATTTCTGTCGACTACACGGTGTATATTTGTTCTGTCATAATATGTTTTATGTAACAAGTCGAGTAACAATAGCCGATAAAATGTTATCTTAATATCCGCTTTTAGAGATAGCGCGCGGGATCCGCCGTGAAGTCAACGTCGTATATTTTCGCGCACGTGTAGAATAATATACGACGGTACCATTCACGTGCTTTATATATTAGTCACGCTGCCACGAGTAATCTCTTTCCCGAGCAGGTGTTAACCTTTTTATCTATTATCTTCAACGCCTGCTTCAACCTTAGTTATTTTCCCACTACGTGGAAAGAGGCAACTGTGATTGGAATTCCCAAGCCAGGCAAGCCTCTCAACCTCCCCTCCAGCCATCGCCCCATTAGCCTCCTCAAGGCAATGGGCAAGCTCTTCGAAAGAGTCATCCAAACACGGATGAGGCGCTATCTGTTTCCCACAGACGGTGACCCTCTCATCATTCCCCACCAATTCGGCTTCCGAGCCAAACACTCATGTCCCCAACAAGTTCACCGCATTGTGGAATATATCCTCAGCGGTTTCTATCCTCGACGTCATAAAACCATCGCGGTCTTCTTCGATATAGCCAAAGCTTTTGATAGAGTCTGGCACACAGGCCTCATCTACAAGCTCTACAAAATAGGTCTCCCCGATCGTCTAGTTCGTCTCGTGGCCTCCTATTTGAAGCATCGTACCTTTCGATTTAGACACGAAGGCACGCTATCTTCACAGCGAACTATCAAGGCTGGTGTCCCTCAGGGCTCAGTACTTGCTCCTTTGCTGTACATCCTGTTCACCAACGACATTCCCATCCCGTCGAAAGGTGTTCAACTCTCCCTCTTCGCAGACGACACTGCCATCTACTGCAAAGGTGTCTCACTACCCTTCATACGGAACAAGATCCAAAAGTCAGTTGATGACCTAGGAGATTGGTTCAAAAAATGGCGCATCGATGTGAACCCGGAGAAGAGCTCCGCCGTTCACTTCGATTATAAACGACGCCGTCTTAAAAACACTCCTCCAATACGTATGCTAGGGACCCCTGTCCCCTGGCATACGACAGCCAAATATTTAGGTGTCACTCTAGACACAGGGCTCACTTTTAGGCCCCACGTCAAACGAGTCACCCGTCACGCACGGTTTTACCTGAGTAGGCTCAACAGTATGTTGGGCAGACACAGTAAAATGTCCCTTCGGAACAAGCGAACCCTTTATAAGGTCTGTATACGACCCGTCATGTCCTACGCGGGCCCCGTCTTTGCCCACGCAAACCCTAACATTTTAAATGAACTCCAAATAGTTCAGAACCTCTTCTGTCGTCGAGCTGCGAACGCACCTTGGTACGTCCGTAATGCCGACCTTCATCGGGACTTAGAGCTCCCAACAATTCAACAGTTCCTTAAAAAACTCTCTGAGAACTTCTTCAAAGCCTCAGAGTCGCACCCAAACAACTTAATTCGTGAGGCGGCTTCTTATGCAGCCCCACCCCCCTCTCGCTATCGTGTCCGCAGGCCGAGAAACTCTCTCTCGGACCCGCCAAATAAACTGTCAAACGACCTGAACTGCCTCCTGGCGGCTCAGGCCAGTTCTAATTAAATTAATTATTATTATATCAACTAATATTATTTTGCCTTCGTAGGCACTCCCTCAGCGGCTCTTAGCCGCCTGCGCCCTCTTTTCCCAAAAGAGGGTCGCTCATGATAAGGCACAATAGAGCTTAATCAGCCAGCTGCCTGTCCCCAAAGGCGGTTTTTAGGGGGTATCACTTAGGGTCCCCGGTAGGACAGTGAGTCCCCCATAACCACGATAGACCGGCTATCGTGGTATGCGTAATGCATTTTCCGCCTCCCTACGTACAGGGTAGCCCTTTAATTGCTTCGGGCGCAAAAAAAAAAAAAAAAACACGAGTAATCTCTGGCAACCTTTAATGCATGTTAAGTTTATCGTTCTAAGCTTGTAAGGATAAAGAGCAATTGACCGATTTGAACTAAGTCGGTAACTACCTGCCACATTCAGATGTTAATATAAATTCTTCCTGCTGACTGAAAAGAAAAATTTTAAGATTAAGACGGTTCCCCTAGCGAGAGACCTTGAGCGTTCGGTCCCATACAATCCACGCGCTCTCGCTACAATATATCACGGAAAAATACGCCCGAATATTTGGAATTATTTCAATTAAAAGAGATAAGCGAACTTAAGAAATTAAATAAAACGTGTAGAATATAGATTTTTAAATTATCTATCCATTAGTGTAATTCTCAAATGATTAGAGCATTTCCTTTAGCAACAGATGCATGTAATCAATAATTTTAGTCATTTTTTAAAAGTAGATTTGAAATGTATTCATCATCATTCTCTAAACCATTTCCCATTATCTGGGGTCGGCGCAGTAAACCTCTTGAAATGTATTCATAACACATAAAAACAAATTACAACGTGGAATGTGATGATAGGATATCGAACATTAGTAATGTGCTTTTAGATGTAGCTTATTTCTCATAACTAATGAGATAATAGTCTCTGAAAAACGCACTTTTGCCAGGTTTTGGTCAGGGTACCGCCTTAATACGCCATGTTGTGGCGACATTATCTCGTAGGTGTTGTAAAGGCGACAAAGGGAAAAGAAAAAGTAGTTGGACAGATGTATCTTATTGATAACCACTCAAATTGAATAAAACTATTTTTACGGACTTATCGCGTTTATTTTAAATTATTTTAAATTCCCGACGTTTCGGGGGCTTGCATCCACGATCACGCGCGACTGAGGTGATTGACGTCCCATTAACCCGGAGTACCTTCAGCTTTTTAATTACTACTTTTGGAAAGATCTACGCAGAATAAACCTAATATGTCTTGAAGTCTTGCAGTAGTTTGATTGGGTTTAGGTTTAATTTTATTAATTAGAGAATCTCCAATAGGTGATAGTACCCAACCACTTTCTCTATTAAAATTAGGATTTTTAATTTTAATAGCCTCACGTATCATCCTTGGTAGGAATCGATGTTCTGTTCTATCAAATCTGATGTAATGGCGTCACAGAATTCAAAGATCAAACAAAAAGCAGAATTCAAAGATCTGTTAGCCATCTGAAATTCTAACAACACCATAAATCACACTGTGTATAAAAATAACCATACTAACCGATATTTAAACGGTGAATCTCACGACCAATCTCAGTGACCAATGTTATTTTACGCACATCACATCAGTGGCCTTTTAAGGTCGAAACATATACGTCTCTACAATAATGTATCATTGATATGACATGGACGGTTCACTTTACTTATGTCCATATTCAGACAGACAGGCCTGTTGGTCTAGAGGTTAGTAACCCTGACTGCTATGCCAGAGGTCGTGGGTTCGATTCCCACCCAGGACAAATGTTTGTGTGATGAGCACGATCATTTGTTCTGTGTCTGGGTGTAATTTATCTATAATATTTATGTATTTAGGAATATATAAGTATGTTTATTAGTTGTCTAGTACCCATAACACAAGCTCTGCTTAGCTTGGGACTAGATGTCGTTGTGTGATAGTTGTGGAATATTATTATTATTATATTCACCGTGTTGCACCTTCGCCCTGGAAATACTACCCTCATCACCGATCTGCTCAGCGCTAATGGATGGGATTTCCGCAATCAAACTCTTCCTATAGTTTCATGCATCAATAAATAGGGCACAACATACACATACACGTGAGGTTGAGACTGACTGTTCCAGCCTATATACGTCCCACAGCTGGGCACAGGCCTCCTCTCATTTCTATGAGGGTTTAAGGGCAAGGAAGTGTCTGCTGCGCTGCCCCAATGCATGTTGGCGAACTTCACATGCCTTCGAAATATTTTTTTACTTAATTCTCAGACATGCAGGTTTCCACACCATGTTTTCCTTCACCGCCGAGCACGCGGTAAATCAGCTCTTAAAATTGCAACCAACAATTTCATTGGTACCGACGGGGATCGAATCCACATAAAGAGAAAAGGATTACATTTTTCCCCTTACATATGTATTTTTGTCATGCAATATTAGAACAACAGTGACCCGAGAGTTCCGTGTCGATTTTTCTTTTAAAATCTCATTTTCTCTAACCGGTTATAGAGTTTGGCATAAGAGAAATAACTACTGGTTATATTAGGACTTGATGAAATACTATTAATAGTCTTACACGGTTACTAGTTTTTTCTTTTGATTTACAAATATTTCGTTCCATCGAAATTCATTCCTAGAAACCCTCACTTCGCAATGGTCGCTCTGTAATCGTATAGGAAAATTTCAAATGAACAAACAAATAAAATTTCTATATTTGGGATATTAAAACACTATATAGTATCTTATTTTCATATGGATTATAAGTTACTTAGCGAGATAACAATATATGAGGAAATGGTTTCCATTTTATTAGTTATCTCGTGTTGGCGGCAGTGACGTCAGCGTTCAATACTCGCTACAATTTCCGGCACAGCTGGCCGCAAACTGCGATATTACTTATCATAACAGCGCTGACAGAGGTGGATGATCGATATATCGCTGTTTGTGGAAGTGCACTACTCTTATCAGTGTTATTGCACCAACGTGTCGAATTCACTTGCGCACTAAGGATGACAAAATCTAGGAAATTTTCCTTTTAACTTTTTGATGCCAAAAGCAAACTACTACAAGTACTAGCAACGCATTTTCACATTACCAATATTCCCTATAACCACTTCTTGTAAGCTTAAAATGCTGTGTTAGGAGTGGTTCATGACGGTAGTCGAATAGCGGATTCGAAGCCATGACCTTGAGTCCGCGGTCCGAACCCTTCCATTAGGCTACTGTCGCTTCTGAACAGAACTGAATAGGCAAACCCAAAAACGGATAACATTATTATTATTTCTTTTAAAAATAACGTTACCTCCACACTAGGATTTTCTCCCGTATCGTGGGGTCAGTTTACATACATAAACTTCACAAGAACAAACATCCAGACCCGGAACAATTGTTTGTTTGTAGGCCATACAAAAACTTTGTTCAGTGCGGGATTCGAACCCGCGACCCTTAGCGCTGTAACTCATTGCTAAGCTACTGCGCCACGGAGCCGTCCATTAGATATAATATATTCTTCTTCTCCTCCTTTTTTGCTTGCCCATAATAGTGCACTTTTAGATATTAAAGGACATTTTCCTCAATGGTCACGATCAGCAAGTAAATTGACGACCTCATTACCAGATGTCTCGCATGCTGGTTGAAATATTTTATATGTGACTTAAGTGATATAATGATAATAATAATTAGAGTGAGATGATTATACTACCATATGCTATGAGATCTTTTGGCATTTAATTTCACTAAAATATGTATATTTAAAATTTCTCTCATTTTAGGTAGTTTATGTCTTTATATATACGGAAATTTATTAACCATAGATTAAAAACAACAATTTCGTACAGCTTTTAAAATGCGTTTTATATTTTTTTAAATCTAAAAGTTATACATTTCGTTAATTCAACCCCTTATTTTGAAGTATAGATTCTGTCTCTACCAAAATAAATTCTTCACAAAACTATACCCGTAATGATTACTAAAACGAGAAAGCAGATAAATTTATGTGTCCTTAAAAAGTTGAAAGTTGATTAATTGAGGTTTAATTAATTGTTACCGGATAAAAATACACGAAAATCGTGACCAAGAGACGTATCTTCAACTTGTCGCCATATATTATGCCTTATAGAGTAGGCCGTAGGTCAAATAGTTATAAACATCAAAGTTCAACATTCTGTTAATGCCCGTTTGTAATGTCTACCTATTTAAAAATTTTATGCAATATGAAGTGACAAACGAAATTCTAGTGCACCTGATGGTAAGTGGCTACCGCAGTCCATGGATACCATCGAGCAAGTTCAATCATTCGCTACAGTAGATGCGTCACCTGTGAGGACCAAGTTAGAATGCCTCAGATCCCGTTTACTGGCTGGGCGAGGGCGGCACTGAAAACTTCGGGAATCAAGGAAGTGACACAACATGACTATTTAAAAATGTATTTATTGCTTTTCGAAGTATTCTCCGCGAAATTTGCCACATTTTTCCATACGATGGAACCAATCATTGAAGCAAGCATTCCATTCGGAAGTTGGGATCTCCAAAATGACCGTTTCGTAGGCGTCCACAGCTTCTTCAGATGATGAAAATCTCTGTACACGCAATTTATTTTTTATTTTAGGGAAAGTAAAGAAATCATTAGGGCTTATGTCGGGGCTGTACGGTGGACGGTCTAATAATTCTATGTTTTCTTGCTCTAAAAAACTCTTTTGTTCCGTGTGCGGTGTGAGAACTCGCATTGTCGTGATGGAGGATGATGCGGCGGTTGCAGTTCTCTTTACGGAGTTCAGAAACGACCTGTGGCAAACAAATGCTAGCATACCATTCTGCATTAACCATTCTTAGTCTCTCAAGAGGAAAAGTCGTAACATGGCCGGTTTTGGAGACAAACGTGGCCACCATTTTTTTTGCAACACTCCGTGAACGAACAATTTTTGTTGGCTTTAACTCATTTTCGAACACCCAAACTCTTGACTGGTTTTTTTTGTTTCGAGTTCGTACGCGTATATCCAGGATTCGTCATCTGATACGATGTTGTATACAGCATTTGAGGATCCTGCGTGGAATCTTTCGAGAGTTCTGACGCACCAAGTAACGCGAGCCGCTTTTTGCTCTTCACAGAGCGAATGCTGTATCCATCGGGAAAACAACTTTTTTACACCTAATTGTTCATGCAAGATTATTTGTATTTGACTCATGCCAATGTCTCAAGTTGCCTGAATTTCGCGGTATGTCACATGTCGATCTTCCTCAATCAGCTTACGCACAGCATCAACGTTTTCTTGGGTGACTGCAGTTTTTGGACGACCTTGACGGGGATCATTACTGAGCTTGACACGTCCATGTTGAAATTCAGCACACCAGCGATAAATTGTGGTTTTGGATGGAGCTTCATCACCAAATGCAGAAATCATCCGGTCAACATACTGTTTTTGTGTTAAACCAATTCGAAAGTCATAATAAATCATCACTCTTTAATTTTCTCGAGTCAATTCCATTTTCTCAACGACTAAACAAGTTTGACAAAACCTTGTTACAAGACCGAAAATCTTTTTTAAATAAATAAATGGTATTGGATTTTTAAAACCAAGAAGTTTTCAATTAAAAAGATTTTAATATGACAGGAACAGTGGAAATGTTCCATTCCCGATACTTTTAGTGCAGCCTACTATGTATACTGGCTCTGTACATGTACTGTTTGTATACTGGCTCTCTATTCAGGCTGGAAAATTGGAAGTTAGTTTCTTTCTTTTAATCTCGCATATTTCACCAACTCACGCGCAATCGTGCACACACACGCACGGACACAAAAAGCAACCCAAAGAATGGAGTGCCTGTTTTTGTTTAACATAAAAAGAGGAAAATTACAGTCAATGTAATAGATATTCAAAAATTCCTTAAAAATATTATAACTTTTTAATATTATAAGCAACTTTATCATCATTTGGAAACCATCTAGTATACAGACCTCTCCTAATAATTCATACACGCATGACCGTAGACTATTAATATAAGGTTATGATGGAAATTATTGTTAATTTTAAAATATTTTCATTTCATTTCATTTTTATAATATGTGGCCGTGGTAGCTTAGATGGTAGAACGATGGATCAGTGCTTGCTGTATATTTCACAGTACGCGAGCAAATCGGGTTCGATCCCCGCCGGCACCAATGAAATTGTTAAATGCAATTTTAAGTGCTGATTTACGACGTTCTCGGCGGTAAAAGAAAACATCGTGAGGAAACCTGCATGTCTGATAAAAAAGAAAAAAATATTTCCAAGACATGAGAAGTTCGACAACACGCATTAGGGCAGCGCGGCGGACAATTCCTTGCCCTAAAACCCTCTAAGAAATGAGCGGAGGCCTGTGCCCAGGAGTGGGACGTATATATATATATATATATATATATATATATATATACTTGTGGCAGGCAGCTCCGCCCTTTCATAATGCTTACAGAAACAGAAACTTTTTTTATTCAATGTAGATTATAAACAATATTTATTGAAAGTCAATTTTTTAATTTACCACTTTTTCGCAAAAAAAACCTCTGTCCTGGGAAGAACCAGCAAAAAACCTAGCGGGACTTTACTTGTACCTATTTACATACTATATTACACACTATTACATACATATATATTATTACATACTATACATACATACATATATATTACATACTATATACATTGGATGTTTTGAGCTTCTTAAATCCAGAATTTAGATTTATTAAAGAAAACTGTTGTTATAAATCATAATTTTTAAACTAGGGAACTTGAGCTGAAAACCTTTTAAATTATGTTTTATAATATTTAAGAACAGAGGTAATATGACAGAGATATAATTACAACTGTCGCATAGACCAGCGGCTGTAAAATACATATCATACAGCCACTAATTCACGCTGAGAGAAGATCTTGTGTCAGTATAACTTAGTGGCTGCAGCCAATCAAATAATTTATATTTACAATCTCTTAGTTTTAAAGGGTATATTTCAATGATGTTATTAATTTTATTGTATAGGTGAGCTGATTGTATTTTGAAGTGTCGTTTAGGTGATTTTGTTTTAGTTTTCTGCAATTTTAAAATAAACCTGTTTATTCTTTTATTAAGATTATTATAATTAAATGGTAAACACCTGTGGAGTTTTAGAACAGTTTCCAAAACACATATATATATATATATATATATATATATATATATATATATATATATATATATATATATATATATATATATATATATATATATATATACAGATTTTGCCATGGTGGCAACTCTCAAATATTTTGAAAAGCTTTAATTTGCAAAAAAAGATACTCGTTTTATAGTACAAGTATACGCGCAAACAAAAATCGTGACTGTGTTCAAAGTAACGTATGTTAAAGATAGGCTAGGAACTAAGATGTATTGCCAGTACACAGGGAATCCTATTTTAGTACAAATGTGCTGGAATTATAACCTACGTACTCTGTTTACTAAATCACGCGATCATGTACATGACGTATTACGTTATCACAATCGTAAATGATGCGGTAGTAGTTACGTTGTACCAGTTCTGGCGCACTTGTAGAAAGGTTGTACCAGTTCTGGCGCACTGAGTCAGAAGTGGTACAAGTACGACGTTCGTCGACTCACGATCCTATAAAAAAAAAAAAAAAAAAAAAAAAAAAGTTTTGGCATGCTCTGATCACGAATCTGCGGTCCATTTTTGCGTAGGATGCACGGTTCCGGAGATGTGCAGACCAATTAACTCTTATCTAATTGATATCCGCTTCGAGCCTCCACCGTCATTAGCGCTCCATTGTTCTTATCTATTGTTCATTCAATACCGTCATTATCTATTCTTCCTCAGCGTGGTGATATTGTTATATACTCCTTTGTTCCTATCTACACTAATCTGAATCATTAATAAAACACATTATCCAATTTTGTTAAAATTTTTATTTATAAAATACAAAATCTTATTACTTATTATCTATAAAATAGGAGCGAAACATCTCATCCACTAAAATATCGTTGTACAATGTGTTCCCTGTAAATATACTCGTAAAACTATGCATTGAACATCCCTGAAACTTATATAGCAAATACATTAAGCAATATTCGCCACAAACTGAAGTCCATTCATTCTGAATCCTATCAACATTCCAGTTCCATCTTTTACAATTTCTTTTAAAAAACTCTAGATGATATCGTACAGGTGCCCGTCCGAATGAATCAAAATATTGACCTACGTCATTCGTATCGATATATAAAGCTACCCAATGTGACCCTGGTTTATCATCTGTATCCAAATTGCATATTATATACGTTGGTACGTGGGTGTACATGGGTAGTTTATTGGCAGCATAAACATTATTTTCTAGAGTGGGGTGAATCTTTTTCAGATGTTGTTGTACATCTAGTGTATCCATAATATTACTGCTATTAGTAGATTATTACAGTACCAATCTACTCAATGACTAATATAGGAATGATCAATTATAGTGATATCTAAATATTAAATTACATTCTTTGTGTTATACAAAACGTATTTGAGTCACCAATACACTGAACAAGACACGACAGGAAGGACGTAGGAATGTAGAGATAAGCAACAGAATGTAAGGTAAGCTTGTTGACGCATAAAGATACTATCAATTCTACTGCAGAAATTCTTTAGATTAGAATTATTACTCACTGGTACTATATAAGACCAAGCAACTGCAGTCATGGAGTTAGTGTATGGTCGTTTGACCGCAGTGGATCTATCAATACTACGTTTGTGTTACTTCAACGCATCAAAGGCCATGGATGTAAGTGTTTATTCTATTGACAAACTTACTTTTCTTTCTGTTATTTTCTTACGTGTGTATGATTTAGTGTTAATAAATTATATTTAAATATTATGTGTGTGTATATGGTTAAGCCGTGGTAGCTCAGATGGTTAGCGCAAAATGTAAAATTCACAGTACGCGACCCGGGTTCGATCCCCGCCGGCACCAATTAAATTGTTAATTACAATTTTAAGTGCTGATTTACCACGTGCTCAGCGGTGAAGGAAAACATCGTGAGGAATGCATGTCTGAGAAAATTTCGAAGGCATGTGAAGTTTGCCAACACGCATTGAGGTATCGCAGCGAACATTTCCTAGCCCTAAAACCCTCTCAGAAATGAGAGGAGGCCTATGTTCAGCAGTGGACTTTAATAGGTTGTAACTTTAGCTTTTTTAACTTTTATGATTAAGTGTTAACAAATTGATATTAACATGATAACTGTGTTGTTGCAGAAATCATTGAGCTTCGATGAAAATACCTATAAACAGTATTACTACTCGCCACTCTCCCCTCAAGAAGAGAGTGATGACATCGTCATTAATAATAACACATGCGATGGTGGAAAAAGAAAATCGCAATCGATTGATCATTTTTTTGAAGCTGAATCAAAAATAAAAAAGAGGAAGCTGTTATCATCAACCGTAGCACGAGCCGCTAGAGATGGTGTATCATACATTTCTACTAATTCTGACGACGGAGACCAAGCGACGCATCTCATCAAAATTGAAATGTACGATATGAAGAAGCTATCCAAGATTCCAACTACTGATCATTGGAAACATGCTTCCACGAGGATTAAATATTACGTAAAGACTAATAAGGATAGCATCTACGACAACACAAACGCCCTCGTATACAATATTACAAAGACAATAGCAGAAAGTGAAAAAGTTAAAAAATACTTTTTTAACAATGACAGTCATTAGCTGATCATTAGTGAATGTGATTCTGTTTACTTAAATTACTTCCGTGTACTCATTATATTCTATTTATAATCCTTTGTTAGACTTAAATATCGGACATTATTTGAAATTTGGGTATCAGTTGGTCTACCAACACTGAACTGTTACTTACTCTGCTACCTATTTTCTTCTTTACTGTAAAGATGGCAAACTTCAGTGAAGTGTGCACCAGTGCTTTCTTCTCCACAACCATGGAAGAGAATACGGAACTATTCAACAGCGAATTAAATCAGGAGTTGTCTAAAGTTTGTGATGAAATGGAGAAGGATCAACTGTTCGATTCATCGTATGATGATGAGTTGTATAATCACTGTGCGATGGTTGAAACACAGTTTAAGTAAGTAAAATAAACATTCATTTCGATCATAATTTACACAATGTCTTGTACAGTTTTTAATAAATTTAAACATTTTAGTAGTCAACCACTACAACTTGGAAGAGGAACGAAGCGAACGAGCAGCAAAGAACCCAAGATCATCAAAAAACCAACAACGGAAGCAGAAGCGCCTACCTCTGCAGGGAACAGTATCAGTAACGATGATCGAGTGGAATGTCTAACGTGTCATATATTTATCAAGAAACGGTATTTAGCTAATCATTTTAAAAGTAATGTTCACAAAAATAATCTTTTAAATTCACATAATTCTTTATCAAACGTTAGTGTTATTGAATCTGCTTTTGGAAATAGGATTTTAACTTATAAAATCAAGAGTAGAGTAGATAGTTCGACATTGGTAAATTTTGAAACTCCTGAACTATTTTTAAATTCTATTAAAGATGATATTTTATTTTTAATACAAGAGTGTATTCATCAACACATAATTTTTAAAGTAAACTTCATATTGCATGCTGATTTTGTTCAACAAACTAAAGATATTCATGATACGTTCGATTTTCAAACGCTTAACTATATTATTTGTCAAGGAGATGACTTAAATATTTTTTTTCATCTTTAAATGATACAATTACTACTAAAATTAGTGCATTTGAAAAAAAAAATAGTGGATGGAGTCTAAAAAACATAAAATCTATAGACATGAATGTTAATAAATTTAACCCCCTACGCGGTACTTCATACATAGATCTTCCTCGTGACATAAAATTAAAAAAGGCTGTTATAAATGTAAAAAGCAAGGATTATTTTTGTTTTAAATGGGCGTTACTCTCGGCGTTATATCCCGAAAACCAAGACGCGGATCGTGTATCATCGTACGTTAAACATGCAAATAAACTTAAATTTAATGGGTATTTCCTTTCCAGTTAAAATTTCTGACATAGCAAAAGTAGAGAAATTAAATGATATTAGTATTAATGTTTTTGGGTTAGAATATAATAAAGAAAAACGATGTAATTCTATAGTAGGTCCATTATTTTTAACAAAGTGTCGTAAAGATAGACATATCAATTTATCATTTTTTTCCAAGGATACAAAAAATCATTATTGTTACATAAAAAATTTATCGTGGTTAGTTAGTAAACAAATTTCAAAAGACGGTCGCATCATGTACATTTGCGAAGCATATCTACTTCACTTTCCATCTAAGGAAAGTTTAAATAACCATGAACAATACGATTGTGCCCACATTTGTACCGAATTACCAAACAGTGAAACTTTTAAAAAAAAGAATTGGTTTGGTCAACCTATTTCAAATGATAAAATTAAATTTGATAGTTATGAAAAAAAGTTGAAGATACCATTCGTAGTTTATGCTGATTTTGAAGCATTTTTAAAACCAATAGAATCATGTTCTAACGATCCTTCCAAACCTTTCACACACAATATTCAGAAACATGAAGTACATAGTTTTGGTTATTATATAAAATGTTCATATGATGATAAATTATCAAAATATGTAACCTATTGCGGACCCAACTGTGCACAAGTGTTTATGGAAATTTTATCTAACAATCTCAAAGAAATAAATAGACTTCAAAAATATCCTCCACTTCCGCTAACAAATGAAGACAAAAACCAAATTTCAAATGCAACCATTTGTCATATTTGTGAAACAGAGTTAGCAGAACATTTTTATGATTTTGATTGGTACACCGGTAGTTTTATAGGTGTTGCTCACGAATCATGTAGCTCGAAGTTCAGAAAACCTCGTTATATACCAATATTTTTACACAACCTTAGTCACTATGACGCTCATTTTATTGTTCACGCGTTAAACTTTTGTGATGGTGAAGTCGAAGTTATCCCTCAAAATAAAGAAAAATATATATCCTTTTCCAAAAAATTAAAAATGAATAACCACGAAATTATATTAAGATTCATAGATTCATTTAAGTTTTTATCATGTAAATTAGAAGAATTGGCCAAAAATCTCAGTAATGATCAATTTCAAGAATTACGTGGAAATTATCCTAATGATGAAGATTTCTTTCGTTTAAAACGGAAAGGCGTTTATCCATATGAACTTATGACTAATTATGATAGTTTAAGCCTAACATCGCACCCCGAACAAAAATTTTTTTATAGCTCGCTCACAGATTCCCATATTTCAAATGATGATTACAATCATGCTAAAGATGTTTGGGAACACTTTGGGTGTTGTAATATGCTAGATTATTCAAACCTGTATTTAAAAACAGACGTTTTACTTTTAACCGATGTATTTGAAAACTTTAGAAAGTTATGTATTAATACTTATGATTTAGACCCTGCCCATTATTACACAGCACCCGGTTTAAGTTGGCATGCAATGTTAAAATATACAAAAATAGAATTAGAACTTTTAACAGATTATGAGAAAATTGCATTTATTAGATCAGGTATCAGGGGTGGTGTATCTCAATGTAGTAATCGTTATGCTAGAGCTAATAACAAATATATGGGGGATTATGATGCAGGGAAACCAAATTCATATATCACATATTTTGATGCCAACAATTTATATGGTTGGGCTATGTCTCAATGTCTTCCTACTGGTGGATTCGAATGGGTAAATCCGAATACAGAATTTAATGTGTCTGAGACATCGAACTTCGGCTTTATTTTAGAAGTTGATTTGGAATATCCAGATGAACTTCATGATTTACATTCGGACTTTCCTTTATGCCCCGAAAACATTTGTGCAGGCAATATTAATGAAAATAAACTAGTCCCAAATTTAAATAATAAAGATAAATATGTAATTCATTACAGAAATTTAAAGCAGTGCATAGAAATGGGGGTTAAATTAACTAAAATTCATAGAGTTTTAAAATTTAAACAGTCTCGCTGGTTGAAGATGTACATAGATCTAAACACAAAATTAAGAACGTTAGCAAAATCAGATTTCGAAAAAGATTTTTATAAATTAATGAATAATTCAGTCTTCGGAAAGACTATGGAGAATATTGAAAAAAGCGGCCAAGAGCGTGTCGGGCCACGCTCAGTGTAGGGTTCCGTAGTCACAATAAGTGTTTATGAGTTTAAAGGTATCCATTATGTTCGCGCTCCAGCAGTGCTCCGCGCTCCTGCAACCGCTCCCGGTAGTGGGTACTGTTGTTTCCGTCTAAGTTCAAAATGATTTTCCTAGAAAGTCCTTATAAAGTTCTACTTTTCAGATTTTTTTCATATTTTCTAAACTTATGGTTCAAAAGTTAGAGGGGGGGGGACACATTGTTTTTTACTTTTGGAGCCATTATTTCCGAAATTATTGACATTATCAAAAAATGATTTAGGTAAACCCCTATTCATTTTTAAATACCTTTCCAACAATATATCACACGTTAGGGTTTAAATTAAAAAAAAATCACTTCCCACTTTACATATAGGGGGGCTACCCTAATAAAACATTTTTTTCAATTTTTATTTTACCACTTTGTCGGCGTGATTGATACACATATTGGTACCAAATTTTAGCTTTCTAGTGCTAACGGTCACAGAGATTAAGCGAGGACGGACAGACGGACAGACAGACATGGCGAAACTATAAGGGTTCCTAGTTGACTATGGAACCCTAAAAAGGGTTAACATAAAATTAGTTACACACTGGGAGAACCAGGGCAAAGCTTTAGGTGCTCAAGATCTAATCGCTAAACCACAATTTCATAGTCTTTCAGTATTTTCGGAAAACCTAGTTGCGGTTCAGTTGCGAAAAACAAAGTTAATATATAACAAACCAATTTATTCAGGGTTTTGCATTTAGATATTTCAAAAACATTAATGTATGATTTTCATTATAACTATATGGTTAAAAAGTTTAGTAAAATCAAATTATTGTATACAGATACGGATAGTTTAATATATCATATATTTACAGATGATTTTTACTCTGATATAAAACCTGACCTTTCATCATACTTTGATACCTCAGCTTATGATACAAATAATATTTTTGAATATCCAAAATTAAATAAAAATAAATTAGGTTTTTTTAAAGATGAAAATAATGGTAAAATCATGAAAGAATTTGTGGGTTTACGATCCAAAATGTACGCTTTTAACTTAGAGAATAAGACTATAGCCAAGGCAAAAGGGGTAAATAAATGTATCACTAAAAAGATGACCATGGATAATTATAAGTCTTCTCTATTTAATAAAAAAGTGCAATATTATAGTATGCTTAGATTTAAATCAATTAAACACACAATTTTTACACAAAAATTAAATAAGATTGGTTTATCATATAATGACACAAAGAGGCATATTTTAGATAATAATATTGAAACATTAGCTTGGGGTCATTATAAACTGCGTTAAGTGTTGATAGTTTTTAATTTTATGTCTGCATGTAAATAAAATTTGTATTGATTGTAAAATAATGATAATAGTATAATATGACGTAGAGTTTATTACATATTTAATCGTTGATTTATTGTAAATAATTTAAGTTAATTGTTGTTTATATTTGCGTGTGTGTGTGCATTTATTTGAGGTTGAGTTGATTGTAAAGTTATGATGTACTAATTGTGTTAGAAATAGTATACAGATCATTCTGTTTTATATAATGTTTGCAATATATATTAATTGTTAACACCAACACTTTCATTTTTTATTTCACCCCTTAGAACTTTAGACGTGTGTAATGTTTCACTTTATCCATCCGTTTACTGCTATTGTGGCGGGGCCAAGTGGATGTGGGAAGTCAAATTTTGTAACAAATTTCATAAAATCAGTTACAGAAATATGTAATTCTGATTTTAATCAGATCACATGGTGCTTTGATGAAATGCAACCTTTATATAATTTACCAAATGTTAACTACCATCAAGGAATTCCAAATGTTAATATGTTTGACGGTGAAAACCCACATCTTGTTATTATTGATGATCTAATGAGAGAGTCCGATGGAAGAATTGTGGATATATTTACAAAAGGTAGTCATCACAGGAATCTTAGTGTATTTTATTTAACACAAAATTTATTTCATCAGGGTAAAGGGCAAAGAGACATATCCTTAAACTCAAGTTATATAATATATTTTAAAAACCCTCGAGATAAAACTCAAATAAGATATTTAGCACGACAAGTGTCACCAGATAACCCAAAATTTATTGAAGATGCCTACAGGGATGCAACTCTAGAGGCGCATGGATATTTAATGGTAGATTTAAAACAGAATACCAATGATTTTTGTCGTATCAAGACAAATGTCTTCCCATTTAATGGTTTCTGCACAGTCTACGTCCCCACAAAAGAGTTTAAATACACCAAGAATCAAACATTTCAAATCATTGCTAAATGATGCATCGTCGACTCACAACGCATAAACATTTGCTAAACGCTTTGCATACGCTTAAACCAAAATATCAAAGAGCATTACTTAAAACGTGTGATGAAGAAGAAATTAACTGTATTTGTGAGTGTATTCATAACGTTTTACAAGGAAAAGTACCTCTTAAAGATCAAGATAAACAAAAATTGAATAAACACAAAAATATACTCCGTCAACTAGTGCGTAAGTGTAAACATAAACTAAGAAAAAATATAATTATACAAAAAGGAGGGGCTTTCTTACCAATAATATTAGGTGCAATATTGAGTGGATTAGTGAGTGGACTAGCCAGTTAACATGGAAAATGCAAAGAAAATGATACTTATCGAACCTGGATTGATTGAAAAATTAAAACAAGAAAATAAGGTTAATACGAGTAGTAGTTTATCTCGATTAGATATTGAAATGCAAAATATTATGAATATGTAGTAAGACGGAAGACCGAAAGAAATGGATGTTATATTTACAAACACTGCAAAAATACCTTCATTTTACCGAAGAGGATCGTCAACCACTCAGATTACCAATTTATTCTGATACATCTAATGAAGATTCAAACGAGTCTAAAATTGGTTTTAAAAATAAAGATAGAGATCTAAAAACTTCAGTTGATGCTGAATCTTTGTTGGAGGAGAATCGATCCATCAAAAGTAAAGAAAATGTTGAAAATCCACTTTACACACCAGCTCAAATACTCAGTTTAACACCAAAAACTTATAATAAAAAAGGACAGTTATTATTAAACTTAGTTGAAACAAGTAAAGGTAAAATACATTGGGATAATGAAGGTACATCATAATTGATAATGAAAAAATTCCTGGAAGTAATATTGTTGATTTAATAAACGATTCACTAAAACCCTTAAAAAGAAGTGATCCAGTAGGGTGGGATAGATTTGCTGAAGCATTAAAAGATATTAAAGTAACACTTACTTATATTGGAAATCCAAAGAGATGTGAGTTTATTAACCAACTTCAAGCAAAAGATCTGAACAAACCCTCTGAGATTGAATTTCAAGAGTTTTCTACACCGAGCAGTAGAGATAAAAAGTCTACAACTAAAATACGTAAAAGGCTTGAGTGGGAAAAATGGACCCCGTACTAGAAGAAATTAACAGGATTTATTATGATCCATCTAATCCCGCTGGTTTTGGTAGTATTGATAAATTATCAAAAGCCATGAAGTGTAAAATGAATAAAAAGCAAGTAAAGGAATGGTTAAAATCACAAGAAACATACACATTACATAAACCCATTCGAAAAAAATTCCCGCGTAATAGGTACATTCTATCAAATATTAATGAACTGTGGCAAGCTGATTTAAGTGATATGCGAACTTATTCTCAATATAATGATGGTTTCAAGTATATACTTTGTGTTATTGATGTATTTAGTAAATATGCTTTTGCAAGACCAATGAAAAAGAAAAACTCAGAAACAACTAAAGAATGTTTTGAAAGTATATTTACTGAAAGTAATTTAACACCTACTCACATACAATCTGATAAAGGTACAGAATTTGTTTCAAAAGATGTACAAAAATACTTTAAATCCAAAAAGATTAATTACTAACAATCCTGACATTAAGGCCAGTATTGTTGAACGATTTCAAAGAACACTAAAAATGAAAATGTGGCGTTATTTCACTCATAATAATACTTATAGATATATAGATGTTTTACAAGATTTAATATACTCTTACAATCACAGCTATCACTCTAGTATTAAGATGTGCCCATGTGATGTAAATTCCAACAATATTATGACAGTTTGGACTAATCTTTATGATAGACGGTCAAACAAACTTTCTTTAGAAAATCCTAAACCAAATTTCAATGTGAGTGATTATGTTCGAATAACTAAATATAAACATGCTTTCCAAAAAGGATATGAATCAAATTGGAGTGATGAAATATTTATTATATCTTCAATAATTGATAGATCTCCATGGGTTGTTTATACAATAACAGATTTAAAAAATGAACCAATAGTTGGTACTTTTTATGAAAGAGAATTACAGAAAATCACATACAACCCCACCTCACAATATAAAATAGATAAAATAATTGACACTCGTTACTCAGGTAACAGAAAAGAAGTATTAGTGAAGTGGAAAGGTTATCCAGATAAATTTAACAGTTGGATTTTAGCTTCTAGTTTAAAAGAAATATGAATAAAGAAAGTTTTTATTTAACTTTGCTCAGCAATAGTTCAATGGAATACTTTCCTGATAACAAGACCACAAATTTTTCAACGAAATTACCGAAAGCTATTAAATTAGAAGGTGAATGGTCGGTTGGAGTTGTCGAGTTTCAATATCCATGTACCATGTTTACTGTTCAAGATCATGAAAATGTTATATACATTACAAAATCTATGTTAATGCCTAATGAAGATAAACCATCCACAGTGTACTACAAAAAACATATTCCAGCTACCAACTATGATAACGTTGAGCATATTTTAAGAGTGTTAAATGATATCGGAGAGAACTTGAAATTTCGCTACGATGAAACAACAAAATTTGTGTCTATTTCTGTTTTGGATAAAAATATAACATCCGTAACATTATCACCCAAATTAAGTTTACAACTAGGTTATGAACCAAATAAAAATCTCCTAGAGAGAAATTTTGGAAAGTGTCCTGCTAATTTACACTTAGGGTTACCATCTCAACTCTTTCTATATTGTGACATTATCGATCCTCAGATTGTGGGTGATGTTATGACTCCTTTACTAAGAGTCATTTCATTAGATCCTACAAAATACATTTATGGTGCAAATAAAATGCACGTTTTCTCTCAACCTCACTACTTACCTGTTATGCGAAGAGAGTTCGATACGCTGGAAATAGTTATAAGATCGAGCACAGGACAAAAAATACCATTCCAGTTTGGAACCGTGTGTATTAAACTACATTTCCGAAAATTATTATAATGAATTCTCTTCGTGATCATCATAAATGTCCATATGAAAATTATTATACAAATCAAGCTGGGTCAGGAGTTGGAGTAATTTATAAGGGTGCACCATACCAACGCGGTCATGGTATTGGGAGCTTCTTAGGGGGGTTATTTAGATCAGTTTTACCTTTACTTTCAAGTGGTGCTCGAGTGATTGGTAAGGAGGCATTAAGCGCTGGAGTAGGACTTTTATCGGATATGGTTCAAGCGCGTCCTATGGAAGCCTCAATAAAAGATCGTCTAAAGAAAGTTAGTACGAATTTAAAACGAAAGGCTGATGAGAAAATTGATCAATTTAACATGACAGGATCTGGGTATAAAACTAAAAGAAAACGATTGACCTCGTTCATTCCACCATTAACTGCTAAAGTGAAAACTGTGAAAAAACTTGGTCTAAAACCAAAAAATAACAAAGATATATTTTCAAATTAAATATGTCTTTCCTTCATAATCATTCTTGCGAGTGCGTTAAGTCAGAATTGGATTTGTTTGCACTACCGTCTACACAAACTAGCATTGAAAATGGATTGTGGATTCATTATAAACCAATTTCATCTCTTGGTGATGATGGACCTATCGAGTTTCAAGTTCTTGGGACAGGCGATGACTACATAGATTTGTCTCATACATTACTCCACATAAAGGCAAAAGTATTAAATCAAGATTCAACTAACTTGATATCTACTACAATAGTAGCACCTGTAAATAATTGGCTGCATTCACTTTTTAGTCAACTTGATGTTTATTTAAACCAAAAACTTGTATCACCACCTAATAATACCTATGCATATCGAGCATACATGGAAACCCTTTTAAACTATGCTCCTGCTGCTAAACAATCTCATCTTACTTGTAGTCTTTGGTATGATGATACAGCAGGAAAAATGGATTCTACGGATGGTAAAAACATAAGATTTGTTAAAAGACAGGAATTGATTAGTGAAAGTAAGGAAATAGAAATGATTGGTCATCTTCACGGTGACATTTTCAACCAAGATAAATTTTTAATTAATGGTGTTGAAATGAGTGTTAAATTGGTTCGATCGAGAGAGAGCTTTAATTTAATTGCTGGGTCAAACGATGTAAAGTTTAAAGTTTGCATTACGGACGCAACTCTTATTGTTCGACGAGCACGAATTAATCCAAGTGCATTACTCGCACATCAAAAAGTTTTAGCTTCTACCACTGCTAAATATCCTATTACTCGAGCTGAAGTAAAAGTTTTAACAATTCCATCGGGTGTTCAAGGAAAAACTCTTGATAATATATTTTTAGGGCAGGTACCCAAAAGATGTATAATTGGATTTGTGAACAATTCTGCATTTAATGATTCCCTTACTAAAAATCCTTTGAAAACTATGGTATTAATTCTTTCAGCTTATATATAGATGGTCAACAAATACCTTCAAAAGCTTTGCAACCATCTTTTAATAATAGCATATTTACATCAGCATATCATACTCTATTCTCGGCAACTGGTATTCACTTTCTTAATGAAGGAAATGGAATCTCTTGTGAACAGTATGCCAAAGGTTACTGTCTATTAGCATTTGACTTAACTCCTGATTTATCAGCCAACTCATCAGCTCATTGGAATCTCATAAAGCATGGTAGTGTAAGATTAGAAGTACGATTTGAATCCTCACTAATACAAACAATTAACTGTATAGTTTATGCTGAGTTTGATAATATTATTGAGATAGATAAAAACAGAAATGTTACTGTAGACTATAGTAGTTAAGGTTATAATATGTGTTGTGTGTTAGATTTTATGAGTTATGTGTAATGCATTTTGTGTGTATGTAACTATGTGAAACATTATAAAATTAAATAAAACAAATTGTATGCAATATATTATTTTTTATTTCTTTATAAATATTCTATTTAATCTAATACAAAACTCTGTTCGAGTTTAAATTTTACATAAGCACACTGACTAAACCACTGAACATGCTGCTGCCAAGGATCATCATCATCTTCCCAATCTTTTAAGCCACCACCACAATGGAAACACTTGGTCCTGTCTGCATGGCCAGTATAAAAGAAACCGGCTTCTGCAAGATCTTCAGGTTTCTGTCGCATAACGAGAGGCCAGTTTTCGAAACTGAGCAACCGGCTAGATTTTGAACTGAAGAATGGATATTCAGCTCTTGAGTACTGCATATTCTTCTCGTTTTCATCTCCACTCAGTGTTGTAGTTTTGTTCTTCAATGATGTGTTCTGTACACGTATGCCACACTCATTTCTTTCTTCTGCTCTTGTCTTCCTGTAATTTAAGTAAACAGAATCACATTCACTAATGATCAGCTAATGACTGTCATTGTTAAAAAAGTATTTTTTAACTTTTTCACTTTCTGCTATTGTCTTTGTAATATTGTATACGAGGGCGTTTGTGTTGTCGTAGATGCTATCCTTATTAGTCTTTACGTAATATTTAATCCTCGTGGAAGCATGTTTCCAATGATCAGTAGTTGGAATCTTGGATAGCTTCTTCATATCGTACATTTCAATTTTGATGAGATGCGTCGCTTGGTCTCCGTCGTCAGAATTAGTAGAAATGTATGATACACCATCTCTAGCGGCTCGTGCTACGGTTGATGATAACAGCTTCCTCTTTTTTATTTTTGATTCAGCTTCAAAAAAATTATCAATCGATTGCGATTTTCTTTTTCCACCATCGCATGTGTTATTATTAATGACGATGTCATCACTCTCTTCTTGAGGGGAGAGTGGCGAGTAGTAATACTGTTTATAGGTATTTTCATCGAAGCTCAATGATTTCTGCAACAACACAGTTATCATGTTAATATCAATTTGTTAACACTTAATCATAAAAGTTAAAAAAGCTAAAGTTACAACCTATTAAAGTCCACTGCTGAACATAGGCCTCCTCTCATTTCTGAGAGGGTTTTAGGGCTAGGAAATGTTCGCTGCGATACCTCAATGCGTGTTGGCAAACTTCACATGCCTTCGAAATTTTCTCAGACATGCATTCCTCACGATGTTTTCCTTCACCGCTGAGCACGTGGTAAATCAGCACTTAAAATTGTAATTAACAATTTAATTGGTGCCGGCGGGGATCGAACCCGGGTCGCGTACTGTGAATTTTACATTTTGCGCTAACCATCTGAGCTACCACGGCTTAACCATATACACACACATAATATTTAAATATAATTTGTTAACACTAAATCATACACACGTAAGAAAATAACAGAAAGAAAAGTAAGTTTGTCAATAGAATAAACACTTACATCCATGGCCTTTGATGCGTTGAAGTAACACAAACGTAGTATTGATAGATCCACTGCGGTCAAACGACCATACACTAACTCCATGACTGCAGTTGCTTGGTCTTATATAGTACCAGTGAGTAATAATTCTAATCTAAAGAATTTCTGCAGTAGAATTGATAGTATCTTTATGCGTCAACAAGCTTACCTTACATTCTGTTGCTTATCTCTACATTCCTACGTCCTTCCTGTCGTGTCTTGTTCAGTGTATTGGTGACTCAAATACGTTTTGTATAACACAAAGAATGTAATTTAATATTTAGATATCACTATAATTGATCATTCCTATATTAGTCATTGAGTAGATTGGTACTGTAATAATCTACTAATAGCAGTAATATTATGGATACACTAGATGTACAACAACCAACAACATCTGAAAAAGATTCACCCCACTCTAGAAAATAATGTTTATGCTGCCAATAAACTACCCATGTACACCCACGTACCAACGTATATAATATGCAATTTGGATACAGATGATAAACCAGGGTCACATTGGGTAGCTTTATATATCGATACGAATGACGTCGGTCAATATTTTGATTCATTCGGACGGGCACCTGTACGATATCATCTAGAGTTTTTTAAAAGAAATTGTAAAAGATGGAACTGGAATGTTGATAGGATTCAGAATGAGTGGACTTCAGTTTGTGGCGAATATTGCTTAATGTATTTGCTATATAAGTTTCAGGGATGTTCAATGCATAGTTTTACGAGTATATTTACAGGGAACACATTGTACAACGATATTTTAGTTGATGAGATGTTTCGCTCCTATTTTATAGATAATAAGTAATAAGATTTTGTATTTTATAAATAAAAATTTTAACAAAATTGGATAATGTGTTTTATTAATGATTCAGATTAGTGTAGATAGGAACAAAGGAGTATATAACAATATCACCACGCTGAGGAAGAATAGATAATTACGGTATTGAATGAACAATAGATAAGTAGATAAGAACAATGGAGCGCTAATGACGGTGGAGGCTCGAAGCGGATATCAATTAGATAAGAGTTAATTGATCTGCACATCTCCGGAACCGTGCATCCTACGCAAAAATGGACCGCAGATTCGTGATCAGAGCATGCCAAAACCTTTTCTTTTTTTTTTTTTTTTAGGATCGTGAGTCGACGAACGTCGTACTTGTACCACTTCTGACTCAGTGCGCCAGAACTGGTACAACCTTTCTACAACCAGAACTGGTACAACGTAACTACTTGCGGTAGCTCAGGGACTTAGCGCTTGCTGTAAATTGTACAGTACGCAAGCAATCCAGGTTCGAGTTGCGCTGGCACCATAGAAATTAATTACTGCAATTGTAAGTGTTGATTTACCACGTGCTCAGCGGTAAAGGAAAACGTCGCGAGGAAACCTGCATATCTGAGAAATAAAAAAATATTTCGAAGACGTGTGAAGTCCGACAACACGCATTAAAGCTGCGCGGAGGCCACTTCCTTGTCCTAAAATCCTCTCAGAAATGAGAGGAGGCCTGTGCCCAGCAGTGGGACGTATATAGGCTGTAACTAAACGCATGTCATCACCACTGGGTGCACAGGAAGAACCACTGCTTCTTCTTCAGCAGTCTGTATAAGTACAATCCTGAACACAGGCCGCTCCCGTTGCAGTGAGGCAGGAAGGATTTGTCTTCATCGTCACGCTTGACGATTGACTTTCACAGTATCAGATATTTCGCATCTTTGACGCTAAGTCAGTCGCCAGTCTAAGTATTTTACATCTGGTATAAACGAGACCGTTATACCGTCGTCTAATGAAAACCATATTATTTTCTAGCAGTTTTTATTGCCGCCATTTGCAACATCCACGGGACGAATGGGATAACAGTTTCTCTAACGCCGCTAATATGTTTATTTAAAAGTTTAATCCGTGTTGTTGCGGTTTAAGAACAGCCACTTTCAATTTCGTAGGTGGTGGAGGCATGCTGCAGCTATATTAGTAGTATAGTCATAGCACAACTGGGTCGGCTCGACTGGGGGAAAGACCACGCTCTCTCAGAATAGCAGCGTCAAATAGCAGCTGAAAGCTGCTATGTTTCGTATGGTGAGTGTAAAAAACCGGAGACACTTTTTACTGGAAACGAGGCATTCCATCTTAGTCCTCACGGGTGACAATGCAACTGCATTTTGATTGGTAATCAAGGATAGATGTAGATGTCTTTGGGCCACAGCAACCACTTACCATCAGGTGGTTTTATTACGTGGTAGAGCCATGCTGCAGTTATATTAGTAGTATAGTTGTAGCACGAATGAGTCGGCTCGACCGGGGAAGGACCACGCTCTCACAGAATACCAGCGTGAAATAGTAGCTTAATGCTGCTGTATTTCGTATGGTGAGTGTAGAGAACCGGAGACCCTTTTTACTGGAAATGAGGCATTCCATCTCAGTCCTCACGGGTGACAACGCATCTGCATTTTGATTTGTAATGGAAGATAGATGTGGATGTCTATGGGCCGCAGCAACCACTTACCATCAGGTGGACTGTGTGCTCGTTTGTCACCCTATTCTATAAAAAAAAAAAAAAAAAAGGTGGACCGTGTGCTCACTTGTCACCCTATCGTATGAAAAAAGAAGGAAATTGAAAGAAAAGATAGGCAGATCTTTTTGATAACAACTGAAAACAATGGGAATATGCCATTGTGAAACCGCTTGCCAAGCGTGGCAACTACGGGGAATTCCCCCTATCAGGCAGTCTTTAAAGGCCTCTGTTCAGCAGTGGACTTTATAGTTTGTAATGCATGAATGAATTAATTAATAATACTAGCAGATTTTAAAAGTAATACTGTCATCCTTTTCCCGCATAAAAAGATTTGATGATTGCGTGTTGTGTTCGGCGCCCTACGGCTTTCTTGGCGTTACCACGTGATAAATTTATTTTTAGGGTTCCGCACCTCAAAAGGAAAATAACGGAACCCTTGTAAAATTGTAGAGCGTTGGTAGCTCAGGAGGTCAGGGGCTAAGCGATTGCTGTAAGTTTCAGTCCCAGCCCGAAGCAAAGAAATTGTCAATTGCAGTTTTAAGTACTGATTTACGTGTTCGTGAAAGCGGCAGTGAAGAACAACATCGTGGGGAACCTGCATGTCTAAGAAATTATAAAAAGGAAGAATTGTAAAATCCGCCAACACACATTTGAGCAGCGCGGCGGACACTTCCTTGCTCTAATACTCCGAAAATGAGAAAAGTCTTGTGCCCAATAGTGGGACGTACTCGTATATATGCTGTAACTTTACTTGTAGTATCACTTTGTTGTCCAACCGTCTGTTCCAGCCGTCAGTTGGTTGGGCTGTTCGCCTAAGGTATCAAATTAAAATTAATATCAAATAGGTACTGAGTTCTATCATTACTTGGAGGTGTATAAAATTCAAGCTTCTAAGTCACTGGAATTAAAAAAACATACGGCCATTTATGTCACATAATTTGATACTTGCAAACTCACTTATCAATATGAGGTACTTCAAGTTGATATAGAATCAAGAAATTAAACAAGAAGAATGATCTTGCAACCTAAGTAAAGGAAAAAAAGCTGAAAACCGTTGAGTTGATACGCCCGTATCATTTTTTATGCGAATACAGGCTTACATTTCCTGTTTGACCATCGGCTGTGACGTAGAAATTTCGTTGAGTTTTTTCTACTGAAAATTTAAGCTTGTACTTTAATTCAACTTAGTTTTTCCTTAGAGGAATGTTCGGTGCTTACCTCACCTCATTACAGCCCTTTACAAGTCCACTGCTGAACATAGGCCTCCTCCAAGGAATGCCACAAAGCACGGTCCTGAGCCACCTGCATCCATCGACTTCCTGCATGTCTTACCAGGTCGTCACTCCATCTAGTGGGGGGTCGCCCTACACTTCGTCTACCGGTACGAGGTTGCCACTCGAGAACCTTTGTTCCCCAACGGTTGTCGGTTCTTCGAGCTATATGGCCGGCCCATTGCCACTTCAGCTTACTAATCCGTTGGGCTATGTCGGTCACTCTGGTTCTACTGCGGATATCCTCATTTCTAAGTTTATCACGCAGAGAAACTCCGAGCATAGCCCTCTCCATAGCTCGCTGAGCGACTTTGAGCGTCCTCATACGGCCAGCAGTGAAGGACCACGTCTTAGTTCCACATGTCATCACTGGCAACACGCACTGGTTGTACAACTTAGTTTTCAGGTCTTGAGGTATACCTGACGAGAAGATGCGTTGTAATTTCCCGAACGCTGCCCAGCCGAGTTGAATCCGTCGATTGACCTCTCGGTCGAAGTTGGACTTACCTAGCCGGACTATTTGTCCCAGGTAAACGTACTCGTCAACAACTTCGAGCTTAGTGCTCCCAACAACTACCGGCATAGGTGTGACATGGACCTTACCTCACCTACAATTTGTAAATTAAAATAAGTTAATATTTTAGGAAAATAAGATGCTCTCATTCAACTGCTTACCCTGTTATACATATCTATAGTATATAAATGATTATTACATTAGTGTATTGAAATCAAAAACAAAATCTAAATTAGCAAGCAGACTTAGTTCTGCAGAATATGCTGTAAGAAGGATTAGAAGACTCACCAATGTTGAGACAGCTAGATTAGTTTATTTAGTTTTCCCCGTTTTATAGCGTAATGTCTGATGGAATTTTGCTATGGGCTAATGTGACTGACATTGAAGACATATTATTTGTTTTGCAAAGGCTTACGGGCAATTTATAACTTAAATTTTAAAAAGTTCCACAGGATATTTTTTAAAGATAAAAATGTACGTATTATGTTTGCCATCGCTATATATTTATTAAAATATAAAGTATGTACATAAAAACATAAATAGCTTTGATAAGAATAAAGATGATACAAACATAGGTTTGTAGTGCCAGTTACAAAACTCCACAGAATTAGTATACATAATGTATTATACCCATAGAAAAATTTAGAAGACATCTATGATTATACCCCTAGGAATGAGTAAATCGCCATCATGCTGGTTCTATTAAAATTAATTTCAAAATTGTACTAAATTAATTTAAAGTGTTATGTTTAAAAAAAATATCCCGCTGGGTTTCTTTCTAGTTCTTCCCAGAACAGAGGTAATTTTTGAATCAGTGGTAAATAAAAAAATGACTTTCAATGAGTATTATGGAAAAATCTATATTGAATTTAAAAAAGCAAAAGTCGTTGAGACTCGATTCTCGATGTACAAACATTCGGAACCCTCAGGGCCCAAGTCCTACTCGCTCATGTCATGATTTTTAAAGTCGTATCATTATATCAATTGGCTATCGGACACTCAATCGAACAAAAGTTTTAAACAGGATATTGTCAATTTTATATAAAGTGAACACAATAATGATAAGTTTACTTATCGCAGGTGTCCCAAATTGAGTTCCGTTTTTTTTTAATAATGAGTTATGTTGAAGGTTAATTCAACTCTGGTGCGCCTTCGGATAAAGGATTCTATACTTCAACTATTGCAATGGAAATGGATGTTGGAATAAAATTCACAAATGTTTATTAGGTACAATCGATAATAATCCATCTTTATTCATTCATTCATTCATTCCTTTCCAGTTCAATAGTCTATAACTATATTATCATCTTAATTACAGCCCTTCACACAAGTCCACTGCTAAACAGAGGCCTCTGCAAGAATGCCACAAAGCACGGTCGTGAGCCACCTGCATCCATCGACTTACATATATATGAGTAACAAGGAGAGAGAGATTATATCCATTGAGTACCCTCTACCGAAACCAAATATGTCGTCTTTAGATGTACGTATGTTTGTCTATGTGGCAGGATCAATTGAAAATACTAATTGTAAATAGCGATATGTTTTCCTTCAGTTATTTATAAATTTGATAATAAATATTATATTTATTATCATAATAAATAAATTATTATATAATACAAAAACAACTTAACATATTTATTTTATTATATAAAATTTAAAACTTGCTTAAAATATTTACACTTTCATTACTAAACATTGCTATAACTTATAATTTAAATAGATGGTATTGAGATAAAATATAAAAAAACGCGAAAATTCAGATTGTTTTTAATTTTATTCGGTATTTACTAATCCATTAAAAAAATGATCAATATAAACTACATTTACGGTTACAGGATATTGAAGTCTAATGCTTAGCATAGGCCTACCCCATAGATTTCCACGTAGGGGGGAGGGTATTTTCCATAGTTGCCACGCTTGGCAAGCAGTTTGGCAACCGCAGTTGGTATACTTGTAGGAGTATAAATTAATATGCTTGCATTACTACAATACTTAATTAAAAATGCAAATGCGTTGTCACCCCTGAGGACTAAGATGGAATGCCTCGATTCCAGTAAAAAGGGTCTCCGGTTCTCTACACTCACCATACGAAATACAGCATTACGCTGCTATTTTACGCTGGTAATACTTGATAGAGCCACGGTGCAGTTATATTATAGTTGTAGCACAAATGGGTCGGCTCGGCTGGGCAGGACCACGCTCTCACAGAAAACCAACGTAAAATGGCAACTGAATGCTACTGTGTTTCATAGTATATCAGAGGCTGGTGTCCATCTCCTGGCTTAGTTCCTTTACAACATCCACGGGATGATAGGTCCAGTGGATTTTATTACGCCGTCACTACGTGGCGAGTCACGGGCTCGGCTTGTTCTTAATATATATACACACCGAATAATAGCTTACAGACGTAACACAGAGCGTTTTAATTAATCGTTACTCTTACTGTCTCGGTTCCAAACGGTCGAACACTCTTCACAACACACCACTTTCTGATCTGCAGGAATTTCACGCGAGACTCGTTCTGGCGAAACTCAACGACAATAGAGTTTATTATCGTCGAGTTTATGATCAATATTTATACATTAACATGAGAAGTTGTAAATGAAACATAATATAGAGAACAACGAAAGTGTTTTGCGCAATTTTTATCTCATCATAATCTGTAGCAACTTTAGGCTTAGGAATTGCAGCTTAGACCTATTTTCGGCTTTATGTACCTAATTAATAACGCAAAGGTTTTTTATTTCCTTTACTGAAACAAATAATCATGCTCATCTGTTTGTCTCTGATGAGCTTACGGTGGCAATTGTATTTGACCTTACGCAATCTGTACCCGTAAACCCACCACAGCTGCCCAGTCTCTACTGTTACAAGTGTATCTTTGGACTTATTACTTCAGAACAATACAGATTGTTTACGTGGTAGGGCCATGTTGCAGCTATATTAGTAAGATTAGTTGTAGCACTAATGGGTCGCCTCGACCGAGGAAGGACTTTGCTTTCATAGAATACCAGCGTGAAATAGCAGGTTAACGCTGCTGTGTTTCATATGATGAGTGTAGAGAATCGGAGACTCATTTTACTGGTAACGAGGCATTCCATCTTAGCTCTCACGGGTGACAACGCATTTGCATTTGGATTCGTAATCGAGGATAGATGTAGCCATAGATGAGCCACAGGAACCACATACCATCGGATGGATTGTATGCTCTTATGTCGCCCTCATCCCATACAGATATGGCCGTATTACTTGAGTAATTAAGTTTAATGAATCTTGAACTTTAAGCTTCTTTCTAAATGATTTTGCAGTGCTGCAACTTTCATGAATACATTACTACGCCGTAGAGTTACTGGCTGAATATTTTCGTTGCTGAGCGTACCTATGCAATTTGACAGTGTTCTTTCATACATGTTTAACAAATCATTTATGCAGGAAATTTCATTTCAAGGTATATTGAATTTACGTTCTTCTTATTTACTTTCAAATAGTAGTTTGCACTGTTTGTACAACAATAAAACATTTAAAAAAGCTTGATAGCGGTTACCTCATTCCCGGGAGTAATCAATTTACTCTGATGGCTTCCTTCTGTTACAAAGTTGACATTAGAAATGCATAAATAATGAGTAATTTAAGAATTCAACATAATAAAATTGAACATAATAAAATTATACATAATCAAAGGAATAAAAATGAGTAATATAATTTGTAAATAAATCAGGCTTAATTTTCATTAGTATAACATTTTTTACTGTGTTTTGTGCTCTATTTTGCTAGATCTATCAACGTGTTTTTCAACCGACTTCATTAAAATGAGGAGGTTCTAAATTCAATTGTATTTTTTTAATGTGTGTTACCTCAGAACTTTTTTCTAAGTGAACCGATTTTAATAATTCTTTTTTTCTTTGTAAACTAATGCTCTCATGTGGTTCCATATAAATATAATCAAGATATGACCAGTAGTTTTTGAGTTATCCTTAATAATGCGTATTGAATTGACTTCGACTAAATTGGTGGTGTTCTCATTCTATTTATATTGAAGTTGGTTGTTCAAAAAATTTAATTTTACCATTGGTTTAATACTAATTTCATCATATAATTAAGAATGCGTACAAAGCCAGAAAAATATATTTCAACCTCGCGCCTCGACCACCCCCTGCCTCACGCTCCTTACATATTCTTATTCTCTTCTGAAACAAAGCATTCATATAGTTCGAATGCATTGGAGAATGGCGGTAATATATTTATGCTATAAAAATTATATAATTATTATATGCGCCAAAATTATGTTAATTTAATAACTCGTAAAATAATAAAAATAAACCCATAGTAACAACACACAAGCAGTTTTTAGCGATTATGTGCTGTATAATTTTTGCTCCAAAATCCGTACTCTATTGAGTTCTGAACGAAAATGCCCGGAAAACAGACGTGTACGTATTTTTTGTTTTGGACTTAGCTTTGTGCGCTGCCTTAATAGACCTTACAAATATTTTTTTCAGTTTTGTGCGGGATTCGAACCCGCGGTCCGGCAGCGCTGCAGCAGCCCGAAAGCTTAACCACTGTGCAATCAAGTTTTAAAAACATGAATTTTAAAGCAAAATTTAAGTACAATTCCTTGAAATGACAATTATATTTTGTGGACATCTGACTTCAACGAATCGTAAAATACGAGTACTACTACGCTACGTCAAAGATTAAATAGCTATGTCGTATTTCCGCAATTAATTGATTCGAACAAACAATCAAAAGCAGTTACCATCGCGCATCTCAAGGAAGTGTAGAGTGGTCAAACAAGAGTCTGTAATGAATCTGTTGCGACGGATCTTTTAATTGTGTGAATCGCAACATCCGGCTCCGGTTCAATTCATTTTTCTTCGCCTACCGCTTTTTTCCCGCCGTATGATGCAATGCGGATGTACAGGCCGATGAACACTTGTTAATTATGCCAATCAGTTAAAACAAAAATTTTACAGTTAAATTATTGTATATTATATGTATAAGAACACTACTCGTATAATATGTATTGTAAACACGCAAACGTTACCGAACAATTTGTTATTATTAGTTGCTCATTAAAAATTTAATCCGTTATTTTCACTTCGTGAAGCGTCCTTTTTAACCCCCGGCGCAACCGAGGAGTGTTATAAGTTTAACGTGTGTATATGTGTGTCTGTGACATCGTAGCTCCCAAACGGATTGTACCGATTTTGATTGTTATTTTTTTTTAATTCGAACGTTGACTTGAACGTGAGGGTTTTTAGCCATAATTTAAGAAAATCTGTTCATCCGTTTGAAGATCGTCACCTTTTAAGTAGTTAATGAGGAGAGAGTAACTTCTTCATGTCTAACAAGTTCGGAATTTTACTTAAATGAGTAGCTTGATCTTGCCATTTAATGCGATCTCATAATAAGCGTGGGTCATGATAATCTGGACTCTACAACTTGGAGACGGATAACGAAAAGCAAAAAGCTTTTGTATAATTTACAAACTTAACCAAAATGTTGTTATTATTTCCGTGGTTTTGAGAGAGATCCGAGACCGATCAGATAGGTGAGCAGTTCTGTGAGTAACACGTATTCTATACTATTAAACGAGCAATTCTTATATATATATATATATATATATATATATATATATATATATATATATATATATATATATATATATATATAATCGGGATCTCGGAAACGGCTCCAACGATTTTCATAAAATTTAGTGTCCAGGGAGTTTGGAGGTAATAAATCGATCTAGCTAGGATTTATTTTTAGAAAATGTCTTTTTGTTCGTGTTTTTAGGCAATGAAAAACTGCTACAATATCGTTAGAATAAGAAGGTAAATTTTGACACATTATTAATGATTACAAATAGCTTAATTGGTATATTGGGCGGTCACTAAAACGTAATACCATGGTTCTTTTTTAATTTTTTTTTCAAGTTCCTTTTTTTTTTTTTGAGAAAATCTACTTTTTCGAGCCCTTTTTTAGTATTTTTTAAAAACACGAAAATTTTAATTAAAATAATAGCACTCATGATTTTTTTTAAATAACCAGTTCCGTTTTTTCTGTTATGTCGCTAAGATCAAAAAATATTATTTATATTTCATCAGTATGTAATTTGTATCTAAATATAATTTCCAAAATACACGAATTAAAAAAAATCGAGCGAAAAATACCGAGCAAAGCTCGGTCAACCAGGTACCTACTAAACACAAACGGTGTAACGTCTTCCATACAGTTCCATGTAAAACGGAAACAAAACAATCAACGCGTACCAGACGCGGACAGTAGTCTGCTCCGTTCTTTATTATAATATGTAATCTGAAAGCCAATTCACTTTTACATCTTTATATTTTAAAGCTGCGGTAACGAATGATCTTACAGTCCACTTAACTGTAAGGGGCTACCGCTATCCATGACCACCAGTTATTTCAATAAAAAAAATGAAGGATGCCTCACAACACGTAATGATACTGAGTCATATCTGCCCTGAAAGAAAAGCACGAAAAGGGTCGTTCCTCCTAGTAAATAATTTTTTTTTCGGCCATAGTGCCCACCACCATTGAAGGGAGTGTATTCTCAATTTCAACACAATTGCATTTTTGTACGCATTCTATTTTTTAATTAGTAACTGTTTTAATAGGGCGTACTTCACTGCTGCGATTTGATATATATATATATATATATATATTTAAATAATGTAGACTTATAAGGTGATGTCGTTGGTACCTACCGTTTGATAGCATTATATACCTTACACTTTGTGTTTTGATTGGAATTATTTTTAATGAAATAAAGTTTACTTTTAACTATATATATATATATATATATATATATATATATATATATATATATATATATATATATATATAACGTACTCCACTGTTTTAATGAACATGAAATTATTTAAGAAAGATTGTCGCAGTAGTGCTACATTACATATATACTAAATACTACATGTATATCTTTCTTTATTATTAATCCAAAAAAGAGGCTATATATGCCTCAAAGGTTCTGGTTTTGAAAATTGTAATGTGCACCTGCCATGCTACTACAGACAGTTTCACAAACTTTTCATTTCTTGGTACATGCAGATTTCCTCAGACGATTCTCAGATTCTCAGATTTTTTCATCGGTATGCAGATTCGATTCCAGTATTAGTATAAGAATAAATAAATTAGAATTTAAAAGGGGTATTTGTCCTAGTTGCCATATTTTTTAATGTTATCAAGAAGATGCTGACACATCTTCTGTTTGCCTCTGTCGCATCAAGAGTAACGACACTCTCAAAAAAGCAAGATAAATTTGTTTATGTACTTTTTTTGGATCTTAATAAATAGTGATTATTTATTTAGATTACTGTTCGTATGATCAATGTTTTCTTTTTGTTCCATCTTGTGTTTTAGTAAGGAGTTAAAGTTTAACATCTTAAAGGCCTACGCCACACTGAGCGGAAATTATACGCACACTACGTGGAAGATCGGTCGATCCGTACACCAACACTTTATCAGTCGTGCACCTATACAAATAAATAAAATTGAAGTGTCCGTTTGTAATGGCAAAATAACAGCTTTTTACTAAATGCATATGAAAGTATATACGGTACTTATAACAAAAAGACAATTTTTTTAAATTTTTGTCTGTCTTTTTGTTCCGGCTAGTCTCCGAAATGGCTGGACCTATTTTGACGGGACTTCACTGACGTGTAGCTGATATCATAAGGAGTAACTTAACCTACTTTTATTTTAGAAAAAGAATAAGGGTTCCGCACAAAAAAAAGGAACCCATGAAAACCAATCGTAATAAATTCCACGCGGATGAAGTCACAAAGACCAGATAGTATGCAATAAAATGTGTTAGCGTTCCGCCGCAGAAGATCCGCGACGGAATTTCCGTTCAGTGTGGCGTAGGCTTTAGCCGACGTCTTCTGAACCCGGTTGTATATAAAGAATACCGAGACCTTGGCAATAGCCTTGTGTGTGAAAATTAAGTGACGATGCGGAAGCGCCAGCGCATTGTTTCGACGTCGAACAGTGTTGCCATTTGTACTTTAGCTTTTTAGGGATTACTTAAATTCATCCTAATTTTAGAGACGATATGTTTAAGCTCAACCACCATATATGATTTAATGACAAATACATAAAATCGTAGACTTTAAAAAATTGCCAATAGCTGAAAAAACAGTTGCAAATCGGAAAACGTCCATGTCGAAATACTAATTAAAAGGTAGGTAGCATTTCTATAAACTAAAAAAATAGATAAATAGACATCAGTTCACGATTTTCTATATCTAAAACCAGTTATCATGTCCATAGCTGATTACATTTTTTTTATAAAGAATTATATTTTTCATGGCAACCTCAGTACGGACACGGAGATTCGAGCATCGCGACGAACAAACCGATGAAAACGGATGCCATCTTGCAAACGTCTTCATTAACATCAAATTTACATTTTAAATCAAAACAAAAACTCAATTACTTATATACATATACAGTCGTAGTTTTCCGCCTCAATATTTTATTTATATATTATTCAAACAATTTCCACGTACGTAAGAAGTTTAAAAATTTTATACCCATTATAAAAATTTCAAGTTCATTATTTTATTTTACTATATACATAATTCAAAAATACTTAAAACTTTAAAAACCTACTTAAAAATAAACTTATTTGAATGGTTTTAATAATTTCGTTAGTATTTCATATTTTCTCATTATGTCGGATTCTTCTTCATCAAATTACAATATCACGCAGAAAAATTACGCGCAAAGAAAACTATTAATATTATTGTACGATCAGCTGTTATCTTTTAAGTATGCGCACTACAAACAAACGCAAATTTATATCTTCCGATAGAAGAGAAATATATTTTTTGCAATTTACGACATATGATTAGGGCAGAATTCTTGCAAAAGAAGCCATAAAATAAATTTATGTATTAAAAACAATTCTTTACTTATTATATTCGTAAGTATTAAATTATAAACTATCATTCTGTATAACAACAACGGTTTACGAATTAATTAGGAAAAAATTAAGCTATAACTACTTAATTATAGCATTGTCATTAACATGCAATGATTGCTGTCGTCGCAAAAATGCACAGCGCGTGCAGCAGAGGGTGTGTTGTGACTGATTCCATTTCCCTGATACTACATCCTATAGATATAGATATATATATATATATATATATATATATATATATATATATATATATATATATATATATATATATATATATATATATATATATATATATATATATATATATATATATTTTATAGAATAGGGTGACAAACGAGCACACAGTCCACCCGATTGTAGGAAGTTGCTGCGGCCCATAAACATCTACATCTATCTTCCATTGCAAATCAAAATGCAAATGCGTTGTCACCCATGAGGACTGAGATGGAATTCCTCATTTCCAGTAAAAAGGGTCTCCGGTTCTCTACACTCACCATACGAAATACAGCAGCATTAAGCTACTATTTCACGCTGGTATTCTGTGAGAGCGTGGTCCTTCCCCGGTCGAGCCGACCCATTCGTGCTACAACTATACTATTAATATAACTGCAGCATGGCTCTACCACGTAAATAAATATATGTGTGTGTGTGTGTGTGTGTGTGTGTGTGTGTATAAAGGAACTTCGTTCCGGTTGTCCCTTGACACCTCTCATGTCTTTTTTAAACTCCCTCTGGGTTTCTTGCTGGTTCTTCGCAGGACAGGTTTTTTTTTCGAACCAGTGGTAATTAAATAAAAGGGTGACTTTCAATAAGTATTATTTATAATCTATATTGAATAAAAAAGTTTCGGTATCTGTATAGTGGCTGGCTGTTCAAAGTTGTAACCTCGCTGGTAGTCACACTGCAGTTGCTACGACTGCAACACGAAAGGATAAGCATTACTAAGGAGCCACTGTCTCACAAATTATCGGAGGGAAATAGCAACGTAATAAAGTGACAACTGACAACGCCTCTACTAGAAATAGATGATGTAAGTGTCATTCACTTACAATTCTGTGGACTGTGTGCTCGTTTTTTAACGTTACATGTATAAAAAAATACGACGTAGTCAACAATTATTATCATTAAATGAAAACTTGCAATGTCGCATTTAACATTTCCAAATGCGACATTGCAAGTTTAATTGAAGTAATTACAAATATGTAATTATTTCAAGTTAAAATTATCATGGACTAATTTCAGTCCATCAAAAATCGACTTCTGGACATATATTCACCCCAAAGAATGTCACAAAGCACGGTATTAAGTGCATATATCGGATCTTTATCCGCTGACTACCTGAACCTGAAAACTTCATCACGTAATTTCTATACATAACGAATTGTCGTAGGGGCGACTATACATCCAATACTATTTTATTTCTATGCAAATGTAAAACAGACTAGTTAATAAGATTGCTTTTAATTTTTTGTAGGTTGTGTGGCTCTTTACATTGATATAGGCACTATGTAGATGGTATCATAGTATCTCAAGAGCCACACAAAACTTAATACATTAAAAAAAACAATCTTATTATACTATATACCAGTCAATTGCTAAGATACTTGCATATTTTGTACGGACAGCCGACACGCCGTCTTTTTCCACCGACCTATATTTACGCCGACAGGTATTATACATTGTAACTTTAGTTTTTTTTTAATAGTAGAGAGGGCAAACGAGCATGCGGCTTACCTGATGTAAAGTGTCGACCACTGCCCATGAAAAACTGCGACACCAGTGGAATTGCAGATGCGTTGTTGTGGTTTCGATCCCTAGACTTGTAAATAAGCTGAAAGCGTTAGGTATTAGAGGCACCCAGCTTGGCCTTTTCAAAAGCTACAGCCCGGTTCGGATTGAACCAAACATCAGGAAGTTAGTTTCACCACCACACATGATGTAATATCTCTTCAGTAGAGTCGGACTTGTTTACATTATAAGTTGTCTACATTATACATTATAAGTATTTTTTTATTTGGTAAGGATTTGAACTACTGATCGTAACGTTTATATGAAAGAAGATTAAAATCTTATTGTTACCTTCACAATCTTTTATAATTAAATTGTTATATTATAAGAAAAATCAAAACAGAGAGTCGGGATGTAACGCCCTATACAGGCTAAAGTTTATCAACCAAATTGGCGATATATTGATATTGCTTAACCGACGAGCATGTATGCGTAGGTATATGGACGTAAAAAAGGCGAGAGAGGTGTATCAGAATCTAAAAATGGAAGTCCGTAGTCTCTGCCTACCCCTCTGGATGACAGGCGTGAGTGTTTATGTATGTAAAAAGTTTAGAAAAATTTAAAATGAAAGAAGTTAACTACGATTGCCGTTGAAGGCTTGAGTCAAAAGATGACTTACATTTACAATCAAACACGTGTGCATCCGTAGACATGAGCTTGAATAAGAAATTAAAATACCTATATAGTATATACTGCTGTTCCTGAAGGTAGAGATTGTTCGTTTCGTGTTACAGTGACCGCAGGAAAACAAAAACAAGACGACAGCGTATCCTCAATGGTGCATGGCCTGCGCACTACCGCAGGGCTATCTGCGACAACTGTTATGATTTATATTGTTATATTATTGATTTATTATTTCCATATCAGCATTGCTTAACATTAGTTTTGGTAAGGTCTATGTAGGTGGGATTTTAAAACAATACTTTTGTAATAAGTGGTCATCTAAAAATACTTCGTACTTCGTCCGATACTTAGTATGCATTATAAATAATCAAATCTTCCAAGTTAAAATCACACGTGTATTGTTACATTTTGTACACGACCATTGTAATAACTGGGCAGAAAAATGGAGGAAGGGGTAGGTAGTGTTAATCAACTTTACAAATATGTGTTTAGATGGTTCCTATAAAACATTACGTTATTTTAAAACGTTGCTATTAAACGTATCCTTAGTTTTACAAAGGGAATATGTTACTTAGTAAAATCATTTGATAAATACGTGATAATTTTAAAATTTAATATAAATAAGGCCTATTATTAAAGATTACGGGATGAAAAAATTCTTGCAACAGCCCTAAATCTCTCAACGCATAACCCGTTGCGTGACTGTGGCACAGAAGGGAGAGGGGGGTAAGGGCAGGAAGCCGCAGGACATCCGACACGTACAGGAAGCAGAACCAGTTCCAGAGCCTTTGTCCCTCGCAACCTCCCGTCTCTACTCCTCCCCTCCGCTACTTCCCCTGCGCCTCTCGCTTGTCCAACCGCATTCCACCACAACCTTAATGCGCTCGCGCACTTACGAGCCTACGACGTACGTTAATTACTGTCTTCAAAAGTGAACTACATAGGTACGTATCTAAACTGATAATATGACTTCTATAATATTGAATCCGATCTATATTATTGAATAAAATTACTATTACTACAAAGCTAGTGTATAACCCTTTTAGGCGAACGAGATTTACTGGGCTAGGCGTTAGCAAAAACTTATGCTACAATACTCTTAGGATGAAACCAATCTAGATAAACTTAAAAAATAATATAATATCTACCTAAATACAAATTTTCATTGTTTTAAATCGTTAGTGCAGTTTATAACACACATACACACACACATACACACACGCGCACGCACACACACACACACACACACACACACACACATATATATATATATATATATATATATATATATATATATATATATATATATATATATGTATATATATATATATATATATATATATATATACATAATGTGTTTATTTTCTCATCTGCCCAATCACTTCCCTCCTTAAAAATATTCTAATACAATCAATACACGTATTAATACAATCACTTGTTAACATTTGAATCGTGAAATCATTATCTTGTCTATATTCAGGATGCGAAATTCCTTAATAAAATACCCATTCGTTGAAATAAGTTCAACAAATATGAATATACGCACTATACTACGAAGAATATATACGCTATAAATGTGATAGGGATAGGGATAACATCGGGTCATCAAGTGATTTCACCAACATCGTCAGTGTATATTGTTCAATTAACTTGCGCGATTTATCCTATACCTAAACCTTAAAAATCGTTAATATGAATTTAAATAAGACTTTGCTTACAATATAGGAGCAAACTAACATTGTTTATTTATATTATTAATAACACAATTTGCTCGTATATCATAAGTAAAGCCTTTGAGGTTGTGCTACTTTTTGAAGTTGTGGGATTACGTAATAACTGTTAACTGTTTTGATGATATAAAAATCTAATTTCAATAGCACAGTCATTCACATCTAATTTTTATTTTAAACATTTTTGTATTAAAAAACAATATTGCTGTAACCACTCATTCTCGAGGTTTGCTCAAGTAGTTACAAACCATTTCTCAGACGAATTACGAGATCTAAATATGTTTCTTAGCAATTTTGCTCTATAAATAGAGCAGCCGAAATCGTCAGATACATGATTAACTCAGCCGTCGTCTGCGTAAATCGGAAAAACGTTGGTTCCTAAAATAGCCTGCTGAATATTTCCGACTCGTATTCCGCTCGACTCGTGGAAATGATGTCTTAAGACGGTCGGCGTGCGCGCAACTTCCGGAGCGCAAGTAAACATGGCAGCGCGACGGTGACGTTGGCGCGCCAACATGGCGACGCTTCCGGCTGCGCTGATTCACATGTGATGATTGACTCCGGTTTGCTCATTGCATATCTGCTTTGTGATTCAGCCTTACGCAACACGTAGGTGTCCACAAAACATTATGGAATTTGATGTCTGGCATGAACTCAAGGTTTCCGTATTGATTTGAGATGCCCGCTAGTCTAGTGGTTCATAGACAAACAAAATACGCAAACAATGAATAACAAAATAGAATTATTTGTTTTTTTGCTAGACTTTTATAAACATCACTAAAGCATTATCTTTTGATATTACCATTATTTCATTCTCTTACATTAATTAATATACTCATAAAGATGTTATAAAAAGTAAATCATTATATTTAGTATGTGTATTATATAAATTTAATTTTTTGTATACTTAAGATACGGAATTAATAAATATAACTTATTCTTATTTTATAAAGCAAGTTTCCTGTTAAGCGGTTTTTAGTACAGTGTATTGCATCTACACAACACCAACATCATCTATACAAAAAAACAACTAAACCGTACCAAGGGCTGACATGATGTTATTATGTGTGTCCTATACATTCGGTAAGTATCGGGAATGCATGATTTGTTTATGGTTCCAAATTAACTTTTTTTTTGTTGTTGTTAATTGGCACAACTGTTTTCCATTTTGGCGCGGAGTTTGAGTTACATTTGTTATTAGGATTAAATACAGTGCTGTTTTCAGTTATATCATATCTAGTGTGTATTGCGAATATCATTATGGACAAAAACATCGAACAAAGAGTTTGTCTTAAATGTTGCATCACCAATGGAATTTCTCGTTCGGAGTCACTGAAAATGCTACAGAAGGCTTACGGTGAATCGACTTTATCAAAAACACACACACTTATGAGTGACACAAAGTGTTCAAAAGCGTTCGGCATGTGATGAAAGATTTGTCTCGCTTTGGTAGGCCATCAACGTCTGCAACTGAAGTTAACATCGCAAAAGTGAAGGAGGATAATAACTGAAAATCCTCATTCAACGAGTTGATGCGTACCATTTTAAATAATCACTTGGGTATGGAACATGTTGGCGCTCGGCTGATCCCAAAAGACCTGAATTTTCTCCAAAAACTCAATCACCTATGAGTCGCTGAAGGACATGCTAGAAAGAGTCAATTCTGACCCAGCATTCATGAAACGTATTGTTACTGGTGACGAGACGTGGGTTTACAAATTTGAGATGCAAACTAGTCAACAAGCTTCGGAGTGGAGCCTTTCAACTTAACCGAAACCGAAAAACCCACGCCAAAGTCGATCAAAAGTCAAAGTCCTGTTGACTGTTTTTTTGACTATCGTGGTGTTGTGAATTCGGAAGTCGTGCCAGGAGGTCAAACGGTAAATAAAGAATATTATAGGGTTATGCAACGTTTAAGAGAGCAAATTAGACGAAAAGGGCAGATTTGTAGTAAGAGAATGCGCCTTCGTACAAGGACATCATTGTGAACGAATTTTTGACCAATAACTCAACAAATAGCATCGAGCTACCACCTTATTCACCAGATATGGCTCCAGCCGACATCTTTCTTTTTCCTAAACTCAAATTACCACTTCGTGGCACTCGTTTTCATTCGGTAGAATACATAGAGAAGAATTCACAGCGAGAACTGAACTCAATTCCGGAAAAAGTGTTTAAATGGTTTGATTATTGGATTATTTGTTGGAGAAACTGTATCGTTTCTGAATGAGCATACTTTGAACGTGATAAAATAAACTTGAATGAATAACTGATATATTGTGTATTATTGATTTATTTCCGGTACTTTCTTGATAGAGTAGTATATCATCATCCTCTTGGAAGTTGGAACTACACAGATATTTGGTTGTATACAGTGTATATATAGCTACAAATATTGGCCTCGTTTGATGTCAGGGCAACATACACCTTAAACTCTTTCATTTCATGATTATGGAAATTTTAGTTTCTTTATAGATAGCAGCAAAGATCATGTTTAATGTCCATGTCACACCTATGCCGGTAGTTGTTGGGAGCACTAAGCTCAAAGTTGTTGACGAGTACGTTTACCTGGGACAAATAGTCCGGCTAGGTAAGTCCAACTTCAACCGAGAGGTCAATCGACGGATTCAACTCGGCTGGGCAGCGTTCGGGAAATTACAACGCAGGTATACCTCAAAACCTGAAAACTAAGTTGTACAACCAGTGCGTGTTGCCAGTGATGACATATGGAACTGAGACGTGGTCCTTCACTGCTGGCCGTATGAGGACGCTCAAAGTCGCTCAGCGAGCTATGGAGAGGGCTATGCTCGGAGTTTCTCTGCGTGATAAACTTAGAAATGAGGATATCCGCAGTAGAACCAGAGTGACCGACATAGCCCAACGGATTAGTAAGCTGAAGTGGCAATGGGCCGGCCATATAGCTCGAAGAACCGACAACCTTTGGGGAAAAAGGTTCTCGAGTGGCAGCCTCGTACTGGTAGACGAAGTGTAGGGTGACCCCCCACTAGATGGAGTGACGACCTGGTAAGACATGCAGGAAGTCGATGGATGCAGGTGGCTCAGGACCGTGCTTTGTGGCATACCTTGGGGGAGGCCTATATTCAGCAGTGGACTTGTAAAGGGCTGTAATGATGATGATGATAGATAGATAGATAGATAGCAGCATAACGAGTCCTTACACAATCAGACCTAACTACGCAGACCGATAGCGATGTTGTATTTGCTACTATCCTCGTCTCAACTTTTTCACCTAAGTGGAGGAACTCAAAAGAATCAATCACCACATTGCTTCTCGTGATCGTATTTATACTAAGCCATAGAAATGATATGAAGATTTCATTATTAACGGCCCTCACCCAAACTGAGAGAATCCTGTTCTCGAACTAAAAACAAAAACTATTAATATCTACAAACCACCATCCCCCACCTTTTTATAAAATTTTGTTGGAAATTAATTTGTGATTTTTCTCAAATATTGACTTTCGCTAACATTCGAATTTACTAAACTTGTTCACATGAAAAAGCTAACTTCATGATATTTAATATTAATTTATATTCAAGTGACGAAAGTAGTGTACAAACCTAACAAACAATGAGACTAGAATCTACAAGTCGATAGGGATTCTCATTCCGGTTGCAACGTAACTTTGCAAAATGGGCCTGTCCGCACAAGCGTGACATTCATGTCCGCAGATTTTTTTCAATATATATTATTCCATGCGATGTTTAAATCAGTTTAACGATATCAGCCTAAACTTATATAATATATTACTATTTGCAATTAAGTTCAATTATAAATTAAATCAGTACGAAAATTGAACGTTTTAACAATCACAACCATTTTTAAGTGAGGAAATTTTTATCTTAATTTCGTATCAAGTAAAACCTCTCCTAGTGCATATTTTCGGATCTGGGTTTATTGTAAATGTTCAAGTATTTCTGAGACAATATAAATTCGCTGTATATGCTTTATAATTTTGTATAGTTTGTTTTTATATTTCGAACAAAGAAAGGCATTATTAGCATGATTCCCTTCTCTAGAGAGGGCAATATTCAACGGAATGTGTTACAAGCTTTTGAAGATAGCGCTATATCCACGATATTACGTAACCGATGTTGGGTGGGGATGGGAGTGGGTTTATATAGATATATTTTTGTAATTATTCGACTTTTCGTATAATATCCTGAAGCTACAGTCGAAAAAAGAATTCATCACCGTCATCATCATTACAGCCTTTCACAAGTCCACTGCTGAACATATGCCTCCCTTAAGAAATGCGCTAAAGCACGATCAAAAGCCACCTGCATCTATCGACTTCCTGCATCTCTTAACTGGTCACCACTCCACCTAGTGAGGGGTCGTCCTACATTTTGCTTACTTTAAAATGATTCCGTCGTCTATTCTATTCTGTTCTCGCACATTTGTTGCCGTCCCTCGTTTACGGTCTAGCTATTTTATATCGTTAATGAAGATTCTTCTTCCTCATCCCCATAAAGCAAAAGCTGCTCATTTTTTGCGATTCCACGTACACTTCCACATCCTTAAAATAGGTATTAAAAATTCCACTTCCGCTTCCTCATTATTAACAGGATTTATAAAGAACTACAGGTACATTTTTAAACTTGATGTTATGAGAGGTAGAGACCTTTCTTCCTTGCCAATAGTTTTCCAGGTAAAATTGAAATTTTGTCAAACACTTGCATATTCAATAATAGTTAATTAAATATGAGTGAATCTGTTTTGGCGCATGTTTGGGTGAAAGTTTTTGAAATACATTGACGAACCATAAAAGTAGTGCTCTTAAATTGTTTATGCTTGTATATAAACCAAAAATTTGTTATTAAAACCTTTTTCCTTTTAAGACTAAAAGAGAGAGAAAATAAAATGTTTACGGATTATACGTAATATGGTTTGCATCCAAAGCCGTACCCTGGAGGAACGGGAGGGAAGGAGGGATGGAGGGGGAGGCAACTAGATACGTTTATGCTTACATCATTAATTATGGAACCACAATTTCCAAAAAAAAATAAAAATATACAACCTTTTAATGCAAACGAGGAATGCCGCAAAGCACTGTCAAAAGCTACCTCATCCATCGACTCCACGACTCTCCTTTACCAGTCCGAGGCTGCCACTTGAAAACATTTCTTCCCCTTCGCTTGCCATTGTTTGAGCTATATGAACAGTCCCGGTACATTGCCACTTTAGCTTAGTTTTATTTACGGATTATGAAACTGTCTGTTCTGAACAGTTTCCTTCTTCCAGATAGACGGTTTTGTAATTCGTCGTAAAATAACTCAGCGTCACTGAAAAGTGCACGCTTGATGAAGGAACTGAAAAATATTAGCGCAGTTGTAAAAGCTCAAAATATTAAGGGTTATTTTTAAAACAACAAAAAGTTAACTTCTTATTGTCTTCCTTAACGTAATTATAGTTATTGGCGGTGCGATTAGACTTTTTTTTCATCGTCACTGTTAGGAGCCGTAGAAGCTAGCTCCCCTCATAACATCAAGTTTAAAAATGTAGGTACCTGTATAACAGTTCCTCATAAATACCTCTTATTAATGAGGAAGTGGAAGTGGAATTTTAATACCTATTTTAAGGATGTGGAAGTGTACGTGGAATCGCAAAAAATGAGCAACTTCCGCATTATGAGGATGAGGAAGAGAAATCTTCATCAACGATATAAAAACCTAGACCGGAAACGAGGAACGACATCAAAAGTGCGAAAATAGATTAGAATAAAGAACAGAATCATTTTTATTCGATATAGATTACAGGAAGATTTATTGAAAATCATTTAAGCTTCGGTTGATTAGGAAAAACCTGTCCTGGAATGAACCAGAAATCCAGCGGGACTTTTTTTTTAAATAATATAATGTAATAATTAACACAATTAAGTATGAAAACATGTAGAAACAGCATGTCACCTCACCCCAGGGGTTTTTATGAATCATGATACATATGGTACTATTATCGATATTCGGTCTGTCAAACGGGACGATTTGGAAGAAGAAAGAAAGAAAAAAGAATAATAATTAGGTATTTCATATCAGTTACACACGAAGTAGAACTTAAATACAGAAGCTTAAGCATTTAAGGAGAATCTACAAGTTGTTTGCTTTAATGGAACCATGAGAATTCTACAAATATTGATATCGTATGCATAAGTAATGACTCGTATTTTTGGCATTGCATAGATAAGTTTTATTGACGCTACGAGGCGAAGGCAAGCAGACAAGGTTGTCGCACCCGTGGCCGTGGCAGTGAACTTGCTTTCTTTATCCAATGCTGCGCCGGTGCACCTCTCGTCTGCAAACCGTGAACCGTCTCATTTAATAAATGACAATCGACGAGGTCATGATATGAAAAAAAACTAGGTCTCGGTTTCGAAATATAAATTCAAACATAATGAATAAATATTCTGTTCATTTTAAAATATTCTAAAATATCTTTCATTTCATTCTAAAATAATTATTTTCATCTTTAAAATATACTCACGGACAAATTTAGAGGAACGCAAAAAAGTGAGTATAAAACACAAAATCCAAATTAATAAACTTAATTATGGATATTTGTGACAGTTAAGTTTATTATTTGGATTTTGTTTATTATTCGTTAATTTAAAATTGCAAACGAAGAAAAAATAAATGATCAAATGACAAAAATTTACCAAATTCAGTAAAAACGACAATTTTCAAGGGACATTTTAAACATTTTTATACATTAAATGAAGCTAATTTTACGAATTTTATCTGTTTTAATTTTAACTTTTTATCTCCCGGCGTTTCGGGTGCTTGTGACCATGGGTGCTCTAAAGAACCTGTAAAATAAAAAAAATGTTTCATTTAGTGTGTAGTGTTCGCGTAAATATAAAAAATCAATTAACATTTTTTGTATTTAACATTTTATTAACTTATTTCATAAACACTTTAAAAAGGCTATAACGTGGGCTATAGTACGTAGTGTTGTACACTATAGTTCTTTGATGCTTCCAATCTCCTTGGCATCTAATCATATATTTAATACAATCTTGAGAGATTGCGTTCCATTCTTCCGTTTTTAAGATTTCTCATGTTAATAGGGGCAAGATTTATTTCTTTAATTTGTATTCTAAGTCTATCCCATACATGTTCTATGGGGTTTAAATCGGGCGAGTGTGGTGGCCAACCCACGGCTTAATTTCAACGTCTCGAAGCTTTTCGACAACTACGGCCGCAGTATGAGGGTGTGCATCATCTGTAAAAGGAGCAAACGGCACTACAATTAATTTCAAAATCTCAGTTACATATCGTGCCGCAATTAGTGGCCCATTCTCAATGACACAGAGTTTCATACATGGCCCCATACAAATAACTCCCCATACCATAACTGACCCTATAATATATGCCACTTCTCTAATGATCTCTAGCGTCTCCACACTTCAATCCTTCCGTCATCTAGTTTCAGACAAAATCTGGATTTATCAGTGAATAGTACTTGACTCCAAACCTAGTCAATCCAATTTTCGTGATTGCGATCAAAATCAATTCGAGCTACTCGATTGCATGTGGCGAAAAGGGGCCTCTGGCTGGCAAGTGTCAAATTATTCCGGTTGATTTCAGTATTTTTCTCACAGTTTTTGTGCTTATTGTTACGTTATTTACTTATTGTAACTTTTTGGAGCTTCGTTCTTACCTCAGAAGAAGTTAAGGTCTAGTTTCTAAGTACGCTGATCATCTCTGGCCACAGTTTTACATTTACGTCCCTGTGCTGCGAGTATCGTATACTGTCCGGTCTGCCGATACCTGACAATTCGGTGTACCACAGATTTTCATACTCGTAATGTTTGGGTTACATGTTTGTAGGTGTGTCCAGTTTCAATTGAAGTAAAATCCACAGGAGCTTGAGTGGTATTTAGATCTAGAATTCTCAGTTTACTTGCTCCAGGCAAAAACTAACTTTAACAAAACCTAATTTTAAACTCAAATTCAAAATTCGGCAAAAATTTTTACACATTAAACCAAATGAAATTGGAAAAAAAAAACAATACATAATTTGTTTGTGGTCAGTACGCACAATAATTACAACAGGAGAAATAAAACCTTTTTTTTGCGTTGCTCTAAATTTGTTTGTGAGTGTACATGTAACATATATTTTATAGAGGGGGGGGGGAGATATTTTATGTAACATATATTAAGTCATCGTCGCTAGTCGCTACGATAGGCAAGCGAGTTGGCAAGAAGATGCCGCTACCTCTATTTCTTTGGTCAGTTTCTATATGTTCCAGTTTTACAGCTGTTTTCAGCAGCTGTCATAATCGTAAAGGATAACTAACACTAGTCCTAATTTATCTGCACGTACGAGTAAATTAGGCTGCAGGGTCACAGCAACATCATTGTTACGGGTCTGGATATTTGTTAATCTGCAATGTATGTATATATAATGCCTCCACGATACAGGCAAAAATATCATTGTAAGGGGTAAATTTAAAAAAGGCGTTTTATAGAGTAAGGGTGACCACCGAGCACACAGTCCACCTGATGGTAAGTGGATGCTGCAGCCCATAGAAATCTACATTAATCCTCAATTAAGAATCAAAATGCATATGCATGGCCCCCATTGAGGGTCTCCGGTTCTCTACACACACCATACATATTACAGCAGCATGAAGCTGCTATTTTACACTAGTATTCTGTCTGAGCATGGTCTTTTCTCTGACGACCGACCTATTCGTGCAGCAGCCATAATATAGGAGCGGCATGACTCTACCACGTAAAAAAAACTAAGACTACGATAACCTTAACAATAATATTCAAAAACATAAAATTTGCGTTTTGCGTAAGTATTGACATCGGATGTGGAATTCAAACCCAGAACTCATAACGTAGCAGTCGTGCACTCTGACCATTAGGCTAAATGGTCAACAAGCAACAACACACACTTACACCACTGACATAGGTGCATACATCTACATACACATATAGCACAAGCACATGAGTAAAGATACCGACACACGCGCAAGCAAGCACGTAGAGCGATTATCAACAAATCGGCCGCCACTGCGCATACGTCGACATTAGCGCATGTTTCACCGCAAAGCGGATAGCACGCGGGGCGTACACTTTAATCGTCCGCATTCCCACTTCCGCGTAGCTCATCCCGCTGCGCGACCCGGCCTCCAAGCCTCCCGTTATCAGCGAGCCCGTTACGTGACGCGCCTGACCCGGATACAGACGTACCTAAACGCTTCGACTGGAAAAACGCACTAACTGTCGCATTTGTTCATACACTCTACACAGTATGATTCCGTTAAGTGATCCATATTATGCCTTGTTACCTATGTGTTAAATATAGAATATTATCATATAGTCATGTGGTAAGTTTAGGCACGACCAGACGGTATAATAGTCATCGTGCCTATGAACTTTTTTTTTTTATAGGATAGGGTGACAAACGAGCACACAGTCCACCTGATGGTAAGTGGTTACTGTGGCCCATAGACATCTACATCTATCCTCGATTACGAATCAAAATGCAGATACGTTGTCACCCGTGAGGACTAAGATGGAATGCCTCGTTTCCAGTAAAAAGGGTCTCCGGTTCTCTACACTCACCATACGAAATACAGCAGCATTAAGCTACTATTTCACGCTGGTATTCTGTGAGAGCGTGGTCCTTCCCCGGTCGAGCCGACCCATTCGTGCTACAACTATACTACTAATATAACTGTAGCATGGCTCTACCACGTATATTCTATTGACAAACTTACTTTTTTTTCTGTTATTTTCTTACGTGTGTATGATTTAGTGTTAACAAATTATATTTAAATATTATGTGTGTGTATATGGTTAAGCCGTGGTAGCTCAGATGGTTAGCGCAAAATGTAAAATTCACAGTACGCGACCCGGGTTCGATCCCCGCTGGCACCAATTAAACTGTTAATTACAATTTTAAGTGCTGATTTACCACGTGCTCAGCGGTGAAGGAAAACATCGAGAGGAATGCATGTCTGAGAAAATTTCGAAGGCATGTGAAGTTTGCCAACACGCATTGAGGTATCGCAGCGAACATTTCCTAGCCCTAAAACCCTCTCAGAAATGAGAGGAGGCCTATGTTCGGCAGTGGACTTTAATAGGTTGTAACTTTAGCTTTTTTAACTTTTATGATTAAGTGTTAACAAATTGATATTAACATGATAACTGTGTTGTTGCAGAAATCATTGAGCTTCGATGAAAATATATATATACAGTATTACTACTCGCCACTCTCCCCTCAAGAAGAGAGTGATGACATCGTCATTAATAATAACACATGCGATGGTGGAAAAAGAAAATCGCAATCGATTGATCATTTTTTTGAAGCTGAATCAAAAATAAAAAAGAGGAAGCTGTTATCATCAACCGTAGCACGAGCCGCTAGAGATGGTGTATCATACATTTCTACTAATTCTGACGACGGAGACCAAGCGACGCATCTCATCAAAATTGAAATGTACGATATGAAGAAGCTATCCAAGATTCCAACTACTGATCATTGGAAACATGCTTCCACGAGGATTAAATATTACGTAAAGACTAATAAGGATAGCATCTACGACAACACAAACGCCCTCGTATACAATATTACAAAGACAATAGCAGAAAGTGAAAAAGTTAAAAAATACTTTTTTAACAATGACAGTCATTAGCTGATCATTAGTGAATGTGATTCTGTTTACTTAAATTACTTCCGTGTACTCATTATATTCTATTTCTAATCCTTTTTTAGACTTAAATATCGGACATTACTTGAAATTTGGGTCTGTTGGTCTACCAACACTGAACTGTTACTTACTCTGTTACCTATTTTCTTCTTTACTATAAGGATGGCAAACTTCAGTGAAGTGTACACCAGTGCTTTCTTCTCCACAACCATGGAAGAGAATACGGAACTATTCAACAGCGAATTAAATCAGGAGTTGTCTAAAGTTTGTGATGAAATGGAGAAGGATCAACTGTTCGATTCATCGTATGATGATGAGTTGTATAATCACTGTGCGATGGTTGAAACACAGTTTAAGTAAGTAAAATAAACATTCATTTCGATCATAATTTACACAATGTCTTGTACAGTTTTTAATAAATTTAAACATTTTAGTAGTCAACGACTACAACTTGGAAGAGGAACGAAGCGAACGAGCAGCAAAGAACCCAAGATCATCAAAAAACCAACAACGGAAGCAGAAGCGCCTACCTCTGCAGGGAACAGTATCAGTAACGATGATCAAGTGGAATGTCTAACGTGTCATATATTTATCAAGAAACGGTATTTAGCTAATCATTTTAAAAGTAATGTTCACAAAAATAATATTTTAAATTCACATAATTCTTTATCAAACCACGAACTTACAGTATAAGAAGAGCCCTGGCCTCTATTTATAATACCCGAAACAAATGTGTTTCAAGTTTTCGCATATTACCTACAGCGGGAATTCATTTATACACAAATAAGCTTTATATTGTCTGCGAGGTGAAGAAAGAGTCAGAGCAAGCAACAAGGACATTACTTCAGACTTATCACACATCAAAAAAGTTTGCGATCAATTTGAAAAATTGAAATTATTTTTGGTACGGTAGACTATATTATAATTTCTTCTTATTTACTCTATTAATATATAAGTCAATGTTCTTTTTAGATTCTTTAATTAAATATATAGAATTAGAACATAAAACAATAAAACAAATTCAATTGTTTTCCCATATAAAAAGCAATTCAATTCAAACTTACGCTCATTCAGACATCTGACTTAGTCAATTTTAACGGATTTGAAATATTTTTTTCGTGAAAAGTTGTAATTGAAAAAATGCCACGAGGATTATCAGAAGCTGTACAAGCAAGTATTGTAATTTTGGGAGATGAAGGATATTCCACGAGAGCAATAGAACACAGAGTTGCTGTATCCCAATCGTGGCCACGTTGTAGGGATACTACGGCGTGGATTATTTAGCTGACCGACCCCGCAGTGGTCACCCGAACTGTCCTGACTGCTGTCCAGAAGCACTATATCCGATTGCTGGCAGCTCGTGACCCAACAATCAACGCCACTACAATGTAAGCAGAAGTGCGAGCCACCTCTGGACTTGAAGTTAACACTCAGACCATTCGGAGTTGCTTACACCAGGCTGGAGACTACAAGCATGGAGGTCTTGCCTAGCACCTCTGAATTCACAGCAACGTCAGTTACAAAGACTGCAGTGAGCTTTCCGGCAAAATGAAGAATATGAGGGTTTTCCTTCTCATCTTCTTCATTTTGCGATAAGCTCATCTTATTCATTTGGCCGGAAAGCCCACTGCAACTGTCTCTTCGTTGATGAATCGATATCATGATGCGAATGCGATGAAGCGAATCAGTAGGTACTCATCCAGATAGCCGGCCTATCCCTATCTGCAGAAGATCTGGAGACTTTAAAATTCAAAGAACTACCTTTAAAACCGTTCAACAAGGCGGGAAAACGGTGTCCTTTTGGGGTGAGATTATGATTGGAGCGGGAACGTCTTTGATCCCGTACCGAGACTTCATGACGGCTGACATATTCAAAACAGTTGCTATAGATAGAATTGTCAGCCATTCTGAATAAACCATGGGTACCAATTCGTACTGGTCGATGATAATACGCCCGCTCATCAAGCTCAACGAGTCAATGCTGCTCTCCGAGAATACGACATCACAAGGTTAGACTGGCCTGCCGGCTTGCCAGACTTAAACCCAATAGAATACGCAAGGAATGCTCTTAAGCGAACTGTTTGGAGCCGTCAGCCACCTCCCCAAAAAAGCCAGAGATCAGGATAGCCACCTTTCAAGAATGGGACAGGTTACCGAAAGAAATGCTGGATAATTTTATCCTCCGTATCCAGGCCAGGAGTATCTTCGCAATTGTTCGAGCCAGCTGAGGAGTTATATTATGGTTGTAATGTATTAAATAAAAGCCTTCTATTCATAAATTATTGTATAAGTTTGGTTAAACCATTTTTTTCTTTCTATCAAATTCCTGGTACAAACATTAGGATTGAGTTACTCAATATTTGTTATTAAAAAATAAAAATAAATACTTTTATTTTCTAATTTCGAACAGTGTATAAAAAGATATAACGTAAACACTTCCTTGATAAAGTTAAATTTTAAAAATATAATATCAAGTTTTGCTAGTGATCACCAACATTTTTATATCAAAACGGTCGCAGCTTTAAAAGATAAAACTTTCAATACAATTAATTATAAATACTTCAATATAAATCTTTTGCGTGATATTTACTTCTTTATTGCTTTTTATTCAAATTACAAAAATTTTGCAACTTAATGGTAAAATATCAGTTATTCATTACTTAAGATATATTACGTACAATACGAAATTATATATGAATCGTTTATCGTATTATCCAAATACCAACTCAAGTAATAGAAGCTTAATACAGAGAATACGGTGTTTCAGAGCTATAACTGTGAAGTGTATAACTAGCTCCACGTATACAGCACGTCGTATTCGTAGAGGCAATGATTAGTACAGAGTGCATTAGGCCCGTTGTCGGCCTCCAGTGACACTTATCAAGCGGGTTGGAGCCGACACGGGAGCGGTTTCTCTGAAAAACGTCGCGAGCTATTGCACAAACCCACTGTATCTGGGTGAATAGCACATATAATTGCTAATCGCAAATGCTGCGCTTAGACTCCTTAGAAAAAGTATTATGTATTTCAAGAGTACTTGAAATCATCAATTAATCATCAGTATAGCAAGTGTTATAATTAAATGGTCCTCAAAGATTATAGGCCATACTGCTACAACCAGCAGTTGGCCTGCAAGCTCATTCGTCACTAAATCTAATTTGTATTTTTTTTTAAATGTGGGTCTCTCATATTCTTTCAATATCTAATCAATCGTCCTAACTCCTAACCCATCTAAATTAACAATAAAATCGGAATTTCAACTTAGATGAAATAAAAACAATACATCTAGTCTCAAAAACAAAAAAATGTGGTTTTTAATTTTACATTTACAAACATTAAAAAATTTAGTACCTTTGACAAGTAAGCTACAGACACAAACAGACAAACTAGCTTTTCACCCATAGCTTCAATTGCTTCAATTTAGGAACATCATTAACGTGCCAAATTTAGCAAAATTGGGTCACTTTTCAGACAGACACCTTGGTGTGTTTATATATCTATTTGTTCTCTGATCGACGTTGGTTTATATTATTACACGTTTGAAACTAATTTTAAACTTTAATAATAATATAATAATATTCCACAGCTATCACACAACGCCATCTAAGTCCCAAGCTAAGCAGAGCTTGTGTTATGGGTACTAGACAACTGATAAACATACTTATATATTTCTAAATACATAAATATTATAGATAAATTACACCCAGACACAGAACAAATGATCGTGCTCATCACACAAACATTTGTCCTGGGTGGGAATCGAACCCACGACCTCCGGCTTAGCAGTCAGGGTCACTAACCACTAGACCAACAGGCCTGTCACTTTACTTATAAATATGATATTTGTTTGAAAAAACGCTAAGAGAACTTCCTATAGCTAACAGAATCTCTAATAAGAATTAACATATAAAGGAAGGAAAATACTTAAACCACCTTTTTTGAATTTCCGTAATCGTAATGGGAATCCATAGTGGTTTTTGCGTGAATCGTGAATCCAGAGATATACATATAGACAGACAGACAGAGAGACGGACGAAAATTCTAAAAGCTCGTCCTGGATTTATTTTTGCCATGAAATATAAAAATTACAGACATGACTTTTCTACAGATTTATTATATGTATATATAGATTACTTATAGATAGCGGAATAATTTTGTAAAGTACCTTTTTAGTGACGAGTCTCGCGGATTCAGTAACCCATATTTTATGTTTTTTTTTTTTAGAAATACAAAATTACTTTTTACTAGTTTGTTTAAGTATAACTCATTTAATTCCATAATCACATTGCCTTATGAATTATTTTACGAGTAACGAACATTTTACCATTATCAATGCAGCTCTTACGTGGTAGCACCACGTTTTACGTGGTAAAACCATGCTACAATGCTGCTGTGATTCGCATGGTAAGTGAAGAGAACTCAAGGCCCCATTTTACTGAATATGAGGTTTTACATTCCGTCTTAGTTCTCAGGTGTGACAACGCATCTGCATTTTTATTCTTAATCGGGGCATTGATATTATCATGGATGTCCATTGGTCACAACATCCACATACCATCAGGTGGCCTATATGTTCGTTTGCAGCCTTATTCTATAGTAAAAGACTTCAAAGTCCAATGAAAGGATTTGCTGTGCAGTCGCGGCGTAATAAAAACCACTACCCCATAACGAACATTTAAAGTATTGAAACATAAACAATTAGTCTAGGAATTTATATGTGGTTTATATTATGGTTATATACAGATATAGCAACTTAAGGCTGCTGTGTTTCGTATGGTGAGTGTAGAGAACCGGAGACCCTTTTTACTGGAAACTAGGCATTCCATCTTAGTACTCAAGGATGACAACGCATCTGCATTGTGATTTTTAATCAAGGACTAATGTATATCTCTATGGACCACAGCATCCACTTACCACCAGGTGGATTGTGTGCTCATTTGTCACCCTCATTCTATAAAATAAAAATTAAACCAAAGTTTTTGAGCTCTTCCGATAGCCGTTGCGATACAAAGTGAAATTCACAAATTTCTTATACTGTTTCAACTTTCACTAAAATCATTGAGTGATAAATTCTTTGTTACAGTAACTACAAAGCTGACTTGAACCTGTAGTTAAGACGTAGATCTTTGGATCTTTGTACAGAGTATAGACTATGGATGCCTCTTACTTATCAGAAAAGACATCGAGCACAAGTATGTCTATAAGTTAGTATGAGTATCTACCTTTGATTTTGCGCGCACTTTAATGACAGTTTGTAGTTAATCATTGAAAAGTAACAGGAGGAAAATGTTACCAATAAGCGACATTAGCTTAATGCTTAAGAGTACGGTCTGCAAATTAAAATTGATACAAAACACAAAAATTGTTTCTACCCATGTCCGTTATAGACTTTGAAACCATCTTACCGATTTTGATGAAAATTTTTGTGTGTGTTTGATCGTTCCCTAGATGGTTTATATACTTATATTTGGACCCGTGCAAAGCCGGGGCAGATCGCTAGATCCGCCCCGGCTTTGCTTTAAAAATAAATTTATCGCTTTGAATGTGAAATTCGATTGTTGTGAATTATTTTACGGGTAACGAATATTTTATCGATATCACTACAGCTCTTACGTGGTTGAGCCAGGTCCTACGTGGTAGTGCCAAGGTTACTTAAATTGCTTGTGTTTTGATAATAATAACACGTACACGTACAAGTATTTTTCTTTCAAGCTTTCGAAAACAATGATTCAGACTTCAAGGAGCTGAAGATCAACGTCCAGTTCAGATCTAAACTAGTGATGCAACAGACATCTGCTTCTGCATGCGCAACTGCGGAAGTTCTACACGTTTTTTGACATCCGTTTCTGCTTCTGTTTCCGCAACTTTTATAACGGAAATTTGATCGGAACTTTAGTGACGGCATACCATTCCCCAAAGGTGCCGACCTAAAATTAAGAATGAAGTTCAACCTACGTCATCATCAACAACGAATTCATCATTACAAATGTTAGAGTCCATGTTGTACCAGTAACAACAATGACAATCCCTTTTATAGATGTAATCTACGTTCAGGAGTATGTGGTGGAAATAAAATGCACAACAAATATGATAATCTTTTGCCGTTAGTTCGCCAACATTTAATAGTTCCTCCAAGCAATGTCACCAGAGAGCAATTATTTAGCTAAGCTATTTTTATACGTGTGGAACACCGAAATATATTTTTAAGTCATAAAGTATAACTTACCGCTACTTAATTTTAAATGTTAATTTAATTAAAAATTATATTTGTCATAAATTGTACCCTTTACAAAGGATTTACTATATTAACGTAATTATGCAGAACCAAAATATATATTACTATATATATTTTGGTTCCGCTCGATCGCTTCTTCAATACGAGCTGAATGTCGTAGGATGTTGCGTAAGTCCCGCCGCATGTATTTGGAGATCTGACTGTTCAGTTGCCTGTATGCTGCCAAATCTGCTGAACACTGCAGCTTCATCTCTTGTCTAACATCCATGAGATTAAGTGTGATTGGAGAGTTTTTATGTTCTTCTGCGGTGCGTCTTGCAGTACTTAGCTCCGACCGCATGGACAGTTTCCACGAGCTTGTCATTCATATCTTCCACTACATTGCAATTTTCTAGGCGCTGAAAACGGTTTTGTAACTCGAGCTGAAAGGTTTCGGGACTCTGGATTAGAGCACGAGGAGGACGGAGCGTTGACTTCTTTAGACGAGACCTCTCCAACTTAACGTTTAGGTTCAGTGTGCCTCTAACCATTCAGTGATCGCTGCCAGTTTTCACCCTTGCGATCACTGAGACATCACTGAACAGTTGGCGTCTGGTCGTCACAATGAAGTCAATCTCATTTTTTGTCGAACCGTCGGGGCTCGACCAGGTCCACTTTCTGTGGGGCCACTTCTGGTCACAAAAGTCATATTATTATTATTTCACTGATTCTTTAAAATAAGATACGAATTTTATTGTGTAACTAAACTTATATTTAATTGTTTCCTTAATGTGTAAAACGATTAACTATTAATGGTTAATGTCAATTTTTGTAACTAAAGATAGTGCGTATTTAATGTGATAAAATCTCTTAAAATTTGATATTTTATCTGTGAATGGTTATTTTTATGTATATAAGCATTAGATATTGCATTAAACAACAAGCATTTGATGTCTTTATGGTTTAGAAAGTACTTCTGTTTCCAGCTGACTTCAACATTTCTGCACAAATTATAGCCTTTTTTTTTTAAGAAACTGTATCGCCACAAAAACTTCTCTTGTGCCATTAAAGCATTTATAGTCATAAATTACACATGTCCATATGTAATTTGTGAATATAAACACCCATGTTAACTTTTAGGTCCGAAAATAGGTTTGTAATTGTGAACTTACGTGTCATATATTCATCGGATAGAACGCTAAAGTAATGAGATCTGAGGATGAAAATATGGGATGTCAGCAATCTAGGACAAAAAAATATTGTAGGTAGACACGATTATAATAATAATACCCGTGGTAGCTCGGATGGTTAGCACTCGCTGTAAATTTCACAGTACGCGAGCAAACCGGGTTCGATCCCCGCCGGCACCAACGAAATTGTTAATTGCAATTTTAAGTGCTGATTTACCACGTGCTCGGCGATGAAGGAAACCATCGTGAGGAAACCCGCATGTCTGAGGAATAAGAAAAAAATATTTCGAAGACATGTGAAGTTCGCCAACACGCATTGGGGCAGCGCGGCGGACACTTCCTTGCCCTAAAACCCTCACAGAAATGAGGGGAGGTCTGTGCCCAGCAGTGGGACGTATATAGGCTGTAACTTTACTTTTTACTTTACGATAATAATAACTAAGCCTTGCGTCTATCAATATATCTTTAGTATCGTGAGGCATGCACGCATGGACGTATGCAAGCACGCGCATGTACACAAAAAAAATACACACACATACACATATTTTCGGTTAGGAGTCACGCTGTCTCGCCTGACGTTTATAGCAAACTACCTTAATTTGGCAGTATAAACTGTTAACTATTGAATAGTAAAGATTTTATCCTCATACAAACAAAGAAAGAAAGACTGAGAGTTGGGTATATTTCAACTGATGCTGAAACCATGTTCAACTTTCTTACAGAATCTCGCGCACATCTTTGTCCTTTCTCTCTTTTCAGCCCGTAAAAGTTCACATATATGCACCTAAAACCATGTAAATGGCTACAAATTATTCAAGATGCATCTGTGTACGTGAGAGCGTGTACAATAAGTTGAGCATGATTTGGGCTTGGTTATTATAATGTACAGCACAGCGCTACGTCAAAAGTCAGAACTGTGACCGTGTTATTTTATTAAAAAAATCTGCTGGTGAAATAAGTAGTAGACGATTATAATGGCGATGACGGACGATGACTATGACGATGATGATGACGATAACGATGACTATGACGAAGTGCAAGCAATGTGTTGACAAAGTTTTACCGCAATCTGATGAAGGTTATGGCAGCGGATAAAATACGAACAAACAAATATTCATTTTTATATTAGTAGTATTAATGCTGCTGTGTTTCGGATGGTGAGTGTAGAGAACCGGAGACCCTTTTTACTGGAAACGAGGCATTCCATCTTAGTCCTCACGGATGACAACGCATCTGCATTTTGATTCGTAATCGAGGATAGATGTAGATGTCTATGGGTCACAGCAACCACTTACCATCAAGTGGACTGTGTGCTCGTTTGTCATCTTATCCTATAATATATATATATATATATATATATATATATATATATATATATATATATATATATATATATATATATATATATGTATATATATGTACAATTTATTTTACATAGAAATTTCCTTTCACAATAATTACATGCTGGATAAATGTGAGATCGTATTAAATAGTTTGCTTGTTTTTAATTACCATTTGTTCTTTTTTACAAATTTTTTTATATGTATTTGTACATGTATACCATTTTTACTAGTAGGTTGTAGGATTGCTATTCTCCTTAAAAGTCCGTCTGGATAGATGCCACCCTCCTATTTCAGCAAAGCAGCAGTGCGTGCACTGCCGTGTTCCGGTCAAAAGGTTATACAGAGCAGGTACAATTACATGCTGTGACCTGCGCAGCGGTGATAACGCCTCTGTATACTTTTACAAGTGTGCATGGACTTACCATCAAGTGGATTATGAGTTCGTTTATCACTTCAATTAAAAAAAACTAAATATGAAATTGGTTACTTTTATTCAAGTAAGTATAATATGTATTAACTTAATAAATCGTATTATCCTTATACTAAGATGTATATATGATTTTTTACGTGGTAGAGCCATGCTGCAGTTATATTAGTAGTATAGTTGTAGCACGAATGGGTCGGCTCGACCGGGGAAGGACCACGCTCTCACAGAATACCAGCGTGAAATAGTAGCTTAATGCTGCTGTATTTCGTATGGTGAGTGTAGAGAACCGGAGACCCTTTTTACTGGAAATGAGGCATTCCATCTCAGTCCTCACGGGTGACAACGCATCTGCATTTTGATTTGTAATAGAAGATAGATGTAGATGTCTATGGGCCGCAGCAACCACTTACCATCAGGTGGACTGTGTGCTCGTTTGTCAGCCTATTCTATAAAAAAAAAAAAAAAAAAATGTGCCTAACGTTCTGTACAAATATTCGTACATAGAAACACTGCTCGCTCAGTGGTAAATTATTCGACAAAAAATGCATATATTTGAATATAATTTAGCAAACAGGAAATATCGCGACCGACTTCGTAACACTCCGACGAGTAAGCGAATAAATAAGATAAATATAAAAAGGAATCTACATTGAGATTTGTAATCTTAATGTTATTCGAATATCATGACAAAATCTAGATTATGTAACAACAGCTGAAAATAAATACGTATTAAATTATTTTGTACCATAATGAGGACTGTACTGCTTTTTAACGTATATTGAAGTATAAAATGGTAACGAAATCAAAACTCATACTTGAAAGGCACAAATCCAAACAAATGATCTGAGAGAACTGAGTGAATATAGGAAAGAATACTTTATAATAATGAATGAGCACAATTGAAGGGAGTCAATCTTTTCCGACTATATACTGGGAAGATGTATGAAGGTAACGTGACAATAGGTCCGGTCATCCAGAGAAATTATTAATTGGTCCTACAGATACTACAAAGAAGCGGAAATATAAAACTTCTGCGACGAACCCCCGCAGTGCGAGGCGCTCTACCTGACTCTTGGCCCTGTTATTGTGTTTTAATTCAAAAGACGATATTTACTTTTAAAACTCTGGGAAATTGCGCAAAGCTTAAAGTTGCCCACATGTTTAATTTATATCTCCTCATTTTATTGCTCGTAATATGTTCCTTTAAAAATCAATATTTTCGTAAATACCCTGTTCGTATTAAATATAAGACTAGAGAAATAATTATAAGTGTACATAATAAATGAGAACAAGAGCATTATAATCGTAACATTTAATATTTAAGCGCAAAAAAGTTCAAAACCAAGCAATCTGAAAATGGTAAATCTATGTTGAAGTCATGTCAGGAGCCTATGTACATCAGCAAACTGCAGCGAGCTGATAAACCCATGCACGTCACTAAGAGTATGAATTACGTGTGAACTTTAAAATGGTACGATTTAAAATTTCTTTATTTGCGTTATTTAACTATAAAAATTAAATTTAACATATTACAACAATTACCTGCAAAAAATTTGTTCATTAAAGTAGACATTTTTGGTAGTCAGAGCTTTATCTCAAGAATTGACTGGTTCTCCATACCACCTGTTGTATTCGATGGGGTTGTGATCCCTTACTTTGACAATGTCAAAAATCTTGCTGTTTACCTTGATAGTTCCTTAAATTGGAAACGCCAACTGAATGAGGTAAGTAAAAAAAACCTTTGTCGCTCTTAGTTCACTGCGTCGCCTTCGATCATTTCTTCCCATTCCTACAAAAATTATGCTCGCACAGTCTCTTCTCCTTCCGATTCTCGACTATGCTGACGCAAGCTATGTAGACATAACTAAAGACCAGCTAACTAAGCTTGAGAGACTTCAAAATACTAGTATTCGGTTCATATTTGGATTGCGCAAATTTGACCACATTTCCCAATTTCGCTCACGTCTCAAGTGATTACCTATCCAATTTCGCCGGAACATGCATATTCTTTCTATTCTGTACTGTGTCTTATTTCACCCTTCTACTCCCCCTTATCTTAAGGAGAAGTTTAGTTTTGTTGGGCTTCCAGGGGAAGCTTTACGCTCTTCAAGCAAACTCATTTTAAGGCTACCAACTCACAATACATCTTTCTTTAGTAAATCTTATACTGTACAGTCTATTAAGCTCTAGAATGCCCTACCTTTGTATATACGCGAAGCTCAGACTATTGTAGTCTTTAAGCGACTTCTTAAAGAGCATTACTTGTCTCAATCGTTCTAAAATCATTATGTCATTATGTAGCTTTGTATTTATTTGTTTATGTTATTGTTAGTGGTATATATTTGAGGATATATGTATGTATATGTGTATGTATATGTATATGCATATGTATGTATATATGTGTGTATATATATATATATATGTATATGTATGTATGTATATGTACATGTATGGATGTGTATGTGTATATATATGTATATATATGTGTGTGTATGTTTATGTATATGCGTATGTATATGTGTATCATATTTTTAATGTATTAGTTATTTATATGTTATTTTATTGCATGTATTGATATTAAATTAGGTATATTTATATTGCACCACCTACCTAGTATTCACTGTTTTATTCCTTTACACCTTTGGTTGTCTGGAAGAGATCGCTATGTAAAAGGCCGCCAAATTGTACATGTAATCTGCTCTCTGTTATGTTCTTTGTAAATTTGTTTGTGGTGTACAATAAAGTATATTCATTCATTCATCATAGATATGTATCAAATAAATCACAATGTTTTCATTATTATCATCATCATCTTCAAGGAACTTCACAAAGCATTATCATAATCCATAGATCACAGATGATCTGTGTCATAATCGAACTTAATTCCGTGTTATCGTGTGTGCTTATAAATAAACTAAAATTTCACAATTAAACGGTAAAATATTTTAGAAATACTGGTAACACTGAGAGAGCCGTTACGGTGCGTCTTTTGAACTTCGAACGTTGTTATCCAGAAGCCTATCGGTCTCGGGCGTATTACTTGAGCGAAAAAACTAAGGCGTTCATGACAACCCTTTCAATCATTTTTGTACCCTGTAAACATAATCCGAGATAAGGGGAACAGTTATCCACTGGATCTTGAACAATCGTCATGTATCAACAATAGTAGTTTTTTGTAAAAAGATAAAATAACAATAAACAACAAAGAACAGCCTAAAATTTGCGGGAAAATGATGTATGAGGAGCCTCCTCATACATCATGGCGTATTTCTGTTACTAAGATCGTAACCAATTGAATTTTGTTTTTATAGAATAAAGGTTACAAACGAGCATACAGTCCACCGGATGCTGCTGGATGCTGTGGCCCATACACATACATTAACCTCGATTAAGAATCAAAATGCAAATACGTTGTCACCTCTCAGGACTATGATAGAATGTCTGGTTTCCAGTAAAACGGATCTCCGGGTCTCTACACTCACCATACAAAACACCGAGCATGGAGCTGCTATTCCACGCTGGTATTTTATAAGAGCGCGGTCCCTCCCTGGTGGATCCAACCCTTTTGTGCTACAACCATAATATAGCTGCAGCGTGCCTCTATACGTACGTATAAAAGAAAAAACCAATCTTAACTCAATTTATCGACATAAATTTATCTATTAACTAAAAAAGCAAATATTTACATAGAGGCATACCAACAATTTATCTTCTATGTGAGATTAGCGATGCGTTTTTATTTACCTACACAACGTTCATTGTGATCACAGAGGAAGGAGTTACCGCGCCGTTACGCCGTCGAGGCGTCCCTGTTTATTCAGTTATTTGTGATTGTGATCTAACATTATTATTTTTTTATAGGATAAGGGTGACAAACGAGCACACAGTCTGCCTGATGGCAAGTGGATGCTGTGGCACAGAGACATCTACATTCGATTAGGAATCAAAATGCATATGCGTTGTCACCCCCTAAGATGGAACGCCTCGATCCCAGTAAAACGGGTGTCCGGTTCTTTACACTCACCATACGAAACAGCTGCTATTTTACACGGGTTAGCGTGGTCCTTCCGCGGTCGAGCCGACCCATTCATGCTACAACCATAATATAGCTGCACCATGACTCTACCACGAAAATTATTATGTAAAAGTTATTACGATTATAGTACTACCCTGCCAATACTCCCACTATATACCTACAAAGTAATAAACTTTTAAGTAAACCAATGTATGTGTGCGATTAACGTTATCGATGAGACGATCGCAGGGCGCCATGACAACATATAATAACAACGTAAACCTGTAAAATCTCAAATTCACACTTCATTGTTCTCGCAAAACGCAAACTAAAGTGGACGTCCGGATTCGTCGAACTGCATCACTCTGTCCACTGGCCGGTCTACTTCTCACAGATGAGTGTCAAACAAATCCAAGGACGATTCCCAGAAAGGATCGTGCGGCGCTTTGGACCCCGGCGTTTTTGTCTCCTTTAAAGATAATAAATGATGCACTCGAAAAAAAGAATCCGACCTGTTCATGAGATAACGATCACGAATGATTTTTATGGAAACCTTTCGGAATTATAATGATCAGGAATCCTTTGGAGCGAGCAGACAATATGTCGGCAAGTTAAACGTTAAAGAAGGTAGTTGTACTTATATGAATAAAATCTATTAGATGATCGAAGATAAACTTCTAAGCACATATATAACTTATAAAAGTGTTTTCGTAATCACACGGATAATAAATGCTAACTTTTTAATTTTAAGTAATGGATGGATCATGATACTGCAAATGCCACTTTAAATTAAAAGTAGAGTAAGAAAGAGATTAGTAGTAAAGTGAGTAATTACCAGAGCAGCTGAAACCGTTTTAAAACTATTGTATTTCCAAATGCTTGTCCAATACGGAAAACTTGAAGATAGTAGCATTCGTCGAGTAACTGAACTGTGGACATCACCACTAAGTAAGATTGAGTCTATGAAATGACTTTATAAAATTAAAGCATCCCGCCGTGATAAAATTCCTTGCAAAAAGGTAGACAACGAAAAATAATGTTTAAAAAAACTAATAAAATTTTTGAGGACTCTGAACCTACTCAGCCACAAGGATTGAGCACGACATAAAAAAATATATCTAGAGAATAAAATGTGGCAGATAATGTATCAAGTAAGCTTTGGTAAATAACCGTCTTTTGATATTTTGCAAACTAGTTTGCATATGCATAAAACTTGCACAGGTGAGTTTTGCTCACACCTGACAATATTTGGATATTTTGTCAATCATATAATCCACACTGTCACCGTGAATGAAACCTGGGTTAGACAATAAAATTAGGCATCAAACGAGAATCTACATTGATTCTTTTGGACAGAAAAGAGAGACAGCAGCTTCTCAAAAAGCTTTAACTAGGCAAATAGGCTTCAAAACTCATTTTTTTACCCTGAAATATAATTCAGTAGACGCTAAATATGATATATGCTGCCCTTTTGAAGGGGATTGCATCATCTTGAAGAAAAGGGGAGGTTAAGTGAGTAACGTCGTTTTAATTATGCAAGCCAATGAACTATTTTACCATAAGACTTTAATTACGGAAATGATCCGTCCTACAGTCGACTGAAGCTTTCACAATATAAAATGCTAAACAATCGAAAAAATAGGTACATAAGCTTAACGCCGGCGTCTACCATACCATAGATATTGTTATGGTTCCAAAGCTACGAAGCGAAGCAACCAATTGGCTGTTGTTATAGTCCTTTGTGTTTCGACAAATAATGAAATACACCTACAAAGCTCTTGAGCCTTTTATTTACTTTTTCATATTACTAAAATGCTAATTTCTAAGAAAAAGAGCTTTATAACCCACAAATCTTAAGTATTATATTTTAAACAAGTAGACGCTGTGATTTTATAGTACTTACTATATTTAGACTATTAATAAAAAGTAAAAAACTAATTTTAAAAAATCTAACTTTAAAGAACTAAAAGGATTAATATAATTTCCACAAAATAGCTTCTGAAGTCGTTGACCTAGTGCATTGAATTATTACGCACAACAACAAAATTACGTTTAGTAACTATTATGGGACATTTTAACGCTTTTGCAAGCTTAGGGCGACCCCCCACTAGATGGAGTGACGACCTGGTAAGATATGCAGGAAGTCGATGGATGCAGGTGGCTCAGGACCGTGCTTTGTGGCATTACTTGTGGGAGGCCTATGTTCAGCAGTGGACTTGTGAAGGGCTGTAATGATGATGATGATGATGGCTCTACCACGTATAAACTTGGACTGTAGTAACAGCTTGGATTATGGGCTAAATTGTAGTTAGATCAAAATCTTCATTATTTTACCATCGAAGACGTGCAAATTTTTCTTCAAATTTATTTGGGAAGCCTTAAGTATTTATATAGATAATGATTTCATGAATTTACGCGAAACCAAACTATTTTACGAATTTTGTCGCGTTTAATTTACTTATTTTTAATTCCCGACGCTTTACATGTAACTATGACATCGGGAGTCGGGACGTCAAACATCTCAGTCCCCCAGTTTCGGTAGAGAACAATTGTGTTGTTTTGTCCCCCCCTCTCCCGTGACCATAAGTACTGTAAACTTTGATTATATACCTGTCACGTATATAATCAAAGGCTGTTAAGCACCCGAAACGTCCGAAGACGACGTAAGGAAATTAAGCGAGACAAAATCCGTAAATATAATTTTATTCAAGGATACATGTAGGTGTCTCCATTGTTTGTGAACGTTAGGAGTTTTCGTGTATAATTGAAAAAAAACAAGTTTTAGTATGAGCAGTAGATTTTCTAGGGGAGAGCCGTACCCATATGCTCCTTCTGAACTATTAATATTTATCTTATCCCTCATTTATTATTTATCCCTCATTTATTATTTATCCCTCATTTATTAATCATTATAAATTGTCAACAGTCAAGACACCTTCAGCGTACTTAGCGTTACTCGTAATAAGGTGATAATGCGGTACTAACTAGCAAAGTTTGTTTTGTTTCAGGACGATAACGCACCGGCTCAGCACCCCACAGTTGCGATGGTTTCAATGCGAAGTATTCTGACTTTGCACCTTCGCATTCACCAGATCTTATACCTAATGATTTCTATTTTTATATTTCCGATATTGAAGAAGTATAACAGCATCTCTTATCACAGTCACGTACGAGTATATAAAAAAATATCTCGTTTCTTTTTGCCTTGCACAAATTTGAAATTACTTGAAATAAAGCGCTAATTCACTAATTTCTGTTCCATTTTAGTATTTTTAATAACTATTAATCAGCAAATTGGTAGATAGATTCTGTTGAATTTCTGACGTAATTTCATTATGATATTATACCTAACTCATAGCAAACTAAAAAAAATAGTTTTTATTATTGTGGTTACTACTGTTTACAATAAGGATGATATCACTAAACGGCTAAATGTGTACGTTGTGAGCTAAGCCGCACATCCCCATACCAAACAAACGCCACGAACAACAATGGACACTGCGCTCCAAGTCGGATTCGTAAAGGAACCACTGTTTACCACTTCGTTTCCCATTCAATCTATTGTTCGGAAGTGAAGAAGTGCTTCATACTGGAAATATAATGTTTCCCTTTGTATGAAAGTTAATATTTTAGCCCGAACGAAATTCACCTCCATTGTTGGCCCCAAACGCGTTACCTGGCTTTGGATGAAACGAGCGCGGATTCCACACTTATTATGTAGACGAATTCACGAAGAGTACGTAATGCGCCTAATGTAAAGTGTGCATTGCAATGACGTCTTATAAGTGGGCTGGCCGTTGTAATTGATGAGGCAAAAAAGCAACCACTATTATTGCAAAAATCAAGAAACTAGTAAGGTATCTACAGTATTTAATTCCGCTGGCTGCCTACAAAACCAGCGTCTTTATCAGTTGTAAAATAAAATTAATTATGCTTTTAGCATTTTAGTTTCAATCCATTTGCTGACCTACCTTTTTGTGTGTATTTTCATATAACTCAAAAACTACAGCCTTGTTCGCATATATGAGTTTTTGAGACGATAGCTCAGTCAATCTAATAATGATGGATCAAAAGGGCAATGCCTTATCGACGCAATTTTGACAGTTGACATTATAGTAAATATTATAGTCGATTTTAGTAAGGTGTAGTGTAATTAGTTAAAAGTTGATTTTTAGAAGTGTTCCTAATGATTGCCAAAGCTTGTTTGCTATTTTCTTCTTAACATATTAGTTATAGTATACGACTTAGTGTTTTTGTCTCTGTCGTTCTCCTAGTTTAGGTTTTATAGGGCAGCAAAGCTTAAGGTGACCTCACGTAGGTACCTTATTAATATTTTTTATAGAATTAGGTGACAAACGAGCACAAAGTTCATCCAATGGTAAGTGAATGCTGTGGCCCAATTAACATATACATTTATCATCGATTAAAAATCAAAATGCAGAGCGTTGCCACCCCTGAGGACCCCAATGGAATATCACGTTTTGAGTAAATTGGTTCTCTACACAGAAGCGTTATGCTTCTATTTTACGCTGATACTCTGTGAGAGCGTGGTCCTTCCCCGGTCGAGCCGACACATTCTTGATACAACTATAACGTACACGTAAAAAATTATTTTCATTATTGTTCGTAGTATTGTAGTTTTACTGAATCCAAATAAATTTTGAAAGCAATTCCTGTACCTACACATCTTAAAAACTGATCTTTTTTATTTCTTCATTATTCAAATGTTCGAGACGTAACAAACAGCTAAACAATAGACGAGCTGTCGGTACGTTACAAGTCGGCAAGGCACTCGGTAATGACATGTGTACTAGGATGGATGGAGCTAGTCGTTGTCGACCTTGAGTGACGATACGTTTTCCTACTTCACTTCCTGCTTGATGGCATCTTGGTCTGTCTTGAATAGTACACGTTTTAAGCTTTGTTCATATTTAACACGTATTCTGCATCTACTCGTTATATTTACAATTTACAGCCTTTACAAATAGTGAGTGGAATCAGATTGGGTGGATTACTATGCGGAAGATGATTATTTATATTTTGTAACCAATTTTTTTACAAAGCGTGATTTATTAATAGCGATTTGTTTATTATCATCACCTGCGGATACGGTAAAACGAAATATGCAACGTTATATTATAGAATAATAAATGTACAAAAATTCACATACTAACTATTAAGGGTTATTTTTGACATAGCTATAGTAGTGGTATAGTTGTAACACGAATGGCCCGCCCATTCGTGTTCTCAACCAGGGAAGGACTACGCTCTCACAGAATACCAGCGTAAAATAGCAGCTTAGCGCTACTGTGTTTCGTATGGTAAGTGTAGAGAACCGGAGACCCTTTTTACTGGAAAAGAGGCATTCCATCGCAGTCCGCACGGGTGACAACGCATATGCATTTTGATTATCGTTATAGAGTATTAATATAGATGTCTACCACCACTTACCATCAGGTGGACTATGTGCTCGTTTGTCACCCTTATCCTATAAAAAAAAATATAATGATTTCTTATATTTACGCGAACGTTGCACATTGAACAAAACTGAAGTATTGTTTAATAATATTATTTTGAATACTACATGGTAAGATAGAATACGACAAAAACCACGGAACTAACAACAATTTATCTTTATATATAGCCGTGCCAAATGTTGAATATTAATTACAAAGTGAACTGAATATAATTATTAGAATAACACTTGGATATTGTTAGCACATACATGAATATAATACATAATATTTCAACAATTTTTTAAATATACTTGATATACACGAAATGGTCTACTAAGGTCTAATCTACTAAGGTCGTTGTAAAAACACTATGCCGGAGCCCTCTGCTCCCGCAATATCGCACTGTCGTATCAAACCAAAACGTTTGTCGCTTCTTTCGTTCAATATCCGCGGTTTGCGAAATAACCTCCCAGAGCTTAGGCACTTTCTTCGAGATCGCGAAGCCGACCTCCTCCTCCTTCAGGAGACCCACCTCAGCCCTAAGGTCTCCAAAGGCCTCTCTATCAAAAGTTACTCACGGCGGCGGTACTGCCATTTATTACAAAAAGTCCCTTCATTGCTCCCACATCCCCACTCCGATGCTTACCAGTATGGAAGCCACTATCACTAGATTAGCCATGACTGGATACCAGTCTATCATTATAGCCTCTTGCTATATCCCTAGCGGAACCCTACCCGTTAAGAGTGATTTCGAGGCCATCCTTGCACTAGGCGACTCAGTCATTATGTTTGGAGATTTTAACTCCAAGCATACTGAATGGACCTGCCGCACTACTACCAGTAGTGGCAGGCTGCTGCTCAATATCACTCAGTCTCTCGACTTGACTGTCTACAGCCCCCTCGCTGTCACCCACTATCCCGACATCGTTAACTACGCTCCTGACGTGCTAGACTTTGCTCTAGTTAAAGGAGTCTCCCTCAACCTTAGAGCAATCGAGTCTCTCGATGATCTAGGATCCGACCACCGTCCTGTATCCCTCCTCCTTGGCCATTAGCCACCTCCGACTCCCACTTCCAAAACCTACACCAACTGGAAGGGCTTCAAGAAGTCTCTAGCCTCGGCTATGGACTCTCCGGACCCTCCCATAACCCTCTCTTCCTACGTCCTCGACAGTACTGGGAAAATAGACATCGCGGTGGAAAATTTCACCTCTCTTATAAGATCCTCTCTTAAAGAGAATGAAAACGTTGTCCCGGTTGCTAAAACTAGTCTTCCTCTAGATATTAGCAACCTGCTCAAAGCCAAAAAAGCTGCCCTCCGTAGAGCCGCACGCTATCCCACTCCCTAGTATAGACTCGCGGCCCACTGCCTTCAACGCAAACTCCGTTACCGCCTCAAAGACTTCAGAGACCTCGAAAGGAGCAATCTCACGGAGAAAATCTCTCCCTCTCACACAGCACACTACCAGATGGCGAGAGCCCTCCGGATAGATGCTATCACGCATACTCCCCCTCTATCTCGTCCCGAAGGCTCTATTGCCTTCGAGGACGAAGAAAAGGCTGAGTGCTTCGCCGACAGCGTAGCCGCTCAATGCTCTCCCAGCTCACAACCCACTGACCCCCTACATATCCAACTAGTGGAGGACGATGTCCGTCGCCGGAACTCGCCCCCCACCACCTCTGACCCTATCACTGTGTCCAAAGATGAGATATCATCTACCATCAAAGGACTTAAGCTCAAAAAAGCACCGGGCGTGGATGGCATCTCCAACCAAGCCCTCAAACACTTTCCAGAGCAGGTGATCGCTTTATTGGCCATAATCTTCACCGCCTGCTTCGAATTCAGCTATTTTCCCACCTCTTGGAAAAAGGCAACTGTCATTGGCATTCCCAAGCCAGGCAAACCTCACCATCTTCCCTCCAATCACCGTCCCATCAGCCTCCTCAAGGCCATGGGCAAACTCTTCGAACAAGTTGTTCTCGTGCGCATGAGGCGCCATTTGTTTCCCACAGACGGCGACCCTCTTGTCATCCCTCAACAATTCGGGTTTCGTGCCAAACACTCGTGCCCCCGGCAAGTTCACCGCATAGTGGAATATATCCTCAGCGGTTTTTATCCTCGTCGTCAAAAGACCATCGCGGTCTTTTTCGACATTGCCAAGGCATTCGAAAGAGTCTGGCATGAGGGCTTTATCTACAAATTGTACAACTTAGGCCTCCCTGACCGCCTCGTCCGCCTTGTAGCCTCCTATTTGAAGGATTGTACTTTTCGTTTTAGACACGAAGGCACGCTATCCTCTACTCGTCAAATCAAAGCTCAAGGCTCTGTGTTTGCCCCCCTCCTATATATACTATTCACCAACGACATCCCTATCCCGTCAAATGGTGTTAAACTAGCCCTCTTCTCATATGACACAGCCCTTTACTCTAAAGGCAACTCACTGCCACAGATTCAGAACAAGATCCAAAAGTCAGTTAACGACTTAGAGCTTGGTTCCAAAAATGGCGTATCGACGTAAACCCGGAGAAGAGCTCCGCCGTTTGCTTCGAATATAAACGACGCCGTCTCACCACCACTCCGCCAATCAGAATGTTAGGAACCCCTGTCCCATGGCAAACTACAGCCAAATATTTAGGCGTCACCCTTGATTCAAGGCTCACTTTCGAACCCCATATCAAGAAGGTTACTCGCACCGCACGATTTTACATGGGTAGGCTCAACAGCATGTTGGGCAGACACAGTAAAATGTCCCTCCGCAACAAGCGAACCCTATATAAGGTCTGCATACGACCTGTCATGACCTACGCGGCCCCCATTTTCGCACATGCTAAGCCCAAAGCTATAAATGAACTTCAAATAGTTCAAAATCTATTCTGTCGTAGGGCCACTAACTCGCCCTATTATGTCCGTAATGCCGACATACACCGAGACTTAGAGCTCCCAACAATCCAGCAGTTCCTTAAATCACTCTCCGAGAGATTTTTCAAAGCCTCAGAGTCCCACCCAAATCATCTCATTCATGAGACAGCTGCCTATGCAGCCCCTATCCACACTCGCTATAGTGTGCGCAGACCGAGAAACTCTCTCTCGGACCCCCCCCCCCCCCAACAAGCTTTCGGCTGACCTGAACTGTCTCCTGGCGGCTCAGGCCGTGCATACATAACACATCCCTTAATCTGCCTTAGTTAGGCACTCGTCTAAGCGGCTTTTCGCCGCTTGCGCCCTCCTTTCTGCCAAGGAGGGTCGCGTTCGTATACGGCTTAGAGATCTCTAGTTAGACCGTTAAGCCAGTCCCTAAAAGGTGGGGTTTAGTGGGTAAAAGTCTCCACATAACCACGCAGCCGGCTGCGTGGTATACTATGAGCATTCACCGCCTCCCTCCCACGCTTTCCGGAGGGTTGCCCATATTTGCTTCGGGCGCAAAAAAAAACGAAATGGTATATTTTACAGATGGACATAATGCCGGAGGCAAGGCAATTTTATTTAGTACTAAAAGTTAAAAGAAAGTATTCTATCTGCTCACCTATAATTAAACTTTGGAAACGTAACCTTGCCATCATAAGCCCTACGACAAATCTAATATGCGAAGTAATCTTGGTAATGGCAAGATATTCATATTCAAGTTGGTCCGTTGTTTAACCCGAATGCATTTGCTTTATGACAATGCCTCGTTTCTTTGGCGTTGAAAAATATGAACTTCCTGAGCACAAGCGACATAGAATAATGTCTAGTGGCAACACTGACGGGCAGGAACAATGTCACAACATGGCGACGTATACAAAGTTTCGCTTCGCGCCCTCGCAATCTTCCTAATGAGTGAACCCTTTCACACTTTGGACAAAGCCGGGGTTTCACGGATGATGTGACATGTATTCACTGCGTTTCTTTTTACTGATCCCAAGTAAAATAATTTTATCGCACATTGAAAAAGTATGTGGTTTTGTTTTAAAATTGTAAAGAATAATTTTACGTATTCTTATGAATGGTACTGCAAGAGTAAACTAGAATTAAATAACGAATACTTAAAATTACTATGGTATTTAACTTGACTTTCTGTGGACGTAGGTATGGACCTTTGAGTATTAATGAATACGTCATACGTTACATACGTTAGGATTCGTCCAAAGGTATGGACGAATCCTAACGACGAAAAAAAAACATGCCACATGAGGGTCATTCTCTGTAAGCTGTATATGTGTGTACTGGACGTAATTTTCTAACCGTGAGTTTGCACTGACGCGATTTTCATAAAAATACATGTTTTAAACACTGTTTTCCGTCAATGTATCAAAAAACTTTTGCATGGTCAAAGAACATGTTGTAGTGAAATATGTTTGACATTTTATGGTAAATTACATATTTAACTATATTATATCTTTATAACTACAGAAATTTTGAAATTGAAATGAAATTGAAAACAAATTTGTAGAAATATTGTCATTTTTGTGAGTGCGAACGCCACCATCAACAAAACATGTTGTGTTATTTATTTTATGCGATTTGATTCAAAACATTACGTGTTGGATGTTTCTCAGTGCAAACGTACTGTAAGAGTATACAAGATTTACTTATACAAGTATTATTTAGAAGATCAGCGTATACACATCACGCTTAGCATGCGCTTTGGTGAGTGCAAGAGCGTCCTAGCACTGCTATTCTTTTTCGTCACCGGCCCCTTAAAAGTCCAAAGCTGGGGCTCTCCCGTTATAGGGAGGATTTGTTTTATCGCCATGCTTTGACACGCGGCTTCATATCATAGGTCCCGCAATCTATCCGAAGCATATAGAAAACTTTCTAGCATATCCCATCGCCGCTTCTTTTTTTTTCAAAATAAACGATGATTGAAAGATGGATTTTTACGCCGCTTCAACACGATAATCGCACTGATATAGTGCGCCCTGGTACAGTTGACTGCCTCGTTGGTCTTGTGGTTGTAGTAGCGCGACCGTCCTGGGTTCGAATTCCGGGTTAGGCCAAAAAATCAGTTATTGAGTTTTACGGTCATGAAATTCTCATTAGCTACCCGAAGTCAGGAAGTTGGCGGTGTCTCAGCCCCGTGCCTATGTAACGGTTTCGGTGTCGGTTTACCGTCTCATTGGATTATGAGAGTGTGGGAATAGAGAGTGAACCTGTGCTTGCTCATACACTTGGGCACTGTAATCCTGTCCTGCGCTGATGGCTAGTCTCTGTTGAGGCAGGCCGCCGTGGCCTAAATTCGGTCTGCAGGACATTCTTACAGTGTGCCATAACTTAACTTTTAACTCGATTTATACTTTCCATCATATGACGTAAATATTTTGGGGAAAGAGTTGACATGATTTGTCTTCCTTAACTTAAACTGTCCTCAAGTTACCTATCGATGCCTCCACTGTTGTTCGATGTAAAATAAATTATTCACCACTAAAAATACGATTGAACGCCAAACTATTAACGATTAAAAAGTATGAAATCTGGAAAAAATATGGATCTCAAAAAGCTATAGTGACCATTAATTCTCTTTTTTTTATGGAAGAAGGGGCAAACGAGCATGCGGCTCACCTGATGATAAGTGACTACCGTCGCCCATAAACAATCGCAACACCAAGGGAATTGCAGGTGCGTTGTCGGCCTTTTAGAAAGGAGTAAGCTCTTTTCATGAAGGTCCCTAAGTCGTATCGTTCCGGAAAAGTCGCCGGTGGTAAACAATTCCACAGAGAAAGTTGTACGAGAAAGAAAACTCCTAGTAAAATGCATACTGGTGGACCGCTATACATCCACATGGTGAGGATGGTAACGTGAATTTTGACGCGATGTGCATTCGTGAAATTTGGCGGCTGGAACTAATCCGAACAATTCTTCGGAACACTTCCCATGGTAGATGCGATAGAAAACGCAAAGGGATGCAACATCCCTATGCAGCGCTAGTGACTCGAGCCGATCAGAAAGAACTCGGTCATCGACGATTCGAATCGCTCTGCGCTGGATGCGTTCAAGTGGAAGGAGCTGGCACTTAGGTGCTCCGGCCCAGAGATGAGAACAGTTTCCACACGTGGCCGAACTTGCGCTTTTAAAGTTGCAAGCGATGTGCCGGCATGAAATACTGTCTCACTCTACTGAGCACGCCAAGCTTTTTAGAGGCTAATTTGGTCTTCCCCGCCAACGACCACGAAACTGCACATTATTCGATAGGTCGACGCTGAGTATTCCGATGCTAGCTGAGACAGCAAGGAGAGTGCCTTCAAACAGAGGAGATGCGACAAAGGGGTTCTTTTTAGCGGTTAACGCGCAAACTTGTGCCTTCTGGGGATTAAATTAGACTAGATTTAGTCGCTCCCAATCGACTTTGTTAAGCAAAGATTCGACTTCAGACACAAGTTTGTCCCGGTCACAGTCGGTGTATAAGGCACCAGCGTATCTGCATAGCAATGAATGTTACCAGTTTACAACATATCTTTGATATGCAGAAAAAATAGCGTCGGTGATAGCACGCAGCCTTGTGGAACACCAGCGTTAATGAGCTTGTAATCAGAGCTATTCTGTGATCCAATTGCACAATTTCTCGGGAAGCCCATAGGAAGGGAGCTTCGTCTTTTTTTTGTGAGTTTTGCTTTAGTGCATAGTTTTGGTATTTCAACTTTAATGTGTGTGTTTTTCACCTGCAATTATCGTCATTGATGCACTGTAATTACTACGTACTAGAACTAACACAGACACCAAGACTTGTTTACAACACGTGTTAGAGTCCACGGGCTCTAACTCAATTAATCTGTGTCTGTCTGTACAAGCCTAAAAAGAACGCTTTCTTGCGCACCGAAGTGCTGCGTGAACCACTCTAAAAAAAATGAGGACGAGAAGGGACTTTTTCCCTGTATTATCGATAAAACTATAATTAATTATCAATTGTCACTTGTGGCGACACTTCACTGCGCTCGGGGCCATATTTCGGTAAAATTATAGATTAACTTCTGCTCAGATGTGACACTATGGACGTTGTATTCATAAATGATTTATTTACCTGATACGTTTTAATAGTAAAAGTTGCGCGACGCTACTATCCCCTCGAGCACACGCGACATAGTATAGCGCACATTTTTTGTTTGAAATAGCTGTTTTAGTACGTAGTTACATATTATTACTTCAATGATTATCGCACAGAATTCACTTTTCAACACACGTCACAATTAAGTCCAAAATCCCTTCATTTCTGTACCTACTCATCAAAGCAAGGCAAGCCTCTACACGTGTATCTCTATGCACATCAGTTCATTAGGTCACTCATTTTTCTTGAGTTATTTTTTGGTCATACTAACAACTGTCCGCTAGTTTAAGCTGTCGTCAAAATCGTCCAAGAACTTCGCAATGTTTTTTTTTATTGCATTGGGTGACAAACGAGCACACAGTCCACCTGATGGTAAGTTAATACTGTGGCCCCAAGACATCCACATTTATCTTCAATTAAGAATTAAAATGCCAATGCGTTGTCACCCTGAGAATTAAGATGGAACGCCTCGATTCCAGTAAAAAGGGTCTCCGGTTCTCTATACCCACCATACGACGAAATACAGCAGCGTTAAGCTGCTATTTTACGCTGGTATTCTGTGAGAGCGTGGTCCTTCCCCGGTCGAGCCGACCCATTCGTGCTACAACTGTAAGATAGCTGCAGCGTGGCGTGGCGTGGCGGCCTCACGTATAGATATGTGACATATTAGTATAAAATTACTCTTTCTGTATAACTCAAATAATATTTAATGTAAAAGCAATTCAAATGGTTTGACTTTCAATCAATATAATACACTTTGTTGTTGTTATTCATAAAATGTTTGAATTTAGATTGTAACGGTTTTTTTTAATAAAAAGTTTTAATAACGAATCATTCACTATGCAAATGCATTTTTAGTTTTAATTCATCAAAGTAACCATTCCATGGAAACAGCAACATCATACTTTAACCCCTATTATCTAATCTGAGTAAATTCCACAGCAATTTATTTCTATATAATATGATATTTACTTTATTAACAACGAACACCAAAAAACTATTTAGAATTCGTTGTTTATTACTGTTGCTCACCGGAAATTATATTCCATAGGGCATAGGGTAATTAAGTCGTCATTATTTTAAAACTGTTGTTTTGTAATTAATGACTGAATGAATTTAATATAGCAACTCTTGATTCATAATAAATTGATTTTTTATATAAACGAATTTCTAATGAATAAAATTAATCACTATTTGTTAATTAAGTATATTAAATTAATTTATTTTGACAGTCAAAAATAAAAATAAAACATTCGTAAATAAATTAAGTTACCTATTATACAGGGTTATTTTTCAAAGAGTAGCCAAATTTTGAACTTAAGCTCAAATATATAAATAATGATATATCGTTATTGCAGTTTTTGAAAACAGGAGATAAGCGTTCTATGTTTCTTTGAAATTATTCCAAATTGAATGTGATTTATGGGAAACAACGTTTATGCCTACAGATCGACCCTTACGAATGTGAGCGTGCGCAATAGAATCAGATAAATTTATGCATTACCAATCATTTTTAATTTAAAGGATAAAAATTACAAATGTTTGAGATTTTTTAAATAAATTTTACTTCACCATTTGTCTATATATTCTGAACCTTCTCTCAAAAAGTAAAGTTTTTGTAAAAAAAATCCTGTATACGACCTATCCCTGGGCATGCATTCTCTCATTTCTAAGATGGTTTTAGAGCAAGAGTGTCCCTGTGTCCCCTGCGCTCCTCCCCACAAATCATAGAAACCTCGGAAATATTTTTTCCTCAGACATACAAGTTTCCTCACGGTGTTTTACTTCACCGACGAGAACGTGGTAAATCAGCATTTTTAAAATGCAATTAACAATTTCATTGTAACCGGTGGGTCCTAACCTGAGTTTCTCGCGTAGGTACTGTAAAACTAATGGGGAGCGCTAATTGTAATCGAAACACAAGGCACTGTATTAAATGAAATGAAAGTTATTTTATTCTATTGCACGAAACTTTTGTACAAAAGGCGACAAAAGTAAAAGACACAGCCTATATACGTCCCACTGTTGGGCACAGGCCTCCTCTTTCTGAGAGGATTTTAGGGCAAGGAAGTGTCCGCCGCGCTGCCCCAATGCGTGTTGGAGAACTTCATATATTTTTATTCTTATTTCTCAGACATGCAGGTTTCCTCTCAATGTTTTCCTTCACCGCCGAGCACGTCGTAAATCAGCAAACGGCGAGCTTAATGCTATAATATTGCTTTCTCTACCAGCTAACCTAGGGTAGAACAGAAAGTGTGAGTGTGTTACAGACTTATATCTACTCGTAGTAACAAATGTGTCTATAACTAACTAAGCATACTTAAGTGCTGTAATAAACACAGATAGCAAGTTGACTCAGTCAGGCTACGGATATATTATATTCATATTATTTTCTTTTAAATACGTTTTTGGGCAGGTAGTATTGGCAGGTAAATAGGAAACGTGTTGCAGAGGGAGATATTTGTTCCAGAGGAAGTGACTGTGAATGAATTTAACAAACTCAGAATGTTAGAGAGAAGTAGACATTAATAAACTGTGTGAATAATAGTGATTGATAGAACGCGTGTCGCTACGAAACTGGAATCTTTCTTTTTGATAAAGAGGTGAGAAAGAATCTGAAAGAAATGAAAACAGAGTGGACAGGATTCGGAAATTTCTGCGCTAGTATATTGTCAATCATATATATATATATATATATATATATATATATATATATATATATATATATATATATTTTCGATAGGCTACATTTGTAGATGTAAATTGGTTAATTTTGGTATCCATCCATCCATTAAAGTCTACAAGAATCCACAGGAGGGGGGAGTGGGTTTGCCACAATTTTTTTATTCAGCTTAAGCATTATTGTGATCAGAAAGACGCCGCCGTCCATCTTGTGGTTCAGTTTCGGTTTCTGTCTGTCGACTCTTACGACACCATGGAACGATATGGGGTAGTGGATGTTTTTTTGCACAGTCCACCTGATGGTAAATTGACGCTGTGGCCCTTAGGCACCTACATTTATCCTCGATTAACATCAAAATGCAGATGCGTTGTCGCCCCTGAGGAGTAAGATGGAATGCCTCGTTTCCAGTAAAAAAGGGTCTCCGGATCTCTACAATCACAATACGAAACACAGCAGTATTAAGCTGCTCTTTTACGCTGGCATTCTGTGAGAGCGTGGTTCCACCCCGATCGAGCCAACCCTTTCGTGCTATAACCATAATATAGCTGCATTGTATTGCTCTGTCTGATCGCTATCGGTGCAGCCATTTTAAATATTAGCCCAGTTACTGGGCACAGGCCTCCTCTCATTTCTGAGAGAGTTTTAAGGCAAGAAAATGCCCGCCGCGCTGCCCCAATGCGTGTTGGCAATCTTCACATGTCTTTAAATTATTGTTTATCCTATTTCTCAGACATGCAGGTTTCCTCACGACGTTTTCCTTCACCGCCGAACACGTTGTATATTAGCACAAAAATTGTAATTAACAATTTCATTGGTGCCGGCGGGGGTCGAGCACTTAGCCTCTAAGCTACCACGGATCTGGCTCTAAATCATTGTTCATGTCTTATTAGCATGCAAGGCGTTATTTGCAGCAGTAATAAGGGTCTCCGATTCTCTACACTCATCATGCGAAACACAGCAGCATTAAGCTGCTATTTTACGCCGGTATTCTGTGAGAGCGTGGTCCCACCCCGGTCGAACCGACCCATTCGTGCTGCAACCACAATATCTACCACGTGTAAGTCTATGAGTGGGGCCATGTTCAGCAGTGTACTTTTGATTGGCTGTCATGATGATGATGATTATAATACCTTCTGCCTAGTTGACTGCATCCAACAGTATTCGGAAGAATAAAATGAACCTACCGAGTATCAATCACTGTCATTAATCTTTTGGTAGACATGGTAGTAGCCAGGTACCCAAAAAACTAAAAGCGGTTACCATGAATATGTAATTTTTTTTTTATAGAATAAGGGGTTCTCAGCTCAATAAAAGACAGTTATTTCGATATACAGAAAGGCACTTCAAGTTTTGTTTATACGTATATGTACAGATAGGATCCCCAGTAGATGGTAGTGCCCAGTTATCTTATCTATTTAAAGTTGGATATATTTTAATTTCCATGTGGCCGTTGAAGGAAAAGGGGAGATCTCCCGCCGGGCAAGGTGTTCTGCCCGGGGAGCGGCCAACACTCCGTGTGATAGTTCGGAGATGTTCTATATATGCTGTTTATGATTCGGAATGTTGATAGCGTGATTTAAGCTTCGGTGTGTTTCGCTTGCGGCGCGACAACAGCGCCGCCACATCCTTAGCCACGGAAAAAGATGCTTCCTTGGTAGGAATCGGTGTTATTTTGCTTGGATTCGTGCTTTATCAAAACTGATGTAGTAGGTAATCGTGAACATGTTTACAGACTGTAGACTTCCCAGAGCGTCGGTGGTTCACGTCAGATACGTTCTTCTGCGCAGTTTTTATTGTTTTTTTTTAAATAGGATATATGTGACAAACGAGCACACAGTTATCTGGTAAGTGGATGCTGTAGGTTGTAACCCATAGACAGCGACGTCTATCCCCGTGGGGACTAAGATGGAAAGCCTTATTTCCAGTAAAAGGGGTCTCCGATTCTCTACACTCACCATACGAAACACAGCAGCGTTAAGCTGCTATAATACACTGGTAATCTGTGAGATCGTGGTCCTTCCTCGGTCGAGCCTAGGAAATGTTCTAAATAATTATGACTCGACTTAGTTTAATAATCATTCTACTTCCTGCTTATTTTTACCCGTTAACAAAGCCGTATAAATACAATGCGCTAAAAAAATTTAAGAGTTAAATCACGAACTGACATAATAGTTGCATCATAGTTATCATTACTGTAATAATAAGGACGTTACTTGCTGCGTAAACGCAAGGTGCGGAGGGTGTAATAGGAAGCAGTAGATATACAACGAAAGAAACAAATATATACGTCTATTGTGTGGATCAGAAAGAGACAGCTTAAAGTCACGGGGTTAATCAACAAGACGAATCCAAATAACCACTGTGTGTGAGTTTACACAATTTACATTGCACGCTGAGTAGGTACGTACAGCGACAGTATTTTACTGCTTGCGTAATGAGTATATCCAACGATGAGTTGATTGTTCAACAAATTCGAGCTGTATTGAACAGTGAACACTGACATGTAGCAGTCGCTTGTCTATTAGGTATACTTTTATCTCATACCTGTTTAGTACCTAGGTACTTTAATATTATTAGAAAATACAAATGTAAAGTATTACTGTTACCAGTTATGTACATATCACTCTTACTTAATCGTTAAATATTAAACGTAGTATTATGCTTTGCTAAGCTAAACCACGACGCAATACGGATAATTTTCGAAGTTAACATAATATTTGTATATACAGAGTTAATATATTAGTTATATGTAAACATATTGTATTATTTTTGGTATTTAATTATAGAGTTTACGAGACATAACCGAAATTGAATAAGTGAACAAATAACTACCTGTTGATAAGGGTATAATAGTTTGCGCGGGTTTCCGTTTAATGTGAGGTAATATTTTTTATGCTTGTGCTTGGGTCTCAATAAAGGGTTCAGTTTTTCAATCTACCTACTTTCCTTTAGTTATATATAGGTAACATATCTGTGAAATTATTACATAAATAAGTAATTTAATTTCTTACAAGATCGCAAGCCCATACTTTTTATTTTTATACTCACGTAAAAAATACGGTAAAATTTTATTATTAATTGCTATGGAATTTTCACCAAGTACAAGTTACACACGTAACAGTTTAAGTTGTAATTTAAAACTGAATTTCAATCAAGACTAGTAGGCCCTGTCGATGGAAGCCCCACAGATGCATCCCTCTCTGCATCCCTCCTTCGAGAATATCAACATGCGTAACAAGTAATTACATTATGAAGGAACGATCACGTTGACATTGCGCCATTATCGATCGCAAACTAAATGCCTAGCATCCGGAAACTAACATTTAGTTATTGCACAAACACTGATTATTTTTTGTATGTAGCAAAGAGAAATCTCCATGCGTAGAATATTATTGTGTTTACTATATTAGAAGAAGAAGAGAAGAATGAAATTCAAATGAGGGAATATCACATACGAATCATGTGCTTAACGAATTGTAAATTTGTTAAAATTACACATTTACAATTACAGTTTTTGGTAAAATATGTGTTATATAGGAAATATTATTATAATACACACACTACTTAAATCACCACGGAAGCTCTTGGCTGAGCGCTCGCCGTAAATTTCAAAATACGCGAGCAACCTGGGTTCGATCGACGCTGTCATCCAATGAAGTTGTTAATTGCAGTTATGAGTGATGATTTACCAGTTCACCACGCATCCGGGAGTAAAGTGACACATCGTGGAGAACCTGTATGTTCGAGGAATAATATTTCGAGGGCATCTGAAGTCCGCCAACACGCACTGGGCCAGGGCAGCAAACACGCAAACAGACTGCTCCATAACCCTCTCAGTAACAAGAGCCAAGCGGTAGGAATACAAATAGAAGTCGCATAGAGGCGTGACCTTGTCAACGCTATGATGTGTTGACGAATATCATGCACCATTATGTGATTTAGTTGCGTGGGGAACGTCGTACGTGAATTTATGTTAGTTATTATAAATTTATAATGGTGAATTGCAGCTTAATCAGTTGTAAAAACTCATCAAGGACGTGTAATTCAATTAATAAATACATAAAATTTCATTGGTAAGTAGATTATTTACTAATCAGCATTGTTTTAACTAATATAACCAACTTCATCTACTTGAATACTTTACTATGATATTTACCTTTGTAAACTTTTATTTATTACTTTTCGTACTGCACAATTACCATTACTGCTTTTGTTCTACCGTAATACGTGACGCACGCGACTTTGACAAACTTACCAAGCAATGTAATGTAAAACATTAGATATGATTGTGCATTGCGTATGTTTATAATACGGTAAGATGTGGCAACATCGGTTTCGGAAGTAATCGAGCGCTTATTCATTTCTATTGTCTACTTTATTACTACTTACTACTACATCACTATTATTACTATTTCTGTGGTTGTAACTTTATTTACCTGGGTGTAACTTAGGGTTTAAATTTTTTTGCGCAGAACCCTAATTCTTTTTCTTTAATGACTTTCCAATAGCCTAACTTACTCCCTATAACATCAACTATCTGTCAGTGAAAATCCCATCAAAATCGGTCCAGCCGTCTCAGAGATTAGCCGGAACAAATAAACAGACAGACAAAAATTTAAAAAAATGTGTTTTTGTTATAAGCTTATAAGTACCATATATACTTTTATATGCATTTAGTAAAAAGCTTTTATTTTGACATTACAAACAGACACTTCAACTCTATGTCTTTGTATAGAAAAGCTTTTTCTAAAAATTGATGTTTATTTATCATTTATTTAGTCTTTTAATTACCACATACCATAAATTACTGTTACATAATTTAATATTGTATTCACACGATAATTGTAATTGTTACCGAGATTTTGACATTGATGTGCACTTTAATTTTGAAAGGATAATAATCTAATTTAATTTTAATTGTATAAATATATATAAATGTAATAACTATTTATTAATGCAATAGTAATAGGTTAATTATTATTTATTGATTAAATATGTCATAAGTCATAACCCGTCTTTATATTTTTGTATAAACTATGAAATGCAAAAATCAATTCCAACTTAGCGACATGTGTGCAGCAGATCTATAAGTAATCTATAACCCCTTCGCCTTGGCTAAAATCAATTAATTGTATTGTATAGCATTGTATCTAATCCGGCGGCGGTGAATGCGACAGATGGAAGCAACGCGACGGGAGGGACTGTTGGTGAAAATTCATAGATCTCCCTCTGTGAGAGCCCTTTGCATTTGCGCAAACTGCTAGTTTTGAGCCGCATCTGTCCACTTGCTGCACTTATAGAACATAGTGACGAGCAGTGTAGTGCGATATATCGATATCTAAGTTTATGAATAGAATTTAAACTTACAATTTTTACTTGCTGAGTTAAAAAAATTAAAAATTGAAAGTTGATTTCATTTTCTCCCCTCACGATCGCCATCTTTCTTCCACCGAAAATATTATGAAAAACTAGAATATTATGAAAAATAATTACATTAGATATTAATAAGACGTCTTATTATTTTACATATTGTACGTTATAAAATACATAAACATAAAATTTGCTCATCTTATTCACTGATACATGAACTAATAGTTTTAAAGTATTTGTATGACCTAAAATAATTGTTACGTATCTGGATCTTCGCCCATGTGAAATGTATGTATGTAAACTGCCCCTACGATACTGGAGAAAGTCCTAGTGTGGCTGTAACGTTTTTAAAAATAAGGAAATTAAATTTAAAAAAAACGAAATGTTTTTAAAGAAAAATAAAGAATAACAAGTATAGATCTAAGTCTGCGAATCAGGGCTAAAAATTATTAAACGAAATGACAAAAAAAATTAGCCGCATAAGATTATTAAACAGCTCATTAAAGTTAATTTGGATTACGTTTGGCGATGACTTAACATGAATATTAGTTTACTTTATTGAATATATGTATGTAAAAAAAAAAACAAAAAAAATGATAAACAATTCAATAGGTACTTAATTATAAAGTAAGTAGGTTTATCACTAAAAAGTAGGTATGTACTCGTATATATACTTAATACTTATATATTTATAATGCGTTAATATATAAGTATAACATATCACTTTCACAAAAAAAATTAACATTATTAATTATACTTATAAACTAAACTGTGTTTCGTTGGAATCGGTATCTTTAATCAGGGATCTAGGATTGTATTTAGACTCTAAACTACACTTTGATGAACACGTAACGCACATAACCAATAAAGCCTTTCAGCTTTATCGTTTTGTTATGCGGACATGTTCTTCCTTCAAGCATCCCACCACATTTTTAACTTTATATAAATCTCTAATAAGATCACAGGTTGAATATGCATCAGTTATATGGAGTCCAATATACAGTAAATATGGTTTACAGTTGGAGCGTGTTCAACGAAAATTTTTAAAATCTACATTGTACAAATGCTTTAAAAGTAATTATAATGAATGTTATGAACTTTTACTAAGAAAATTTTGTGTTCTTTCTTTAGAATCGAGAAGGATGCTCTTGGATCAAACTTTGCTTTACAAAATCTGCCATAACGAATTTGATTGTAATGAACTCCCCAATCAAATATACATTTGTATACCTAGTCGCTCGAATCGTATACGTGAGCTACATTCACATCAAATTTTCGCTCCAAAACCAAGTAAAATAAATGCAGGTGCACGTGCACCTCTAAATCGTATAATGGAATTATACAACAACAAATTTAATGACATAGATATCTTTGGATTAACTTCTTCTAGATATAAAGAAGCTGTGTATGAGGTTCTATCTGAATTTGATGCAAGTTAATGTAATTGCTTATTTAGGTTAAATTTAATTTTTCACAACTGTGTATTATCTATATATTATGTGTATGTGCGTGTATGAATATGTTTGTATATATCTGTGTATGTATATGCGTGCACATGTACATGCATATGTGTAAATTAGTTTGTTTTTCTCTGTATTTATTGGTGAACGGGTCGTTTTTAATAGAACATTATATTTTAATTTTTAATTGTTACGTACACAGACCCAGTGGTAATATGTGGATAACGGTGTTGATTGTACGATTATTAAGCTTAAATATAGTATTTTGTTTAATAATAAGATTATATTGTACAATTGTTTGTTACTCCTAATAAAGAGAAAAAAAAGTACCGTGTAGTGGGGGTGTAAGGATATCCCCTACCCCATATCATCCCGTGGGAGTCGTAAGAGGTGACAGGAGGAAACAAATCGGGAGATGGGCAGCACCGTCTTCCTAATAACGTTTAAAAATAAAAAAAAACTGCGTTTGCCAACCCGCTTGTCAAGCGTGGCAACTATGGCAAATAGCCTACCTACGAGGCGAGGTAATCTATGGGGGAGGCCTATGTTCAGCAGTGGACTTTAATAGGCTGTAACGGTAATATATAAGTATACTGTGACCTCGAACCTGCACGCCAAGCGTGGTGAATACGGTTTATCCTCGCTGTAATAGGGGAGGTCCATATCCAACAGTAAACTGTTTTTACAGGCAGACTGATGAGATACGATGAGACACAAATATATAATTAAGGAAATGAAATAATCAAGGAAGTTATTTGAATACAATCGACTAAAATTAATAACTTATAGCGTAAATGATTTCCATCTATGTATAATTAGCAAAACTATTCCAACACCCACTTACAATCATGACGTGATTAGTTAACAAATAAAATCGATCAAAGTACAGTCACTTCCTGAAAATAACAGTTTTGCAAACAACAGCGGAACTGGCATTGTTTCTTACCGAGAACAGTACGCGCTTGAGACATTACAGCGGACTCACGCTTCCTGTTTCCAATGAGAATATAAACATGAGCTCTTTGTTTAGTACAAGCTATTTTGCGGTGGGCGATTCGGATGCTTGCGACACTGCACATAATTGTAATAAAAACAATCTACATAAGTCGTTTTCAAATAGAACATATCGATAGTATTGACCAAAATAAAATTATATCAACTAGACTAGAGTAATCGGACGCTGCACTATGTCCCTTCCCGAGATAAAGCCGCCCTAACATTCGAACAAGTGGCTCACGCACACAAACTCGTAATCAGGAAGTACAATGGAGATTAAAAAGACTTGACACACACGGCGTTAATGTAATAATATTCGTGTACACACACAGAGATGAATATAATGTAGCGTACGCACACAAAGGGAGAATTTAAATAAAGCATCTCGCGCGTTGTACCAGGAAGTAGCTGCTCACTAACACATAGACAGCTACGATATGAAGTTTGTTGTGGCGGTGGCGCTCGCGCATACTTGCTTGTGTGTCGACTACGCGTGGGAGCGGGGCGCACATGGCCCGATTGGGACATGCTAAGCGAGCCCCTTGACAATTCACTTTTTATGACACAAATATAACATGTGACATTATTTCATTTCAAAATAAGAGTAATTAACGAAGATTGTTAGAATAAAAATATTAATTACTTTGCATTTGCAACCTTCCGCTAACTAAATACAATGATGTGTCTTACCTGGATTGAAGAGCAGCGCCCGCCCTCCCTCAATTGCATGCACTAACTCCGTCACCACTAGTCCCAGAACAACTCCCAACACCACTGCTCCCGGCACCACTACTTCCAACACCACTATTCCAGGTAAGACACACCATCGACGATAATACGATTATACGACACGTCCTCAGGTGATGTAGACTCTACGGCGGCTGACCGCTAAGATCAGCCGCCGTAGATTTAGTGCATGCAATTGAGGGAGGGCGGGAGGTGCTCTTCAATCCAGGTAAGACACATCATTGTATTTAGTTAGCGGAAGGTTGCAAAGTAATTAATATTTTTATTGTAATGGATTTCAGCAAAGTAACGCCTGATTCTATCAATTATCGAAGAAATTTAGATTGATGAATGTTTAATTTATCAATTAAACATTTTTGCAACCACAACATAGCTTAAACCTACCTATACTAATAAAGGTAAGTAAAATAATGAAAAATATAAGTATAAAATAAGTGAAATTCGGACAAACAGTTTATAATAAAATGAAATTATAATTTCCATTAGAAAATATACCTACCTATCCGTAGATATCATCGACAAAAAAGCTGTTAAAAATAAAACAAAATTAAATATCACATTATATATTGCGTAGTGGATGGAATACATCATGCGAGCATGTGTGTCTCTCCCAATACGGGTGCATTCCCAATCCGGTTTTTTTTTGATCGTGTTGATCCCAAATCAACGGAGGGGTCGCTTTGTCATGACACTTGAGCGCACAGAAACTCGCCTGGGGGTTGGTTGTTAGAATTAAACATTTCTCTCATTCCCTCGAAATTTTGGGTTTGATTGCATTTAATAAGGTACATGAAGATAATATGGGTCACCTTAAGCTTTCCGCCCTATAAAATCAAAACTAGGAGGAAAACAGAGACAAAAACTCAAAGTCGTTTACTTATGACTTATATATTAAGAAAAAATAGCAAACAAGCTTTGGGAATACTTAGGAACACTTCGAAACTAACTTCACTACACAATACTAAAATCGACTAAAATATTTACTATAATGTCAACTGTCAAAATGGCGTCGATAAAACAGAGCCCCTTTATTATTTGAAAAATCTATTATATCACAAAGCTATAGATCTATGCTATGCAAACAAGGCTGTAGTTTGTGAGTTATAAGAAAGTGACCATATTAACGGGATGATTGGAAAAATATTTTTGTTTTGACACACAGGGCACCAGAACACAGAAACAAATTTAAAAAAAAGCAATTTTGAAGAACGAAGTTTCAAGAAAAGGAATTTTACGAGTATTGCAGATGTCAAGCTTGAAAAGAAAATATTTCGATCTGCATATTACGACCAAAGATAGACCCAATGTTACTTAATCGCCTTTTAGATAATAGACATCAGCATATCTGATGACACATCAATCAAATACCGACACATTCAACAAGAAACAAGTAACTATCAGTACGTTTGTTCTTCACCTCACCCGTTGCAGCGTACTTTTCTGATTTAACATTATTTTGTGTATATTTTCCTCAATTACTATATTATGCCATATACACGTATTGGCTGAGTTCCTAGTAACAACTCAAAATCATAAAAATCCGCGATTGCTAACCCGCCTGCCAAGGTGGCCACTGTGGCAAAATCCCCCAATGAGCCTTGGTCTATTTTTGGCAGTGGACAGTATATGCGGTAATGGATGATTGCTATCTGTTTAAGAAACTTATATTTAAGAATCATTTAAGAAAAACGAATCGAATTTTTTAAAATAACATCGATTTTTACTTTTAATATGACCTTAACATCAGCAGACTGGTTTGATATTTACATACACAACATACAGCATTTTTACAAAACATACCACATTAGGGAATATACTTCCTGACCAAGACGACTTAAGGGCCTTCAAGAAAAGGCTATTTTTTATTGTTCGGAAACGCACCTGCATTTAATTCCTCGGGTGTTGCGGTTATTCATAGATTGTTCATGGTCACCTCCTATACAGCTGAGCTGCATTTACTCGTTTGCTGTAATCTTCAATCATTGATTTATATATTCTTCAATAAAAACCGCACCTACTGATCTCGCTATACTTTACGTATTGGTGAGAAGCGGTGAGAGTAGAGCCGGGACTTAGTCTCGTCTCGAGCCGACTATTATTCTAGATTAATTTTAAACCATTAAAAATTAAGCCATGGTAACTCAAGTACTGAATGCTCACTATTTTCCTCCTGAGCAAATTTCGGTCACGGCGGCAGTCTCAATGGAATCCTAGCGACCTGTGCAGGACAGAATTATAGTGCCTAGTGAGTGTATACGCAATGCATCCTTACACTTGACCGCATCCAGCGCAGAGCGTCTCGAATCGTCGACTACCGAGTGCTTTCCGATCGGTTCGATTCACTGGCACTGCGAAGAGATGTTGCATCTCTTCTCTATCACGGGGAGTGCTCTGAGGAATTGTTCGGATTAATCCCAGCCGCCAAATTTCATGAACGCACTACGCGGCAAACGACCCGATACCATCCACACCATCTGGATGCTCGGCGGTCCAACATTGTACGTTTCACAAGGAGTTTCCTTCCGCGTACGACCTCTCTGTAGAACAATTTACCACTGGCGATTTTTCCAGACCGATACGACCTGAGGACCATCCAACCATCCAACCATCCGCTAAATTAAATAAAATGATGTGTCTTCCCTAGTTTGAAGAGCACCTCCCGCCCTCCCTCAATTGCGTGCACTAATCCCGTCACCACCAATCCGAGCAACACTATTCCCAACGCCACTACTCCCAACACCACTATTCTAGGAAAGACACACCATCGACGATAATACGAAACGTGTTTAGCCTCTAGACGAGGCATCTTCAGGTGATGTTGACTCTAAGGCGGCTGACCGCTAAGATGCACTTAGCAAAGCAAGTAACGTTTCCGCAAAGTAACGCCTGATTCTATCAATTAGCTTACTCCTTTCTAAAGGGCCGGCCGGTGTTGCGGTTGGTCATGGGCTGCGACTAAGCTATTCCTCCACTCTTAGCTCAGTGGGACGGTTATCCGATACGACTGGAGAGCTAACCGCAGTACCAACGGCTTTACGTGCTGTCAGAGATACGGGGTTTAGTCAGGGTACTGAGAATTTCTTAACAGCGCAGATTTCGGTTCAACCCAGGATTCGAATGCGGAACCTCATGAATAGCAACCGCGTTTACTGGCTAATAATAAAAACTTCACGTGACGTGTAAGGATATTCAATTACTTTAATAATTTTCCGTTGCGTGACCGAATGTAGGCGCGTGGTGGTGTATCTACTGAGGTCGACGGAAGTGGACGATTTCTTTGTACACCATAATTAGCCTCTAAAAGCGGAAAGTCACATACAAATAATTTTGTTATCATCACCAAATCACCTTTTGAAGGTTTCTTAAAGATCCTGGATTTTAACATGACAAATGCCATGCTAGCAAAAATGAAAAAGATTCTAAAAATAGGGGATTTTGTTCTAGTACCAGAACTGCTAAAAACCGATTGGTTTATGTATAATAACCGTAATTCCCTTATTTTACCGGTAAACGAGCGGAAAAAGTACTAACAAGCTAGTTTTTATTGAGTGAGAGTCATAAATTTATATAATTTCGGTAAAAAGACATCATGCATGCAGTAATAAATGACTTCTTTTAGCAGTAATAAATGAAATCCTTATTTTACACGAGGAAATGCCATACCCGCCTTGCAGGAACAAGGACGAGTTATGTGGGACTAGCACCGACTAAAACCCATGGTCCCAAACCAACCACGCAACATGCAACACTACCACAACACATCCGTAGCCCCATCAGAGCCGACCCATGGCAGTTGGCAGCCGCTCCCCCTTCCCGACCCAGGTAAGTCGAACTGGGTTCACAATGCGTACCTTCCTCCACGGCCTCTAATTTAACCTGCGCAACGGACCCCCCCCCCCCCCTCCCCCGAGTCCGATACACGGAAGCCATGGGGCCGACACCGCAAGGAGAGGATAGGCCGTAGGATAGATAGTAGGATTTCATACATGGTAGAGCCAGGCTGCAGTTATATTAGTAGTATAATTGTAGCACGAATGGCTTGGCTGGACCGGGGAAGGACCACGCTCTCACAGAATACCAGCGTAAAATAGTGCGTAATATTGCTGTGTTTCGTATGGTGAGTGTAGAGAACCGGAGATCTTTTTACTGGAAACGAGGCATACATCTTAGTCCTCACGGGTGACAACGCATCTGCATTTTGATTTGTAATCGAGGATAGATGTAGATGTCTATGGGCTGCAACAACCACTTACCATCAGGTGGACTGTGGGCTAGTTTGTCACCCCATCCTGTAAAAAAAAAGGATAGGATTTGAACGTCCGTGATCATACCTTAATATTTTTTTTACACCAACCAGCCCGTTTTTTGGTCTAGGGTGAGATCATGAACAATTCGGCGGCAACAAAGTTTTCCAACATTTTGATGTAACGTTTTTATCTGGCTTACCCAAATGTCATCGAATCTCCTCATAGGTGATACGCCGATTTTTTTTAAGTTAGTCGCCTGACATTCCTTAATGATCGCAATTGAGGGTCAATCTTCACGAATTAAATCATGGCCACGACCAAATTTTGCGTGTTTTGGTGCTCGAAAGAGGTGTTTTGTTTTCTTCCAACAAACTGAAAACAGGCTGTGCAATCTTGCGAAAAGAGTGAACTTTTAAAAGCATAAAAAATCATCTCCCTAATATCTGTCTGCGTTAATTCTATTTTTGCTACGGATAACTTCAACTTGTGGTAAAAACAATTGACCAGCGACTTCCTCGCAAAAAAATAATTTAAATTAATATAGTAGGCGATATTAAATGTATATATAGGTAGATATTGAATCTGTATATTGGTACAATATCGTAAATCGAATATCGGCCTGACCCGAACCTAGATATCGGGCAAAACTCTATATTCCTCGATGTTGCGCATTCGAGCAGTGATGATCGATGAAGATATCTTATCGAACCGAATAAGCGTTGACTTTATTCTATTGTACTTTTTTCTGTAAGTTATATTTATATAGTATATATTAATCAAAAGACAGAAATTGTGTTACGAATATTATGATAACAATGGAAACTATTTTCCGTCACACGGTATTAGTAGTGTTTGGGCATTTCCCTTCTGTTTAGAAAATCATATTACGATATCAAGTGTACCATATTTATATATATATATATATATATAGGTTTTTGCTCATAATATGATATACGAAAACTTAGCATCGTTCATAGTTTAATATCATATTTAGTTTAATAAAATATAATGTTTTGAAATACCGATATATTAATTACAGTTTTTTTTCAATAGCATTGGCTGACAAACGATCACACAGTCCAGCTGTTCGTACGTGAATGCTGCGGCCCATAGACATCCACATTTATCCTCAACTAAGGATCAAAATTCAAATGCGTGGTGAGGACTAACATGGAATGCCTCGATTCCAGTAAAAAGGGTCTCCGGTTCTCTACACTCACCATACGAAACGCAGTAGCATTACGCTGCTATTTTACGCTGGTATTTTGTGAGAGCGATATCCTGCCTCGGTTGACCCATTTGTACTACAAATAATATGGCTGCAGCGGGGCTCTGCTACTAGCAAGTGTTTCTATGTGATATTCAGAACAAGCGATATTAACATATTACCCACTCCTATACATGAGATTTTTATGTTTAAAAAAATATATAAAATTCGTATAACAAACATTTATGTGCGGCCAAGAGCGCAGAACTTAAAATAAAGGTATAATACTCGTAGAATAAATAAAGGTAAAATAACTTTTAAATAACGCTGAAATCTGAAAAATGTTTATAACACAAAAAGTATATAATAGTTTCCCCTTTACAAATTTATTATGTATAATATTTATAACCACATCGGTATGTGGTTGTAAATATGGCGTGAAAATTTGTGATTGTGAATATTTGATAGTTATAAAAATATGTTCCCTCCGTTTCCGTGATATAAGTAATCCGTAACCACAGAAATCTAAATAATAAAGTTGCCTTATTATTTAGATTTCTGTGTCCGTAACAATGATATCCGTAGTATATCCAGAGTAACCGACATAACCCATTGGATTAGTAAGTTGAAGTGGAAATTGGCCGGCTATGTAACCTTACGAACCGAAAAACGATGGGAAAGAAAAGGCCTCTACTCTACTCGTGATAAATGATAATGATGATTGATGTTAATGATTTTTTTTCAAGCTGTCCGGAATCAATGTATGTGATACATTCAGTCTGCACACTTTCTGAACATTTACCGTATCGGCGATCACTCCCGCCATTTCATTATTACAGACTTGATAGTCTGCAAATATTGTATAAAGAAGACTAGTTTCTTCCAAGAAATTGAAATTAAAAAAAAGACTTTGTACGTAGTAGAGCCACGTTATAGCTATGTTATAGCTGTATCACGAACGGGTTGGCTCGACCGGGGTAGGACTACGCTCTCACAGCGAGAAATAGCAGCTTAACTCTGCTCTGGTTCGTATGGTGAGTGTAGAAAACCGGACATCTTTTTACTGTAAACGAGGCATTCCATCTCAGTCCTCATGGGTGACAACGCATCTGCATTTTAATTCTTAATCGAGGAAAAATGTAGATGTCTATGGGCCACAGCTTCCGCTTAAAAAAATGGTATGAAAATCACAATCGGCACTTTCCATTATAACAAAATTCAAAACCAGTCATAAAGGAGCTAACAGTATCTCAAAGTCTTGCCGTAGACTTTAAGATACTGTTAGCTCCTTTTGCGTAGAACAGAACACAAATTAATTATGAGCTAAAGATAACCCGGTTTAACTTAACTATTACATCATAAGCCGCCGATAGTAATGTTATTTAAATGTAGTAGAATCCATAAAAAATATTTTTCAATGGTCTAATTTAATTAAAACATTTTTTATTTAAAAAAGATTTAATTCATATTTCCGGAGTACTTATTTAAACTTGAGTTACTATACCGGTTTCAAGATTTAAATTAGAATTATTCACAAAAATCCAAATATTTCAATACCAGCATCATCATTTAAAAATGTGTTACACATCCAATTACTTTAAACTTACACAATTTAAAATTAAAAAAAAATGAGCGAAAGAGTTGTATGGTGGAAGAAATCGCTTCCAGAGAGATAAGACCGCCTGTTGTACTTTCTATATATATATATATATATATATATATATATATATATATATATATACATTTTGCTTCGTTTTAATGTGTGATTGATGTTTAATAAAAATATATTTATTATTAATTGATATCATTCTTGTGTGTGTGTTGATGAAGATTTGCCAAAATGATTAAATGATTATCTAATGTTTCGATTGAGAAACTTGCAGATGAATTCACAAATTTTAGCCCTTTCGGTCCCAGTACTCACAATTGTGACGGTGACTTTGTCAATTTTTATAAAATTAAACAATCGTCATGAGCTGACGGGGACAGCGTCGCACGATCGTGCGTATAGTTCAGTTTACTATGACAAAGAGCAGTGGAATTAAATTAAAATAATTTTGACTCAGTCGCCATTCGTCGCCTAGCAACAAGCATGTGTTATGCGCCAAAATTAAACATACCTGTTTGTCACGTAAAAGTAAGTAAAACCTATATTGTTATTGCAATTATTCGTTTTAAAAAAGCTAAATTCTCGATAAATTATGTTTTTATTCGTCCTTTCGCGTTTTTAGTTTGTCTTTTTCGAGGTTACTTTTAGATGTCACAATCGTGAGGGTTCGGGCCCAACGTTGGTCAGATTAGTGATTATTTATACCAATTATTTTATGTTAAAAACTCTCTTTTTTACTTTTCAGCCTATTTGATTAATCGTTATGAATAGAAATAACTTGGCTTTTGACTCTGATGCTATAATGGACCAACTCGCTGACTCGGATTTGGGCGAGGACTTTGATGACTATAATGATTGGTATCCACCTGGTGAGCTACTTAGTTCTAACTCGGATGACGAAGACGAGCAAGAAGCAAGAGTTTCAACAGTAGCAAGTCCATCATTGTCGAATAAATGGACTCGCAGACGATTCGTCGGTAAACCCATGCCTACACACTGATATCGGAGCCAACGGAAGAGGTACTTACTCCAAGTGAATACTTTGATAGGTACTTTACTGAAGAAATTTACGAATTATTAGTATTAACTGGTTCAACTGCTATTCGAGCCCAGCCATTGCATAAGGTCCAGCGTTACAATAAAATTACAAAATCGTACATCAAAGTAACTTGCCCTGATATGATAAAAAAATACAACAAACACATGGGAGGTCTAAACGTCAGCGACCAAATGATGGAGGTCTACAGATCACGGCATAAAACTCGCAAATGGCCAATCAAGTTAATAATGCATTTGTTCGACTTGGCCATGGTGAAATCGTGGTACGAGTATCGCCAATCATGTGACAGAAATAAAGTCAAGAACTCTGATATCATGGATTTTCTGGACTTTAAAAATACGTATCTTATTTTCTACTTGGCGGTTCAACGAGAAAACCCACCCGAAAAGAATTCGAAGAAATCGCAGAGATGCCTTCAACATCCCACTATCAACCTGCATCTATTCCAACTATAGATAAACATCTCGTTGGGTATAATCATTGGTCCGTATGTGATTGCCTAAAAGCTCTCGCTGTTACCGAGTGACAGGTTGTACAAGCCGTTCAAAAGTAAGATACACAATATGCAATGTTTATCTTTATAGTACTAAAGATAATTTTTTTTAATATTTTTCTCAAGTCTTTTCCTTCTAGTAATTATAAACTGATGATCTCGATTGTGTGCCTTGTTCCTACTTCTTAATTTTTTATTATATCAAAATACGCAAAAATATAGGTTAAAGAAGCGTTATATTTTTGTTACTTATTAACAATAAGAAATTAAGTTAATTTTGATTACAAAATAAATAATTATTCCTAATTTTTTCTTTTATTTGAATACTGTAATTACCCTCACGATCGTGAGGGTAGCTCTAGTTGGGCCCGACGTAGTACGATCGTGAGTATCGTGGAAAACAGTTTTCCCATTTTCTTAGATTTTTTTAGACCCCATATTTGTAATGTACGCATGTTACTTGCCCTAAACCAGTTCTATAATATTCGTTAGGTAGCGCCGTCACGGCACGGGTCTGAAAGGGTTAGAACTTTAGTAATACACTTCACTCTAACTTAAACATAATTCTTTTATCGATCTGCAAGTCTACAACTATTTATTAATAAAGGATGATCTGATACCTTTATTATTTTATCGTAGATTATTTTAATGTACTTAAAAACTCTTGTAATACTATTTTAAATTTAGGGTGTAATAATCACCGACCACACGTATAATAACGCAATTTTAGTAAAAATGAGAGTTTCAGCGTGATAATATTATTGATTTAATGGATGGAGTACTAAGTGCGAACATTCTGTAAGCACAAACGATCGTATTCGGAAGAACAACAATTACCCAACAGTATCGACAATATAACATTAGCAAGGCTGGTTCGCAAGCAGTATGGCGCAAGTTTTTGATGACATCGTTGCCTAGTTTTGAGTGGCACCGAATTATGTAACGAGAGAATAACGGCTGAATCGAGGTCGCGTTCTACGCTCGAACATTCGGAAGTGCGTTACATTTCAAACTGACGATAAATTTGTAAATTTGATTACGGTGTATTGATTAATGACTTTCAAATTACTAGATCGTAGAACTTGTTTTCTACCTAGGGACCTGTCTAGGCAGGTTTTTTATAGGATAGGGTGACAAGCGAGCCACAGTCCACCTATATCCACGATTACGAATCAAAATGCAGATGCGTTGTTACCCGTGAGGACTAAGATGGAATGCCAGTAGTTAGTTAGTACCAGTTCTGGCTTACTGATTCAGAAGTGGTACAACGTTCGTCGAGACTCACGACCCTAAAAAAAAAAGGTTTTGGCATGCTCTGATCACGAATCCGTTTTTGCGTAGAATGCACGGTTCCGGAGATGTGCAGATCAATTAACTCTTATCTAATTGATATCCGATGAGCATCCACCGTCATTAGCGCCCCATTGTTATTTATCTATTGTTCATTGAATACCGTCATTATCTATTCTTCCTCAGCGTTATCAGTGCTATTGTATTATACTCCTTTGTTCCTATCTACAAATTTAATCTGAATCATCAATAAAACACATTACCTAATTTTGTTAAATTTTTTATTTATAAAATACAAAATCTTATTACTTATCAATAAAATAGGAGCGAAACATCTCATTCACGAAAATATCGTTGTACAATGTGTTCTCTGTAAATATACTCGTAAAACTATGCATTGAACATCCCTGAAACTTATATAGCAAATACATTAAGCAATATTCGTCACAAACTGAAGTCCACTTATTCTGAATCCTATCAACATACCAGTTCCACCTTTTACAATTCCTTTTTAAAAACTCTAGATGATATCGTACAGGTGCTCGTCAGTATGAATCAAAATATTGACCGACGTCATTCGTATCGATATATAAAGCTACCCAATGTGACCCTGGTTTATCATCTGTTGGGTACAGAATTGCATATTACCTAGTCAGGTCATAAATTCTATCACATGTTTAATATAAAATAATTGAAACTAGTTTATTCATTATGTAACCATTTATATACCAAAATGAACTTAACAAAACATATATTCTTATGACACTATAGTTTATTCAAAATGACCTCCGTGATTTTAAATACAGGCCTTCAATCTGCGCGGCCAGTCGTCTATCGCAGCACGGACGAGGTCCATGACAATATCGGCGGCTGCCTTAATCAAGGATGTCTTGAATGACTCCAAATTGGGATGAGGCTTTGAGCACGCCTTTTCCTCCAAGTGTTGCCATATCTTGTAATCTAACGGATTCAAATCTGGACTGGAGGAGGGTCAGTCTTCGTGCCGGATGAAGTCGATTTCACGCGCCGCCAGCCAGTCTTGTGTGATCTTCGCTCTATGAGCTGACGCCGAATCTTGTTGGAATACCCAGTACCTGTTATTGAACATGGTATGATAAACAGGTTACACAAGGTTCGTCAGGACTGTATTTTGATACACAACTGCATTCGTTTTTACACCTTTCTCACAAAAATGTACCTCTGTTAAGCCCCAAAAAGAAACTCCCAACCATACCATGAGCGAGGATAGAAAATGACCTCGTTGGACACGCGGAATACGGTTGCTCACTTCTTCACTACTGTGTGCATACACCTTATCATTTTGTTTGTTGTAGCTCTCTTCTACGGTAAAAATTTTTTCATCCGAAAAAAGAATTTCCCGATATTTTTTTCCAGCGTACCGCTTCAACAAAGCGTGGCATCTCTTCAGTCTCAGGTCCATTAGACGAGCATTCAAACGATGTCCTGTTTTTCTTCGATATGCCCGAAGCCCTAAGTCTTCATTTAACACCCTTTTCACCGTGGTTCTGCTTAACCCCATCTGAAGGGCCAGCAGTTTCTGCTTACGTTTGGGATTTCTTTGTATTCGCGCCTTCACAGCTTTTATCACTGCTGGAGTCCTAACAGACCGAGGGCGACCACTTCTTGACCTGTCATCTACACTAGAGTCTTCATTGTATCTTTTGATGGTACTATAAACGAATCTTTTGGTTATATTCAAATTTTTCAGTATGTCAAAAATTTGAATTGGCGCGTAACCGCAACGATGCAACGCAATAACTGCAACACGGTCTTCTTTAAGCGTCCACTCCATATTTAAAAATGAGTAAAATTTTAAAAGTATACGGTTTTATTTTCATGAACAATTCGAAATTGAATTCAATAAACTTTTTTGTGGCCAGCATTCTAAAAGAAAAGTTTTTACTGTGTGACAATACTTATGAACTGACTAGCTATATACGTTGGTACGTGGGTGTACGTGGGCAGTCTATTGGCAGCATAAACATTATTTTCTAGACTGGGGTGAATGTTTTTCAGATGTTGTTGTACATCTAGTGTATCCATGATATTACTGCTATTAGTAGATTATTACAATACAATCTACTCAATGACTGACATGGGAATGATCAATTACAGTGATTTCTAAATATTAAATTGCATTATTTTGTGTTATACAAAATGTATTTGAGTCACCAATACACTGAACAAGACGCAACAGGAAGTAATGCTGAGATAAGCAACAGAATGTGAGATAATCTTGTTGACGCATAAAGTTACTATCAATTCCACTGTAGAAATTTTTTAGATTAGAATTATTACTTACTGGTACTATATAAGACCAAGCAAGTGCAGTCATGGAGTTATTCTATGGTCGTTTGACCGCAGTGGATCTATCAATACTACATTTGTGTTACTTCAACGCATCAAAGGCCATGGATGTTTACTTTTCTTTCCGTTATTTTCTTGCGTGTGTATGATTTAGTGTTAACAAATTATATTTAAATATTGTGTGTGTTACGGCTTGAATGTTTCGCAATGTGTTTCGTGGGTGGTTTTGTGAACCAGAGAACAACCAGACCAAGGGCTGGCTAACCCGATGATCCCAACCGGGAAGTAAACGAAAATAGCTTTAGAACTGGGTAGATAAGGTAAGGATACTCACAAGACTGGAGCACTCATCGTGGTTATGGTGAAGTCTGTATATTTAGGCTGAAGTTCTCGTGTATACACAGATACCACACTGCACTTCGAATGTATATGGACACGAGCAATTGCACGATAGTCTTGCAACTTATTTATGGGTTATTTTTAAACGAGCGGTAACGAACACGTTTTATGCGTGCGCGGCCATCTTAGGATAGGAAACACTTAGGAAAAGGATGTTATATCGGGACTGTTCCGAAGCCACAACATTCCCTCCCACCTGAAATCACCTAGGGATTTCACAAGACAACCATCGACCCGGCAGCTCTCCAGGTCCCCAGTTGCTCATAGAATATAAATTAATATAAACTAAATAGATATCTGAGCTAAGTTGTGCATTGATAACCTTAACTAAACTACAAAGGAAAATCAAACTTAGTTAATTTAATTTTAAAATTAGAACTTACAATCTAGCTTAATAAAACAATAAAAATAAGATTCAATCAAGAGGAAGAGGGCAGACTTTGACTACTGGTCTTGTAAGTAGGCCTCTTTTGGTCTTTAAGGTCACAACCCGGATAATATTGTCCTTTCCGGGGTGGATTTGGACTACTCGACCTAGGCGCCATTCGTTAGGTGATAGATTAGGTTCAATGATTGAAACGAGTTGACCAATATTAGGATGTTTGTGATCATCCTTAAACCACTTAACCTTTTGTTGAAGCGTATGTAAATAATCACTTTGCCAAATACGCCAAAAACTTTGAAAAAGCTTTTGAAGTAACTGCCAGCGTGTTCTAGGATTCATATCTTCAACGGACGGTTCTGGTAGAGCTACTAACGGACGTCCTATAATAAAATGACCGGCCGTGAGAACATCAACTTCGCCAGGATCAGACGATAACTGACAAATCGGTCTTGAGTTCAGCATCGCTTCAACTTTAGTTAAAACTGTAGTTAGTTCTTCAAACGTCAGGACTTGTGAGCCTATGACCCTCTTGAGATAATATTTAGTAGATTTTATACCACTTTCAAAAATGCCTCCAAAGTGAGGTGCTGAAGGTGGATTTAATTTCCACGAGATTCCACGAGACGTTAATTGATCAGAAATATCCTGTTTTTTATCTATCAATAATTTAACCATTTCCTCAAGATATCGTTTAGCGCCTACAAAGTTAGTGCCACAATCTGTCACAATATGTTGACATATTCCACGTCGAGACACGAATCTGTCTTGGGCGGCTAGAAACGCTTCTGTAGACAGTTCAGATACGAGTTCTAAATGAACTGCTTTTACAGATAAACAAATGAACAAGCATATGTAAGCCTTACTGACCCGGGCGTTACGTCGTCTGTTTTCTTTTATAAGAAAAGGACCGCCAAAATCAATCCCTACCTGTTGAAAACAGTAACCTTGTTGAGATCTACAAGGTGGCAGGTTGCCCATAGACGGCTGATAGGGTATAGGTTTAACCCGAAAGCAAGTCACACACTTTGTTAAAACAGAACGAATAAGATTTCTAATTCCTAAAATCCAGAACTTGCGAACAATTAGTGATTGTAACGTGCGAGGTCCACAGTGCAAATACCGTTTATGATAATAGCTAATAATTAATTGAGATAAAATAGATTGTTTCGGTAACAAATATGGATGTTTTGTGTGCTCAGGTAAGTTGAAATTGGTAAGTCGTCCACCCACTCGCATGAGTCCTAGGTTATCAATAAACGGAGACAACTTTTGTAAGTATTTAGGTAGAGGCTTCTGCGATTTTAATTTAGACATCTCTTGATTGAAGCTGCCCCGTTGGACATATTTAATAAGGCTAAGTAGAGAGCACTTTACCTCATTCGTAGTCAAGTGACCTTTCTCGCGTTGGCTTGGTTCTTTGCGCGAATTAGAAATGAAGCGAAAGACCCATGCCAATATTCGCTGTAGTCGCGATAAGGATGAATACCGATTTAATAACACCTTCATAATGTCTTTATCAGATTCCCGAGATTGAGCAATCAGAGTGCGTGTTCTCAACTCTGGCAACTCATCCTGAGGCTTACACCGAATTTGAGCTGGCCAGTGATCTGGACTACTAAGCATCCAATCTGGTCCTGACCACCATCGCTTACAATTGACCAATTCTGCACACGAGAGACCTCGGCTAGGAAAGTCAGCAGGATTGTCCTGAGTCGAGACATGCCTCCAGGTAGAAGGTCAGTGCGTCAGTTATTTTAACTACTCGATGCGCAACAAAAGGTTTCAATTTGTATGGCTCTGTATTGATCCAAGCTAATACAGTTGAGCTATCAGTGTAGGCTACAATATGAGATATATTTATTTTCGAAATAAGTAAAGTTTGCATGTGTTTGAGAGTACGTGATAACAAGAGCGCACCGCACAACTCCAAACGATTAACTGTTAGAGGCTTAATCGGAGCCACTTTAGATTTAGAAATCAAAAGAGAAACTTGGTTTTGATCATCGATACTTGATCGGAGATAGACACAGCACCCATATGCTTTGGTTGATCCATCGCAAAACCCAATCAGCTGGTGTGTAGCTGTTAAATCAATCACGGTTTTACGAGGGATTTTTATCGATTTTATATTAGACAAGTCAGACACAAATGAAACCCAATCGTCACACAGATTGGCGGGTATGATTTCATCCCAAGACAATCCAATACGCCATAAGTTTTGAAGAAGTAGTTTGGCTAAAAGAATAAAAGGTGAAAGCCAACCCAACGGATCATAAATACGAGCTACGTGGGACAGGATTGAACGTTTCGTAAACTCCACATTCACAGGAGAGACGGAGTAAGTGAAATAGTCTTCCGCAGGATCCCATTGAACTCCTAAAACCTTAAGCGTTATTGAACTATCATCAGAAAATGTCTTCGGACACTGACAATGTTCCATGGGTAACGATCGAAGAAATAAAGGGCTGTTACTGCTCCACTTATGCAAATCTAGCTGAGCACAATTAAGAAGATTGATTAAATCTTCTTTAAGCTGAGAGGCTGCTTCGACTGAGGAAGCACCTGTAGTAATATCGTCCATGTAAGTATGATGCCGAAGAGCTTCAGCTGCATGAGGAAACTGATCACCGTGATCTGCAGCTAACTGATGTAATGTTCGTATCGCTAAGTACGGCGAGCTTTTGACTCCGTATGTGACCGTACGAAGTTCAAATTCTTGAACAGGCAAGGAAGGGGATTCACGCCATAGTACGTGTTGCCACACTCGATCCTCAGGCCTTATCAAGATTTGCCTGTACATCTTAGATATGTCACATGTAAAAACTATATTATGGACCCGAAATCCAGTAATAATGTCAACCAAATCAGCCTGTAACTTTGGTCCAGTGTAAACAATATCATTTAAAGATAGTCCATTAGTCGTCTTGTGACTCGCATTGAATACAACGCGAAGTTTGTTCGTTATGCTTTCTGGACGAATCACACAATGGTGAGGAATGAAATATCTACCAGGGGTAATATCCTTTCCCACTGATTGCATATGATTAAGCTGCTCATAATCACGCATAAAATCGTTATAAAGTGATTTAAGATCTGGTTGTCGGCAAAGTTTTTTCTCAAGATTTATAAACTGCGACAAAGAACTATTATATGAGCCTCCCATATTGACAGACGACTGCGTCAATAAGATAGGGACTACATATCGACCGTCCGAATCCCTATAAGTTTGAGTGGAATACAGGCGTTCGACCTCCTCATCTTGTGGAGCAGGTATATGTTGATGAGGCGGTTCCTCGACTTCCCAAAATCGTTTCATCATCTTCTCCAATGAATTGGTTGAAGTAATTAACGAAGTGCCAACCGATTTTACCGGACTCTCCACATTGGTGGGTCCTGAGAGAACCCACCCAAAGACGCTATGTAAAGCAGCAGGGTAGCCGGGCTCTGGTTGAATGACACGGCCGTCATAGATGTGATGAAATACTTCAGCACCTAGCAATAAATCAACATCAGACGGTTTGTCAAAGTCACGGTCCGCTAATACTAAGTCTTTATAACAGTCTCGAACCGCTAGAGGAATATCAGTGGTTGGCATTTTAGAAGTAATGCTATCGATGACTATAGGATTAATATCAAATTGTGGGTCATTCGAATCACACGGGCGTATAGAGCATTGAGTCACTCCCTTGACTTGACACACAGACTGTTGTCCAAGTCCAGCCACAGTTGTGGTGCATCGACGTAATTGAAAACCAAGTCTCTTTGCGCATTTCATGGTGATGAAGCAGTCCTGAGCGCCGCTATCGATGAGCGCTCTAACTTGATGGAACGTGCCACTAGAGTCCTGCACACGCACCATGCACGTCCCGAGCAGCACCACGCACGGGCCACGAGCCTCTCCCACGAACGCACTCGTGTTAGTGTGGGCACTACTCGAACCGGTGGTCACCGCGGTCGGTGATCGAACTTGGTTGTCGATGTGTACCAGAGTGTGATGATTACCACTACAGATAAAACATCTCATTTTGAGACGCATTTATCAAGAGAATGTTTTCGTAAACAGTTAATGCATAAATTATTTTGTTTGACAATATTTATTCTAGCACTGGTGTCCAAAGATTGAAAAGTGGGGCACTTATAGATACTGTGTGTTGCGCCACAATAATAGCACTCTAGTGAAGTCAGCTGCTTCGAACTAGTAGGCTTAGACTGAGTAGTGAGCACGGAACGTTTCAGGTTCGGTGCCCGCGGTGAAACATTCTTGATCTGTTTACCGCCTAAAAATTGAGAAGATCGCGCCCTAATGTCAACACTAGCATTTATTTCTAAAACTTTTACATAGTTTTGAAGAAACTGCATAAGACTTTGAAAAGAAGGAATTTCCGATTTAATTTCAGATTCGAAGCGGTGGCGCGTATCGGAGTCCAGAGCGCGCAACGCTGCGTTAATTAAAATAAAATCGCCTAAGTCATCTAGCTCTAAGGCCTTAAGGGCATTGACTGACTCACAAAGAATATTAGTATATGTTTGTAAATCATTGAAATTAGGAGTTTTTAAATAAGGATAGTTATTTATTTGATCTAAATACGCCACTGCTAAAATGCGCTTATTTTGATAACGCTTAATAAGTTCATTGAATACAAGCTCATAATTATCGGAAGTTAATTTTACCTTCTTTGCGATCCCTAAAGCGAATCCCGATAAACAAGAAATGAGATAGTGAAATTTAGTAATATTCGCGATTGATTTATTATTATGAATTAACGTTACGAAAGTGTCGTAAAATGTTTGCCAATTCTCAATTTTTCCGTCGAACTTCAGAAGCTCAATTTGTGGCAGTCTAGCTTGTACCTTTTCCGCGTCAGGCGTAATGGTGTAGTTAACGTCAGCGGACGTTGGGCTGCTGCCTCGTTTGCGCTCCGGTAGGGACATCTCCGCGGCAAAACTTAGAACTTCATAGTACATATCATCAAATGCAGACAACGCTTGCATATCTATTTTTTCTTTAGGAAACAGTGCCAGTTTTAACGAATTAATTTTTTCCGTAAGCAACACATATTCATCACGAATGTTCTCAATTTTAAGAAATCTAGATTTAAATTGGCTAACTTTAGAATAACTGAAGTCTTCCCGTATTTGAGTGGATAAATCGAAAAGAGTTTGAATAGAACGAAAAACATATTCTCGCTGTGACGTATAAAGTTTAAGTTTCATTTCTTCTTGCGACATGATTATAAAATAACAGCGAAAAATTAAATATGAATGCTAAGTATAATTATTAATGACAGATATTTAAAACAATATTTAAGTTTCTCCAAACTAAATTAACATTCAAATACTGAATTTAATGTTAACGTTTTTTAACCATTTGAATTAGATAACAATTAACAAACGACCCAACATTCATAGATATACAAGCATTCATACATAAGTGCTATCATTCTAAGACCAAATTGATCATTTCCATAAACTGATTTAGTATTTTTTTCTAACAATAATTATAAAATACCCTCAAATTATAATAATTTTCAAAGCGTAAGACTATCAATGCACATTCGAAATAAACTTAGCAATTATAACGCAACCAAATAAGATAAGTCTGCAAAGTCTGAGCATTACGAAACACTTCCCGAGCATTCAAGTCTAGCAGGATTATAATTGAAATGAATTAGTTACTTTCAATTATAAGAAAACTAGATTAAATATCAAAGTTTTCCTTAGAAATTGAACTTGATATTATCTTTATGAGGAGCGGACTGTATAAAAATAGAAATCCATAGGTATCCGGCTCGAAGGACCAGAAATTATGTTACGGCTTGAATGTTTCGCAATGTGTTTCGTGGGTGGTTTTGGGAACCAGAGAACAACCAGACCAAGGGCTGGCTAACCCGATGATCCCAACCGGGAAGTAAACGAAAATAGCTTTAGAACTGGGTAGATAAGGTAAGGATACTCACAAGACTGGAGCACTCATCGTGGTTATGGTGAAGTCTGTATATTTAGGCTGAAGTTCTCGTGTATACACAGATACCACACTGCACTTTGAATGTATATGGACACGAGCAATTGCACGATAGTCTTACAACTTATTTATGGGTTATTTTTAAACGAGCGGTAACGGACACGTTTTATGCGTGCGCGGCCATCTTGCTTCTTATTTTCTCGACGAATAGGTGGCGCACCATTCTGAGCAGAGCGTATACGGGGGAGGCGGGAGGATAGGAAACACTTAGGAAAAGGATGTTATATCGGGACTGTTCCGAAGCCACAACAGTGTGTGTGTATATGATTAAGCCGTGGTAGCTCAGATGGTTAGCGCACGCTGTAAATTTCAGTGTACGCGACCCGGGTTCGATCCCCGCCGGCACCAATTAAATTGTTAATTGCAATTTTAAGTGTTTATTCTATCGACAAACTTACTTTCCTTTCAGTTATTTTCTTACGTGTGTATGATTTAGTGTTAACAAATTATATTTAAATATTGTGTGTGTACCGCATCTACGAATACTAGAGTAGTTAAAAAATACTTTTTTTAACAATGACAGTCATTAGTTGATCATTAGTGAATGTGATTCTGTTTACTTAAATTACAGGAAGACAAGAGCAGAAGGAAGAAATGGGATGATGGGAAGTAATGAAGCATTGTTGTGTGAAGTTTGTTGGAACAAACATATTTTTAGTCACGTGTTAATACTTTTAACATTTTGGTTCAAAATGACACAAAATCTAAAAAATATTAGATACATCATCGACATGGACGGATTTTACATTACATATCCTCATAAACATTTTCAATGTAGAGAAATGGCTATTCTAGACGTAAAACTATCTAATAAAAATGATGCGTTTATCGATCATTGTTTGTTTCGGCCAAGTTATCCTTTCAATTATTTGTCGCCAAAAGACAAAAAAACTGGTCGTTATTGTGAAACACACGTGCACGGTATTCCATATTTTGATGTGACCAAAGTATTAAAATGTGACTACAAACAATAGAACATCATTCCCATATTAAATTGGTATATCAGAAATTTGTGCAAAGACGAAGTGATCGCATACAAAGGTGGTTTAATAGAAAAACATTTATTTAAAATGTTGACGACGAATGATAGAATTTTTAATAGTGAAGAATACAAATGTCCAAAATACAATGATTTGGGAAATGTCATAAATTTACACAAACGTTATGTGTGTAATAATCATATATTTGCAAAAAATATTCACAAAATTTTACATTGTTGCTGTGACAAAGTGTGGGTTTTTTACACGTGGTTATTGCTTGAAAATAAAATTTTAAATAAATCATAAATTTTGTTTGATTTCCCAAAAACATTAGTTACAGTTCTCGCATACAAAGGTGGTTCAACAGAAAAACAATTTTTAAAAATGTTGACGACGAATAATAGAATTTTTAATATTGAAGAATACAAATGTCCAATATACAATGATTTGGCAAATGTCATAAATTTAAACAAACGTTATGTGTGTAATAATCATATATTTGCAAAAAATAATCACAAAATTTTACATTCTTCTTGTGACGAAGTGTGGGTTTTTTTCAAGTGGTTTTTGCTCGAAAATAAAATTTTAAATTAATCATAAATTTTGTTTGAATTGTTTAAACCAACACTTTCATTTTTTATTTCACCCCTTAGAACTTAGACGTGTGTAATGTTTCACTTTATACATCCGTTTACTGCTATTGTGGCGGGACCAAGTGGATGATGTAATTCAAATTTTGTAACTAATTTCATAAAATCAGTTACTGAAATATGTAATTGTGATTTTAATCAGATCACATGGTGCTTTGATGAAATGCAACCTTTTTATACATATTAAGACTTGGAATTCCTTGATGATAGTTAACATTTGGTAAATTATATAAAGGTTGCATTTCATCAAAGCACCATGTGATCTGATTAAAATCACAACCTGTTTCTCATACCATGTTCAATAACAGGCACTGGGTATTCCAACAAGATTCGGCGTCAGCTCATAGAGCGAAGAGCACACAAGACTGACCGTTAGATTACAAGATATGGCAAGACTTGGAGGAAAAGGCGTGCTCAAAGCCTCATCCCAATTTGGAGTCACTCAAGACATCCTTGATTAAGGCAGCCGCCGATATTGACATGGACCTCGTTCGTGCTGCGATAGACTACTGGCCGCGCAGATTGAAGGCCTGTATTCAAAATCACGGAGGTCATTTTGAATAAACTATAGTGTTATAAGAATATATGTTTTGTTAAGTTCATTTTGGTATATAAATGGTTACATAATGAATAAACTTGTTTCAATTATTTTATATTAAACATGTGATAGAATTTATGACCTGACTAGGTAATATGCAATTTGGGTACAGATGATAAACCAGGGTCACATTGGGTAGCTTTATATATCGATACGAATGACGTCGGTCAATATTTTGATTCATACGGATGAGCACCTGTACGATATCATCTAGAGTTTTAAAAAGGAATTATAAAAGATGGAACTGGAATGTTGATAGGATTCAGAATGAGTGGACTTCAGTTTGTGGCGAATATTGCTTAATGTATTTGCTATATAAGTTTCAGCGATGTTCAATGCATAGTTTTACGAGTATATTTACAGGGAACACATTGTACAACGATATTTTAGTGGATGAGATGTTTCGCTCCTATTTTATAGATAATAAGTAATAAGATTTTGTATTTTGTAAATAAAAATTGTAACAAAATTAGGTAATGTGTATTATTGATTATTTAGATTAGTGTTGTAGATAGGAACAAAGGAGTATAATACAATAGCACTGATAACGCTGAGGAAGAATAGATAATGACGGTATTCAATGAACAATGGATAAATAACAATGGGGCGCTAATGACGGTGGATGCCCTCACCGGATATCAATTAGATAAGAGTTAATTGATCTGCACATCTCCGGAACCGTGCATCCTACGCAAAAACGGATTCGTGATCAGAGCATGCCAAAACCTTTTTTTTTAGGATCGTGAGTCTCGACGAACGTTGTACCACTTCTGAATCAGTGAGCCAGAACTGTTACTAACTAACTACTAATGCCTCGTTTTCAGTAAAAGGGTCTCCGGTTCTGTACACTCACCATACGAAACACAGCAGCATTAAGTTACTATTTCACGCTGGTATTCTGTGAGAGCGTGGTCCTTCCCCGGTCGAGCCTACGCATTCGTGCTACAACTGTACTACTAATATAACTGCAGCATGACTCTACCACGTATTAAGTATAAAGGTACCACTCCCTTTACTTTCTGCTACCAAGCAGCAGGGCATTTACCACTTGTCTTCCGATCAGAAGGGCACGTATTACCAGTATAATAACAAGCTACGAGGCCTACCCTCACAGTTCGTAGAGGTGACAACGCATCTATCGCTTTTTTTGTCGGAAGTTGGTTATGGGTGTCAGTCAATAGGACAGTAGCCACTTAGCCACTAACCATCAGATGGGCTTAATCATCATCATCATTACAGCTCTTCACAAGTCCACTGCCGAAATTAGGCCTCCCCCAAGGTATGCCACAAATCACGGTCCTGAGCCACCTGCATCCATCGACTTCCTGCATGTCGTACCAGGTCGTCACTCCATCTAGGGGGGGGGGGGGTCGCCCTACACTTCGCCTACCGGTACGAGGCTGCCACTCGAGAACCTTTTTTCCCCAACGGTTGTCGGTTCTTCGAGCTATATGGCCGGCCCATTGCCACTTCAGCTTACTAATCCGTTGGGCTATGTCGGTCACTCTGGTTCTACTGCGGATATTCTCATTTCTAAGTTTATCACGCAGAGACACTCCGAGCATAGCCCTCTCCATAGCTCGCTGAGCGACTTTGAGCGTCCTCATACGGCCAGCAGTGAAGGACCACGTCTCGGTTCCGTAGATCATCACTGGCAACACATGGGCTTGTAAGACAGTTTCAAAATTTTATGAAAATAATCATAAAAGTTAAAAACCGATTTTTAATAGAATAAGGGTGGCAAACGAGCACACAGTTCACTTGATGGTTAGTGGATGCTGTGGCCCATAAGCATCTACATCTATCCTTGATTAAGTATCAAAATGAAGACGCGTTACCACCGCTGAGGTCTAAGATGGAATGCCTCATTTCCAGTAAAAAGTGCCTCGTTCTCTTACCATACGAAACATAGTAGCATTAAGCTGCTCTTTCACGCTAGTATTCTGTGAGCGTGGTCCTTCCCCCGCCGAGCCGACCCATTCGTGCTACAACCATAATGCAGCTGTAGCATGACTTTACCACGTAAACGTTCTTCTTGATCTATTGATTTGGAAAACAATCTTAAGCATTTATTAAAATTTTCAACACCACCACCAGCCCCTAAAGTTCCACTGCTGGGCTCCATGTCTTATACGTGGTATAGCCATTCTGCAGTTGTATTAGTAGTATAGTTGTAGCACGAAAGAGTCGGCTCGACCGGGGAAGGACCACGCTCTCACAGAATACTAGCGTCAAATAGTAGCTTAATGCTGCTGTGTTTCGTATGGTGAGTGTAGAGAACCGGAGACCCTTTTTACTGAAAACGAGGCATTCTATCTTAGTCTTCACGGGTGACAACGCATCTGCATTTTGATTCGTAACCGAGGATATAAAAAAAAACCGAAAAGGCCCTTGCGTTGTCAGGCGAATTGACGAAGTACACATCTCGCCCCTTGACGCTGCTGCCGATCGCTGGTCTGGGGTCGCCGGTCTGGGTAGTCTACGTCTGGCGTGTAAGAGATTGTACCACCGCCATCTATCAGAAACCATAACCATAACCCCCCCCCCCACAACAAGCTTTCGGCTGACCTGAACTGCCTCCTGGCGGCTCAGGCCGAGCCTACTTAACACATTTCGTAATCTGCCTTAGTTAGGCACACATCTAAGCGGCTATTCGCCGCTTGCGCCCTCCTTTCTCCCAAGGAGGGTCGCGTCCGTTTACGACTTGAAGATCTCTCGTCAGAATGTTAAGCCAATCCCCAAAAGGTGGTGTTTAGTGGGTAAAAGTCTCCACATGACCACGCAGCCGGCTGCGTGGTATGCTATGAGCATTCACTACCTCCCTCCCCCGTTAGCCCGTCACCGGAGGGTTGCCCTTAATTGATTCGGGTGCAAAAAAAATTAGTTAAAATTTCAAACTCTAATTAAAGCTTAACGGCAAATTCATAAGTACATGATGCATAATATATTAATAATTCGGGATAATATTGTAATAATTCGGGAAACTACTATACTAGGTCATTTTTACCGTCTGGAAAAAATAGGGTGCAATAAGTGAACGGAATAGTAGCCTCTGACACTGATATTTTACAATTTTTTATTATACATTAACATATAATAAAATTGATCTATCAATATATACTACTACTAATTGGGTGCGTAATATTTTAATTTCGATAGTTTTAAATTTATTTATTTATTTTGCTCAAAATTGTTGCCAAAATACAGTAGAGCCGAGCTGCAAACCAAGCTTTAAAACCCTCTCGAGTATTCTTTGCCTGGCCCGTATATAGGCTGTAACTTTATAATATAAATCTGTAGTGAAAAACCAATGTTCTGATTTATCAAGAAAATTCAATTATACTTCCAATCCTCTATTATTCTTTAACTTACTTGTTTTGGCTAACATCGCATCACGCATAGCTCATTTTGAAATTTAAGAAAACCGCGATCCGGGTCATCACAAAGGAAGTGCCACCATTTCCATGCGATTGAAATTTTTAATAGCGGGGTATCCGGTCTAGACATGTAGTCAGGTCAAGATATTTAAAATCTCCTCAGTTGCACTTCAGCGTGGCTCTACCACAAACCGGTAAGTTTAAGAGTTCCGGTTCACCCGATTATATCAACAAATCAAATAAGAAGTTTATAATATCATATTGTTGAAACACACGTTATTGATTTTCAGATCTGGTCACCATTAAACAATAGTTAAATTAGGTAGAATATTTATTCCCTAAAGTAATTACTAATTAACCTTTTAGCCTACAATATTAATAAGTCATTGAGTTTTTTTCTCAAATAAATTAAAATATGTACACGGCTTTCAATGTATTTCGTCAAGATATTTTTATTTCCATTCGTAACATTAACGGATGCCAGCTTACTTCCTCTCTATGGTTCCTCTTCCGGTTGGCGGACATTACCGGAAGTTGAAGCAGAAATCCGCGGGTCCCTCCCTCCCCCATAACCGTCTAGTACCCGGCGCCGCAAATCGAGCGGCCTTTAATTTCCTTTTCCAAGTGGAACCGATTTCCTATATTTTTATATGAAATAAATTTTATTTACAAACTAAAGCATAAAAATATTTTATGACACGAAAAGATATTTAACTGTGTAATATCTATATTATACCCTAATACGTAAAAAGGACCTAGGTACTTACTACTTTGTTACTTTTAAAAACATCTTAGATTATACTAGGATAATTTATATTCCGCGATTGTGATTTTTTAATAAAATTTCAAGCAAGGTTAGATCATGAACGTACTACTTAGTACGTTCATGGGTTAGATATTTTAATGATGAAAGTATGAAACAAAATGTAAGTATAAACATTACATTAATATAAACATTGCGTGTAGGTGCTTTACTGCCATGGCTGGCTTATGCTTTAACGCGGCCATAAAAAAAGTTCAATGAAAGAACCTAAATTAATGCAAAACAACGAAACAGCCAGGTTTTAATAGACTGTACCTACATTAGATGCCGCTCACGCAATGAACTTATTTCGGGCACTTCCGCATGTTCAGATTCGAGTCCGGCCGCCCGTCGGTCGTCGCATTCCAACCCGGCAGCCCGGCAGTCACACACCTTCCACTAACATACCGTATTAATTCCTTTATTATAACTCACTTTTGCTCCGAGCCCTCCGAACCTATTAATAGGCTTACCTGCAAATGCAACAGAATATTTTTGGGTTGATAAAATCTATTATATTATCTTGGGATATTAATATTGGGTTCTCGTCTAGTATTGTTAACATTATTTAGAATTTAGTATTGTTACTTAAAACAGGCGAAAAATACCTAAGGGCAACATAGTCTTGACCTTAAAGAAAGTCAAGTATAAAATGAATTAAAGTATGTATCTCTAAGTACGAAATAAGTACAATAAACATTAGAAACAAACACGTACATTCAAAAGATTGACAAAGAAAGTGGCGGCAATATCCGCGGTCACGGTCACGACGACCACGTACGGTTCAACATCAGTGTTTTATTTTCCAAATTACTCCACTCCACTACATGAAACTATTCAACGCCTAACCACGAAGCTGCACCAGTATAGACGTTCGTTGTGTGTAAGAGCGAGAAAGTATGAGACGGGAGCGAGGCGAGCGAAGGGAGCAACAGGTAAAGATTCCGAGGCCACTTCCGCCTTGGCTGACGAATATTTCTGTTTCGAACCGGTAGTGGTCCGGCCAGGGCACTCTCAATTCATTCCCACGTAAAGGATAGGATTTATGATTGAGTAACAGGGATGAAATGAACTCGGTATAAACAGATTTACCAAAATTTCTTAAAAAATGCATAGACAGAAAACAATAAGTTATAAGCAATAAAAAAAAAACATCAAAACAAAGACAAAGAAGTTGTTACAATATAGATAGTGTCATATCACAAATCTCACAGCTAGGTACAATAAAAAGATAGGTATAGTATATAGGCATTTTGTTAGTGGAATGAGCTCACAGCTCAGCTGAAACCGGTTAGCGCTCATATTGTCTCACTCTGCACCAGGAAACCGGCGGGTGACTTTTGAGACATTTCCTGTGTTCGATCTTCGTGAGCAGTAATACTATCACAGACAAAACTTTAGTATCATTAACAAGTGGATGCCGAGGATTTTTCTTCTTTTGTAGAAAAGTAATTAGTAGTAATAGTACATCAATAATAACAATTGAATATAAAGGAACAGCCGAGTCTTGTTACCTACTGCCTAGGTACTCACAAACACGGAAATATTGACTTATTAAAATCTGTGCCAGCTGACGTAATCTCTACACTATTAGCACTTCCGCGTACCCTAGACTGACGCTAACTTCCTAACAGTCAGAAATCTTGTAATTCTATTTCATAAATTGACAAGTTAGTGCAATTCGTCAAGTGACAACATAAACTGAAACCGATAACGGTTTACGTTTGCGGAAATAATGTTCGTACTTGTAGTTAAAAATGGGACGCGGTCTCAGTCTGACTCCCGAAGTTTTATCTCGTTCTCCGCAATATTGTGTGTGGCGACATGGCGCGAAGGTGCGGAGAGCGCGAAGGGGGGAAGCGAGTGCGTCCGTCCTCCCGCGCCGCCACCGCATCATCAGTCCGCGTCGGAGAGTTGCCTGCGACGCTTGTCTGTGAGCTCGATCCCTCAGATACGCTGCTGGTTTACGGCGTGCCGTAACACGACACGTTTGGAGGGACCGTCACTTCTTCAAAGTGTGCCTGGTGCTCTGTGAACTGGATACTGTGCCTGAAGTGTTGTGACAATGTATATGTGCTGAACTATCCTATTTCCGTCTATCACTTAAGGATTTTTTTCAACAAATATACCCAGTTCCGGATCAGCTCAACCGGTGAGTGGCAGCGCTTATCAATGGTCGCGCTATCTCACATTTACGCATTTCCGACCCCGCCCGATAAGAACTTTCGTGCTTAAGTATTTCCACTACCGAGAGATTCAGTATTTTGTAACCATTCATATTGTAATTTTTTTTTAAAAAGTCCCGCTGGGTTTTCTTACCAGATCAGAGGTTTTTTTTGAACTAGTGGTAAAGTAAAACAAATACTTTCAATAAGAATTACATGTAATCTTTATTGAATAAAAAAAAAATCTATTCTAATATCCTGTTGCGTCAATCTTAAAAAAACAAGTTCAACCAGTTTTATGACACTAAATTTTTTTGTTATTCGATCATAGATTTAGTGATAGAGTTGTTACAAAAGTTTTTGTCGCGGCATAACTTTTTCATATCGATGTGAAACAATACGTTATTTTTACTCGTTACTTTACAATTATTTATATTCAAACAAATGCATGCATTGTACATAGCTTTATGTAATAAAAAAGTATTCCATAGGGAACAGTGCCCTACTATAACACGTCACGCACGTGCAACATTGCACCCTTTAATTTTTTTGCTCGGATGTTCCCCTGCGTTAAGATATCCCCTACATTGTTGCAATGACACAATCATCCCAACACAAATGTGTGCTAGCAGGTGCCATAATTTACAATTGCTTCATGGTAAAAACAAATTAATATAATTATTTGAAATATTAACATCCACGTTTAAAATTCAGCCAATTTCCAACAGTTAGCTGTTTGAAGGCAGTAATGATGATAAAAAAATCAATTCTCTCAACAGTGTATCAAAAAAACGACTCCGTGGCGCAGTAGCTTAGCAATGAGTTATAGTTCTGAGGGCCGCGGGTTCGAATCCCGCACGGAACAAGTATTTTTGTGGCCTACAAGTAATTGTCCGGGTCTGGATGTTTGTCCTTGTGCAATTTATGTATGTAAACTGCCTCCACGATAAAGCAGATAAATGTTAGAAATGTTTAGTTTTCGACTTTCGCAGCCTAACATAATTTTGGGAGGTGTTAATTTCAATTTTCGAAATAAATTACCCACTAATATTTACTGTTATATCGTAATAAAATCAATGCTTATGGATTCCATGAAAAAAAATAATGCAATTAAATTCAATTAGTATACATAATCGAAGTGATTAAATAAAAATTTTTAAATATTAGCATGCCATTTAAAAATAAATTATTGTTCCTTGATAGTCAAGGTCAAAATCAAAATATTTGTCGGAAAGTCAAAAAAGCTGCGCCATCGCTATAACGGCGTCAAGGAACCAAGTAGACTATTTAAAAAAAAGTCTTAAAGAACTCCATGTACATACATGCATTGTTTTAAATAAGAACCCAATCTAATTTTTATTAATAAACGAATGCACCGCCATCTATCGTTGAGTAGCAGTAATAAACGCTATACTACCGTAAATAAGACTATTTAAAACATTGTTGCTTATTTTCCAAGTTTTAAAACGATTGAGTACTTAACGTAACTAATAATTTTACAGATCACCGTGATGAAAGTGGTGAGTCTACAATTGCCGTCGGGGCCAAGCATGGAGCGGTTACCGCTGCCATTTAGTCCAACGGAGCTTTTATGGCGGTATCCACTACCGTGGGCGCCGCCACCTCCTTCACCTCTGGGTGATACCAAAGCCCAACTACCAGTTGGTCTCCCGCCAGAACCAAGATTATGGACAAGAGAAGACGTTGCAGTTTTCTTAAAATGGTGCGAGAGAGAATTCGATTTGCCAAACTTCGATATGGATCTCTTCCAAATGAATGGTAATTATTATTTTTGAGACAATAACACTGAAATTACAAATAAAAGGAATCTTCGTTAAAAATAAATCTTTTTTGCAGGAAAAGCTCTTTGCCTTTTAACTAAAACCGACTTGGGCGAACGTTGTCCAGGTGCAGGAGATGTTTTACACAACGTTTTGCAAATGCTAGTACGTGACGCTGCACTACTTGGCAGGGTTCCATCATCTCCAGTAACGCCTACTGCCCGAGCGGCGCCATATCCTCCGTCCCCACATTCGCATCCGCCAACTCCGACCTGGGCTGTCGATGGCTTCCACCACTTCCACAGCGCAGCTGCAGCTGCTGCTCAACCCAATTCTGTAACCTTAAGCCCAGCTCCATCGGTCGATAGTTCTGGCAGCCCACAAAGAGGAGAAACATTAAGCTATGCTTCTGCATATGCACCTCCAGTTCCAGTGCAAGCCGCAAGCTCTGGTAGCAACCATTCTGACTCAGATGACGAAGCTCAGTTTGCTCCGCCTCCGCGCTCACCGAAAGAAACTCCCTTAACAAGCCCAGCATCGCAAACTCACTCGGCATCCCAACATACACATTACCGGGCACAGCACAGGGAATTCTTTCCAAATGATATGCCCGAGTCAAACACAAGTAAGTCACAAAGATACAATATTATAAAGTTACATCATTGATAATAATTTTAACTTAAAAAATCTATAATTTTACCACAAAGTAAAATATAGTTATCTTACACTGATCTTTTTTGGTTCCAGATGGTAGATTATTGTGGGATTTCCTACAGCAACTATTAAATGACCCGACTCAACGATACACAAATTACATTGCGTGGAAAAATCGCGATACTGGTGTTTTCAAGATCGTAGACCCGGCTGGACTCGCAAAGCTTTGGGGCATTCAAAAAAATCATTTGTCTATGAACTACGACAAGATGTCACGTGCACTTAGATACTATTATCGCGTTAACATTTTACGAAAAGTCCAAGGAGAGCGCCATTGTTACCAGTAAGTATTTAAATAATTTGATTTATTGTTTCAACTACGTACTGTATGCATAAGTAACCCTCAATTTTATTTGCAGATTTTTGCGGAACCCTACAGAACTTAAAAACATTAAAAACATCTCTCTCTTGAGGCAACAAATGAGTCCAACGAGAGTTGCTCCGCAATCTGTAGTCAAAACTGAAATGAAAGAAGAACGTTGCGAAGATGAACATGTGGAAGAAGATATGCCAACAGATTTGAGTATGGCTGCATCAGAACCTTGGAGAAAACGTGCCCGGTCAGATAACTCACAGCCCAGCTTAACTCACGACAAACATCGTATCAGTGCTTTAATTGGCGAGAGTATGATGATGAAACGTGAATCCGAGTACAACCCAGAACATTATGCTCTTAATTTAAAAAGTGAAAAATGTGAACAATGATTTACAATGAACTGTGCTGTTGGACACATCAGTGCGATACAGACTATGTGTAAATAGTTTATGTGTAAACAACTCCACCCTACAGACGCTAGTCAAATTCCTCTCAGAAAGGATATTTTTATAAGTCTTCCTATAGTTTTCATGTTATACATGATATAAAATCATATTAAACATTAATAAATCACTGAGAGTACTTTGACAGGTTAAGTCTTAGGAGTTATACAGGGTATGGACCTTTAATGCCTTTGTGCCAAGTGATTTTATCTAATAGTGTCAATTAAAAAGTAGTTAGCAAAAGGGATGAAAGTTTATTTGTGTTATATTCATAGAGACTGTTTTAATATTTTGTGCAATGGACCATTCATATTGACTGCTAACTGTAATCTCACTATAACAAATGAGATAATGATGTTGCCAAAACTCGAATGTCCAATGTGTGCGTACCATTACGTACCCATGACATTTTTGTAATTTTAATTAGGTAGTTCTATGTATGTTTATTTTTTGTTTTGAATTTGCTGAGGAGAATACATAAGCGAGTTAAATGTTTGAAAATTTATCACCATATTGTTGTCTTCCATTGATTCTTTTTGGCAAACATTTCAATTGTAGCTTGTGGAAAGAGTTTAATATTTCATAAGTGCTGCCACTTAAGCCCTAAAATAAAACAAAACAAAGAACACACAAAGAACAAAGATTTGGACAACCTTAAAAGACAATAACAAAACTATCATCTACCTACTAATTGCCTTGAATACAATCAAAAATAAATCCACTGTGATAAAAAATTTAAGTGGTAGACATGTAGAATATGCTAGGTATATTATTCAATTATTTCCAGCTACAATTTTCTGTGATCTCTTTTATCGATATAGGTAAATAATGTCATAGAGTAAACATATTGTGTTTGTAAATATTATTAAATTAAGTAAATAAGTTAGTTAAGAAAATGACTAAAGAGAATATAAAAATGATTTGTAAAACAAAAGTGGAGCTTTATCAAAGTACCTAGTAATCAGTAAATACTATATATAACAACTGAGTTTGTATTTTTACATTTATTTCATTTTGGCATAAGAATGCCATAATTTCCAAATAGTACACAAGAGAAACATGTTTCGCAAAATATTGTGTCGACTTTTATTATAATAACTTAAAATAAATGAAAGTAATGTTATTCCAATATAAATTTTATTTAATTTGTTGGATGCCATTTTTACTCAGGGAATTTGCGCAGGTTTTTTATTATTATTATGTTAATATTTTTTATAATTATTATGTTAATTGAAGAATACATCCCAAATGTAGTTATATGTAAGTTAGCTACGAACTACACTGTCAGGTTTACTAGGTAATAAACTAATAAGGTAAGAGAGGAAATTCATTTCGAAATGATAAGAAAAAACATCCTTCCACAAAATAAATCCTTTCAGGAAACTATACTTTGGGCAATAAATCTCTAAAAAACGCAGGGAAACCATATCATAATTGCAACTACTTACTACAATTCACTGATCGTAGGTCTAATTCGTAAAGAAATTATTCTGAGCGGTGTATATGTTTCGGCGATATAATTAAAAGAATAATTAACGCAGGGAAACCATTAATCGAGTAAAAGCGATTTAACTAATTACGGTTTCTAAAAACTGTCATCAACATTACAGCATTTATAAGTTTACTTCTGAAGATACGAGTAGGTACCCCGAGGAACCCTAAAAAACACGGTTCCGAAGCACCTACAATCTTCTATCTAGTGGAGGGCCACCCTACACCTCGCTTACCGGTGCAAAGTTGCCATTCGAAATTGTATTTTTCCCATCGGTTGTCTTTCCAAGTTGCAATAGCCAATTCAACTTGCTGAACTGTTAAACTATGCCAACCACTAACTGCGGATATCCTCGTAACGAAGTCTATCACGCAGGGAAACTACGAGCTTAGATCTATGTATAGCTCGCTGAGCAACTTCATACGACCAGCGATAAAGGCCTATGTTTTAGAATCAGATGTCATCACTGGCACCAAGAAATGGTAGGTAGTTAAAACTCTTGTTTCCAGATTTTAAAGAATACGCGATAAGAAAATGTTTCTCTAACGCTTTCAAACTTAGTTGAATCCATCGATTAACCTCTCGGACGAAATTGGACTTGCCTGATCAGACAATTTGTCTTAAGTAAACATACGTCAACAACTTCGGGCATAGTATTCTTAAATACTAGTATCAGCATGTGTATACCACGCACGTTATACATTACCTTTGTCTTGTCCCTGTTTATCTTAAGACCTGTTCGTTATAAGACTATTAAGTTCATTACGTAAAGTGCTAAAATCCTCAAGTCAGCGACTTGGTGAATGTTGGTGACTCACCATTGATATTCATACTGTATCTTTTCCAGTATAGTAGTTTGAAAACGTCTCCCAAAGCAGCGGTGCAGAATATTTGGAATATAATGTCAGCTTGAACAACTCTCTGCAATTGAGTAGGTTTTTGTACTCGAATCAAATCGTCTGTCATTGTAGCTTACCTGTACTTCGAACTACATTCCGACTGCCAACAGAGGCAGATTGCACTCTTCGGTTTTCTGTACAATTAGCCGAAGGGTCTCTGGTACCAAACCCTTTTCGGAAATCGTCTTGTTCGGGAGGTTCGAGGTATTCAAGTCTGCGTGCGAGATAATTCGTTAGGACTCGAAAACAGCACTTAGTCGCGGCGCAATAACGGCTTTGTCGCAATTCTTCAGAAGAGCGTTCTTGATAAAAAACGTAGATAAAGACATTTCTGAATCACGCATTCTAGCTAGTGCCATTAAATTCAAAATTTGGGGCCTCCATTAACGCAAAGCAATAAAAAAGAGAATAAACAAAAGTTTTTAAATTTGATAACCTTTTTAAAATAATTTAAATTTTTTACAAGAACTCCGGCTTGTTGTTCACCGTGGCTGAATATTGAATAATCGAAATAAATAAATTCTTCCGAGTAGCGCCACAAAAATTTAAGGTCTTCCTTAACTTTTAACTTTGCAAAGCAAGGAAAGGAGAAGTAAACCAAAGTTTTTAAACTTGATAATCTTTAAATTAAAATAAACTTTTTTTTACAAGGATCTGACTTGCTACAGAACAAATGTGGTCATTTACTTTCCAGCTGTAGGAAACTTGAAAGGGTAGGAGGTATTCACCCAAAGAACTATCTATACAGTAGAGCTATAAACAGGGTCATTTTTTAATAACCGGCCAAATTTTCAGGAAAGGTTCAGAATAAGCAATATTTAATTATTTAGTTAGTTATAAATAGGCAAACTGTGAATAAAAATTAACTAAAAAAAATTTCAAACATTCTGTCTATGTAGTGTAGAAGTAAAGCGCTTATAACACTTTACAACTTTTAGGAAATCTAATTAGGAACCTAAATTGGAAGCTAGTGATCACACTACACTAAATTGAATTCTAAATCGTGACGAACCGCATTCGTAAAGAAGTATCGACGGGGTTGCACGTTTGATCGATGGCGCCGTATTTATCAAAACAGCAGAAAATAGGACCTGCCTTAGCCATGGTGGGAACAATGGATATTAAAAAAAGAGAAAAGAGTACTTGTCATTGAGAAAAAACTGTCCAATATGAATATAATTATATATTTTTAGATTCTAAGCAGTTTTTTTATAGGATGGGATGACAAACTAGCACATAGTCCACCTGACGGTAAGTGGTTGCTGCGGCCCATAAACATCTACATCTATCCTCGATTACAAATCAAAATGCAGATGCGTTGTCATCTGTGACGACTAAGGTGGAATGCCTCGTTTCCAGTAAAAAGGGTCTCCGGTTCTCTACACTCGCCATACGAAACACAGCAACATTAAGCTACTATTTTACGCTGGTATTCTGTGGGAGCGTGGTACTTCCTCGGTCGAGCCGACCCATTCATGCTACAACTATACTACTAATATAACTGCAGCGTGGCTCTACCACCTATAAAACAGTTTGAATATTTGTTAAGTTTGGTATCCAAACATATTGACAAAGAAGTCACGATATTTCGATAAAGTGTGAGTACCAAAGAATGTTTGATGGTGACATTACGTTTTATAGCCACCGGAAATTAATTTTAAGATTTAAAGTACTGCTCTCTGATATCAGACTTCTGTCAAAACTTCAAGACATCCGCTTGTATCAAAGCGCGGGCGCCGACTGGTTGTTCTAAATCGTAACGTTGCGATTACATTGTCCTAAATTGTAAACAATTTAGGAAGTAGAGCGATTGGGACCTCCAATTTGACTAAATCGGATCCTAACCGTTCTAACTACGATTACACCTTCCTATTTCCTAATTAGATTTCCTAAAAATTGTATAATGTAATAAGCGCTTAAGGAGTACAGACTGTGTATTAAAAAGTGGACGTAGAAAACCGTTAAATAAGGGTGGCGCCACTATAGTTACGGGGTAAATTTTAAAGAACGCGCCGAAAAGTATTAGTGGAATAGACGACTTTTTCGAGGTTATATTTACTAAATAAAATTATTTTAGATTTTAGAGCTACTGAGCAGTTTAGAAGCACACTTAGGCTCAACTCACACGGAAAGAGCGTCGAAGCGGAGTGCAGTTTGAATTTTAACTTTATTTTCATTACTATAATACTTTTATCGCATGAGTAAACCCAAACGAGTCGCGTGGATGCCTGCGGCGCCGCGGGAATTCCGTCGAATTCCAAATGGAGCCGTGCGACTGCGCGAGAAGTCGCGGGAAGTCCCGAGAATGCTCGAGCAGTCGCGAGCGACCGCTGGCAATATCCCGCCCCTCACGCCCGCTCCCCGCGCGCGTCTGTTGCGCGCGAGCATTCGCATTCATTCCTTGCACTTGCAGTGCAACGAATACAGAAGTGAAGGAAATTGATGAAGAAAAGCTTATTTATTTAGTGCAAATGTACGACTGCCTATACAATATCAAATCAAGGCATTAGAGCGATAAACACATGAAAAATAACGCTTGGCAAAAAGTGGGCGCTGAAATGAATATGTCTGGTAAGTATGTATTTGTTTAATTATTTTTATTTGAAAATTAAAATAAACCATTTTTTTTTTTAAAATTTTAATTAAAATGAAAAAAAAACTTTAAATTGTTGTTATGTTTTCAAATATTTCATCATTTCTTAGGTAATTATGTAAACAAGTGCACGCTAGTATCATAATGTCCAGGTATTTTGGTTGCATTCTAATTCTTTTTTGGAAATCCTCAAATTTTTGTGTTAGTATTCCGAAACTGCTCTCTACAATACGTCTTGCACGGCTTAGGCGATAATTAAATATTTTCTTCCCGATGTCTGTCGACATTTGGGTTCCAGGAAAAGGTCTCATTATGTGTTCATGTAGCGGGAAAGCCTCATCTCCAACAAATACATGTGGCAATGCTTCTGTCGTACCTGGCAAACATTTATTAGGTGGTATATCCAGTGTATTATTATTCAATAATTGTCCTTATCTGGAGCTGCTTAAAATGCCACTATCACTATTGCGACCGTATGCTCCAATATCGACTACAACGACTCGGTAATTTGCATCAGCTATGGCTAATAAAACTACACTGAAATATTTTTTGTAGTTATAAAATTGACTGCCGCTGTTCCAAGGTGCTCTTATATTAACATGTTTGCCATCTATGGCTCCTATACAGTTAGGAAAATTCCATTGAGTTTCAAATTATTTTGCTAGTTTGGTCCATAGCTGAGCTGTCGGTTTTGGCATAACACGCGGCCGTAAGTAAACACTTCCATATCGCGGAGCAAGTTTCGTGAACAATTAGAAGTACTATATCCCATTCGATGCTCGTGAGCTAGCGCTTTGAAACTGATAGCAGTAGTTAAAAATCTGAAACAAAATATAATTATTATCACCAGATATAGTTACACATATCGATAAATCAAGAGTAACAGCCCCGGTAGTTTGTCTACTTTTATCCGTGTGTAATGTGTATATATTATTATCTAGATTATTGTTACCATCATGAAAAATTAAAATTCATAAAAACATAACAAGATTGTTATATAAATAATTATATTACTACCATTTTCAGTGGAGAATTGCCAAAAGTCTTGGAATAAATTACGAGATAGTTATAGAAAGGGCATTTCATTAAGAGAGAGTAGAAGTGGGTCAGCTAGAACAGTAGAACGCCCATTAAAGTTTGAAAAAGAATTAGAATACATAAAACCCTTCATGAAAAGCAGGAATTAAATTTCAAATTTAACGAGTTCGCCAGAAGATTCAGATATTACCACAGATGGCGAATATCAGTCTATGTCACCAAGACCGCAGTCGCAGCTATTACCGTCACCACGGCCACAGTCGCAGCTGTCAAACCGGACCTCTTCATCCAACGAACAGCCTCTCAAAATGTCAAATTTATTGTTCAAACAATATATTGAAGGAAAGCAAATAGAAGATGACCCAACCATTAGTTTTTTCTTAACCATGGGCCGAACTGTGAAAACAATGCCTAAAAATATTCAAGCCAAATTAAAGGGCGAAATTTTCCGCCTTATAAATGAAACGGAAATAAGACTTGCCGATGACACCGGTGATAAAATGACACGAGATACAGCTGAATTCAACTTATCTGCCACAGGAAATAATGCAACCATGCCATCTTCTTCAAATTATCCATTGGAAACAACCAGTATCAGTCCTAGATCTGTAACAGAAAATTACAATGAAACAAACATTCCAACCACATCCTATTCATACACACCATCCAAAATACCGTCAACTTCAACAAGTTATCAAGAAACGAACACAGAAAATATCTACGAGACAAACTCCCCACTTCCGATTTATTCAACCTTAACTTCCAGATCTAGTTCATTCGACCCACCTCCATCGCCTTATATACCACACGCTATGTCGAAATCACAACAAAGATCCTCTGATTCTGTATTGCGTGAAGAGGATTCCGAAACCAATATCGATACGACATTTGACTATTAAAGAACTGTTGCCTAAATTTTCTTTCAAACTATTTTATTTTTCCGTTAGAATAGTGTATTTATATATATATATATATATATATATATATATATATATATATATATATATATATATATATATACATATATAATATAAGTTTTTGGCCAAATCACAACAAAGATCCTCTGATTCTGTATTGCGTGAAGAGGATTCCGAAACCAATATCGATACGACATTTGACTATTAAAGAACTGTTGCCTAAATTTTCTTTCAAACTATTTTATTTTTCCGTTAGAATAGTGTATTTATATATATATATATATATATATAAATACACTATTCTATTCTTTATATACATATATATATATATATATATATATATATATATATATATATATATATATATATATATATATATATATATATATATATATATATATATATATATATAATATAAGTTTTTGGCCAAAAACCAGAAAGTTTTTTGTGCGTTCATGGACTTGGAAAAGGCTTATGACAGAGTGGACAGGAATGTGTTATGGCAAACACTGAACTCATATGGGTTGAGCGCTGGTTTGATACAGGCATTAAGGTCTCTTTATAGGGACTCTAGTGCTTGTGTCAGGATCAATGGGGTCTACTCGGACTGGTTTGGCATCCAAAAAGGTGTCAGACAGGGCTGTGTAGCTTCCCCTTGGCTGTTCAACCTATTTATGGACCGGTGTTTGCAAACTTTGAAAGATGAAGAATGTGGGTTAAGAATGGGCGAGTTAACCGTCAAATGCCTTTTGTATGCCGATGATCAAGTCATACTTGCGTCATCGGCGGCAGAGTTGCAGATGGTGGTTACATTAATGAACTGGGAATTGAAAGAAAGGGGAATGAAAGTGAACGCAAGTAAGACGAAAGTGATGGTTTTTGAAAGAGAAGAAAGCAAAACGGTATGTGAAATAAGAATAGAAGGAGAGTTAATTGAGCAAGTGGATGAGTTTGTGTATTTGGGATGTGTATTTAGCAGGGATGGTAGATATGATAGGGAAATAGAACGACGAGTAAATGCAGGGAATAGAGTGAATGGGGCACTACACTCTATTATGAAGAACCAGAATGTGTCAAAACAGGCACGTATGGTAATTCATAATGCTGTGTTAGTCCCTACTTTAATGTATGGTAGTGAAAGCTGGGTGTGGCAGAAGAAGCACGAAAGTAGAATAAATGCTGTAGAAATGCGGTCTTTAAGGAATATGCTAGGGTTTAATCTGAATGACAGGGTGAGAAATTGCGTGATAAGAGATAAATGTGGTATGCAAGGTGATGTTGTGACCAGGATTAAGAAAGGAATGCTTCGGTGGTTTGGTCACGTAGAAAGAATGAATGAGGAAAGAGTGACAAAGCAAGTTTATATGGCAGATGTGAATGGCCGAGTCGGAAACGGACGCCCTAGAAAAAAGTTTATCGACCAAATTGGCGATATTTTGAAAATGGGCCACGTTAGAAGTACCCTTAACCGACGAGCATGTATGCGTAGATATATGGATGTAAAGGAGGCGAAAGAGGTATGTCAGGATCGTGCCAAATGGAAGTCCGTAGTCTCTGCCTACCCCTCTGGGTGACAGGCGTGAGTGTTTATGTATTTATGTATGTATGTATATATATATATATATATATATATATATATATATATATATATATATATATATATATATATATATATATATATATATATATATATATATATATATAACAATACAATTGAACCATATACTTTTTATTTATTTACTTACCTGAGGCAGACTGACAGTCTTTCTTCAGCGGAAATAGCCAATCTATAATTGGTATTTTGTTTTTGAATATGTGGCCTGAGAATTTCCAACAAACTTTCAAATTTGTCATAGTTCATTTTAGTCATAATCAGTGCTAGGATACAGATGTTTGAAATTGGCCAAACAAACGTCTTTTCTTGCACAGTTCGTGTACCCAAATGTTTCTTTTTCTTTTAAATCTTCCCCTCCTTATCTCTTTGGCCTCTTCCTCTTCTGCGTCAATTATATGTTAAATCCAAAATACCCATTTTCACTGCTTAAACACAAGTTTACTCGAGTTTTGTTGGAAGTGAACTGCGCATAGAGGAGCGACCCGTGAATTCATCGCGGGCGCGAGTCCCGCGACTTCTCGAGCATTCCAGCGACTTCTCGAGCAGTCGCGGGAATCCGCGCGCCTTCTCTATCGAGCGGGTCGCTGCGCTTCGCTGCCCTTCGCCTCTCTTTCGGCGTGAGTTGAGCCTTAAACCGTCAACAACTGCTAAGTTCATTTCATCCCAGTAGCTACTCCAGCGCTGTTGTGGAGAGTTTTTGAGCTGTTATTTACTGCTTACAGATGGCCACTTTTCCAACTATTCTACAATGGGAGTTGGTACTCCTTACTTCTAGACTCCATAATTCTGTCCTTTTTATCCTTTAAATTCAAAATGGTGGTAATGCATTACTTTAACTGATTTATTTTCACGCCCATATTCGTAAGGGTCGATCGGTAGATAAAAAAGATGTCGCCCATAAATCACATTAAATTTGGGATAATCTACATAAATAAAATGATAAGAGGTTTGCAGTTGTGCGGAAAAAACTACTGGATATATTTCAATTAGGTTTTTTAAGTTTTATTCCTTAGACACTTGGCCCTTATCTAAAAAATAATTGCGATATCTTCATTTAATATAAAGTTATTAAAGTTTTAAGATCGCGGACAAAGTAGCGGTTATCAGCTAGTTTCAATCAAAAGGAGCCTTATTTACTCGTATTTTGTATTAGGGCAATAACCGAATATCTGTCTGTTCATGCAGTTTATAAAGTAATCCTGAGTGCCACACCCTGTCGAACGCCTTCTCGATGTCGAGAAAGACGCCCAACGATATGCGGCCATGGTTGTATTCTGCCGCAAGCAGGTGCAGCACTAGTCAGTTGTGTGACTGTATAGTGACTCCTCCTGAATCCGTGTTGCTCCGCCCGAAGTTGGATGTACGGACGGAGACGTCTCAGCAGCAATCTTTCTAACAGTTTTAGCTATGTGCGGTAATAGCGTGATCGGCCTGTAGCTGACAGCTCTACGCCTGTCCTTCCCGCGTTTCGGCAAGACGATGACTCTGCCTTTCTTCCAGTCCTCCGGGAAGTGGGATGTCCGCAATATCCCATTGTAGAGTCGACCAATCTTTACCAGGACTCTATTGGGCAGCTGTCGGAGTGCAGCGTTGGTAATCCCATCGTGCCCCGGCGCCTTCCTCGGTTGCAGGCGGGTTACTGTCCTCCGCAATTCAGCGGGGGAGATGGACCACTCTCCTGTAAGCGGTGGTGCGGGCGACGGCAGGAACTCTTGTACGCGACTCTCCTTCCGAGCATGAAGCTCCATGAACTCCGCACTTGCTGGGTTCGGCATAAATTGCTCCTCGAAGTGCTCCACTAGGAAATCCGCTCTGTCTTTGGTATCATAGCATCGTTCACCCGCGCTGTTAGTCAGCGGGCAAACGGGAGGTCTGGCTTTGATCAATTGTCTGTTCAGTTTGTAGAGCGACGCGTCATGCTCTTCAGCTTTCCATATGAGCCGCTCCCAGGCCTTTCCTCTGTAGGCCTGGACTGCAACCGACAGTTCCTCCGATAAGGTTTTGAGTTGTGTTTTTAATCTGGGGCAGCGAGTACGCGCCCAGAGCTTCCTCAATGCTCTCTTGTGCCTGATCTGCACGCATATCTCTCGCGGCAGATCGTCTCGCCTTGCTGTGATCGGGACGAACGTAGAGGCCGCGTGGAGGGCCTCCTGGATGTTCTTGGTTAATCAGGTTGCAGCGGCCTCTACGTCGTCCGCAGTGCTTATTGGATGGTGGACTGGAGGTCTTTCCTGCAGGTGTTGACAGTAGAATCTCCAGTCGACACGTGTCATGACTGCTCTGGGCCGCGTAGTCACCGCCTTTAGGCCAAGGGTGATCAGAATCGGGAGGTGCTGTGAGTTCAGGTCATACAGCACCTCTACTACTATCGGGTAGATGACGTTCCTAGAGAGCACGACGTCCAATACATCCGGACGTTTCCGTGGATCTGTCGGAACATGTGTAGGTTCTTCGGGGCCTAAAACGTCGTAGTTGTATCTCTCCGCATCTTCATAAAGTTCATGAGCCAGCGGGTTGATCACTCTGGATCCGCACGCCGGGTGTTTGGCGTTTAGGTCCCCGGCGATGATGGTAGGTGTTTCGCCTTCCATTACCGTCCCGACGTCTGAAGAGCAGAACAGATCTCTGGCAAAGACTTCTTCAATACGAGCTGTATTGAAGTTGCGTAAGTCCTGCCGCATGCATTTGGAGATCTGTCTGCTCAGTTGCCTGTGTGCTGTCAAATATGCTGACGTCTGCGGCTTCATCTCCCGTCTAACATCCATGAGATTAAGAGTGTGATCGGAGAGTTTTTGTGTTCTTCTGCGGCGGGTCTTGTAGAACTTAGCTCCGACCGCATGGACAGTTTCCATGAGCTTGTCATTCATATCGTCCACTGTATTGCAGTCGTCTAGGCACTGAAAGCGGTTTTGTAGCTCGAGCTGAAAAGTTTCGTGATTCTGGATCAGAGCATGAGGGGGACGGAGCGTTGACTTCATTAGACGAGACCTCTCCAACTTAACGTTTAGGTTCAGTGTGCCTCTAACCTTTCCCTTGCGTTTACTGAGACATCACTGAACAGTTGGCGTCTGGCGTTGTCATAATGAAGCCAATCTCATTGTTTGTCGAACCGTCGGGGCTCGACCAGGTCCACTTCCTGTGGGGCCGCTTCTAGAAGAAAGAGTTCATCATAAAGAGTCCCTCTTTCTCCATAAAGTTGGCCAGCTGCTGGCCGATACGGTTCCGTTGCCCTACTCCAAATTTCCCTAACTTCAGCTCACCGCTTTCTCTTGTGTAGTTTTGCGTTAAAGTCTCCCATCAACACCGTATAGTGGGTTTTGGAGGAATGCATAGCTTTAGAGATATCCTCGTACATTTCCTGCATCTCCTCATCGGGATGTGCCGAGGTTGTCGCATAAACCTGTATGACCTTCAGCGAATACCGTTTGGTGATTCTGAGTATCAGGTACGCAACCCTCGTCGACACAGTCTCAATCTTTACAACGTTGTTCACAAGAGACTTGTGAACGATAAATCCGACATCTCCTTGGGACAGATGGTCGCCCTCCCGGTGATAGAACAAGTTACCGGACTTGAGGATTTTCACCTGTTTCGGTCACTTCCGAATTCTTTGGGTAGTGTTAAGGTAATATCATGAGAGGACTGTCAAAACTACTTGTCGCTTTTTTGATCAAAATGCCAAAATTTCTACAGCAACGGGATTATGTCATCTACCTACAAAATGGCAACAAGTTATCGAACAAAATGGCCCATACTCGTATATTTGTTACATTTAACTATAATGAAACTTTGAAAAAAAATTGTGTAGGTATATGAAATACGAAGAAACTTTTTCCGCGACCTATTAAGTTCGCCGAACTAGACAAGAAAAGCTTATATGAGATTTGAATTGTTTGGCTAGCTTAGTTCCTAGTAGTATTAATAGCAAAAATATTAACCTATAATCAATATATAATTTTTTCAATTCCATGCGAGCGGTTTCGGGCCTTTCGTTGAGCCCCCCAACAAACGCCACTAGTAAGAAATCGTGTGTTAAAAGTGTAGTTTCGCAAGATGTGACCAGGATTAGAATAAGAATGCGTTGATGGTTTGAACACGTATAAAGTACAAATGAGGAAAACGACAAAAGAAATTTATACTGCAGAAGTGAGTGGCAGAAACGCCTTAGACGGAAGTTTATCGACTAATTTGGCGATAAACATGATATGAACCAAATTGAAATTACTTAACCTACGAGTATGAATGCGTTATGCAATACATACAAGGATGTGAAAGAAGCGAATGTGTAAAATTTTGCTGCAATTTACTTTCATAAGTTTTCCACTCATTTAAAGCCCTGTCCCCTCTGTCCGTGCCTGCTATTGAAACAAAGGCAATAGTACTGTTACGAGCTTGAGGTTCGTGACAATAAAAATTGCCGATAAAATTACCTAAATTAACACTTTAATTTACTTTATACAAATTAAAGTTAAAACACTAATAATTAAACACACTAATTCACTTAATTCCGTTCCGAAGCTTCGCTTGTGTCGCCGAGTTCAACTCTGTCCCGATCGCATCTTGCAGCGCCTATTTATATAATTAGCAAAGAAGCGTCCCGAACATTCAGGTAAATGCGCGCCAGGCAACGAGTATTCGAGTGTAGATTTTCCAGAAACTTAGTTCTTCGGGTGGCGCTGTCGGTCGAAAGATTTGTGATGTCATTTACTGCAAAGCTCCCCTCGCCCTCGTTCCTGACACTAGATGGCGCTAGTGCGCTGATTTGAGCGCGGCGTAACAGTACATTCATGCTATACTTGTATTTTATTATAAGAGGATAGGGACTTTTGATTTACTGCCCCAGGGCTATAGTCTATCAAAACGTTACTAATTATTACTTGGCATGCAAAAGAAGTGTTACCAAATTTAATATATACAGATATGAGTACATACTAGCTTTTTCGTGCGGTTAAGCTCGCGTCGACTTGAAACATAATTTGATAATTGCTAAGTTATGGTTTACATATAAAATAAAACGAAAGAGTGCGTGATTGTAAATTACCATTATAAATTAAAAAAAAATTTAGTGGCGTAAAAGAATCCCATCGTTTGAACACAACAATGTTCCGTGGAGTGGAAAAGAGGAGTGAGAGTAGTGAATGTTAGAGATCAAATGTCCGATTAAAGGTAGCCTCAAGCTACACCGTGTCGGGTCCAAGCCGAGTGTCGGCCATAGCACGGTCAACTAATATTACATATATTTTGTATGAACACACTCACGCTATACCGAGTGGCAGCCGAATGACGGCCGAGAAACAGACAACGCTCGGCAACAACTCGGTCCCAGCTTGTAGTTGAAGATTTATCAGATTCTTCATCGTCCAGAGCGATCGCATTAGCCGCTAATTCAAGATCGTCAATTTTCAACATGATTGTAGTCTAGTTATAACACTATTTTTGCTCAGACGAGGATACTGCATCACGGCGCAACGGTAATTGCTCGGTCGAGGCCCGTGTGTGTAATTTCTGGCTCTCTCTCTCTCTCTTGGCTCGGACCCGAGTCGGTCTAGCGTGAGTCAACCTTAATGGCGTTACAACCATAGAGTACTATATAATACACAATAGAATGGCTGTCAACCTTACTTTGTAGGAGGATTGGCGTCGCCGGGAGCACACATACAAGCAATTACGTCGTATTATCAGTTATCACACTACTACAAACACATTTTAGACTTGATGAATGTTTTTGACACATAAATGTTTCTTTATTTTTGTTTCTAATATTCACAAAATATAAATAGTTTCGACTTACTGGTTGTAGAATATGTTTCCTTTATTTAACCTTTTGACCGCCACGCCAAAAATGCATTACCGTGTCCTTTACGTCAAAGCGAAAAGTAAACAAAAATACCTACGAAAAAAATAGTGTCGCCAAGAGTTGATATATCGATAACACAAAATAACTTGATTTTGTTGGTTTTTATGCAATAAATGACTCTTTATAATCTGGTATGTTTTATTTAATCTTGTGCTGTCTTCCACTCTTTTTATATATGTATTTTGTACATAAATATACACAAACAATAACAATAAAATGGTAGTAAACCACAACACTACTCTTCATCGTGATGACGTCACTGTCACGACTGGACGACAACGGCGTAGCTGACCTTCCTTTTTGAAACTTTCTTAGAGATGTAGCCGCGTCACACGTAGTGTATCGATGTCGAAATCGATCTAACCAAAATATACAGAGATCGACTCAAAATATTTTATATGTCGGGGGAGGCATAAGCCAAGTGAAGCACAGAAGAAAAGTCTTACGCTCTTATGAAAATGGGGGTTTGATATAATGCTGATGCTACCAGATGATTTTGAGATAATCATAATCATAATTTTTATTGCAATCAAATGGTAACAATAGATGTGATGTTTTTTAAAAAAATATTCCGCTATTTAACCCAGTTTGGGCGTAGCAATTATAAAAATATTAAATATTATTTTAAAATTTTGTAAATTTAATTAAATTAATAATCACAATGTCAAGTAAAAAAATAATTATTATTATAAATAAAAATAAAATTGAGTGAAAAATAATAATTGAATAAAAAAAATTAAATTAAATTAGATAGGCACAGGCCGAAGTTGTCCACACTAATTAAATAATATTTGTATCGAAATATTCATTTAAATTACAGAAACATTTTTCGATTAAATATAACTTTAATTTGGATAAAAATAATGTAGTACTCGTTAAATTTTTTGTAATTTGGAAAGTTATTAAAAATTTTAACTGCACTAAAAGTATCGGGAATGGAATATTTCCACTGTTCCTGTCTTATTAAAATCTTTTTAATTGAAAACTCCTTGGTTTTAAAAATCGAATACCATTTATTTATTTAAAAAAGATTCTCGGTCTTGTCACAAGGTTTTGTCAAACTTGTTTAGTCGTAGAGAAACTGGAATTGACTCGGGAAATTTCAAGAGCGATGATTTATTATGACTTTCGAAGTGGTTTAACACAAAAACAGTGTGTTGACCGCATGATTTCTGCATTTGGTGATGAAGCCCCATCCAAAACCACAATTTATCGCTAGTTTGCTGAATTTCAACGTAGACGTGTCAGGCTCAGTGATGATCCCCGTCAAGGTCGTCCAAAAACTGCAGTCACCCAAGAAAACGTTGATGCTGTGCGTAAGCTAATTGAGGAAGATCGACATGTGACAGAGTCAAGTACAAATAATCTTGCATGAACAATTAGGTGTAAAAAAGTTGTTTTCCCGATGGATACCGCATTCGCTCTGTAAAGAGCAAAAAGCGGCTCGCGTTACTTGGTGCGTCAGAACTCTCGAAAGATTCCACTCAAATGCTGTATACAACATCGTATCAGGTGACGAATCCTGGATATACGCGTACGAACCCGAAACAAAAAACCAGTCACGAGTTTGGGTGTTCGAAAATGAGTTAAAGCCAACAAAAGTTGTTCGTTCACGGAGTGTTGCAAAAAAAATGGTGGCCACGTTTGTCTTCAAAACCGGCCATGTTACGACTATTCCTCTTGAGGGACAAAGAACGGTTAATGCAGACTTGTATGCTAGCATTTGTTTGCCACAGGTCATTTATGAACTCCGAAAAGAGAACTGCAACCGCCGAATCATCCTCCATCACGACAATGCGAGTTCTCACACCGCACACAGAACAAAAGAGTTTTTAGAGCAAGAAAACATAGAATTATTAGACCATCCGCCGTACAGCCCCGACCTAAGCCCTAAAGATTTCTATACTTTACCTAAAATAAAGAATAAATTGCGTGGACAGAGATTTTCATCACCTGAAGAAGCTGTGGACGCCTACAAAACGGCCATTTTGGAGACCCCAACTTCCGAATGGAATGGTTGCCTCAATGATTGGTCCCATCGTATGGAAAAATACTTCGAAAAGCAATTAATCCCTACATTTTTAAATAGTGTTACGAACTTAGGGTTCGCGACAATAAAAATTGCCGATAAAATTACCTAAATTAACACTTTAATTTACTTTACACAAATTAAAACTTAAAACACTAATAATTAAACACACTAATTCACTTAATTCCGCTCCGAAGCTTCGCTCGTATCGCCAATTCAATACTACTTCGATCGCATCTTGCAGCGCCTATTTATTTAAATTAGCAAAGAAGCATCCCGAACATTCAAGCAAATGCGCGCAAAGGGACGAGTGTGCGAGTGCAGACTTTCCAGAAACTTAGTTCTTCGGATGGCGCTGTCGGTTGAGAGATTTGTGATGTCATTCTCTGCAAAGCTCCCCTCGCTCTCGTTCCTGACACTAGATGGCGCTAGTTGACTTATTCACACAACACTGCCCCCCTCCTAAGACATGCTCGTCCCGAGCATTATCGGTCCCATAATAACGCGCCAAGCGACCCATGGACGACCTTAGGAGTCCCTCTTGCGTCTTTCTGTATCCGGTAGGTCACATCGCTGATCCTGGTTACAATCCGGTACGGGCCGTCCCATTTAGCTTGAAGCTTAGGAGATTTCCCTTTGCTGCGGACCGGATTGTGCAACCACACTAATGAACCTTCGTTGAACCCTTTATTGTTCATTTTGCGGTCGTACCGGGTTTTCATTTTCTCAGACATTTGCTGGCCCGATTGTCGGACGTGCTCATAAATGTCATTCATTTTGTTCCGCACGTCATTTGCATAATCGGTTATACTGCGTGGGGCATCAGGTGGTATCCCGGTGATCAGGTCTGCAGGCAGCCGTAATTCTCTTCCAAAGTTTGCAAAAGCTGGTGTCACTGCTGTGCTTTCGTGAACAGAACTTCGATATGACAACAAAAACGGTTGTATGTGCTTGTCCCAATCTCGTTGCCGATTGTCTACAACTTTTGCTAGGTACCTCTCCAATGTCTGATTAAATCGTTCCACCATTCCATCAGATTGCGGGTGATAAGAAGTCGTTCTTGTTTTATGAGTACCCATAACTCGGCAAGTTTCCTGGAATATTTGAGACTCAAAATTCCTTCCTTGATCGCTGTGAATCTCTAAAGGTACTCCAAAACGACAGAAGACTTCATGAACTAGTTTATCGGCAACTGTTGAAGCTTCTTGATTTGGAATGGCGAAGACTTCTGGCCACTTAGTGAAGTAATCCATCACAACCATGAAATACTTGTTACCGCTTTCACTCTCCGGAAACAGCCCCGCCACGTCAATGGCTATTCTCTCCCATGGTACACCAACATTGTACAACTTCAATGCACCTCTACTACGAGTCTGAGGTCCCTTTACAGCCGCACAACTTGTACATTTGCGACACCAGTCCTCGACATCGTTTCGACAGTGGACCCAGTAAAACCGTTCTCGGATATTCAGTAGAGTTCGTTTAACTCCCAGATGGCCTCCTGAATAATCATTATGGTACAGCTGTAGAACATCCGGTACTTTAGCTTTAGGGACAACCATTTGTAAATGACAGCTGTCTCCCCGAACATTTTCCCATTTACGGCACAGAACTCCATCCTGCAGCAGCAAGCTGTCCCACTGGGCCCAATAGCTTTTAGTGGTCGAACTCATCGCTGAGACGTCGCTCCATTTGGGCTTGGGAGCACTGGCCTTCATCCATTCCAGGATCGGCTTGATGTCCGGATCTTCCTGCTGTGCACGTTGTAAGCTGTCCTTCCACTCGTTGCTGAGGTGGTCTGCCCTGAGCATCCTCACGGATACCACTTCCTTACTCTCTTGCCTAGTACAATGTTTGCAATCTTCAGGACAAGATGTTCTTGACAATGCATCTGCGTTGCCATGAGATTTCCCGTTGCGATGTTCGATCTCAAAGTCGTATTCCTGCAGTAGTTCAATCCACCTCGCAACTTGTCCTTCTGGATTTTTAAACTGCAATAGCCATTTTAGTGCAGCATGGTCAGTTCGTAAGTGAAATTTTCGCCCCAGAAGATATTTGCTAAAATGCTGCAACGACTTTACCACAGCTAGCAATTCGCGTCTTGTGACACAGTAGTTCCTTTCCGGTTTTGACAACGACTTGCTGAAGTACGCTATCACGACCTCTTGGTCACCATTACGTTGAGACAACACACCACCAAGTCCTATATCACTTGCGTCTGTGTCAACTATAAATTCTTTGCTTGCATCAGGGTATCCCAAAATAGGTGTTTTGCACAGACGGTCCTTGAGCTCCTGGAATGCGATATTACAACTTTCATCCCAGCAGAAATGTCGCTTCTCCTCGGTTAGCTTATGCAGAGGTTTGGCTAAATCTGCAAAGTTCTTCAAAAAACGTCGGTAATAGGAGCATAAACCCAAAAATGCTCTAACCTGCGTCTTGTCTTTTGGAACCGGCCAATCCTTTACAGCTGCGATTTTCTCTGGATCCGTGCGGATCCCTTCTTCCGACACTACATACCCCAAAAAGTTGACTTTCCGTTTGAATAGTGAACATTTCTTCGGACTCAACTTGAGGTTGGCACTCTTAATCTTCATGAGCACGCGTTCCAGGTTTTGAACGTGTTCCTCAAACGTACGGCCCACGATGATGATGTCATCCAAGTAGACCAGACAGGCATCGCCAATTAGCCCGGTAAGTACAAGTTCCATCAGCCTTTCAAACGTTGCTGGAGCATTGCACAACCCAAACGGCATTACTTTAAATTGCCACAGACCCTTTCCCGTCGAGAACGCAGTTTTCTCCTTGTCCTTAGGGTCAATTTCAACTTGCCAGTAGCCACTTCTTAGGTCCAGCGTGCTAAACCACTTTACTCCTGTAAGTATGTCCAGCGTGTCGTCAATTCTTGGCAAGGGATAGCTATCCTTCTTAGTAACGTCGTTCAGACGGCGGTAGTCAACACAAAACCGCATGCTGCCATCCTTCTTCTTTACCAGTACCACGGGTGAACACCATGGACTAGATGAAGGTTCAATAACACCATCCTTCACCATTCCCTCAATCATGGTTTCCACTTCCTTTTCACGTGCTACCGGCAATCTTCTTGGCAGCTGACGGATAGGCAATTCTTCACCTGTGTTTATTTTGTGTTGAACTAAGCCAGTCTTTCCCATGTCAGCATCGTTCGATGAGAATACATCGGCGTACTCGAGTAACAACTTCTTCGCCTTGACCAATTTCTTCGGAGACAGAACACTGCGACAGTCTTCCAAAAGTGTGGTCACTCTCATTTCTGAATCCTTGCTGGGGGTCCTACTTGATATATATTGGCACTGACGTAACCAATCCACTTCCTCACAAGTACCAACCAGTGTGCCTTTTTCTATAATCTGTTCCCGGTCGCCAAGGTTCAGCACACGTACTCCTGAGATATCAGTGGTCCTGACCAAGGTTCGAGCTACTTTTCATGGAAGGTCATTGTTTACCCTTTCCACAAGTACACAACGGTGAGCTTGCCCAGCGTTTCGAGTAAGACTAACCGGAACAATCGTTTCCGATCTCGGCGGAAGAACAATCTTCTTGATGCTGTACATGTTCCCTGATAACGCACCTTCCATAAAAAGTTCCTCTTGTCCACATTTCAAAACACCTTGCTTAACGTCGATCTCGCAACAATTATTCCTCATAAAGTCTAAGCCTAGGATGCAGTCGTCCATTATATCAGCCACGATGACATTATGCAGGTAGATCACATTGCCTAGCTTCAACTCCATCTCCTTCTCTCCACGGACGGGTATACGCTGACGGTGGCTGTTACAAAATTAATGCGTTCTCGGTTGTATGCGGAGTCCCCAAGGAACTAACTTATAAGTTGGGAACTAACAACCGTACGAGAGGCTCCAGTGTCTATGGTCAGCTTACACGGCATTCCGTTGATCTCGCCCTTTATGATTAGGCTGTTCCCATCATGGGTTTGTGAGATCGAGATCCTTGGGGCTCTTTTAACACCAGCCAGCACCTGCCCCGCAGTTCTGGCTATTACTCGTTTCCCTGCTGCTGCTGGGCGGTACTGTTGGCCGCACTACCCTCCTGAGATCGTTCAATTTCCTTTTCTAGGGTTCGCTTAGGGCAGCTGGATCGAAGATGGCCCTTTTCCCCACAGCCATAGCACCTTGGGCTGTATCCTTTGTTGCGGTCGCAAACTGTAGCTGCTGCAACCTCCCTGACGCGATGGGAACGATGATCCTGCCGCACGGCTTCCACTTCCAGTGCATGGGCCAAGGCGTCCTTAAGCGTCTCGTGGTGCCCGAGCCTCACAGCAGCTCTGACTTCCAGGTCGCGGATGCCGTCGATGAATGTCTGCACCAGGTTCCCTTCAATGAGCGCAGGTACAGACCGGTATGCTTTTCGAACCATCTTCTCCACCTCAAGGGCCCACTGCTGCAGGTTTTCATTGCTGCGTTGCACGCGATCTTTAAGCTGCGCGCGAAAGACGTGTTCCAGGTGAGCGTCGCCATATCTCGCCTCCAATGCCTCAAGGAGTTGCTCATAAGTCACTTCCTCACCGAGAGCTTCCAGAACTGTTAAGGCCTGGTCGCGCAGGCCTAGTGTGAGAGCAGTCATGGCCTGACTTTTATTCCAGCCGTTCGCCTTCATAACAGCCTCGAACTGGATTTTGTAGGCTGACCAGGAAGAGGTACCGTCGAACGGTGGCAGCTTGAACCCACGTAGCGAAGCTGTTGTAGCTAATACGGGAGCTGTAGCTCCATCTTCAAGTTTGAGTTCGTCCAGTGATTTCTTCATGTCAGCCATTACGTTGTCAACCCAATTGTTTACTTGGTCGATTCGGGTTTCAGCTTTCTCGATTCGGTTTTCAGCTTTCGCGATTTGGGTTTCAGCTTCCGACAGGCGGTTGTCATGCTGAGCAACCCTATCCTTCACCTCCATTATCTCCTTCCCGAAGGTAGCGTGAAGGTCCTTCATGAGGAGCATCTGCTCTTCCAACCGACGGGCCTGTTCCTCCTGTCCGCCCCGCAGCTGCTCTTCCAATCGGCGTGCCTATTCCGCCTGCTGGCGAGCCTGTTCCTCCTGTCGGCGAGCCTGTTCCTCCTGTCGGCGAGCCTGTTCCTCCTGCCGGCGAGCCTGCTCCTCCTGTCGCCGAGCCTGCTCCTGCAGCATCACCATCAGAGCACCTAAGTCAGGTGCTGCAGATGTGGGAGCTACCGACGGGCCTGCAGCCGGTGGCTGGCCCTCCGACGTCTGCGGCGTTGCACCACCAAATCTTCGTTGGTCCATCTCCTGTTGGCGTTGACTTCGGGTACGGACACCCTCCGTTTCCTCCTTAGGTAAAATCGGCATGATTTTATCCCACTTCTGACACCAATTGTTACGAGCTTAGGGTTCGTGACAATAAAAATTGCCGATAAAATTACCTAAATTAACACTTTAATTTACTTTACACAAATTAAAACTTAAAACACTAATAATTAAACACACTAATTCACTTAATTCCGCTCCGAAGCTTCTCTCGTATCGCCAATTCAATACTACTTCGATCGCATCTTGCAGCGCCTATTTATTTAAATTAGCAAAGAAGCATCCCGAACATTCAAGCAAATGCGCGCAAAGGGACGAGTGTGCGAGTGCAGACTTTCCAGAAACTTAGTTCTTCGGATGGCGCTGTCGGTTGAGAGATTTGTGATGTCATTCTCTGCAAAGCTCCCCTCGCTCTCGTTCCTGACACTAGATGGCGCTAGTTGACTTATTCACACAACAATAGTAATGTTGTGTCACTTCCTTGATTCCCGAAATTTTCAGTGCCGCCCTCGTACAGTCGGGACTAGAGCTATGCAAAGCAAGAGTAGATTTCGGCAATAGTAACCTATTTTTATTTGGTCTACTCGAGTATTTTTAATTTGTTTCACTTAATTTGGTAAATAGTTCTGGGTGTTTTTTTTTTCTTCAAATTGGGTTGTTTCCCAAATATAAATAGACGTCAAAGTCAAAATTTTAAACCTTTTGAATTCAGGCTTACAACTTTCTGGAATTTTTATGTTTGCCAAGATTCTTATAATTTTTTTTGCATTATAAATAATTGCTGTGCATCTTTACTATTTCCCAACAACATGACAGCCACGTAGATGTGTATGCGTAATATGGTGACAGAGCGCTGGGGACATCTGTGGTTTTCTTTATTTCTCGTAATACGTAAGTGAATTTGGATAGCCCATTTTTTACTTTATTTATATGGGCTTACCAGTTTATATGGCAGTCGATTTCCAGGCCTAACAAGTTAAGTTGTCAACAGTTCCTATAGGTATATTATCATAAGTAAAGGCGATATTTAGTGGTGATTTTTGAACTGGTCGGAATTGCATATTTTTTTGGTTTTATTAAAATTAATCTCTAGGTTAAATTATTATAATTATTAATTAAATTCTGGTCTTTTGTATGCTGAATAAGAATGGAAATGTCATCAGCAAATATAATAGAATATAATAGAAGATACCCTAAATTGAGAAAGAAAATCGCACAACACAAAATGTAAAATTGCTCTTCATACCTTAAGAAAAAAATAAAAATTATTTGTAATTTTATATTATTAAAATAAAAAAATCATCATCATCGACGTTCGACGCTTTCCAAAATGCGAATTAGTTCTGAGAAATCGTTCATGTTGCACTGCATTACTTTTTCCGCTATTCGTTTATGACGTCATCAGGATGTCGTCTATCCTTGACCACGGCGCCCCATGAACTGATAATCGATGACGCGCTAAGGATGCGCCAGAGTTGAGATATTAGATTTATTATGCGCAGTTGATTTGACGAAATCTTCTTTTATTTATGTAGCTGATGATAGTTTTATGTTTTTTAGATTTTGTTTTATTCAAATATCAATAATAATTTAAAAAATAACACGTTTGCGTTTAATTTTGAATAGTTTTAAATAAATTTATGCCTAACGCATTACAACACTAGCGGTCAAACTAGACGACTTTGGCGTGCTGGACATAGTATTTGCCTAGATAAAAATCCATTTTTTTTAGTTCGGTGTTTCTTAGTACTTGTGGCTCTAGGAGACTTATTTTTTATACTCACATGTTGCTGATTATTCTTTTTTTGAGGAATATAGAATTAAAATACCAGATTTTCTATATTCTATCGAGATATCTTTTTTTTTTATAGGAAAAGGGTGAGAAGCGAGCACACAGTCCACCTGATGGTAAGTGGTTGCTGTGGCCCATAGACATCTACATCTATCCTCGTTGGCGAATCAAAATGCAGACGCGTTGTCAGCCTTGAGGACTAAGATGGAATGCCTCTTTTCCAGTAAAAAGGATCTTCGGTTCTCTACACCCACCATACGAAACACAGCAGCATTAGGCTGCTATTTGACGCTGGTATTCTGTGAGAGCGTGGTCCTTCCCCGGTCGAGCCGACCCATTCGTGCTACAACTAATATAGCTGCAGCATGGCTCTACCACGTATCTAGATAGAATATATAATGAAATATAGATATCTACATATCTATATTTCATATTTTTGTGGGCCGGGTTTTTTGTCAATTATACTTAGACGTCGTTGGCGCTCAGAGCTCGCAGGTGCTGGTCAAGTATAGGCGACTTTGGCGCTCAAAAGGTTAGATTCCATTTCCCGATGTTCTTTCGAGTCGTAATTATTGCACAATCTGCCATTTTTTAAATAATATGCATGCAGCGACGCTTGACACGCAAATTGGAAACGATTGATTTTGTTGACATTTATACGTGTGAATTGACGTGTTAATGGCTACACGGGCTCCGCCACCTCCCCCGTTCTATTATGTATGTATTATAGTATTCTATGGGTACAACCATCCCTTATATGCTGGACATAAAATACTCAACTGGCGTTATTGCCATCATCAAGCTGCCTGCTAAGCATGGCCATTACAGCAAAACATCTCCACACTGTTTGTGACTCATGTTCAGCAATGGCATTTTACTGAGCACCACACTGTGTCACTAGCTATCCCATTGGTTTTTTGTCTCAATGCTGTTAATCCCCCATTTCTGCATGGGATAACTTGACAGATAAAGTTCGTGAACTTATTATTATGCCGAGTCTAAAACTCAGTACTATCCAAAATGTTTTCTTGATTATTATGTTACAAATATGTCACAGCAGAAAGAATCAACAACATAAAGTAAAAGTAAAGTTACAGCCTATATACGTCTGATTTTTTTTTTCTGATAGGCTTTAGGGCAAGGAAGTGTCCGCCGCGCTGCCCAAATGCGTGTTGACGAACTTCACATGCCTTCAAAATATTTTTTTTCTTATTCCTCAGACACGCAGGTTTCCTCACGATGTTTTCATTCACCGCCGAGCAAGTGGTAAATCAGCACTTAAAATTGCAATTAACAATTTCATTGGCGCCGGCGGGGATCGAACTCGGGTTACTCGCGTTCTGTTATATTTACAGCGAGCGTTAACCACTGATCTACCACGGCTCTCAACAACATGAACGCGTAAAAAAAAAAAGGAAAAAAAGAAGTAATATTTTTTGGATGTTGAATATAAAATTATTAGGTTTTAAAAATTCTATTACTTATCACTATTAATTGTTATACTACTTTATGAGCCTCATTAGCTTGCACTTGGCCGTTTTTGATAACAGTTATTAAGTAAATGACTTTTTTTGGTAAAATATCAATTTAATAATTAGAATAAAACAAATAAAAATCACTTATGTTTTTATTTAGAATTACACTTAATATCTTAACCACTACATCACTAGCCCATGTTAGCTTTAATTTTCTGTATGCTGTGTTTGAAAAAAGATAACATCATCTGCTATAACAGTAGATGCAGATCTTACTTGTCCATCATCTAATTTTACTTCACCATATGATAATTTTCCAGTAACATACACTCTTTGACCTTTCTTCAGATACTTGTACACAGTATCTCTTAAACCTGGCTTAAAAATACTGATTCTGTGCCAATCAGTCCTTTGTAGTATATCACCAGATTCATATTTATAACTAAAATGTGTAGCAAGCGGAAAATTTATTACTGGATGCTCTTCTGTGCCTCTTTTTTGTGGATCAGCTCCAACTCTCCCCAGTAATGTAACTTGATTGATAGCTAAAAATAAGTATAAACAGGTAGTATTTTAAGTGTTTTTTATAATATTATCTTGTAATTTATTTAAATCATAAATACATTTTTTGCTATTATACAAAAATAGCTGCAAATAAGTTGCAATGAGGAAAATAAATATATAAATGCAGTAACAAACAAAAATTATATATTATTAAACAAAAATTTTGCTGTATCTGTAATTTAAATGAATATTTTAAATAAACAATGTTAATTGGGATATACTAATTAGGGATGGCGATTCTTTCCGAAAAAGATCGATTTTTAAATCTATTTGAATCAAAATCTGATGAATCGATTCACAATAATATTTAGGTCTAAAAGATTGATTTCTAATAAATCAATTTTTTTTCGATTTGCTTTCAGAGTTTATAATTACAATATCAAAAGATATAACAAAGCACAAATTACAAATGTAACTTATTTTTAATTTCTTTAATCCATTAAGATGAAGTGAAAGAAACTGAGCACTTTTTGAATAGAAAAACTGTCATTCTTTACAAGTTAGGGTACATTCAACTAATTATAAATAATTTTATAGTTCTTATAAAAACAGAAAGATTTCATCTCGATTGTCTAGGGCGAAATATAGAGTCACGGAATCGATTCAGTACTATAAATAAATTTAAAAATTGATAGTTTTGGCAAAAGAAATCAATTAGCTTAATACCAATAAGGCCCTCCTTTAGATCAGTACACTATAAACGGTGCTGCTGTTTCCTTAATATTGTGTTTTAAATTATAAAAACATGAGAAAGGATTGCCAACTTCCCATAGATTGTGGTATGGTATAACCTAATCACATATGGGAAAAAACATTAAAGGTGTCAAACTTCGATCAACAATACCAACTAGATGTCGGGTCGGCGCAAGAAATACGTCTCAGTTAATAAAAGCGCACATGAGACGTGAGTTCTTATTTTTGTGACCAATGATCGTAAGATTTGCGACTTTATTACCAGATGCGATAGTTGTAATTAGGTTGAACTTAAAACTATTTTAATTTTTTGTCTCATTTCTTTACTAAACAAATGTAGCTGTTTAAGTTTATATTCACGCAGACAGTATTTAGCTATGATTTTGTACATGTCCCGTTATCTAGTTGGTATTGTTGATCGAAGGTGTCAAAGTGCTACCTATGACAATTGCAAATGTACAACAGGAAAGGCTCATATCCGGCAGTTCAATTTTACGTTAAAACATAATTTAAGGTTTTCTATAAGCATCTTTAATGTTGTAGTAGCAGTCTATAAGAATCCACTACTCTATATCATCCTGTAGGAAATGTAACAGGTGACAAAAGGCAACTGAGGCAGGAGATAGCCAGCTGCATCTTCCTGATAACTCAGAATAATAAGAAGTGTTATTACTGATCCACTTGAATGTGGCTACTATGGCAAATATCACATATGTTCATTATTTTTAACCTATGTTCAACATAGAACATTTGATAGGCATTGACATAATGAATAAGCATTTTTTTCAGAAAGGTTACCACTATGAATAGGTATCCATGCTGAAGTACCAGAAGATGGTTTCTACGGCTAACCGAATACACAACACAATAATTTTACTAGGCATTTGACAGTCCTATTAGCAACACATGGCATTACAAATATTAAATACTTAGTAAAATATGATCATAATATTGCAATTAAATTAATGAAACTAAAGGAAAAATTCTAAACTTAAAACAAAAAATATTAGACCAACAAAATAATACTAACAAGCAAAATTTTATGTTATAAAAAAGTTCTTTAAATCATAATACTTACTCTTTTCAGTTTTTTGAGTGTCAAAACTTACAACGGTTGTGTGTATTTGTTTACACTTAGATAAGCATTGAATTGCCCTTACCTGAAAAAACATAGTTTTATCAAAATTTATTCTTAATAACTTTTGTTTTAAAAAAAGGAAATGTCTTATCATATGAATAAGTTTTTTTTTCTTATTTATATGATTCATTTATATTTATTTAGCCGTTATATTATAATTAAAAAAATTAATGTATTCAAAATATTTTTATAAGCTATAAACAATTTAATAAAATAAAAGTTTACATGCCAGGTATATTATAATGATAAATAATATAATATTGCTTTTAAATTTTAAAATTATTGGCGAATAGGTTATAATGTATTTTATAAAACTTACCCTTGTCAAGGAAAACATTTTGAAATTTAATATAATTACGATACTGTAGGATGACTAAAACAAAATCTTATAAAATCGCAGGAAACACAATATGCATCTAATAATTAAAAAAATAGAATAATACCAATTACCGTTACATTTACATTGCTTCCATATTTATTTATCTACAATTTTTTTCTTTTTTGTGAATGTGACAGTGGAACGACCAGTGTGACCATCTTTCAAATACAGATTGATACAGATCATAGTGATAGATAATATACAATATAGGGCAATACCGGCAATACAGATCCTGCCTTACTTTGGTGGTTAAAAACAAGCCAAAACCTGCCACAGTCTGTAGCGAAAAATGCCTAAATACTACCTTTTTAAAAACTTTATTTAGCATTTTATGCTATATTTTTATTAAACTAAAATTAAACATTGCAGTTACCACCATATTATTATTTTTTATAATCTTTAGATTATAAATTATTATTATTATTTTTTATAATATTTAGACATGAATTTATCCATTCGATTTAAGATAGATAGATAGATAGAAAATTCTTAGTTGCACTCAAACAAAACAATTTGGTACAAAGGCGAACTTAATGCCGAAAAGGCATTCTCTGCCAGCTAACCTTTTGTAGTGTGGTGAGAGCTATGGGTAGAGCCGCGAGAGAAAGAAAAACTAACTTATTTATTCATACTATTCAAAACGCATTATATAATATTATGTATACATATATACACTCATACACATACATACATATATATATATATATACATGCATACATATATATTTAAATAAAATATATACTAAACCATTAGAGCATACAATATAGTATACGAAATTATAATAAACATAATCAATAAAATTAATCAAGTAGTTTTAAATAATATGCCTCAAGCTTACGTTTAAATGTATTTATTGAAGGAGCATCTTTTCAATCTCGTGGAAGGTTATTCCAAAGTGTAATTGAATATACCGTGAAGGAATCCGAGTAGTATGCAGATTTATGCATAGGGATAGTTAGAGTTTTGTTGGTCATCGAACGGGATAAGCTTAAATATGAAAAACGCTCTTTTAGATAAACTGGGGAACAAGGATTGTGAAGAATACCATACAAAGTGGTTAGAAGGTGTGTGTTCCGGCGAAAACGGATGTCGAGCCACTTAAGTCTTGAGCGAAATTGTGATATATGATCAAACTTGCGCAGGCCAAAAATATAGCGTATGCACAGATTGAGCAGACGGTCGAGTTTGCTAAGCAGCTCCTCAGTTATATCTGGATAGGCAATATCGGCATAATCAAAGATAGGAAGCAACAGAGAGTTGACTAGCGTAACCTTGGCCGTCTGAGGAATAAATTTTTGCCAGTGCTTTAATGAATGCATAGTTCCAAAAATACGTCTCCTGACCTCATTAACCTGTAACACCCAACTTAGATCGTCAGCCAAAATTAAGCCAAGGTTCTTAACCTGCCTAACATATTCTAAATCTACACCGTTTAGAGTGACCTTAGGTAGGTATTGATAGTCAAGTCGACATGTAATTTTTCTGCTCCCTATGATTATAACCTGTGTTTTGGCAGGATTTAATATTAGCCCATGACATCTTGCCCACTGATGAACTGCAGCAAGATCAGAATTCATTCTGTCAACAGATGAATTTAGGTCATTTAAACTAAAATGCTGATACAGCTGGACATCATCTGCGTACAGGTGATACTTGCTGAAATTTATTACGGAAACAAGTGCATTGATAAACACAGAAAAAAGCAACGGAGATAAAACACCGCCTTGAGGAACACCAGCAACAACGTTACACCAATCGGAGAACTTATCATCAACACGTATGCGTTGCCGGCGTCCCCGAAGATAGGAACTGAACCATTGTAGAACTGACGATGTTAAATTCAGGGATTTCAAAATTGCTAACAGGATGTCATAGTCAACACAGTTAAAGGCGTTACTGAAGTCCAGAAGAACAAGAAGAGTGAGTTGACGATTATCCATCGCGAAGCGGATATCATCAGTTATTTTAATTAAGGCCGTGGAAGTACTGTGCAGAGATCGGAAACCAGACTGATAAGGATTAAAGAGGTTGTGTTTGTTTAGAAATTTTGAGAGTTGGCCATGAACAACCTTTTCAAGAATTTTGGAGAAGAAGGAGAGGATAGATATTGGTCTATAGTGGCTGAAATTAGTAGGAGAACTATTTTTGGGGACAGGAATCAGGAACGCTTCTTTCCACTTGGTAGGGAAGGTACTGGAGGCAAAGGAGAAATTTATTAGGTGAGTGATATGGGAAACTATTTGGTCCGAAATCGGCAAAACCATGTCACGTCCAATATTATCTGGGCCGACAGCTTTGCTGGATATGACGGATGCAATTTTTTTTACTTCATTATCTGTCACTGGTTCAAAACAGAAAGGAGTACAACATGGTAAAGGGAAAGAAGTGATATCTTTAATAGTATCGCTTTTGACTGTTGAGTCCAACGAAACTGGTAAAGAGCAAAAGTGTTTGTTGAGCGCTGTTAAATCAAGGGACTGACTAACATTCTGTTTGCTTTTACCAAAGCCTAGGCTGCGCAAAAACTTCCATAAATTCTGGGTTGTGCAAGTCTCAATAGTATTGTGAATATGTCGGCGTTTGGCATTTCGTATCACCTTTTTTATATTTAACATAATATCTTTCGTTGGTTTGAATGCAACATAATCACAATGCTCACCAATGATGCCTTGTTCAACGTGCAAGATAGACGCTTCATGTTTGTTTATAAATCTGCTTCTTGTCTTTGTCTTCATTAAAAATTTATTTGAGAGAATATTTTTGAGAATTCGCATGCAGAGTTGGACATTGCTAAGCATAGCAGTCCCTTTGTGAAATTTGCAATACAAACATATTTTGAGTATCTCTTCTATGACTATGACTGATTGAAATATTAACCATAAACTAGTGTTTACGAATACTTGATTTAAGGTTATCAACTTTACGATCAAACCTATAAAGTTGTTTCCTGAATTTGATACAAACATAATACGAGAAGTACAGGGAAAATCGTCAACATGCAGGTGAAGTATCTATGGCTGCCATTTTAGGCGAAATCTATTTTTAAATTTATCAACCGATCATGCCAAAGGCTAAAATAAGTGGCCAATCCTGCCAAAATGACAGGAACTGCCACATATGGTCACACTGGAAACAACTAAACATACACAGACTAACTACTGGGTTCTATTTTTTATTAAGGTTTTTGGCTTGGATGTTTGTTCATTTCATTCAGGATCCTTATTGGTATAATTTTTTTTCTTCACAATACTCTGATGCGTGACATTGCAAAGTTTTTGGGAGATTTTGATGAAATTTAACGTAGCGGAAAGTCGATGACGACGAAGTTCATAAGACACCTTAGCGTTAAATAAAACTACTATTTACGGATTTTATCGCGTTTAATTACTTTAATTTATTTTTATTATTATCCCGACGTTTCGGGTGCTTTACAGTACCCATGGTCACGGGGGGGACCACCTTAGCGATTAAATTAACTCGAGGTTTATATCAACATCAAAGCACTTGTTTCATCGTCTTCCCTTTTAGTTCACATGCGCATTTTACGTATCAAAATTCACTTTAAAACATTATCTAAACAATAACACAGGGGCAGCAATCCGCCAAAGGTCAAATTCCCGCCATAACTCCTAGTGGATTCTATTCTACCCAATGAGGGTATCCACGACTTTTTCTGTCACCAGAGCTACGCCACTTAAAAATGAGGTTTAATATTTGACAGACTTCATAGCGGGGAAGTTCATTTATACATATTTCTGTACTATTAGTTACACAGAATACTTTTACTTACGGAGTAAAGAGGTAAGGAGTACAGTCTCTGTATAAAAAAGTGTCCCTAGGAAAGCGCTAAATAAGGGTGGCGCCACTTCTAAATTTCACAGTCTAAATTTTAAAGACGTTTTATAATTTTTTTATTGTACAGACTTTCACCATAATTCTTTTTACAATAATCATTTTATTGCTTTCAAAATTTTTATTTTCAAAATCACTATCAATGTATTTTACGGCGATTTATATATACGCTGTAGCTACTCGAGAGCTGTTGTGGAGAGTTTTTGAATTGTTATTTACTGCCTCAGATAAAGTAAAAAAGGTAGATACAGCGCGGCCTCTGTATTGGTGAAACCAAAAATCTCCGCTCCCTTATGTAAGCACACACGTTTATGCACACACATGCATCTAACTACGCTCATTTTCGCTCAGTACTTCCCGGGGCGTCGTGCAGTTAATTTTCCTACAAAATGCCGTCCTGTGTAGTTAAATGGTGCAAAAACAATACTAAAGTGAACAAAAAATCTGAAGCAATAACGTTTCACTCGTAAACACTCATTTAACTATATTTTAATTTGTTATTCCAACACAATTTTGAAGGTTATCCGAAGCACGAATGTCAATGTTTCGAGATTACGTAACGAGAGAATGTTGCCAGTATTTCTTATTTCTAATGGTCCAAGAATTGGGTAATTAATTTTAGGCTAAGTTATATAAATATATGGAGTCAGCACATTTTTTTTAATTAGTTGTTATTATGTTACATCAAATTGAAGTTAAGTAAGGTAAATTTTTTTAGTTGCTGATGTTTCTGTTTAAATTGTTGAGTCCTTACAAACTACTTTACTATCAAAAAATATTTAGATTTTAGGCTACCAACGAACGAACGAAGACATGAATTTTTTACGTGGTAAAGCCATGCCGCAGTTAAACTATTAATAGTATAGTTACACGAATGGGTCGGCTCGACCGGGGAAGGACCACGCTCACACAGAATACCAGCGTAAAATAGTAGCTTAATGCTGCTGTTTCGTATGGCGAGTGTAGAGAACCGGAGACCCTTTTTACTGGAAATGAGGGATTCCATCTTAGTCCTCATGGTTGACAACGCATCTGCATTTTGATTCGTAAACGAGGATATATGTATATGTCTATTGGCCACAGCAACCACTTATCATCAGGTGAACTGTATGCTCATTTCTCAACCTATCCTATAAAAAATTAAGGGTAGCTGCTATAAGACTGGGCTGTAATGAACCAAAATGGCAGCCATCCTCTTGACTTGACAGTGGCTGAGCCACGCAGCGGCTATTGATGTCACATGGATGGGCCAGCTTGAACCAGGGAGGTACCACGACCTCACAGAATACCTGCGTGAAGTAGAGGTTTACCTCTGCGTTTCGCTTGGGATGGAGGCCCATTTCCTCCTCCCCCTTAACATCGTAGCGGAATCAAATAAATACTACCCCAAGAGGGTACCCTCAATCCTGGTGACGGAGAATCCCTCGCTGTGCATCCACGATCAAGCTACTTTACTCTTACTGAGCGTGGGTGCTTAGGCTGCTCAACGTATTCTGGGGGAAGGGGGGTTTGGGAATTCTGCTCGTAACTAAAACTGCTAGGGGTAAGCGGAGTAATAAGACCAAGGCAACCCCTGTCACGCTATCCGTTAATTTTTGCAACATCACGACACTTTATTCCAATCTTAATGCTGTCCACTACCACCCGGAGACGGCAAAGCCGGCCTTGCTCTTTTGAACCGAGACTCAGGTGTCCTCTCCGGCTGAAACTTCATATCTCTCCTACCCGGGGTACAAATTAGAACACTCCTTTGTCCCCCGGTTGGAGTATGTTCTATTTTGTATTTACTAAAAAACACTTTTTTTTCATTTAAAAAAGTATATTTTTAATTCCATGGAAATTTATTTTTTATTCCAACTGGTTATTAGTATTAAGTTATTTTTTATAACCAACATGTTTTACATTACATATGTTGTACATTTTATCGATGCTTACATGCTCACGGGACAATCTATCAAGAAGATTTTTAAATGATCTAGAGACGCCTCCTACGTGCTTCATCTTTTTTTGAATTGTCAAATTGTTGAATTTTATTAAAACATACCGATAAGCTTTCGCATTCGCTTTGCGAATTACTCTTATAAAGTCCAGTCGCGGAGCAGGAAGAATTTCGTACAATGACCTCTTTGCCTACTGACAGTGGTCACAAACATTTTTGTGTTAAGTGTAGTTCTTATGAAATATTTGAAGGAGAAAAAAATAAATTTACTGTCATAATAGATATATTTTGGTAATATAAATTATTTTTTTGATTTTAATAAAAAAACAGTTGATAAATACTACTTTTACGGGTTTTATCGTGTTTAACTTGAAACGATTTTTAATTTCTGACGTTTCGGGTGCCTACTAGCACACATGGTCACGGGGGACTGAGGTGACTGACGTCCCGATGTCAATGTTAACCCGGAGTACCTTCAGCTTTTTAATTATTGTTTATGGTCCGATCTACGCAGAATGAACTTACTGTGACTTGAAGTCTTGCAGCGGTATGCTTGGGCTTAGTTTTAATTTTATTAATTACAGAGTCCCAAGCAGGTGGTAGTACCCAGCCTCCATCTTTATTTTAATCAATTTGTAGTGTTCGCGTAAATATAAGAAATCATTATAAAAACAGTTATAAAAATCAAGTTATGGTTGCCATACACGGTCAGTTCAACTGATCATTCCAACTGATTAGTTTAAATTAGGACTGTTGATATTTTTTAAAATATCGGATTTTCGATAAATCGATTATTATAAATATATCAATATTGATATATCGAAAATCCGATATTTTAAAAAATATCAACAGCCGTAGTTTAAGCTGATCAGTTGTAATGATCAGTTGAACTGACCGTGTGTGTCGTCCATTACAATTACTAATTTGGCAAAAATAAAAAAAATGAAAATCCAAAAATCAGAATCCGATTTCTCTATATCGGAGTTACTGCTTTCCGATTACGTTCCGCCTGTCACATTTATTACAAAAGGCTCAACAGTTTTGTTTACATTAAACTAAAAAAAATCACTTAACAATTAAAAAAAGATAGCTAAAATTAACAAACAACAACAAACTAAGAATAGATAACTGAGATAACTGTGTCCGAAAACTGAGCGATCACTAATGCATCACAAGATGGAATGTAGTTTGTTTGTTATTTAAAAATTATTAATTATGTCAAGCAAACCAAGGATTTTTGGTCATGCCTCCAGGCCAACCAAATACCACGTGTCAGGTAAAATGTTTACAATGCCCGAGGACGGCGATCATTGCATCTGTGCAAGCGAGACGCTTACGCGGGAGTGACAGACAGGTAATTACAGGTCAACGTACGAAATTCTTCCTTCTTCGCGTCCGGACTATAGTTTTAGTATTGTATCTCGGTTTTCAGGGACTTTAAAAAAATGGCTACACTTCTCTGGCTCACACAAAGTTATAAAATTGGTTACAGTTTCTTGTTCTAGGTGCGATATCTACCTTTTTTACTTCATCTGAGTTTACTGCTTACAGATGGACACATTTTCAACTATTCTGCCATAGGAGAAAAGGTGTTCCCAAGGGAAAATGTGTCCATTTGTCCTCTTTACCTCTATACTCCATGCTTTTACTCTTGCTTATGGTATTAAATAGATTAAAAATAAATAAACCTAACCACATTTATTCATAAAAAGAGTTTAAATGTACAAAACATTAAAGAGCAAATCACTGAGTCAGTGTTTTGTGTATCAATTTAATACCTTAGAAACTAATAAACTTTAATTAAAATTAACTTCTCAATTAAATGACATTGCGTATCTAAAAACTTTACCACATTGTCAAGTAGCGACACATGGTGAGTGAAATAATTTTAGTTAGAGTGCGCGCAAGATAACTCAGCGCGTAGACTGAGAATGCTATAGACACCGGCAAAGCGTGTCTCAAAAAGAGAAAAAAAAACGTCACTATATTTAGGGTTACAAATGTGAGGAAAATTTACCCCACAACTAGTTATAGAATAAGAAATGAGTACGTAAAGAAAGCCTGAAGCAGTGCCCCTTGCACTGCTATTACCGATTATCATCGATAGGTTTTTTTATAGCATAAGGTGACAAATGAGCACACAGTCCACCTCACAGTAAGTGGTTGCTGTGGCCTTTAGACATTTACATCTATCCTCGATTACAAATCAAAATGCAGATGCGTTGTCAGCCATGAGCATGCAAAATTGCCCAAGAAATGCACATAAAAATTACGTCAGTTCGCGTGCATTCATTTTACCCCACTGCTATAAAAAACTTTTTATGTGGTAGTGCCATTAATATATTGTAGCTGTAGCAGGAATGAGTCGGCTCGACCGGAGAAGGATCACGGTCTCGCAGAAAACCGGCTTAGAGTAACAGCTTAATCATGCTGTGTTTCGTTTGGTGAGTGTAGAGAGCCAGTTGAAATGCAACGGAGGGTTTACTATTTCAACTGATTTTTGACCACTAGTCGACGGCAGTAGGTCAACAGCAGGATCAATCGGAAATCAAGCGATTTGTATGTTAAATCTGCCACAATTTAGGTTTCATAACATCCCTTGATCGAACGGCTTGACAATAAATTAACGTACCAAGATTATAACGAAGTTAATTTATTTTAATATTGTAAAATACATTGCAATATACTGTACTGAGTCGAGGGCAAATAATAATCTTTTTATTTAATATTTTTTACTTACATGAATGCTTTAATAATTTTTAAATTTCCATAAGTGTTTCCTAACTTAAACTGATGGAGGAAGATGATTCTATATAGTAAAATGGTTGTATATGCTTATCCCTATCTCGTTGCCGATTTTCCACAACTTTTGCTAGGTACCTCTCCAATGTCTGATTAAATCGTTCTACCATTCCATCAGATTGCGGGTGATAAGAAGTCGTTCTTATTTTGTGAGTACCCACAATTCGGCAAGTTTCCTGGAATATTTGAGACTCAAAATTCTTTCCTTGATCGATGTGAATCTCCAAAGGTACTCCAAAACGACAGAAGACTTCATGAACTAGTTTATCTGCAACTGTTGAAGCTTCTTGATTTGGAATGGCGAAGACTTTTGACCACTCAGTGAAGTATTCCATCACAACCATGAAATACTTGTTATCGCTTTCACTTTCCGGGAACGGCCCCGCCACGGCAATGGCTATTCTCTCCCATGGTGCACTAACATTGTACAACTTCAATGGCCCTCTACTACGAGTCTGAGGTCCCTTTATAGCCGCGTAACTTGTACATTTGCGACACGAGTCTTCGACATCGTCTCGACTGTGGACCCAGTAAAAGCGTTCTCGGATCTTCAGTAGAGTTCATTTAACTCCCAGATGGCCTCTTGAACAATCGTACAGCTGTAGAACATTTGGTACTTGAGCTTTAGGGAAAACCATTTGCAAATGACAGCTGTCCCCCCGAACATTTTCCAATTTACAGCACAGAACTCCTGAAGCAGCAAGCTTCCCATTGAGCCTAATAGCTTTTCGTGGTCGAGCTCATCGCTGAGACGTCGCTCCACTTGGGCTTGGGAGCACCGGTCTTCATCCTTTCCAGAATCCGCTTGATGTCCGGATCTTCCTGCTGTGCATGTTGTAAACTGTACTTCCACTCGTTGCTGAGGTGGTCTGTCCTGAGCATTCTCACAGATACCTCTTCCTTACCCTCTTGCCTAGTACAATGCTTGCAATCTTTAGAACAAGGTCTTCTTGACAATGCATCTGCGTTGCCATTAGATTTCTCGCTGTGATGTTCGATCACAAAGTCGTATTCGTGCAGTAGTTCAATCCACCTCGCAACTTGTCTTTCTGGATTTTTAAACTGCAATAGCCATTTTAGTGCAGCATGGTCAGTTTGTAAGTGAAATTTCCGCCCCAGAAGATATTTGCTAAAATGCTGCAACGACTTTACTACAGCGAGCAATTCGCGTCTTGTGACACAATAGTTCACTTTGGTGTTCTTTCAACTAACGGGCCTGTTTCTCCTGTCGGCGAGCCTGCTCCTGCAGCATCATCATAAGAGCACCTAAGTCAGGTGCTGCAGGTGTAGGGGCTGCTGACGGGCAAGCCTCCGTGGCTGGCAGTTGGCCCTCCGATGTCTACGGCGTTGCATCACCAAATCTTCTCTGGTCCGTCTCCTGCTGGTGTTGACTTCGGGTACGGACACCCTCCGTGTCGTCCTTCGGTAAAATCGGCATGATTTGATCCCACTTCTGACACCAATTGTTACGAGCTTAAGGTTCGTGACAGTAAAAACTGTCGATTGAATTACCAAATTTGACACTCTAATTACTGAACACCAATTAAAACTTAAATCAACTAATAATTAATCACACTTATCACTATAGTTCACTTTATTTCGCTCCGAAAGCTTCGCTCGTATCGCCAATTCAATACTGCCCCGGTCGCGCCCCTAAACGTCTTTATATAGGCCTTTTCCATCTAGAATATTCCAGCAAATACCGGTCCCGACCGAATAAGTGGAGAAAGTTCTCTCCTAGTTCTGCCACTTGATACTAGATGGCGCTGGAGGTGGAAAGTTCTAGCATGGCATTTTCTAGAAAGCTCTCCTCGCTCTACTACCCAACACTAGATGGCGCTATGGGTATTAATTATGGCTCGCAACATTAAAAATCCCAACACTCGACAGTTTAAAGCCAGTTTTAAAAAGCTGCTGTTTCATTTAGAACTGGGTTTCAAGTTTACCGAAAATTGTATACCTACGAGTACCTCGTATAGAGAATATACTAATTTGATCCGCATCATCATCGCTCAAAAAATTAGTAACTTGTCGATAGGTTACCGGTTTGAGAAAAACGAGGAAAAAAATTTAAGTTCTGTAGAAATTTTAAACAAAATATCCATAGATATAACAAAGTTTTGATAAATATCAGACAAATTGCACTGAACTGAGTGAAAAAATAGATCATAATCCAACTTCGGATATTGTTCCGCAAATAATAGGTTACATTTATGATTTTGTAGTCAGTAGCCTTGTTAAAAAATTAATTGTGAAGACCGTTAAATGGATTAATGGGCTAAAGAAAAATTATGATTTCACAACTTAAATTATGTTATGCTTCAAGCGACGTGTTCGACATATGCATGAAAACCGAACGTGTTATACGCAACTGTCTTCGCATAAGTAGTAACAAATCAATTCAAAAAATGTATGATAAAACTTTATATGTGTCAATGTTTTAAATGCATATATTGAAAAGGATGTGTTTTTTGGGGGAAACGAACACAACCATAAAATAAATTTGGTGAAACTAGTTATAGAAAAATTCATAGATATAAGATCAAGACATTATATTTGTAAAAAAGAAACCGCTCAAATGAAAATTAATTCGAAATGACAGCTTTATAACAAGCTGAATCTATTTAAAGGTAATTTAAACGTGGAACATGGAACATGGAAAATTAAACATGCCTACATTAAGTACTTTAAATACTTTTGTATAATTTTTAGTACCTTTATTTCTTTACTTTGTGTTAATAAATTAACGATTTTACTATCCAAAACTTTTTCGGAAGTCGGTGACTTTGTTTTTTTTACATCATTGACTTTTTTGTCACCGACTTCCGAAAGAAAAGTTATTTTACACTTTTTTCTATTAGACGTCGGTTGAAAATAGTACATACTACGTAGTCCTACTACTTTTATAAATCGGTCAAAAATATTTGCCACCATACAAAACGACCCCTGGCCTAATGTTTATATTCTGCAACTGTACGTCTTTCAATAGGGGAGAGTGGGGTAAGACGGGGGTCCTAAGGTTTGATGTTAAATAAAATTGACCGTAAAGAGTTTTATTAATTTGTTTTATTCTTATAATCTTCTTAGATAATCAGTCTTCATTGTTAACGAGTATTTGGCAGTCTTATCAACATAATAAAATTAAAAAAAATCAAAAAGTAGAAATACACCATTCACCCCATCATGCCCCACCCCTAGGGTAAGATGGGGTACCCCGTGGGTAAGATGGGGTACGCAGCAAACGACCATTTAGGACTGTTCACAATGTTCACAAGTGAACACGGTATCTGCATCTTCGTCGTCCACACCTGCACAGCTGCAGTGAGCCCATTTGCCGCATGCTGAACAAGCAGCCCAGCCTTCATTTGAGTTCAAATATAGGCGTTTACAATACAAACAAGGTGTATTTTCAATATCGCTGTCACTATTCTCGTTTAATGATCTATTCTTAGCCCCATGTTTCTTCTTTGTTACTCTTTTCTTCTTAATTGCCGGGTCTTTTTCAGATTTTTTAAGTTCCCTCAACTCTTTTTTTCTCTGTTTATCCTCTTCCGCTTGTTCCTTTTTCTTAATCGTTTCTTCTAACTCATTCTTATACGGCGAAGATGTGATCACCGCGGTTTTTCCTCGTTTTCTAGTTGGGCGAGATGTTTTTGTAGTTGCTGGAAAGGGCATTATTTGCTACGGACTTACAACACCAAATATTGATTGCTGCGGAGTTCGTGGTCTTTCGTGTAGATCGGAGTTATCGAGCCAGTAAGAACATCCTGGTTCAGGGGTTGACATTGTATTAGGTAGCACAGTAAGTGCAGTAACCAGATTAGTTGATAGTGACGTACTCGCAGAAATACTAGCGGCAGTGTCAAGTCTCCACAATGTTTCTGTTTCCACTGTTACTGGAGTCACTGCTACATCCGTCAAAGTTGCCGGAACAGAAATGGCTTCAGATATAATTGGCACATTCTGATTATTTGTTGCTGGTTCTGTGGATGACGATTCCATTATCAATGAACTATTATCGCTTGCAGGTGCGTCGGATACATTAAGCTGAATATCTGTCATCAAAGATGGAGCAAAGTCGGTCTCAGAGAATACTGTTGGATCATATGGCCAAATCCCACATTTCTTAAAACCATTGACAGCTGTTGACATCGTAGACACTTGTATGAACGCCTTTCCAAAAATTTCAGCTACTTGTCGGACAGTGACAGTCATCCCTGGGTTGCTGCGAAGCCACGCCATGATTTGATGATCGTAGTAGGTACTTAACGGTCTCATGTAAGCAACGTCTGCAACCTGAAGATGGTGAGTTGTATGTGGTGGGAAACATAAAATGATAACGCCGTGAGTGCGTGCTTCATTTATGAGATCAATGTTCTTCCTATGAGTACTATGTCCATCCAATAATAACAAAACAGGACGCTCAGGTGTTGCTCCGCTAAATTCGATGAACTTTTTAAACCAATCTAGGAAAAGTTCTGAAGTCATCCAGCCCGAATCACTGCAAACTCCCCAAGCTCCGGGGTCAGCATTAATCATAAGTTGCGGATCCATTCTTTTTCTAGGATATACTATCATGGGTGGCATAGCACTAAAACAGATTTCTACGGTAATGGTCGTACCTCGTTCAGCAGATGTTATGGCTCCCACTTGCTTTCTGCCGTTTCTTGCGATAATTTTTGATTTAGTTTTGGGCACAACTGAAATACCAGTTTCATCGCAGTTGTATATACGATCAGGTGTTAGATGATGTTCATCGTAAACATTGCCCAAAAAATTGAAAAACTGGTCTACCACCTGTTTATTGAAACCAGCAGCACGTGCGGATGAGGTACTTTCAGGCTGTCTAATAGACAGTTCTGGGTGCCTTTTTAAAAATCCTAATGCCCAGTCTTTCCCGGCTTTTTCTTTTTCATTGTTAAACGGATGACGTTTGTTATTTTTTACCGCTAGTCTATAGACTAAACCTCTTAAGTCTTTCATTGTCAGTCCGTAAAGCCTGCTCTCCATATCTATTATGTATTTACATAGCTCTTCCTCTTCATTATCAGTAAAAACTTGCTCTTTTGGGCCTAACAGTACCTTAAATTTAACAGTCATTGGATCATTCTTATCTAAACTTTCTCGCGCAAGCTTCACTTTTCTTTCTAAAGTTGTCTGTGGGACAGAAAATGATTTTGCTGCAAGCTTGTAGCCCATTTTTCACAGCATCTTTCATACTTTCTTCTGACCAAACCCCTCTACTTGCTTTTTTTATAATTTCTCACCATTCTAGAACAAAATACACAGTAAAATTAGACATTTATACGCGGCTTGCAAAGGCTAAGGGGCAAGATGGGGTTCCCGACCGACCGACCGACCCCATCTTGCCCCCGCATGCCGAATCAAATTTAAAAAAATACTTAATAAAACCAATACGCAGCATAGAGAAAAACAAGTTCTTATCTGTTAGTGTAGTTATTGTCACATTTGATACCATTTAAATCAATTCCGAGGTGTTATTATTTACGGAAATTACACGCCCTATATAGTATAGAAAAATCACTAGCTATTTGTCAAAAAAAGTTTTTTCCAGAAAACAAATAAAACGCGTGGAGTCTTTGTCCGCTCACTTCGATGACTGATTGCCGTAATGGCGGCGCGACGTCAGCTGCTAAAACGATCCTGATTGGCTAATTCGTTCGCGCTCAAGATCGATCACTCCGTCTTGCCCCGCACCCCGTCTTGCCCCACTCTCCCCTACTTACTGTTTTCCGAGCATTGAAATGTAATATCAAGAACTTCATCTACTACCAAATTAGAGTAAGCACGAAAATGTCAATATAATGTTTTAACCTTATTACTTAAAAGTTTAAGTTTTACTTTAGACTAAATATTTTTGTACCTATGACTTTTATTTTTAAGCGACATTCTAAACTTATTGCTTTTAACCTTTTTCTGATGAAAGGACTTAAATAAATATATTTTGCAATGGTGATTAAACTTTTTGTTAGTGTGTTATTAGGGTTTATAATAAACTGAAGTTGTTGAAATGTTATTAAACTTTTTTCTAAGATAGATAGATGTTTACGTGTGTGCAAACGTGGCCACTAGTGCGACTTATTTTTGTTCCTGATCCTTAATCTAGTATATAATTTATTGAAGACCGAAAGTGATTAAAAGTGGTGATATTATATTGATAGTCAAATGTGCTTGTGAAAAAGAACGAGACAATAACGATCCTACCGTACCGTTTTCTAAAGATAGAGACCGCGTTGCATTTTTGACAGGTAATTTTTAGACCATTATAACAATAAAACCTCCCAAGCTTTTCGGTTCGTTGTTCGTTTTTAATTTTCCGCGTGTCGGAATGAAATACGTTACAAATATAATGCATTGTTTTGGGCGTTTCTGAATACCTTTGATTATATACTTGTCTAGATAGAGTGTTGCGCTGCAATCGCAACAAAAACAACGGGCCAGATTTGAAGCGCTTGTGTGCGAATTACGCACACATGTATACGTAGCTACTAATGTTCAACAAGCGCCAAGGACGTCACTGCTGATGCACGTGGGCGAACTGAGTGATTCCAGCTCTTGAATATTTCCCATAAAAGTAGGGGGAAAAATATATAGTTTTGAACGATCTCTAATTTGTTTTAAATTTATGTGTACGTAAAGGAGTTTCTACACATGAATTACTAGTAGGTAAAATATATTTGAATTAAAAAATAATACTATTGAACGTTATTTATTTTTAATATTCTTAATATTCTTGTTTTGAATCATTTTTTTACAAATCATTAAACTGAAGAATCATTGTTACTATTGGATTTTTAATATTTGTTATAATTTTTATATAACAATTTGGTGTGTGTATTTAGACAATTGCGAAATATTTAATAACTGAAATGTACTACTGCCTTAATTTTCTTCTAAATTTACGGCGATATTTAACTTTCATTCTCTTCGTTGTCATCTTTTCTCACTACTGGAACAGTCGCATTGATGCATGCAGAACCTCTCCGCGGCTTTTACTAATTTTGTTTATTCACTTATATCTGCAAATAGAAGATGTATAAATAAAAAGTTTAGATGTCACAGTATGTATTTATAATTCATATATATACGTTTTGGATCATGATAAAACATTTTTTAGCTAACGGTCGATTGGGAAAATTTAAATCAAATAACCGGCAACCCTGTGAACACGGCGTTACATTTTAGGATAAAACTACACTTCCTTAATTAAATTGTTTTTATAAATGTATAGTTATTTAAAGTTTACTTACCGATAAAAGGTAATTTGTTTAAGGTAACGGAACCCGTAATGGACAGTGCACCCGTGATGGACATTTCGTTCTTTATCTATCAAAAATAGCCAAACTATGAATATTTCCTATAACTGGCAATATTCTCCACGAGTGATAGACCCAACCGAAGCTATGTTTTTCATTTCACAGTACGTGAGACATTTTGTTCGTTCACAGGAAGAGTTCAAAACCGTGGTCGTGACGTTTAATTGAATAAATCCTAAATTATTGTAAGCATCGTGATGCTGGTGAGTTCAACAATTACGTTTTTTCTGAAATAGTTATGCATATTTTATTAAATGTCTGTTTATTTCGTGTTTTAGGAGTAGATCAAGAATTGTAATGTACCTTGCATATTTTAAAACGGCAAGAATAATAAATAATTAAAGACTATGTTTAACATTGGATACTCTAACATGTTACTACCCAGTCATGTACATTTTGTTCATTACTGGATTTTTGAACAAATTCGCCAATTTTGTATTCTGTGAACTCTGACAATAATATGTTACGTTTTATTCTTGAAATATTTAAGAAATTATAGCGCAATCCAGTAATGTACAACCATGCCCATTACTGCCTGTCCATAACTGGGACTAAGAATAAAAATGCTAGAACAGTACATGCAGAGAGAGATTACATAAGTACAGACCATAAAAAGACTAAGCACATAAGGACAGACCACGCCAGAACAGAATACAACAGAACTGAATGCACAAATAGAGCATAAAGAGAAACAGAATGCGAAAGTACAGATCCCAACACAAAATAATACACAAGGACTAAATGACATTGGGTAGATTATAAAAGTGAACACTGGAAAACAGAATGCAAGAGCAAAACACAAGCACCAAATTTTTATGAACCAAGAATGAACATAGAAGAACAGAATGTGCAAGAACAGATCACAATAGAACAGAATACGCAAACACCGAATGCACAAGGACAGGACAAAAAAATCTATCAACAAACTGGACAAGGAAACAATTAGCAATCTTTCTAAACAGTATATGCTACACCACATAAATCTGTTATAACGAATTCACCAGTGTCGTATCATTCAACCTCTACAACATTACCAAAAAACTGGATAGTCCCATCACCTTTTATACGTGTCTTATTTTGGCCCAAACCTGAAACTAAGCAGCGACTTACCAAGTAACGTGTACCGTCAGCTATAACTAGTGAAACATGGAGATATTACATGAGAAAAAAACTAAAATGAAACGAAAAAAAGAAAGAAGAAAAAGGAAAACGAATAAAACAAAGAAAAGACAGAAAAATATTAAAGGAAAAGATGAATCTAGAAAAGAAACAGCAACAAAAACTAACGAAAAATATAGGGCAGCAAGATTTGTTTATCGATGATGACAATGACATGGAAGTTGAGTATGCTGAAAGCGGTGACTCCGAATATGCTCAAAGTGGCAAATCAGACTCTGAAAATGAACCTTTGAGTAAAATAGATTCTAACAAGAAAACTTAGTGTATGAAGAAAACTATAGGTGTTACCAATGGCTCCTACGTTAGTGTAAAATATGAGGGAGAATATTTTCCGGGTAAAATAGAAAAAACAGAACGAAATTTATACGAAATAAGTATAACGGTATTATGTGTAGACACTCTTTCAGATGGCCAGATCAGCCAAATAAAATATAGTACAAGGCAGTAGATGTTATAGAGAAATTTAATAACCTTTGCTCTTAAATAAGCTATATTTCCTCTCTATATTTCTTATTTATATTGCTTCTATAAAACTAAAGAAATGGAATAAATATTTACCGGGTATTTTTTCTTTTAGAGTTTATTATTTTACTTCCTTTTATATTTCTAAATACAAAAACTAACAGTTTTGTGCTCAATAAAAAGTATGAAAGACTGATTAATATAAATTACTTGTTTTATTTTCTTCCTCGCATAAATGTTCAGTGTCCATCACTAGATGTTCATGACTGGAGGTTGTTCCAACATTGGATGTCCAAAACTGGAACTAACCCTGTCCATTACTGGTGTTTTTGAATGGTTTTGTTTTTTTAAGTATATTTCTAAAAGTTGTAAGAATAGTGTAGTTTGCAATAAATGAATTTATTACCAATAAGTTCTTTAATCGCTTGCAACCTCAATTGCATTCACGTGAACGTTTATCTACAAAAGATAGTACAAAACATAAAAAATTAGTCTTAAACTGTCCATTATGGGTTCCGTTACCTTAGTTGTTTTCAATCATCTATTGTAATTTCTGCACATTTTTATAGCGCAAATCGTCATTTTTATATCCCACAGAATACGTGTTTACAGTACAATGAGAGTGTCGTCACTGAGCGGGCGGGACGAGCTTATAAGCCAACAGTTGGCTGATATTTTTTTGGACGTTTAGACGCTCGGACTCTCTATCTAGACAAGTATATAATCAAAGCTGAATACATCGTCACCTAAACAACTCAAGAGGGTAATGTAGTTTCATCTTCTAAAATTGTAACGAAGGAAAGAACTAAGAACCGGAGAAAAAAATTATGATTTAGACGATTTTGATATGTGCGCTACGTATGTCGTGAAGAAAGAGATTCCTACTATAAATAAACTTTGGTTGGAATTGAAAGCTGACTTTGGTTTTAAATATAGCACAACACCTTTGAGGTGTATTTGAAAGACTATAGGCTATAAATACAAAAACTGTCAGTCTAAATGAGAAGTATTGATAGAAGGCAGCGATATTGGACAGCAAAATATATTCTGAGACTGCACTAGGATAATAAAACACTTAAAAAGTTTCCATGGACTTTTAATTTCATTCTTTATAATAAATATTATACCTAGTGCATTTTCAGATAAAACATCATTTAAATTTGAGCAATTTGTTGATTTTAGATTGAGCTGAAATTTTTCATACACTTTAAGTTTAGATGACAATGTATGATTAAATAAATGACATATAAATAAACATAAAAAAAACATAAACACTCACGCCTGTCACCCAGAGGGGTAGGCAGAGACTACGGACTTCCATTTGGCACGATCCTGACATACCTCTTTCGCCTCTTTTACATCCATATATCTACGTATACATGCTCGTCGGTTAAGGGTACTTCTAACGTGGCCCATTTTCAAAATATCGCCAATTTGGTCGATAAACTTTTTCCTAGGGCGTCCCTTCCCGACTCGGCCGTTCACATCTGCCATATAAATTTGCTTTGTCACTCTTTCCTAATTCATTCTTTCCACATGACCAAACCACCGAAGCATTCCTTTCTTAATCCTGGTCACAACATCATCTTGCATACCACATTTATCTCTTATCACGCAATTTCTCACCCTGTTATTCAGATTCAACCCTAGCATATTCCTTAAAGACCGCATTTCTACAGCATTTATTCTACTTTCGTGCTTCTTCTGCCACACCCAGCTGTCACTACCATACATTAAAGTAGGGACTAACACAGCATTACGAATCACCATACGTGCCTGTTTTGACACATTCTGGTTCTTCATAATAGAGTGTAGTGCCCCATTCACTCTATTCCCTGCATTTACTCGTCGTTCTATATCCCTATCATATCTACCATCCCTGCTAAATACACATCCCAAATACACAAACTCATCCACTTGCTCAATTAACTCTCCTTCTATTCTTATTTTACATACCGTTTTGCTTTCTTCTCTTTCAAAAACCATCACTTTCGTCTTACATGCGTTCACTTTCATTCCCATTTCTTTTAATTCCCAGTTCATTAATGTAACCATCATTTGCAACTCAGCCGCCGATGACGCAAATATGACTTGATCATCGGCATACAAAAGGCATTTGACGGTTAACTCGCCCATTCTTAACCCACATTCTTCATCTTTCAAAATTTGCAAACACCGGTCCATAAATAGGGTGAACAGCCAAGGGGAAGCTACACAGCCCTGTCTGACACCTTTTTGGATGCCAAACCAGTCCGAGTAGACCCCATTGATCCTGACACAAGCACTAGAGTCCCTATAAAGAGACCTTAATGCTTGTATCAAACCATCGCTCAACCCATATGAGTTCAGTGTTTGCCATAACACATTCCTGTCCACTCTGTCATAAGCCTTTTCCAAGTCCATGAATGCACAAAAAAATTTCTGGTTTTTGGCCAAAAACTTCTCCACAATCATGCGCATGGAAAAGACTTGATCTGTACACCCCATTCCCTTTCTAAAACCCGCTTGCACATCCCAAATTTTCCATCAGTTTCTTTCATAACTCTTTCAACTAACACCTTAGCATACAGTTTACCCACAATACTAAGCAAGCTGATACCGCGGTAGTTTTTGCAGTCCTGCTGTGACCCTTTTCCTTTATATATTGGTACTATAACTGCTTTACACCAGTCATCCGGTACCCGTTTCAATTCCCAACATAAATTAAACAAGGTGTACAGCAAGCCTGCCACCACTCCCTCTGCAGCCCTTAGCATCTCGAGTGATACACTATCATATCCAGCCTTACCTGCTTTCATGCTTTTCATTGCTTTCATTATTTCATCTACACTTATCTCCGTACCCCTTTCCACTTCTTTCGGAATTTCTAGTTCATTTAATTCAGACGACTCTTCACTCATAAATACGCTTTCAAAGTATTCCTTCCATCTGTTTAAATTCGAAACTTCATCATTCAGAATACATCCATTCTCGTCTCTTATAGCATTTATTATAGGCTGTTTTGTATTTCCCCTGGCAGTTCTTACGAGTTTCCAGAACATTTTTATGTTAGCCTGGAAATTATCAGATATCCTTCTATCATTCTTATCCGTTCTTTCTTTCTTTTTCCTTTCAACAATTTCTTTTACTCTCTTATTTAGGCGTCTAAATTCTGTGAATGATGAGATTGAAAGAAAAAATTCTTTCAATCTCATCATTCATACCAGAAGAATCACCAGCTTTGGTTGCTAGTAAATCTAACCATGAATAATCTCTAACCATAAATAAATGACGTCATTCTAAATCTAATATGGAAAACTACCAATAGATGGAGGACTAGTATTTTTTTATGCATTCCCATGGTATGGGTATTAAATGAAAGGGTTTTCTGAGAAAAATACCGAAAATTAAAATAAAGCATGTCTCTTTAGTTTTTTTCACTATAATATTATTTGTGTCGAACTCGCTGGCATAAAGGAAAAATATTCAGGGATCAAAGCAAGAAACATTGGGTTTAAAAATTAAGCTTAACATTATAGTTTCTAACTAAGCTTTGGTAATCAATTCGGTCATTTATGTAATTTGTTTATAGTTATACAATTTTAGTAATAAGATTAAATGAAGGAAATAATATTAGTTAATATGGCAGCATTAAGTACGCCACCAGTCGCGCGCAGACTTATCTTGCGCGCACTATAACCCTCATTCTATGGAGCATGAAGGTTAGAGAACAGGAGAACGATCACTACGTACTAAAGCATAGCCTGCCTGTCCCTGAAAATTATAGAATGTATAGCGGTGCTGACGTCGGTGAGTAGTAATTGCAAAGTTAGTTGTTTACGAGTACAAGTAGATGAAGTTAGTTGAATAATGTACAAATTTTCATTTCATTTTTAATGAGAAAATTTTCATGCTCCGTAATTTTGTAATTTTTGACAAAAAGAAACGTTAGAAAATGGAGAAATATTTTATTGTGCGTGGATGTGCAAGTGGTTTAGCATCTGATCGGAAAAATAGACTCAAAATGACTTTTATTGACCGAACCTCGAGCGATGGCAGCGCCTCACTTATGGTGTCCATATTTCTGGACACTATTTTCTACGGTGATCGTTCTCCTGTTCTCTAACCTTCATGCTATGGAGTGTAGAGATAAGGAGAACGAACTCTATATAAAAAAGCGCTAAATAAGGCTGGCGCCACTGTAGCTACAGTGTAAATTTAAAAGAATTTTTATAATTTTTAATTGAACACACTTTCACCATAATTCTTTTTATAATAATTATTTTACTGTTTTTCAAAATTTTTATTTCCAAAATCACTCTCAACGTGTTTACGGCGACTATTTCTGGGTTATATTTACAAAATTATTTAAGACAAAGTAAGTAGTTGAGGTTTTAAATATTGCAGTTTCACCAACTACTCTAGTCACCACAAATATTAAATTTCTCAACTCAGCACACTTCACTCCGTCGACAACTGTGAAGTTGTGTTACTGCTACTGTTTACTGCTTACAGATGGACAAATCTTCAACTATTCTCCTATGGGAGATTATCCTCCTTACCTCTATACTCTATGCCTCATTCTACCTGACAGGTGTAAATTAAACATCACAACAGTGTGATCAGAATAAATTATGCGAAAATACTGAGGCACCTCAAAAAAATTAAATATACCCCGACTTACACATGGCAAACATACCAATAAAATACCAATTTCCGACTTAACATGTTTTATTCATCCGCCACAATCATAATAATTGTGTTTTAAAATTCATTTTCATGGACTAAAATTGACACAACCACCTTGGCACAACTACGGAGGCGTGGAGCAGAAATTCGCTGGTTTTGTTCTTCAAGAAAGATGACAACGCTCTCTTAAAGAACTGCTGACCAATTTCCTTTCCGAGCCTCGTCTGCATGCTCTTTTCGAGAGCCATTACGAATCATATCACACGCAGATTCAGCGACTTCCACCCTCACAAGCTAACCGGTTTCCGAAAGGGCTTTAGCACCATAGATCACATACATACATTTCGGCAAATTTTCCTGCCACTTTGTCTTGCAAATGTGGACTATGAGAAAGTCTTTCGTCAAAAATATTCCGTCGAAATTTGGGCGGTGATGCAGTCCTTTCAGCGGTGCTAAGTTGCCTGTTGGTATATTGTAGGTATTGAAATTTTTGTACAGCAGGGATACGATAACTATCCTCGTACAGAGCCAGAGTACTAAACCTATACAACTGCAAACAGGTGTTAGACGTTTTCAATCTACTGGACTGGAAAGGAATGTCGAATACATCATCGTTCGATTTGCCGACGACATAATCCTTATGACAGATTCGCTGGAGGATCTAAGCACTATGCTCGAGAACCTCCATTATACCTTCCAACTAATAGGTCTTAAGATGAACATGGAAAAAACAGGAATTTAGTGTAACTTCGATGTCACACCTACGCCTGTAGTTGTTGGGAGCACGAAACTCGAAGTTGTTGACGAGTATGTAAACAAAAGTTCGACTAGATAAGTCCACTTCTTATTAGTTTGTGGATAAATCCAACTTCGACCTAGAAGTCAATCGACGCATTCAACTCGGCTGGGCAGCGTTCGGGAAATTACGACACATCTTCTCGTCAGGAAAATTTCAAAATTAAAAACATGATTGTTCAACAAGTGCGTTTTGCCAGTCCCTGCTGGCCTTTTGAGGAAGCTTGAGGACGCTTAGCGAGCTATGGAGAAATGAGGATATCCGTAGTAAAACCAGAGTAATTGATGTAGCCCAAAGGATTAGTAAGCTGAACTGGCAATCGACCGATCATATAGCTCGAAGAACCGACGCGACAGACTGAAGTCACTTTGTTGATAATTTTGGAACTTGTCAACAACGTGACTTTTTTCTTTGCAAATTATAAAAATTAACAAAATAATTAAAATATTCTGTATTTTAAGCAGTATATAAATAAAATTTTAACCAAAAATAAACGAGATATAGCAGTGAGGACGTCTTGAGAATTTATCTGTAAAATGTGGAATTACCAGGATTCTTTCTATTATTGATATCGCAGTCACTCACAGAACAAGTAACTATTGTTGAAATTAATTACTTAATAAAAATAATCACTATTATAATAAAAAATCCAGAATACCTATAAGCTGAGTGCTGTAACCGAGGAAGGAACGTAATGCAGTAGCAGATTAATACTGCTGTGTTTCGTGTAAAGAACTTGAGACCATTTTTACGGGAAACGAGGCATTCCATCTTAGTTCTCAGGAGTGACAACGAATCTTCATTTTGTTCTTAATCGAGGATAGATGATATATCTATGGATCAGAGCGTCCACTTACTATCAGGAGAACTGTGTGCTCATTTGTCACTCTTATTCTATAAAAAAGAGTTCATTCCTTGCAAGCCGATTATTCCGACCTGTCATTCAAAATCAGTCACAAAGTTCAGAGTCATAGAGATTTGCTATAATGTAAGGCAATATAACAAGCTACAAAATCTACCTTGCTAAATTGCCATAAGGAATTTTTTTCTCCATGCACACTATAGGCGTCTATTACTATCAGTGGCGGAGCTAGGGCTCCAAAATAGGGCAAGTCCAAGATATGGTTTTGTTGTTTTTAGCAGTTTTATAAAAATACGTCAATCTTGATCTGTCTCCACTCTACAGATTCATATTCAGTGCTGTCAAGGACATGTTTAACAAAGCACAAAAAAGGAATACTACTTATTGATGAATTATTTTGTTTAAGTTATATGCATAGAAGAACAGATTGCGACAGGAATTAGGTATAGTATAATGAAAAGATAATGCATTATATTTTTTTTTCTATGAAATAGTGACTGTTTATTATATCATTATTCATTTTCAATTTTAGTAAATCATACAAAATGATATTTTTAACTCATATGGTAGTATAAATATTGAATTACAAAATTATTAAATTAGCCGATAGCTGTCATTGTGTCATCTAGCGTATTCTTTACGTACCACCGTGAGAGTCAATCAAATTTCGTTCAATAAAATGTCTTCACCTATAGAATTATCGTAGGCGCTATTAAAATATTATATAGTGAAAGACTAAAGGAAATATTCTTTAAAAACATCAATACATGTATTCTTTTGAATTATTACATTAAAATTTGGGGTTCACATTATAAAAAGATTGTAACAATTATATGCTTGCTATAAAAATAAACTTACACATGTCTCATATATTACGCTGCCATTCAAAATGATAGTTTTAACTCATATGGTAATATAAATATTGAATTAATAAACCTTTAAACACGCCTAGCTTAATTAAACTTTAATACTAGAAAAGAAGTCAAAAAGTCGAAAAGTCCTGTACCTATTAAAGGTATGAAGAAATGTTTATTGAATTAAAATTTCATTTTTAAAGATTTCACCTTTTCCTCGCCGATTGGCACTTTAACACACTTCAATTCATCACAGGGAACACTATTATTCTAATAAATATAAAGCTAAAAAGTATAAATAATAAATAATAATGATCTTTCTATGAAAACAGGGCCCAGTAACGTTGTATTCGTAGATATCGCACCAAGAACAAGAAACTGTAACCAATTTCATAACTTTGTGTGAGTTAGAGAAGTGTTGCCACTTTTTTTAAAAGTCCCTGAAAATCGAGATATAATACTACATCTATAAGAGAAATATGCGATGCGAATGCGAAACTATATCTGTTCGTTTTAATAAATTTCAAAAATTTTACAATTCAAAAAAAGATGAAGCACGTAGGAGGTGTCTGTAGATCATTTAAAAGTATTCTTGATAGATCGTCCAGTAAGCATGTAATCATCGATAAAATATACAACATATGTAATGTAAAATATGTTTATTATAAAAAATAACTTAGTACTAAAAAAAATAGTTGGAAAAATTTTTTTTCAATGGAATTAAAAATATACTTTTCTAAATGAAAAAGAGTATATTTTAGTAAGTGCAAAATAGAACGAACTCCAGCCGGGGGCACAAAGGAGTGTTCTAATTTGTACCCCGGGTAGGAGAGATAGAAGTATCAGCCGGAGAGGACACCTGAGTCTCGGTTAAAAAGAGCAAGGCCGGCTTCGCCATCTCCGGGTGGTACTGGACAGCATTAAGATTGGAATGAAGTGTCCTGATGTTGCAAAAATTCATGGATATCGTGACAGGGGTCGCCTTGGTCTTATTGCTACGCTTGCCCTTAGCAGTTTTAGTCGCGAGCAGAATTCCCCCCCCCCCCCTTCGCCAGAATACCCGGAGCAGCCTAAGCACCCACGCTCAGGGAGAGTAAAGTAGCTTAATCGTGGATGATCAGCGAGGGATTCTCCGTCACCAGGAGTGAGGATACCCTCTTGGGGTAGTTTTTATTTGATACCTGTTGCGGTATCAATGTTAAGGGGGAGGGGGAATTGGACCTCCAGCCCGAGCGAAACGCAGAGGTAAAACCCTACTTCACGCAGGTATTCTGTGAGGTTGTGCTACCACCCCGGTTCAAGCTGGCCCATCCATGCGACGTCAATAGCTGCTGCGTGGCTCTACCACTATCAAGTCAAGAGGATGGCTGTCATTTTGGTTCTTTTCAGCTCAATCTTATAGCAGCTACAAACGAGCATACATTCCACCTGATGGTAAGTGTTTGCTGTGGCCCATAGACATCTACATATCTCCTCAATTACGAATTAAAATGCAGATGCATTATCACACGTGAGGACTAAGATGGAATGCCTCGTTTCCAGTAAATATGGTCTCCGTTTCACTACACTCACCATATTTTACGCTGGTATACTGTGAGAACGTGGTCCTTCCCCGGTCGAGCAGACCCATTCGTGCTATAACTATACTACTAACAGTATAACTGCAGCATGGCTCACCACGTAAAAAATTCATGTCTTATTAAAATATTCGTTGGGAGCCTAAAATCACAAATATTTTTTGATAGTAAAATAGTTTATAAGTACTTAACAATTAAAAAGAAACATCAGTGACTTAAAAAATTAAATATTTACCTTGACTTCTATTTGATGTAACATAATAACAACTAATAAAAAAAGTATGCTGACTACATATACTTTTATAACTTAGCCTAAAATTAATTACCCAAATCTTGGACCATTAGAAATAAGAAGTACTGGCAACATTCTCCCGTTACCTAATCTCAAAACATTGACATTCATGCTTCGAATAACCTTCAAAATTCTGTTTGAATAACAAATTAAAATATAGTTAAATGAGTGTTAACGAGTGAAACGATATTGCTCGGTGCACGTGAGTTGGGAAATCGCCTTGAATATTCACGGCAGGCTTCACTAACATTATCATTGCAAATTGCTAAAATTCGCACCATTTCGGTATACTCAACATTTGAGTATCGGTAAGCCATCGTAACAAGGTAACACAAACTAACTAGATACACCCGTCAAGGTAACGTTTACAATAATCTCACAACGAAAAGACAAGCGTCGCGGGCGCATCAAAGGCGACTGATGACATAGGTTACTAATTAGTTCAAGTTTAAATGAGTATTGTCGCCTCCTACACCCCTCCACCCCTCCCTCGCCATGCGCTTTTTATTGCTAACTGCCTAACTAGGACTATTACCGTTTAGAAGCTCCAATTAAAATATTTTTATTTTTGTATGAAAATAAAAATTGAAGAAATATATTTTTTTTCTTACAGGTGTTGTTGTTATGGTGTAAATAATATATTCCCCAAAGGTCTTCAGTAAATTTAAAATGACCCTGTATATAACCATTTATATATATGGGCGTATGTATGCGTATAATATGTTCATTTAATAGCTGCAGCTGTTTGTTTATAATTTAAGGAAGTTAAAAAATTTGTAATCATTTTCTTACAATCAAGATAATAAAATTTACTTTATATTTTATTTTATTCTATTTATTAATACCCGCCCAGTATTACTAATCACAAATAATCACAATACCTCATTAATTTAATTGGGTAAAAATATCTATTTAGTTACTAATACCTACCCAGTAGGTAAATTTTTAAATAATAAATGTAGCATTATAAACAGTAAATCTCCCTCAAACTCAATTTACTAATATTGTTCCTAAATAAGGAATAGCAGATAAAAGATTAGTAATAACTATTGCTCCTCAAAATTATATTTGACCTCAAGGTAAAACATATCCTAAATTTCAGTAGCTAAATAAAATAATAATACCTATATGTAAGTAAATGAAAATAACAAAAATGAAGCACCATTAGCATGTAAAGTTCGAATCCATAATTAACATTTCGACAAATATTATAATTTACACATTTATAAAAAGCAGTATAGTATATAGTTAAAAATAATCAAAATAGTCATTTTTATTAATTAGATAATATATGAGAATACATAATACTAATATAATGCAACTAATATACCGAATAAAGAAAATTAAAATACATTTATCATTGTCTGCGGTGTCTATTTCCATAAAATAGTACATTGATATTGAAAAAATAATAGTACGTTCGTAACAATAGGTGGCGTCTTGCAGAATTCTTACACGCTATATTGTAGCGAGACCGAACGCTCAAGGTCGTTCGCTAGGGGTATGCCCTTAACGCTCTATATACTAAATTGCTATGTAAACATTCGTAGTTATATTTCATTATAGAACATTTTGCCACAGGTTAGAAAGGGAGCGATCGTTTTCTCGAAAGCCCAGTAAAAAGCCCACGCGTGTGAGAGAGACGACTAATCGCTCAACTCTTTGCTTTCATTAATTTTGTCAGTCCATTGCGTGTTCGCTTTGAGATAGACAGAACACGAATCAGTGTATTTCGAATTGAAAGCAATTTGCCAAGAGTTGGTAATAAGGCTATGAGGTTATGACATGTGTAGAACAGAGGAGCACAGGAAATTTGAAATAGTTTGAAACAGTTTACGAGTTATTTTATTCGTTGATATTATTGATTGATCAGTTTTATGAGGCAATTCCGACTTATCGGCTTCTGTGGAGGCTTCGGCACTGATTAATATCATAAGTTTATGTATCAAGCCGGAGATGTAGCCGACAAAATTCCATTTATAGTCGTAAATGATGCTTTGTAACATTCTATTGCAGCCAATTGCAGTTGTACTATCTCAAGAGTCAAGACCTAATCCATTTTTTTTAAAACATTTAGTCAAGCCGAATTGAATAATTCAGCTATTGAGAAACAGGCATATTATGCAATAGTAGAATCATTGAAGAAATCTCGTCACTTACTTAGTTAGTAAGCCTTTCAAACGAATAACTGTTCATGAAGCATTGATCCTTCTTTTTTGTTTAATATCAAGATTTCAAGTAAAATAAAAAAATGAGAAAATACAAAGATAAAGTGGCGTCCAGAATTTTTTCTATTCAAATGTGATAATCATATTTATGCCGGAACTAGAAAATAATGCGACAAACATCTTTTATCGAACGAGTGCTTGCACGTTTGATAAAATCACTATTGTTATACCTGAAGATTTCACTATTCCCATTTGCATTTTACTGTTCAGATATCAGTGCCAAGGCGTCATTACACGTTAAAATAGTCTTTTCATGTTCTTTGGTTTTCCTGCTTATGTACATTCCAACCTTGGAACTGCTGTCTTTTCTAGTAAACTACGTTCACGGAGTATAGTTACTAGTTACTCGATTCCATCTACAAGAAAATGGACAAATAGAAAATGTAACTCTACACTGTGGAAGACTTTTGGCTTACAAAATGTTTTAACCACTAGCACGTCCGTGAAGAGAATAGTAGTTAAACAAATTATGCCGTCGTCCGTCCGGCATAGTATATTATCCAAAACGACACGTCGTAAATATTGCCATCTAGTTTAAAAATGCCGAAATAAATGAACTTTGTGCTTGACAAAAATGATTATCTATGAAATACTTCACTAGAAATAACAGAAGAGGGCAGTGTTTAGTGTTTGGGTGCATAGAATTAAAAATAACAACTTCAGTCGACTTGTCACGAAGGTGTTTCGGAGCACCAGCGATTATGTCGCAAGTATTTCGTATTTTTTTAACTTAATTGTTAGATTATTGTACATCAAATTGAACTTCAGAATTTTTACTTTGTGATAATACTTAGGCGATAAAGTTTCACGTACTAAATCGGCTCTAATTTGAACTTCAAAATATTGTTGTTACCAAAACAATGACGTCTTTGTAATTCACAGTCGCTAGTCGTCTTGTTTATGATTGATTTACGTGTTATTTAGTAAAGTAATAGTGATTAAATTTCTAATAAACATACTCATACACTTTTTTAGTTAAGAATATATTAAAATGTCAAAGGATTCACAATTAATATCAGTGTGTTCTTCAGGTTTTTTCGTATGGCTAGTGCAGTATCCAGGGACGTTACAATAAAAGTTATAAATAAGGGTCTCTGAAAACGAGGAAGTGTATTTTCAATATTTAATACTGCTTGATGTTATCACGTATTTTATTTTTGTTGTAATATATTGATTGTATTGATTCATTTTCACACTTGTTTCGTGTTACGAAAATCGTATTTGCACACTTTCACTGTATTTGAAATTTTAATGTTTTTGTATTTTTGGGTTAAGTATTTACATTTTGTGATATTTTTTTGTTCTAATTATTTCAAAAGTCAACAATTTATTCCTCGGAACTCATGCAACATATTACGAAATTTTTGTTTCTCCTATAAAATTTACTTTGTTTAATACGATTTATTTCTTCGGGGACGCCGATTTAGCAACTAGTTTTTTTTTAATCGTTTTAAGCCAAAATTATAAGTTATTAAAATATTTTGTTACTTATACGCATTTCATTCAACCTTATCGTGTATAGAAAGCCTTAGACGGACGGCCATCTTCTTCAATTTGAACGACGCGCGACGACTCGGCAATGGAGAAGATAACCATTTTTTGTTTTATATGCCAAAAAATCTACAAAAAATTATGAGAATAACCGTGTTTTTAATTTTTTTCTATCTTCAAAACTGGCCGAGATATAAAGGCGCAAAGTTAATATTTTCGGTCTAAGCCGCTTGCCGAGAGCGACATCGTTGATGACGTCACAATTTCCATCTTCGTGCGAGAGACCCGACGCGCACTTAGAAAATCAAAACATTTACTCGAATGTGCCCGTGGCGCTCGGATTTACTTGCTATATATTTTTTACAAGAAACATTATAGAACATGACACCATCTATTAAATATTGTGCTGTGTCTCAATGTAAAAATACGGCCACAAAAACACCTGAAGAGTTGTTTTTTAATGTGCCTAGAAACCCTACCTTCAGAAATAAATGGACAAATGCTATGAGTAGAGCACATCCTTTAGGACCAAACACGGTAGCATATTGTTGTGAGGTTCATTTCGATGTAAGTATTCAAATAATAATAATCTTCACATGATAGCTCTTGGTTATTGGTAGTAAATGCTTTCTATTAGGGATGTTGGTACCTACTCGAGTCGCAGTGTTTAAGTAACTAACGATTCATTGAATCTTTCCACGCTTAATGATCATTATAATTTCAAGAAGAAACAATACCTAATACCTACATATTTAACTAAAACTACTTCAGTGTAAATAAACATCCAAACTTGGGTAAAGTACTTACCTATGTAATGTAGATAAGTCAATGACGTGTCGTGAGTTCGTAAGTTTAGATACCTACCTATATTTGCAGCAAATTTTAAAATGTTTATAATGCATATAAAGGTTAAAATATGGAATATGTTAACAAACGTTTTTATATTCTTACAATATTTCAAGCAAAAACGAAACACATCGCAGAGCTGTTCAACCTGCATACTTTGCGGGCCGCAAATAATGGAAGAAGTTTGATTATGAAGTGGAGCACTTAAATTTTTTTTTCATGTTGTCCTATTTTTATGTATTACATAGTTGGTACATATTTTAAATATTAGTGGAATACAAATTACGAGGTTTCTTATTTTATTATAGACTTTCAATAAGTTTGTATTATGTTCGTTTAGGTCGAAAACGATATGGAAAACTACGTGAAGTACAAACTAGTTGGTGGTCCCCTCAAACTTAAAAAAGATGTTTTGCCTCACAAGTCTGTTTGTCAAAATCGGTATACAGAAAAACCACAAAGATTTTTAATATCAAAACTAGATGCCAAATCTAGGTCAGAAACAGTTGCACTTGCGATTACCACTACTTCACAAGAAATTGAGCATAGATATGTTGTCGATCCTGTTACTACTCTAGATGATTATATTGACATTGATCCCTTGCCTGAAGAATATATAACCACGCTTTTAATCATAATAATAATGCGACCCTTTTTCTATTAATATTGAAAACATCTGATTTTTAGATAAAATCATATTTTTATACACCGAAGGTATATTTGTAGTAAATTTCTTTATATACAACAGGATTTTTTTAACCATAAAAACCACAAAAAGGTCAGGGTACACTTATGAAGAATAAGAAAACAAAACTACTTAGAGGCAGATAGTAAGTAGCTAGGTAAGGAATGTTTACGTATTTTTGTTATACTTATTCTTATCATTAGCAAATGAAGCCCAGATGTATTAATGAAATAATGGGTATCTATGTTATAAAATATTATCTTATTCTTATGCGTATTTCAGCCGCGACAAAATATTTGATTCTTAGAAAATATTCCGCCACCATCATGTCACGGATTATTGGAAGGTTGTCAGATTGACCTTTTGAAACCCTTCTTCCACCATTAAATACAAAACACCAGAGCGCACGAGGGCAAACAACTCACCCGCGAAAAATTACTATACAAACATTGATTTATATATTAAACTCAATGACTATAATAATATCCAAACGTATGATCGGCGCGGTGGAACGATACGACGGCGCGGCCGCATGGAATCGATGACGTCACGCGCTACTTGCGGGCACGGGCGAGATTTTAAAAATGTATGTAAACTTTCCACGCTTATAACTTCGGTAATAGTGCACCGATCGTTGTGAAATAAAAACTAGAATTATGTGTTGAGTCTAGACATTTTACCTACGTACTTAAAAATTTAATATTGTAACCTTGTTATCTTCTCCATAGTCAAGAGTCCGCCGCAAAATGGCAATGAGAATGTATTTTGATTTGATTTGTTTAGCTACTTAGAAATATTCAAATATTAAGATATTAGCATCATATTAAAGGGAAATGAATCTAGTTTTTTTTCGTGTTGTGTTGGTAAAAATTAATGTATTTTATGCTTACGAAACAAATTTATGGAAAGTTTTTTATTTTCCACTCGGGAATTGACATTAAACCTTATTTCACCTTCATCACTATTGATTTTTAAATAGATAAGTTCAATCTTTAAACGTCTAGCTATTTTTCAATATTTTTATCTTTGCTGTAGCTATTATAGCTGTTACAAAGGTTTTTGTAATCGAGCAGCGGGCATAGATTTGCGCGTCTTGAGGCGGCGAGTAGTCGGACGTTTGACGCTTATATACCAGCGGTGGGGTAATGGGTGTAGGGGTGGACGTTAGAGTGGTTAGATCAAACTCTTCAACAAATCTACAAATAGAACTTCTATCCAACATGGCTTATAAACACTCATCAAGTGACGACGAAAAAATTTCATAGCACTAGTAAATATCAGCCACAAGTATATGAACTTGAACTTTTGAATTCCAATCCGGATGATTCGGTTATCTGACTACTCTTTCTTCAAGAAGTGGCCCCACAGAAAGTGAACCTCTCTCCCAGCGTGTTCCGTCTTCTGGTATGGGAACAGCCAGTCCTGATGACAGATGCATTAGGGTGCCCATTTTGAGCTACATCAAAGGCTTCACTGAGTTGTTCAAATAGCCTAGTTGCCTCCTTGTCACCGCTTTGCGATCGGTGGACGCAAGAATGAAAAGTTTTATCCATTCCTGTGTTTTTGACAGCATATAGGCAACTGTACAGACGGATCTCCAAATGCATGCAGCGGGACTTACGCAACTTCAATACAACTCGTATTGAAGAAGTAAGTACAAATGTAGACTGAAAGAAAATATAAGTGGTTTGTACGAAATATGTATGAATGAGTTAGACTTGGAGAATGTATGGCAAAATGTTAAGAAAGGTTTAGTCGATGCAGCTAATGAAGTATGTGGTGTTAGTAAGAAAACGAATGAAAGGAAAGATAATACGTTATGGTGGGATGATGAGGTACGTATGGAATTTGAAGCAAAGAAGAGAGCATGGCTAGATTTACTAGCAACAAAGCTGGCAATTCTGAAGGTACGAGTGATGATATTGAAAGAAAAAAGGCAGTCATTAGACATCTCAATAAGAGAGTAAAGGAAGTTGTTGAAAGGAAAAAGCAAGAAAGAACGGATAAGAATGATAGAATAATATCGGATAACTTCCAGGCAAATATTAAAATACTCTGGAAAATCATAAGAACTGCCAGGGGACATTCAAAATAGCCTTTAATGAATGCTATAAGAGACGAGAATGGCTACTTATATTCTGAATGATGAAGTTTTGAGTTTAAAGAGATGGAAGGAATATTTCAAAAGCGTGTTTATGAGTGAGGAGACGACGTATGAACTAAATGAAATAGAAATTCCGAAAGAAGAGGAAAGAGATAGGGAGATAAGTATAGATGAAATAATGAAAGCAATGAAAGCATGAAAACAGGTAAGGCAGCCGGATATGATAGAGTTTCACTCGAAATGCTAAGGACTGGAGAGGAAGTGGTGGCAGGCCTGCTGTACACCTTGTTCTATTTATGCTGGGAACTGAAGCGGGTACCGGTAGATTGGTTCAATGCCGTGATAGTCCCAATATATAAGGAAAAAGGGTCACAGCAGGACTATAAAAACTACCGTTATAGAGGTTCGTGGGCGCTTCTGAATCGATGGCCCTTCTCTCCGAAGGACCACCAGCCAAAACCCTTAACGCTGTCTGTCACAGTAGCAATCCGGCGAGTCTTCCAGTACCTTACTCGTGGATCTTAGTCACACTGCGTTGGGTTCGAGACAACGCAGTGGACGCACCCATCGATAACGCCTACTTCAGAAACACACACGCCTCTTCCTAAAAGGTGGTTGATGCCTGAGATTACGGGTCCACGCTAGGTCCCGGTCTAGACATCAAATATGTGGACTGTATATTTTCTTCATTTTCGCTAACTTGAGGGTCTACACTGGGAACGAAACAGCGATTTTCTTGAAAATTCTTGAAAAATGTGATAACCGGGGAACTTTTTGAATCTTTATATTGAACCGGAGATTTTTCCGAACTTAACTATATTGGAGATCTCGAACTTAGCCGTAGAGATATCGAACGAATTGCGTGAGTTGTCTTCTACATGACATGTGTATGCCATGCAGGTCTCAGGCCTCGGGGTATGCCTCCATTGCCCGGATCTTCCTCATGGCTCACGACTATGGGCCAGTCCTGGGAGCCTTTTCTTAGGCATGGTAAATCATAGCGGATTAATCCGCAGTCAGAGAATTTTTTTCCGTCAACCATGCCGCGCGCCAGCCGGGCCACGAAGTCTGTGATGTACTCGACTTTCAGATCGGCCGCTATGATGTCGTTCCGGACGTAGCGACCTGCTCCGACGATCGTCCTTAATGACAGGTTCTGCTGGGCCTGCAGTCGCCACCTCAGAGGGTCGCTCAGAAAAGCGTACTAGGCCGGCGCAGCGTAGGTGATAATGGTCCGGATATACATCTTATATATCCGGAGCTTGGTTTTAGTTGGCAGCTTGGATGCCAGGACTGGCAAGCGCGTCGCCCGCGCACATCTGGCTCTACGGACGACAAAGTCGACATGCGCGGTCATGCGCAGCGTCCTGTCAATCCGGCACCCAAGGTACCTAGGTGGATTGAAAAGTACTCGGCCTAACACAGATCCATTCAATTCTAAAAATCAAATCTACCCACATTATTTAGTTCAGTTCAGACTAGTTCATTGTGTGAAGTTCGAAACGTGTGCGATAATTAGTTTTGATTTTATAAATTTATTAACAAAGTAATCGGACATACTTTCCGCGAATGGAGCAAATCGAGCAGCGTGCCGTCATTATGTACCTCCATAAGAAGGGGCTATCATCAAAAACCATCCATGATGACATGGTCAGTACATTAGGCGATTGTGCTCTGTCATATTCATCCGTCAAAAAATGGATAGCAGAATTTAAGCGTGGTAGAGAGAGTGTGAAAGATGAACCCCGCTCTGGAAGGCCTTCGACGTCAACTACTGACGAAAATATTAAAAAAGTACTTGATTTAATAATGGGAGACCGCAGATTAAAAATTAGAGAGATAGCCGAGATTATAGGCATCTCTTATGAACGAACTCAAAACATCATTGTCAACGAGTTGGGTTTCCACAAGGTGTCTGCGAGGTGGGTTCCGCGACTGCTTTCAGTTGAACAAAAAAGGACGCGATTGACTATTTCACGCGACTGTTTGGAGTTATTTGAAGCCGATGCAGATGATTTTTTGAATCGTTTTGTTACTATGGACGAAACATGGGTTCATTACTGTACACCGGAAACAAAACAACAATCAAAACAGTGGAGAACACCTGGTTCACCACCCCCTAAAAAGGCTAAGTCGATTTTGTCGGCAAATAAGGTGATGGCTTCAGTATTCTGGGACTCGAAAGGTGTGATTATGATTGATTACCTTGAAAGGGGTCAGACTATAAACTCAGATTACTACTGCACCTCACTACGTCGTTTACGAGAGGAAATAAAAGAAAAACGTCCAGGAATGCTCAGAAGAAAAGTCCTGTTTCATCAAGATAACGCCCGTGTTCACACGTCAGTACAGTCAATGGCTGAAATTCACAACTGTGGCTTAGGCAGTAGTTGAAAGAGCAGCAGGAGGAACAGGCTCGCCAGCAGGAGGAACAGGCTCGCCGGCAGGAGGAACAGGCCCGCAGATTGAAAGAGCAGCTGCGGGCGGACAAGAGGAACAGGCCCGTCAGTTGGAAGAGCAGATGCTCCTCATGAAGGACCTTCACGCTACCTTTGGGAAGGAGGTGGAGGATAGTGTAGCTCAGCATGACAACCACCTGTCGGAAGCTGAAACCCAAATCGCGAAAGCTGAAACCCGAATCGAGAAAGCTGAAACCCGAATCGACCAAGTGAACAATTGGGTTGATAACGTGATGGCTGACGTGAAGAAAACGCTGGACGACCTCAAACTGGGGCATGGAATTCCAATTCCCGTAGTAGCTACAACACCTTCGCTACGTGGGTTCAAGGTGCCACCGAGTGACGGGGCTTCTTCTTGGTCGGTCTACAAAATCCAGTTCGAAGCTCTGATAAAGGCGAACGGCTGGAATAAAAGTCATGCCATGACTGCTCTCACACTAGGCCTGCGCGACCAAACCTTAATAGTTCTGGAAGCTCTCGGTGAGGAAGTGACTTATGAGCAGCTCTTTGAGGCATTGGAGGCGAGATATGGCGACGCTCACCTGGAACACGTTTTTCGTGAGCAACTTAAAGATCGCGTGCAGCATCAACGAAAACCTGCAGTAGTGGAGAGACTCTAGAGGTGGAGAAGCTGGTTGCGAAAAGCGTACCGGTCTGTACCTGCGCTCATTGAAGGGAACCTGGTGCAGACATTCATCGACGGCATCCGCGACCTTGAAATCAGAGCTGCTGTGAGGCTCGGGCACCACGAGATGCTTAAGGACGCCTTGGCTTATGCACTAGAGGTGGAAGCCGTGCGGCAGGATCATCGTTCCCATCGCGTCAGGGAGGTTACAGCAGCTACTGTTCGCGACCACAATAAAGGATAGAGCCCTGGTTGCTGTGGCTGTGGGAAAGGGGCTATCTTCGATCCAGCTGCCCTAAGCGAACCCTAGAAAGGGAAGGTGAACAATCTTAGGGGGGTAGTGCGGCCAACAGCACCGCCCAGCAGCAGCAGCAGCGGAATGCCGTGTAAATTGACCATAGACGCTGGAGCCTCTCGTACGGTTGTTGTTCCCAACTTATAAGTCAGTACCTTGGGGACTCCACATACAACCGAGAATGCATTAATTTGGTAACAGCCACCGGTCAGCGTATACCCGTCCGTGTAGAGAAGGGGATGTAGTTGAAGCTAGGCAACGTGATCTACCTGCATAATGTCATCGTGGCTGATATAATGGACGACTGCATCCTGGGCCTAGACTTTATAATTTGTTGTGAGATCGACGTTAAGCAAGGTGTGGACAGGAGGAACTTTTTATGGAAGGTGCGTTACCAGGGAACGTGTACAGCATAAAGAAGATTGTTCTTCCGCCGAGTTCGGAAACGATTGTGCCGGTTAGTCTACCTCGAAACGCTGGGCAAGCTCACCGTTGTGTACTAGTGGAAAGGGTAAACAATGACCTTCCATGGAAAGTAGCTCGAACCTTGGTCAGAACCACTGACATCTCAGGAGTACGAGTTCTGAACCTTTGTGATCAGGAACAGATTATAGAAAAAGGCACACTGGTTGGTACATGTGAGGAAGTGGATTGGTGCCAATATCTATCGAGTAGGACCCCCAGCAAGGATGCACAAACGAGAGTGACCACACTTTTGGAAGACTGTCGAAATGGTCAAGGCAAAGAAGTTGTTACTCAAGTATGCCGATGTATTCTCATAAAACGATGCTGACATAGGAAAAACTGGCTTAGTTCAGCACAAAATAAACACAGGAGAAGAATTGCCTATCCGTCAGCGGACAAGAACATTGCCGATAGCACGTGAAAAGGAAGTGGAAACCATGATTGAGGGAATGGTGAAGGATGTTATTGAACCTTCATCTAGTCCATGGTGTTCACCCGTGGTGTTGGTAAAGAAGAAGGACGGCAGCATGCGATTCTGACTACCACCGTCTGAACGACGTTACAAAGAAGGACAGCTATACCTTGCCAAGAATTGATGACACACTGGACATGCTTACAGGAGTAAAGTGGTTTAGCACGCTGGATCTAAAAAGTGGCTACTGGCAGGTTCAAATTGACCCTAAGGACAAGGAGAACACTAAGTTCTCGACGGAAAAGGGTCTGTGACAATTTAAAGTAATGCCGTTTGGATTGTGCAATGCTCCAGCAACGTTTGAAAGGCTGATGGAGCTTGTACATACCGGGCTAATTGGTGATGCCTGTCTGGTCTACTTGGATGACATCATCATCGTGGGCTGTACGTTTGAGGAACACCTTCAAAACCTCGAACGCGTGCTCATGAAGATTCAGAGTGCCAACCTCAAGTTGAGTCCGAAGAAATGTTCACTATTCAAAAGGCATGTCAACTTTCTATGGTATGTGGTGTCGGAAGAAGGTATCCGCACGGATCCGGAGAAAATCGACGCTGTTAAGGATTGGCCGGTTCCAAAAGACAAGACGCAGGTTAGAGCATTTTTGAGTTTGTGCTCCTATTATCGGCGATTTGTGAAGAACTTTTCAGATATAGCCAAACCTCTGCACAAGTTAACCGAGGAGAAGCGACATTTCTGCTGGGATGAAAGTTGCAATATCGCATTCCAGGAGCTCAAGGACGGTCTGTGCTAAACACTTATTTTGGGATACCCTGATGCAAGCAAAGAATTTATAGTTGACATAGACGCAAGTGATATAGGACTTGACGATGAGTTGTCTCAACGGAATGATGACCAAGAGGTCGTGATAGCGTACTTAAGCAAGTCGTTGTCAAAACCGGAAAGAAACTATTGTGTCACAAGACGCGAATTTTTAGCTGTGGTAAAATATTGCAGCATTTTAGTAAATATCTTCTGGGGCGGAAATTTCACGTACGAACTGACCATGCTGCACTAAAATGGCTATTGCAGTTTAAAAATCCAGAAGGACAAGTTGCGAGGTGGATTGAACTACTGCAGGAATACGACTTTGAGATCGCACATCGCTGCGGGAAATCTCATGGCAACGCAGATGCATTGTCAAGAAGACCTTGTCCTGAAGATTGCAAACATTGTACTAAGCAAGAGAGTAAGGAATTGATATCCGTGAGGATGCTCAGGACAGACCAACTCAGCAACGAGTGGAAGGACAGCTTACTACATGCACAGCAGGAAGATCCGGACATCAAACCGATTCTGGAATGGATGAAGGCCAGTCCTCCCAAGCCCAAGTGGAGCGATGTCTCAGCGACGAGCTCGACCACTAAAAGCTTTTGGGCCCAGTGGGACAGCTTGCTGCTTCAGGATGGAGTTTTGTGCCGTAAATGGGAAAATGTTCGGGGAGACAGACGTCATTTGTAAATGGTTGTCCCTAAAGCTAAAGTACCGGATGCTCTACAACTGTACCATAATGATTGTTCAGGAGGCCATCTGGGAGTTAAACGAACTCTACTGAAGATCCGGGAACGGTTTTACTGGGTCCACTGTCGAAACGATGTCGAGGACTGGTGTCGCAAATGTACAAGTTGTGCGGCTGTAAAGGGACCTCAGACTCGTAGTAGAGGTGCATTGAAGTTGTTCAATGTTGGTGCACCACGGGAGAGAGTAGCCATTGACGTGGCGGGGCTGTTTCCGTAGAGTGAAAGCTGTAACAAGTATTTCATGGTTGTGATGGATTACTTCACTTAGTGGCCAAAAGTCTTCGCCATTCCAAATCAAGAAGCTTCAACAGTTGCAGATAAACTAGTTCATGAAGACTTCTGTCGTTTTGGAGTACCTTTAGAGATTCACTGCGATCAAGGAAGGAATTTTGAGTCTTAAATATTCCAGGAAACTTACCCAGTTATGGGTACTCATAAAACAAGAACGACTTCTTATCACCCGCAATCTGATGGAGTGATAGAACGATTTAATCCGACATTGGAGAGGTACCTAGCAAAAGTTGTAGACAATCGGCAACGAGATTGGGACAAGCACATACAACCGTTTTTGTTGTCATATCGAAGCGCTGTTCACGAAAGTACATCAGTGACACCAGCTTTCGCAAACTTTGGAAGAGAATTACGGCTGCCTGCAGACCTGATCACCGGGATACCACCTGATGGCCCGCACAGTATAACCGATCATGCAAATGACTTGCGGAACAAAATGTATGACATTCATGAGCACGTCAGACAATCGGGCCAGCAAATGTCAAAGATGAAAACCCGGTTTGACCGCAAAATGAACAACAAAGGGTTCGACGAAGGTTAACTAGTGTGGTTGCACAATCCAGTCAGATTGTTACGTAACACATGAATTTAAGTTAAAAGACAAATGTATATACATCTATCACTTCATTCACATGACATTCATACATTCACCCACTGTCTTAAGGTTCAGGGATATTAGCCTTTCTATATAAATATTGGTTTACTTCTTTTATGCTTGCGACGCTTACAACCCTGATATCAGCTTTCTTAGCATTGTTGGAAAACTGTATGCTAAAATTCTAATTGAAAGGAACATGAAAGAAACTGAATAATTTGGTCCGAAAAAAATTTGAGATATGCAAGCGGGATTTAGAAAGGGAATGGAGTGTACGGACCAAGTCTTTTCCATGCACATGTTCGCGGAGAAGTTTTTGGCCGGAGACGCAGAAGTGCAGTGGTCTTGTTTTTCAAGAAAGGCGTCGACGTCCAGAACTGCAGACCGATTTCTCTTCTGAGCGGCATTTATGTGTTGTTTTCGAGAGTCATTACGAATCGTCTCACATGCAGACTCGTCGACTTCTAGCCTTCCGAACAAGCTGGTTTCCGAAAAGGCTTTAGAACTATAGACCACAAACTTACTCTGCCGCAAATTGTACAGAAAACCGAGGAATACAATCTGCCACAATGTCTTGCGTATGTGTACTATGGAATTTCCTTTGATTCTGTGCTGCAATCCTTTCAGCGGTGCCAAGTTGACTGTGGGTATATCGAAGTGCTGAACAAAGTGTTTGTACAATAGGGCTACGATAGCTATTCGAGTACAGAACCAGAGTACGAAACCTATCGAACTGCAGAGAAGTGTAAGACACGGTGAAGTTATATTCCTGAAACTCTTCACCGCTGCGTTGGAAAACGTTTTCAAGCTACTGGACTGGAAAGGATACGGTATTAACATGAATGGCGAGTACATCATTCACCTTCGAATTGCCCACGATATAGTCCTGATGGCAAAATACTTGGAGACCCTATGCACTATGCTCAATGACCTCAATAGTGACTTTCAACGGTTAGGTGTTATGATTGAACATGGACAAAACAAAGATATGATCTTGTAACGTCCATGTCACACCTGTGACGTTAGTTGTTGGGAGCATTAAGCCCGAATTCATTGACGAGTATGTTTACTTGGGACAAATAATCCGACAAGGTAAGTCAAACTTCGACCGAGAGATCAATTGACGGACTCAACTTGGCTGGGCAGATTTGGGAAATTACTGCACATTTTCTCGTCAGGTATACCTCAAAACTTCAAAACAAGAAGAAAAGAGAGTACAACCAGTGCTTGTTGCCAGTAATGACTTATGAAACTGAGACTCAGTCCTTCACTGCTCTCCATACGAGAAAGCTCAAGGACGCTCAGGGAACTATGGAGAGAGCTATTCTCCGGGTTTCTCCGCGTAATAAACTTAGAAATGAGGATATCTGCAGTAGAACCATAATGAACGACATAGCTCAACGGATTAGTAAGCTGAAATGACAATGGGCCGGCCTTATTATAGCTCGAAGAACTAACAACCGATGAGGAAAAGGGTTCACGAGTGGTATTCTCGTACCGGTACATGAAGTGTAGATCACCGCCCATTAGATGGAGTGACGACGTGGTTGACGACATGCAGGAACCACAGTCTCTAGTCTTTATTTAGTTCTGATTTAAGATAAAGAAGAAGGAGTCACGTTTCACGACGGCAACTCAATACTTGTTCAAATGAAGATAAATCTAACAATGCGGTACTAAAATCAATACAAAATTTACTTTCAGTACCATAATTCTAAAGTTTTGTTATATTATTTAATGTTTGTTATACTTCTGTCCATCTCTTTTTCATTCAGGTCTTTTGATAAGATAATTTGGTACAATTAAAAATATTCCGCAACATACATCTCCTCATTATCAAATAGTATTGCTTAGTTCATTACTCACCACATTACTAACATGCCTATTAATTTTTCCCTCGGATGGAGATGTCCTTTAACTAAAATTTATCATTTATTATGGAATATTTTAACATATATTGAGGACAGTGGAACACATGTAAAATTAAAACGGGTCTGTCCGGTTCAAAGCGGATCGTAAGATTACGTTACTCATTTTTCTTTTACACACCTGGTTTTGTTTGCAGCAATTCGGCATAAGAGCATGTGTGTATTAGAAGCGTTTTTTCCGCTTAGGGTCTTAAGATATTATCGTTATCAACTATTTGCTGGGTTTAGCTGCCGTTAGCATCTTTTAAGAACTTCGCAATGCGTGCATATTAGGAAGATATTTGTGAACAAAATACAAATCAGACTAGTCTGTATAGTTTAATACCTTCACCTGCATTTATTGGCGCATAGCATAGGAGCTGTTTCAATTTTTTTGACCCCCTCTTAAATCGGTGTGTCCCACATAATTAAAAAAAAATTTCTAAATATAATCGTAGTGTTGAATAAAATACTGGATTTGGTAACTCAATTTGTAAACTAGTACTTAAAATAATAGTAATAGATATTCATGCAATCAATTATTTAAAAGGAGTTTTTTTTTATAATGAAAGACCACTGATTTACTTGTCCCATGAGTAAAATGGTAACAAAGTCTTGAAATTACTTTCCTTTTTACTATGAAAGCATGCGACAGTTATAATTTAAAAATCATAAAAAGTGATATCTAAACGTAATAAAACACATTAACTTGCAGTATATTATGTATAATAATGAAGAAATAATTTTAAATATCGGGTCGTAATTTAGGGTCACCTGACATGTCAAGTATTGTTACTCATTTTAGAATATTATTTTAAACTACTCCACATTTTTTATTCATGGTAATGGCAACACGAACGTTCAATTATCAAAAAAAATTTTAAAAACAGTGTTCAGTTGTGATAGTCTAAAAGGACGAGAGTGTTATGTTACCCAAGAGTTACTTCAATATTTTTGTCAAGGTAAGTTATCGAATTTTAAATGATTTTTAATATGTATGTACGTATTATAATACTATAGTAGATATAGTATAATACTATAGTTAGAGTCATGCATTACAATCTAAAGATGAAATATAAACTTTTACAAATTATATGCTTATATACTCACCGTTTTCTTTTTTAAACATCGTAATATACGAGGACCGCAAAACGTTATTTCAGTTTGGTTACCGTTTTCATAGTAACGTTTAGGCTGACCAAGAAAGTAACCAAACTGACTGCTAAAGTGACGTTTACACGGTGCTCTTTCTTATATTGATTTTATTTAAAAATTTAAATTTCATTTTAAACTTCTTATATTGATTTTATTTAAATTCATTTTACTACAATTTCATCTTTACAAGTTATATGTTGTCTTTTGTCACGAATTATTATTACTAACTCATTCGTTTGAGTTACATGATTAAAAACAAATTTTTGGGTAGTTATTTTTATCGTAAGGAGGTGATAATTATCGAGCTTTACTGAAATTCAAGCTCATTAGTTACTGATGTTTTTAGGCTTTATAATGCCACTCACTGCCGCTGAAAATATAAAAAGGTATAGAGAAAAGTTGTAAAAAGAACGGCCTGACGAGTATGAAGCTCAGTGGAAGCACAATGTAGAAAGAATAAAATTAAAAAAAGGAAAGTTTCCGAAATGAGCTTGACAGAAAAAATAGAGCAAAGAGAAAAGTGGAAAGAATATCAAAGTAGAAAATCCAATAAAAATGTAATTGAAGAGCCCAATACCCCTCTAACCCAGTCAGAAAAAACTGTAAATAAGAAATTTAAAATAAAATTAAGGCAATAACTAAAAAAGTTAATAAGCTATCAGTCATTAGTCAGTGACGTATACTGATGATACTGCCAATATGGGAGGTTTAAAACTACTTTTTATAAAATAATAATAGTAATAAGGTTTGGAAAATATTTTAGATTAGTATCCTATTTTATTAATTTACAAACAGAAATAGGTACAAAGTAAATTATATTATATATGAGAGAAATAAAACAGTTAATGTTGTTTTTTATGGGTAGGTGTTTGATGTGCATTTTCAGTGTGTTCCTAAAGATTTAAAGATGTGATTTAAAAATGTGAAGCTAATTGTGAAATAAAAAATTATTTCTACTATTTTTTTTTTTGTAAATGAATAGACTTAATATGTAGTAAGGTGTCATAGCTAGCGAATATAAGAATAAAAGAGTAAGTAAAACACAGGTTACAGAGATAATAAAATTGTATACTTAATAAGAAAATAGTTTAATAGTTCTCAATCATGAGAACGTGCCTTTACAATTTTGAACATGTCAACTTTGTTACTGTCCCAAAAAAATGTGAACATATTTTGGTTTTTTTTTTTGCTTATTTAATTGAGTTCTAAATGTAAATAATGCAGGTATTTTAAAGAAAAGACCATAATCTTTTATGATCATAATATTTTTGTTGAACTAAGATGCTGCATTTTATGTGACCTAAAAAATTGATGTTAACTTAGAACCAAGGTAACAAAAATAGTGAGAATAGTGATTTATTTTTAATTTAGAGGCCTAATTTGTGTTAATTACTGCTCTGTTTATTTTCCTTACTTCACAGGATGGCATTTAAAATTAAAATATTTCATTATTTTAAAGTGTACTCATTTATTTTTGTTTTTTTATAACAAGTAACAAACCTTATTCTAAATCCTAATAAAGATTCACATTTCGTTATATTTTCCGGCGAAACAGGGTATTTTCTCAGTTTTTGATATAATTTCATTATTTTCAATAAATTTTCTAGACTATGCTATTTTTTTTAATGGAAAATTTTTATTCTCAAAAAATATGTTAATAATTTTAGTAGGGGGTACAAAAAATTGAATCCCATAGATAGCCCATAGGCGAATCGTAAACAACTCTGTGGTTTGTGGCACAGAGTAACGTAATGTACTCCGTGTAGAGCAGTGTGACCATATGTGGCAGGTTTCTGCCATTTTGGCAGGATTAGCCACTTGTTTTAGCATTTGGCACGTAGACAGAGAAACCTATAGACTAATGATCGGCGTGGCCTCGAGTGAGAAAGAGCGATAACAAATTTTTAGGTTATACAATAATCTTTATGACTTTTAAACACATTTAGATAAAAATTTTAATTGTTCTAAGAACTGAACTGAACAAGATTTACCAATCTTAAGCGCACAAGACACTTTTTTCTCACTTAAGCCAACTTGTAAACTCCTTAAATCGCTACGCTGTTAAAGTTGTTTAGCAAACTGTAGACTTTGCTAAACAAAAAAACCGGCACGGAGAAAGGGACAAACAATCACACCGCTCTATCTCATTTCTATGCAAGACGTGTGCGAATGCGAAAGAAGGCGTCAATTTGTCTATAGGTTTCTCTGTCTACGATTCGGCATGATATGTTGACGTTTTATAAAACCTGGCAGTATTTATCAGTATTGAGGCATTAAGAATAGATTTCATTATGGCAACTAAAAATGCCTAAAATGTCAGAATAATTTGCCGCCATGTCAGGTATAACTATTTCCCTGTACTTCTCGTATTATGTTTGTATCACATTCAATAACGACTTTAAAGGTTTGTATGTAAAGTTGAGAATCTCAAAATAAGTAATTACAAACACTAGTTTATGGTTAATATTCTAATCAGTCAAAGAAGAGCACTTAAAATATTTATGTATTCCAAATTTAGCAAAGGGTACTGCTGTGATTACCAATGTTCAACGCTGTATGCGAAAGAATATTCTCTGAATAAATTTAATTAAGACAAAAACAGGAGAAAGACAAACAGCGTCTTTCTATCACGTTGAACAAGGCATTGGTGAGCATGGTTATTGCACTGCATTGAAACCAACGAAAGATACGTTAAATCGAAGAATAAATCCATGTACAAAGATGATCAAAATAAATAATATGATGCTATCTGTTGTCAAAATGTTAAATTTAATAAAAATATAGCATTTATATGTGTATTTTTACTTTCCTTAGTTTAATACAATTATAAATAAAGTTGGCAATATTATAGCATTTTTCAACAAAGTAAGGCAGGCTCTGTATTTTAAAGATGGTCACACTGATGTTGAGGTACTCTGTGCTCTGCGGTTTGTGGTAATATGTCTCTATGGGTACATGTACATGGTGACCATTTCCAAACCAGAAGAAGTTGTTGCCTGTGAAGGATGCCTTCAGCTGCGAATGCAAAGTCTGAAAAACCAGCCTCTTCGGAGGCTACGGATAATTCACCTATACGGCAAATTATCACAATTATAGAACACAAAGTTCGTAATTTGGAAAAAAGAAAGGTAAGTCCAAAGAAATATTTAGAACATCAACATTGTGACGGTGTACCTTTTGTTTCAGGTAATTTATTATCTTTTTATTCCCTATAGTTTTCTTATATTAGATATTATTAAATGTGAAATTCCCACTGCAAAAGTTACTCTTGAGCTTTTCCGGCATTTTATGTTGTATGTAAATAAAAGTTGCGGTGTTTCGGTGACGCCATTTTTATACATGTGCTCAAGTCTGGTACCTCTTAACTCTTATTGTGATATTATCGTTGTCAACTATTTGCTGGGTTTAGCTACCGTTAGCATCTTTTAAGAACTTCGCAATGCTTCCATATTATGAAGATATTTGTGAACTAAATAGAAATGAGACTAGTCTGTATCACAGCGCTCAAAATTTTATATTCTCACATTTACATGAAATGCGTTGTGTTTTAATAATTTAGACTTCATGTTAATCAGTTGAATGTCTTTCAACTGTTGCACACTAATTCAATTTGTCAATACATAGAAGAAATCCTATTTATTTATGATCCTGTTTAATTATATAAACAATTAAAAATAATTGTAATACCGGCATAAACATTAGATAAATTTACGAATATATGTATATATATGTATATATACCTACAATATGTAACGTAATTAAACGCACACCCTCAGACACCCCAATTAGTATATTATGTTATAATCATAATACATACACTGAATTTTTAGTTAAACATTTTTATGCACTGATTATTTATCAAATTAGTTATACTAATTCCGGAAGAATGTTGTGGTGAAATAAAGTTAATTTTTCTTTTTGAATTGAATGACAGAATTAATAATAATACAAATAAAAGTGCACTCTGGTCGTTTTTTTTCGGAGGAAGTGAGAGATACAAGTGTCGTGCCTTTTTTGCTTAAAATTTATTATTTTATTAAGTGTTGTTGAGTTACTATAGTAAATTTTTCTGTCTTGGTGGAGGTTTTAATATTTGTAAATTAGTAAGTGTTTGTAGTTGTGCCGTTTTTATGTAATTTTTTGTTGTAGTAATATAATGGAGGACGAACCTCCCGATCCCGGAAGGGGTCGCAATGATTCCTTTTCCTTACCCATTAACATTGATAATGTAGATCTAATTAACCGTAAACGTGCCCAAGTAAGTAACGAGTCTGCCCATCCACAAAAAATAGTTATTTCTGATCCAAAACAACAGTTTCCTTCAATACAATCCTCATATACCCATCCTGATTTTATTAATAAAAAAGTTAAGTACTCTCAAGATGATGCCGCTCCTTTTCTAGTTCATGTAAGTAAAATCTCAAATGATCAGCTGTCTGGAGTAACTCTTAAACCAATTAAATTTGGTCACTTTCTGTATCATAACAATATTAAAAATATAGTTCATGATGGAGTCAAAAAAGTTGGACGAAATAGAATATCAGTGGAGTTTAAAACAGCTGCAGATGCAAACACCTTTATCGATCACCCAGCTCTCCAAATTTCCAAATATGAAGCAACCATCCCCTCATATAGTATCACTCGTATGGGGCTAGTTAGACAAGTTCCCATAGAGTGGACACTAGAAGAATTAATAGCAGCTATAGAAATTCCCTCTGGCTACGGTTCTATAATTAAAGCACGGCGACTTAATAGACGATCAGTTAGTGACAGCAATAGCGTTTCATGGGTTCCAACTCAGACGGTTGTTCTAACTTTTTCTGGACAAAAACTTCCTCCCCATATTTACTGTTTTTACACTTCAATGCCAGTAGAAAAATATATTTTGCCACTAATTCAGTGTCATAAATGTTGTAGATTTGGCCATGTTACTTCCCAGTGTCGATCATCTCCTCGCTGCTTTGTGTGTGCACAGAATCATGAAGGTTTAGCTTGTTCTCGACAAACTCCTACTTGTCTATTCTGCTCAGGTCCCCACACCGCAAAAGACCCTACTTGTCCTGAACATCTAAGGCAAAAATCTATTAAACTTGTTATGTCACAAGAAAATATCTCATATTTAGAAGCTTCAGCTAGATTCCCTCAGACAAAAAGATCCTTTGCTGATACAACAAGAATCCAGCCTCGTAATTGTTCTCAACAGACCCCTTATACCATAACTGACAGTCTTTCAACCCCTTCGGCTCAGCTCTCACAAACTGCATCATACAAAAAAACAATTTTTATCCCTCAACGTACCTATAGCCAATCATTAAATACTGGATATGATATGGCAGCCCATCAGGCAATTGTTGAGAATCCTAATTCTTCCCTTCCTAATGGGTGTGCTCTACTGGGAAATGACAACAACTCCTCTAGTAATGATAATTTCTGCGAACTTATGATATCAATTCTAATTAACATGATCTCCCGTTTTAATGATACGGAACTTCCTCTCAGCTTACACCAAAAACTTACTCAGCTTTCCTCCTTAGCCCGTAACATTCGCAGTCCCGCCAATTCTTCAATGGAATTGTCGGAGCATTAGAAATAAAAAAAATGAACTCATTTACCTCATTAATAAATTTCATCCCTTCATTCTTGCCATCCAGGAGACATGGCTTAGACCTGAGTCTCATTTTAGGGTTTCAGGCTATGCATGCCTCCGGGATGATAGGAGTGATGGTCGTGCTGGCACCTCTATTTTAATTTCAAGAACAGTTACATTTTCACAAATTCCTCTCCCTTCTCATAGTCCAGCAGTTAATGCTGTTGCTATTAAGGCCCTTGATGTCTCTATTCTCTCTGTTTACATTCCTAATCCTGATGCAAATGTTTTAACAGAACTTGCAACACTTATTTCTTCTCTGTCACCTCCTATGGTTATTTTGGGAGATTTTAATATGCATCATACTGTTTGGGGCTCCCATCTGTGTGATTCACTGGCTCCCTCATTTTTAGATCTTATTGATAATTTTAATCTCTGTATTCTAAATGACGGGTCTCCTACCCGTCGAGTATCCCCATTACAAAATGTTAGAAGTGCCGTTGACCTAACTCTCTGCTCCCCAGATATTGCTTCCCTTCTTTTGTGGCAAATATTACCTTCTAGCTATGGCAGTGACCATTTTCCTATATTCATCACTCCTCCTACTTCACCTGGAATAAATTTTACATTTTGCCCAAGACTAAAGTATAATCTATCCAAAGCTAATTGGCAATTATATTCTACAGTTTTGGAACAAGAGGTTGCAAATCTTCCCCCAATTAACAATGATAATATTGCTCCTGTATATATAGAGTTCAGAAATGCAATTATTTCTGCTGCTAATAAGTCAATCCCCTTAAAAAAACCTTTCAAAAATAAGTATCCTTCCCCTCCTTGGTGGGACCAAGATTGTTCAGCAGCTTGTAGGAGAAGAAAAGAGGCTGAATTAATATACTCCCGTTCTATGACTGCAGAGAATTATATCTCCTATAAAAAAATTGCTGCAGAAACCTTAAAATTACTGTCAGACAAAAAGCGAACTGGTTGGTTTAAATTCTGTGAGTCACTGTCACCTAGGACTCCCCCATCTTTGGTCTGGAGAAATGTTAAAAAATATCGCTGTGCAGTTTCTAGTGAAAATATAATTTCTAATGATCCTTCCCTGTGGATAGATGAATTCTCTAATAAACTTGCACCACAAACAGTCCCATCTTATGATGAATGCCTAGTTTTTAATTCTGCTTTTTTAAAAACAAATGATAAATTTGATTCCCCCTTTTCTTCTCAAGAATTGTTTACTGTACTCAATGGCCTTAAAGACTCCTCACCAGGTATTGATGGGATTCCTTATTCATTTATAATTAATAGTAGTGAGAACACTAAAACTGTCTTACTATCCATTTTAAATTTTATTTATATTACTGGTAATCCTCCTGCTGAATGGAAAACCCAAATTATTTTGCCCATTCTCAAACCAGGTAAGTCTAGCAATGACCCTTCCAGTTACCGACCTATTGCCCTTTCTTGTACTTTGGCAAAAATCTTGGAACATTTAATAAAAAATCGCTTGGAGTGGTTTTTGGAAAGGAATAATCTCTTACCTAAAAGCCAATTCGGTTTCCGAAAAGGTTTAAGTACCATGGATAGCCTAAGTACTTTGGTCACAGATATTCATATTGCTTTCTCAAAACATGAATTTCTCATAGGAGTTTTCTTGGATATTTCTTCTGCATATGATAATGTGCTACTTCCTGTGCTCAGGCAGAAAATGCTTAATCTGAGCATTCCAGTGAGGATAGTCAATTACGTCTCTAACTTTCTCTCTTCTAGATCAATATCTATAAATGTTAAAAATCTCCTGCTTCCCCCAAAAACTATATGGAAAGGACTTCCACAAGGCTCAGTTCTTAGTCCTCTCCTTTATTCTATATATACTCACGATTTAGAACTTTCAGTAAATTCTTTTTGTAATGTTCTTCAATATGCAGACGATTTAGCTCTATACATCTCCTCAAACAACTTCACAGTGGCATGTTCCCGTCTAAACTCATCCATGGATTATTTACAAGAATGGTTAACTAATCATGGCCTCTCTTTATCTGTGGCCAAGAGTAGTGTGGTGATCTTTTCCCGCCAAAGGCGAATTCCCGATATATCCATTGTATATGATAAGCAACCTTTTCCAGTTAGAGGCAATGTTAAATTTTTGGGAGTTATCCTTGATTCGAAATTGGCCTTTGGTCCATACATTGAATATATAACACAAAAATGCGAAAAAAACATAAATATTCTTCGGTCTTTGTCAGGTGTTTGGTGGGGGTCCCATCCTTTTTCTCAGAAATTACTGTACAATGCTTTAATACGAAGCCACCTTGACTATGGATGTTTTCTGTTGGAGCCTTGCAATAAATCGTCCCTAAAAGTAATGGACAAAATTCAATCGAAATGCCTTCGCATTATTACAGGGGCAATGAAATCCTCACCAATAAATGTTCTTCAGGTTGAGTGCGTAGATCCTCCTTTAAGATTAAGAAGGCAATACCTTTCAGACAGATTCTTATTTAAGATATGCCAGCTTTCAGATCATCCCCTAATTCCTAAATAGCACCTTCTTTCAGAGTATATCTCATCTGACCGATACTGGACCCATAAGGACTCTCCCTGCTTGTTTAAAAGTTTTGTAATTTTTCTTCAGCTTCCTTACCCAATCTTTCAATGTAAAATAAATCCACTCTTTGATGTTCCTTACGAGGCTATTGTTTTCCAACCCGACATTCATCTAGATCTAGGTATAGAAAAGGATTCTCCAATGGCAAATTTGAAATTAAAAGAAATTATAGAAAACACCTTTAAAGATTGGCTTGTCATGTACACAGACGCTTCAAAACAGTCTGATGAAGACTATACTGGAGCTGCTGTTTGGATTCCTAAGTTCAAAATCATTCTTAACTTTAAATGCCCCTCACTATCCTCCACTTTTACCGGTGAAGCAACTGCAATCAGTGAAGCTTTGTTATATGTAGAGTCACATAATCTTAATAAAACAGTTATTTTCACAGATTCAAAAAGTTGTTTGTTAGCTATTTTGTCCAATCAATTCCATAACAAACATAAATTTCCACTAATTCTTAAAATAAAAAATACCCTATTCAGATGCCATCTTAAAGGAATCCATGTTTCAGTGGCCTGGATTCCAGGCCACAGTGGTATCCATGGTAACGAAACAGCTGATGTACTCGCTAAAAATGCAATTGCTAACGGCATTCTACAAAATTTAATTTACTCACATGACCTAATTTTGCTAGCTAAAAGGAAACTGAATGAAAATTGGAATAAATTATGGGAAGTTTCCAAAAATGTTAAAGGTAAGCACTATGCTGCCATCCAAGAGGTTATTCCTCCCAAGCCTTGGTTCTTTAAATTTAACAAAGCAAATAAACATGCAACTTCAATCATTTGTAGATTAAGAATTGGACACGCCTGTACACATGCACATCTGGCAAAAATCAGAGTAAGGGATAGCTCATTGTGTGAATGTGGCTTAGATGAAGGTTCCACAAACCATATTTTTTTCAACTGTCCCAAATTATCCTCCTCCCTTTATGATTACCTTCCTCCTTATATTCCTCGACCTATAGATTTTAATTCTCTTTTAACATATACCAGTACTCCTTTTGTGTATATTTTATGTGATTTTATTAATACTAATAATATGAAACTTTAAAATCCTTGTCACTTTTAACATATGGGTAAGAGTCTAACACCTGTGTTTGTCATATTTGTTCTAGGTAACTCAACAAATAGATTTGTCAAAATTCTCGGAGGAAAACTGAATCCTTGTATTATCACAGACTCTTATTTTAATTAAAATCATAAGCCTTCATTTTCTACTCTATACGTCATTGGCGAATTTAATCAAACCGCCACAAAAGAAAGAAGAAGAAGAAGAAGAAGTGCACTCTTAAAAGTCTTAAGTTACGGTCCATTTCAGTTAGTTTTGACTGTACAGATTTAGTGTGACTGTAATTTACGTAGTTTTAATTATTTTTGGGATTAAAAATTACCTATATTAAAAATGATAGGAATTGATTCAGTAAACAATTCTGAACAAACTGCTGTCTCAAAGTGCGTTAATTATGTTACGTATATATAAGTAAAGTAAAGTTACAGCCTATATATGTCCCACTGCTGGGCACAGACCTCCCCTCATTTCTGAGAGGGTTATATATATATACAATTTGAATGACTTACGTTCTTTTACATATTTCTAAACCAACCTACTCCCATAATGATGTAAGGCTTTTGTTTTTAAATAACTTTAACAATTTTGCTTTTAGAGCAAGTTGACATCATACCGTGACCTGCAAAAAGCTGGTAAAGAATTAAAAACTGATCAAAAAATAGCTGTTGCTAAGTATGATGAAGTTGCTCAGACATTGGAATTTGCTAGAGATCTCTCAAAACAAATTACTGCTATTGCAGCATCGGCTGAGCGTGAGGCTAAAAAGCAAGCTAAAAAGGTAAGTTAGTATTTTATGAAATAATATACCTATTAACATGTAGTTTAATTTTCAATCGTTACCTAAACATCTTTAAAGTTGTTAAATAATTAAATTAGTGCCAGACTTATTAAAGCTTAAAATTAAGTATAAGGAATATACACATTCTTGTAATCACTACTGAGCTGAGATTCTGTTAGATTTTTGACTCTTACCACATCTAACTATAGTCCAACTTTTTTTTGAAGAATAGGATGGTAAACAAGCACAGAGTCCATGTGTTGGTAAGTGGATGCTGTGGCCCGTAGACATCTACATTTATCCTTCATTAAGAACCAAAATGCAGATGCGTTGTCACATGTGAGGACTAAGATGGAAAGCGTCATTTCTAGTAATAAGTCATGGTAGGACCACACTCCCACAGTCATTTTTGCTATAACCATAATATAGTCGCAGCATGGCTCTACCACCTAAGTGTAGTCCATCCTAATATTGTTCATCTGCAGGGCAATGAAACTGTACATAAGGGCTGATGTTGTGTTTTCTTTCATGTCCTTCGTATATTCTGGGAATATTTTTAACTTCTCAAACATGCAGGTTTCATTAGTGCCAGCATTATTAGCATGCCCCGTCTTGATCCACTTATAACCGTTGAACCAATGTACTTGATCTTTTTTAAATTTGGTAATGTACAACTTACAGGATGCATGGGTGCGCTATGCTGCTGAAACCAACAAAATTCGTGAAGCTCTCTTAATTTTGGATTGCCTTATGCAAATGGGCAACTCTGAGGCAAGGGAAGACTTCTTGAATGGGGCAAATGGAGCAACTAAACTTACTGAGGAAGACTTGAAAATTTTGGATGATTTGTTAGTATTGTAATTTAATTTTTACCTATTTTATATTTTAATATTTCTTATTGCACTAAAAGTGTGCCATAAATGAATCTATCAACTTGTAAATTATTACATTAGTGAAATTTGTAAAATGCCAGGTGTGATTGAGAAAGTTGTAACAGAGAGTCCAGGGGTGCAAGGTCTATCATTGCTTATTCTATCAACATTAATTTTTAGGACTATGGTTTTAAGATAACCGGTTAACTTAAAAAACTTAAACTGGGTTAGTAGGAATACACAGTTTTGGTAGAAATGAACCTATAAGTTGTTTGTCAAGGCAAGAGAACTATCTCTCACTTTCCAATGAAAGTTCAAATTATTGTTGACAGTATTGAAATAGCTGATGGTATAAACTGTGTTGTATTTTTATCACACAAGAAGCATATAATCAAATAAAAAATAACCTAACATAAAATTATTTTATGCTAGGAAATTATGTATACTGCAGCTTTTGTGAATGTTCATATTTGGTCGAATTGTCGGCTAAATCACCGAACATTGGTTAAAGTGGTACTCAAAGTGTCCACTGTATAGAAATGTATGAATTGAGTAATGCCATGTTCATAATTTTACTGTTGAAAGTATATTTTAATTGTGTTAAATCTACTTGGTATAGCGTTAGGTTTTTGAGGCACTGTAGATTTATTTCCAATTACAACAAATTGAAAGCTTGATAAAATGTTTTTGGAATCAAAGAAACATTACATTACATTAGTATATTTAACTTCATTTTGGTCATCAGTTTCTCTAAAATGTGTCCAAATAGTAGATCTTCTGCCACTCATTTTTATCATATAATTTTCAATTTTCACTAAGAATAACACAACAAAATACTTTTTTTCTCACAAAAATTCTCAAAACATAAGCATGTGCGGGCAATTTGCTCCGTACTAGATGATACAATAACATCTCGGTGTAGCGAGGGGCAGCGTCCTGCACTAATCCCGCGCGCTTTACGGTAACAAGTTTCGGCATAAATTGGTTAGCTACCAAGTAAAGTTCAGCTGAATTGGTTCAGTAAAAGTTACCGAAATTTCGGCCAAATATTCGTATTCGGTGCAATCCATGTTTGGCCCACCTCTATTATTTTTATGTTTTTGTGCATTTTATTCTTATATATTCTTCTTTTTATATTAATCTTAAGTGTTATAATAATTAATGAACATGTTATAAGATCTTATTTTATTTATCCACAGTAAACGTAGAATGTAGCCCCCATGTTTCCTTTTAAATATCCTAGAAATACCTATTTAATTAACAGATTTCTTGCTAAAACTAGTATACATACACCAATTCAACAATAGGGACCAATCGACAGACATATCTGAAAGTTACCAAATTGGGAATCCTAAACTGGGCATATACAGTGTTGTAATGCTATGTTAAATATAATAAATGAAAACCTGGTCATAATCTGGCACCCGATTTTTTCCCTTTATGCCGGATGGTCGGAACTGCCGGATTATCGAATTTGTATAGGAAGTAAAATAGATCCACAGTAAAATACTATTTTAATATGGTTAGGTGAATTTATTATAAAATAAAATTACGTACTTAACATAAACACATATACATATGTATTTCTGTTTATGTTAAGTACGAACTACCAAGCGAGAGAAGAGACAAACTACTCAAACAATTCAACCCAACCGCTCAGTAGTCCGGCGTTCAGCTGTGTAAAATGCCGGATTATAGAGCGGGCTACCTGAGTCCAAAGTGCCGGACTACTGAGTGTGCCGGATTATCGAGCACCTTCTGTAGTTAATTTTGTTCCAAAGTCAAAATTAAACATGCTTTATGTAGACCTTACTTTGAGAGTGGCAGTTTTATTTGTTTATTTATGGTTATTTTCAGGTACTCTGAAGTTACACCAAAGCATGTGGTAAATGAGGAAGGACTACCTGGATTTCATATGCAAACAGTCAAAGCTGCTGAACATTTATATGCTATCATTGACGGAAAACAAAAGGAGATTTTGGGTACAACATATGCTCACATCAAAGAAATAGTGAATGCTGTACATGAATGTGGATATTTTGACAAAACTATTGAGACAGTTGCAGAAACTGAGGAAACTCACATAATTGTGGAAGAAGAGCAGCAGATATCAGCTTTGGAAGTAGAGGAAGCCAATGCTGTCCCTTCCTACCCACCACCCACTGTCCTCCCTGTACCTCCTGCTCCAGCTGTTGTTCCTGCACCAGGCTATCCACTCCGACCTCTTCCCCCAATAACTTTACAAGAAGTTGAACATGCATACTTCTCCCAACAGTATCCACAACAGAGACCTATTTCAGAAGTAATTGGCTCTCAAAACTTCTTTTTCCTTCAGGAATCTGAAATTGACAGCCCTGTTGGTACCCCACAGCCTCCGCCACTCATGAACCAGCAGTCGCCACCTGCCCCGATTCCTACACAGACATACACAAATCAACACTTTGTGCAAATTTCTGGAGCACGAGTACCAGAGCCCACGCCTATACCAATGCCCCCTCAGCCACACTTTCCTCCCCATCCTGAACACGTTGCGTATCCGGGTGTTCCTATTCCTGCTCCTATCCCACCCCAACAACCACCTGCACATCCGCAGACGGTACCTCAACCACAATTGCAACCCATCCCACAACCAATTCCACAACCAGTTGTGGTTGAACAAGAACCAGTGCAGATTGAAGAGCAAAAAGCCCCTACACCAGTTGAAGATAAAAATGAAAATGAATGGCAGGAAAGCCAAAGTCCCAAACAGGAAGATAGCAATGACCGCAGGACTCAAGGTCAAGGAGATGGTCAAAACAGGTTCAGGCGTTACGGTCGTGGAGGCAGAGGTGCATCCAATGGCTATCGTGGACGTGGAAACTTTCAAAACAGACAAAATGATGGATATCACCCTCGTGGTGAATATCAGAACAGAATAAACAAAGATGGCTATCAGAATAGACAGTATGATGGCTACCAGAACAGACACAAAGATGGATACCAGAACAGGGGAGGTAATGATGGTTACTATGGTAATGGAGACACTGGCGACAGCCATCAACAGAATGAAAATGGTGGTCGTGACAGGTACAATGATAGTAACCAGAGTTATCAGGGTGGATTCAAGAGCCGTGGCAGGGGAGGTCCTCGCGGAGGTACCCGTGGTGCCTCTCGAGCGCCCCGTTCGCAACAGTACAACCGAAAACAAGAAAATGTTGAATAGTTCAGGTGGAGCCCATTAATTTTACAATAAAAGCGGCATCACACCGTGAATTTTCAGGCAGACTAAATCATTCGTGGAAGGCAAATTTCACCGGCAACAACGCGCTGTGGCAACATCAAAGAGATTATGGTAATACAAAAAATAAAACATAAAAACATTAAAAAAAAAAGTAAAATATTAAAACTTAAAACTAAATAAAAATAATTTACTTGAATTTAGGTGTACGATATATGCAGTTATTATAAGTTACGTTAAATCTTAGTATTTGTATAGGTTACGAAGTCACGCAAGTGAATTCACTTTGAATGAATTGAAAAAAGTGACGCGGTTTTTGGAGCGGACTTCGCGGCTGCCGAATGTCACTTAATACCTCGTGCGTGCCTCGTCCTCGTGATAATTTGAAAAGTACAGGAGATGCACATTATTTATGAATGAAACGCGTCAATCGGGACCTTTCCAAATCTCATTTAACTTTGTATTTTTAATATACTTGCTTTAAAATTGTAATTATTATTTTAGGATAATTTCTACATATGTTTGTTTTTCTTTAACCATAATTATTTCAAATATAAAAAACAGATGTTTGATCTTATGTACCATATTGTATTGTGTGCATGTCACTATTAATGAGCATAATATTCCAAACGTGATCCATGCTGAGTATTGGTTGATGCTATAATTTTTACTACTCATTTCAATCTTGTTTATTATTCTATTAAACTGTGAATAAATTAAAATAATTTCTATGTGAAACATTATTAAAACAAAGCACATATTATGTAGTGTATCATTGGAAAATTAAGTTTGATCCATGCTCTCCTCTCTATTCCTTTACATTGTTCTCAATAGAGGCTGTGTGCAAGCAAATTAAAGTATTCTATGAATAAACATTGATTTATTTTTTATTTAACCCTTGGGTCAAGTGACATGTAAATTGTAATAGCATAATAATTCTGACTCTTATAGCCTTAAATAAAGAGAATCTAACAATTTTATAGAAAATATAAAACTAAATTTTGTGGTTGAATGAATATTTATTCTCTTTCAGTCTAACGAGACCTTTAAAAAGGATAACGTGTACCTACTATAGTATGTGCCAAATCGATTGAGAAAAACGGACAATGACCTTTCGGTCATTTAACCAGGGGTTATAAACCTTCAATAATTTCTTCTCCTTCTTTATTTATAATTATTTTTTTATAATGATTGATATAATATATATTTATTAATTATTATTAAAAAGTTATATAAAAGATCGCCGTAGAAGAAAGATCATCTATTGTTAAAAAGTACTTTATTCATTTAAAAACAAAAAGCATTAATTTATAACACATAAAGATTCGAGTGATAACGACACTGAATAAGTACGTACTTATTCAAAAGATAAAACTTTATTTTCAATATTATATAAGAACTTTATTTTTATTCGGTGCATGCAGACCGGCCCAAAAAAATTGACGCATCTCTGGCTGCTATTGTCACGTTTCTTTTAGAACGAACTGACGTAACGCGCGTTTTGTTTTGTTTTGTTTTTAAAGGGATGAATTTGCAAAAGCTCAATATGGTGATTATATTGCTTCAAATATATATATTTTTAATATGAAACTGTTATTAAATGAACTGCTTACTTACCATAAATTGAAATATGAAATATAACACATTCTTCGCGATGTACCGTAAGATTTTACGATGTTTATAGGAACCACAAACAATATTATTAAAGAAACAAAAAACAAAACATGTGCTGACCTAGAAGTGTGAATAATATCAATATTTAAATATTGTTATCACATCTAAAATGAGATTTTGTAAGTTACGCCTTTTGACACGGTTCATATCTGAGGTCATTGTCCGTTTTTCTCAATCGATTTGGCACAGACTGTAATACACAAACGCCTTAGTCTAACTCAAGGAACATACTACTCTCTGACGAGAGATCTAACCTTAATATGAAGCGCTCTCATGAAACTCCTTTATTGATGTAGACCCGTAATGGTCGCAACACACGGTCAGTTCAACTGACCAGTTCGAATTAAAACTGTTGATAATTTTTGAAATATCGGATTTTCGATATATCGATAAATACCTAAACTTGTATGTAAAACTCCGATATTAATATATTTATAATGATCGGATATATCGAAAATCCACTATTTTAAAAAATATCAACAGTTTTAGTTTGAACTGACCGTGTGTGGCGACCATTAGAGGTCACTGCATCAAATAGAAATGGATCGGCTAAGTGCCTGTGCTTGCAGACTGCGAGGCGTGTCAAAGGATTATTTCGTGGACAAAACATTTTGGACCTTATTTTAATGTACTTCACTATGTGACATTGCTTTATTTCAAAACGAATAGACCCAAACGTCTCTCGTGACACCGCGGTGTCCGACATGCTGCATTGCACGTCAAGTCATTTCATGGTATGCCTCGGCAATATTTTAGAAATTCGACAAGTTTACAATTATGACTTCTTATATTTACGCGAACAATATACATTAAATGAAACTAATTTTACGGATTTTGTCGCAATTAATTATGATTCTCGACGTTTTGGGTGCTTTACAATACGAACTTTAATGTCGCACCTTTGACAGAATGTGGCCCGTGCTGAGGCGACGCGGCACAAAAACGACAGTATCTAAGCGAACAGACTGTACTCCAAGCAACTTTAAACTAATAAAATGCAACAGCATAAAAAGGCTTCAATGACAGTAACGGTATTTAAAGAAAAAAGTTACAAGTTTGCAAGAAATACTAGATTCGCTGACAGAGACATCTTTGATAAATAATGAAAACAAACAGGTGCTAGAAAAGATAGGAACTGAAGAAAGCGAACTTTTAAAGAGACGTTTACTTAAAAGTAAGTCTGAAAACTGTCCAGAACTAAATGTTTCTCAGAGTTAAGATGTTTCGCCATAACACTTGATTATTAACGAAAATCCTATCGCTATGTACGTAAAACTTTTGGAACATGTTTGCCTGCATCACGGACATTGACTAAGTGGTACAGTATCATCAATGGCCAACCAGGGTTTACTCTGACAGCATTAAAATTGAGAGCAGAGGGTATGTAGCGTAGAAGTAAGGAGTACCAACTCCCATAGTAGAATAACTGAGACTCATTGCAAGGCCTTCGTAGGGCTACTGTCTACGGTTACTGTATCCGTCGCTAACTCCAGACCTTCAATTGTTTTGATGCTTTTAGGAAACGTTTCCAAATTCCTCCTTAGACTATCTCTGTAGATATCCCAGGAGGTCGCTTTTGGATCCCTAAAAGTAACGGTTTCATAGGTTGGTGATGCTCCAATCCCAAAATTAATGTGCTTGTGACATCAGACATCGAGTTTTCGCTACTAACATGCCGGTCATTTATCCGCCTGGACATGTTATTGGTAGCAAAGGTTATGTCTAACACTTCTTGCCTAGCACGCGTTACAAAGGTTGGTGTACAACCTAAGTTTAGGCTTACCAGGCGGTTGTAGATGAGAAAATCATAAAGTAACTCACCTCGAAATAATACTAGTTTTTACGGAATTTATCGCGTATATTTAACTTTTTAATACCCGACGTTTCGAGAGCTTTATAGCACCCTCGTAAAGCTCTCGAAACGTCGGGTATTAAAAAGTTAAATATACGCGATAAATTCCGTAAAAACTAGTATTATTTCAATGTGTAGTGTTCGCGTAAATATAAGAAATCATTATGTAACTCACCTCTTTCGTTGATGTTGGTGCTTCCCCAGGCTGTGTGGTGAGCATTAGCATTACAACCCACCACAAGTTCGGCGTTGTGTTTTCGGGCGAACTCCGCCACTCGCTCTAACTCGATGGTAGGATCTGCGTTCTCGCCGGGAAGATAGGCTGACCAAATGATTACTCTAGCCCCTGTGCATCCCTTGAGATTTATGAAGGCTGTAACCAGGTCATCATTGCAGTACTCTGGAACAGCTAAAAGTTCAATATTTTTATTATAAATTATACAAGTTCTGGGTCTACTGCCTTTAGTATTGACAAGAATCTTACCGGCAGCCGCCAATCCCAGAACTTGACCGTTGGCCACCCAAGGCTCTTGTATAAGGGCGAGGTCAATGTTGTCCTTTGCAAAGCAAACCTACACCACGGCAGAAGCAGCTGCTGCATGGTGAAGATTTGGTTGGAGGACCCTCGTCTTACCCTTGAGTTTAGCCATTTATGGGCGTGGGGGGCAGGGGTCTTTTCCGCTTGTTGAGGACGAGGACGTCCTTTACCTGCGCACTTGACCCCTGCCTTACCTTTCGTCGAACCGCTCCCACCTCTCCCCCCAGGCCTGGATGACACCAGCGGAGGCCGTCGGACCGAGGCAAAATCTGCGCCTTGGGTCTTCGTCACTCACCGGTGGCGTTCCAGCCTCACCCCAAGAGGTGGAGGGCTGGGGGTTTGGGGCGATTCGTGTTCTAATACCGCGTCAGAGCCTCCCCTGACTTTAAAAGTTATCATCTTAAAGCCATGGATGACCTCTGCCGCCTGCCTTCCGAAGAGGCTCCGCCGATGGGTCGTCCAGAGAAAAGGTTACTAAGAACCCATTCTCGTCGTCCCTACGGTGGAGGATTCTCCAGAGCTCAGTATGGAGCCCTTAATTTTGTGCCCTCAACAGCACAGCCGCCTCCTCTGGAGAGTCGGCTTCGCTGCGGGACAAGTAGGTAATGCCCATACTGAGGCTTACGCAGCTCGCCTTTGGTTATTACCGAGAGCTCTGCCTCCAGCCAGGGCTTCAGTTTTCCGATTTCACCCACAACCCAGTCCTGGCTTGCCTTATTCAGGCACGTTACCAGAATCCAACCTGGCTTTTGGATGAAACCCAAAAATTTTGGACCCATTCCCGGTTGCGCCCCACAGGCCGTCTTAGCGATGGTCTGTGTTAGTGCCTGGTGGACCAGCCGCATCTGCTCCACACTCATAGGATTTTTAATTGCGAATTTCTATATGCGTGGAGCCAGCTACGGCACTGAAGCTGAGCTTCTTCTCCCCCGTTGCCAGCTTCACAGTCTTCCTGGGTTGGTCTTTGGGGGACTCTTCTTCAGACCAACCTCGTTTTTTTCGCCTTCGGAACTGGGGGAGGCTTGGGCAGAGGAATTTCGTCACAAGGCTTCTGGCAGAGAGAGAGGGCCTCTTCGGCTCCTATCTCAGCAGCTATCAGCCTTCGGTACCTTTTCCTCGCTGCCCCACTAAGCTTATAAGGCCTAGTGAACTTTTCTTTTCCCTCCCTGGTTCGTTTCCGATTGTGGTTGGGCTGCAAACGTGACCTCCACTTCACGGCTCGTCCCAGGTTGGGGCGCAATTTTGCAGGGTGTTGGTGAGGCTAAAAGAGCCTCTTCCAAACCTACAGCTAGTTCCATTAAAGGAGACTTCTCATTATCTTTTCGAAAATGTCGGTTTTCTTCCATTTTGTTTCCACGATTAGCTAGGGAAATACTTGGTCACCCCTGGCAGAGCCCCGCATGCCGAGGGAAGGGCTAAAATACTACCCGAATCGCCCTGGTCTCGGGTAGGCACCGTTTGCGACTGGACTCCCTCCAGTCACGCATCCATCGGCACGGTTCGCTTGACACCTTGGATTGGGTTAGGATAGGAAAAGGGGGAGGGATAAAAGAAAAGAATAAGAGGATCGTCCGAGTGTTTCTGTTCTGTCTGTTTCCTATTGAACCAGACCAAATAACAGGCGACAACCACGTGAAGGAGAACTCCTCAGACTTGCCCTGGGGATCAACACGACATGTGCTCTCCCCCAGAGCCACACGCCAAACTGTTCGCCGGACAGGAGAGCTGAATAGGTATAAATCTAGTCCTAATTATAATATCAAAAAGTTATGAGTAGACTAACCCCCGCCCTGAGATTTCTCTTTGCTGCGGACTGGATTGTGCAACCTTAACGCTGTCACAACCTCTTGATCACTGTAATAGTGGAGAAGAACGGTCCACTGTTAACAGACTCCGAGTGATTTTAAGGTGGAGAAATGAAACTACTGTTTATGTAAAGCCGATTGAAGTATGAATATGGAATGGAATGTATTTTCGTTAACCTTGCCTATATTTATATGGCTAGCTGCGGTGTTGGTTTACCAATGGTAACGATTTTTATTTTCCCTAGCCAATTATAATTCTTACATTATGACCAATGAAAATTAATCAAAATATACAACTATTATGTACGTTCCTTTTCCCGGTGTGAGACTCGTGTTATGTTCACGTAGCTACGTCGCTGGACCGGGCTATAAAAGTCATGCAGATCGGTACGCGCGCGCTTGCGCCCTCCTTTCTGCCAAGGAGGGTCGCGTTCGTATACGTTATACGTTAAGCCAATTCCTAAAAGGCGGTGTTTAGTGGGTAAAAGTCTCCACATAACCACGCAGCCGGCTGCGTGGTATGCTATGAGCATTCACCGCCTCCCTCCCCCGCTTTCCGGATTGTTGCCCATATTTGCTTCGGGCGCAAAAAAAAATACGCGCGCGTAGTCGGTGAGCGGCGGCGGCGTGGAACACAGCTCCGGAACAGCAAGAAGAAACGAGCTGCGGCGTTGAAGAAACGGCTCTCAATTGGTCGACGGATACTTGACGATAACGGTGTGTGAAGGCAATGTGGCGCTGAATGATATTTGCGGCTGCTTCTATTTTCTTTATAAGAACGTCAAATTATCTATATGCAGTCCGCAGTATCTCAGTAGCCGGGGATAGTTAGGAAATAAATGTTTTTTTATCTTCGCCTTCCGCGTTATGGTAGCAGCAGAGTATATATTATTTATTCCCGTTTAGGGTTGATTAGTCTGGCTGCTACATCACCATTCCGTTGAGACCACACACCACCAAGTCCTACATCACATACGTCTGTGTCAACTACAAATTCCTTGCCTGCATCAGGGTACCCCAAAATAGGTGTTTTGCACAGACGGTCCTTGAGCTCCTGGAATGCGATATCGCAACTTTCATCCCAGCAGAAATGTCGCTTCTCTTCTCGGTTAGCTTGTGCAGAGGTTTGGCTATATCTGCAAGGTTCTTCATAAATCACCGATAAAAGAAGCACAAACCCAAAAATGCTCTAACCTGCCTCTTGTCCTTTGGAACCGTCCTTGACAGCGTTGATTTTCTCTGGATCCATGCGGATACCTTCTTCCGACACTACATGCCCCCAAAAATTTAATTTGCCGTTTGAATAGTAAACCTTTCTTCGGACTCAACTTGAGGTTGGCACTCGAAATCTTCGTGAGTACGCGTCCAGGTTTTAAAGGTGTTCCACAAACGTGCGGCCTACGATGATGATGTCATTCAAGTAGACCAGACAGGCATCATCAATTAGCCCGTAAGTACAAGTCCCATCAAGCTTTCAAACGTTGCTGGAGCATTGCACAATCCAAACGGCATTACTTTAAATTGCCACAGACCCTTTCCCGTCGAGAACGCAGTTTTCTTCTTGTCCTTAGGGTCAATTTCAACCTGTCAGTAGCCACTTTTTAGATCCAGCGTGCTAAACCACTTTACTCCTGTAAGCACGTCCAGCGTGACATTAATTCTTGGCAAGGGATAGCTGTCCTTCTTTGTAACGTCGTTCAGACGGCGGTAGTCAACACAGAACCGCATGCTGCCGTCCTTCTTCTTTACCAGCACCACGAGTGAACACCATGGACTAGATGAAGGTTCAATAATACCATCCTTCACCATTCCCTCAATCATGATTTCCACTTCCTTTTCACGTGCTACCGGCAATGTTCTTGGCCGCTGACGGATAGGCAATTATTCTCCTGTGTTTATTTTGTGTTGAACTAAGCCCGTCTTTCCTATGTCTATGTCAGCATCGTGCGATGAGAAACATCGGCGTACTTGAGTAACAACTTCTTCGCCTTGATCATTTAATTGAGGAAGAGAACGCTGCGGCAGTCTTATAAATGTGTGGTCGCTCTCGTTTGTGCATCCTTGCTGGGAGCCCCAGTCGACAGATATTGGCACCGATGTAACCAATCCACTTACTAAAAAAGTGCCAATCAGTGTGCCTTTTTCTGTTCCTGATCACAAATATTCAGCACACGTACTCCTGAGATGTCAGTGCTTCTGACCAAGGTTCGAGCCACGTTCCATGGAAGGTCTACTTTTTCCAGTGTACACAACGTTGAGCTTGTCCAGGATTCCGAGGAAGACTAACTGGCATAATCGTTTCCGATTCCGACACGTTCCCTGGTAACGCCCCTTTCACGAAAAGTTCCTGTTGTCTACATTTCAAAACACCTTGCTTAACGTCGATCTCCCGGATGCAGTGGTCCATTATATCAGCCACGATGAACATTATGCAGGTAGATCATGTTGCCTAGCTTCAAATCCACCTCTGGCTGTTACCAAATTAATGCGTTCGCGGTTGTATGCGCAGTCCCCACGGAACTGACTTATACGTAGGGAACTGACATCCACTCCCTCAGTCGCGGCCCTTAAGGGCCCAGTCTTGTAAAAATTCGTGTTCTCACAAAATTTACAGCAAAACAAATATTTTTTATAGTATTTAAAAAAGAAAAAGTGAAACATATTTTACATTTATTTAAAGTGTAGGATTTGAAATTTTCGAAACTGTTTTTTAATTTTATTTTGGTTTTTAAATTAATAGCTCTATTAGGCGTCTCTATAAGGCTGTGAATCAAGCCGATCAGAAAGAACTTGGTCGTTGACGATTCGAATATCTCTGCGCTGGATGCGTTCAAGTGGAAGGAGCTGGCACTGGGCTGCCCCGGCCCAGAGATAAGAATAGTACCTATTCCACGTGAGGCCGAATTGGCGCTTTGTAAAGTTGCAAGCGATGTGCTGGCATGAAATACTGTCTCGCTCTGCTGAGCACGCCAAGCTTTTTAGAGGTCAATTTGGAAGTTCGAGTGTGGGGCTTCTAGAAAGCTTAGTTCTTCAATTCGATACTAGAAGGCGCTGTTGGTTGAAAGATTAGTCATGTCATTTTCTCGAAAGCTCTCCTCGCTCTGTTACCCGACACTAGATGGCGCTAGTGCCAGACGTCATTTTAGGCGCGCAACACTGCCCCCTCCTAAGACATGCTCGTCCCGAGCATTATCGGCCCCATAATAACGCGCCAGGCGATCCACATGGACGATCTTAGAAGTCCCTCTTGCGCCTTTCTGTATCCGGTAGGTTACATCGTTGATCCTGGTCACGATCCGGTACGGGCCGTCCTATTTAGCTTGAAGCTTAGGAGATTTCCCTTTGCTGCGGACTGGATTGTGCAACCACACTAGTGAACCTTTGTCGAATCCTTTGTTGTTCATTTTGCGGTCATACCGGGTTTTCATCTTTTCGGACATTTGCTGGCCCGATTGTCTGACGTGCTCATAAATGTCGTTCATTTTGTTCCGCAAGTCATTTGCTTAATCGGTTATACTGCGTGGGGCATCAGGTGGTATCCCGGTGATCAGGTCTGCAGGCAGCCGTAATTCTCTTCCAAAGTTTGCGAAAGCTGGTGTCACTGATGTACTTTCGTGAACAGCGCTTCGATATGACAACAAAAACGGTTGTATGTGCTTGTCCCAATCTCGTTGCCGATTGTCTACAACTTTTGCTAGGTACCTCTCCAATGTCTGATTAAATCGCTCTACCATTCCATCAGATTGCGGGTGATAAGAAGTCGTTCTTGTTTTATGAGTACCCATAACTCGGCAAGTTTCTTGGAATATTTGAGACTCAAAATTCCTTCCTTGATCGCTGTGAATCTCTATAGGTACTCCAAAACGACAGAAGACTTCATGAACTAGTTTACCTGCAACTGTTGAAGCTTCTTGATTTGGAATGGCGAAGACTTGGCCACTTAGTAAAGTAATCCATCACAACCATGAAATACTTGTTACCGCTTTCACTCTCCGGAAACGGCCCGCCACGTCAACGTCTATTCTCCCCCATGGTGCACCAACATTGTACAACTTGTACAATGCACCTCTACTACGAGTCTGAGGTCCCTTTACAGCCGCACAACTTGTACATTTGCGACACCAGTCCTTGACATCGTTCCGACAGTGGACCAAGTAAAACCGTTCTCGGATGTTCAGTAGAGTTCGTTTAACTCCCAGATGGCCTCCTGAACAATCATTATGGTACAGCTGTAGAACATCCGGTACTTTAGCTTTAGAGACAACCATTTGCAAATAACAGCTGTCGCCCCGGACATTTTTCCATTAACGGCACAGAACTCCATCCTAACGCAGCAAGCTGTCCCACTGGGCCCAATAGCTTTTAGTCGAACTCATCGCTGAGACGTCGCTCGACTTGGGCTTGGGAGCACTGGCCTTCATCCATTCTAGAATCGGCTTGATCTCCAGATCTTCCTGCTGTGCACGTTGTAAGCTGTACTTCCACTCGTTGCTGAGGTGGTCTATCCTGAGCATCCTCACTGATACCACTTCCTTACTCTCTTGCCTAGTACAATGTTTGCAATCTTCAGGACAAGGTCTTCTTGACAATGCCACTGCGTTGCCATGAGATTTCCCGCAGCGATGTTCGATCTCAAAGTCGTATTCCTGCAGTAGTTCAATCCACCTCGCAACTTGTCCTTCTGGATTTTTAAACTGAAATAGCCGTTTTAGTGCAGCATGGTCAGTTCGTAAGTGAAATTTCCGCCCCAGAAGATATTTGATAAAATGCTGCAACGACTTTACCACAGCTAGCAATTCGCGTCTTGTGATACAATAGTTCTTTTCCGGTTTTGACAACGACTTGCTGAAGTACGCTATCACGACCTCTTGGTCATCATTCCGTTGAGACAACACACCGCCAAGTTCTATATCACTTGCGTCAGTGTCAACTATAAATTCTTTGCTTGAATCAGGGTATCCCTAAATAGATGTTTTGCACAGACGGTCCTTGAGCTCCTGGAATACGATATTGCAACTTTCATCCCAGCAGAAATGTCGCTTCCCCACGGTTAGCTTGTGCAGAAGTTTGGCTATATCTGCAAAGTTCTTCACAAATCGCCGGTAATAGAAGCACAAACCTAAAAATGACCTGCGACATGTCTTTTGGAACCGGCCGATCCTTCACGGCGGTGATTTTCTCCGGATCCGTGCTGATACCTTCTTCCGACACTACATACCACAAAAAGTTGACTTGCCGTTTGAATAGTGAACATTTCTTCGGCCTCAATTTGAGGTTGGTACTCTGAATCTTCATGAGCACGCGTTACAGATTTTGAAGGTGTTCCTCAAACGTACGGCCCACGATGATGATGTCATCCAAGTAGACCAGACAGGCATCGCCAATTAGCCCGGTAAGTACAAGCTCCATCAGCCTTTCAAACGTTGCTGGAGCATTGCACAATTCAAACGGCATGACTTTAAATTGCCACAGACCCTTTCCCGTCGAGAACGCAGTTTTCTTCTTGTCCTTAGGGTCAATTTCAACCTGTCAGTAGCCACTTTTTAGATCCAGCGTGCTAAACCACTTTACTCCTGTAAGCACGTCCAGCGTGACATTAATTCTTGGCAAGGGATAGCTGTCCTTCTTTGTAACGTCGTTCAGACGGCGGTAGTCAACACAGAACCGCATGCTGCCGTCCTTCTTCTTTACCAGCACCACGAGTGAACACCGTGGACTAGATGAAGGTTCAATAACACCATCCTTCACCATTCTCTCAATCGTGGTTTCCACATCCTATTCACGTGCTACCGGCAATCTTCTTGGCCGCTGACGGATAGGCAACTCTTCTCCTGTGTTTATTTTGTGTTGAACCAAGCCATTCTTTCCTATGTCAGCATCGTTTGGTGAGAATACATCGGCGTACTTGAGTAACAACTTCTTCGCCTTGACCATTTCGTTCGGGGAGAGAATGCTGCGATAGGCTTCCAAAAGTGTGGTCACTCTCGTTTGTGTATCCTTGCTGGGGGTTCCACTCGATAGAAATTGGCACCGACGTAACCAATCCACTTTCTCACAAGTACCAACCAGTGTGCCTTTTTCTATACACGTACACTTTCAGCACACGTACTCCTGAGATGTCAGTAGTTCTGACCAAGGTTCGAGCTACTTTCCGTGGAAGGTCATTGTTTACCCTTTCCACAAGTACACAACGGTGAGCTTGCCCAGCGTTTCGAGGAAGACTAACCGGCAAAATCGTTTCCGATCTCGGCGGAAGAACTATCTTCTTAACGCTGTACACGTTCCCTGGTAACGCACCTTCCATATAAAGTTCCGCCTGTCCACATTTCAAAACACCTTGCTTAACGTCGATCTCACAACAATTATTCCTCATAAAGTCTAGGCTCAGGATGCAGTCGTCCATTATATCAACTACGATGACATTATGCAGGTAGATCACGTTGCCTAGCTTCAACTCCATCTCCTTCTCTCCGCGGACGGGTATACGCTGACCGGTGGCTGTAACCAAATTAATGCGTTCTCGGCTGTATGAGTCCCCAAGTAACTGAGTTATAAATTGGGAACTAACAACCGTACGAGAGGCTCCAGTGTCTATGGTCAGTTTACATGGCATTCCGCTGCTGCTGCTGCTGGGCGGTGCTGTTGGCCGCACTACTCCCCTGAGATCGTTCACCTTCTCTTTCTAGGGTTCGCTTAGGGCAGCTGGATCGAAAATGGCCCCTTTCCTCACAGCCATAGCACCTAGGGCTGTATCCTTTATTATGATCGCGAACTGTAGGTGCTGCAACCTCCCTGACGCGATGGTAACGATGTTCCTCGCACGCTTCCACCTCCAGTGCATGGGCCAAGGCGTATTTAAGCGTTTCGTGGTGCCCGAGCCTCACAGCAGCTCTGACTTCAAGGTCGCAGATGCCATCGATGAATGTCTGCACCAGGTTCCCTTCAATGAGCGCAGGTACAGACCGGTATGCTTTTCGCACCAGCTTCTCCACCTCTAGAGCCAACTGCTGCAGGTTTTCATTGATACGCTGCACGATCTTTAAGCTGCGCACGAAAGACGTATTCCAGGTGAGCGTCGCCATATCTCGCTTCCAATGCCTCAAAAGCTGCTCATAAGTCACTTCCTCACCGAGAGCTTCCAGAAAAGTTAAGGCCTGGTCGCGCAGGCCTAGTGTGAGAGCAGTCATGGCCTGATTTTTATTCCAGCCTTTCGCCTTCATAACGGCTTCAAACTGGATTTTGTAATCTGACCAGGAAGAAGTCCCGTCGAACGGTGGCACTTTGAACCCACGTAGCGAAAGTGTTGTAGCTACTATGGGAGCTGTAATTCCATCCCCCAGTTTGAGGTCGTCCAGCGTTTTCTTCACGTCAGCCATCGCGTTGTCAACCCGATTGTTCACTTGGTCGATTCGGGTTTCAGCTTTCTCGATTCGGGTTTCAGCTTTCGCGATTTGGGTTTCAGCTTCCGACAGGCGGTTGTCATGCTGAGCAACCCTATCCTTAACCTCCTTTATCTCCTACCCGAAGGTAGCATGAAGGTCCTTCATGAGGAGCATCTGCTCTTCCAACCAACGGGCCTGTTCCTCTTGTCCGCCCGGCAGCTGCTCTTCCAACTGACGGACCTGTTCCTCCTGTCAGCGAGCCTGTTCCTCCCGTCAGCGAGTCTGTTCCTCCTATCGGCGAGCTTGTTCCTCCTGTCGGCGAGCCGGTTCCTCCTGCTGCTCTTTCAACCAACCAATCCACCCTAGGGCAGTGTTTTATGTGTGGATAAATGAAATAACCCTATTTTTTCTAAATTATTGAAAGAAAAAACTGACACTTCAGAACACATTTTAAACCAGAGTGTTGGCGACGCATTGTTTTGTATGTAATATTTATTATACATTTTCTAATATGTTGTATCTTAGGTTAAGGTAGATAAGAGTGGGCGATTCCCGCTAGCATTTCTTGGCAGTCAGTCGTCGCCGCAGTCTCCGCTGGTGTGCACATACATACGTTTAAGTCGTCCCGCGCTTTGAAGAATCTAACGGTCAATTTGTATTTTCACCGTGTGGCGCAATAAACACTTTATGTAACCAGCACGAGTTCTTGATTGGCTATCGATCCACTTCAGTGGTCACTTCGGCCGGATCATAAATTGTAATGTTATACAGTCCACCGCGAATAATGACAAAAACTCGTGCTACAAGAAGGAAGGAGTTGGAAGGCACACAAGACCAGGGACAGTCAACGGCTCCGCAACACCCATATGAGGTTGAAAACAAACGGGATATAGAAAGTGACTCAAAGCCAAAGAGTTTGCCTGCTAAACCTTCGGCATCGTTGAAGTCCATACATTCAACATCATCGTCAGTACGTGCTCAGAGAAAAAAATTAGAGCTAGAAGCAGCGGAAGCAAAAGCACGTATACAAATGGAACTTATTGATAAAAAGCTTGAGGCTGATCTAGTCGATTTGGAACACAGTTCACGCTCATCGAGGTCGCACACCAACGAGGAAGTTGAGAAGTGGTTGGAGCGCAGTCAACAGCCTGAACATCCTGCCCCCGAGAATGGATTTACAAAGGGTGGGCCAAGTGCGCCGGCAGCAGGTGACGCCGCCGCCGGTAACGATAATGGTACAGTGCAAATGTTGGCCAGCGCACTCAAGAATTTAGCCGCTGCCTCAACATCTCAGCAGAATAATGGTAATTTATTGAGCCGTATATCCACACCGCAAGATTTACCAATGTTTAGTGGTGACCCTATGGACTGGTTACAATTCAAGTTGGCATACGAAGAATCCACACAGGTATGTAACTTCAGCCCTAAAGAAAATTTATGGCGCCTACGAAAATGTCTTCGTGGGCAGGCAAAAGAAGCAGTTACGGCTCTTCTTATCACAGCTTCATCACCTGATATAGTGATGTCAACTTTAGAGTTGCAGTTTGGTAATTCAGACATCATCATAACTAGAATCATGCAGGATATAAGGAAGCTACAGCCCATATCACCTGATTACCATAAAGATATTGTGCCATTTTCTATTAAAGTAAAAAATTACGTCGCGGCTGTACGCGCATTAAACAGACACGAATATCTTCAAGATACAAGCGTCACTACAATAATATTAAGTAAGTTACCTACAGTACTTATTTCTAAATGGGCAGACTATAGTTATGCATTTATTGCCGGCGGCGTTAAGGCGAAACTGGATGAGGTTGCATTGAAGGATCAAGCACTAAACTTCAGCACAGAATGGACATTTATTCCACCTTCCAGTCCACACTGGGGTGGGGCTTGGGAGCGCCTTATACGGACTGTAAAAAATGCTCTAAAGGTCGTACTCAAGGAACGTGCACCTCGAGAAGAGGTCCTTATAACCTTGTTAGCTGAAGTCGAAAACTTAGTAAACAGTCGACCGCTCACTCATGTCTCCGTAGAGCCAGGAAGTAATGAGAGCTTAACTCCCAACCATTTCCTGCTGGGAACGTCCTCCAATTTGCCTACAATTGGGGTTTATGACGATTCAGACATCTACCTCAGGAAACAGTGGCGTATCGCACAACGCCTGGCGGACAAGTTTTGGGAGCGATGGGTTAAGGAGTTTCTGCCCGAGCTGTTACCAAGACGTAAATGGAATCGCGAACAAAGGTCTTTACAAATTGGGGATCTAGTCCTAGTCGTTAGTCCAGGTGAGCAGCGTGGCATATGGCAGCGCGGAGTGGTCGAAAGGGTTTTTCCTGGCAAAGACGGCAGGACTAGGGTGGTTCAAATAAAGACTCCATTCGGGACACTTGTACGTCCAGCAACACGCGTCGCCAGAATACCCATGGAAGATGAGTGTCGCTGAGGCGACACTGGGGTGGGGCGTGTTGGCGACGCATTGTTTTGTATGTAATATTTATTATACATTTTCTAATATGTTGTATCTTAGGTTAAGGTAGATAAGAGTGGGCGATTCCCGCTAGCATTTCTTGGCAGTCAGTCGTCGCCGCAGTCTCCGCTGGTGTGCACATACATACGTTTAAGTCGTCCCGCGCTTTGAAGAATCTAACGGTCAATTTGTATTTTCACCGTGTGGCGCAATAAACACTTTATGTAACCAGCACGAGTTCTTGATTGGCTATCGATCCACTTCACAGAGTTTAAAATCAAATTTATTGTGTGTGCCGCACGAAGAATATAATCGGCATTTGGGGCATGCTCTTTTATAAGGGTTTGTAATCCTAAATCCTAATCATATACAACCGACATGACATTTGCTCCATCGTAATCTTGCCCTACATTTGGAAAAATCAATTCCATATTCTTTTATGGTATTTAAAATTACAGTTTTAACCCCTCAGTCCCCAGCTGCAATGTATAACACCGCTCGCGCGCTTCGCATGACACGGCGTCGCTAAAAATAACCTAACATGGAATTTGTCGTACATTTATTTTCAATAAAATTCATTATAAACTTCAATATATTACTTGTTTCTGTTTATTTATTACGTTATATTACTTGTCTTAGTGCTTGTACTTCATTACAAATAAATTTTAATTGTATTTTCCTAGTAAAATATGTACATACCCAGTGCAGGACAGCAGCGTGAATATCACAATTATTTCTTTATATTACTCGAAATTATTTACGTAAAAGATAATTTATATTCACACAAAAACTTTTAGATAAATTTTATAATAAATCACTGTACTAAACACTAATAACACACTAGAAAAATCCAAAAATCAACACAATAACACGCCACACCTAACAGGTGTACGAAATGAATATAGATTATTAATAAATACCATAGACTAACTAAGATTTTATTGTATGAGAGGATAGAAAATTTCACATGGAGCCTATAATATCAAACTTCTTCATAGACAAGTAGTCTCTAAATATAAGTTTTTATGGTTTAAAGTGTAAGTGTAGGTGGGTGTGGTCGGATCCGACCGCTTGGAATTCGACGAAATATCGCCTTGGTCGGATCCGACTGTGTGCATATTGAAGAGTTAAGTCCTGCACTAAAATCTGAAACTGCTATAAACCCCAAAAAAGAACTTGCTGATTTTTATTGCTATAGGTACATTATCATAATTTTCTGTTATCGAGATGTATCGAAAACTACAGAAAGTTGGTCAGTTTTTAAAAGGTCACAGATGATATGATTTTTTTCTCGAGAAGTACGACCTAAGAGTTTAAGTGAGATTATAGATAACATTTTCAAAGTTTTGCTTACACACGTTCGGGGCTCCTGTAGCCCGGGGGCGCCGTTACATTGATACGGCTGAAAAGGCGGTAGCTACGCCCCTGGATATCGACCCGTAGTGCGCAGTAGATCCATCTATGTTCTGAGCATGAGGCTTCTTTCGACGCATGCCATCCCGTTATTAGTTTAGCTGCTCCTTCTGTTGTAAGTCTGAGGTCGTTTACTGTGTGCCTACTACGTTTTCTTATGAAAATTGGTTCAGAAGCTGTTTTTAAAATGGTTAGGTTAGTGCTAAATAAATATTTAACTAACACCTTACCTCGTTCGTTGAGTTTTTCCATTCCCGAAAGGGGATGATGCGCTTTGGAGTCTTTCTTCGGCATTTAGCCCGAGGCGACGACTAATCTTCCCTCCCATGTGTTTTGTATTACTACGACATACAGGTCTCTGGAACAGAAATCTGTTAATGGTTGTGCACAGATATCTTTAGAAGTATAAATACACGTCTCTCTCAACAGATCTCGGGTCTCATCATCAGCCACCGAGTCGGAATGGGACAGCAAAATGCAGTCCTCTTCGTCAGTGAGCTTCCGCTGAGCCCGATCTCTACTGGGTGCTTCGGCCGTTTTTTCACTGTACTTGGCATCCAATGATTCCACTGTACCAGTAATCATGGCCCCGGTACCCATGACTTCCGGGTTGTAATCTGCCTCTTGCTTGGTGGAGTATCAAAGAATTTACCTCCATCATCATCATCATCATCATTACAGCCCTTAACAAGTCCACTGCTAAACATAGGCCTCCCCCAAGTTATGCCACAAAGCACGGTACTGAGCCACCTGCATCCATTGACTTCCTGCATGTCTTTCCATGGGGGTCGCCCTACACTACGCCTGCTGGTACGAGGCTGCCACTCGAGAACCTTTCTTCCCCATCGGTTATCGGTTCTTCGATCTATATGACCGGCACATTGCCACTTCAGCTTACTAATCTGTTGGGATATGTCGGTCACTCTGGTTCTACTGCGGATATGCTCATTTCTGAGTTTATCACGCAGGGAAACCCCTAGCATAGGCCTTTCCACAGCTCGCTGAGCGACCTAGAGCATCCTCATACGGCCAGCAGTGAACTACCACGTCTCAGATCCGTAAGTCATCACTGGCAACACGCACTGGTTGTACAATCTAGTTTTCAGAATTGGAGGTATACCTGACGAGAAGACGTGTCGTAATTTCTCGAACGCTGCCCAGCCGAGTTGAATCCTTCGATTGACGTCTCGGTCGAATTTGCACTTACCTAGTCGGATTATTATGCTAGGAGATTTTAATGGAAGGGTTGGGGTGAGGAGGCTTGGTTATGAAAGGATATTGGGAACGTTTGGTGATGAAAGTATAAATGAGAATGGTGAAAGTCTCCTCACCGTATGTATGGAAAAGAATCTTTTTGTGATGAACACTTGCTTTCGCCACAAGAGGATTCACATGTATACTTGGGAAAGAGGTGATGATAGAAGCATGATAGATTTCATAATTGTGGTTGAAAGATTGAGGGGCGCAGTGGTAGATACAAGGGTTTACCGGGGTTCTAACTTAGGAACGGATCATTATTTGGTTTTATGCCGAATTAATGGTCTATTCAGGCGTTGGCGCCATCGATCAACTGTGTCTACCACTGCGTTACAGCGTATTAGAACAGAAAGGTTACAAGATGAAGGTGAGAAAAACAAGTTCAAATGTAGACTGAAAGAAAATATAAGTGGTTTGGATGAATTATGTATGAAGGAGTTAGACTTGGAGAATGTATGGCAAAATGTAAAGAAAGGTTTAGTGGATGCAGCTACAGAAGTATGTGGTGTTAGCAAGAGGAAGAATGAAAGGAAAAATAAAACGTTATGGTGGGATGATGAGACACGTATGGAAGTTGAAGCAAAGAAGAGAGCATGGCTAGATTTACTAGCAACAAAGGCTGGTAATCCTAGCGGTACGAATGATGATATTGAAAGAAAAAAGGCTTTAAACATCTTAATAAGAGAGTAAAAGAAGTAGTTGAAAGAAAAAAGCAAGAAAGAACGGATAAGAATGATAGAAGAATATCGGATAACTTCCAGGCAAATATTAAAGTGTTCTGGAAACTTGTAAGAACTGCCAAAAGGGGACATTCAAAACAGCCTATGATGAAAGTTATAAGAGACGAGAATGGCTATATTTTGAAAGATGAAGTTTTGAGTTTAAAGAGATGGAAGGAATATTTTGAAAGCGTGTTTATGAGTGAGGAGACAACGTATGTACTAAGTGAAGTAGAAACTCCGAAAGAAGAGGAAAGAAGTAGCGAGATAAGTATAGATGAAATAATGAAAGCAATGAAAGGCATGAAAGCAGGAAAGGCTGCCTGATATGATAGAGTTTCACTCGAAATGCTAAGGGCTGGAGAGGAAGTCGTGGCAGACCTGCTGCACACCTTGTTTAATTTATACTGGGAACTGAAGCGGGTACCGGTAGGCTGGTGCAAAGCCGTGATAGTCCCGGTATATAAAGGAAAAGGGTCGCAGCAGGACTGTAAAAACTACCGTGGCATCAGCCTTCTTAGCATTGTGGGAAAACTGTATATGCTAAGGTACTGATTGAAAGGGTCATGAAAGAAACTGATGGAAAAATTTGGGATGTGCAAGCGGGATTTAGAAAGGGAATGGGATGTACAGATCAAGTCTTTTCCATGCGCATGATTGCGGAGAAGTTTTTGGCCAAAAACCAAAAGGTTTTTTGTGCGTTCATGGACTTGGAAAAGGCTTATGACAGAGTGGATAGGGATGTGCTATGGCAAACACTGAGCTCATTTGGGTTGAGTGCTGGCTTGATACAGGCATTGGAGTCTCTTTATAGGGACTCTAGTGCTTGTGTTAGGATCAACGGGGTCTACTCGGACTGGTTTGACATCCATAGAGGTGTCAGACAGGGCTGTGTGGCTTCCCCGTGGCTGTTCAACCTATTTATGGACATTTGTTTGCAAAATTTGAAAGTTGAAGAATGCGGATAAAGAATGGGTGAGTTAACCGTCAAATGCCTTTTGTACGCCGATGATCAAGTTATCCTTGCGTCGTCGGCGGCCTAGTTGCAAATGATGGTTACATTAATGAACAGATCATGAAAAGAAAGGGGTATGAAAGTGAACGCAAGTAAGACGAAGGTTATGGTTTTTGAAAGACAAGAAAGTAAAACGATTTGTGAAATAAGAATAGAAGGGGAGTTGATCGAGCAAGTAGATGAGTTTGTATATTTGGGCTTTTTTTTTTTTTAATATGGGGAAATGCCTACGCATACCCGCCTCGCGGGGGCAAGGACGGGTTATGTCGGACTCGCACCGACTAAAACCCCATGGTGTTCCACCTTTGTCGCTTATTGGCAGGGCCACGGGAACGCTTTCGCACACATCCGCAACCCCACCAGCGCCTGCCGCCCCATGGCAGCACCTCCTCGGAAGAGGAATATTCCTCCCCGTTCTCCTTCACAGGTAAGGCGCACCAGAACACATGGGGCGCCTTCCTTCTCGGCCTCCAATTTCATCTGCGCATCGGACGCCCCCGCGTCCAATGCAAGAAGGCCATGGGGCCAGGAAAAACGAGCACTTAGAAGTACTAGCCTTCCCGACCCCAGCGGCGGATCTGGTCTATGGCTCCGCCGCCAACCAAGATTCGGCTGCGGAGGGTAGGGAGAGCGGCGCCTCGCAATACCGACAATCCTCTCCCCCCGCAGCCCCACCACCACCGCATCAACGGTGCGGCCCCGTTTGAGTCGCGGAGGATAGGGCGAGTGGCGCATCGCCATACCAACACTCCTCTTCCTCCGCGACTCCACCTCGGCTGCAGCGGTAGGTGGGGAGGACACACCTCTCACCGCAGTCCACCAACACACATCCGAAGCGGGCTTCCCAAGCCCACACGGAGTGGCCACCTCGGGCCGGCCCTCCACCTCGGACCAGCCATTTGGGTTCCTCTTTGTTCACCGCGGGAGACCAAGCCACGGCTACTAAGCCCCCCCGCCACGACAAGGCGGGAACCCGATCGGGGGGGTGTATATTTGGGCTGCGTATTTAGCAGGGATGGGAGATATGATAAGGATATAGAACGACGAGTGAATGCGGGAATTAGAGTAAATGGGGCCCTGCACTCTATTGTGAAGAGTCAAAATGTGTAAAAAAAGGCACGTATGGCATTTCACAATGCTGTGTTGGTCCCTACTTTAACGTATGGTAGTGAAAGTTGGGTGTGGCAGAAGAAGCACGAGAGTATAATCAACGCAGTAGAAATACGGTCCTTAAGGAGTATGTTAGGGCAGAATCTGAACGACAGGTTAAGAAATTGTGTAATAAGAGAAGAGTGTGGTTTGCAAGATGATGTTGTGACCAGGATTAAGAAAGGAATGCTTCGGTGGTTTGGTCATGTGGAAAGAATGAATGAGGAAAGAGTGACAAAGAAAATTTATGTTGCAGAAGTGAATGGCAGAGTCGGAAAGGGACGTCCTAGGCGAAAATTTATCGACCAAATTGGCGATTTATTGAAAACGGGCCAAATTAGGAGTAAGCTTAACCGACGAGCATGTATGCGTAGGTGTATGGATGTGAAGGAGGCGAGAGAGGTGTGTCAGGATCGTGCCAAATGGAAGTCTGTAGTCTCTGCCTACCCCTGTATGGATGGTATGTATGTTTAGGTCCTTCAGCGATTCTGCCATAAGTACTATATAGTCGGCAAATCGAAGGCGAGCGATGTACTCGCCATTCATATTAATACCGTATCCTTTCCAGTCCAGTAGCTTGAAAACGTCTTCCAATGGAGCGATGAAGAGTTTCGGGGATATAACGTCATCCATTCTTATACCTCTCTGCAGTTGGATAGGTTTCGAACTCTGGTTCTGTATTCGGATAGCCATCGTAGTCCTACTGTACAAACACTTCAGCACTTCGATATACCGGCAGTCAACTTGGCACCGCTGAAGGAACTGTAAAACCGCCCAAATTTCGACGGAATCAAAGGCTTTCTCATAGTCCACATACGCCAGGCAAAGTGGCAGATTGTACTCTTCGGTCTTCTGTACAATCAGCCGCAGGGTATGTATGTGGTCTGTCGTACTAAAGCCTTTGCGGAAACCGGCTTGTTCGGGAGGCTGGAAGTCGTCCAGTCTGCGTGGGAGACGATTCGTAATGACTCTCGAAAACAGCACGTAGACGCGGCTCAGAAGGGAAATCGGTTTATAGTTCTTCAAGAGAGGGTTGTCGCCTTTCGAAGAACAAGACCACCGCACCTCTGCTCCACGCCTCCGGAGTAGTGCCACCATGGAGGACGGAATTGAAGAGCTTCTGAAGGACTTCCACCTGTTTTCAGAAGCTCCGCTGTAATTCCATCCTCGGGACTTGCCGTTTTTAAGATGCTGGAGAGCCATTCAAATCTCGCTCAGAGTGACGTCCGGGATATCATCGGAATAGTGTCGGATGAGACTTGCTCTTGCATCGTTACTCACACCTGCGTGTGGCTCCTACGATGAAGAAGTGTACAGCTGCCCATAGAACCTCTCAATCTCACTCAGAATCTCTGGTGTCCCGGAAACGATTCGGTCTTCACGGCAATTTACCTCCACTACCCTGGAATTTTACGTATACTGCCCCACATACACATGCAAAACAGTGACCGGCTTTTATCAGGGTACGTGATATGATCCTCCGGTACAGAAACAACGAGGAACTTAGGAACTTATCAGTCTTATAGCGTAAGACCGATGTCGCGTGAGTCTTTGCAGGCTCCCTGGGCATCACGAATAAGGATACAACACTTGATTCTCTGTGATATCTTCGACTGATTCTTTATGATAAGCGAGGTGTTGGATTTAAGGACGAGGGTAGCAATGTTCCCCTTCAACCAATCCAGAGCCTTCTGATCGTCTCACAACAGCTTGAGAACATCCTCCGTGTAAACGGGTTTTCCTCTAAAAACTAGGCCCGACGCAGCTGATCATCTTCCTCTGTATAGCCAAAAGAATATCATTAGCTACCTCCTTCGTTATGTTACCTGAATGCGCACAAGTTAAGGACACACTTCTCCTATAGCATCGGAAGCGTAGCTGGTTCTTGCAGCCTTTGGTTAGTGTTCGAGTCGTACTTTTTTGTGCCCGCTTCTCGACGAAGTGGATTCTTCCAGCATTCTTTTGGCTGCTCTTTCCTTCTTACCTGACGCTTGGCCGCTCTCTGCTTCATGGCGAATATTTTAGAGCTGGTCCCTGCAGCCTAGCCTTCTACGTGGGCTGGATTTTTATCCTTCCCAGTTTCAGCGCGACTACTGTATCTAGCCACAAGCACCAAAGTGGCAGTAGCTTGCCCAGCTTCCTTGGTGCTGCTCTTAGAAGCAGCCAGAGTGGCCCTTTCTCTACGGACTTTTTATCGCTGCTTCTTATTCTTTTTCTTGGCATTTGCACTACTGCCTGCTGGGATATAGCCACCTGTCGGTCCGTCAGGTCGGCAAATCACCTTTTTGGGTGCCTTGCCCTTCCCCTTACAGCTCACCACTTGCCAGGCAGCAGAGAAATGGTTGTCCATTCTATAGGGCTCCGTAGGAGTTTTGCTACTCGCAGTACCTTGCTCCTTTCTCGCGTCCAGCTCCTCAGGTTCGGAACTGGGTTTGGAAACATCAAGTCCGTCCAGTCAAGGAACATCAACCCCTTGTTGATGTTCCTTGACTGGACAGACCACCTACGCTGGATGGTACCGTCGTTGGAACCGTCGGTTTAATGGCAATTCCTCCTTGTTCATTGGTGTCTATGGTAAGCATCTCTGACACCTCTTCCCTCTTTCCTAACGGGCCTTAGATTGTACATATTTTTATGTGTTTAATTAAAATTCGTCCACCCGGCTTCTCAACCTCCATGAAGCCCGCAACTTTGGGACCGCTCTTTTTTAGAACAAAAAGAATTTCAGGTGTTAGGATTATCAGGGTAATATAGGGACACGAAGTTGGTTCAGAGGGCGACATCGGGAGCTCGATCCAGTTGGAAGATAGGGCTGAGAGGGCCCACCCCCACTACCCGAATATACTGTCGCTTGCTCCGGCAGCATGGCTTTTACCACCACCTAGCCCTTTTCAGGGAAACTAGGCAGCCACCACATCCTTCGCCTGCGACCCTCTGACCATTTCTTTTTTATCTGTGGCTAGCAGATAGGGCCACTGTCTAGCTTGAAATCCGGACCAAAGAGGGCGTGTTGCCTCTTGACACTATATACCGCAGTGACGATCGGCTCAACCCTCTATGACTCCTTCATCCCCACGTACGGCGCTCGACTGCACAGGTCCTAGTGCAGGTGGAAGTTTTAGTCCATCGGATACACCCACTCTCTTCCGCTAAGCTAGAGACCGGTTGCACCAAAAAACACAGAGTCCAAGATAGAGCTTAAGGGGCGCATATTCACGGTTAGCCGAGTGCTGTCGGGACTCAAAAAAATATTATATCCACACGTGGTGCCATTGCATACGTCGCGTGTAGCGGGCAGCCTGCACGACGTAGCGGTGTTCTAGTGTGTGAACAGACACGTACGCGGACCCGCCCAAAGCAGCGGATTTGTTTACGTGTGTATCGCTGGCTTCGCCTGGGGAGCTTTTATTAAAGTGGCATTATTTAGATTTAAGATAATTATCGAAGACTATTTCTTTTATTATTTTTATCTATTATTAGGGATATATTACTATCCCATACTTGAAGCGAGTACGAGATGTAGCCGGACATACATTAAATTGCTTGGACCTTCTGCTGGTAACAGACTCAGACCGGTACTCGGTATCTATCAGCTTCGCTGGGGTCATCCGGGAACTGTCTGATGAAATTCGTATCGATCATATCTCCAGACTGTCGTATCCAGCGGGCACGAGTAGAGTATGACGATACGAATCAATAGTTTATTTGTCAAACATAGGTAGGTTTGAAGGTCTTGCGAGGGTTAAAATTATTAGTACGCTATGTTTTGTCTTAAAGACATACAAATATAAGTGTGTGTTCGTATGAGAATCGTGCCATAAAAATAAAATAGAATAAAAATTAATGAAATTGTAACACTAATTAAGATTCTACATTGGTAAAATTAAATAGATGGCAATAACAAAATAATATAATTAGTCGATATAATTTAAAGTTAATATAATTAGTCAAACGAGTCAGCAGACTGGGATGAGATGCTGCACTTTCCGTGGCGGCAAGTGTGATTTTATTCGGATTGAACCCTACTGCTTTGCCGATGCGGTTGCGGACGTGATACGGCAGGGAATGGAATATTTTATTTCGTTCTCCGACATCCTGCTCGGTCTCTAGGCCCGGCCCTGGTATAATACGGGCTGTGCTCTTGCTGATGCCCGAAGAGTTCGCCTACCAGGCCTGGGTTTTAGCTCCCGATCGCAGTTAGAGCTCGAAGGGTTCATGCGAAGAAGAACTTTTAATTCTGCTGCCAAGTCCTGCAAGCGGGTTTTCCGCAGTGCACGATTCGAACATGTCAGTCGTATAGGTGCCAGACTTGCTTCCTACCCTCCTTTTGTTTCCTTTCGTAGGCCGTCAAATCCAACTTTTGCCGTCCCTCATTGCCACCTATGCAGAAACCTGATGGAACACTGCCTCACTCCACGATTGAAAAAGTAAATATATTTGCATATCTGTTTGCGAGCAATTCTCACCTAAATGCTGGCTCTAAATAACCGCCAACCCTGCCTCGGTGTGACTCTTCGATGCCGAAAGTCACTATCCATATAAAAGAGGTACATAGAGCTTTGCAAAACCTAGACGTGGACCAAATGAAGTTGTTTCCTATTCTGAGGTGCCTGTACCGCCTCTCTCTTAAAACTCGAACAGTGCCCAAATCTTGGAAGCTAGCCAATATGCAACTAGTACTCAAGAATAGTCGTACCGATCCCTGTAATTATCAACCAATAGCCATTTTATACGTGGTAGAGTCACGCTGCAGCTATATTTTGGTTCTCGCACGAAAGGGTCGATTCGACCGGGGAAGGACCACGCTCTCACAGAATACCAGCGTAAAATAGCGGCTTGATGCTGCTGCGTTTCGTTTGGCGAGTGTAGAGAATCGGAGACCCGTTTTACTGGAATCGAGGCATTCCATCTTAGTCCTCAGGGGTGACAACGTATCTGCATTCTGATACTTAATCGATGATAAATATAGATGCCTATGTGTCACAGCATCTACTTACCATTAGGTAAACTGTGTGCTCGTTTGTCACCCTAACCCTATTAAAAAAACCTCCATACTCTTGTAAGGTTATGGAAAGGGTACTGAATAGTAAACTGCTGACATACCTTGAAACAAATGACCACCAATTTGGCTTTTTTTACTTTTGGGGCGAGGCCATCGAGAATCTCTCGCAGTTTCACTCGATATTTCGAAGGCGTTTGACTGGATTTGGCACGCAAGTCTGCTGACTAAGCATCCTGCCTACGGCATCCCTGCTGAATTTTGTAACTGGATATCTGACTTTCTGAGTGAACGGTCGATCAGGGTAGTTATAGGTGGCTGCTCTTCTGACTGGGTCTGTTCTCTCTGCAACTCTTTTCCAGTTGCACATCAATGAACTACTTCTACCAGTTATTGTTGGATATGCAGATGACAGTCGTCACAGAAAGATTTATGCCCTGTGCAAAAGACATAGGAGCAGCAATACGTTCATTTGGAGAGGCCATGGTGATGCGGATAAATGTGACCTTAACTATAGTCAGGTCTCTGTCACTCTTGGTACCTGCGTGAAATAATTACCTAAAATCGCGATTCACCCAGGGTGTAATACGCAGTCGGGGCTAGTGCGTTCTGGGCGATTGATGTATTTTAACGCTGTTTACGTAAATAGTTTTTTGTAAGCACTTGTTGTAATTTTTGTTTAGTGTTTAGTATTTAATTGTAGGATAAAATAGTTCAAATTTTTAATGTGATATAAAAATAATAATAATAATTTAAAAAACGTCGAACCTACTATAATTGTTGCGTGGATGGATTCATAATAAGCAAACAAAAGGATTCAGATATATCATTTTTTAAGTTACCTAAGGATAGTGACGTACATTTATTTCATTTTTTTGTTAAATAAATACTTATAGCAAAAAAAAAAAGAATTACGTAATAATTTAAATACAAAAGTAATACCTAAGTACTTTATTACAAAACTTAGTTGAAATTTACGTAGGTAACTTACGAAATTTACGTAGGTAAATTGAAGTTTTTTTTTTTTTTTTTTTTTTTTTTTTGCGCCCGAAGCAATTAAAGGGCTACCCTGTACTTAGGGAGGCGGAAAATGCATTACGCATACCACGATAGCCGGTCTATCGTGGTTATGAGGGACTCACTGTCCTACCGGGGACCCTGAGTGATACCCTCTAAAAACCGCCTTTGGGGACAGGCAGCCGGCTGATTAAGCTCTATTGTGCCTTATCATGAGCGACCCTCTTTTGGGAAAAGAGGGCGCAGGCGGCTAAGAGCCGCTGAGGGAGTGCCTAGGAAGGCAGAATAATATTAGTTAATATAATAATAATTAATTTAATTAGAACTGGCCTGAGCCGCCAGGAGGCAGTTCAGGTCGTTTGACAGTTTATTAGGCGGGTCCGAGAGAGAGTTTCTCGGCCTGCGGACACGATAGCGAGAGGGGGGTGGGGCTGCATAAGAAGCCGCCTCACGAATTAGATTGTTTGGGTGCGACTCTGAGGCTTTGAAGAAGTTCTCAGAGAGTTTTTTAAAGAATTGTTGAATTGTTGGGAGCTCTAAGTCCCGATGAAGGTCGGCATTACGGACGTACCAAGGTGCGTTCGCAGCTCGACGACAGAAGAGGTTCTGAACTATTTGGAGTTCATTTAAAATGTTAGGGTTTGCGTGGGCAAAGACGGGGCCCGCGTATGACATGACGGGTCGTATACAGACCTTATAAAGGGTTCGCTTGTTTCGAAGGGACATTTTGCTGTGTCTGCCCAACATACTGTTGAGCCTACTCAGGTAAAACCGTGCGTGACGGGTGACTCGTTTGACGTGGGGCCTAAAAGTGAGCCCTGTGTCTAGAGTGACACCTAAATATTTGGCGGTCGTATGCCAGGGGACAGGGGTCCCTAGCATACGTATTGGAGGGGTGTTTTTAAGACGGCGTCGTTTATAATCGAAGTGAACGGCGGAGCTCTTCTCCGGGTTCACATCGATGCGTCATTTTTTGAACCAAGCACCTAGGTCATCAACTGACTTTTGGATTTTGTTCCGTATGAAGGGTAGTGAGACACCTTTGCAGTAGATGGCAGTGTCGTCTGCGAAGAGGGAGAGTTGAACACCTTTCGACGGGATGGGAATGTCGTTGGTGAACAGGATGTACAGCAGAGGAGCAAGTACTGAGCCCTGAGGGACACCAGCCTTGATAGTTCGCTGTGAAGATAGCGTGCCTTCGTGTCTAAAACGAAAGGTACGATGTTTCAAATAGGAGGCCACGAGACGAACTAGACGATCGGGGAGACCTATTTTGTAGAGCTTGTAGATGAGGCCTGTGTGCCAGACTCTATCGAAAGCTTTGGCTATATCGAAGAAGACCGCGATGGTTTTATGACGTCGAGGATAGAAACCGCTGAGGATATATTCCACAATGCGGTGAACTTGTTGGGGACATGAGTGTTTGGCTCGGAAGCCGAATTGGTGGGGAATGATGAGAGGGTCACCGTCTGTGGGAAACAGATAGCGCCTCATCCGTGTTTGGATGACTCTTTCGAAGAGCTTGCCCATTGCCTTGAGGAGGCTAATGGGGCGATGGCTGGAGGGGAGGTTGAGAGGCTTGCCTGGCTTGGGAATTCCAATCACAGTTGCCTCTTTCCACGTAGTGGGAAAATAACTAAGGTTGAAGCAGGCGTTGAAGATAATAGATAAAAAGGTTAACACCTGCTCGGGAAAGTGTTTAAGGGCTTGGTTGGAGATGCCATCCGCGCCCGGAGCCTTTTTAGGCTTAAGTCCTTTGATGAGAGATGAAATCTCATCATTGGACACAGAGATAGGTTCGGAGGCCGTAGGGGGTGAGCTCCGGCGGCGGACCTCGTCCTCAACTGCCTGGACGTGTGAGGGGTCGACAGGTTGAGAACTAGGGGAGCATTGAGCGGCAATGCTATCCGCAAAGCACTCAGCTTTTTCCTCGTCCTCGAAGGCAACCGTGCCGTCGGGACGGGAGAGAGGGGGAGTGTGGGTGATAGCGTCTATGCGGAGGGCTCTAGCCATCTGATAGTACGCTGTGTGAGATGGAGAGATATTCTCCATGAGCTTACTCTTTTCGAGATCTTGAAATTCAGAGAGGCGGAAGCGGAGTTTTCGTTGAAGACGATTGGCCGCGCGCCTATATTCGGGGGTGGGATATTTTGCTGCTCTCCGGAAGGCAGCTTCTTTGGCTTTTATTAGGTTGCTAATATGTAGGGGAAGCCCACTATTGTTAGCAACCGGGACGACCCTTTCGTTCTCCTTAAGGGAGGATTTAATAAGGGTGGAGAGTGAATCGACCGCGGTGTCGATTTTTTCGGGACTGTCTAAGTCCGTCGGTATGGAGATGGTAGAATCCTGTGAGTCCAGGGCTTTAGCTAGGGACTCCTTGAATCCCTTCCAGTTAGTGAAGGTTTTCGTGTGTGTTGGGGGAGGTGGCTGATGGCCAAGAATGAGGGAGACCGGTCGGTGATCTGATCCTAGATCGTCTAGTGTCTCGATTGCTCTGAGGTTGAGAGAAACTCCTTGGAGTAACGCAAAATCTAACACATCAGGTGAGTGATCGGTGTTATCGGGAAAGTGAGTAACACCGAGAGGATAAATTGAAGTAGGTAACTTACGTCTTTTGTAATCAAAATATTTTAAGTTATCACAAAGCACTGAAATCAAAACTTTGTTTACAAGATTTTTAACTAATTAGAATACAATCACATTTCATTAAGGAACCGTATTTCAAGTTCATTTGTTGTTTACACTACCTATTTCTTACTTCTGAGCGATTTATTAAACCGCGATTCGCGACGAGTGAGAGAGACCTTGCACGCTGCATGCGTTAGACACAGAATTCGCATAGTAGCAAAAATATGTTCATTCGATCAATCAGAATAGTTACCTTACCCATTTTACTTACCATTTCGCAACGTTTAATTAATTTATTTATTTATACTCTTTTATTCTGTGCTCTATTCTCCAAATGGCGTGACGGCAATTTGGTTACTTTTAACGGTGCCAAAACACAGGCATGTCTGTTCTCCGTAAAACGGAGTCTATTTGATTTGACTCCTACTTTTCGAGGTACATCTGTAGAGATTACTGATCACCTTGAGGTTCTCGGCATACAGTTGAGTGTTAACCTGGTATTTTTATTTTGTATTTTGGCGCTAACATTGAGTCGAAAGCACAGCGAAAAACTAATTAGGTATTCTAGGTAGGTAGGTTAGGTGTTCTAAACAAGCTGAAGCGACACTTCACGTCTGATGAGCTCCTAACTTTATACAAAGCTCAAGTCAGAACATGCATGGAGTATTATATTATAGTCACCTTTGGGAATTTGGGATGGCTCAGCAAAATATCAACTTGTCGCACTCGACTCAGTGGAATGCAGAACCAAGAGGCTTATCGGCGACAAAAGCTGGTGGAAACTAAGCTTCACAGCTTAGCTCACCGCCGCCAAGTTGCTTGTTTTCAGTCTTCTTCAGATTGTACTTCGGAGTGTGCCTATGAGCATCATAAGCTCACACTGTCATCTCCATTCGCCTATCGGAGTACCGCATTTAGTTGATATTTCGAATATTCGCACTATTATTTTTATTTTGTATTTCTTCAATAATGCGCACAGACAAGTAGCGCCGGCGTATATTTTTTCGAGTACCTATAATTTGAACAAACTCGCTCCATCATGGACCTCATCTTTACCCCCGGGCCAGATGGAGGTCAGGAGTAAGTGCATATTTAGCTTTGTAAAAATAGGATAAAACTAATTTTACAGATTTTATCGCGTTTAATTTTAACTTTTATTTCACGACGTTTCGGGCACTTTACACCACCCATATTCACGGAGCCGTGCGGCGGGGGCAGGTATTTGACCTCCGGAGGTAGTTATAGGAATATAATATATAGGAATAGTTAACGAAGGCTACCTTTAACTTTTAATTATTAATTTTTGGTCCAATCTAGATCAAAATTATCAGTATTAAAGAGAATAAGCCCATTGGCAAAAACACTACATAAACAAAATAGAACAAAAAGGTAAAAAAGTAAGGAAAACTCTGATCGAAAATTTTATGCGTAATGATGAAAAGACATTTTTGATAAAATTGCCATTTATTATGATGTCAAATAGTGTCCAAACAAATTGGTAATTTCCTGTCAAATTTGACAGAATAAATAATGTTCTCTTTATCTTTCATTACCAGCTTATACCAGACAATACCTGTTATTTTACAATACTAGATAACTATACTTATGCATATAAACTACATACTTAAATCAACGCTGTATGTAACCTATACAACCCAATACAATTGTACAAAATATCCTCCAATACTTCTAATACAGATTTATAATATTGTTACAATTGTTCTTTTATAAATTAAGGCAAAGAACTTAAAAGTAAAGATCACCAATAAAATAAAATTTTCACTAGACAATGACATTCAAAGGCCGTTTATAGGAATGTGTGGCTTTTAAATTCAGTCACAATAATCTTTTAATTAATGAGTAATGAATCGAAAAACTTTCTTTTTAATTTAGATATAGTTGACATTCTGTAAAATAAATAAGACGTAATAATGTTGCTGTTATTATAAGGCTATATTTCTAAACGATATAGGAAAATTACTGGTTAAAGAAGTGGTGAATATAGTTTAAGTAGTAGGTTAATTAACTATGAGATTCTTTCCATATTTATGGTTGTAGATATATTCTGTCCTATTTTTATTTCAAGTCCAATCTTACCATTTTTGTATAATCGCAATGCAGGCATTTGCAATGCACTTTGTCAGAAGCCAAAATGCTAATCAAACTTTATTTATATGAAGTGTGAGTTTAGAGATGTAATCTTTTCCTAATTATGAGGGTAATCATATCACAGGAGTTTGCAATATATCTATTTTTGTTGTTTTTTTGTATGTAGCTTCGTCATTTTCCAAGTACGAGGGTTTTTATTGTCACTTTCTTGTTTGTCTGTCTGTTTGTGTGTCGTTTCGGGTGGAATTTAGTAATTGATTTTAAACTAACTTCCCGATAAGCTGGAAACTTGATATTTTCAATATAGCTCAAATGACAATGCAAGAATGTGATAAAAATGTGGTAAAAATTAACAAACTCACTTGTTCGAAAATTGATTTGTTCATTTTATTGAAAATTTACGAAACAGTATTTATGTGGCATTGATAAAAACGATAAAGAAATTAAAAAAGTCTTATCTATTTTTTTAGGAAAATAAATGTCTATATGGACTTGAATATCTATTAACAATGAATATTTATTGTCCGTTGGATGTATATAAAAAACTCAAACACATCAAAAATATTATTACCAAAAATGTTTCTGTGGTGTGGCAAGGGAAGATTTTAGGGAGTGACTTTTTGGGAAAAAAAGTTAGTCCTTAAGTTTCTAAAGGTGCCAGTAAAAATCTGAAAACTAGTTTTACTGAATAAATTTGATAAAAACAAAACAATCACTGTCGCGTTAAACTTAGAAAATAGAGATAATCTGCACACGCACACATTACACCCATTTGCCAAGGGTAGGGATGAGTACTTATAAAAACACATCATGTTTTATTTACTTTTAAGTATACAAGACTTAACGATTTTATATTTTTAATATACTTATGGAAAGTATATTAAAAATATAAAGAGGGGAGGATTATTTATGGCTTCGGACGGCAGCAACCAATTCTACGTACTTTCCCACCCACCCATTCCATAATACGTATTTTCATTCTTAAAAAAGTAATGGTCCAAGGTCAAAGTAAAGTTGAGTAAGATTTTCCTGTATTTACATACTCTATATTTTTATAGCAGTAAACATAAATTAGCACTTAAAGGATAATAAAATTAGGATAAAAAGCATAGAATGATTTACAATAATCATATCAGGAAAATCAGTTATAATAATTAATTTGTTCATAATCAACATGACATACAAGTGATAAAATTATAAATTTTGTACAACCGACTTCAATATAAACAAAATGAGAACATCATCAATGTAGTCGAAGTCAATTAAATACGCATTATTAAGGATAACTCAGAAACTACTGGTCAGATTACGATCAAATATGAGACATGAGAAGCACCAGCTTTCAAATAAAAAAAGAATAATCAAAATAAGTTCACACATTAAAAAATACAGTCGTATTGAGAACCTCCACCTTTTTAAGTCTTTTTTAGTGATGGCGTGCGGTGGCAGCATATGAGAATCTGGTATCTCAGAGTTGTAAGCTTGTTAGAGTATGACCGGAAAGACAACTAATTTTAGTATGGAATGCATTTTCGGCCGAAATCAGAAAAATACAAATTGTTGTGTAAATTTGTATTTTAGTAAAAGTTAGTATTTATATACTTAAACTAGTTATATATATCATTGATTATTGTGTGAATAGAAAATAAAAATAGTTTATTTGTATTTATTTTCATTATTAATAATTTTTAAAAAACAACTAACTTAGAGCAATTACAATTACTCTGTATAAAATGCCACTGAACTGAATGATTATAATAACATATGGGTTCATATTAATGATTTAAGCGCGCGCCGAAAAAAATTTTTACCCAAACGCAAAAATAGCCTAAAATGATTATTGTGGCCAAGAACAGAAAACGAAATTCAGATGGACTCTTAAGCCTGTATGTCAACAGGCCTATCACAGATGGAATTTTAACTCCCCCATGCCACATCTCATATAAATTTAGATCTGTTGGATGACAAATTCAAAGCCTCAAAATATTATATACCTATCTTAGAGATTCCATGAGTGTCGTGCAGCAGTGGATTGAACAGGCTTGACGATGATGACGACTACCAACAGGACAAATAAAAATTACTGTCACAAATCTAAGAATAATTTGTAACATATAATTAAAAATGTAGATACTAATATATGTATATAAAGTTTATTATATCTATACTTGAATTATTGGTCTCCAAGGAAAGTGACTGATACTAAAAAATAAATAGAGAAGAAATAGATTTAAAAAAATATTCACAATAATAAATTTGGCATTTAAAACAATAATAATTAGTATCACTATATACATTACAGTTTCATGGTAGAAAAAATGTTAATAGTATTTGTTTTTGTTGTTAATAGACACATTTCTTCAGATATGAGATAAATGTTTTGATAAAAATAATTGGATAAAGGAAAGAGATTACTTTTATTTGGAATGATGTGGTGTCATTTTAATAGATGCATCTCTTTTTTGTTTACCTTTTTGGTAGGAGATAGGTCACCATTTTTATTTCTAGCAAAATGGCTGTTGCATCTATCAAAATTCAAATAAAAATATTACTTTAATATTGCTGTGAGGTTCTATTACAAAACTTGATTTTTTTTAACTGAACTCCATGATAGCTATATTGTGAGGACAAAATAAACTTCTCCATAAAATATTATAATTATTGGGCTTTTAATTCATAATGTGAAATGTTTGCATTTGTGCAATCCCATACTTATCCAGCTACAATCACATCGGCAGCTGCATATAAGATTGAAATTGAAGAATACGTGTTTAGTGAAGGCCAGTATTATAATACTAAACCATTCCTATAACTAAATGTAACAGCAATATAAAACAAAAACACAAGACGCATTTAGAACATAACAAAAATTAACATGGAACACCATGAAGCATAAACAAAGTATTCATTTCGTAAAATAACTGATTTTTGCACGATCAGCAAAAATGGCACCAGAACATTTACATTTTATGTTTTACTGATACTAACAGTCAAAAAATCCGAAGTATGTTTGAAATAAAAAAATAACGAAATGTGATGTTATGAATATATTTTAGATCATATTTTATAAATCATTCTCTCTTATAAAATATGAATTAAATGCTATTCGTCGTATAATAAAATACAAAATAATTTGATACATACAGCACATATTTCACAGGTATCAAAATTAAATGAAAAACTGTCCTTATGTGTGTTTTATGCACTACACGTTCGCAGCAATATTACTGTTAAATCATTTGTCTCGTCATCGCGTGCCGCATTTTACGCTCCCAGGATTCGGCCTCGGCCCACGAATGTCGAACGTCGCGAAACAGCTGAAATTAAAATTATACACAATTAATTTTTTAATTAAAATTCAAATTTGCATTATGCAAGCTACTTTACAGAGACCAGAAACAGAAAGAGAAACTTTTTTATTCAATGTAGATTATAACAATACTTATTGAAAGTCACTTTTTTCATTTACCACTGGTTCGCAAAAAAAAAAAACTCTGTGCTGGGAAGAACCAGCAAGAAACCCAGCAGGACTATTTTTTTTATCCAATAATGGCTTACAATCATGTTTACAATCAACAACACAAGACAAATTAGAAATAGCTTGGTAGCGATCACCCTTCCCAGGGGTTATTATAATCCATAAATTCCTTAATATTATAATAACCCTTTTTGTACAAACTTAGTTTAATAACATTTCTCATGACCAGACCAACATGTCTCATGGCATACATAGACAAATTTTTGCATGATTAAAAAAGAATCTTTTTCCCAACACTTCTCCAAGTTTGGGAGCAACTGTACACAAACTGGATGTACTGTACACAAAATGGAATGAATTTTTAAATGATTGTTAACAATAGGTTGTGCCAATAAAGTAAAAATTTCTAGTAAAATAAACGTCATAAAACTAGAATAAAGAGATTTTTGATGAAAATCTGGTATTTTTTCCATCATTTTTACAGTAACTTTAAAATTTTTCGAAAAATCGTCCCCTTAATCCTACTTTTTTAAATCTTATGTTATTCTACATAATATTAGCTTTTTAATGGTAATGCACGTTTATTACTCAGATACAACTTTATTAGCATTTAAAAAAAAAAGCACGTAACTCAGTTAAGCACCGTAGCAGACAGAGAGAACTACATTTTTAGGAATAAAACTAGATTTTATCTACGTAAATCATTTATTATTTATTAAAACAAATTGAAAACAAAAAGCCTAATGAAGCAAATGTCTAAAATGAAGACCCTGTTGTTGCGAACACATTGTGGCGCGTGTGTTTGCACGTATCATTTCGGGGTCGTTTCGAATTTCATTAGCAACACGCAAAACTCTTTCTTCGAGTTCCGCTTCGCTGTTTATGGGACTGTTATACATCCTTTGTTTCATTGTCCCCCGTAAGAAATAGTCGAACGCGTCAGATCAGGGGAACGCGCCGGCCACCCAACAGGTCCTTGTCGGCCGATCCAGCGGCGCGGATAATTTTCATTAAAAAATGTCCTAATAGTTCGGGAGTAATGGGCAGGGCATCCGTCCATTTGCAGCATCATTCTTCGACGAGTTGGCAGCGGCACATACTCCAACAGCAATGGCAATTCATCCCTTAAAAGTTCAAGAAATCTCTCTCCAGTTAGGGTCCTCGGGAGTATAATTGGACCAATCAAAATGTAGTGAATTGGTACGGCCCACACATTTAATGAGAATTTAACTTGATATGGTTGAAGTCCTTTTCAGCTTAGGGTTTTCACCTTTTGGACACCACTTATGTAAATTAAGACAGTTTACATTTAATGACCCTTGCCCACGGCCACCCCGAGTCCGGGAAACGCATACAAGTTCCGTTTTCCCGTCGACGGAAATGCCGCCCCAAAACATACACGAGCCACCCCCGTATTCGACGGATTCTTCGAAGCAGGGTTGTGTGAACCTCTCCCCCTGTCTTCTGTAGACCCTTCTACGTCTGTCATTGCAGAAGAGACAGACTCTCGTCTCATCAGAGAAGAGTACGGTCCGCCACTGTTCTAGAGTCCACTCGCAATGATTGCGAGCAAACTCTAGGTGATCTCTGCGATGCTGTGCAGTAAGTTTTGGACCTTTAGCAGGTCTATGGGCTGTTAAACTCTTTTCGTGTAACATTCTTCTTATCGTAGAAACACTCACAGATGTTCTCCGAGTTGATTGAAGCTATTGTTGCAACTCAACAGCATTTGTAAAACGGTTTCGTAAAGATGTCGTAACGATGAAACGGTCATCTCTTTCTGATGTGCACCGTTTTCTTCCAGATTCCAGTTTTCTAACATAACCACCAGTCTGCTGAAAACGTTGGAACACCCGTCGAACTGAAAAACGGGACAGGTTCAACTGTCGAGCAACGTCACACTGCCGCATCCCCGACTGCAATAGGGCAATCACTTGAGCGGCTTCTTCAGAGCTGGTGTCCATCTTTACTTGTTCTTACTTGTTCACGGGTGTTCACTGCAAAGTCTAGATTACGACTGACCCATATTTCATCCAGATCAACCCTTTTACACCCTTTTTAGGTGGTGTAACTAGCGTCCTTACTAACGAGCATTTGACAGTGTTTATTTTTGACGCTCTATAATGATAAATGTTTTAATGATTTCATGATTTTTTTTATTAATAATTTAAAGCTATTCAAATACCCATTTCAAACATACCAATATTTATATAAATATAATTCGTTTCTAGCCATTACAGCCATTTTTCGCGCAAACTCAGAGAGTTGCGATTTTTGTGATGCTGAGTGTAGTAATCGGGTCAGCAAACAAATCATTAAAAATGGCTTCCTCAATAGCAGCATCAATAATAACACATGGTTCGCGGCGATCTCGAGCTAAGCCTAGTCCAGTGTTAGCCAGTCTTCTATGGACTTCCTGGAAGTTTCAGGTTGACGGTACAGGGCGTCGATTTGGAAACGCAGCTAGATAAGCTGTGGGAGCAGTTCTAGCACTCCCCCGGTACATTCCATAGTAATAAAGGATATCGGCAATGTGTGCCGGAGATAAATCACTATTGTCCGCACATTAGTGATTCGTGTCATCGCGACCAAAAAAGCGAACGCGTGGCGCGATAACGACTTTGGCAGGAGAAACAAAATTCATTCATTTGTCCTTCGACTGGACACGTCTCCCCGCACCCGCACCTACAGCCCGTTCGCCTCTACAATGACTCACCCAAAAAAGAAGGGTCACCACCTGTCTGATAAACAATGGCGAGTGCGTAGCTAAACGATGCCCAAACACAAGGACTTTTTCAAACACTCACAGAAATAGTTGCGTTTGAGTAATGAACGTGCATTTTTTACTATTAGAAAGCTAATACGATGTAGAATAACATAAGATTAAAAAAAAGTAGGATTAAAGTGACGATTTTTCGAGAAATTTTAAAGTTATTGTAAAAAAGATGAAAAAAATACCAGATTTCCATCAAATACTTTATTCTAATTTTATGGCGTTTCTTTTTTTTTTTTTTTTGGAAATTTTTACTTTATTGGCACGGCTTATTATTAACAATAATTCAAAAATTTATTCCATTTTGGTGGGACATTCAGTTTAAAAGTTATAATAATTTATTTAAATAGGGTTAGCGGCTGCAATTTCAAATTTTAAAATATTCATTAAAAAAAAATTATAAATTTTTTAATAATTTTTCCGTCGATGAAATTATATGCAGTTTCCCTGGTTATCAAAACCAGGTTTTGATATGTGCACTTTATAAAGACTCACACTGTATTCATCAACCCACTAGACAGTGGACTCTTCAAACTAATGACATTTATCATAATTACCACTCTCGACCAGTTGGTGATCACAGGGACAACCTCCTTACACCTCAGTTGCTAGGCTAGTCTATCGTAGTCGACACTTAAGTGATTACCGCCGCCCATAAACAACTGCAACACCAGGGGAATTGCAAATGCGTTGTCGGTCTTTTAAAAAGGAATGGGCTTTTTTCTTGAAAATCCCTAAGTCATATCGGTGTGTCGGTTCTGTCAACTGTAATCTAAAAGTCAACTCAAGGATGTGTCGGTTCTGTTCCGTAACGGAAGAAACGCCTCTACACATCCTAACTGTTTGCGGACCCTTAATGCGCAAACGTAACACTCATCTGGGACACTATTTACTCCGCCCAGAAGAAGTGAAATTGCTCACGGCTAAGCAACTCCTTCGATTCATTGAAGACATAGGGCTTAGCAGTGAACTATAGCCATAGCAGCGATCACAATAGATCTTCTAGGTTGCAGTGATACTGGTCTCTTTACCTAGACCTGCATAGCTGCTCGCACATAATAAAAAAAAGTCATATCGGTCCGGATAAATCTCTGGTGGTAGTCGATTCCACAAGGAAGTTGTGCGAGGAAGAAAACTTTTTTAAATTGTACAGTGGTGGACCGCCAGTCATGATGATGATGATTGAAGCATAATCCTACCTTTATTTCAATATGGCCTAAATAATAGTTACCTGTGACAGCCAAACTTCGTCTGCTAATAACTCATTTAATATTATGGTAGTGTCTTTGCTGGGATTTTGCATCCGCTTGTCAGCAACACGTTTGCTGCATTCAGCATACATTAGGTATTTTTGATGTGATATTCTCGAATATAATTGCACACGGCCGCAACACGTCCCACAAACAAGAAATTCCTGAAAATAATATGGTTTAGTATTATTATATAATATTACCAAATGTAAACCACGGTTACATTAAAGTTGTGCAATTTTGTGAATTAAAATATCTACTACAACTAAATGATATTAATATTAAGAAACAATGATACATGGTCGGTCTACAATAGTGATAAAAATCTAATGGCAATTTCCATTTTTCCACCACGAGAATCACCATCTGCTAAGAAGGGTGAGAGATAGTCATAACAGGATTTTAAAAACAGTAGTGGAATATTATAATTCTTCGATTAATGTTTACTAATACTAGTATTCGTTACTAACACTACTATGGATTAATTTCAGTCCGAAATAAAGATATTATTATGACTATCTGCTTGGCTAAGTTATCGTCAAAATCTGCAGAGATCTGCAGAGCACATCACATCAAATTGGAAAAAATAACATAAAATTATCATTAAGAATAGTTTAAAATGACTTGATATTGTCAGTAACTGTATGAATTCAAATTTTTTCTGTATAAACAATACATAGAATAGAAAAAAAAATTGGTCGGCAGGGACTTTACCCGTAAATGATCATACATACTTTTCTGATAAATTATTGAATTAATGGTTGGAAATGATATAACAAGCCAGAGGACAGCAATAAAATCCTTAGATTTGCAACTTCAGAATACTCCCATCGCCTTATAAAATAAAATGCTATACATAATAATTGCAATTTGTCGCTTAAATTAAAAAAATGTTATAATTATTATAACATATACAACACAAAATAAATGAGTCATTTATTTGATAACAGGAAACTGCTATTCTTATAAAACTTCTATAAAAAGTTTTAACAGGTTGTAAAATATAACTTACAAAAGAGGTGGAAAACTGTGAAATTGGAGATGGGTAATGGCCAAAATAACAAAACAAACTGCAGTTGCCAGTTTGCTCGCCAGGTGTGGAAATTATGGCAAAATCTCCCTTATTTGAGGTGCTTTGTAGGGGCAGTGTAAGAATATCCACTACCCCATATTATCCCGTGGGTGTCGTAAGAGGCCACAGAGGGAAACAAATCAATATGGGCAGTAGCTTCTTCTGATAACTATAATTAAAATAACTGCGGTTGACAACCCGCTCGCCAAGCATGTCAATTATGGCATAATCCCCCTTATGAGGCGATCTATGAGGGAGGCCTATGTTCTGCAATGGACTTATGTAGTTGTAATGTATGAATAGAATGGATAATATTTGTATGATCTGATGACTTTCTCGTAGATGGATATCGCATTCGCACAGGCTCGAGCTCAGACGGTTAGTGCTCGCTGTAAATTTCACGCAACGCAACAGTATGCATGTAAACCAGGCTCGATCCGAATTTGTTAATTGCAATTTGCATGTCTGATTTATCAAATGCTAGGTGGTGGGGAGACCTGCATGTTTGAGGAATAAGAAAAAAATATTGATTAGACATGTGAAGTTCGCCAACACGCATTGGAGCAGCGCAGTGGGCACTTCCTTGCCCTTTCAGACATGAGGAGAAGCCTCCAGAAGTGTCCAGCAGTGGAACGTATATGGGTTAAGTAAAGAGTGCGCAGTGTCGAGTTACCTTCTCGTATGCGAGGCGAGCGTCGGGCTGCACGGGCTCGAGGGTGGCGGGGTTGTAGGGCTGTCCGTAGAGCAGCAGGCGCGCCACAGCGGGGCGGGCGCAGGCGCGGCAGACGCCCGCGCCCGCCGCCACGCTGAGGCCGGGCCACGTGGCCGCCGCCGCGTCCAGCGCACGCGCGCCCGCCGTGCCCGCGCCCGCCGCGCCCCCCGCCGCGACCCCTGACACGCGCGCCCGCATCGTCTCCGTCACCTCGTCCACGGTCTTCACGTTCGATAAGAAGTATTCGTCTGGAACAGTACACACCGACTTTACTATGTGCAAGTACGAAGCAGCTGCAGGTTGCAAATTATCAAGATAATAATGTTCATTGATTATTATCCAGCACTATGATGTGTAATAAAAGTATTTTAATACTTATAATTCTTTTATTTTTTGTTTAATACAATCAACAATTACAAAATTTAAACTAACCAACGCCAAAAAATTGACGCACAATATCACCACACAGGAATAAACGTTATTGAAATAATACTAGTTTTTACTGAATTTATCGCGTATATTTAACTTTTTAAATACCCGACGTTTCGAACGCTTTACAGCACTCATGGTCACGGGCGGGACTGAGATGTTCAACGTCCATATGTTATAGTTAACCGCGGTTACCATAGATTAAAATTTAACTTTTGTTCCGATCTATGCAGTATGAACTTATGGTATCTTGAAGTCTTGCAGTTATGTGCTTGGGTTGGGATTTAATTTTATTATATATTATAGGTACTTAAAAAGTTAAATATACGCGATAAATTCCGTAAAAACTAGTATTATATCAATGTGTAGTGTTCGCGTAAATATAAGAAATCATTATATAAACGTTATTATCAAATAATTATATCAGCACACAATTATCATGGCAATCATCAAATAATTATCATGATAATCATCCCATGCAAACCTGTGTCCACCTGATTGTAAGTAGATGCATTCGATATCTACATTTGTCTTCTATTAAGAAGAAAAAGTTGGATAGACCTAATCAAACATTTAACCTAAGATTTTTTTCTTATAGAATAAGGGTGATAAAGGTCCACAGTAAACCTAATGGTAAGTGAATGCTGTGGCCCGACATTTACATCTATCCTCGATTAAGTATAAACATGATGTGGATGCGTTGCGACCCCCAGGACTATATTGGAATGCCTCATTTCCAGTATAAAGAGTATCTGGTTCTCTACATAGCATCATTAAGCTGCGTTTTTACGCTCGTATTGTGGTCCGTTAACGATCGAGACGACCCATTCATACTATATACAACCATAATATAGCTGAGAAGTGGCTTAACCACATGTAAAACTCCTGCAGGCAGTAGCCTAGGAGTCCGTCTGTATCAGTACCACCCTTTTACCTATTTCTACAGCTAAATAGCAGTACTTGCATTGCTGTGCTGTTCCAGCCTCGAGGTTCTATGCTCTTCAGGCTGGAACACAAGCCTCTATAGAGCCAGTATCATTACAGACTGCAAGGCACTCCTTTGTATAAAATTGACTCCAGGTGCCCATGGACTGCAGTAGCCAATTACCATCAGGCGAAACTGTAAGTCCATTTGACACGTTTTGTAAAAAAAAAAAGCTGTGTGAGACTACTTTTGGGTATCCAAACCAGCAATCAAATGTAAAAAGAATCACTAAAATCAACATAGAAAATCAAAACATTATTAGACAGGAAATTAAGCTGCAGTCTTCAGCAGGTATGTCAGCATGCATGCAGCTGAACAGACAAATCCCCAAATGGCATTCAGCAAGAGTTACGGACTTCAATACAGCTTGTATTGAAGAAGAGTTTGTACCAGTACCGAGTCTTTGTCAGAGATCTGTCAATGCCGGAAAGAGCACATGCACTTTAGGACATCCAGCCTCCCGAACAAGCCAGTTTCTGAAAGAGATTTGGTGTCATAGACCTAATTGTATAGAAGACTGAGAAGCTTCTCTGCAATATGCCACTTTATATTGCATACTATGAGAAAATATGATTCTCTCGAAATTTGGACAATGCTACACAGTCTGTTCTGTAGTGCCAAGTTGACTATCGGTATAACTAAAAGCTGAAATGTTTATACATTAAAGCTATGAATGGGAGTCTGATTGCAGGCAAATTTTTCCACTCTGCTTTACGAAAGACAGCAAAATGTTTGATTCTAATGTGTGGAATATTGACAAACAAGAGGTGAAAGCTCAAAGTCGACAATATTAGTTTTAACAAAATCAAGGTCATAAATAAGCCTCTTAGCACGACTCCATAGAGATCCTATATAATGTACTAACTTATCTATTATGAGATCATTGCTATAAATTGTTTATAGTTTATGTTATATTCCATGAATTAATTTAACATTAAAAAGTATTTTTTCTCACCTTGTTCCTGGAAAATTTCTGTGAGAAAATTGGGATCCAAGGCATGTGATATTAAAGTTTGTATATACACTTCGAAATTTTCTTGATACATTTGCGTTTCTAACATTCTTTTCTCTATGAAATTGCAATCGTCAAGTGGCAGCTCACTCCTAACTAATTCAACTATTGTCTCTAAATGTGATTGTGAGCGCACTTTGACAGGCACCTGAGTGTAAAGTTTTTTATTATCAGGATTCCATGCTGCATACTAGAACGAAAAAAAGAAAATTAAATTTATTATAAAGTTACCAGAGCCGTGGTAGCTCAGTGGTTAACGCTCGCTGTAAATGTAACAGAACGCGAGTAACCCGGGTACGATTCCCGCCGGCACCAATGAAATTGTTAATTGCAATTTTAAGTGCTGATTTACCACGTGCTCGGCGGTGAAAGAAAACACCGGTGGCGGTGAGGAAACCTGCATGTCTGAGGAATAAGAAAAAAAAATATTTCGAAGACATGTGAAGTTCGTCAACACGCATTTGGGCAGCGCGGCGGACACTTCCTTGCCCTAAACCCTCTCAGAAATGAGGGGAGGCCTGAGCCCAGCAGTGGGACGTATATAGGCTGTAACTTTACTTTACTTTTACTTTATAAAGTTACCATAGTCAAATAGCAGCATATTGCTGGTGTTTCGTATTATGAATGATGATGATAACCAGAGGCTTCTTCTTACTGGTGAAAAGGTATTTCATTTGTATGGTGTGACGACGACTGTAGTTGATTAAGTCGATCGCGTCGCGAACTAGGCCGCGCGCGTAGAGCTCAGTTTTAACGTAACAAACAGTAAGTGCATTTCAATCAAGGCAAACAACCACTCTTAGCGTAACTTATTGTAACATTTCTTATCTTGCACCCAACAATTACACTATAAATATGCATATAACTACAACTGTACTACTTCAGTGTATAGAACAGCAAACTAAATTGAACACTACATCATACATTAATTCATGGATGACAATGTATCTTAATTTTGATTATTTATCGAAGATATTGGTAGATTCCTATGGTTCATCAGGCGAATTGACTGTAGGTACTCAAGGTGCTTGTGCACTACAGGGTAATTTTTCCGTACAAAATGTCAAGAATAGTATCCGTTACCGATACAATCTGAAGTCCACTGCCGAACATAGGTCTCCTCCATAGATTGCCATGCTTTTTTATTTTTAGTTTTAAATTTTTAATTTATTTTATGTACACACATTAAGGTACAGAAGCAGTCTTATAGTAATTACGTACAAAGGTTCTACTTATTCCAAATTCGCTGAAATATCTTCCAGTAGACCCATAAAGGAAATTATATTTAAATTGCAAACTTAGTGCATACATTAATACTACTAAAAAATAAATAATATACAAAAAAATAAAATAAATCAATAAATAATAATAATAATGAATACGATAGTTACATATGATATATATATATATAATATATATATATATATATATATATATATATATATATATATATATATATATATATATATATATATATATATATATATATATATATATATATATATATATATTAGTTGTTATTAGGAAGACGCTCCTGCCCACCTCCTGATTTGTTTCCCTCTGTCGCCTCTTACCACGGGATGATATGGGGATAGTAGATATTCTTACACCGTCAATACATCGTAAGCCTTGTATACTGCACGTAATTTTACTGTCCGTAATGTTATGTCAGAGGTCCAGACATACTATACGCGCCGAACGAAAACGCATTTTTGAATCTTTATATGAAATCATATCTAACCGCGTACACCTGCCCGCGTCGAATCTGGAATAACCTAATGGCGGCTGTACACGCTCGTCTCGTCGCCTCGCGTGCCTTTTGTCGCTTAGAGGCTCGACACGAGAACACATCATGTATACACTCGTTGTAACATTTGAAATAGGTATGTCCACTGAAATGGGCCTAGATGAAACTGTTGCTGCGTTTTGCCCTTGTGCTATTAGTTATTATAATTTTTTACACATTTACCATAAAAAGAAAATTAATAAGCCATGGCGAAGAAGAAGGTGGTGGACGGTTTCTATTTACCGTAACAGAACCGTGTACATTTAACAGCATAGAGTACGCTCTCATTTTCATCGCGAGACTCACGAGACACGCTTCCGAGAGCACACGAGGGCCCCGAAACGCGACGCGACGCGACGAGAGCACCATGTACACACTCGTACTCGGCCGCCATGAGACTCACGACGAGAACCTTTGACTCGAGCGCAAAAAACCGATAGGCGTCCGAGAGCAAACGAGGGCCGCGAGACGCGACGAGAGCACCATGTACACACTCGTACTCAGCCTGTCTCGTGGTGCCTCGACGAGCGTGTACATCCGCCATAAGAAATTCTAGATGAATTGGGATGACGTCATCAGATTCGGCGAGGGCGATACGGTCAAATCGAATCTACCGAATTAAGGATGGTTTAAATTTGTGATTTTTTAACTGTTTATCTTAACAGTTAGATCTTAAGATATATTAACCATCTTTAATTCGGTAATTATCCATAATGAATAATCCAGTCCATTCAAAACAACCCCGATCGATTTCTTACCTTACTGATTAATATTAGGTAAATTAGTTGATAGCCGTGTTTATGCCTCTCTGACTAGTATATACTATATAGTTATCTTTGGTTTGTGCCATCTAGCGTATTATTTACGTACCACCTTGAATGTCAATCAATTTTCGTTCGATAAAATGACTTCACCTATAGAACGAAGTAGATGACACTATTAAAATTTTATATGCTGAAGGACTAAAGGAAATATTCTTTAAAAACGTCATTACATGTATTCTTTTGATTTATTACATTAAAATATAGGCTTCACATTAAAAAAGGATTGTAACAATTATTTACTATAAAATTAAACTTATATCTCATATCTTTTGAAGTGTTTTGGATTAATTTAAACGAAGCGCGTCAGTTTAATATTATTTTATTCCAAGTTTATTTTTTCATCAAAATATTACAAGTGATTTGGCATATCTATATATTAAAGAATATATAAAAGGATGTAAAAATAAATACTAGGCAAGTTAATTAAGATTTAGTGAAATTAGTTTTTATATTATTTAGTGTAGTGTACAAAAATATAAGATTTTAGTTAGTTTAATTTTCACCTTTTATCAAGCCGAAACGTCACACACAGCTTGTAATTTTATATTTTTTTTACATTTAGTAAATACTAAATACCTAATAATCATTATAAATAAAAAAACAATTTGTTGTAAATTATAATATACTATAAATATTGAATTAATAAACCTTTAAATACGCCTAGCTTAATTAGACTTTAATACTAAAGAGTCCCGTACCTATTAAAGTATGAAGAAATGTTTATTGAATTAAAATTTCATGCAAAAATTTTATGCAATCAAATTAAGACAACCGATTAAAAATAAAAATTCACTACAGAAGTAAGTAATATTTTTAAATGTTAATTATATCTGTTTAAAAAAAATTACAAATAACTTTTAACAGATAAATAAATTTAACCATTAACGCATTCTAACAGTTGAAAAATTCGGACAGTGAAATTATGAATAGTGCACAAGCACACACATTGGGTGCCTTTGGCAGTAAAAAGCGCTAGCAAGCGCTTGTAAGCAAAATGGCGATCGTAAGCGGTAAGCGCTGTCAAATCGTAAGAAGCTATTTTTCTCCAGGACACGATGTTAGTTTTAACCGGGGAACCTAACCTAATTTAAACATATGTTTGTAAGGAATTCATATTAAAAACTTACCAATCATAAATTTTTAATAACATGTATATGTTTATTCATGTCATTATATTACTTAAAACTAATATTGCACAAAACAACTTATAAATTCTACTTCAAAACAAACAAATTAAATAAGCAAAATGGCGGATTGTGTCAGCGCTACTGAAGTAGCAAACATGTCCTGGCCGAAAACTATTTCAGCGCTTGTAAGCACTGGCTAGCACTTTTTTCTGCCAAACGCACCCATTAGTAATCTGCTATATTGAACTGCGAACACTTAGGTACTTAAACTTATGAACTTTATTTATGAATTAAAAAAAAAACTTTAATAAATTTTTCATTAGGACTGAATAAACGAATATGCAATCACACAAACAAGTAACATAAACAGACCAAGAAAGTTCCACCAACATCTTTAAAAATCTAATCAGACTTATGTACATAATATGCACTATGTACTATCAATATGTAATTTTATTAGGTACTAACTTTGCATATTGTGGACGATGTTTTGTTTTGTATGAAAAGAGATGTGCTTCCAAACTTTTGGACGGTAGTGTAAATATCAAATTAAAATGGTAAAGATTGCATTACATGGCATTAGTTTGGTGGCTTAAATAACCTTGAGAATTTTGCACGTACTATCGTACCTACATTATTAAATGAGTGCCGTGTGGTGGCGACACGGCGTAAGAAAATCCATCCCTTACATCTCGCAGATGTTGTAAAAGGTAACTATGGGAAATGCCAGAAAATTTTATAGCACCTGACAAATGGACCATTACTCCGAACATTCTCGTTTACGCCAGACGTAAAATATGTGCAAAACGTATGCTACTGCGATCGTCAATCTGCCTGCCAAGTTGGTCAATTAAGGCTTAACAAGATGGTTTGCACAAAAGCATCAGTCGAAATAAGGTAAATATTTAAAATAAAACTTGATGTCAAACAAATATTTAACAAACTTAATACTTACCGTAGATATATTCCGATATAAAACTTTTCCATTTTCTTCAAATGGTTCGTATTTCTGCAGCAGTGTTTTTCCATCCACACGCCATATAGCAGGCCACATTTCATTAAGATCAGTTTTAATGGCCACAAATTCACCAGACTGCAATTAATAATGAATCAGAAAATTTAATATATTTTAATGTTCTAATCGGAAAATCAAAAGTGCCTTATGATTTCCGATAGATGCCAGTATATGTACATCTGGTATATTTTACATCTGGCTTATGCCAGACGTAAAATATCCTGACTGGCGAAGCGTCAAAGATGCGAGACATCTGTTTCTGCGATTAACAATTCGCCTGCCGAGTATGAATATTAAGACATTCTGTCCACTGGTCTGGTCCACTGCCAGATATAGGCAAAAAGATCTGGCAGTGTACTTATACAGTCTGATGAGGGATATGAAAGAGAATGGTGGAAAATCCTTTAAAAAATACCACACAACAGACCTGTAATCGAACTGGCATTACCAGCACGAACACTTCAGCTCTACACTAACCAACCACCAGTTCAGAATGGAAAAGGCAGCTTATTTAAAAAATGCATATCTGAAGCTAAGAGTAATAACAACAAACGGTCTAAGTTTTGAAAAGGCCAATCCAGCCATGGAGTTTAAAAACGCTGACAAAGGTAATAAATGAAATACATACATAAGCCTGTGTGGTTCACCATAATCAACAATTAATTACAATATAAGAATGAAAAAATTAAGAACTAAAGTTATATTACCTGATAAGGCATCTCCTCAACCGGTCTTGTGTTATCAATTTGGCCTGTACTTGAAACTTGAGGGTGTGACTTAATATGATGTAATTTTCTGTTTACATCATTGTCAGCAGCAGTATAATTTGCATATCCCAATGCAGCTCCATGTGCAGGAACTAAAAATTCATGATTAATTTTTAGGGGGTAAGTATGCTAGACTTAATATATTTTGATAACATGAGAAACAAAAACATAATTACCTCTGATGCTATGAAAAAATGGGTTGCAGTTGTTTAAATTCAATATCTAAATAAAATGTTAGAAAATTGAATTGATATGCTGGAAAGGTAAGGAAAAGGAAAGCCAAATGATGACATACATCATCACTGTGATAACATGTACACATATCTTATTACAGATAATAAGTGTCAAATAAATTTACAATATTTCAAATTCACAACATATTTGTACAAAATCATTTATTGCACATGTTATCCCTATTTTGGCGTTGTGAGGGGTGCTACCAGGAATAATTACAAATTAAAAATATTTAACACATTATCAGTAATATACTCGCGTTTATTTTATGTTTTCGCATATAATACAAAAGTATTTACATAAAATATTGAGAATTGTGCATAAACAAATAACAATTAAATAGAAATACAAAACTTATGTTCAGGGCATGGCCTTCTAATACATTATCACACTAAGTTATAGCTGTCAATGTATTATGCAATTCTTTTCCTTATATTATAAAATCACTTTTAGCTACAGCAAAATATATGAATTACATTACTGTGTAAGTACTAACTAAATTCAAATACTGTAAATACAATACATTATTTTATATGTACAACAGACACTGGTATTGTTTCCATAAAAAAATATACCACAATTTTGGAATTATAAATGGTAGCACCCCTTCAGTAGCGAGTATGACAAGAGTCACTATTTCTACAATTTACAATAAAATGGCACTAATAATGTGTCATTAACAACAAATTAAGTGAAATCTTGTTACAGGCTAACCCTAAAATATTGATCTCTAATAGATAGGTACATCACATTTCTTTAATAGAAGTTATATACAGTGAACTATAATAGATTTCATCTAATAAAAATTTACAATATCACAGTTAAAATGTAACAAGTTTTCACGGCAACCTGCCCAAGTGGCAGTTAGCTTGCTCCTGTCATACAAGCTTCAGGGCTAGCTCTTCACCATCGCGCTCTACTTCTCAAGTGGAAATCTAATAAATTGAACGCACCTTCCTCGGGCTGGTGTTGGTAATAGTATTGTTGCTGTGGCGCTGCTTGAAGCGCAGCCACGGGCGGCGGAGCAGGCACTCGTGGCTTCTTAGGCGCGGCCGGCTGAGGCGCCACTACAGCCGACGGCGTTGGTTTGTTCATCGTCGTTCGTCCCTTCTTCCCTTTATCATTCAATGGTGTACTAGGCACATTGAGCACAGGCTTATTCAACCTTCTTGCTTCCTCCTCCGCATCATAAGCACTTTCCTCTGTACCATCATACTTTCTTTTTCTGTCTTTGTTCATGTTATAATAACGATCATCCATCTCAGTCTTCCCTTGTGTACTTAATATATTTGATGGTGAACCATGTATCTGATTAGCTCCTAATAAACTAGCTGTGCTTATATTAACTGATGAAATCATAACTGGATTACTTAGAGACATTCCAGTGCTAATTGCATTTGTCGGCGCCATCGCGCCATTTGCACTTTGTTGAGTATTTGACTCACATTGACTCTTATTGTGTTCATTTGGAGTAAATGGTTTCGTATTATTTGTATTGCTATTTGTGTTAGTCCTAGACCAAGTCGACTTTCTGGCGCCTCTACTGGCCGGCGGAGGAGACGTATCACGTTCCCCTTGTAAAAATTTCAAATAAGAAGCCATGAAACCTGAACCGGGGCCCGTGACCGGAACATTGAATTTTTTTTCCATAGTTTTTGTAGCAGCGTCTTGGGAAGCACTGTTTAAATTCTGCTGCTGAGAAGAGGGTGCTACCGATGATGCAGTATTAGCTCGTTGTTCTGCAAGGAAACCAAGTTCTTCCTCTATATTAGGTACTACCACCTTGGGCTGTTCCTCCTCACGAGTTTCTGGTGTGGAAAAAGATGACGAGGAAGCCGAAGGTGGTGTTTCACTAAATGATGACAAAGGTGTTAACTCCACAGATGATTGAAAATCTGGATGGGGACCTAGGTGAAAGGGTGGGAAATAGGTTAATGCATGTCCATGTTGCATGGCTAGAGCTTGATGTTGATTAGCAAAATTTGTTGCATGAAGGGGAGCTTGAGAACCAAAGGGTGTAGTGCCAGGAAACATTTTAGGTGGAGGAGGTGGAAGATTCCACCTTTCGAAATCAAAATAGCTACCATTTTGTTGCTGATTATTTGTTGAACTATGAGCAGGTGGTGGTATTCTATTAGCTAAATAATCTGCCATTACTACATTAGATATTTCATTCATATTTGCATGAGGCACAGGTTTTTCAGTACTTTTTCTTCTTAGAACTGATTTGTTCAGTGGTGAAATATTTGAGGTTGGGGGTTGACTTTTACTTGATTTAACATCTTGTACCTGACAACTCTGTTGTAAGGTTTGCAAATTTTTAACAATACTCATGGGATCACCTCGACAACTAGACAAATCTTGTAAGGCTACATTGTTTCCATCAAAATAGTGATGTTTATCATTTACAGTTAACCTGTCAGGTGTATTTTGAGATGGTTGAGAAGGTTTCTCACTATGAGTATTGCTTTCAGGTAAGTTATAATTACTATTACTACCATTACTATTGTATTTCCTACTTAATTGGCGATCAGCTTCCCAACAGGGTTGATTTGATGCCTGACTATGATTTCTTTCATATTTATTTTCATTAAAGTTTTTACTGTGTTCTATCCCTAAGGCCCTAGTAATGACAGAGGGATATGCCACTTGACTATTTTGAGATGGAGATCTTGATACAGATGCATCTAGAGGGGACCGTGGAGCTGAATTATTAATCTTACTATAATGATCACCATGTTGTTGTGGAGAATTTATTGAATTCATTGGACTATGGTACAATGGATAAGCAGGACTAGATCCATGACCAAGAGGTGATGTTTGTGGCACTGACTGTAATGGACTCTGTCGTCTACCTATAACAACACCACAATCGGGACCATTTTGTGAACTACTACTTGAATAACCTGTGTCTGTGCTTGAACTGCTTTTAGCACGAACATGATAATCAGATTCTACATTATTACCACTTTGATAATGTCTAAAACTAGAATTTTGAGTGGAAGAATATGAAGAGTTATTCATTCTATTAGATTTTGTGGATGAATTAGTACTATTACTGTAACTTAATCTTCCTGGTGCATCCATAATAGAATAGCTTATAGGGGATGACTGTGGCTGAATTTTTTCATTAGAATCACAGCTTTTTCTCTGTTCATTACCTAGCTCAGGATATATTTTACTTTGTGCCTTAGTTTGCACTTGAGGTGGTTTAGATGTTGGTGATACAAAACTGCTACTTGTATTGTGAGTTGTTCTGGATGACTTTTCACTACTAGTATTTTTAGGGGAATGGGAATTATATATGGAAACCGAAGGCCTAGTAGAATCACTAGACGATGTGCAGTATTCTTTAGTGGGTGGTGTAGAGGATGAGGTTACTGATGGAGTTGACACAATACATGATTGTTGGGAATGAGCATTTGAACTTGCAGAACTTGAATATGACTTACTTCCAGCATAATCCTGTTGAGATGAAAGTTGACCACTCTTTGCACCACTTGCACTGTATGAATTATCCGTCTGATTTCCAAACGCAGGAGGAGATTGAAAAAATGTTGATGAAGTTGAAGACACTGGTTGTTTAGATGCAGTAGCAGGCGAACCTGACCTATTTGTTTGTTTACCAGCACTGGAAAGTTGTGAATTAAGGTGATTGTTAAGTGACTGTGCGGCGGCAAAATGAGCATTAAAATTTTCATAGGCTGCTGAAGCTTTTGTCGTAGCTGGGCTTGGTGATGAGGGCACAACACTTTCATGAGGTAAAATCCCAAATGGACTTGGGAGTTGATTATTTCCTTGCCAACTTAACCCAGTTGTGCTGCCAGGGGTTGATGATTGGTCAAAAAATGTAGTTCCTTGTGCTAATGTTTGATGAGAGTAATTTTCTCTTAAAGAAGAAAGTTCAGTTTCCACTGATGACTGTTTAGATGCAACTACAGCTTGAGCTTGCGCAATTACTTGCCGATGTTGTGCCTGAAGAGAAGAACTGTAATGTGCAGGTTTTGGACTTGCATGATGAAACAAAGGTGAAAATACTGCATCATACCCAACAGTGGGTGGTGATAAAAATCCACCAGGGTTAAAGGGTGAAGCAGTTGATGAACCAAGCTGTCCAGCTAACGATGCTGTTGTGTGAGCCGCCTGAAGCAACAATTGGCTTGTAGTTGATGGAACAGACTGGCTGCCAATACCAGAACCACCACTTGCTAGATGGTGATGAAAATCTCCACTTGCAGCACCAGCCTGAACCCCTGCTAGCCGATTGTAAGAAGCATATGCTGACCATGGTCCTACTGGATCCATTACCACCTCCGTGTTGTTTGGTAAAGTGTCAATGTACGTAATTTGTCAATTGAAGTCCACACTTTCATCCATAATTTGTATAACACATTAACAATATGTTTACTACCAATTCATTTGAGCACAGGAGGTAATCATGATTTAAATAATCCTCGTATACACTAAACACCCCTGAAAAAAAAAAACAAAAAACACATCAAAATCATGTTGATGCTGTTAGGAAAACTAAATGTCGGATTAGATGTCTTTTCTGAAAATGGTATAGGTATAACATTTTTTAAGGTACTTATAAGCAATACAAAATTTAAACTTAAGTTTACCGATAAATAATACCATCACATAAAAACACTGTATTAAAATAATAAAAATAATACGGCGCCTTAGAGATGGAAGCGTCAATGTGTTTGAACAATACCTAAGAACTTATTTTAAATGAATATTTAGAACCAAATGAACATTTAGGATGAGGAACATACCATTGCCGTATTATCAAAAAAGCATTCGTCAATGTGGTTTCTGAGGACGCTCACACGACAGATAACATCATAAATATGGCCTCGACTCCTCGAGTATTCGTTGCGACGGGTTTTGTCTATTGTGAAATAAAAAGCTACTTATGTCACGTTATAAGAACACAGTACTTTGCAATATATTGTAAACTTTAAGAATATCTCCCTCCTTTTGTTATAATGCTCCAACGTTTTAAAAAAAAGCTGTTTCTTTATTTACAAGTACAAATAAGACAACGTTTCGCCTCTCACATTAATCGCCGCCATCTTACTTGTCGAATGTCGGATGAAAGACCGCAACACAATAATTAAACGACTCAGCGCCATCTACAAAAAAAATTATCAAAATTTCTATAATGTAGAATGCAAACATTTTACAAAATTATAAATTTAATAATAAAATACGCATTCTAAGCCTGAAGAATATCATACAAACTGTTAGAAAGTCATAAAACGACTTTTTAAAGAATTTATCAAAATAAGTTCTTGAACAACAGATACAAAATTAAAAGTTAAATATTTTTTCACTATTCCGTCTTTTATTTATTCTATGCTTTCGTTTACAACTTACTTGAGAGTATTGGCGGGAACTTGGCCGTAGACGGATTATCGCTCCTGTTTTGTCGCTTGAATAATGATTTGAAGTCGATTTTGTGAATTAAGTGTCCGCGCGAGTAAACTATTTGAGACAACGACGAAACAAGTGCTTTGATGTGAATATAAACCTCAAGTTACTTTGATCGCTTAGGCGCCTTATGAACTTGAGTGGCTGTCGTCATCAACTGTCCGCTGGATTGAGCTGTCTCCAAAATCTCCCAAGGGTTTCGCAATGTGACGCATCAGCATATAGTGAAGAAAAAGAATATAAAAATGAAGATTCCGAAAGAAATGCTAGGCTCAGAAAGGCTAGAACCCAGAGCCGTCAAGCCAGTTAATAAAAAAATTACTTAACCATAGATATTGAGAGTAATTACCATGGAACTTTGAGTATTCATCACAGACTAATAAGAGTACTAACGTATATTCATCCAACTGGAGAGGCCATTTCCTAAACAAAAAGTCTGTGTGTGAGGCGAGGAAAGCACACTACCTACTGTATTCTTCACTACAACTGCAAAATCGAATCGCTTCACTATATACGCACACTACAGCATTTCTTTTTGTGTTCATTGCGTTTACGCATACCATCAAAGTCCCGTGTAGTGGCCACCCACTATCCCATATCTTCCCGGGGGTGTCGTAAAAGGCGACAGAGGGAAACAAGCAGTTGATGGGTAGCAGCATCTTCCTGATAGCAGCAACCGTACAAAAAAAACTGCGGTTGCCAACCCGCTCGCCAAGCGTGGCAACTATGGCAATACACCCTCCCCCCCGTTAGTTACGATGAAACGACCTCCAGTTCCAGCGGCCCCGCTATTCCTGGCTACGGTGACGACCATGGTAACGGCGGGGTGGGGGGTGCTAAGAATCTCTGGTGGGAGTTCGGATGCCATCTAAAACGACTTGATCTGACAACATACAACGTATGCATCCTGAGGACTAACGCGAAGATCCTGGAGCTGGAAGAAGAGATAGACAAGTTGCGCTGGGGTATTATAGGGTTATCCGAGGTCCGAAGAGAGGCGGAGGACACGGTAACCCTCGAATAGCAACTTGTTCTATTACTGGGAGGGCGACCATCTGTCACAAGGAGGTGTCGGTTTTATCGTCCACTAGTCTCTCGTTAACAACGTTGTAAAGATTGGGAGTGTGTCGATGAAGGTTGTGTACCTTATACTTAGAATCACCAAACCACCATTGCTGAAGATCATACAGGTTTACGCACCAACTTCAGCACACTCCTATTAGGAGGTAGAAGATATGTATGAGGATATCTCTAGAGACATACATTCCTCCGAAACCCACTATACGGTGTTAATGGGAGACTTCAACGCAAAATTAGGCACAAGAGAGAACGGTGAGCCGAAGGTGGGGGATTCGGAATAGGACAACGAAACCTTAAGGACCAGTAGCTGGCTGACTTTATGAAGAAAGAGGGACTCTTTGTGGTGAAATCTTCCTTCTAAAAACGGCCCCACAAAAAGTGAACCTGGTCGAGCCCCGACGGTTTGACAAAAAATAACATTGACTTCATTATGACAACCAGACGACAACTGTTCACTGATGTCTCAGTGATCTTAAGGGTGAAAACTGGCAGCGATCACCGAGTGGTGAGAGGCACACTGAACCTAAACGTGAAGTTGGAGAGGTCACGTCTAATGAAGTCAACGCTCCGTCTCCCTCGTACTCTAATCCAAAGCCCCGAAAACTTTCAGCTCGAGTTACAAAATCGTTTTCAGTGTCTAGAAAACTGCAATGAAATGGACGCGATATAAATGACAAGCTTGTGGAATTTGAAAGCATACAGGCAACTGAACAGACAGATCTTCAAATGCATGCGGCGGGACTAACGCAACTTTAATACCGTTCGTATCGAAAAAGCAATTGAGCGGAACCAGGGCTCCAAAGTCTTTGCCAGAGATCTATCTGTCAGAAAGAGCTAACTGTCGAAGCTGAAGACTAAATCGTTTCCGGGACACCTGAGATTCTGAGTGAGATTGAAAGGTTCTATGGGCAGCTGTACACGTCATCGTTGTATTCACACGCTAGTGTGAGTAACGATACAAGAGCAAGTCTTATCCGACAATATTCCGATGATATCCTGGACGTCACTCTGAGCGAGATTAGAATGGCTCTCCAGCAACATAAAAACGGCAATTCCGCAGGCGAGGATGGAATTACAGCGGAGCTTCTGAAAGCGAGTGGAAAACCGATACTTAAAGTTCTTCAGAAGCTCTTCAATTCTGTCCTCTAAGGTGGAATTACTCCGGAGGCGTTGAGCAGAGGTGCGGTGGTTTTGTTCTTCGAAAGTTGACAACGCTCTTTTGAAGAACTACAGACCGATTTCCCTTCTGAGCAGCGTCTACGCGCTGTTTTCAAGAGTCATTACGAATCGTCTCGCAAGCAGAATCGACGACTTCCAGCCTCCCGAAAAGCCGTTTTCCGAAAGGGCTTCAGTACCATAGACCATATATATGGTCTATACCCTGCGGCAGATTGTACAGAAGTCCGAAGAGTACAAATTTTTTGTGAAGAAAGAAGCCTTTGATCCCGTCGAAATTTTAACGGTGCTACAGTCCCTTTAGCGGTGCCAAGTTGACTGTCGGTATATCGAAGTGCTGAAATATTTGTACAGAAGGGCTACGATGGCTACCCCCATCCCCGAAACTATTCACCACTGCATTGGAAGACGTTTTCAAGCTACTGGACTGGAAACGATACAGTATTAACGTCCATGGCGAGTACATCACTCATCTTCGATTTGCCGAAGATATAGTCCTTATGGCAGAATCGCTGGAGGATTTAAGCACCATGCTCAATGACCTCAATAGTGTCTCTCAATGGATAGGTCTTAAGATGAACATATACAAAATAAAAGTCATGTGTAATGTTCATGTCACTATGCCGGTGGTTCTTGGGAGCACTAAGCTCGAAGTTGTTGATAAATATCTTTACCTGGGACAAGTAGTCCGACTAGGTAAGTCCAACTTTGACCGGGAGTTCAATCGACGGATTCAACTCGGCTTGGCAGCGTTCAGAAGATTGCGACACATCTTCTCGTCAGGCATAACTCAAAATCTCAAAACTCGATTGTGCAACCAGCGCGTTTCGCCAGTGATGACCTATGGATCTGAGACGTGGTCCTTCACTGCTGGCCATATGAGGAAGCTCAAAGTCGCTCAGCGAGCTATGGAGAGGGCTATGATCGGAGTTTGTCTGCGTGATAGACTCAGAAATGAGCATATCCGCAGTAAAACCAGAGTTACCGACAAAACCCAACGGATTAGTAAGCTGAAGTGGCAATGGACCGGCCATATAATTCGAAGAACCAATAACCGATGGGGAAGAAAGGTTCTCGAATGGCAGCCTCGTACCGGCAGGCGAAGTGTAGGGCATCCCCGCACTTGATGGAGTGACGACCTGGTAAGACATGCAGGAAGTCGGTGGATGCAGGTGGCTCAGGACCGTGCCTTGTGGCATAACTTGGGGGAGACCTATGTTCAGCAGTGGACTTGTGAAGGGCTGTAATAATAAATAAATAAATTTTAAATAAATTTATTCACAAGAAGTATGGTACAAAGACGTTCTTGTAAAATAATAATGATTCACATATTTCACCAATTTTGGTGTATGAAAACTTATTTACTAATTAACTTATGGTTAGAATATACAAAATTTAAGTAAAATTAAACATGCATCACTTTACAATTTTAATATTAATCCTTTAAAATACAATTAGATAAGAAACAGCGTTTTACAGTCAATAGAAACGTTCTTTTATTTTTAACAGTTCATTTACTGAATAAAATTGTTTTTCTAAAAGCCACTTTAATAAATTACGTCTAAATCGATTATAATCTAATTGTCTTATTTGATTTGGGATTTTATAAAATTTTTGAGTACAGGCTAGTTTTTAATGAATGTAAAATAATTTTATCTGGGCATCTGGTACTATAGTGTTACGCACTCAAGTCGACGGCACTAGCGCCTCGAACTAGTGCCGTCTAAGACTAGATGTCTCGAACCGAAGAACTAAACTTCTTGAAGTCGAAACACGAACTCTCGGTACCTTGCGCGTGTTTACTTGAATATTCTGGATATTTCGCTGCTAATTTATATAAATAGGCGCTGCAAGATGCGATCGGGTATTGGATTTGGCAAGACAAGCGAAGCTTCGGAGCGAAATAAAGTGAATTAGTGTGATTAATTATTAGTGTTTTAAGTTTTAATTGGTGTAAATAAAATTAAAGTGTTAATTTAGGTAATTCTATCGGCAATTTTTATTGTCACGAACCTCAAGCTCGTAACAATATGTTACTGTATCTTTTATTCTAGTAAAAATCTGAGGATACTTTTTTACGAATATTGAAAGTTCAAAAATGTACATGGATGGTAGCGTAAGAACACCCAATTCTTTAAACAGTGGTTTGCAAGAAACTAGTGGCCCGACACCACAAATTGCTCATATAAGCGTTTTTACGCTATAAAAACACGAGTCTAAAATAATACCTAAACATGTGGTACATTCAGTAGCAGTAATTTTTTCACCATCATACTTAATATCAAGTAATTGAGGTTTACTTTTAACATTGTATAATTGCATAAATTTAGTTTTAGATAGATTTATACTTAGATTATTGTTTTTTATTTTTTTTATTTTTACAACATTTATAATAGTATTATTTATTTCATTTTCGTATTTTTATTACTAGAATTAAAATTTATTTTCAGTATTAAAATAGAAATGTCGTCAGCAAATAATATTGTATTATGTTTGAAGTAATTTGGTAGGTCATTTATGTAAATTAAAAACAGTAAAGGACCTAAAACACTCCCTTGTGGCACTCCGTAATCATTTGGTATGTACGAAGAATTATATTTTAAAATGCCGTTTTTTATCTTTTTGTTGTATTTCAATACATTGTTTTCTATCTTTTAAATAGATTTGTATCCAGGAGTAAGCTGGCCCTCTTATACCGTAAGCTTCAATTTTTTTAAGAGAATATCATGACCAACACTATCAAATGCTTTGCTCATATCAAAGTACACTGCAGAAACTTGTATTTTTCTGTTTATATAATCGGTTACGATTTTTATATGGGAAAAAGTTGCCAGTGTCGTAGATTTACCTTTTTGAAAACCATATTGCTCTGGTTTTAATATGTTAAACTTATTAAAAAAGTCTATAAGTCTTTTTTGCATAACTTTCTCATACAATTTCGATTATATTGATATTAATGTAATTGGTCCATAGTTATTAATATTATTTCTGTCACCTTTTTTATGCAGTGGTATAACAACGGATAATTTCAATTCTTTAGAAAAAATTCCCGTATCCTATGATGTTGATGATGATACTATCAAATTGTACACATGTCGTTACCCTGGTGCCGTTATCCACATGCGTTAACAACATAGGGCGAGGACTTCCCTATATAAATATTGTAATCTTTGGCGATGACTATGTCGATATTATAATCGATAAACAAATTACATAGTCCGCAAAGTTCAGCGTTAGTAAAAATGATTTTTAGTGTTACTTCATTTCATACATTACAGCCATTCACAGCCTGTATCCATCGACTTCCTGCATATCTTACCAGGTCGTCACTTCGTCATTGAGGGGTCACCTAAAATTCACCCACCGGTACGAGGCTGCCACTAGAGAACTTTTTTCGCGTTGGGGATCGGTTCTTAGAGCTATATGGCCGACCTATTGTCAGCTTTACAAGGCGCAGGTTCGGCCGCACATGGAATACTGTTCCCATCTCTGGGCTGGGGCTCCCCAGTACCAGCTCCTTCCACTTGACCGCATCCAGCGCAGAGCGGCTCGAATCGTCGACGACCGAGTGCTTTCCGATCGGCTCGATTCACTGGCGCTGCGAAGAGATGTTGCATCTCTTTGCGTATTTTATCGCATCTATCACGGGGAGTGCTCTGAGGAATTGTTCGGATTAATCCCAGCCGCTAAATTTCGTGAACGCACTACACGGCAAACGTCCCGATACCATCCATACCATCTGGATGCTTGGCGGTCCACCACTGTACGTTTCACAAGGAGTTTTCTTCCACGTACAACCTCTCTGTGGAATAGTTTACCACCGGCGACTTTTCCGGACCGATACGACTTGGGGACCTTCAAGAAAAGAGCTTACTCCTTTCTAAAGGGCCGGCAACGCACCCGCAATTCTCCTGGTGTTGCGGTTGATCATGGGCGGCGGTAGTCACTTAACATCAGGTGAGCCGCATGCTCGTTTGCCCCCTCTTCTATAAAAAAAAAAAGCTTAATAATCCGTTGGGCTATGTCGGTCACTCTGGTTCACTGTGGATATCCTTATTTCTAAGTTTATCATGCACAAAACCCAGAGCGTAGTCGTCTTCGTAGCCCACTGAGCCACTTTGAGCTTCTTCATACGGCCAGTAGTGAAGAGTTTTTTAGCGTAAAATAAAATTATAATTTTATTAGTTAATAGAATTATGGCCAGTTTTTGAAAGACTAATCAAACTCAGATTTTAATTTAAATTTAATCAAAAAGTTAGCTATGGTTTTTTCCACGTAGTGTATACCAACCATTAAAAACACTAATGCGTGCATGCATTACTCATTAGCTTCATCGGAATAATCGGACATAATATCAACCCCGTAGTCGACATAGCCATAATAGATTTGGCTGCTAGCATGGTAATCCATCAACTCCTTAATTTTCATTTCATCCATGACCAAGGTAGAATAATTTTTACGTACACAGCGATAGACTTTCGTTAATCAAGTGTTAGGGCGAAACGTCTTAACTCTGTGGAATATTTAGCTCTAGGTAGTTTTCCAGTAACTTTTAAGGAATTGTTACCCAAAGTTCATTTTCTTCAGTTCCTAAGGACTTGCTTGTTTACTTTATTTATCAAAGATGTCTCTGTTAGCGAATCTAGTATTTCTTGCAAACTTGTAACTTTTTTCTTTAAATATCGTCGCTGCAATTGAAGCCTTTTTATGGTATTTCTTTCTATTTCGAGGCGCTTATATTAGTTTAATTTTTCTTGGTGTATAGTCTGTTCGCTTTGATAAAGTCACTTTTGTGCCACACTACCTCGGCACGTGCCGCACTTTGTAAAAGGCACGACATTAGAGGTCGTATTGTAAAGCACCTGAAATGTCGGGAAACAAAAAGTCAAAATTAAACGCGATAAAATCCATAAGATAACTTTCTTTAATGTTCAGTGTTTGCGTAAATATAAGCAGTCATTATTTAATATTATCAAAATTCTAAAATATTTTCAAGAAGAATAATACTGGTGTCTGGCTTAGTAATAAAAATATTTAATCTATTGATATAAATACAGCTAGACATTACCACCCACAAGTACAAGGTTGGCTGACCAATATCGGCTAACTTAATTTTATTGCTATAGGTTATTATCAAAATGTTCGGAGCAAATGGTGCTAGTCCGATTAGGTATTCACGATTCGTGATTTCTAGAAGCTGCAATTCAAGTACGCCGCCTAAGAGGATCTTTTGGAAATATTTAAAATTAAACCAATAATAAAAATCTTGCTGCTTTTTCTAATACTTTATTGTAAAACCTAAACAAAAAACAAAAACCTGTACGGCAGACGAACCCCAATGGTTAATTAACTTATCGATAGCTAAAGTTGCGGCGTACATCACTACATTGCACTACTTTCGATTGCAGTGATACCAGTTTATTTTATAAAAATTGCATACATTTGCTACGAAATGGCGAGTATCGAATCGACTTATTTGGCGTTTATTTTGTATAATATTCTGATAAATACTAGTTATAGATTATATTACATTATAATATATTCAGAATCATGTTCAGATTAAGCTGAATATTAAAATCATTTGACGCCAACTGCTTAATTTTCATTTCATTCATGACCAAGGTACAATAAAACCGTTTTATAGTTAAATTTTTCTTGGTGTACAGTCTATTCACTCAGACACGGTCGTTTTTGTGCCGCGCCGCCTCAGCACGTGCCGCATTTTGTCAAAGGTGCGACATTAAAGTTCGTACTGTAAAGCACCCGAAACGTAGGGAACCAAAAGCCAAAATTTAAGGCGATAAAATCCGTAAAATTAGTTTCATTTAACGTGTAGTGTTTGCGTAAATATAAGCAGTCACTATTTAATATTATCGAAATTATAAAATATTTTCAAGAAGAATAATATTTGTGACAAGAATAATAATAAAACTATTTAATTTATTGTTCACAAGTTCAAGGTCGGTACAGCAGTTACGGCTAACCTTCTTTTATTGATAACTTGGGGTATGTTATATTATTTATCAAAATCTCTTATGCAGATGATACTGCAGTAATATTTATTGATCACTCCTTGGATTCTGTTCGTAGATCTGCTGAAATAGGCCTTGCTAGGATCACTAAGTGGCTGAACACTAACCTGCATACTTTAAATGCTTTGAAAACTAGTTATATATGTTTACAAATTATATTCGAACTCAGCTTAATATTAATTTCCAAATTAAACTTCACCCATGCTAAGTACTAGTTGCAGCTGTTCATTAATTAGTAAGGTGTCTGAGATCGTGTATTTAGGAGTTATAGTCGAACAACATTGGTCGCGGCATAGACACATTGAAATAATCATGAATAGACTTTGGAAACATACATGGACATTTAAAACATTAAGACGAAATAGTTACTATGCGAAATATATATTGCTTTGGCTCAATCTATCTTAGTATATTGTTTTCCTGTATGGGGTGGAGCTATAAAAACCAAATTTCTAGAAGTTGAAAGGGCACGGAGAAATTTACTAAAAATTATGCATTATAAACCAAAAAGATTAATATGCCATAAGTAATGTACTTACTGTTAGGAAAGTGTACATCTTATATTCAGTTCTAAGACTGCATAAAGTTATGAAGTTTAACCGTTGTATTGTACCCAAACGACGGAAAAACGAAGTGTCTAGAGCTGTCGATGTTAAAACTGTTTTAGCTAGGCGGCAATATGTAAAACAGTCAGCGACTCTATACAACGCCATTAATAAAAGCATAAAAATTCATCACCTCAACTACCATAATTGCAAATATGTTCTGACCGAATGGCTATTTCGTAAGAGCTATGATGATACTTGGGCTCATAATGTTATTTATTTATAACACACACACACACACACACATGCGCGCGTGCGCGTACTCACTCACTCACTCATTCACATACACCCATTCACTCTCTCTCATACACACACAGACACACACACACACATACACACACACACACACACACACACACATGCGCACACACACACAGGTACACGCGTATATGTACCTTTGGCGTGAATATTATTATATTTTTTTTTAGTTTTGTGGTTAATTATTGTGTAAAGATTATGCAAATAGTAATGTAAGTGCTGTGGAAGAATGGAGTCTCCTAACACAAGTTTTTATACTTAAAAGGGGACATCATTTTCGGTTATAATTTATATATGATCATTCACTAAATAAACTATTTTAGTTTATTATTATTATTAAACCGGCAATAGGAAAATCACTACTTTTAGTAATTTTTTATTATAAAATCTTAACAAAAAATAAAAACCTGTTCGGCAGAAAAACTCGAATGGGCTAATTGACTTACCGATAGCTAAAGTTGTGGCGTACATCACTATATTGCAGTACTTTCAGTACCAGTTTAATTTTACAAAAATTGCATACATTTGCTACTAAGTGGCAAGTTTCGATTCAACTTGTTTTGTTATAATGTTTTAATAAAGACTAGTTATCGATTATATTAAACCATAGTATATTCAGAATCGTGTTGGGGTTGAGCTGATTTAAATCATTTGACAAAATCCATTACACATCTTAATGTAATGATTGTTATTCATCACAAACTGATTTATTTGATATGAAATAAAGTTTTGTTAATATATTTATTTTGTGTAGTAAATTATATTTATTTTTTTAAGATCTCTTATTTTTCACTTCATGAACCATGCTGGCAACACTTGGTATTTTAGGAAAATATTCAGAATAATATACGAGTTTTAATGATAATATTATGTTAAAAGTATTCACCGATAAAAAGCTACGTTGTCCTTTTGTAGATTTGACATTTGTTCTTTGCATGAAAATACACTGCAATTCGGTATTTTTGTCGGAGCTGAATCGACTGACACGATCATTTGCGTAATGGCGCATGACGAGGAGCAATTAGTCTTATAATATAACGGCTATGAGTCGTACTCTCGTACCTTTTACAGAGGGGTGTGCACAGATATCTAAATAATAAGGCACTAGAAATGCCTTCTGCTGTCTTTTAAAATCGGGACGCGTTGTCGTTGGTTCGTAGCTATCACACATAGACAAACAATAAATACACAATTACGCCTACACGTATCTCTAGCATTCACGCAACAAAGATTAAACTATAAAACTATTACGTTAAGGAATATTTTATAAAAACGTAAAATCTCAGCGGGCGTAGCCACTCGGTCCAATAATTAACGTGTGCGAAAAACAGAGGATGACATTGCGAGTTAACTCTCACTTATAGTGCATAGTGCAGCGCAACGCACGTTTCGCTAACTTGATATAACTAATTGACTGAAAGTGTTTCAGTAATAGACGCTTTTAGTCTTAGCTTTAGACGTTTTATATCCGGATCAATTTATCTTTAATATCCGGATCTTTTTAAAATCTGAAATAGTAGAATTGTATTAAATAAACAGATGATTAAATAAAATAAATACAACATTATACAAACAGCAAACAAATAAATATAAATAATATATATAAGTAACCAGCTTCTTACAGATCTATTTTATTTTACTATCCTTACAGTATATTAAAACTGCATAAAATTTTATCAAGTAATTTAAAAGTACAAACAAACAGATAGTCGCTGATAAACGGTTAACGGTACAAAATATTTAAAAAGAAAAAAAACTAGAGAAGGAGTAAATAAATATTTAACGAAAAATCACTCTTCATTCCCATTTCGGTTAACTAGGTAAGCTAAATATAATAAATTATCGATATAAAATAGTAGTGTCAAGTCACTGACTCGCGCTGGACCCCTGTGTTCTTGAAAAGGGGAATGCCCACTCTTGTTAGACACTTCGGCCATGGGTGCCCACATATAAAAGTATATAGATATGATAATATGCAAATTAAAGAATGAAATGGTAAAGGAATTGCTTTAAAAAACCGGCCAAGAGTGTGTCGGGCCACGCTCAGTGTAGGGTTCCGTAGTTTCCCGTCCGTCACAGTAAGTGTTCCCACTTATGAGTTTGTACAAAAACTGTTGTTTCCATCCAAGTTCAAAATAATTTTCCTAGAAAGTCCTTATAAAGTTCTACTTTTCAGATTTTTTCATATTTTCTAAGCTTATGGTTCAAAAGTTAGAGGGGGCGGACACATTGTTTTTTACTTTTGGAGCGATTATTTCCGAAATTATTGCCACTATCAAAAATGATTTTAGTAAACCCCTATTCATTTTTAAATTCCTTTCACACGTTAGGGTTGAAATTAAAAATAAAATCACTTCCCACTTTACATATAGGGGGTTACCCTAATAAAACATTTTTTTCCAATTTTTATTTTACCACTTTGTCGGCGTGATTGATACACATATTGGCTATTTATGGTATATCGAAAAGAGTATAAACATTTGAAGGAAAATTAATCTACTCGTAAAAATTAGTGGCTGTCCCTTACTTTTGAAAGTACATTAACAATGTCAAAGACTTCTTTAGATATTTTTTTTTGCACCTGTAAATATAATGTTGTTTGTATATTCAGCTAAATACTTAAAAGAAAACAAATGTATTGCAAACTTTAAATAATAAAATCTGAAATACCTTTTTCGCCTTTTCGGCTTGAGCTCACTATCACTAAAATCAATCCCGTGTTGGCGGATCCACTCCTGAATTTCACTCTTTTTGTTGGCTGATGTCAGTGCCCGATTTATTTGCGGGGAGTGGTTGGGTCCGTTTTCCATTATGATGACTGATGGTTCTTCAAGCCTCCGCAGCAGCTTTGTAAACCAGTCTGTGAAGACTTAGGCATTCATTTCTGAATGGTAGTCCTCGTTCTAAGACCTCACAGCACGGAATACCCATCTGGCTTCGGTTATAAAACCATATTTTGCGCAGCCTGCATAAGAAACTGAAACAATATAATTAAATGAATATCATATTTTGTATTAAATTATTATTAAAGTCGTATTTATTACGTAAAAGATGAAAGAATATTTACCAATTAGTCTGCAGCTGGCTTCAAATTACTAGTTTTGAATGACTGGCAAATATCGCAAGCCTATAAATACTGGGTAATGAACTGACGCATCTGCGGGAAGAAGTACCTTTATATGATTTTTCTCAGAGTCCGTTTTACACCCAGGTGACCGGCAGTCGGAGCATCATGAAGTTCTTTCATAAGCTTAGCCATCGCGGGACCACACGTTGTGGTTCTTCAGTCTCACCATCAGGATCGTCTCTATATAATACACTATGCGCGACATAATATCCTCTGTCAGTCCAACGGGTAAACTTCATGTCCTCGCTTTCAAAATCATCAGGATGGGGCAAATCAATGGAATCAGGACACAAGTCACAAGATGCATTTCCTGTCGAAGAGGAATGAGGCGGACGACCACTCACGTTCTGTGGTGGTATAATTGCACTTAGCTGCAGTCAACAACCTAATAGCGTACTCGATCGGGAGTTCGTCTTTGGCTTCTTCACCTTTTATTAACACAGCACCCAATGTGTAGGCGCTAGCGTTGGTATGTATAGCGAATGGAAATTTACAATCCGGCTGGCGAAGAATAGGAGCAGAAGTGAGTTTATCTATGAGAGTAGCAAACGCCTGAGTCTGTTCTTCACCCCATATCCACTTTCTGTTCTTTTTCGTAAGACACGTTAACGGGATAGCTATTTCAGAAAATTGCGGAATGAATTTCCGGAACCAACTACATGTTTGAAGGAAGCTACGTAACTCTTTTAAATTAGAAGGAGATCTCATGTTTACTATAGCTGCGCCCTTCTCAGTATCCGTTTGGATTCCTTGAGGAAATCATATGAACCAGGTATGTTACTCCGTCCCTAGCAAACATACATTTATCACGGTTGGCTTTCAAGCCGAACACTCTGATTCTGTCGAAGACTTTTCTTATATCTCGTACATGAGATGCAACATCATCAGAAACAACAAGCAAATCGTCGAGGTAAGCAACCACGCAAACATCACTGAGCCCGGCCCGAAAGTGATCCATCAGCCGCTGGAACGTTGCCGGTGAGTTTTTAAGGCTGATAGGCATCCGACGAAATTGAAACGTTCAGAAAGGTATGGTGAATGCAGTTTTATGACAATCCTCTTCTGCTACTTCCACCTGCCAATAACCAGCTTTCAGATCTATCGTTGACATAATACAATTGACCTTTGTTGAGGGTACCAATTCATTGACAAGCGGGAGTGGGTATTTATCTGTGCGGTTCACCGAATTCAATTTCCTATAGTCGAGACAAAATTGTGTTTCTCCATTTTTCTTGGGCACTAACACGACTGGTGAAGCCCACTCAGATTCTGTTTCTTCGATAATCTCTTGTTCTAGCATCTTATCCAGTTCTGCGTGTACTATTTCCTTTTTCGCTGGAGTCAATCGATAAGGCGGCACTGCAATAGGTGCATTGTGTACCGTGTCAACACAAGACGCGCCTTTCTGCACGTCCTTAATCACAACCTGCGTTATGATGTCCATTACAAGGAGAGCACGAGTTCAGGAAAATAACTCTACGACCCCGAGAAATGGATCTAGTCTATGAATCTAGGGCTCCGCCGTCGACCAAGTTTTGACCGCGGACGGTAGAGAGAGCTATGTCTGATAATACCGACTCTCTACCACCTCTACGGCCCCGCGACCGTATTAGCAGTGTACAGTATAGGGCGAATGGCGCATTGTCATTCTAACAGAATTTGTCCCGTGTTAATACGATGTACCGCAAATTTAGTGGTGTCTCCCCCTGGAGTTACATATCTTTATTTTCTATTAACATAGACGAAATCATTTCACGTTCAGAATCTTTGTGCCTTCGCTACCACGAAGAGCTATTGACGAACACGCTAGAGACTTACCATCATTTCGAAAACTAACGGAAAATATGTGCCTGTTACATTTCTTAATGAAAATCTATTTAAGTTTAGATCGGTAAGTATTCCCGAATCTTTAATAAGATTCACGCCAGGTAATGTGTCCTTGGCACCTGGTAATAAAACGAAAGTCGTGGAGACAACTACCAACAACAAATACCAACATTTACAGTAGCAATTTCAACATTTCTATTACAAACTGAACCATCAGCTAATTTAATTTCAAGTTCAGAGTTAATCAATCTGTGATTATTGTTAACTAATACATTTCTTAAGCTATCACTCGCGATTGACAATTTTGCACCGATATCTATTATAAGATATCCAATAAATAAAATTAATTTTTAGTTACAACAAGTAAGTATTAATTTAATACAATAATTTTTAATTAAATTAATTAGTGAATATCACGTCATTACTCAACTATTCCGGCAATTTATTAAGTTTACTTTTAAAGTAACTATTCACTAAATAATAATATTGAAATGATAATATTGTTTTATTTTAAAATGGGAAGACTAATTTAAATATTTGCTTAATACCTACATCAGTATCATTCAATTTAAAAATGAAGAAATCCTTTTCTTATATTAGTCACCACAATATTGTAGTAATAAAATTAAAAAGAAAATTTTTGCTTAGTTATTGTCCTTGTAACAATATACTCACTAAATTATTTTGACATTTAAGCATCAACTTTTAAACAAAAAAACCCAACTTAAAAATAGAAGCATTATGAGCTAAGATGTTTTTAAAGCTATAGACTATAAGTCATACTCGCTCTAGAATGGCAATACGAAAGGCAGGTAATTTCCTGGCTCACTTTCAGTCGGGCACGCTCTCGCGTCGCGGCTATACTTCGCAGTAGCGCGTAAATCTTCGAGTTATTCGTGGCAAAAATGGCTTCCTGTGTTTTAAGATGGTGCACAAATTACACGGCAACTGTTAGAGACAAAGAAAACGTCTCATTTCATTCGTAAGTACAGTTTTTTAATTAAAACATTAGATGTAATTTCGTTTGACTGTTGCTTAATATGTGTAAGGTAAAGAGCGAGATGTAATCTGTGCATGAGAGCAAAAGAGAAAATTTTATCCTCCGAATCGGTAGGTTACGCGCTCGCACCACTGAGCGCCAGCACGCAATCAATAATGTATATTCACCCTTTTCTAACGATAGGTATGCCCTATCATTTGTCTCTTTTTGTTAGCGCAACGTGTCATAATAAATAACTATACGTAGGTAAACATAGTACTACCTACGCCACATTAAAACACAATATATGTTAGAGTTTAAATATATGTTAGAGTGTAGCCTGTCCATCCTTTTTTACACTTCTTTGATTATGAGCAGTCATATTATCATTACCAGTAATTAAGTACTAATTTGTACACAACCAATATAATTAATATTATTATGAGAAGGTTTCTGTTTATTAAATTAAAATTAATGATATGTAAATGACGGCGCCCGCGCCGTTGCACTTGCACGCTTCTGTAGCTAGTCAGAATTATTATAAACAACACGTTCACCGCACACCTGCACGTTACACCTGCAGTGGCGCTCGTGTACCTAGCTACTTATCTTCTTATCTTATCTCGATTGAAAACGGACGGAGCGGCCGCCGTTAAGGCAGTCTTGGCTCTGGCGTTACTGGGTGGTTCATGGAGTAGAGTAATATATACGGAAATAGAGAGCCATCTCCTAGGATTTTTTGTCACCCAGTATGAATAGTGTCGCCGTCTGGTATCATATCCGTTGAACTAATCTCAATATTTTGACCGTAGACAGAGAAACCTATAAATTAATGATCGGCGTGGCCTTGAGTGGGAAAGAACGATAACAAATTTTTAGGTTATAGAATAATCTTTATGACTTTTAAACACATTTAGATAAACATTTTAATTGTTCTAAGAACAGAACTGAACAAGATTCACCAATCTTAAGCTCACAAAATACTTTCTTCTCACTTAAACCAACTTGTAAACTCCTTAAATCGCTACGCTGTCAAAGTTGTTTAGCAAACTCTACAGTTTGCTAAGCAAAAAAATCGGCACGGAGAAAGGGACAAACAATCACACCACTCTATCTCATTTCTATGCAAGACATATGCATAAATCTATTTTTTCGTGTGCGAATGCGAAAGAAGGCGTCAATTTGTCTACAGGTTTCTCTGTCTACGATTTTGACTATAGATAGCTGTATGTAGTTATGTATATACAGCTATCTATACTACTTACTTACTTACTTACTTATCGTCACGCACAATCCCTAACGGGGTAGCCAGAGAGAACAGATCGCCAAGTGTCACGATCCTTACATACCTCTTTCGCTTCTTTCAGGTTCATTAACTTCTTCATACATGCACGTCTAGGTATCCGAGTACTCTTGACCCTCCCCTCTTCGAGCAATTTGCTCACATGGTCTTTGAAAGTTAGTCTCGGTCTACCTCGACACCTTTTAATATTTACTTTCGCTCTATATATTTTCTTCACCATTCGGTCTTCACTCATTCGATCAACGTGCCCAAACCATTGGAGTACGCCCCTATCAATTTTTGTGATAAGGTCATCTTTCAATCCTGCCATATTGCGAATCTCTTCGTTTCGCTTTCGGTCGGTTATGGTAACACCACACATTTTACGAAGAGATCGCATCTCCACTGCATTCAACTTGCTTTTATGCTTCTTCTGGCATACCCAGGTTTCGCTGCCATATAACAAAGTCGGTACCAACACTGCGTTATGTATTGCAAGGCGTGCACTCTTCACCACGCCTTGCCTTTTTACTAATGCATTCAGGGCACCATTGACTTTGTTTCCGGCAGCGACACGCCTATCCACATCTAAATCACATCTTCCATCCCGGCTGAAAGCACTCCCGAAGTATACAATTTCATTTACCTGTTCTAGACATTCCTGATTTACCCATATTTCACATTTCGTTCTCTCTTCGTCCTTTTCAAATACCAGAACCTTAGTTTTATTAGCATTCAAACGGAGACCTTTAATTTCACATTCCTCTTTCATACACGTGACTAATGCCTGCATTTCTGCTTGTGATGGTGCAATAATCACTGCATCATCAGCATACAGCAGACAATTAACTTTTATGTCACCTAATTTCACACCCAAACAGCTATCTTTCAGCTTCTGTAAACAGCTGTCGAGATACAGTATGAACAGCCAGGAAGACATGACACAACCCTGTTTTACGCCCGCTTGGACGCTAAACATGGGTGACAGGACATGCCCTACCCGCACACAGGCTTTACAGTCATAGTAGAGTGACTGCACAGCCCTTAACAATCGACCATCCACACCATATCCCGGCAACAGTTCCCACATTTTCTTCCTTATAACCTTATCAAATGCTTTCTCCAGATCCACAAAAGCACAGAAAATCCTCTGGTTAACACTCAGAAGCTTCTCCGTGATCATGCGGAGAGAAAACATTTGATCCGTGCATCCTCTTCCAGGTCTAAATCCGCATTGTGCCTCCCATAAGAATCTTTCCGATTTCTCTTGCATCCTGCGTGTCAAAACCTTCGAATAAACTTTACTTGCTAAACTGGTCAAGCTGATCGCCCGATAGCACCCGCAGTCAAAATGTGAACCTTTACCTTTATATAAAGGCACAATGACCGCGGATCGCCAATCATCCTGGACATCTCCCGTCCGCCAGCACAAATTGCACAGCAGATGAAAGCTGTCCCAGACGCGAGGCCCACCGTACTTGACCATTTCAGCAGTAACTCTGTCTAGTCCCGCAGCCTTACCACATTTCAAACTTCGAATCGCACGTTCAATCTCTTTCATGCTGATGACCTCAGTGTCATCGAGGTCCGTGTCTGGCGTGCCAGTCACGGCGTCACCCCCGGATTCTTCACTAAGATCATGACACGCATACATTTCTCTATAAAATTCACTCCATCGCTGCATGACGTCCGATTTTTCTGAGAGGACGTCTTTGGTTCTCGAAAGCACTTTGTTCATTCTTAAGGCTGTCGCACCACTCCGTGACCTTCCAACCTCTTTCCAGAAGAGTTTGGAGTTTTCCTTAAAGTTGCGCGACAACCTCTCGCCCGCTTCTATTCTACACCTTTCACGTACTTCCTCAATCAATGTTTTCGCATGAACTTTCTGCAGCTTATATCTTTCTTTCATCTTCTCTCTCATATGCTCATCGTTACTAGAGGCCAAGTAGTCTAACCATAATGATTTCTTAAATTTACGCGAACACTACACATTGAATAAAACTATTATTTACGGATTTTATCGCGTTTAATTACATTAATTTATTTTTATTATTATCCCGACGTTTCGGGTGCTTTACAGCGCCCATGGTCACGGGGGGGACTGAGATGTTTGACGTCCCAATGTCATAGTTAGTCCGGCTACCTTCAGTTTTTTAATATTAATTTTTGGTCCGATTTACGCAAAACGAGCTTATAGTATCATGAAGTCTTGCAGTGGTATGCTTGGGTTTGGGTTTAATTTTGTTAATTATAGGATCCCAAGCAGATGGTAGCACCCAACCATCTTCTCTATTGAAATTTGGATGTTTTTTAATTTCAATAGCCTCGCGTATCATCCTTGGTAGGAATCGGTGTTCTTTTGCGAGAATTTGTGGTTTATCAAATCTAGTGTAATGGCGGGGACGATCTTGAACATGTTCGCAGACTGCAGACTTCCCGGAGCGTCGGTGCTTCACATCAGCTATATGTTCTTTCACGCGGGTTTTTATAGATCTCTTTGTTTGACCTATGTAAGAGAGACCACATTCACAATCTAGCTTGTACACACCTGCATCTTGTAGAGGAATATTACATTTGATGGATGGTAAAAATTGACTAATCTTCTTCAGCGGCTTGTGGTATGTCTTAATGGACGCTCGCTTCAAGATGTAGCCAATCTTGTCCGTGACTCCTCTAACATATGGTAGTAGAGCAGGCGCGCGCTCGACTGTGGCCGGCTTCACTCGTTCACTGTGACGTAGGCGCGGGACCCGAAGCTTGTTGTCTTGCAATACTTGCTTGACATGCTGAAGCTCCGCAGCCAGATGTTTTCTGTCACAGATCCCTCGTGCTCTCTGAAACAAAGATTTACCCACGGTAGCTAACTGTGAAGGATGATGGTGAGATTCACCATTTAGATATCGGTTGGTATGGGTCTTTTTCCTATACACAGTGTGACCAATAGTGTTATCAGGATTTCGGATGACTAAAACATCTAGGAAAGCTAAAGAATTATTTGCCTCTAACTCCATTGTGAATTGTATTTTAGAGTTTATGGAGTTAAGGTGGTCTAAAAATGCAGTTACTTTGTCAGATGGTAAAATTGTGAAAGTGTCGTCTACGTACCGCTTGTTATTTACAGGAGCAGTAAGAAGGGCTTTCTCCTCAAAGTCCTAAAAGAAGAAAAAAGCATGGTTAGACTATTGAATAGTCTAACCATGCTTTTTTCTTCTTTTTTACTGCTTCTTTCGCTTCATCATTCCACCATGCATCTCTTCTTTTACTACTACCTCTTTTTGTCGTACCACATACTTCTTCCGCTACACTTACCATTCCATCCCTAAGGTTCTGCCATGTTCTCTCCACACATTCCTTCCTGCCATCGATGGTGTCAAGCTTTTCGGCTACCCTCATGTGATATTTGTCCCTAGTATCCGCTTCCTGAAGCTTCCAGCTTCGGATGCGACAGACCGACTGTGGTTCTGTTACTGTCGTCCGGTGGCGCCAACCCGCGAACAAACCCCTAAATCTAGTAATTACTAGATAATGATCCGTTCCCAGGTCAGCACCCCTGAACACTCGTGTATCCATCACCTGTTTTCGCAGTCGGTCATCCACCAGGAACAAATCAATCATACTTCTCTCATTCTTTCTTTCTCTAGTGTACATATGGATCTTCCTGTGATTAAACATAGTGTTTGTCACAAGAAGACCCTTTTCCTTGCATACAGCCAGTATAAGCTTGCCAGCATCATTAACCCTTTTATCGCCAAACTTTCCAAGCACCGACTCGTATCCTGGTCGAGCGATACCTACCCATCCATTCAAATCACCACATACAACAGTTCTTTCGTTTCCCTTAACCAAATCTAGAACTTCTCTTACATTCTCCCAAAACTCCTCCAGCTCAGCCCTGGACGACGAAGCTACCAGCGCATAAACAGCCAAAAGAAATAACTTCGTCAGTCCCATTTTGAAGCGAACCCAGAGAAGTCTTATCTTATATCTATACTATAGGCGATTATATTTATATTTTAAGGGATTAGGGTTCAATTAAAAACATATTATAGATTTCAGTAACAGCAACATACACTATGTAAAAGAATCTATTCCGCAAAATACAACACCAAAGCAAATTAAATATGTCCACCGGGTTACCGGAATGATAAATGAAAGCGTTTATTTCGCAGAACACTAAACAAACATACAATGTGGATCCAGCATGAAAATCTAAACAAACAACAAGAAACAGAGGGCTAATCCCAACTCAACCAAACTTATTGTAGCAACAACCGAATATCACTTATAAACAATAATAAAACAACAACTTGCTCAGATGCCGGTAGCCATTATGTCATATAAAGTTTCTACTTGCCAGTTCGAGAATAACCAGAATTGGTGTAGTCGCCATCTAGCGCACCTTTTAGAATTTAATGTTCGAAAGTTTATGCGGATATCGTACAAGATGGCACTAGTGTCTTTGCAAATTATTGAACCCCAACCTAAAGTATGGAAGTGTACCCCCCCTTGTGCACTTGTTGTATCCCGTTATTAACTTATCCTCGTCTCTTCGTATCAGCTATTAAATTAGTATCAGTACAATTTATAGTTCATATCAACGTAGTCTAAGTATTTCATGATTGTATGAAGTGATATAAAAGTTTTCCATAACAATCCTACATTTTAATTACCTTTCTACATCAGAAGTGGGATGAAGTCCCCGTTATTGCTCACATTTAATTATTATGGAATAAGTTTCCTGTAATCGCTCACATGGGATAAACTTACCGTTATTGCCCACATTTTAATTTTATGGGATAAAGTCCCCGATGTTGCCCACTATTAATTTTTAAATAGAAAAGGGTTGTTACGTTTTTTTTTTTGAAAGATCATAATGCGTTGTGTTATATTTGCGTTGATGCATTTGTTTTAATGTTAAGTGTTAAATGAATATATTCTATTTACGATTTTTACGATTATGTTTAACGTATCATTACAGTATAGAGTGGAAGTTAAAAAAAGAAAAGTTACAATTCAAAATTTAAATCCTTTTGTTCGATTTATGTTAAAAGTACCCGCAAGTTTTTTCATTATTTCTTAACCTAAGACGAGAATTATACGATACCTGGTGTGTGAATGAAAGCGTGGCGGATATACGGTCCACAGTTCAAGATCTGATAAGTTGATGGTGCTGTTTAGGTGGTCCTTGCAGAACCCGAATCTTATTGTTGCCTACGACGTAAATGAAGTCAGGAATGGTCGAGCGTTGTAATATTAAACAAGTGTCAATATCCGTTTGCAGGTGGTGATAACTGATAGACCGAATGCTGACGATTGACTGCTGGCCGCACGAGGACGTGCGATAGTCAGAGGTGGCCGTGCACTTTGCTGTACGCCTGTCTGATATTCGCGATAAGTGTCCACACCAACGGAGTTGTCGCCCCATAAGGTAGGCCTCAATCCGCAGGGTATGGGCTCTACGCAGCACTTCCGTGTTTCGATTGCGATCAGACCAACGGATGTTGAGAATTTTGCGCAGACATTGCAAGTGGAAGCGATCCAGCGTCCGTATATGATGGCGGTAAGCTGTCCATGACTCTGAATAGTGGAATATGTTAGGCAGCACTACTGCCTTGTAAATGTCAATTTTGGTAGCCAGCTTTAGGTCATGTGAACAAAAGACCTTGCGATCCAGTTTACCGAATACCGCAGTAGCGGCACCGATCAGACTGTTGATTTCTGCATCAAGGTCACACTTTGATGTTATCATGCTCCCCAGATAATGAAATGTATAGATCTGCTGCTGGACCGTAGATATCTAAAGACATCGCTTCCGTCTTTTTAACACTTATCTTTAGACCAAAACTACGGTACGACTCATGAAAGGTGGTCACGACCTGTTGCAGGCCAGCTAGGGAATCGGTCACAAAACATAGATCATCTGCGTAAATGCAATAAGTGCGTAAGACACTTTCGTACGGGCCTTAAGTCTCTCTAAGCTGAAAAGACTGCCATCATTGCGGAAACGAATGCGGATTCCTTTAGGGTTAGTATTTAAGACTTCCTGGACTACAACTGCAAATTATAACGCAAAAAGTGTGGGTACAAGGACACACCCTTGTTTTACCCCATAGGTAACGGGAAAAAATTCTGACTGATCAGCGTTTACTGCGACACAGCTCAGCATGTCGTCATAGCATCGTGAGTCTCAGAAGTCTTACAAACTTCTCCCTGCATCCAATTTTCCGCAGCACTATCCAGAGGGCTTCTTGCGATACACTATCGAATGATTTCCCAAGGTTTACAAAACAGAGATACATATTACAACCCTGTTCTCTGCTTTTTTCCCTGCAGTGGACGCAATGAGAAAATCGCCTCACAGGTACCACGGTCTGGTCGGAAGCCGAACTGGGATTCCAGCAAAATCTTTTCAGAAAGTTTCCTGAGGAAGTTTAATAGAAGTCTGGCGAAGACTTTTCCAGGCACAGAAAGTAGAGAAATGTCACGGTAAGCATTACAGTTAGAACGGTCACCCTTGCCTTTATATAGGGCTCGTATGAGGGATACCTTAAAAGTGTTAGGGACTTGTTATTTTTCCCACATAACGATAAAAAGTTCCCATATCGCCGAATACAAATCCCCACCGCTATACTTCAATACTTCACCCGGTATAGAATCAACACCAACCGCGCGTTTATTTTGCTGTTGCTTAATGGCAAGAACAACCTCGTCAGGCGACACTGGCTCATCGAGCTCGAGGACGAAAAGTTGCTGAGGTAGGCAGCGAACGTGGTCTAGATCAACAAAATGATCCACGTTAAGTAGGGTTTTGAAATGTTCCGACCATCGCTCGAGTATTTCCTCCTTGCTTTTAAAAAGCGCTTCACCACTAGTTGAATTCAGTAGAACTTTCGCCATAGAGGACGTACCGAGTAGATATCGCATTTTATTGAATTTTTTGTGTTTCGAATAGAGAAGTCTATTAATTTTGTTTTGTTTATGTTCAACTTAAGTAAATGCGCGCTTAACCATTTCTTTACAATGTCAAACCCTTTTTGAGCAAGGGAATAGGTTTCAGTCCAAGTATTAGAGTGAAACACAAGTGCAGTATCATCTGCGTAGGAAAAGATCATCCCGTTTAAAATATTGATGTTACACAAGTCATTTATACATACTTAAAACAAACTTGGGCCGAGAATACTTCCCTGCGGTACGCCGTATGTAATTTGTAGGTCAGAACTACTATAAGCACCAATGCTAGCACATTTTAGAGAGCAGTTTATTAGTCTCTAAGTAACTAACAAGCCTTGTGTTAATTATTTTCTCGAGGATCTTCAACATCGTAGGCAAAACTGATAGGATACCTATCTGTAGTTTTCGACACGATTTCGATCGCCGGATCTAAAAATAGGGTGAACTATTACCTTCTTAAACAAATCAGGGAAAATACCTGTCTGGAGACTCAAATTACAAATATATGTAAGAGATGAAATGAAAACATCTTTGTGCTTCTTTAAGAATTCCGAAGAAATACCATCCCTTACCAGCTGTTCGGTTGTTATCCATCCAAAGACATAATCAAGCGTTCGACTTCACTCTCGTCAGTTTCAAGCAGAACAAAGGGTTTGGAATAGCCTCTTTCTAATTTGTCTGCCAGTGATTTTCCTATATTTGAAAAATATCTGCTTATATCTACAACCGATTTTTGAGTATTAATTTCATTGAGGTCTAGGAGATCAGTTGCTGTTGATTGCTTTTTAGATCAATTTGTAACAGTTTGAATGACTTTCCACAGTTGCTTGTTGAGTTTTTGCCTGCTCTTTGAAATTCCACAGCTTCACAAATTCAGTTGCTACAGCAGATCCCCTCCGCAGAGATCGTGATCCTCGGCGACTTTAACGCCCATCACGCCGAATGGCTTGGTTCACGTTTAACCGATCATGCGGGGAGATCTGTTCATGATTTTGCCTTGGCATATGATCTGACACAACTGGTTACTTCGCCTACGCGGATTCCAGATGTGGAGGATCATGCACCTTCCCTGTTGGACCTTCTGCTGACCTCTCACCCGGACGGATATCAGATTTCCGTCGACACCCCTTTAGGGTCCTCCGCCCATTGTCTGGTCCGGAGTGTGGTGCCACTCACGCTGAAATCGCGGTTGCATTCTGCAGGCTGCCGCCGTATTTGGCACTATAGGTCAGCCGATTGGGGTGGGATGCGGTCTTTCTTTGCATTTTACCCTTGGGGCCGGGTTTGCTTCTCGCCGGATGATTCCAACGTTGTTGCGGATTCTGTTGCTGATGTGTTACTTCAGGGTATGGAACTTTTTATTTCTTCCTCTGTGGTGCCCATTGGAGGCAAATCTCAGCCATGGTTTGGTCGCTCCTGTAAAATAGCATCATACTATAAGCAGGAGTGCTACCAAGCCTGGGCTCATGCATCAGCGTCCCGGGATGTAAACACCAGCGCTCTAAAAAAGAAGTATAATTCCGCCTCTAGGTCCTTCAAAAGAGTCATTGCCAAGGCAAAGTCAGAGCACATAGGCAGAATTGGCGAGAAACTAGTTCGCCTTCCTTCTGGAACCCGTACATTGTGGTCTCTCGCCAAGGCTGCCCAGGAGAATTTCTGTCAGCCATCTCTTCCATCTCTGCACAGGAAGGACGACTCACTGGCCCATACCGCAAAGGAGAAAGCCGATCTTCTAGGCTCTTTATTTGCGTCTAACTCGACTCTCGATGACGGGGGGAGTACGCCGCCGACCATCCCGCGGTGTGAGTGCTCCATGCCGGAAGTGCACTTCACACAGAGCTCGGTTCACAAAGCACTCCTCTCCCTGGACATCCACAAGTCGAGTGGGCCTGACGGAATCCCTCCAATTGTGCTGAGGACGTGTGCTCCAGAGTTGGCACCGGTTTTGACACGTCTTTTCCGGTACTCCTACTCCCTAGGCGTAGTCCCAAAATCATGGAAGACGGCTTACGTCCACCCGATTCCTAAAAAAGGCGACCGCTCAGACCCGTCCAACTACCGGCCAATTGCCATCACCTCCTTGTTCTCCAAAACAATGGAGTCCATTGTAAACTGCTAGCTCATGGGGTACCTTGAAGATCACCAGCTGATTAGTGACCGCCAATACGGTTTTTGCCGTGGTCGGTCAGCTGGTGATCTTCTCGTCTACCTAACTCACAGATGGGCGGAGGCAGTAGAGTACAAGGCGTAGGCGTTAGGCACATTGCGAAGGCCTTCGATCGGGTTTGGCACAAAGCGCTTCTTTCGAAGCTCCCTTCCTATGGGCTTCCTGAAAAATTGTGCGATTGGATCACCAGCTTTCTTGCAGATCGGAGCATCAAGGTCGTTGTAGACGGTGCAAGCTTCGATTGCAAGCCTATTAATGCTGGTGTTCCACAGGGCTGCGTGCTATCGCCAACGCTGTTTCTTTTGTATATCAATGATATGTTGCATACCCGTAACATTCATTGCTATGCAGATGACACCACTGGTGATGCTCTTTACACCGGCCGATCCAATATTTCTCGGGAAAACGTCTCCGAGTGCCGGGACAAACTTGTGTCTGAAGTCGAGTCTTTGCTGAACGGAGTCTCGGATTGGGGACGACTAAATCTAGTCCAGTTTAACCCCCAGAAGACACAAGTTTGCGCGTTAACCGCTAAAAAGAACCCCTTTGTCGTATCCCCTCAGTTTCAAGGCACTCCCCTTGTTGCCTCAGCCAGTATAGGAATCCTCGGCGTCGACATATCGAGTGACGTGCAGTTTCGTGGTCACTTGGAAGGGAAGGCCAAATTGGCCTCTAAAAAGCTTGGCGTGCTCAGCAGAGCGGGACGGTATTTCATGCTGGCACATCGCCTGCAACTTTACAAAGCGCAGGTTCGGCCGCACATGGAATACTGTTCCCATCTCTGGGCTGGGGCTCCCCAGTACCAGCTCCTTCCACTTGACCGCATCCAGCGTAGAGCGGCTCGAATCGTCGACGACCGAGTGCTTTCCGATCGGCTCGATTCACTGGCGCTGCGAAGAGATGTTGCATCTCTTTGCGTATTTTATCGCATCTATCACGGGGAGTGCTCTGAGGAATTGTTCGGATTAATCCCAGCCGCCAAATTTCGTGAATGCACTACACGGCAAACGTCCCGACACCATCCATACCATCTGGATGCTTGGCGGTCCACCACTGTACGTTTCACAAGGAGTTTTCTTCCACGTACAACCTCTCTGTGGAATAGTTTACCACCGGCGACTTTTCCGGACCGATACGACTTGGGGACCTTCAAGAAAAGAGCTTACTCCTTTCTAAAGGGCCGGCAACGCACCCGCAATTCTCCTGGTGTTGCGGTTGATCATGGGCGGCGGTAGTCACTTAACATAAGGTGAGTCGCATGCTCGTTTGCCAATTCTTCTATAAAAAAAATTCCAGCTTCTCATAATTTGGCTTGGTACAGAAGTTGCGGTATCTTTTATAAGCAATTCTAAGAATCTGGTTTGATGGGTCTTTTTTCGATTTTTTATATAATCTATCTTTGTTTCGCATGCATTTCAACAAAGCCAGAGTGATCCAAGGCCGAATAGGTCTACGTCTACAAGACAGAAATATAGTTTTGGTATTGTTGGCTATAGCTGAAATAATAGGTTCGACCAAGAATTTAACAGCTAAGTTGGGGGTCATTCATTGTGTATACAGAGTCAAAGTTAATACAGCGTAATTGCTGCATGATGCATGAATAAGCTTATCTTCATTTTTTTTATAAATGTACGATTAAATAATTTAATTTTAATTTTTGAGAGGGCAAACATAACATACGGTTGGAACCAACAACATGCTAGTATGATGCTAGCAGTTGCACCCCCCGGCTCTCTGAAATTATTAATTGTAGTTTCCATATGGCCGACCCATTTTCACCTCAGCTTACTAATCCGTTGGGCTATGTTGGTCACTCTGGTTCTACTGCGGATATCCTCGTTTCTAAGTTTATCACGCAGAGAAATCCCGAGCATAGCCCTCCCATAGCTCGCTAAGCGACCTTGAGCGTCCTCATACGGCCAGCAGTGAACGACCACGTCTCAGATCCGCAAGTCATCACTAGCAACACGCACGTGTTGTACAATCTAGTTTTCAGGTTGTGAGGTATACCTGATGAGAAGATGTGTCGTAATTTCCCAAAGGCTGCCCAGACGAGTTGAATCCGTCGATTGACCCCTCGGTTGAAGTTGGACTTACCTAGTCGGAATGTTTGTCCCAGGTAAACGTACAGGTGGGCCGGAACCGTGTTTTGTGGCATTTCTTGGGGGAGGCCTATGTTCAATAGTGGACTTGTGAAGGGCTGTAATGATGATGATGATGATGATGAGTTTCCATATTTGGCTACACACACAACTGCCGGGAATACCAATATTGTGCTGTTGAAATTTGGCTTCTGCAAGGAAAAACCCATAAGTCAATACACTAAAAGGAATATTCTCATTACTTAACCAATAGGACCCACAAATCAATAATCTTTTACAACAATCAAATAGGTTGCGGATGACGACTAAATAAGCAAATAAATAATAAAAACAAAGATTATTTTACACATTTATTGTTTGTTATAATTTTATCTTTGGTACAGTTCGCACATAAGGTTGTGTGTAGGAAGACATTCAGTAATTATTAAACAATAACAAAATAAACCACTATAAAATATAATTTAAGACAACAAATTTAAAAAAAAATCTCAAAAAAGTCTACAACTAACCCTTCTTAAAACAGTAACTTAAATGACTTGGATTTAGTTATCAGTACCAGAAGAAATATTCATAAGACTAAAATTATGTAAGACAACGTATGCGACTAAAGGTACGCGTCCACTGGCCCGCGCCGGACGCATCGCACGCACAGCACGCAATGGATTTTAGTTTGCTTTGTATGATTTCACATGGCACTGTGTCCACTATCCGCGCCGCTCGCACGGTACGCCGGCATTTACGGGCAAAAAATGCGTTGCGTGCCGGTGACGTCACACAAATCAGTTCGCCGCTAGCATCGTCTACTGCTGTATGTGTTGTTTTGTTTTGCTTAACATTTAGCCAGGCCTAGTTTTTTTGAGTGTTTAGTTTGCTAGAATATGAGGATATAAAAATAATAATACTATGTTTTTATTCTGCATGGTGCCTTCTTATCAAATGGACAGGAGTCATGTGACCACAAATTTTAATTTTATCTCCGAAAATATTAATACTAAGATAAATTAAAAATATATAAATAAGTACACTTATATTATATAAAGTTATAAATAAAATATTTAATTTCATTCATGTACCCACATTCTACGTTTAGTTTTACGTTCTTATTTCAACAAGCAGCTAATAATAATATCTTCATCAATCTCCATGAGCGAATACGTCAACTCACGACAAGAAAACACTCAAAACTAAATTAAAATTCCGGATACAGTGGACACATGCCATCGGCAAATCGGTTCAATCTGTTGCGTGACGTGCGTGCGGTGCGTCCGGCGCGGTCCAATGGACGCGTACCTTTAAAGTATATTTATTTTTGATATAATTTAATACGAAATAATTGGCTTCGTAACGTCTTCATGCAGATATACAGGTGTTAGTGTAAATACCGTTATCCTTGAAACCAGTGGTTTGGTTTCACTTATAGAACGTAAATTCAATTAAAAATAACAACATTTTTTTAAAGTAAAATCTCAATTTTTCATAAAAATACAAAAGGTAGGAATTTTTGCTTGTCCTAAGCCAGAATGAAAGTATGAAGGAAAAGTTACATCACAGGTTATGTGTACCTATTGTGTTTTTATTGGAATGTTGTGCAGGTGGTGTTGCGCGCCTAAGTTGACGTCATGTACCCGGCACTAGCGCCATCTAGTGTCGGGGACGAGAGCGAGGGGAACTTTCCAGAAAATGACACCACTAATCCTTCAATCGACAGCGCCATCTAGTATCGAAACGAAGAACTAAGCTTCTAGAAAGCCGACACTCGAACTTTCGATGCCTTGTCGATTGGCGCGCGTATTTACTTGAATATTCTGGATGTTTCGGTGATAATGTGTATTTAAAGGCGCTGCAAGATGCGGTCGAGGAAGTATTGAATTTGACGAGACAAGCGAAGCTTCGGAGCTAAATAAAGTGAATCAGTGTGGTTAATTATTAGTGTTCTAAGTTTTAATTAGTGTAAAGTGAATTAAAGAGTTAATTTTGGTAATTCAATCGGCAGTTTTTATTGTCACGAACCTCAAGCTCGTAACAGTAGCTAGGGCGGGCGGTGATCTTTACAGTGATTACGTCACTCGGGCGCGTAGGGTGTCCATGAATTTACGGACGGTGTCAGACAGAAACTTTTTAAATTTTATGAAAGAAAATAGCGTTTCCTTTTTTAAATTCGGATAAATATTTTTATATTAAAGCCAACTACCTATGGTTTTAGTGACAACGGTGTTTACACTTACACCTTGTATAATATGTGCATACCTGTTATATTTTGAATGATTACTTTAAATTTATAACTCGTCCGCAAAAAAATCAAAATATCTGAAAGACTTCATTAAGAATTAAATTCTTGGTATAATTTTTGGCACTAATTATTTCATTTTCTCTAAGAGAGATAAAAATTTGAACGGAATCCGAAATGGAGTGAAGGTTGACAGGTAGGACGGCAAAATTTATTACAAACAATATTCTTTTGGAGCTTTACAGTTAAAAATATCGGTAATAACTACTAAAAGTAAGCAATCATGTTTTTATAATTTAAGATAAACATACAATACATATATATCCTATGTTTTAGAACAATGCAAATCACTAATTTCTAACAATTAAAATATGAGATTCTTGTCACTGATAAGGCTAAATTATGATTTGACGTCACTTTCGTATTGTTGAATTACGATAGGAACAAAAACATTTTAACTAAAATCAGTTACAGTTATTAGTTATTGCATAAAGATATTACAATAGAAATAAACCCTGTTATTTTTGTGTTTGTTGACAATAATGTGCAATGCTAACTGCATAGGATGAGAATATTCATAAATGTAAAATATTAAATACAGAACTTAGATTTATCTATAATAAGAACTTGAAGATGTTTTAAAAAGTTTGTCAAGATGTTGTAGTATAAGATTGAGGTCGCTCTATTCTTCTATTCCATTTGTCGAGAGATTGCGCTTTTAAGTAGTGCAATAGTTTTAAAGTTTGTTTCTCAAATATTTCTAATGTTAAAAGCATTTAGATTGTTTACTTAATGGTGAGTTACTTCAAAATATTGAATGTTTCTATAAATACTTTTAAATAATATCATACTTAAAAAGAAAGAAGAATCAACAGAGCTGTTCGTCTTTTTGCCATAATTAAAAATACATTGTTGACAGATTTAAAAAAAATTAATTGTACTCCAAAAATTGAAATTTATTTAATGATAGTAACTGATTAAAACCTGACGAAAAGCAAGTCTTTGGATTCTAATGGCAAGATAAGGTTAAAAAAAAGGTTAAAACCTAATTATGCACAGACAATAAATTCACTTACATATTACGTACTATAATGAGCCTTGAAATTAATAATATGAGTATTTACTTTCACTTTACCTTAAATTATAATCTTTACAAAACTTAAAACGAAAGTTTTGATATTCATACTATTGCTTCACAGATATAGATTTAGTTATATTTTTATATAATAAAACGTATGATTTCCGTAAAGATATTTAGAGAGACTACAAAAAATCATTTTTAAAAAAGAGAAAAATATATCTTTTTACCTAAAGGAGAACAACTTTGTTGTGCTATTAACATTTATTTTCAAAATGTTATTTTATTTTTAAAAATGTTAATTACCTTCACGCTCGAATTTCATAAGTAAAGTACGCAAGAATTAAATGCCTTGGGTTAGAGAATTTTCAAGTACAATATCAAATTCATCCAAAGGTTCAAGTATCTGTCTAAGGAAAGTTAGAAGACCTCGCTTTCGCAAGAAGCTTTGCTCTTCATACATCTCGGCGGTGACGCGGGTCAACGACATCGGTACAAGCATTCTGTGCAGCCAGTGCTCTCTATACAACAAACAAAAAATTGTTAATATATGTTACATTGTAAGAATAATTAAATATAAAGAGAAATGGTATACACTTTGGAAAGAATATTTTGATAAAAAATCGCAAGAAAAAGGGATTTGGTACAAAACCATGCAGAGTCAGCATCCAAAAGTGCCTTGGTTTAATCAATGTCTGTTGAATAGAAAATATATTGTATTAGCAATGCGACTTCGTTCCGGACACTTCTGTGTAACAAGTTTGCTTAAATGAAAAAGAAACAATCTCCAAATTGCGATACATGCAAAACAATAGAAGATATAAAACACTTGCTCGCGGAATGTTCCAAAAATCATCATGAAAGGAAACTATTAGTTGCCAAAACTGATATTAAATATGTAACCTAGGGGAGTATAAAAGCATTCTGTCTGAACCATTGTCTAATGCTGCTCAAATGGTATATAATTTAGTTCATATTTTGTGTAAATAATTTAAGAAATTGTAGTGTGTTATTTAGTAATAAGGAACAATGGGACTGACATGTTAAAAATAGCCTATGTAAAAAATAATAAATAAAAATAAATAAATAGCCATGTTAAAAGTCCCTAAATTAAAAAAAGAATTAAAAAAAAGAACCGTTCACTCCTCGTCGCCTAAGCGTCGAAGTGTGTCCTGACATGCAGAAGTAGATGGCAGGTCGACGATGATATGGCCTACTTCTACTGCTACTCACCGTAGACTGAGGCAGATGAACAGCTGAAATTTTCCATCTTTTCCGAGCGTACGACCCACGGAGTTGATTTCGTCCATTAAGTGGCAATAGCAGCGCCAGATAGCTCGGTGCTCTTGATCCTGTCGGCAGTTGTACGCCACGCCACAACCCTTGTTCGTCTGCGAGTTCGTTTCATCGCATAGGCTCATTTTGAATTCGTCTTTAACTCTCGCTAGAAATAAGGTTTTTGGAACATCATAAAGTGGTAAATATGAAATGTATAAATAAGGGGCCTTCAAATGTGATACAAATACGGATTAGTATGTTGAAATAGCAATGGACCGGCAGCAAAGCTTAAAGACCCGACAATCGATGAGGAAAAAAGGTACTCGAGTGGCAGCCTCATACTGGTAGAATAATTGTAGTACGATCCCCGCTAGATGGAGTGACGACCTGGTAAGACATGGGGGAAGTCAATTTATGCAGATGGCTCAGGACCGTGCTTTAGACCGTATGTTGAATTGATCGTTGAGATGCGTTGTCACCTCTGATGACTACGATGGAATGCCTCGTTTCCAGTAAATTGAATCTCCGGTTCTCTCCTCTTACCACAGGAAACACAGCAGCATTAAGCGGCTACTTTAAGCCTTGATTCTTGAGAGAGAGGTCCTACCCCGGTCGAGCCGACCCATTCATGCTATACAACCATAATATAGCCGCAGCGTGGCATAATACAGCCTAACGAACAAATAAGAGACAGACATCTATAAAAGATAAACATAAAGATTTAAAAAAGACCCAAGTATGCCACTTTTTGAAAAAACAAGTCAAAAGAAATTAAAAATACGATGACGACAAAACCAATAGACCAAATTTTTGAATGAAAGAGAAATCATGTATTTAAACTAACATGTACTCTCATTCGTCATCCAGTCTGTTTGTTATTGAGCAAACAATTATTGACGGGCAAGGCTCTCAAATTTTGCACATTGCTAGTGAATGGTCCTTCGTAATATAATTAAAAGGCTTCAGATTACAAATTTTACACATTGCTAGTGAATGGTCCTTCGTAATATAATTAAAAGGCTACAGATTACAAATTTTACATATTGCTAGTGAATGGTCCTTCGTAATATAATTAAAAGGCTACAGATTACAAATTTTACATATTGCTAGTGAATGGTCCTTCGTAATATAATTAAAAGGCTACAGATTACAAATTTTACACATTTCTAGTGAATGGTCCTTCGTAATATAATTAAAAGGCTACAGATTACAAATTTTACACATTTCTAGTGAATGGTCCTTCGTAATATAATTAAAAGGCTACAGATTACAAATTTTACATATTGCTAGTGAATGGTCCTTCGTAATATAATTAAAAGGCTACAGATTACAAATTTTACATATTGCTAGTGAATGGTCCTTCGTAATATAATTAAAAGGCTACAGATTACAAATTTTACACATTTCTAGTGAATGGTCCTTCGTAATATAATTAAAAGGCTACAGATTACAAATTTTACACATTGGTAGTGAATGGTCCTTCGTAATATAATTAAAAGGCTACAGATTACAAATTTTACACATTGCTAGTGAATGGTCCTTCGTAATATAATTAAAAGGCTACAGATTATAAATTTTACACATTGGTAGTAAATGGTACTTCGTAATATAATTAAAAGACAAACAAAAGAAAAGCTTTTTTGATTTAATGAAATGTTTGGTGATGTTTTATTTTCAATCGTTTTCTAAGAATGACATGGAAATGTTACACTTACCGAAGTAATCCCAGATAAAGAGATTTTTGCCGAAAAGCCGAGCTGACTTAAATCCGCAGAGGAAGGCTTGCTCTAAACATTTGACGAGTCCGTTTTCGCCGCATAGCAAAACACTTAGAGAGTTGGCGTCTTTCTCGCGTTTCGATTGATAGTGCCATTTTACTATTGCGTTGACGCAATCACCTTTAATATAAAACAAAGGAAAAATTAATAAAGCAATATCACACTCGTTTCTTACTATACTCTACTTCGTTGCGATTTCAAAACAATTAGTTAATCATATAAGTTTAAAATAAATATGTAGGCGCATCTATAAAATGCCGGTTGGATCTAGTGACTAGTTGAAATTGCGGGTATATCGAGAAACCCTCCCACTCGTTTGTGCAGTACAAAGTTCAGTGTAGGTAGGGGCAGAGCGCGAGAGATTCCGCTTGAGTAGTTTCACGAGTGAAGTCATTCTACGCGTGCTAAGATAGTCGTTGTTCTGTCTATTGTGGTGGATTCTTCTGGTGCAGGCAAGGAGGATGGTGTTGCTGAGAGGCTGTACTGTGTTACGTTGCGTTACCCATCGCGGTTGCTGTTGGTTTGCATAATTTGGTGTTATCATGTAATTGTGTCCTTCACATTGCACTGGTGTGTAATTGTGATGGGGACGTACTGCGGTATGGTCAAACTGTAATTACTCTATGCTGAATGTATAGTGCGTTACGCTGTCCTATTATTGATAATGATAAATTGCGCAAGCAAGAGAGCAAGTTCAACATCAATTCCCACACTTTTACCATTTTTAATAATTAACGCTATCCTGTTGTTTCCCACACAACTGGATTATCCTGTTGTACTTTCCATACATATATATTTCCCAATAAACAAATGAATATAAATATATATTACAACAATAATTTTATAAAAAAGCATATACGTACCGATCATATGCTGTATAGTCGAAGTAGAGAGGTGAGTAGTAGTTGGTGAGAGCGCTGGGGCAAGCGTCGAGAGAGCTGGCGTGCGAGGCGAACGTTCTCCGCGAATTCTCGCTGCGACTACTAAACGTTCGGTTGAACCGTCATCTACGCCCGTTCCTAGCCATCGATTGCACGGAAATCTGAGAAAACATAAATATTACTTAAAGGTATTTATTCGAAATTAAGTGGCCAAATAAAAAATAATAAAAACTATATATTTATATATAAAAAGATATTATATTTAAATTAACAGAAACATTCAGGAAATTCGATTTACAATTGTGAACCTTCTTGATGCAAGAACTCTTCGAAACTCGCTCTTAAATTTGTGAAAACTCACTGGTACATTGCGCGAGCTTGCTGGTCATTTCTTGTTGAATATATCTTAATAATTATTAAATGGGTAATTGATGTTGGTATTTGATGTATACTAGACTTTTCAAGTATTCCTAAAGAAAGAAGTCAAGGGGAGCCAGTTTTGAATTCGTGGGAAGCCATAAAATATCCCCTCGTTTTCCAGCGAACCTTTTGTTAATGACCGCCAGCGATTCGCTTGACATAAATCACACTGTCACGCTGTCTTGTTGTAACCATTTCTAGCTGTTATATGCTTCAAATTCATACAATTGCAGGGAGAAAAATAAACATAACGTAGTTAAGTATCGGCCAAAATTCACAGTCACTGATTGACCTAGTGATTTCTAAAGAAATAAGGGCCTACGATTCCTTGGGTCGACTGTGTTGTGGTGACGTAAAATATCCACTACCCTATATTGTCCCGTAGTACGAGGGGACTGAGATATACAAATCAGGAGATGGACAGCAGTCTTCCTAATTAAAGTTACAGTTACAGCCTACACACGTCCCACAACTGGGCACAGGCCTCCTCTCATTTCTGAGAGGGTTTTAGTGCAAGCAAGTGTCCGGCGCGCCGCCCCAATGCGTGTGTGTGAACTTCACATAATTGCGAAATATTTTCTTTTTTATTTCTCAGACATGCAGGTTTCCTCATGATGTTTTCCTTAATCAGCACAAAACAGCACTTAAAATTGCAATTAACAATTTCATCGGCATCGGCGGGGATCGAAGCCGGGTTGCTTGCGTACTATGAAATTTACAGCGAACGCTATCCATCTGAGCTACCACGGCTCTCTTCCTAATAACAACTAGAAAATAAAAAACAAACCACCTACTAAGCGTGGTAACTGTGGTAAATGTCTTCCTTATGAAGCAATCTATGGAGAAGGCCTGTGTTCAGCAGTGGACTTTCGATAGGCTGTAAATGATGATGATGATGATGGTTCCTTGGGAGTGAAATGGCCGCCCAAACTGTAAATTTTGGTGAATGTGTTAGGGGTTTCTAGTGTTTTGATTTTGAATTTTCTGCTGCACGATAACCATTTGTTTCTTTGAACTATTTAACGTGAAAAATATGTGAAGAAGTTCGCCCAAAAATAAAATATTGTTTAAATTCTGTCAGTACTCCAACATTGTTTCTAAAACTAAACTGTGGTCATTTCACTTTAGCATTTGCACTAAGTGAATTTTGTACAGGTGTATCTTAAAATATTATATAGTATACAGGGTACACTATACAATATACAGGGCATAAATGGTGCTGTTCACTCTAATTCTTTATTTTTTTTTTATTATTTTAATTTTTCTTTTCTTTTTGCTGAAATGACGCCAATAAATAAAAAACCCGCTTCCAGAACCAAAAAATGTTTTAAATGTAAGAAAAATATCACAAAGGAAGGTGTCAAGTGTTCTATATGTAAAAATAATTATGATATTTCATGTGTAAATATGACAATAAGGAAATTTAATTTGATGACATCTGACTGCAAGAATCAATGGCAATGCAACAAATGCTTAAATAAACATACATTACCTACAAAATCATGTAAAATTAATCCCATTTTTATAAGTACTCCTATAGCAAACACATCACAAGCATATACGAGTACAACACAAGAAAATTCTAATATTATGACAGACAACATAACTCTTAGAAAGCATTTTACTAGGGAAAATGAATACGAACCTATAATTAATGACGTAAAAGGTCACTCATTACTAGAAGAAAATAATAATTCTTTGGAGGATATTTCGTTATCTCCCAGAAGAAGCCTTCCTGATCTTTCTACTCGTGACTATGACGACGAATATATTCAATTAAAGCAAAAAATTGAGGAATTGAATAGTAAACTTGCTAGTGCACATACAGAAATAGAAAACTTGCACATGGAAAAGAATGTATTACAAAAAGAAGTCCATGAGCAAAAAAATCGAATTCAGCACTTAACTGCCATATGTTCACGGAGTGTCAGAAAGCGCAAGTCAAAAATAAAAGGAGACTCAACATTTATGCGACAAAACAAATCCCTTGACGATTCCTCAATACAAACAAGCTACTGCCCTAATTTTGCAATACAAGCTAAAACTAAGGAAAGCGATAAGGATACGTCACTAGAAGATATCACGTCGCCTAAAACTGCTACTACGGCTAAAGAAACTTTAAATAAGATACACATATTTGGAGGGCAACAATGTGTAGGATTAGCTTCTTCACTGATTCGATCAAGACTCAACAGCAAATATGAAAAATATTGTATTACAGCAGATACAAAACCGCAAGCGCCTACAGAAGAAATTCTTAACGGATGCGAAAATGTTGTTTTTAATAATAAAGATAAAATAGTAATTAATGTTGGTGAAAATGACTGTAACCCCACTAAAGTATTATTAGAACTATCTGCATTTTTGAAAAAAAACCAGAACTTAACTATTATTGTAATAAGCGTACTAAAAAATGTTTTTTTGAATGAAAACCTGTTGAATAGGAACATTCGCCTTCTATGTAACAATTTCAATAATTGTCATTTCATTCACATTGACGATAAAACAAAACGCTTTGACATTTGTACTAAATTAAATTTTTTAATAGATAGCCTCGACTACAACAAAAAATTCCTTAGCTTTAACAAACGTCATGATTTAATCCGTTTCCCCCATAAAAATGTCAATAAACAGAAAAGTAGAAAAATCACACAGAAAACTATCTTAGATTATTTTTGCTATGTAAACAATTATGCAAGGCACGGGAACGAAAATGTAAATGCTAATATCGAAGTAACAGCTGAAGGGTCAAAACGTGACAATTTTTTTCGTCTGTAAAAACCAAATCCTTACAATTTTTCACCAAAACATAGCTGGACTTCTTAATAAAACTGATTTGTTGCAGATATACATAACTGATTTTCCTCGTGAAATAGGATGTGAATTAGATGTTATATGCCTTAGTGAAACATTTCTGAAAGCAGGTGAAGAAATGTGTGTGCATTTGAATGGCTACACTATTGCAAATAGTTATTCAAGGCTTGACGTAAAACGAGGTGGTGTATGCATACTTTGTAAAAATAATTTTAACTTTGTAGATCTTACAATAATTAATAAATATCAAGCAGAAAACACTTTTGAGGTATGCGGTATTATTATGCCAGACCATCGCTGTTGTGTTATCTGCATCTATAGAATACCTAAGTCCAATGTAACAGACTTTTTAAATAAATTTCAAGACATGCTTTATAATATTTGTGACATATATAATGACTTTAAAATAATTATAGCCGGAGATTTTAATATAGACACACTTAAGTGCACACAAGCTTCTGAATTCTACAAAGACATTTTACTAAACAATAACCTCACTCATCACATACAAAAGCCTACCAGACAGAAAACTTGTATAGATCATATTATAAGCAATGACCGAGAAGCCGAAGGTAAAATATATGAATTGGGGTTATCTGACCATAACACGGGTCAAACGCTTAGTATAAAACTTCCTTATAAATATAAAACTTACATAAATACATATTGGATACTTAGAAGAGACTATAGCACTGACAATAGGAGAAAATTTAAAGAAATAATGAAGCAACTGACATTTAATGACATATATGACGAATCAAACTTTGACCTAGCTTTTAGTAATTTTCATGACATAATTAGATTATTCTATGACTTATGCTTTCCCGTGATTAAAATTAAACGTCAGATAAAAGCTTGTGGCCCTAAATGGATAACAGCAGGACTTAGAAAGTCTTGTAAAACAAAAAGGAAATTGAGGTACATTTACTATACATCAAGACCAAATGAAAAAATATCAAACAAGTCAAAATATTACCTTTATACTAAAATTCTAAAAAAAGTTATAAGTAAATCCCAAAAAATTATCAATTACAAGTATATCTCAAATAGTAAAAACAAATGCAAGGCAGCATGGAACATTATCCAAAACAAAACTGTAGCTAATAGTATCCCAAAAAGTATTAAAGAATTAAAAATAAATAATAAAGTTATTAGTGACAAAATACTAATGGCCGAGAATTTTAACAAACATTTTATTCATTCGCCGAATAAAATGAAGCAAATTGATAAAACATTAACCAAACATAATATGAAAAGTATTTTTTTGCGTCCTTCAAATAAATATGAGATAAAAAAAGTAATACTTTCGTTGAAAAACACACAATCAGTTGGTTATGACAACATAGCAACTGGAATCCTTAAGATGTGTGCTGAAGAATTATCGCCAATTCTGTCACATTTGGTTAACATATCGTTTATAGAAGGATCCTTTCCAACAGCTCTCAAGTTTTTAATAGTAAAACCGCTACATAAAAAGGATGATAAATGCGACATAAATAATTATCGACCAATTACTTTAGTACCTATACTGTCTAAAGTCTTTGAAAAAACTATGTATTCTAGAATATACGATTATCTAACAAAATTTGGCATTCTAAAAGTAGAGCAAAATGGATTTCAAAGAAATAAATCGACCACATTAGCAGCCTATTCATTGGTTACCGAAATAATTAATTGTGTAGACAAAGACCACCTGGTATCTGCAGTATTTTTTGATATGAGTAAAGCTTTCGATGTAGTGTGTCATGATATCTTAATTGATAAGCTGTACTGCTATGGCATTCGGGGCCCAGCATTACAGTGGATAAAATCTTATCTAAGCGGTAGAGAACAGTGTGTTGAAATAAATGATATAGACGTTAATAATGTGATGATACCGTACAGATCCAAATATAAACACAACCGTAGTGGAGTCCCACAAGGGAGTATCCTGGGGCCTCTTCTCTTTTTGCTTTACGTTAATGACCTACCTGACTTTATCAATTGCAAGTCTGTACTTTTTGCTGACGACATTTCAATCATAATAAGTACTGACACTAAATCCAATTACAATGATAAAATAATGACAGCTGTTATAAGTGTCACAGATTGGCTATACAAGAATAGACTCAAAGTAAATTTAAGCAAAACAAAAATAATACAATTTAACCTAAGGAAATATAAAGAAACTATTGACATTAATATAAATGGACAAAAACTAGAGGAGGTTCAAAATACAAAATTCTTGGGGATACATATTGATGATGGTTGTACTTGGCAAAGACATATTATAGAAGTATGTACAAAAATCAATAAGTTCATTTACCCATTACGAAGATTGTCAAGGACCTCATCTCAAAAAATTGCTTTACTCGCCTATCATGGCTATATAGATTCCATTTTGAGATATGGCGTAATACTCTGGGGAAATGGATCTACAGTGAACAAAGCTTTTATTGCTCAAAAAAAGTGTGTAAGGGCAATCTGCAAAGTTGGTCCATTATATTCTTGTAGAGAACTTTTTCCAACCCTAAAAATTCTAACACTTCCTAGCATTTATATTTTCGAGTTGGGTGTCTTGGTCAAAAAACATAAACAGTTTTTTACAACAAATAGTGATGTTGTTAGTTTTAATACAAGGTATAAGGATAAACTAGTTCTTCCATTTAGAAAGAAGGCAACCTCTCATAAGAGCTGTTACTCGATGGCAATAAAGGTGTTTAACAAACTGCCCAGCGACATAAAGTCATTGCCTCTTAGTAAATTTAAAGGCAAACTTTTTATGTGGTTGGTGGACAGGGCTTTCTATAATATTAAGGAGTTTTTTAATTACAAATAAATTCACTTGACCATGAATATAATGTTTGTAATGTATTTTGATTTTAAATATGACTACTATAATAATAAAAATAATTGTACTGTTTAAATAATAACTAATTTTAATTCAATTTAATTCAATTCAATCTGTTTGTAATGAATTATGATTTTAAATATGAATACTATAATAATAATAATAATAATTGTACTGTTTAAATAATAACTAATTTAAATTCAATTGACCATATACTTAAATATTTGCACGTCCTAACAGGACAAAACATGTTGATCTTTTATTTGATGTAACAACTTATTTACCGTGTTTTATGCAAATAAATGATTCTTGATTCTTGATTCTTGATTAATGTGGGAAGTCAGAATGTGTCAAATGACGCAAGGATGACAATTCACAATGCTGTGTTAGTCCTTACCTTAATGTATGGTAGTTATTGTTTGTTATGGCAAAAGAAGCACGAGAGTAGAATAAATGCTGTAGAAATGCGATCATTAAGGAGCATGTTAGGGCTGAAACTGATTGACAGGGTGGGAAATTAAGTGAAAAGAGAAATCCAGAATTAAGACCAGACCAGAATTAAGAAAGAAATGCTTTCGTAATATAGAAAGATTGAATGAGAAAACAGTCATAAAACTAATTTATAGGGCGATATATTGAAGATGGGTGAAATTAAGATGATATAAGGAAATCGAGAGAGGTGTCAGGATCGTGCCAAATGGAAGTCCATAGTCTCTGCCTACCCCTCTGGGTGAAGGGCATGTGTGTTTGTGTTGTTTATATTATCTACATACATAATAGGCACAAGTCCTAGCACTTCTCCGTATTTTTTTAAATTATGTACAACTATTCTGATCGATGGTGTAAGCTGTAAGTAAATAGTTGTCAGGAAGGGATCATTCTTAGAGACAAGACCGCCCATTGTACGACACTTCTTTTTTTCTTCTTTTATATTCATATTTTTTTGGTGTACTATAAAGTGTTATCTATCTATTGATCTTAGTAAATTGCCTTCAGCTATATAGGGCTTAGCAGCACTTAGTTTACAAGACAAAATGATATAGTTGGTATGAGAAAAATATACAACTTACGTATAGGTGTGACCTGTGACCTCGTTTCTAACAAATATCTGGTCGAGCAACCATCTCGGTGACAAACCACTGTTGTCGTGCCCAATACGCAGAGTCGACAGGATACCCAAATTTTTATGCTACAAATAAATAAAATCCATTATTTATTACGGTGCTCTCATTTCATGGGTTTCTTATAAATCAATTAAAGCAGGAACTCTTGATCATCATATTACGATACACATATTACAATAGATAGCGCCATAGAGAAAATTATATTCGAAATAATTATTACACAATTTTGGTGGTTGTTTATTCTGGAACAAGGCTGGAGTGTCGGAAGGAATAGGAGAATTAAAAAGATCATTTATTTAATAATTTAGAATTTTCAATGTTGAATTATAAACTATACAGCTAAATAACAAAACACAACCCGGGTTCGATCACCACCGGCATGAATTTGTTAATTGCAATTTTAAGTGCTGATTTACCGTATTGTCCTTAAACGTGAAGTGGAGGTGTAAGAATATTAAGATACCACGAAAATTTGGTGGTATTTCTATTTAACATATTTTTTTAAATTTTATAGGTTACAAACCAAAATTTTGGTATATGATTTTTGACTATATGACCTTGAATTTCATAAAAGGAAAACACGATATCATGTAATTTTCTCTATAGAAAAAAATTGCAAATTAGGCTCTAATTATTTACAATTCTCGATGACACCACAATATTCTTACAAATAATTTCGTGGAATTATTTTTAAGGCATAGTAAATAATCATATCTAAATTCTCATAAACCAGTTTTTTTTAATACATTAGGAAGTTTTGTTAAAATAAATAAAAATGTTGTTTGGCGCTTACTTAGTTTTTTTCCGAGCATTTGCTCGATACGTCTATCTCGTAATTTGCGTACTATGAAGTCATTGCATCACTTTCATTTTGACACTCCTTCAGTCGTCCGTTAGCTTCACCGACAAAGGAATAAGCCACGCCCCCAAAACTTCGGTTCATTTTCAAGGTATCCTTTTAACTACTCTATATTGACCCGTGAGTGTCGTAAAAAGCTACAATGGGAAACAAACGAAGAGATGGGCAGCAGGACCTTCCATCTCGCAGTTATGCAACCAAAAACACATAGGTAACTGCGGTTGCTAACCCGCATGTCAAGCGTGGCAAATATCGCAATTATCCCTCCTGTGAGGCAACCATTGGGGGAGGCCTATGATCAGCAGTGAACTTTTGACGGGCTCTTATGATGATGCTGTCTGTTTATAAATCAAATAAATCAAAGTCATGTTGAAACAAGAGGCGTCAATACGATAACTAATAAAGGTCAGGTCACAGAATACCAGCCTAAAATAGCTGCTTAGTGCTGCTGTGTTTCGTATGGTGAGTATAAAGAACCGGAGACCCTTTTTACTGGAATTGAGGCATTTCATCTTAGTCCCCACGGGTGACAACGCATCTGCATTTTGATTTGTAATCGAGGATAGATGTAGATGACTATGAGCTGCAGCAACCACCTGCCATGAAGTGGACTGTGTGCCCGTTTGTCACCCTGATTCTATAAAAAAGGTAGATTTTAACCAAGTGGCAATAATCGCAAGTCATTCATATTAGCCTTTTATAAGTCTACTGCTGAAAATGCCTACACCTAAAGTCACAAAACACGGCTCAGAGCTACTATTATTGCATAAAATTTTGTGGAGAATGTTTGGCATAGTTGCCACGCTTGGCAACTGCAGTTTTTGAAGTGACAACTTCTTTAGCCACGTTGGGCACTTTTAGGATGGGAAAAAAGCACCGAACACATGTGACTTTAACGCTGTGATACATAAAATTGATGAAAGTAATGTTGAAAATCCAATTGCTTAAATTTTATAAAATTGATATTTATTTATAAATTTGTTTATGTTATTATACATAATAATCATTGTTTTTCATGTAAAACAGCGCAATAAATGAAAATTTTACGTTCTACGTAATTAATACGCTGATAAAAATAATTTCCAATAAAAATACTTCTTAATATAATATTTCTTAACAACCCACAAAGTTTACAAGGTGAAGCTAAGAAGATTTTACTTGTTACGTGCAGTCCTATGACTGACAGTTTTTGTATTATTCAATAATAATAATAATTATTGTTATCAAAAATACGCTGCTGTTCATTTTTTGGTTCAGTTACTCTCTGTCGATTCATATAACATCCAAAGCCCACTATACGGTAAGTATAGATTGTATACTTCAGAATTAATTTTTTCATAGTGAAAACAAAACTAGAGTAATTGATACGTTGGCATCCTAAAAGTATATTTCTAGTCGTACAGGGTTGTCAATTAAAAGAAAGTTTTAACTTTGTAAATTCTATTGAATAAAACCATTTATTTTATTAATATTAATGTTTCGAGCGCTTTCCATGACGGTAGCTAAACGTGATAAAATCAGTAAAAGTAGTTCTATTTTTAAGTAGTTCAATGTGTAGTGTTCGCGTGAATATAAGAAATAATTTTTTAAATACTATTTAACTTACATGAAACACAAACTCGTTGGTGTTGCGAGGTATTGGTATTTTCGGAGTGGATTCCCCATTCGCGCCGGATATTGACAGCCAGCAATTGGCGGTAGTCTGGCCGGCTTTCCGCGACGGTACGATCAATACGCGATACGGTAGTTCTGTGATAGTACAAGTGGTAAAACTAAAAACTTTGTACAACCGACTACAATATAAATAAAATGAGAATTTTTCAACACCATCTGGATGCTTGGCGGTCCAGCACTGTACGTTTCAGAAGGAGTTTTCTTTCGCGTACGACCTCTCTGTGGAATAGTTTACCACCGGCGATTTTTCCGGATCGATGCGACCTGGGAACCTTCAAGAAAAGAGCTTACTCCTTTCTAAAGGGCCGGCAACGCAACTGCAATTCCCCTGGTGTTGCGGTTGATCATGGGCGGCGGTAGTCACTTAACATCAGGTGAGCCGCATGCTCGTCTGCCCCTTCTATAAAAAAAGAGAATCATCAACGTAGTCGAACTTAAAAACTACTGGTCAGATTTTGATCAAATTTATATGGGACTACATGAGAAACATCAGCTTTCAAATAAAAAAATAATTATGAAAATCGGTTCACTTAGAAAAAAGTTTTGAGACAACACATAAAAAAATACAGTCGAATTACCTCCTCCTGTTTTGAAGGCGGTTAAAAATAAACTAGTAAATCTATAAAAGGTGAAGCGATGACATGATGATGAATGACTATGTCTTTCAAACTCCCTTCTAAGTGCACTATCATAGATATTATCGTGGCGGGTGAACTAAGAAGCCGTGGACCAAATATCCACTATAGTTTTTAAAGTCGGTTCCTCACTTGATTATAATTGTTCGTGTGTTTAAGCTTATAGATTTATTTTCAATTCTGGAAAACACTTCCATCTCAGTAATTTACCCTGTATATGAGCAAGAGTTACAAAGAGTTTTAAAATACAGTTAAGTGGCCAGAGTATGTTTCCTGACATTAAAAAAAACACTTAATTGATAGAATCAGGCGTTACTTTGCGGAAATTCATTATAATAAAGATATTAAAATTTAATTCGCCACATTCTGATGGCGGTGGTCAGTCACCGTGGAGTCTACATCGCCTGAGGATGCCTCGTGTAGAGGCGAATCACGTGTCGTATTATCGTCGATGGTGTGTCTTTCCTGGAAAAGTGGTGTTGGGAGTAGTGGTGGCGGGAGTAGTGGTGTTGGGAGTAGTGGTGCTGGGACTAGTGGTGACGGGATTAGTGCACGCAATTGAGGGAGGGCAGGAGGTGCCCTTCAATCCAGATAAGACACATTTATTCATTCATTGTATTTAATTAAGCGGATGGTTGTGAATAAAATTTTTATATCGTTAAAACACTTACTAGTTGTTGGATAAGTGTTGGTAAAACAATGATAGTCCACCGCGTTCAGTGTAAGTAGATGATACAGGAACTGCTCTCTCTCTTCCTCGCATCGCAAGAACGCTGTTCGTTTATACTGAGAACGTAGTAACGTTGTATCAGCGAGTAACTCCCGCAAATGCTTAGATAACAATTTCTTTTCCAATGACAGACGAACCCAGGCACGGGCGTACCCTATTTCTGTTTTAATGTCTGTCATTGCTTGCACGTTTCTGTAAAAAAAAAAACGAATTTTGTATTAAGTTTTAATTCATTTTTAATTATAACTATTATTTTTTGTCCTGATTCAGATTTATTTGAGGCCTTATTACAAACACAGTAAGGTGCATTTCATGGCAATGAAGGAATGCCAACCTTTTATGTATATGCACTCTGTTCAGTTCAAACAATAATGTGGTTTAAACTTGAGCCATAGTAAAAACAGAATACTAGGATAATTCTGGCGCGGCGCGAGACTTAAAATCCTACTGTTGTCACCGTCCTTTTGTTTAAGACGACACATCGAAAACGCTATCGCCGTACTGATCCGAGTGAATACATAATTTCTATAAAAAGTTGAAGAAAAGCCGTCATAAGGTCTAAAATTGCATGGCGCCCGCGACGATTAAAAGCGCTTAGAAATTGTCAGAATCTTAAAATATTTTTTTAAAAATTATTGATTTAAGTTATCAAAATAATGAGCAAGTAAATTATGAATATATTTGAGTGATTTCCAAGCATATAGATCAAATGATTTCGTTGTAATTTCAACTATAGTGATTTTTTAGAGGTGTTTTCACAAATAATTATGTTCGAGTCTAAATTATACAATCGTGTTTTTGAGCAATAAAATTCAAGATAAAGACATGAATTTACCTATATAAAAATCCCACTTTCGTTAGTGGTGTCATAGTACTTACTTACTTACTTACTTATCGTCACGCACAATCCCTAACGGGGTAGCCAGAGAGAACAGATCGCCAAGTGTCACGATCCTTACATACCTCTTTCGCTTCTTTCAGGTTCATTAACTTCTTCATACATGCACGTCTAGGTATCCGAGTACTCTTGACCCTCCCCTCTTCGAGCAATTTGCTCACATGGTCTTCGAAAGTTAGTCTCGGTCTACCTCGACACCTTTTAATATTTACTTTCGCTCTATATATTTTCTTCACCATTCGGTCTTCACTCATTCGTTCAACGTGTCCAAACCATTGGAGTACGCCCCTATCAATTTTTGTGATAAGGTCATCTTTCAATCCTGCCATATTGCGAATCTCTTCGTTTCGCTTTCGGTCGGCTATGGTGTCATATATATATATGGTATATATATATATATATATATATATATATATATATATATATATATATATATATATATATATATATATATATGGTGTCATAGTCCTATACTATTCGATAAAAGGAGGTGCATTTTTTCACGGTGTCGCCTTAACAGCTAAGTGTCATTTAGTTTATAAGTAGTTATAATATTTACAAACATAATACATACGGATGTACCATTTCTTCTCAGTTTCGTCTCAAAGAATCAACGTTTGTCAAAGAAAAAATTCCAGCTTTACATTGCAACAAATGCCGAATAACTAAAATACGAGTAAATTACCACTGAGCATATGGTGTCTGTCAGTTCAGATTTAATGTTTAAAATTAATTTCATGTGATGTGATATGATAATTAATGTACTTATGAGTTATGAGTAGTGATCGGATAATCAGATGTATATTTACCTAAAGTTTATTTTTGGCTAAGAAATTATGAAAGCGGCTTCTTAAAACATATTTATTAAAATATAAATCACAGGATTACAGAAAATACGAGAATGCGAAAATAGTCTGTATCATGGAGAGGAAACGTCATCTATAGCATGTGGTATTTATTTTTTTTTAAAACAGGGGAATTACATAATTATTAATGTGTATTTACTTGAAGTTAATTTTAAGCTCCCCATCAATTTATGAGCATGTTGAGTGTAAGAGGAATAGTAGGCAGTGGGTGTTAATTTACAAAAAATTAAGAGGAAGTTATTATTTCTAGTTTTTTATATAGAATAGTTAAAATAAGTAAATATATATAAACCCGATTTGATTCTATTATAAAAACAGTAAATTTGTCGATTCCGAAATCCCGGGATTTTTTCGATACGTAAGTGCATTCCATATTATCCAACTCCTACACTTTAGGTAAATATGCATCCGATTATCCGATCACTAGTTATGAGGTATTTATTTATGTATAGATATATAACATATTAATAAAAAGATAATTTACTTAAACAAACCCATATATTAATTTATTTCACAAAAAAAAAAGAAAAAAGACTGCTAGCAAAATTTTATTGAAAGTCACCAAAGTGTCAAACAAAGGTGATTGCGGAGCGCGCCGGTGGCCATCCCCGACTTGGTACGTGTACTACTAACTACGTGTACTTGTACGTGCTATGGCTCGTACGTACAAGTCCGTACTGTTACGTGCCAGGCACGCACACGTATTAGCGGCGTACACTTCTTAGAAAAATAGCCTACTATTCTGTTTTTACTTTGCTTGAGAGAAGTGAAAATATGTGATACCATTTTTTATGAGGAAATATAACTTTATGGTATCACTGTAGTATTATATAATATTTATACTAAATTAACCTAAATATTAAATTAATAAATGATTAATATATATTATTGACGATTCGGTGGTGGAGTGACTAAGCGACTTGACGTGCTTAACCTTCACTAACTAACTTTGTTGTATAATAGTTCCTTACCGCATGTCAAACGTAAGACTTTCAGGCAGAGGACGCATTGGATTCGGCGGCTGATTGGACTTTCGTTCTAAAGTTCCGGAGTTGCTGAGGCGATCGCGGGAACTGTCCCTGGATCCGCCGCGGGAACTGTCTCGCGACCGACTGCTACTACTGCTACTCTGCTGCGCTTCTACCTCTGCGCCCACTGATGATAAGTCTAGGAACGGCAAATTTACTATATTATAATATACTATATATATATATATATATATATATATATATATATATATATATATATATATATATATATATATATATGAACTTAATGAATGATTAAAATTCGATATGGTAATTCCTCTTTTAAATTATGGCTTCTATTGATAGAATTCTGTTATAACGCTCTATCTGTATTAAATATGTCATACGGTAATGCTCAAGTCAACACAAGTTACTAAACTACAAAAGACAGATTATATTTAAATTATTATTCACTTGGTTTTTATAATTATCGATATGAACGATAAAAGCTGATCATAAAATAAAATGTGGCTTTGTGTTCTATAGTGTGAATGTGGTTAACTCATACTATGTATCATTGTTATCAATCCCATTTCCATTTTCGAATTTTAAATTTTATTTATGAGATAAGTTAGTTCTCACTCTGGGATCCTCAAAAACATGGTATTTGTCTTGGTATTTACTATCACTAAATTTACAACTCCTTTAATATGGCTTTTTTGAGTTAGCATTAAATATGACTGTTACCTCATTGCATTTTTTGTGATACTTACAATCCAACCGTTTCCGTAACACACACCAGGCCAAAGCTGCATTTTACAAAATAAAAGAGGTTTATGCTTCATTTTAATATTCCTATGATTAAAAAATGTTTACAACAAACGAATACAAAGTCTACCTAATGGTACAATCACCCATAGACACCTACATCTATCCTCTATTAGGAATCAAGATAAGATAGAATATCTTGTTACCAGTGAAAAGGATCTCCGGTTTTCTTCACTTATTATATGAAAAACAACAGCATTACGCTAATATTTTAAGCTGGTATTCAATGAGAGCATGGCCCTTCCCCGGTCAAGCCGACCATACGCGTCGCAACCATAATATAGTTGCCGCGTAGCTCTACCATTTTAACCCACAACACATGATTCAATATTTGTAAGAAAACACGATTGTATAAGGAAATAATATTTTTTGTAAATAAATTTAACTCGATCTTGAGAATCTTTTTATTTTCATCAGCACATAGATATGACGGATCTAAATAAAAACATCATTCCCACAGTAAGGATAACCAGTGGTATATCGAGAATTTCCCGTAATCGCCAAGCTTTGCTGGCGTATTATGTATTTCAGATTATATCTAGACCTGGTGCTAAAAGGGCCAAAGTACATTTTTTTAAGAAATGAGATTTTAAAGCCATATTATTGGAAATTATGAAATTTGTTTGTGCTAAAAGGGCGTACTTTTATTAAGTCTTTCAAAATATACTACGTAAAAAAAGGCTATTGTAATGTGTAATGTGTATGTGTAAATATGTGCTTCTGTACAGTACTGTAATGTTTAATAAAAACGTACTTTGGCCCTTTTAGCACCAGGTCACAGATATAATTAAGGTTCTAGAATCGCAGCATCGTAACGGTAAACGAAGTGTAACCCCACACTAGATCAGAGTAACGACCTGGTAAGAGATGCAGAAAGTAGATGGATACGGGTGGAGGATGGAGGCCTATGTTCAGCAGTCAGGGCAGGGCTGCTGATATATCATAACGATAAGTATATTCACCAGTTCGCCACCAGTCAAATCACTAAGACGTAATGAGATGAATATCACAGTTTTTATACATACCAGGAGTTAGATAATTAGGATCGATTGGCTTAGTCGAATTGCTGCACTGCTCCAACTCTTGGTAATTTGTGAGATGCATCCAAAGCGCAGATTTGCCCATCTTGTGTTGAAGTCCATGTGACCAAAGTCTCTCAAGCAGATCACAAAGGGAAGCGATCATAGTGTTTTCTTCGACGCCCGTCACAGACACTTCGCATCCGAGGCCCAAATCCGATTCCTCAGTTCCCATTTTTTCAACGAGCATACGTTTTGTTTTGCTTTTGCACTCCTGTATGTTACACAAAATATATACATAATAAACAAAAGTAAGTGAATGTAGTAAAATATTCTGCCAAATAAAGAAAAAAAAGGTGGCAAGTGAGCAGCGGTTCTAGCACATGAGTAAAGAAACCGACCAAAGGGGAAGCTACATACAAACGGCTCGCTGCGTACACGTACAATACACCCACACATAGCGCAGTGATGTGTGCGTGAGCTTTTACTGACGACGCTCTGTCAGGGTACAAACCGGTTCGCGCCGGCTCAGTCAGAGTATGCATGAAAGGGTTGTTAGTCGTACGCATTTAAATAAATATCCCAACAATATTTTTTATTTTTTTAAAATTTTATATGTCAATTAATTTATCAAGTTTTTTGCGATTAGTAAAAAATCAGATTTATTTTAATTAAAATAATTAGTTACTATACATTCATATAGGTAAAGTAACAAGTTTTCTGTAAAGGCAAAAATGCCTAATAGTTGTACAGTATGCATAAATAATTCCAGAGAAAATAAGGACATTTACTTTTTTTGTATTCGAGAGATCAAGTGAAGTAAGTAACTTTTTACGTATTATAGGTAAGTGAGAATGTGTTAACATTGACAGGTAAGTGAGAATGATGTGTAAGGTATGTCGCCGAGTGATGAAGTCGGTCTCAACTACTATATATATATATATATATATATATATATATATATATATATATATATATATATATATATATATATATATATATATATATATTTTATTTATTTATTTACACTTTATTGCACCATAAAAATATTACAAAGGGCGGACTTAATGCCATTAGGCATTCTCTCCCAGTCAACCCGAGATAATATATATAATATAAATTATAATTAATCCACATGTTATTTTATACTACATGTCGCGTCATGGGTGGCTGAGATGCGAAGTATCGGGTTTTCTTCACGCTCCGACATGGTTTTATGTAAATGTGGGCACACGAACAAAAGATGATTTAAATCAAAAATAACTTTATTTAGACTAGTGGTTGTACACGAGAAACAAACACGTGCGTCGGTAGCGAGCGTCCGCTCCGGCTGTCCGAACCCAACTGCCGCAACACTCCGTCCCTTCTCTAGCCCTCGCTGCATCCCCTCTACCGACGATCGTGTCCAAGCGGTAGGGCGCGCTTGCGTTTCCGGTAACGATATTATTGATTCGCAAAGCTAATTGTTAGATGGCGCTGCTTGTAGCACTATGGCGCCATCAATCCACGACACGGCCATCCCTGACTAGCACCCGTCCTCGGGTGCAGTGCCTGTGGACAAAATATGCTCAGAGAATAACTTAGCTCGGCTATCCTGCCAACGGAAACGAGGTTGATTCCAGATGGTACTTTATTTCTCCTAAATCTAAGTACAGTAATCAACTGCCATGATTGACAAAGCCCTATTATTAGGGCTTCTTACACAGTGCTTCCTGCACTACATGATTTATTGTGAAAGGCCCGATCAACAAGTTCCAACACGGCAATTCTGACAATTTCGTTACTCTTTACCATAATTCATAAGCAATGAATACTCAACTCGTGAAACTTTCATTGAAATCTGTGCACCAGCACAGACCAGAATCGCACCAACGATTCTTTACATATCTGCCGCCACATACGCCACAACACATGAGGGGCTCTGTGCACCAACACAGGCCAGAATCGCACCAACGATTCTTTACATATCTGCCGCCACATATGCCAGAATCGCACCAACGATTCCCTACATATCTGCCGCCAAATATGCTACAACACATGAGGGGCTCTGTGTACCAACACAGACAGAAATCGCACCAACGATTTCCTACAGACCCATCGCCACATGTTACTCATGAGGTGCGGTCTAAAGTTTCGAGTATGAGTATACATGCCATTCTTAATTAGATTTGGTTTCACTATCGCTGTCCTCAACTGTGACGTCTAATTCTCGAGGAACTTGGTGATCGGGGACCTTCCTCACACGATCATGGGGGTATTTGTAGGTTCGCTTAGAGTCAAGCGCCTTTAGTAGGTATCTATCCCCATCTAACACATCGATAATCTTAAAAGGACCTTTAAACTTGGGATCTAATTTCGTTTGATTCCTCTCCTCATTTTCAATTAAAACGTAATCATTGATAGCTAATTTACAAACCCGAGCCTTATTTCGATCAAATCGATTTTTTATCATAATTGGCATTTTTTTTGATATTCTGTGTCGCGTGCTCTCTGATCTCATCCAAGTTAAATTCTGTCACATCATCATCATCGGCGGTTACTAAACTAAGCGGTCGTGCTACCCTTCCTATCATCAACTCTAGAGGGCTATATTTAGTCACCCTATTAACAGTAGAGTTCATAGCCAGCTGAACCTCTCCTAATGCGTCCTGCCAAGAACGGTCACGACTAGTCTCTACCGCTGTTAAGATACTCTTAAGCGTACTCATTACCCTCTCGACCTGACCGTTTGCACGGCTGCCTCCAGCAGCTATCAAGTGCAACTCGATGTTATTAGAAGTACAGAAACTGGAAAAATCTTTGCTTGCGAAACAACGACCCTGATCTGCTATTATGCGTTTCGGTGCACCAAACAGAGCTATACAGAAATTAATAGCACGAATACTACTATTAGTGTCGATGTTTAGCGAATGACGAAGTAGCACAAATTTGGTAAATGCATCTAATATGACAAACACGTACTCCTTGATGTCATTCTTCCCAGATAATTTACCAGAAGCGTCAATATGGATTGTGTGCCATGGGATATTGAACTTGGGAATCGGGTGCAGTTCTGCTTGAACTTTACCCGAGTGGGGCTTCGCTACTTTACATGTGATGCAGTTGTCCACAAATTTCCTCACATATTTCGACATGCCTTCGAACCAGTAGTGCTCGTAAATCTTTTCGAGAGTTTTCTCCCATCCTAAGTGCATGACAGACTCATGGACGTTATTAATAACAGACCACCTAAGCGATCTAGGTACAATAGGCAGCCATCGAGTGCGACCGTTACGCTGAATTTGGCGATATAGAATGTTTTTACGAACTTCGTAGGTTTTGCGAGTTTCCTGAGGAAAAACTTCGTTACGAAGATCAGAAACGATCTTACTAATCTCTTCGTCCTTTTCCTGTTCAGCTTGCAACCAGTTACTAGAAAGCTCAGCTAAATCGATACGCTTTTGTTCCACACGAGTGAAAGCCACTTTGGGCTTGGGGAGGGGATTTCTAGACAGGAAGTCTACATGGCTCATCCTACTGCCTTCACGATGGACGATATCAAACTCAAATGACTGCATGTTGGCCCACCAACGATGAACTCGTGGAGACAAGTCAGCTTTGCTTTTAGAAGCTTTAACAGAACTGCAGTCTGTCACAACGGTAAACTTACGACCTAGCAAATAATGTCGAAAATGCTTTATGGCATTGAACACAGCTAACGTTTCTAACTCAAATGAATGAAACTTTGATTCGGCTGGGGAGGTACGACGACTATAATAAGCAACCACATGTTGTATCCCATTAATCTTTTGAATAAAAATAGCACCATATCCTTCAGCACTAGCATCGGTGTGTAACTCTATTGGATGTGCAGGATCAAATATCGTTAGAATAGGCTTACTGGTTAAATAAGAAATAATTTTCTGACGAACAGCCTCATGGCTAGGTTCCCACTCAATGGACCTGTCCTTGCCACTCGTTAGACGAAATAGAGGAGCCATCGTTTTTGAGAACTGTGGCACAAATTGTCTGAAATAAGTGGCCAGCCCTATGAACTGTCTTAGCTGAGTGATGGTTTTAGGCGGGGGAAGTCTGGACAAAGCTGCAATTTTATTTGGGTTGGGACTGATTTGGCCGTTCTCAACAACAAAGCCTAAATATTCTACCCGTCGCTTAAGAAAGGAACACTTAGCAAGATTTAGGGAGAAACCAGCTTTTGTTAATTTATCTAGCACAGTGCGAAGACGAAATAAATTCTCCTCCACAGACGATCCTATCACTAAAATGTCGTCGACGTATGTCACAGCATAGCTGTTAGCAAGACCGCCTAATGCCTTCATCACTGCACGTTGATAAACTGAGCTGGCATTTTTCAAACCGAACGGCATGGTCAAATATTCCCACTGACCATCAGGTGTGACAAATGCAGTGCGCTCTATCGATTCAGGATGCACTGGAATCTGGTGATAGCCTGACAACATATCGAGACACGTGAACCATGTAACACCACCTAACCTAGATATAAGGTCCTCTATCAACGGCAATGGAAACCTATCCGATACAGTGTTGTCGTTCAGTTCCCTGTAGTCGACACACATGCGATCTGAACCATCTTTCTTCTTGACAAGCAACACTGGACTAGAAAAGGGTGAACAACTTGGCCTAATAATACCTGCTTCCTCTAGTTCACGAACTTTAGCAGTAACAACTTCACGTTCGTTTGCACTAAGCCTATAAGGGCGACGTTTAACCGTTCGACTAGGATCTATAAGCCTGATTTGCAACTGTCCTGTCGTTACACGGGATTTAGGTACCCCATTAGAAAACGAAGATGAATATTCTGACAAAAGATCCATTAATTGGGAACGAAATTCTGGCGGAACGTCTGTGTCAACTTTATTTGAATCAATTTGATAATTAGTATCCGTCTTGGGCTTATTTGAAGCATCACATAATCTCACAACCCTATCACGACACAAAACAACGCTATGAGACGTCATACTAACGTTGAACCCCTGATCTAAAATCTCGCGGCCGATTAAGATATCATTTTTAAGACAACTATCCGGTACAACATGAAATAATATCTCCAACCGTAAATCGTTAATTATAACTTCAGATAAAATTTGTAGGGTACTTTGTATGCTAACGTGACCGATTCCGGTTAAATTTACAATATTATTTACTCGCTTGCCACTAAACTTTGACGCAACACAATCTTTGATCAGAGAGCATTCGGCACCAGAATCGTAGTAAAATGGGTATGACTCACCAGCATTCATCAGCACACCGCTGGGATTGCTGACATAACAAACGTCAACACGTCGCTCACTGGTTGCCGCTGCGGCAGGCGCTACCCCAGAACTGCTTGATCCACCCGCCGCGCTGGTGCCCGCACTATTGCTTCGCAGACATTTTGCTGCAAAATGTCCGGCGTTGCCGCATCGAAAGCAGATGATGTCCAAACGCTGTTTTGGTCCTGAAGAACTCGACGCCGAGATGGTGGTATTGGCTGTTTTGCTTTTCACCTCATTTCTTGATCGACAGTCAGATGCTCGATGACCTAGTTTACCACAGTTGTGACACTTCAGCGTTGTCGACTGAAACTTGGATCGCTTGAACTCTGGAACGGCGTCGGTTGAGTTAACCGTTGAAGCTTTCCTTTTCAAAAACGAGAGCGCTTGAAGTTCACACTGCAGCTTGTTCCTGTTGTTGACTTCGGTAGTAAACGCCAGCCTCTGAATACGCCCATCAAATTGTGCCATGTGAGCAAGCACCGTAGATATGGCAATCTGCTCAGTGCTCATGTTTTGCCAGCGTGATGTGAGCGTTGAAAGCAATCGGGCAGCGTACGCGGCATAACATTCACCTTCCTTGGGCTTGCCATTCATCATTTTGACAATAGTAGCGGCTGGTGTGTCCACACAATCGTACCGGGATAAAAACAGGCCTTTGAAGTCACACCATGTCATCCCCGCAAACGACACTTGCGCCAGCCAACGTGAAGCACTACCTTTCAGAGCCTTGCTTAGGGTAATTATTAGAGCACTTCCCCGAAGCGGTACTTCCGATAGGCACAGATCCGCTGTAGTACACCAGGCACGTGCGTCTACATCCGGCTTATCAGGGTCAAATTCAGGCAGAGAAATATACTTGGCTGCCGGGCCCTTGATGGCTTCTATCAAGGACATCATATTCTGGTTTTGAGCAGCCAGCAGCTCCCGAAACATGTTCTCGTCGCACCGTGACGACATCGCTCCAGTCTCCGTGTTTTCTTCAACTCGGGTGCATCCCACTTCTGATGTCGCGTCATGGGTGGCTGAGATGCGAAGTATCGGGTTTTCTTCACGCTCCGACATGGTTTTATGTAAATGTGGGCACACGAACAAAAGATGATTTAAATCAAAAATAACTTTATTTAGACTAGTGGTTGTACACGAGAAACAAACACGTGCGTCGGTAGCGAGCGTCCGCTCCGGCTGTCCGAACCCAACTGCCGCAACACTCCGTCCCTTCTCTAGCCCTCGCTGCATCCCCTCTACCGACGATCGTGTCCAAGCGGTAGGGCGCGCTTGCGTTTCCGGTAACGATATTATTGTTTCGCAAAGCTAATTGTTAGATGGCGCTGCTTGTAGCACTATGGCGCCATCAATCCACGACATACATATTATATTTATTCTTTCCTTAAATTTTTCACATGCATCATGTGACAACCCTATCAGAATAGGTAAACATTTTCGACGTTGTTAGGAAGCTTCCCCTCTGGTCCTTACTCTTTACTCTGTGGTTCTATTAATGATAAGTGACCCATAGGCAGTGCCTTGCTACCATTCATATCTGATATTTTGTTACCACTTTTATCCATGCACGCTGGCTTCTCTTTTTTAGCCGACTTCATAAAACGAGGTAATGGTGCGTCCATTAACTACGTGAGATAATTTACGCAATTTTTCTACCCCCCCTCCCTATTGTGAGATGTCATGAGATATGGCTCGACGCTCTCCCCCAAATCACACATGTAAATACGTTAATTTGTGTGTGATTGCGTTGGTTTTATTTAAAAAAAAAACTTAATTATTTTTATACTATATTTAAACCCAATTTTCTCAAAATGTTACACTGTTTCTTGCGGAAAAAATTACGTGATATTTGCCGAGATCCTCCCTCTCTTCCTTCCTCTAATATCTCACGTAATTAATGGACGCCCCCTAACAAAACGACTGTGTTTTACTTATTTTTTTGTATCAAGTTTCGCGATAGCTTGTACAATTGTGAACAGATTTTGATGATTCTTTTATTTACTAAATAGATCATACTTCGGGGGTGGTATGATACTTACTATAAATTAGGATGAAAAACTCTACCCCAAAGGTAACAAAATGGGATATGGATGAGGTTTTTAATGGAAATTTATTTAGACGTAATCCTAAGAAAACTACCGAAGAAAGCATTATGGTGAAATAATGAAAAAAAAATTTTTTGAAGCCCGTAGACTTTTTTTTAAGGCGAGCAACAATTTGTAATTTTCTTTCGGTAGTTTCCTTAGGATCACTCCAAAACCAAAGTTGATAAAAAAATTTCATGGTCATTTCATGGTGGTGGAAAACTAGACACTTGGAGCTACAACTTTTTTTTCAATACGATCATTTTCCTCGGAGTTACAGCTTGTTGAAAATCACCCAAATATTTAGATTTTTTTTATATCCCTTAATTTTTGTGACTAATGTATTATAAGGAGAAAAGTTTTATTTGTTTGTACTAAATAAGCTTGGACCGATTCTAGCACTTTTTTTAATCGACTTCCGAAAGTAGGATGTACTCAATTCGACTATATGTGTTTATTAATGTGTACCTCAGAACTCTTTTCTGGGTAAGCCAGTTTTGATGATTCTTGAAAGCTGGTGCTTCTCACATGGTCCCATATAAATTTGATCAAGATTTGACTAGTAGTTTTGGAGTTACGCTTAATAATGCGTATTTAACTGACTCGGAACACATTGATGTTTTCATTTAATTTATATTGAAGAAGATTGTGCAAAATTTTTAATTTTACCACTTGTTCACCAATAGAAAGCGAAATTATCAGGACAAAACAAAGACTATTATTTTCAAAGACATTAGAGATCCTTAAGAAAATTGCATTAATGTAATTATTACAAGTTACCAAATTTGGCCTATAAAATTCATTATTTGGCGTGCGCTGAGAAAACTATTGATGTAATACTCATTATTACCTCCAAAAAAGTTCGCGAGGGAATAAATCTAACTATCATAGTTAAGTCACAATAGTAGCTTTTGTGTTCTAAAATTTAATCAGATCGCCGGTAGAAACAAAAATTGGTTACATTTGTATCGTAGTTTCTTAGTAATTCCTTTTCAAATCAAGTAGTTTTATTATCAAGGATATTTATGAAGCAGTAAAACATTTTTAATTCTTTCGAATCGGTCAATTAATTTCGAAGTTATCACGAGTATAAAAATGTATACACAAACCGTTCGACGCCACCACGATGCCGAGTTGCGTGAGGGGTTACGTCTATCAGTAACTAATTCCAAGCAAACGAAGTCACGGGCACATCTGGTATAAGATAAGAGCGCAACCTAAGTATTCTTATTCATAATCGCACCTTTAGTTAGATGCTGGAAATGAGTCCGTATTAGCGATCGCAGTGTCAGACGTCTTGCACCTTTAACGATGCTCTCCATAGAATACTATAAGTACCCGGTTGACCGAGCTTTGATCGGTATTTTTCGCTCGGTTTTTTTATAATTCGTGTGTTTTGGAAATTATATTTAGATACAAATTACATACTGATTAAATACGAATAATATTTTTTGATCTTAGCGACATAATAGAAAAAAATAAACTGGTTATTTGAATAAAAATCATGAGTGCAATTAGTTTAATTTAAATTTTCGTGTTTTTAAAAAATATTAAAAAAAGGGCTCGAAAAAATAGATTTTCTCAAAAAAGAAAGGAACTTGGAAATAAAATTAAAATATAGTCGGTCGGTCGGTCTGGGCTCGAACCATGGTATTACGATTTTGTGACCGCCCAATATACCAATTAAGCTATTTGTAATCATTCATAAACCGTCAAAATTTACCTTCTTATTCTAACGATATTGTAGCTGTTTTTCATTGCCTAAAAACACGGACAAAAAGACATTTTCTTAAAATAAATCCTAGCTAGATCGATTTATTGCCCCCGAAAGTCCCTGCACACAAAATTTTATGAAAATCGTTGGAGCCGTTTCCGAGATTCCGATTATATATATATATATATATATATATATATATATATATATATATATATACAAGAATTGCTCGTTTAAAGGTATAGGATACACAGTAGAATGGCTATCAACTTTATTTTGTATCGAGGTTCGGCGTCGCCGGGAGCACACATACAAGCAATTACGTCGTATTATCAGTTAATCACTACTACAAACCCGATCCGCTGTGTTGACAGACTGTTTTAATACATAAAAGTAAAGTAAAGTTACAGCCTATATACGTCCCACTGCTGGGCACAGGCCTCCCCTCATTTCTGAGAGGGTTTGACATTTATACGTGTGAATTGACGTCTTGTGACATTTTAGTGGCTACACGGGCTACGCCCACACCCCGTTGTATTATGTATGTATTATAGTATTCTATGATGCTCTCCATAAGCGGTCTGCAGATTTAACTTCCGACACAAACAAGATGGTGGTAAAAACATCTATCTGCATCGCAGCTATAGAATTTTTCTTGCATTTCCCATACTCGTCTCTGCTACTCTACACCACGAAACGAAATTGGGTAATGAACACTCTTACTCAGCCTCCACACGGCACACACTTTTACTAGCGGTCATATTTTTAGATCATTATTTAAAATACATAAATACCTTGAGAAGTTTCTCGACGAAAGTTCTATTATTTTGAGCAATGGCTGCAGGCGTGACTTCAGTCGATAAACGCCTACCGATGTCACCAAGTAACATTTCAGGCGGGCAGTCTTTCACTTGCCACTTAGCGTTCTTAATGCGTTTTAAGCTGTTGGTTCTGAAACATACAATTAAATGATGTCGCCTACATTTTCACTTTTTTATCCTACTAATTTTTTCATTTAATTCTACCAAAACTCTAACGAAGCACAAAAAGCAAAATCGATTTGAATGACATGTAGTCATTGTCAGTAAGTACCTGATTTTCATAATATGTGCTATGTTGTATAACTAATTGAAGTTACGTAACAGTATTTTTGTGCTCAATTTTATTTAAAAAAAAAATGAATTTATTTTGTACAGATATTTAAAACGTTGAACTGTTTGCTACTATTAGTTATAATAAAAATGTATTTTTTCAATTTATAAAAAAGTACTACAAGCTTTACTCGACTATTAAATCATTGAAGGTTAATTCTATACCTTTAGTGAGAAATTATTTTATATTTGTATTTATATAATTGATTTCTCGGGAATCACTCTAACGATTTGGATAAAATTTTGTATTTACATCATGTTTTACTTCATATGTTTTTTTAGATAGGTTTCATTCCTGAGAGAATTATACAAATGTTATAACGCCGAGCAAAGCTCGATCGCCAGGTACTATGTATATATATAAAATGTAACTAGCTCTTCGGAAATGGCCCTATCGAATTATCTAGATAAATTCATACTTTCCAAGGTTATCTAAACAGGTTTCATCCCTGATAAAATTATATTATTTTTCTAACACCGAGCATAGCTCCGTCCACCCAGGTAATGTGACACATTTAAAAACCAAAATAATAACTTAAATTGTTTATTTGTAAAATATAAAGTTATTCAATAAATTGAAATACATTCAATATCTTTTATATAATCACTTTTTAAATAAATATAGTTTTTTGTTAAATATACATTTACATTTAAATCTAAAAATATTATGCTTCCAAAATAGTTTTCAATTTTGAAAAATGTGGTAAAACAAAAAAATACCATGCTAATCAATTTTACAACATCATTTACAGTAATTATAAAATAATTAAATGCATGCAATGATAGTGAAACCTGCACTTATTTAATTATTATAAAATTAAAATTATTTTTATCTCTAATCGAATGTAAAATGTATTAAGAATAATATCTTTTGAACAAAAAAAAGTATTATAAGTGTATTAATATTTGATGCGGACAACAAGGTAACATTTATGATTTTCGCAGTACAAGTTTCGTAACATAAAAATAGCTACAACATATGAGTTTAACCAAGCAGTAACAGTGAAACGAAGTTATGCCAACAAAAATGACTTAATAGTTACATGGAGGGTCTTCATCTAATACACAAAGCAATAATAGTAAAATAATTATATATTTCTAGTTGAGTAATTGGTCAAATATAAATCTTTTAAAGTAAACTGTTAAATAATTTCGTGTATTAAATTAAAAACCACATGTACAACACATGCATACAAACACAGGTACACATGCTGCCACTCGTTTACAAACAAGTTTAACAAGTAAATACTAATAATCATGCATTAAAATCACAACATGGAAGCATAGCATGGTTTTTAAACCGTTGTTTTATTAATTTACCTTATGACAAAGAAGATGAGATTCATTTAATATAGCAAATCACAAATAACTTTTAGTAAATCCAAATGTGAATGCCTTAAGCGCTCAAGTATTTTAAATACACGCAAGTTTTTACTAATAACCTTATCTTCGTAGTTCGATTCGATTTTTTTTTCGTTTAAATACTCCCGCACGCGCCCCTTTTTAACCTCGGCGCGTGCCTAGTTTGCCTTAAGAGTAATCCGCCACTGTCCGGAGATAAGGTCTCATCATAACTAACAAAACGAGCCCAAACTCAGCACAGCTATTACTATTACTACACTTCGAGGAGTTCCAGTTGCATCGACCGAAGTATACCTTCAGGTCACTCCGTCTAATCCAGGTATAAGGTATCATAATAACTAACATAAAGAGCACAATCTCGGCATACCCAGTTGTACTCGTCGAGGATTTCCAGTAGCAGATACCGAAGTACACCTTCAGGTCACTCCATAAAGTCCGGATGTATAAGTATATTTATATATAAATTCTAGGTGCTTTTAGCGAAACTATATATTAAAATAAAAATCTGTGATTATAAAAATGTTAATAATATCTTACCTCGGTCAAGAAGACTATATATCAAATTTGGTTTTTGGAATATTTTGTATTTCTACAGCGATCGATATTTTTCATCACGAGCCGCTGTAAACAAATGATTCAATGATCCACTCAGAACGGCGGCCGAGCCCAGCTCAGCAGCAGAAAATTAAATATAACTAAACAAAGGAAAATTAAACTGCCATTACCCCTCCCTGCGGACTTTATAAATCTACACCATACGTCACTAAAACCACGTTTTAATGTAAAAATAACAACTAATCGATTTTTTATAAAAAATAATAAGCTCAACAATCATTTATCTTTTTGGCAATGTGCTTTTCATATTATCTTTTATATGTTTAATATGATTGTTAGATACGATTTCATGCGACAAAACATCGGATTCTTTTAGGCGCTAGAAGAACATACTTACGCGCTTTGCGCTTAAGGCATGCAATAATGACTTTATTTATAGTTACTTTTCAAGTATCAAAATCAATCTTCTCATTGAATTCTATTTTTAAATAGTACGAAATGACACGTAGTAAGTTTTTTGATTCTTTCGAACAAGACAAGATAAAAGAGATTCTGATATAACACAAAACATATAATACCTCCATATGTACTAAAAATTAACATAATATAAACCTTAAACTAAAATCACTTATATGCATTTTTTTTGTAAAACAATAACTTAATATGAAAAGAAAAATTAAATATATCCGGCTGTTTTAGTAAACAACTAAAGGACTATGGCGAATTCTCAAAAAATAATTTACTTGACATTTTTTTTCTTGCGTCTACAAATACAAAATATATAAAAATGTAGAGTTTGAAACCCTGAACATTTTTCTCTTCGGTTATACTACTGCAGAAAGTCAGGAATTAAAGATATTCCAGTTTAAACAAAAGTCACAACAGATTAGGCTGTATGGTATAAAACGCCTTAATTAGCAAATCGTTACAATAATAACTAGTCAATATAAATTTCATATATATTTATATATGGTAATTACTTGCATAGAGGGAACCCTCAAAGAACGCATTAGGGTATATAGAAGAATTTTCTGAACAAAATACATGTCAAACTCGGTTGTATGATATAAAACATTTGCCTATCTTAACTGACGAATCGTTACAACAACTAGTCAATTAAGTTTTGAATAGTGTATGATGATTTTTCCAGAATTCGATAGGGTATAAGCTTGATTAGATAAACATAGTAAATTATTTTATTGATATCTGTAACAGTGACATAAGTAGACGCTAAATAATTCCATCAACTATTATTTCGCCATTGTCCTTTAAAAAGATCATTAGCTCCATATTTTAAAAATATAGTTATAGAGTATTTCTTAACAACATAAAATATTAATTAATTCAAATTGTTCTAATTGGCAACTGAAAAATACTTTTCATTGTGATTTTTTTTACCGTCTGGAAAAAAGTATGGTGTAACTGGTGAATGGAATAGAAGCCTATGGCACTGATATTTTAATTTTTTTTTCTTTTACCTATTATGAAACGATCGTGTTATCTTAAATTCGATAGTTTTTAAAGGATTTATTTATTTAGTTCAAAATTTTTGTTTTTATTTTTTTTAGTACCGAAAGTTTATTTCTAATTTGTATTAGTATTTATTGATAGATCAATTTGATAATGTGTTAATGTAAAAGCAAAAAAAAAATGTTAAATATCAGTGCCATAGGCTTCTACTCCATTCACCTATTACACCCTATTTTTATCCAGATGGTAAAAAATCATCCAGTATAGAATGTCTCTTCTACAACGGGAAGTCTAAAGTAATCGATATACTTAATTTAAATTGTTGTAGCTTTTAAACTTAACTATCTATAAATGTCTATAATACTTTCAGAGCGAAGCATCACTGTTCATTATATAACTGTTAGCACCATTTTTACTTTCTACGGGTATAAAAGCAAAACATAGTATACGCCAGCGTATTTGATACTTAGCGTGCAACAATTTCAACTAACTATAAATTAAATCTCATCAGCCAGGAACAAAAGTAAACACACAATACAAGCGCTTATTACATCACAAATCACTTTGAGTAGGAATAACCGTACAGTGTCGCCAGTTTTTTAACACTTTATTAAAGAGACTGTTTATTTTTGAGGAACAAAGAAAATTTTTAATAAAAAATGTTTTTGGCTGAAGTTAAATATACTAAAATTAATATCGACTCTGTAAGTTCAACTTTAACTATCACACCAACACTTAGAATTCTTTAAAAGCGGATTTAGCTACGTACAAAACCATAAAACAGTATTTACTAATGTCTCTTTAATGCAGCAAGAAACGATAAGGCACTGATAAATAATATTGCACGAGTAACAAACACTTTTGAGTACATATTTCCGGACAATTTTCGTAAGGCAAGTTTGCGCGGATTATTTAACTGTTTATTCGATTGTGTACTCAGAAGTTGTATGATGCTTCCACCTGCGCTGATTACTAAATGGAAAACTAACCTCTAAGGTAGCAAGATTAAGATTACCAACCCCAAATACCCTACCTACCATCGAACAGACCTAACAGGCATAGAATAGAACATTTAATGCGAAGGTGAAAATCAGAACGCTAATCATCTGTACCGTTTACTATGTGCGTACAATAAGAATGTAATTACGATTTAAGAACTTCCTTCTCTGTTATTTATACACTGTCAACAAAAATAATATAGCAGCATAGTGAAAATAGTAGTTGCACCGTGTTAACTATGACGCATCGGGATATTAAAGTCGTAGTGGCTAAATTTCAAACTTACTATCTTACGGAACAAGCAACATAATGCGACATAATCAAGTTAATAGCAATTGAAATTAAATATATAACAACGTAATGCGACAAAATAAATTACCAACTGAAAATAAAATATGAATATATAACAGATGAATTTCTTAAGAGAATAACCGGGCTGTGTTAAGTCCATACAAAAGTATGTATTTCTCTGTTTCCTCCCTGCATAATTACACATGAGCAAATATTTTCTTACAATACATTCTGCATCTAAAGCACTGCCTATTTTTTTTTTCATAAAATAACTTACAGATTTGAAACCTAGGAAGCAATCTTCTAAAGTTTCTAATACTGCACAGTTATTAGACATCCGGCAAGCAAAAGACAATGGCGAACTCTCCCAAACAATTTTTGTTGACAATTTTTACTTGCGGCTACAAATGAAAAATAAGTAAAAATATAGTGATTATAATATTGAACAATTTTTTCTTCAGCCATACTACTGCAGGAAGTCACGAATTAAAGAATATTCTAGTTTGTTCAAAATTCACATCAGACTAGGTTTTATGGTATAAGACTTTTGCTTGCCTTAATTGGCAAATCGTTACAACAACAACTAGTCAATATATTTTCAATTATGATTATATAGAATAATAACTAGCAATGAGGAAATTCTAAAATAACGCATAATATATTGAGAAGAGTTATGTGAATAAAACACCCATCAGACTAGGCTGTATGGTATGGTGTAAGACCTTTGCCTGCCTTAATTGTCGGGTAGTAACAACTACAACAACTGAACGCATTAGGGTATATAGAAGAATTTTCTGAACAAAATACATGTCAAACTCGGTTGTATGATATAAAACATTTGCCTATCTTAACTGACGAATCGTTACAACTACAACTAGTCAATTAAGTTTTGAATTGTATATGATGATTTTTCCAGAATTCGATAGGGTATACAGCTTGATTAGATAACATACAGTAAATTACTTTATTGATATTTGTAATGGTGGCATAAGTAATAGACGCTTAATAATTCCATCAATAATTTGCCACATCAACTAGCCAATTTAGCTTGATAAGATAAAAAATAGTAAATTATTTTATTGATATCTCTAAAGGTGACATAAGTAGACGCTTAACAATTCCATCAACAAAATGTTCGCCATTGTCCTTTACCGTACACAAAAAATCAAACAAATACATATAGATATAGTCACAAACCACAATACTTCTTATGTTTTAAAACAAAAAAATCGGTGAAGTTACGGAGGAGTAAACAGGGGAATACGTAATGAATATTCTGACAATTTTTCATAGCGGTTATCTTTCGGTTGTCAATTTAACACGTATGGACATACTGCGCCAACAACAGATCGTTAACCTATTCTTCAAATTTCTTGCAGTCCCGATATCCTCTTAACTTGCTTTTTTGCGCACCCCACACTACATTAGACGTAAGTAGGCAATGCAAAGCGATATATCAGTTAGATAGGCCCGTTCTTACGTGCGCGTACAGTATATGACTAAGTCTATGAGTAAGGTTTGCAGAGGTCAAGATAGGTCGGAGTGTGTGTTCGCGTCGCACCTGCGGTCACTGGCGGGCGGTGGGGCCAGCGCGGCGGCGTCGAGGCGCGCGGGGAACGCGCGGTAGTATGCGGCGCGATGCGGCAGCCGCTCGCCCGGCGCGCCCACCTCCAGCTCGGCACCCGCCCCCGCCCCCGCACCTACCCCCGCGCACCCGCCGGCCCACACGCTGTACCCACGCGTCGCTAGCCCCCCCTCACCTAAGCGACGCCTGAAACAACACCCGCTTTTACTATGGGTCCTTCGCACCCATAGCTAGTCTTATAATATCATTTTGTTTCAATCTTTTGAAGTAAAATCTTCTTAAGGCACGTTGGGCACTTTTGCGACGGGGAGAAAGTACTGAACTCGCGTGACCATCACGCGCATGACACGCGCAACGCACTATTATTTATAGTCCGAAAATACGAGTATACTTCAATTTAATATATATTGAAGTATACTAAAAGACCACACAAGTAGTAGGTATCAATTGTTATATTTTTTTGATAAGTGAAAAGAATCTCGAGAAAAAGAACACTGGGATATTTATCGCATGGAAACAATGAAATACCTTAACTTAGTCTAATAGAAAATACTATATAACTAAATAGCCTCCAAATGGTGAAGTTAATTAATAACTTTATTATTGTTTTTACAAAGAATATTTTGTTTATGTCATATCTAAAAGTCGTAAAGCCAATACGCCTAGGTTTAGCCAATATCTAGTTATTGGCGATTGCAGTTGCTATAACCTAAAAGTAATCGATTTATTCATAATACGGGTCATTCCAGAAGAAATAATATGTAATAGGTATATTTTGAATTAATGATTTCTTATATTTACGCGAACACTACACATTGATTAAAACTACTTTTACGGATTTTATCACGTTTAATTTTATTTATTTTTAATTCATGACCGTCATCTCAGTCCCCCGTGACCATGGGTAGCTGGAAAGCACCCCAAACAATAAAATCCGTAAAAGTAGTTTTAATCAATATTTTGATTTACTTAGAAATGGACTGTTTTTCCCTGACATATTATCATTTTTTTTAAATTTTTCACATAACATTCAAATATACAATGTTCATTACTAGATATAATAAAATATCAAATTGTTGTATCAATAAATATTTACTACTAATTTGATGTACATTTTTTACCTACGTAGTTTGATGATAACAACAAATTCATTGAAAGTGCACCCATCGCATGTTTTGAATTTCATTCTTTTAATTGCTTATTTATTTATTCAAAAACATAGCTACTATAAAAAATATCAATTTCATAGACTTCTACTTCGTTCATCTACTACACTCTCATGGTATAAAAGTCAGCCGGTGTAGCGTTCTGCCATAAATCGAAGTCACAAATAACCCGGGTCCATCAAGTTTGAATTTGAACGGACGAGCATAATCGATCATAACGGTTCAATATTTGACAAATATTATAATAAAACGTTACACATCAGTTCTTTGCCTTTAACTTACTATCCCCGTCACCACTAATCCCAACAATACTACACCAGGAAAGACAAACCACAGTCGCCAATATGACACGTGTTTCGCCTCTAAACGGGGCATCCTCGGGTGAAGTACACTTTTTTATAGAATAAGGCTGGCAAACGAGCACACAGTCCACCTGATGGTAACTGGATGCTGTGGCCCATAGACATCTACATTTATCTTCAATTAAGAATCAAAATGCAGATGCGTTGTCACTGCTGAGGAATGAGATGGAATGCCTCGTTTCCAGTAAAGAGGGTTTCCGGTTCTTTACACTCACCATACGAAACGCAGTAGTTTTAAGATGATAATTTTACGCTAATATTCTGTGAGAGTGTGGACCTACCCCGGCCGAGCGGACCAATAGGGTAATACACCTATTTTCAAAAAGTGTTTTAAATGAATTCTATAGTGACAATGAACCACTATAATTTTTATATTTTTTTTAAACGAATAGTGCCATAAAAATTACTTTTAATCTATCGTTTTTAATTTTCGGGTGAAAACGCTAGCCGTCATGCTGCTCAACTCGTGATGTCACTGTCCCCGGATTCTACCGATTTTGCAAAGGAATAAGATACTTTATAATGTTAAATAATGAGTTATCATCTATAATTCTATATCGTTGTTGTGTTGTGTCTGAATGCAAAAATACGAGCATAAGAACGACGGGAAAGGTATGAATTCAAGTGCCAATAACTTAAGTATAAGAAATACTTGGTTAAAACTAGCAAGAAGATACATTATCTACAAAAACTGGACTTTTATTCTGTGAAGATCATTTTGATGTAAGTATGACTTATATTTATCGTTATACAAAACAAAACATCACGAAAAGTATATGTTAGTTATATACATACTTAAATTATGTTTACTTATATATTATAACTAATGATAACTAATGATTGTAATTATAGATAAACTAAACTATGTTTTATGAAAATACACTCTGACCAGGTATTACGTTTTTGTAGAAACAAAAGTTGGTAATAGGTACTTACATTGATGTTTTAACATTCCTCAACTCAGTAGAACAAAAATAGGGATTGCATGCAAAAAATTTTGACACCAGCAATTTATTTATCGTTGGTAGATTAATTAGTACTTGCTGATTTTACGAATTCGTCTTCCATGATGCCTTTTCAATAAAATTCAAAATAAAACTCAATAATAGTAATGATAATTTGCAAAATTTCGAAATAACACAGCACATTAGCTAGTTCTCTTAATCAGTGACACAGAAAACTAATAACCCTAAGGCTAGATTAGTGACGTCACGACAGTGTCTAATATGGCGGGCAGCGTTTTGCAGATTTGAGGCACACCCAAAAAACATTTTTAAAATTGAAATATAAAATTTATAACGCAATTTTATAAATATAAATCAATATTTCTCGTTTACTTTTACAAAGTCTATCATAAATATATATATTTTTATCCTTTATTACATGATGTAAAATACCCTATTCGTGCTGCAACTACATTGCTGCAGCATGGCTCTACCATGTAAAAACACTCTGCGGTGGCTGACCGCTGAGTGATGATTTATTTCTTCCTAGTGTAGCGGTGTTGGCATTAGTGGTGACTGCGGTAGTATAGTGCACGCAATTGACGGAGGGCGGCAGGTGCTCTTCAGACTAGGTAAGACAAACCATTTAATTTTTATTTTACTTCGCGGATCTTAGCTTATTAATTTTTAAAATCTTTTTCAATGTAGAAATTTTATTGCACCTTTTAAGTCCTTAAAGTATATGCAATATGCAAATACGATTAAAAGTAAGGTTTTCATTTTTGAATTAATTAAAATTATTATATTCATCACTTAAGAGCTCCTGTCACATCCAGTACACTTGTGTTTATAAGGTTTTGAGAAACGCGAGATGTGTCGCAATCTTTCGAACGCATTAGTATTTTGATTCTTAATTGAGGATAGATTTTTTTCTCTTTATTAGGTTCACCAACAATTGATAACACTAACACATCAAATTAATACAATTACTTAAAATTATTAACACAAGTGCAACAATTACTTAAAGGTAAACTCCGCATGCATATATAACTTTATAAAAAAAACTGAAAAAACAATAAGTTGTTCCTCAATTAAAATTAAATACATATTTATTAGTAAGATTAGTGCTATATAAACTAAAAAAAAACGTTAAAAAAAACTAAGAAATCTATTTTAATTTACGCTATTAACTTATACATTAACGGAGACACTTAGAGAATGTTTTGGGTGAGTCAAAGTGAATGTCGATTAGATCGCTATATCTATTAATAACTTTGCAGAACCTGGCATAAGGAGAATTCTTTCCCAAGACAGTTCTTCTTAATGGTGGACTAAGTGGTGCAATAGAGCTGCGAGGTAATCTCGAAGGTACACGAAACTTAAAAAGTTCCATTAAACTGGGGCAATTAAATGTAGAATTAAATATTTTATGTACAAAAACTGCATCATTATACTTTCTGCGACTTTCTAAGATTTCCGCAGCGTGTCAAAGAAAATAGTCGCTACGTTTGTCTCAAAAAGTGGCATGTTGCTACAATTCCTTTACAGGAACGCAGAACGGTTACCGCTGAGTGGCATATCACGGTTTATTAAGCCGAACTCCGAAAAAACAACCCGAAACGTCGCATCCTCTTACATCACGATAATGCGAGCTCCCATACGGCTCGGAAGACAAATGATTTTTTGAAGCAGGAAAACGTTGAGCTGATGAGCTATCCTCCGTACAGTCCTAACCTGAGCCCAAACGATTTCTTTACATTCCCTAGAATGAAAGCTTTACTACGCGGTGAACGGTTTGAAGACCCAAGCAGCAGCTGTGGAAACGTACAAATCAGCCATTTTGTCAACATCAACTTCAGACTGGAATTACAGTTTTAAGGATTGGTTTGCACGAATGGAAAAGTGCATTAAATTGAACGGAGAATACTTCGAAAAACAACAAAATACAATTTAGCAACTATAAAATACAATAACCACATGCACGGTATACATGTGGTTTTTCTTATTACCGATCATTTCAGTGTGCCCCTCGTACTAATTATAAACTAAGACTAATGGTGTTTTTCAGCATCGGTTTTAGGAAACATAATTGTTTGTTTCAGAAACACAGATTTATTTGTGTTGTTATTGAAACAATGTGTTTATAAACAATTGTGATAAACGAACACACGGTCCACGTGATGATATGGCCCATAGACATCTAAATCTATCCTCAATTAAGAATCAAAATACTAATGCGTTCGAAAGATTGCGACACATCTCGCGTTTCTCAAAACCTTATAAACACAAGTGTACTGGATGTGACAGGAGCTCTTAAGTGATGAATATAATAATTTTAATTATTACTTTATATATATATATATATATATATATATATATATATATATATATATATATATATATATATATATATATATATATACTTTAAGGACTTAAAAGGTGCAATAAAATTTCTACATTGAAAAAGATTTTAAAAATTAATAAGCTAAGATCCGCGAAGTAAAATAAAAATTAAATGGTTTGTCTTACCTAGTCTGAAGAGCACCTGCCGCCCTCCGTCAATTGCGTGCACTATACTATCGCAGTCACCACTAATGCCAACACCGCTACACTAGGAAGAAATAAATCAGTAACGTAATTAACGCACACCCTCAGACACCCCAATTAATATATTATGTCATAATCATAATACATACACTGAATTTTTGGTTAAACATTTTATGCACTGATTATTTATCAAATTAGTTATACTAATTCCGGAAGAATGTTGTCACGGTACAAATCTACGAACGCAAAGACTTTAACGTGCTTGAAATAAAGTTCATTTTTCTTTATTTTTATTGAATGACAGAATTAGTAATAATAAGAATAAAACTGCACTCTTCAAAGTCTTATTGCCTTAAGTTACGGTCCATTTCAGTTTGTTTTGACTGTACAGATTTAGTGTGACTGTAATTTACGTAGTTTTAATTATTTTTGGGATAAAAAATTACCTGTATTAAAAATGATAGGAATCGATTCAGTAAACGATTCTGAACAAACTACTTCCTTAAAGTGCGTTAATTATGTTACTTATTATATAACACTGTAGCCACTACAACCATAGTTGTTATCCGAATTAAAAAAAAACGCTATTTTCTTTTATAAAATTCAAAAAGCTTCTGTCCGACACCGTCGGTAAATTCATGGATACCCTTTGCGCCCGAGTGACGTAATCACTGTAAAGATCACCGCCCGCCCTAGCTAGCTACCTACACAACATTCCAATAAAAACACAATAGGTACACATAACCTGTGATGTAACTTTTCCTTTATACTTTCATCCTGGCTTAGGACAGGCAAAAATTCCTACACTTTGTTTTTTTGAAAAATTGTGATTTTACTAAAAAAAGTAATTATTTTCCATTGAATCTACGTTTTATAAGTGAAACCAAACCACTGGTTTCAAGGATAACGGTGTTTACACTAACACCCTGTATATATATATAATTTTCAATACTTTCGTGAAATATATATAAGAATTTTAGTCTTTGCTTTGTAGCATGGTGCGAATCACAGCTCACGCCTATGAAGGTACCTATTTTTTTTAGATAAACTGTCATACAGATATAGTTGTACTTCATGGATGGGTACCGTCCACTTACGATAGTGATGTGCCACGCTAAACTATGCCATGCTATAACGAACAATCGTAATCAATCAATAATCGGATTTCAAATAAATAAAATATACAAACATCTCGTGAATATGTATATATATAATAGGGATTGGAACTAATCGTTGAACAAATTCTGATTTCCGAAAGAAAACGCACGTAGACGAATACGCAGTGTTTCCGATGCATGGACGATAAATTATTAATTGGTCAGCTCAGGCAAAAAAATAATATAAAGCAAATGCGCACTGTGTTAAAAATATTTATAATAAAAGAAAACAATTTTTAAAATGTTTGCCTGTCCGTCTGTTTGTTCCGGCTTATAGCTGTCATTGGCAGATAGCTGATGTTATAAGAAGCAACACAGTCTACTTTTATGTTAGAAAAAGAATTAGGATTACGCGCAATTAAAAAAATAAAATCCTTCATGGGTTTTAATTTTTTGCGCGGAATCCTCCGTATCATATATACCAATCGTAATAAATACCACGCGGGCGAAGTCGCGGGAACAGCTGTTATGTAACTATTATGTCACAATTTGTATTAAACTTTAACTTAATTTTACATGCATTGTAGTTTATATATGTTTTGGTTTTATTTTTTATATCGATAGCTAATCGATAATTTTTGATTTGCTTTGGGTATCGTCAATCGCCTTTTTTAATCCGATTTAACATTGTTATCGCTAGACACACACATCAAACTGTAAGCTATCAGCCGCAACAAGCTACAACGCAATAATAAACTTCGTCAGACTGTGGCCCCGCGACTTATTTCGCGAGGAAATCTCACATCAATGTTTAAGCCCGAGACAATCAATATACCACGTGTAGTAATAAGATGGTATGTGGTTTCGAAACAGTTGCCGTGCTCCCTGCTGACGTTGGGACACTATATATATAAGATAATATTCTAAAAATACTAGACTTTTAGATTTAATCTCGGCGAAAATAACAAATCAGACAGGAAAATAAGACGGACAACATACAAAACAAACAATGTCTTTTATTTTTTATGACCTTAACAACGTTTATTGAAATCAAAATTGAAAATTTCATTTTTTTTATAGTAATTTGTTTGGTTCGCAAATTATTAGTCATTGCTCGACTTGTATTTAAAAGCTTATTTCTTATGATACTCGATTTCTAAAGAACATTCTCTAATATTAATAGAATATTTGCGTGCATTTAAATGTGGATTAAATTAGCTTATGTACGTGAAGTGTTATGAAAATTGTTATTTTCTAGCGGCTGTATTATTCAAAATGATTAAATTTGTTAATATTAACCCACCCAGGCCTTCCACGCATTTGCAGGTGCACAGGCAAATTTTTTTTTTACCAACCTTACGACTTTTATCCGATGCTCGAACACTTGTAAGTTGATGTCGTATTCACCCCAGTTGGCCATTATTTTGTTGTCTATGAGCGTTGCGAACATTTGCGTCTCAAGAAACCGTGATAGAAACGGTCGATGCCGTTGGGGCTGGTCGGAAAGGAAAGACGCTTTGTCGAAATTCACCATTGACTCGCGCGACGATAGCCATGAATCTCGGTCCTGGAAAATGAAATAAAACAATAGTACAAAAATATCTTATTTAAATTCTCTCTCAATTTAGATCAAAAGGTGAAAATTTTCGCTTTATTAAAATTAGATTCTAACTAAACAGACGATCAAAGGGTGAGGGAGGCTTAAGGTAAGATTGTTTTGTACCATAATAAAAAAAATGTTACTTGTTTTAGTGATCAAAAAATACCATTTAGTTTTGAATAAAGTTTTACTTGCGTCGTGTTTTTTCCGTTTACAATTTTTAATGAAAGAGGCTAAATAGAAAAAATTAATATAACTTTCCAATTGTGAGACATTTTCTAAAATTTATTTTGGTAAGCGTATTTTTCTCCTTTCTAAAACACAAATTTTAATTAAAATGCACTAATGGGGCACGTGTGATGTGTCCTAAATAAGTAAGAAAAATCAAAGAACGTACAAACCTGATCTGGCATGATCACAAAGTTTTCGTACATAAGGAACATGTGTACAAATCTGTTAAGGAATGTTTCTCTAATGGCAATGTTGAAGCGAATGTCTTCGTTGTACTGCTCTTCGTCGTTGAGTGTTTTCTTTTTTGTCGCTGGCATCACCGTATCCGAGTCTACGTCATCTATGTTCACACCTGAAAATAATGACAAAATAAAAGAACTAACTCATTTATTATTTAAAAGTTAGTGAAAAACTGCAGTTGCCAACTCACCTAGTAAGCTATGGGAAATATCCCCCTACGAGGCACTCTATGGAAGAGGCCTATGTTCAGAAATGGACTTTATATAAATAAACATCCTATGAAAGCCTGCTGCTGACTATAGGCATCCCCATAGATTGTCACTTAGGGAAGATTTTGTCATAGTTGCCGCAAGAGTATTGTATATGTCTTGGTTTTCAAACTTGACAGGCGAGCTGATTATCATTTTCCATTAATTTTCTTAATATGACCCGGTGTAATGTTGTCTTAAATCTTGAACGATTTAACCACTGGACCAGACATAAAACACAAATGTATGAAAACTCGTTCAACCAAGTGGAAAATAACGCGCACGAAGATTTTATTACGTTAATATAAACACAGATACGAAATTCGTAAAAGTTTACTCTATTTCTAGTGCTTGATCGTAGTCGATAAAATATATCGATGAACGAACGAGAAAGAAAAGTAAATATGCTGTAAAACAAAGGAAATAAAGGGATAATGAAGGTGAGGTAAGCTTCCGGTATTTAAATTTTAATTAAAATAAAAGAAGCAGGACATTTTTATGAACTTTTTATTCAATTATAGTTATGATAAACGTCAAATGTTTTATTAAGTTTTTACAGACTTTTATTACGTATCATCTTTCTTAAAATGTGTTTCTTAGAATTTGTTGTATTCGCTTGTTTTCTTATATAAGCAATTCTAATGTTTAAATACTTTTCAGCAATGGCTTTCGTTAATTCTTCGACGTGATTCACGTCGTCGTTTTCAAATTATTGAAATGAATGTCTTCGTACAACGGAAGTTGCAGCAATGTTTCTGTTACTTTCGGCAGAAGAAAGTCTGTTGTGTAATCTTTCTTTAGTCTTTTATTCTGAACACCATTCCTAAATTCGAGTTCGCAGTGCTAACAAATAGCTATGGTATCACTTGAGGGAAGTATCAGTTTTCCCTTGTCTTTATGGGCAATGAGACTGCCGTCATTGGTGTCATTTTATGTTTCTTTGCATTAGTATTAAAACAGGCAGTATCGAAATGTACACTGCATATGGCGCTGTGTTTCGTCGGAATCCAGGCTTCATCTTTACAAACTGCTTCTACCCACTTTCTCTTTCGAGAAGGGTCACTAGGAGTTCGTGTAATTTATGTGTTTAAATATTTTTAGGTACAGATAGTGATTATAATTTTTTGCATTTATAATACTTTTATTTAATTATAAAAATTATTATTATAAATTTAATGACATCAGATTATTATATAAGTATTTTTAACATACTGTTATATAAGTATTTTTAAGTGTTATCGTATTGTACAAATAACATTATCATTCATTCGGTCATATCGTCAAATATCGATATATTTTTCAACATGGTCAAGCAACAGTCGATATCAAATTGACTCACTCCACAGTTTTAGTCACTCGTTCTAAATGGTATGATCCAGCCATTTTGTGATGGTTGTCAGATGTCAACAATACATAGAAATATCGACTATATTTAACATATTTGGATAATACAAAATTTTATTTTACATTTGATTAATTTTTGTGATAAATAACCATAAATGTAATAAAATAATGTATTTACAAGTAAAAAGAAATAGTGCTGGTTCCGCCGCTATAGTTTTTACACCATTTAACTGAACATTTACAGAATACCAGCGTGAAATAGTAGCTTAATGCTGCTGTATTTCGTATGGTGAGTGTAGAGAACCGGAGACCCTTTTTACTGGAAATGAGGCATTCCATCTCAGTCCTCATGGGTGACAACGCATCTGCATTTTGATTTGCAATGGAAGATAGATGTAGATGTCTATGGGCCGCAGCAACCACTTACCATCAGGTGGACTGTGTGCTCGTTTGTCACCCTATTCTATAAAAAAAAAAAAAAAAAAAAAAACATTTAGTCATTTTTGGTAGATGTTTTGTTGACAAGTAAGTGCTTGAGATGACGCAAAAATAAACGACCAAGGCTAGAATTTCCTGGTTACGGACAAGATTGGTTTAGGTACGTCCGCTTATATGTCGGGTCCAGTGGTTAATTCGTTCAAGTCTTAGATACATATTGTACATATTGTAGTCTAAAAACCATTACAATGCAAAATATGAAAGTTATGGTGACAAAATCAAAGTGCCACTACAAGTGTAGGCTATCATTAATATTTGTACCTAAATACTGCCCAAATAAATATGACAAAACAAAAAAATTGTTCATTTTCCGTCCATTTTAATATATATTAAATTATTGCAAGGAACTCACTGCCTTGTATGTTTTGCAATTTCAACAATCTGCTCACAATTTTCAAGGTAACTTTCAATCCAGTTTTGGACTGTTTTTCTAATTCAGGTCCTTTCGATTTTTGTAAAGGAAAAGTGCGTGACACCTAGTCAAAAGCTTTGTTCACATTATGACAGACAGGAGAACGTTCTCACAAAATATAATAAAATAACAGACTGATAATGTTTGTTGTATGGTGAATGATGAGCACCGAAAACCCCTAACTAATAGTCACTTCAACTTATCCCCTGGGGTTGACAACGCATCGGTATTTTGTTTATTTATCCAGAATAGGTAACTATGGGCCACAGCTGTCACTATCAGTGGCCTGGATGCACGTTCGTCACTCACACTATTAAAATAATCCATATCTAAATTAAATCAATAAAATGTTCCTTTGCCGATATCTATTAGAATAATTAGCTAAGATCTGCGTGTGAAAAATAAAAGTTGTGTGCCTTACCTATTTTGAACAGCACCTCCCTTCCCTCCTTAATTGCGTGCACTATCACCGTCACCACTAATCCTAACTCCACTATATTAGGACACACCGCCATCGATAATAAGTCACGTGTTTCGCCCCTAAACGAGGCATCATCAGGAGAATTAGCAGTTAGCCATCTCAGTCAACGGTCGCAGAATCTTTATTCGATGCAAACAGAAGGGTGTTATAATACGTTTAACGTGTGTATCTGTGTCTCTGTGTTCGTATCGTAGCTCCCAAATGGATGAACCGATTTAGATTTAGTTTTTTAAAGGTGACTTTATTGAATGTTCTTAGCTATGATTCAAGAAAATCTTTTCAGACGTTTGAAGATAATTATAATATATAAATTTTTTTCCTTTAATATACATATATTATATATATATATATATATATATATATATATACAGAATGGGTCCCACATATATGCAATAAATGAAACCACAAGTAATACTAGTCCGTAGAAGTGTAGAAAAATTAAATATTAAATTAAAACCCGTAAAATAAAAAAGTGAAATTTTCAAACAAAATAAATATTAAAATAAATTCAGTAAAAGTGAACACTTTGTTTAGACAACATACCTTGACCCCTTGGAAGAGTGACAACGTTGCACGCGGGTGGCACGCCGACAAAAGACACCGCTGTCGATATGTCGCAATACCAATAGTTTGCACTTGGTGGCAACGTCGCTTTTTAATGTTCAAGGATTCATTCAAGTTCATTGAATCATTGACTTAGTGACCCAATTCTATAGAGTGTTCAAATTTGCTTAAAATTAAAACTCTACTTTTTGACCTAATTACTGGACCGATTACGTTCATTTTTTGTATATCGTCAGCAAAGGCGATAACAAGTATATGGTTTCATTTATTGCATATATGTGGGACCCATTCTGTATATATATATATATATATATATATATATATATATATGTATATATATATATATATATATATATATATATACAGGGTGTTAGTGTAAACACCGTTGTCCTTGAAACCAGTGGTTCAACGAATTTAAAAAAATAAACGCTATTTTCTTTCATAAAATTTAAAAAGTTTCTGTCCGACACCGTCCGTAAATTCATGGATACCCTATGCGCCCGAGTTACGTAATCACTGTAAAGATCACCGCCCGCGCTAGCTACATACATAACATTCAACATAAAAACACAATAGGTACACATAACCCGTAATATAACTTTTTCTTCATACTTTCATCCCGGCGTAGGATAGGCAAAAATTGAGGAATTAAGGAAAAATTTAGATTTTACTAAAAAAAAAGTTGTTATTTTTCATTGAATTTACGTTCTATAAGTGAAACCAAACCACTGGTTTCAAGGACAACGGTGTTTACACTTACACCCTGTATATATATATATATATATATATATATATATATATATATATATATATATATGTGTGTGTATGTATTTATGTGTATATATATAGAGGTTTGTATATTCGTATTTATTGTATATTTTAATAAAGTACACACTTGACTACCTTTATTTCCTTCAACTATCCTTCAATAGGCCCGCTGAAAGAAATTTATTTATGGAATAAGCAGTGCCTTTGTACATAATTTTGTTTTTACCATTTTCCTATCTAAGTATGTGTGTACATAAACTGTTAAATAAATAAAAAATAAAATAAATAAATAATCATCTGTTTGTTTCAGGGGCTTTTAAAATTTAGTATTATATGATCTTAAAACTAGTTTAGATGCAGCATTTTTATTTTCGACATGCGGATCTTAGCTTATATTTATAGCTTAATTTTAACATGCTTAATCAATATCTTAATCGAGCAAAATACGTGTTGTTACCGGTTCGTTTGACAATGTCGACAATTCGCTGCAAGGCGTCGAGCCTGCGCGGGCCCCGGCGGGTCGGTGACGCGGGTGCTCCCGGCGACCCAGGTGGAGACGCGTTCAAAGGCCGGTTTTCGTCCCACTCTAACACATCGTGAAAGGAATGCTTGCGTCGCAGGCCACCTGTGTCGGATAATTAGGAACTTAACAATAATCAATTGAAATACTTATTAAGAGTTGTCATATTTTTATAGTAAAATAACCATCTTATTTGGAAATAAAATTTGTAATGGCGTCATATTTTTATAGTAAAATAACCATCTTATTTGTATATTTTAAATAGGTACTATAAATTAGTTTTGCTTAAAAATAGATCAAAGTACCAGACCGAATGATGTAGTTACAAGCTAACAGTTAGAGAAGGCTCTGACGATCAACTGATTGCGGAAAATCTATCCACTGATGATGGGGAGTATCAACACTAATGACTAGAACCTACGCTCATCGAATCGCCTGCTCAATATAGCGAGAAATGGCAATACCATGGGCATTGCTCCGAGGAACTGCTCGGATCAGGGTGATCCGTCTTTTTATAAAGCTGAGAAATTTGCACACAATCATAATTTAGTCTTTGTGTCGATTGGGGAACTAAAAATAAAGCGAGAAAAGTATATCACTGTACATTCCTTCACGTTGTTATAGATTACCGTTTTAAAAATTAGACACAAAAATAATATAATTACGCCAGAACTAACTAAAAATGTTAATTCTTTTTTTTTGTACACTGTCACAAGAAGCCATAAATAAAAGAAAAATGAGAGAATGACATTTGTTTGTCAACTTCCAACATGTTGAGTTCATGCATAGTTTTAGATTTTATTATTAGGTATTTTCTGCTTAGATGCTGTAGTTATCGGTTGAAAATACTTAATTTTTCTCGTTTGTATGTATTTCCAGTCGTAAGGTGTTGACTGTGTATGAGATATTGAATATTTAATTCATTATTTCAAAATGTTATGCACGTTGAGTGATCAGAATCAAAAGCGTGATAAGTGTAGTGCAGACAAGAAGTGCAAAATCATATCTTATCACTTTTCGCGTATCACGTTTTTCCTAAAATAAGAAAAGAAAATGTGTGGAAATATTATGTGCAAAAACAATAAAAAAACATCAAAAATAATGTAAAGATTGTAAAACCATGTGCATTTCAGAAAATAAAATAACATACTAGTCGTTCACTTCAAGAATGCCGTTACCTCCCGCCGCGCCCCCTCATTCCGCGCCTCAAGCGTCGCCCTTTTAGTACCGATAGCAACGTCGAAGTGTACTTACGTCCGTTTTTTATGCTCCCATACGTTCTCTAGTTTGTTACTGTTTTTGCTGTTGTTTTTGTTACTGTTGATTTTTTGTTTTCGTTTCTGTTTATATTCGTTAATTTGTTCTGTTACAATGAGTAAAAGAGGAAAGGTCTTGCACAGTGGCGAACGCAATTTATTATATAAGATAATGACATTCTTTGAACAAGAAAAGGTTGAAAAGCAGTTGATAACGCCTTATGATGTTCACGATGTCGTAGCTATGAAAAGTATTGCCAGATTAAAAAATGAAAACTCACGTGATACTTGTGGCAGCACACTGCTCACACAGCCCGATGCACCGTCGGAAATAGAAATTAAGTTGTTGGAAAATGAAAAGAAGTACCAGGCGCTATTAAAATCATTCGATAACGTTATCAAGAGAACTGCGGCCGCCACTGGTATATCTGATGGTACTTTAAGAAATATAAAGACTGAAGCAAAAAAAATTAAAACGAGCTCACCTGAGCCCAGTACTTCAAGTACACAAGAAATAAAATTGACGTCACCGAGAAAAAAGAAAATAGCCACAAAGAGGTTGGAAATAGATGATTTCATGGTGTGTTCGATTCGAAACATAATTGACCGTTTCTCCACAGTTAAAAAGGAAGTTCCTACGCTGCGCAAGATATTAGCAGAAGCAAAGAAAGACTTCAATTTTCCTGGGCAAAAAGTCACTCTCAGGAAAATTATAAAAACGAATCTTGGATATAAGTTTACAAAATGTAAAAATATAAGGCAATATCTTATTCAGAAACCGGAGATAGCAGCATGGAGAGCACGTTACTTGCGGAGATTACGTGAAAATGATGAACAGGTAGTCTATAAAAAACCAGTCATATATTTGGATGAAACGTGGATACACAGCCACTATACCGTTTCAAAATGCTGGCAAAATGCAACTGATGCAAGTGTAAAAAAGAATTTCAATCCCGGACAACGTTGGATTGTGGTCCATGCTGGCAGCGAGAATGGTTTTGTCAAAGGTGCCGAACTGCTTTATAAATGCAAAAGCACTGCAGGGGACTACCATAATGAAATGGACGCAAATAATTTCAAAAAGTATATACAGGAAAAACTTCTACCCAACTTACCTCCCAATAGTATTCTTGTACTTGACAATGCACCGTATCACAGCCGCCAGATTGATAAACCACCGACTTCAGTGGCACGCAAAGAAGTTATGCAAAAATGGGTGCAGGAAAATGGTTTATCCTTTGACCCAAAGATGACGAAGCGAGAATTATACTATGTAGTATGTCGTTCGAAGCCTACCAAAAAATATGAAATTGACGAAATTGTCCAAAGTCATGGACACGAAGTCTTACGCCTACCACCGTACCAATGTGATTTGAATCCCATCGAGTACGTGTGGAATCTAGTGAAGCAAAAAGTAGCCGATAAAAATGTAAGCCAGTCTGAAAAAGAAATACAAAAACTCACTCTGGAAGCTATTAATAGTATCTCTGTAGAGGACTGAAAAAAAGAGGTAAACCACGTTGACCGTTTACGGCAACAATATTGGTAAAGCGATAGGTTGCAAGAACTCAACGAAAGAGAATTGATTATTTCGGTGGGCGGAGAGACTGATGACAGTGACACAGAATGGAGTGATGACAGTGACACAGAAACAAGCGATTTCGAAAATCTATAATTTGATAAATTTAAAATGTAAAATAAAACTATAAAAAAATATTTTATTTTATCGAACACGTTATTATTTCATCATCATCATCATTCAAAAAATATTTTATTTCATCGAATACGTTATTATTTAACATGATGACTTTTTCGTCTACGGTACCGTCAGCTGTGACGTCGTAACGGTCTACGACGGCAAACTCGAAATGAACGCGTAGTAACTATACAAAAATAATTTATATTTTATTTTACCCCATATTATAATTTAAAATATAATTTCGACTAATTTCTGTGCAAACATCTCAAATGTACGGTAATCCACCAAATATGTCTATTTGTTGGTACGCTTGAATCAAAATTACTTCAATTTACTTAGTTAAAAAGTTACATAAAACTAAGGTTTGAAATTCCCAAAAAAAATTAAAAGAAAGTAATACACTCATAAACACGTGTTTCATTTTTTCAGTTTGAAAATAGCATTCTTCTCTCGGTAGAGAGTAATAGTGTTCTGTTGTTCGAATTAATTGCAGCCGCCGTTTCTCCGTCGCACGCTGCAACAAAATTCTTAATTCCATCCTCACCATCCCCAGTCCAGAAGTATCCAATAGACCACCACCGCGCGATTTTACAGAATTTTTCATCCTCGCACGACTACTTACAGAGCCTACTTCTGCCTCAAAGGCCAACATACGATTCCTATGGTGTCGAATATGTGCGTGAACAGCGGTTATCACTTACCATCAGGTGAACCACAGGCTCATTTGATCCCTCTACTCTCTGATATCTGAAAAAAAAATCCATCTGATTAATTTCAGAACAATTTCTTACCCGATGGCAATGTACAACTACTACTCATGCCGTCATTCATATGTTTATATGTAGTTCCATTAATTGGCACTCCAAGTCTTGTATGTTCTGTTTCTGGTCTTTGGATCTGTTATAAGAAAATAATAAATAGTATGAATAAATGTGTACAATAATATAATAAAAAATATAATGTTAACTCATATATTTTAAATTATTTCGATAGTCTTAAGACAAATTACATTTTAGTTTCAATACATATATGTAACAAACGCTATAGTTTTTAGAGTTCGTTAGCAATTCCGTGTATGGCCATATATTTAGGAAATAAATTTATAGTAAACGAACTGACAAATAAACGAAGGAAAAAGCAATTAATAAAAACGAAGTAAAACCAGGTCTTCAACCCCGAGACCTAGAGATTAGCAATCTCGTTTACAACAAATATGCCAACGTGGGATTTAGTCAAACAATTAAAGTAGCGATATAAGGATAGCATTCTTCTTAAAGAGTGTAATAAGAATAAAGCTAGAAAAATGTACGGTTTTACCCCCGCAACACAGAATAAATAATAGTACTACGTACAGAAGTTACACATCTGCGTCGTTGTAACAATTAGATAAGTCGCGCACGCAAGCTAAATTAAAATTTATCGCTGCGCGCGGGTATCCGTATGACTGGATATTTTCCCCTTCCTACGTTACGGACAATATTGCATGGTTATAAAGCTTTCAACAATGAATACAGTAAGTATAGTACATTTTTATTATTTATTTAATTTACAACTGTTGTCACACTAATATAATGTCTTATATTTTTTACTGTTTCTAAAATATGTTGTTGTTATTAAATTTAAATGTTGGAGATACTCTAAATCTGACGCACTGGAAATGAAAACATGGACACAGAGTGAAGAATTAATATTCGTTAATAATTTCAGTAGATTATTTGCTGTTTTTTTCATTGCGTGTTTAAAATTGTCCATAAATATAAATTTTATTGAAAGTAATTTATATGTACATATTTTCTATAATGTACATATAAATTACTTTCAATAAAATTTATACAACTATTTTATCTTAAAACATTTTTGTATAATATGCTTACTACATATTATACAAAAATGCTAAACGCGGCCTTTACAATTTCCAAAGTTATAGTGTAAGAGGATTTCCGAGGAAAAATAATGTTCAGAGCGGCAAGGATATCATATACATCCATTACAACCTATGAAAGTCCCACCGCTGCACATGGGCCTGCCCCATATATTGTATTCGAGGGATTTTACTACAGTTACCAGGCTTGGCAGGCGGATTGGTTAGAATATATAACGCATACTTGTTGTCTTTGTTGAAGTACCTTTATATTACAATATATTTTGAAATATTTTGCATTGCGTGGTATACGTGGTAGAGCCATGCTGCAGTTATATTAGTAGTATAGTTGTAGCACGAATGGGTCGGCTCGACCGGGGAAGGACCACGCCCTCAAAGAATACCATCGTGAAATAGTAGCTGCTGTGTTTCGTATGGTGTGTAGAGAACCGGTGACCCTTATTACTGGAAATGAGGCATTCCATCTTGGTCCTTACGGGTGACAACGCATCTGCATTTTGATTTGTAATCGAGGATACATGTAGATGTCTATGGGCCGCAGCAACCACTTACCAAAAGGTGGACTGTGTGCTCGTTAGTCACCCTATCCTATAAAAAAAATCATTTTCTGCAAATTTAGTAATGATCTTTTAAATAATTAAAAATTTGAATTTTCGATTTTACAATGACGAAATTTGAGCACCTATGGTATGAGAAAACGTATGGTGACCAGGGTGGCCACCCTGGTCACTATATTATCTGGCCGAAGCGCTCCCCACTAGTACCTGCGGGGTTATCCATTACTTACCGGACATCCTGTATGTATAGAATGTATACATTAATAATTTTTTCATTTAATATTTTACAACACCTGCTTAAATATAATTGGGTAAAGTTATTAAAAAATAAATTATCGTTTTTACAAACATTTACCTGATGCTTATCTAAAACATGATTAAGCTCCTCTATAAATGGCGTTCTATGAGGAAGAATTGGCAATTCTTCTGGCAGCTGTATATCTGGTTTGTCGATGTCAACTAAACAGAGCGCCGCTTCGGAGCCAAGGGCGAAGTTTCTTGGTCCGCTAGGTCCAATACTAATTGCTGCACTATCGGCGTGAAGACCTGAATATAATATCAATATTATTATTACACATTTTTAATATTACAGACATTTGCGTTCGTGTAGTAAAATAAGCATTGAGCTACTGATTGAACTACTACGTATAGAGAAGACAACGCCTTGCATGATTGTGCGTCACGCTTTGCGGTACACTGTACCGAAACTGTCTAGTGAGTGTCCAACGCCCGCACAGACGAGTCGTGTTTGCTTCGCATAAATAACAACTTCAAAATGCCTGGTTGTGTTCTTAAAGACTGCATGCAGTAAACACTCCAGAACATCAAAAAAAAAAAGTGATGGTTTAACATTTCATCGGTAAGCAGACATTAAAACGTTTAAAACTCTTTGATTTAAAGATTTTCTCGTTGTTACAATGCAAAATGTAAAATCTATGGGAGCCACTTGTTGTACACTACGTTGAACAATACGCGTAGCGCCATGAAATTCCTGGCGCTTATGGCGTGAGAAAACTAATCCCTAATGCAAACTAGCACTGCATGTTTTAATAGTTTCGTTAGATGACGTAACTATTACTTTTAGCGATGCAGCGAACTTTAGTTCAAACTATTACCAAAATAAAGCGAACTATTGGTTCGGAGTGTCTGTTATATACGCTAGTAATATAGTTCGATGAAAATAAGTTATAAAATCTGCTATAATAAAATAAGAAAATTATCAATCTAGTCGAATTCAATTAAGTAAGCATTACTAAGGATAACTCAAAAACGGCCACAAATTTATCTGATATATGATTGATTATATGATCATATTATATGCAACCACATGAAAAGAAACGACTTTCAAATAAAAAAGAATCATCAAGATTGGTTCACCTAGAAAAAAGTTCTGAGGTATAACACACATAAAACAATACAGTCGAATTCGTTAAAAATAATACCTGTAGTCACCGGCATTAATTTAAGGAAATACAAAAAGGAATTCCAATTAATTACAATCAACGCTCAAATATCGTGATCGTCATTATCATTACAGCCATTCACTAATCCACTGGACTATTTTATTTGCATCTCGACGACAGGCCCAAGAAATACCCTGACACATGGTCTGGAACCACCTGCATCCATCGATCCTGCTTGCCTTTCCAGGTCATCACGTCATCTAGTGGAGAGCGGCCTACACTTATATATAATAATCAATAAATAAATAGTACTGTTAAGAGAAATTACCCATTACAAACGGTACAGGAGCATCCAAGAAATGATACAATGGCGCCGGTAAAATCGGTACGTACACATGAGCCCAGGAGAAAGGGAGCAAAAGCGATACTATACACTCGGATACTAGCATCAGTTTGTTATAATCTGTGGATCATAAGTTATAGCATAACATAATCGATTTTTTTTAAATTATTGTGCATTTAATACGAAGGCTAATCCAATAGTAATGATAATTGGATATTGGTAATACCACATGAAATATATTGAATAAAACTAATTTTACGGATAATGATTTCTTATATTTACGCGAACACTACACATTGATTCAAACTACTTTTACGGATTTTATCGCGTTTATTTATGTTATTTTTAATACCCGACGTTTCGAGTGCTTTCCCGCACCAATGGTCACGGGGGACTGAGGTGACTGACGTCCCAATGTGGAAGTTAACCCGGAGTACCTTCAGCTTTTTAATTATTGTCTTTGGTCCGATCTACGCAGAATGAACTAACTGTGTTTTGAAGTTTTGCAGTGGTATGGGTTTAGTTTTAATTTTTTTTACCATAGACATCTACATCTATCCTCGATTACGAATCAAAATGCCTCGTTTCCAGTAAAAAGAGTCTCCGGTTCTCTGCACTCACCATACGAAACACAGCAGCATTGAGCTACTATTTTACAGTGGTATTCTGTGAGAGCGTGGACCTTCTCCGGTCGAGCCGACCCATTCGTGCTACAACTATACTACTAATATAACTGCAGCACGGCTCTACCACGTAAAAAATGTATTAATTATAGGGTTTTTAGAACATCTTAATTCCATAAACTCTAAAATTCAAATTACTATGGAGTTAGAGGCAAATAATTCCTTAGCTTTCCTAGATGTGTTAGTCATCCGAACTCCTAACAACACCATAGGTCATACTGTGTATAGAAAAAAGACCCATACAAACCGATATTTAAATGGTGAATCTCACCATCATCCTTCACAGTTAGCTACTGTGGGCAAATCTTTGTTACAGAGAGCACGAGGGATCTGTGACAGCAAACACCTGGCCGCTGAGTTTCAGCACGTCAAGCAGGTTCTGCACGACAACAAGTTTCGGGTACCGCGCCTACGTAACAGTGAGCGAGTGAAGCCAGCCACAGTCGAGCGTGTGCCTGCTGTACCACCATATGTCAGAGGTGTCACAGACAAGATTGGCCACATCTTGAAGTTAGTTTCTATTAGAACATTCTACAAGCCGCCGAAGAAGATTGGTCAGTTCTTACCATCCGTCAAGTGTCATATTCCTCTACAAGATGCAGGAGTGTATAAGCTTGATTGTGAATGTGGTCTCTCATACAGAGCACAAACAAAAAGATCAATTAGAACCCGCGTAAAACAACATGTAGCTGACGTGAAGTATCAACGTTTCGGAAAGTCTGCAGTTTGTGATCATATCCTAGGCGGCCCCAACCATTACATCAGATTTGATAGACCGCAAATCCTCGCGAAAGAACATCGATTCCTACCAAGGATGATACGAAGCTATTGAAATTAAAAAAAAAAACATCATGACTTCAATAGAGAAGGAGGCTGGGTACTACCACCTGCTTGGGACTCTTTAATTAATAAAATTAAAACTAAACCCAAGCACACCACTGCAAAACTTCAAAACACAGTTAGTTCATTCTGCGTACATCGGACCAAAGACAATAATTAAAAAGCTGAAGGTACTCCGGGTTAACTTCGACATCGGGACGTCAGTCACCTCAGTCCCCCGTGACCATGGGTGCTGGAAAGCACTCGAAACGTCGGGTATTAAATAAACGCGATAAAATCCGTAAAAGTAGTTTGTGTGTGTTTAATTAATCCTATTTTTAATTTTGATATTTCGGGTGCTTTACAACAACCATGGTGGTCACGGGACTGAGGTGTTTGACGTCCCAATGTCATAGTTAGCCCAGACTACCTTCAGCTTTTGTATATTATATATAATTATATTACATATAGAATAGAATAAGTAAAATAATGATATAATTTTAGAACATAACCTCTATCACACACATACACATTATCATTACTTTGAAATCTGTCTTAGTTCAATTTTTAAAATTCAAATAATAAAGTAATATTTTTGTTCCGAAATTTCTATTTTTTTGCGCTTAAATTTTATACATTACTTTTATAAAATATTCAAAAACTGAGCGGTGGTAAGTGAAGGCTGGGCGCTCGCTCTAAATTTTATAGAAAACACCCAAGCTACATAACTGATATTATCACAAGTTTTGGTGCTGATTTACCAAGTGATGAGAGATAAAGTAAGATATTGTTAGCAAACCTGCATTTCGGAGAAATTAAAAATATTGTGAGTACATGTAAGGTTCGCCAACATTCATAATAGAAGCGCAACGAAAACATGAGACGAGGACATTAATTTTTGTAAATATTAACCTTCATATTACATATAGTATACTATTGTAAAGTGTCACACACTACGCAGATACGACAAGATATCTGTATCTGAGCGCATATCTTTCAATATCGTTCTTATGAAATTCAATGAACTAACACACATAGCGCAGATTAGTTATAGATTTTATCGTCAAGTACCAACGTAAGCACCAACATATATCGATAGAGTGACAACATTATCTGCTCATACAAATATATCTGCAGATACAAATATGGCATAGGATTTTACCTGCATATAAATATACGATGGTCGCTGAAAAAATTCGATTAAATTCGCCTAGGTATTTTTTTACTTTATATGATGTTCTATTCAAATTCTTCGCCTTTTAGTAAAAATGCTAATGCAACACGTGCATCAAAATCTAAATCTGAATCCTTTTCTGACGAGCTGTCTAGTAAATCTAGAATACTATAAACTCTATACGCCAACACATTGTAGGTAACACTGTATAAACAACCCGCTTCAAAAAAACACGTCTAGTAAGTTAGAAGGATTTCGAGTGACTGTATAATATCGTATATTATCGTGTCTGCGTAGTGTGTGATACTTTAAGATAATTAAGGTTTTATACGCAGATAAAATATTATCGTATCTACGTAGTCTGTGACTCGCTTAATAGATGTAAAGAAAGTTGTATAGAGAATAATAATTCTTACCACTGGATCTTAATAACACTTGGTGCTCTAAAAGTACACACGTAAACAACTGCACTACACATTCAACACCTATAGTTGAGAACATCACACGTAATGGATAATCAAGAAGTGGTAACTCATCTGGCGGATTTGGCATTCTTATCACCTGAAATAAAAGGCCTTTGTATATTATGAGACGGTATTTTGATAAAGGTATGAATAGTTAAAATTTATAATAATGATTAAATCCATTTTAGGGAACTTAGAGTTCATTGTAAGGGAGAGGATCCATTGGTCGGTTGAACATAAACCATGTTCAACCGATAAGTTGGTGAACAATATTTTGGGTTTCAAAAATCAAAGATAAAATCCCGAATAAAATCCCGAATAGTGTTTACAGTTATCAAAGATAAATATTTGATAAGTAAGTACAAGACCTCTAAGTACACCGTAAGTGCTACTAGTCCACCAAATTAAATAAATTCGATGAACAATGTAATGTAATTAAAAGAAAAAAAATATATGAATACAATTCAAAGAATGGTTCATATAAACAAAGCCTGTTTTTTTTAGCCGTATTAATTTCCATGAGATACTTACAACTGGAATTGGAACAAGATGTGGTTCAGATGGTGGCACATACAGTCGAAGGGCTTGCCCAGGAAGTGGTACAGGTACTTCATATAACAGGTTGTAGACATAAGATTCGGGGCTAAGTCCTGGACCAGGTTGTCTTGGCAATGACCTTAATTGGAAATAACATTAAATGATATTACAAGCAAACCATTAAAAATCTCAAAATCTCTTCTGCAGTGATGTATTGTTAAAAATAATTAATAAAATATATAATTTCCTAAAAAAATATAAAATATATATTTCATCATCATCATTACAGCCCTTCACAAGTCCACAGCTGAACATAGGTCTCCCCCAAGGTATGCCACAAAGCACGGTCCTGAGCCACCTGCATCCATCGACTTACTGCATGTCTTACCAGGTCGTCACTCCATCTAGTGGGGGGTCGCCCTACACTTCGCCTACCGGTACGAGGCTGCCACTCGAGAACCTTTTTTCCCTAGCGGTTGTCGGTTCTTCGAGCTATATGGCCGGCCCATTGCCACATCAGCTTACTAATCCGTTGGGCTATGTCGGTCACTCTGGTTCTACTGCGCATATCCTCATTTCTAAGTTTATCACGCAGAGAAACTCCGAGCATAGCCCTCTCCATAGCTCGCAGAGCGACTTTGAGCGTCCTAATACGGCCAACAGTGAAGGACCACGTCTCGGTTCCGTAGGTCATCACTGGCAACACGTACTAGTTGTACAGCGTAGTTTTCAGGTTTTGAGGTATACCTGACGAGAAGATGTGTCGTAATTTCCCGAATGCTGCCCAGCCGAGTTGAATCCGTAGATTGACCTCTCGGTCGAAGTTGGACTTACCTAGTCGGACTATTTGTCCCAGGTAAACGTACTCGTCAACAACTTCGAGCTTAGTGCTCCCAACAACTACCGGCATAGGTGTGACATGGACATTAAACATGATCTTTCTTTTGTCTATGTTCATCTTAAGGCCTATCCGTTGGAAGGCACTATTAAGGTCATTGAGCATAGTGCTTAAGTCCTCCAGCGATTCTGCCATAAGGACTATATCGTCGGCAAATCGAATGTGAGTGATGTACTCACCATTGATGTTAATACCGTATCCTTTCCAGTCCAGTAGCTTGAAACGTCTTCTAATGCAGCGGTGAAGAGTTTCGGGGAAATAACGTCACCCTGTCTTACACCTCTCTACAGTTGGATAGGTTTCGTACTCTGGTTCTGTACTCGGTTAGCCATCGTAGCCCTACTGTACAAACACTTCAGCACTTCGATATACCGACAGTCATTTTGGCACCGCTGAAGAGACTGTAGCACCGCTCAAATTTCGACGGAATCAAAGGCTTTCTCATAGTCCACATACGCCAGGCAAAGTGGCAGATTGTACTCTTCGGACTTCTGTACAATTTGCCGAAGGGTATGTATGTGGTCTATGGTACTAAAGCCTTTTCGGAAACCGGCTTGTTCGGGAGTCTGGAATTAGTCGAGTCTGCGTGCGAGACGATTCGTAATGACTCTCGAAAACAGCACGTAGACGCGGCTCAGAAGGGATATCGGTCTGTAGTTCTTCAAGAGGGCGTTGTCACCTTTCTTAAAGAACAAGACCACCGCACTTCTGCTCTACGCCTCCGGAGTAGTGCCACCATGGAGGACGGAATTAAAGAGCCTCTGAAGGATTTCAAGTACCGGTTTTCCACCCGCTTTCAGAAGCTCCGCTGTAATTCCATCCTCGCCCGGGAATTTGCCGTTTTTAAGGTGCTGGAGAGCCATTTTAACCCGCTAAGACTGACGCCCGGGATATCATCGGAGTAGTGTCGGATAAGACTTGCTCTTGGATCGTTACTCACACTTGCGTTTGGCTCCAACGATGATGTGTACAGCTGCCCATAGAACCTCTCAATCTCACTTAGAATCTCAGGTGTCCCGGAAACGATGCTGCCACTCTTTACTCAGTCTTCAGCTTTGACAGTTGGCTATTAGTGGCAGACAGATCTCCGGCAAAGACTTTGGAACCCTGGTTCCGCTCGATCGCTTCTTCAATACGAGCAGTATTAAAGTTGCGTAAGTCTCGCCGCATGCATTTGGAGATCTGTCTGTTCAGTTGCCCGTATGCTGTCAAATCTATTGACGATTACGGCCTCATCTCCCGTCTAACAGTCATGAGATTAAGAGTGTGATCGGAGAGTTTTTGTGTTCTTCCGCGGCGGGTCTTGCAGAACTTAGCTCCGACCGCATGGACAGTTTCCACGAGCTTGTCATTCATATCGTCCACAGCATTGCATTCTTCTAGGCACTTAAAAGCGGTTACGTAACTCGAGCTGAAATGTTTCGGGGTTCTGGATCAGAGCACGAGGGGGACGGAGCGTTGACTTCATTAGACGAGACCTCTCCAACTTAACGTTTAGGTTCAGTGTGCCTCTAACCATTCGGTGATCGCTGCCAGTTTTCACCCTTGCGATCACTGAACATCACTGAACAGTTGGCGTCTGGTCGTCATAATGAAGTCATTCTCATTTTTTGTCGAACTATCGGGGCTCGACTAGGTCCACTTCCTGTGGGGCCGCCACACTTCCTCCACCTTCTCATCGGGATGTGCCGAGGTTGGTGCGTAAACCTGTATGACCATCAGGGAATACCGTTTCTGAGTATCAGGTACGCGACCCTCGTCGACACACTCCCAATCTTTACAACGTTGTTGACGAGAGACTTGTGGAGGATAAATCCGACACCTCCTTGGAACAGATGGTCGCCCTCCCAGTGATAGAACAAGTTGCCGGACTCGAGGATTACCGTGTCCTCCCCCTCTCTTCGGACCTCGGATAATCCAATAATATGCCAGCGCAACTTGTCTACCTCTTCTTCCAACTCCAGTATCTTCTCGTCAGTCCTCAGCGTGCGTTCGTTATATGTTGCCAGGTCGAGTCGTCGTAGGTGGCAACCGAACCTCCACCGCAGATTCTTAGCACCCCCTGTACCGCCGTTACCATGGTCGCCACAGTAGCCAGGAATAGCGGAGCCGCCGGGGACTGTGGGGCCGTTTGTTTGCGTCGCTACTCATGGGGGGATATTTGCCATAGTTGCCACGCTTGGCGAGCGGGTTGGCAACCGCAGTTTTTTTATTATATTATTGTTGCTATCAGGAAGATGCTGCTGCCCATCTCCTGCCTGTCTCCCTCCGTCGCCTCTTACGACACCCACGGGAAGATATGGGGTAGTGGATATTCTCAACCGCCACTACACGGCATAATATATATTTAGAATGTTTAAATTAAAACCTTTCAAGTAATATCATAAACAACACATTTCCTTATTTTTTTTAGGTTAGTAAAAACCATCAGCCTACCTATCTACCTAGACAAGTAGATTAGGTACTATAGACATAAGAAAGGACATACATATACATACATACCAACTAAAAATAATATATTTTTTTTCTTTTAAGCTCTGCCATAGTCAGGTAAACATTCAGATAATAGTGAAATATAAAATTTATAATGAAATTTGCACAGTATTGCGGACTTTACTTCTTAATATTTATGATGATTTAAAACATGTAGTAGATATAATACATTCAAATATAATAGTAATAACATATTAATACTAGTACCTGGTTGACCGAGCTTTGCTCGGTATTTTTCGCTCGATTTTTTTTTAATTCGTGTGTTTTGGAAATTATATTTAGATACAAATTACATACTGATGAAATATAAATAATATTTTTGATCTTAGCGACATAACAGAAAAAACGGAACTGGTTATTTGAATAAAAAATCATGAGTGCAATTATTTTAATTTAAATTTTCGTGTTTTTAAAAATACTAAAAAAAGGGCTCGAAAGAATAGATTTTCTCAAAAAAGAAAGGAATTTGAAAAAAAAAATTAAAAACAGTCTGTCGGTCGGTCTGAGCTCGAACCGGGGTTTTACGATTCTGTGACCGCTCATTATACCAATTAAGCTATTTATAATCATTAACAATCTGTCAAAATTTACCTTCTTATTCTAACGATATTGTAGCAGTTTTTCATTGCCTAAAAACACGGACAAAAAGACATTTTCTAAAAATAAATCCTAGCTAGATCGATTTTTTATCCCCGAAACTCCCTGGACACTAAATTTTATGAAAATCGTTGGAGCCGTTTCCGAGATCCCGATTATATATACAAGAGTTGCTCGTTTAATAGTATAGGATTACTATATAGAATAACCTATATTTGATGAATTTTCTTACCTGAATAAATTTTCTAAAAATAATTGTGCTACCCTAACATAGGGATATTGGCATATAAGAGCTATACTTTTAGCTACATATAATTTATCTTTGGTTATGTCATAGTACGTAAGTGCGGCACCAGTGTGTGGGGCAAGTTTAAATGATCGAGGTAGGGATCTAGAGCTTTCTTTTCCAGAACTCTTCCTGTGACCAGGTGGTGTTTGTCCACTTGACAGTTCTGTGATGTACATTGCCTGAAAAGTAAATATGATTCATTTTAAAACATACTTAAAACTAAATTTTACTTTCATAGTAGAGTCTATTAAGGTTTCATCAGTCACGGGCTTCTTTACATAATAAATTGGTTACAGAAGTTTAAAGCTTCCATTGTGCTCTTCCAGTGTGAGTTTGTAAATTAAGCATTACCTTAAATAATTCTCAGGGAGATTCTCAATTCAACTGATGTTTTTTTGTATGTACAATATGCAGTAACTTCGTTAATGGAGAAGATAACCATTTTTTGTTTTATATGCCAAAAAAATCTACAAAAAATTACGAGAATAACCGTGTTTTTAATTTTTTTTCTATCTTCAAAACTGACCGAGATATAAAGGCGCAAAGTTAACATTTTCGGTCGAAGCCGCGGGCCGAGAGCGACATCGTTGATGACGTCACGATTTCCATCTTCGTGCGAGAGACCCGACGCGCACTTAGAAAATCAAAACATTTACTCGAATAAGCCCGTCGCGCGCGGATTTACTTGCTATATATTTTTAACAAGAAACATAATAGAACATGACACCATCTATTAAATATTGTGCTGTGTCTCAATGTAAAAATACGGCCACAAAAACACCTGAAGAGTTGTTTTTTAATGTGCCTAGAACTAGAAACCCTACCCTCAGAAATAAATGGACAAATGCTATGAGAAGAGCACATCCTTTAGGACCAAACACGGTAGCATATTGTTGTTTGTGATCATTTCGATGTAAGTATTCAAATAATACTAATCTTCACATGATAGCTCTTGTTTATTGGTAGTAAATGCTTTCTATTAGGCATGTTTGTACCTACTCGAGTCGCAGTGTTTAAGTAACTAACGATTCATTGAAGCTTTCTACGCTTAATGATCATTATAATTTCAAGAAGAAACAATACCTAATACCTACACATTTAACTAAAACTACTCCAGTGTAAATAAACATCCAAACTTGGGTAAAGTACTTACCTATGTAATGTAGATAAGTCAATGACCTGTCGTGAGTTCGTAAGTTTAGATACCTACCTATGTTTGCAGCAAATTTTAAAATGTTTATAACGCATATAAAGGTTAAAATACGGAATATGTTAACAAACGTTTTTATATTTTTACGATATTTCGAGCAAAAACTAAACATCGCAGAGTTGTTCAACCTGCATACTTTGCGGGCCGCAAATGATGGAAGAAGTTTGATTATGAAGTGGAGCACGTAAATTTTTTTTCGTGTTGTCCTATTTTTATGTATTACATAGTTGGTGCATATTTTAAATATTGATGGAATACAAATTACGAGGTTCCTTATTTTTTTTTATAGATTTTAAATAAGTTTGTATTTTGTTCTAGGTCGAAAACGATATGGAAAACTACGTGAAGTACAAACTAGTTGGTGGTCCCCTCAAACTTAAAAAATATGTTTTGCCTCACAAGTTTGCTTGTTAAAATCGGTATACAGAAAAACCACAAAGATTTTTACTATCAACACTAAATGCCAAATCTAGGTCAGAAACAGTTGCACATGCGATTGCCACTACTTCACAAGAAATTGAGCATAGATACGTTGACGATCCTGTTACTACTCTATATGATAATATTGACAATGAACCCTTGCCTGAAGAATATACAGGGTGTTAGTGTAAACATAGTTGTCCTTGAAACCAGTGGTTTGGTTTCACTTATAGAACGTAAATTCATTTTTTTTAGTAAAATCTCAATTTTTCCTTAATTCCTCAATTTTTGTATGTCCTAAGCCAGGATGAAAGTATAAAGGAAAAGTTACATCACAGGTTATATGTACCTATTGTGTTTTTATGTTGAATGTTATGTAGGTAGCTAGCGCGGGCGGTGATCTTTACAGTGATTACGTCACTCGGGCACATAGGGTATCCATGAATTTACCGCCGGTGTCGGGCAGAAACTTTTTAATTTTATGAAAGAAAATGGTTTTTTTTTAAAATTCATTGAATTTACGTTCTATAAGTGAAACCAAACCACTGGTTTCAAGGACAACGGTGTTTACACTAACACCCTGTATAACTACGCTGATAATCATAATAATAATGCGACCCTTTTTCTATTAATATTGAAAACATCTGATTTTTAGATAAAATCATATTTTTATACACCGAAGTTATATTTGAAGTAAATTTCTTTATATACAACAGGATTTTTTTTAACCATAAAAACCACAAAAAGGTCAGGGTAGACTTATGAAGAATAAGAAAACAAAACTAGTTAGAGGCAGATAGTAAGTAGGTAGGTAAGGAATGTTTACGTATTTTTGTTATACTTATTCTTATCATTAGCAAATGAAACCCAGCAGTATTAATGTAATAATGGGTACCTAGGTTATAAAATATTATCTTATGCGTATTTCAGCCGCGACAAAATCTTTGTTTCTTAGAAAATATTCCGCCACCATCATGTCACGGACTATTGGAAGGTTGTCAGATTGACCTTTTGAAACCCTTCTTCCATCATTAAATACTTAAAAACACCAGAGCGCACGACGGCAAACAACTCACCCGCGAAATATTACTACAAACATTGATTTATATATTAAACTCAATGACTACAAACGTATGATCGGCGCGCTGGAACGGTATGGCGGCGCGACCGCATGGAATCGATGACATCACGCGTTACTCGCGGGCACGGGCGAGATTTTAAAAATGTACGTAAACTTTCCACGCTTATAACTTCGGTAATAGTGCACAGATCGATGTGAAATAAAAACTAGAATTATGTGTTTGGTCTAGACATTTTACCTATGTATTTAAAAGTTTAATATTGTAACCTTGTTATCTTCTCCATTGAGAAACAATTTTAATCATTATTGTTTATTAAGGAGGTTACATTTCAGAGGTGGTTCCATATGAGGTTGGAGAAAAAAAAATAAGCCATGAATTTTTTAATGTAACTGTTAAGACAACATTTTTACTTAACCTTAAGCTTGAGATAATCCAAAATTTACCCAAAAGGGGTGCAAAAACTTCACATAATAACTCTTAAAGTCGGTGTTATTATCGGTAATTTTGAATATTATTGTTACGAGCTTGAGGTTCGTGACAATAAAAATTGCCGATAAAATTACCTAAATTAACACTTTAATTTACTTTACACAAATTAAAGTTAAAACACTAATAATTAAACACACTAATTCACTTAATTCCGCTCCGAAGCTTCGCTTGTGTCGCTGAGTTCAACTCTGCCTCGATCGCATCTTGCAGCGCCTATTTATATAATTAGTAAAGAAGCGTCCCGAACATTCAGGTAAATGCGCGCCAGGCAACGAGTATTCGAGTGTAGATTTTCCAGAAACTTAGTTCTCCGGGTGGCGCTGTCGGTCGAAAGATTTGTGATGTCATTTACTGCAAAGCTCCCCTCGCTCTCGTTCCTGACACTAGACGGCGCTAGTGCGCTGATTTGAGCGCGGCGTAACATTATGTTTAGTTCTTTGAAATCTACTATAACTTCTAATTAAAAGTTGATTTTTTATTTCTTAAGCAGGCAGGTTATTCACAACAAGGAATTGTTTTTTTTTTTTTAATAGAAGTCTGTTTTTTTTCTAAGAAAAGGATGAGATGTCCCTGCAAATTACTTTAGAGCCATATGTTCTCAACCTTACCACCTGCCTTGCCCTCTGCCCACTTTGAGGATATTCTTTTCTAGAGCCCCCAATTCTTTTTTAACTTAACATGTATCGCGAATCAGATACAGCTATTGCCACGATTATATTTAAACGTGTAATATTTTTATATTCATAAGATAGGAGATGAACGATAACCTATTTTTTAAATTTAAAGAAGAATGTTTCAATGAGAATAATTTAAACACATTCTTAATTATAACGAGAAGTATTTTTATTAACATTCAAAAGACATTGAGTTTATACCTTATCTAATGAGAAGGGTGAATTTGATGCATTTTAAGGATTTTGTTAATACCAGGCTCGATTTTAGTTAAAAACATCCATAAAACGATTGCAATGTTATCAAAAATCGTTGATCGGCTTCTGCAGCCAAAATTCTTAGTTGCCATTCTTAAATTTAAATTTGAATTCCTCATTTGTCGTCAGTTCTATTAGTTCTTCTTCTTTTACTGGGATGATCCTGTTGTGTAGATATTTGAAAAAGGATCCAAAACCCAGTCTGGTATGTCTATGTCTGATATGTCTACAGTAAACAAGCAAGTCGTAGTTCGTGAATGATACTGCTAATAAATTTGAGAAACCATTGCATTCCTGTCTGGCAATATTTTTTGTATAATAGCAGTTTGGATACGAAAGCAGTAATCAAGTTTAAGGGCTCACACAGAGATGCGACGATGCATGAAGAGGCCCGTGGTTTCGCACCGCGCAGCTTGGCGCTGCGAGGCGCATCGTGAAGTCGCTAGCAGCGCGAAGCTTAGTAGTAATAGTAGGGCGGCGGTTAATCTATTCCTAATTCTAATATTTTGACATTATCAGTAAGACTAGATTAACACTTATTCTGCTCTCCTGTCGGCGAGCAGTTTGGCGAATGGCTTTGGGGGAGAGCGCAGGTCGTGTTGATCCCCAGGGCAAGTCTGAGGAGTTCTTCCTTCACGTGGTAGCCGCCTGTTATTTGGTCTGGTTCAATAGGAAACACACAGAACAGAAATACTCAGAAGATCTTCTTTTTTTTTCTTTTATCCTAACCCTTTTTTCCTATCCTAATCCAATCCAAGGTGTTTAGCGTACCGTGCCGATGGAAGCGTGGCTGAGGGGAGTTCAGTCGCAAACGGTACTCACCAGAGACCAGGGCGTTTCGGGTAGAATTTTAGCCCTTCCCTCGGCACGCGGGGCTCTGCCGTGGGTGACCGAATATTTCCCTAGCTAATCGTGGGACCCAAATGTACGAAAATCGACATTATGCTAAAAATAATGTAAAATCTCCTTTAATAGAACTATCTGCAGGTTTGGAAGAGGCTCTTTTAGCCTCACCAATACCCTGCAACACTGCGCCCAAACCTGGAACCACAATTGGAAACGAACCAGGAGGTTCCCCTCCTGGTTCGTTTCCAATTGTGGTGATCCAATTGTGCCGATGAAAAATTTCGCTAGGCCTTTTAAGCTTAGCGGGTCAGCAAGGAAGAGGTACCGAAGGCTGATAGCAGCTGAGATATTAGACGAAGAGGCCCTCTCTCTCTCTGCCTTTGCCCTGGGACGAAATCCCTCTACCCAAACCTCCCCTACTTTCGAAGACGAAAAACGCAGTCAGTCTGAGAAGGAGTCCCCCAAAGACAAGCGCAGGAAGTGTGTGAGGCTGGCAACGTGGGAGAAGAAGTTCAGCTTCAGTGCAGTAGCTGGCAATGCGCGTAGGAATTCGCAATTCGAGTTCTATAAGCAAGGAGCAGATGCAGGTGGTCTTACGGGCACTAACACAGGCTATCGCTAAGACGGTCTGTGGGACGCAGCCGGGAACGGGACCAAAATTCTGGTTTCACTCACAAGCCAGATTTTGGTAACGTGCCTGAATAAGGCAAGCCAAGATTGGATTGTAGATGAAATATTAAAACTGAAACCCTCGCCGGAGGTAGATCTCTCGATAATACCCAAGTGCGACTGCCTAAGCCTCAACTGGGTATCACCTATCTGCCCCGCAGCGAAGCTGACTCACTAGAGGAGGCTGCTGTGATGTTGAGGACACAAAATGAAGGGCTCCATACCGAGCTCTGGAGAATCCTCCACCGCAGGGACGAGGAGAATGGGTTCCTAGCAAGCTTTTCTCTGGACGACCCATCCATCGGCGGAGGCTCTTCAGGAGGCAGGCGAAACTAACGTGGAACTCTCACCTTAGCAACGTATGCCATAAGGCAAAAATTGCTTTAGGTACGTGCAGTCGTTATATCGGGAACAACTAGAGCTTGTGTCCCAGTATGGGCCTATGGCTGTACAGCAGCATAGTGAAGACGATTCTCACCTACGCCTCCACTGTCTGGTGCAACAAGACCAACCAAAAGACGACTGCGGACAGACTAAATAGTCTACAAACAAACTATCTGCTTAATGGCAACTGGAGCTATGATAACGCCCCTTGATCTTTATCTGCACAAGGAGGCGAAGACTAGTTTGTATGGGATTAACGCCCAGCGCGGTTTGAGCTTGCTTTCCTACAAATTGAGATCCATGCTCGACTCAATTAAAGAAACACCGGTCTTATGCATTATCTCAGACATCATGCGTCCACTATACACTTTTAATAAAAAGTTTATAGTGGAATTACCCTCCAGAAAAGACTGGCTGAATGGCCAGGTTATCTGTGAGGTCGGTTGCCTCATATGGTATACCGACAGCAGTGGCGAAGCCTACATAGAAGCCTAGAAGCCGGACTTGCCTTATCAAACTGCTCAATCAATAATATCATCTAATAAAATAACTCTTAAACTGTTTCAAACTATTTCAAATTTCCCGCGCGCTCCTCTGTTCTACATATGTCATAACCTCGTAGCCTTATTATTTAACGTCAACACTTAGCAAATAGCTTTCAATTCGAAATACACTGATTCGTGTTCTCTCTGTCTCAAAGCGAACACGCAATCTTCTTCTTCTTCTTCTTCTACCTAGCGTTTATCCCGGTTGCTCATCCCGCCCAGCGCGGGAGAACCCAGGGTCCGCTTTCCTACACTTCCTCCCCCACTTTGCTCGGTCTTCAGCGTCCCTAGCAACTAGCCCATTGGTGCGCATGTCATCCTGCACGACATCAAGCCAGCGTTTCTTGGGCCGTCCTTTACTGCTGGTACCAGGTAGGGTCATGTCCAGGCATTTGTTTCCCACGTAGCTTGCCGGTAGTCGTAAGACGTGGCCGTACCAGCGGAGGCGACTTTCCTGGAGCTTGTCAGCAATGTCACGGACATGGAGGCTGCTGCGGATGTATGTATTCCGTACATGGTCTTTCCGCGTGACACCACACATCCACCGCAGCATGTTCATCTCCGTGACATGCAACAACTGCCGGTGTCGCTCCAGCACCGGCCACGCTTCACTGCCGTACGTAAGGACAGGCCTTATGATAGTCTTATAGACCTGTCCCTTCAGCTTGACCGGCATTTTGGGGTCACAAATGACACCCGTCACCTCGCGCCAATTCGCCCAGGCCGCTGATATATGGGCCTTGATGTCGCGATCATGTCCCCGGACGCATCAAGCACAGATCCGATGTACCTGAAGTGGTCCGTGCGCTCGACGGTGTCGTCGCTTATACGAAGAGACATCAGATCTGTGCTGTTGCAGGCCATATACTCCGTCTTCACCACATTTAGCTTCAACCCACCGTTCTCAAGCGCCTCCCTCCAAGCGTGCACGCGTCGGGTGAGCCGTCCTTTGTCCCCATCTACCAGTGCGATATCATCCGCTTACATAAGCAGCCAAGGCTGCGGTAGTTTCTGTACGCTGGCTGACAGTTCATCTAATATCACACTGAAGAGATAGGGGCTTAAGATGGAGCCCTGATGCACGCCTACGATTATGGGGAAGGGTGTGGTGTCACCAACAGCGGTCCTGACTATTGAATTGGAGTTGCGGTACATGTCACGTACGATTTCCACATAGGTCTCTGGTACCAACTTCGACCACAACGCCCACCAGATCATTTCCCTAGGAACACAGTCAAAGGCCTTCTGCAGGCCTAGGAATAAAAAATGCAGAGGCATATTCTTTTCTCTATGCTTCTCCATGAGGATCCTAAGGTGAATATAGGGTCCATGGTACCGCGTCCTGGTTGGAACCCGTACTGGGAGTCCGATACTGTACATTCCTGTCGGATCCTAGTGTCAATAATGCGCTCGAAGAGCTTCATGGTGTGTGACGTCACCTTTATACCGCGGTAATTACCGCAATCCTGAACGGACCCTTTACCCTTGTGGACCGGCGTTATTATACTAAGCTACTGATCTGGTATTATTCGGTCGCTCAGGATTCTATTATAAAGGTTAGTAAGAATGCACACACCACGAGCCCCAGCGCTTTCCACGCTTCAATTGGCACCTCGCCCGGTCCGACAGCTTTCCGATTCTCCATGTGACGAAGAGATGCGAGGACCTCGTCAGGCGTAATCGGTGACTCGAGTCCATGGTTCGGGAGTTGTACGGGAGGGTGCACTTCCCGGTGTTGAGTATTCAGCAAAACGTAGAAATAAGAGCGCCATCTCTCCTTCACCGCACGATCATCGTACAGGAGCTCGCCATTAGGGCCGTTGACGCAGCAGCAGCGAGTAATATCTTGCGATGCTTTGGCCCTAGAGCGCGCCAGTTTATATATAAGCTTGTGCCCCTCAGGAGTGTCCAACTTAGCATATAATGGTTGCAAGTGGTCACGCCTGGCTCTGGCTACAGCTTTCTTGGCAGCTCTTTTCGCTGTCTTGTAAGCTGCACGATCTTCAGGAGATTTGGTCGCTTGCCACGTCTTGAAGAGCGCTTTCTTCTCCCGCAATGAACCCTGTACTGTGGCGTCCCACCACCAGGTCTCCTTGTCGATTTTGCGACCCACTTTCGCCACGCCGAGGACTTGCTTTGCAGTCTTTGTGATTGCTGTCTGAATGGTTTTTCAGCACTCTTGGACGGACTTGCCTGCTGTGTCGAGACTAATATCCCCAGCGGCAGAGTCAAACTGAGTATCTGGTTTGATCCAGCAGCCACCACTTGATTTGACGGCGGCAACGTTCGGCGTGTCTGCGACGCAGAGGTCCATGACAAGAAGTCGGTGTTGGGCACTGAGATACTCACCGGGTATGACCTTACAGTTGGCCACGCGACTGATATGACTTCTCCTGGTCAGTAGATAGTAAATTTGATTGGCGTTCCGACCGCTCCTGTAGGTAATCAGGTGCTCGGTTTTCTTTTTGAAGAACGTGTTCACGATGGCCAGGTCAGCTGCAGTGCAGGTTCAGAGACTGGTTTCCCCCTCTGCGTTTCTTCGTACATAGCCATAGCCGCCGTGGACACGTTCGTACTCCCCCTGCACCTCGCCCACATGACCGTTCAGGTCTCCACCCAACACGACATCGTGGGACAACGGTATGCCGCGTAGTACATCTCCGAGCCGATCCCAAAACAGCGTATTATCCGCGTCGCTGCAGCCGACCTGTTGGGCGTAGGCACTTATTAAGTGGGTCACGACCCCCTCAACAAGCAACCTTACTACCATAAGTCGGTCGCATATGCGTCTAACTTCCAAGACGCTATCGTGAAAATGCTCGGCAAGCACCACTGTCACACCGTTCTCCCCACCAGAAGAGCCTGTATAGATCAGCTTGTAGCCGTGCCCTATATTCCGGCTCCTGTTGGCCTTCCATCGTGTCTCCTGCAGGAACGCCACTGCCACTTTACGCCTGGCAAGTATGGCCGTTCTGTGGAGCGTCCCGTAAGCGCGCCAATGTTCCAGTTTGCAAAGCGAATCTTCGTAGTTGGTGCTAACGTCTTTAGCCAGGCTCGCACGGGACCCGGTAGCCCTCGCATACTTGTCGCAGGGTTAAGGCGATCCCCATGCGCGTCGTTATGCGGTGACGTCCTAGTCTTAAACGTATATCTCTTTCTTTTACTTTCCATTTTTTTTGTGGCTTAGTGCCAATTACCGGGGCGACTGCCGTCTGACCCCCGAACCCCTAGGACGAATCCCAGAGGAGTGGGATCGCCAGAGCCCTTTCCGTTGTTCAGCAGGTGCGCCACGTGCAGGCGGGGTTGGCTTGGGCTCCAAGATCTTAGCGGAGCCCCTTACACCCAAAGCGAACACGCAACGGACTGCCAAAATTAATGAAAACAAAGAGCTGAGTGAAGCGATTAGTCGTCTCTCTCGCACGCGTGGGCTTTTTACCGGGCTATCGAGAAGACGATCGCTGGATTTCTAACCTGTGGCAAAATGTTCTATCATGAAACATAATTACGATTATTTACATAGCAATTTAGTATAGAGCGTTAAGCCGGGCTTTTGGTATGAAGTTGATGAAAGTGAAGCGCAGGCGATACGTTTGCGTTCACTTCACATTTCAATGTTTACTCTGTGTGTTTAGCTTGAGCGAATGAATATTGCGAGTTGTAAATGTATGCTTTTTTAAAGATGTTTGGTGAAAACGGTGTTGAAGTCATTCATATACAAAAAAGTTAAAGTGCTAATCGGCGAGGAAAAGGTCAAATTTTTAAAAATGAAATTTTATTTCAATAAACATTTTTTCATACTTTAACCCTTCAATCCTCATAAAATTCCCATGCAGTCGCATGCGGCTGGCAAATCCCGAGCGGTCGCATGCGACCGCACCCACCCACAGCGCTTAAACCCATTAAAACTTATATTTAGAGACAACTTTTCTATGAAGAAGTTTGGTATTATAAAATCTATGGAAAATTCTCTATCCTGTGGTTTAAACAAAAATCTGGTTTTACTTCATTACAAAAAGATTTTATTGTATTTTAAAAAAAAACATACCAAGCAGATGCCGGCAACGTGAAAATCACAATTATTTCTATATATTACTCGAAACTATTTACGTAAAAAGATTAGTTATATTCATTATATTAATAAAAATTTAGAGGATAGAAAATTTAGGTTTAAACAAAAATCAGGTTTTACTTCATTACAAAAAGATTTTATTGTATTTTAAAAAAAAAACATACCAAGCAGATGCCGGCAACGTGAAAATCACAATTATTTCTATATATTACTCCAAACTATTTACGTAAAAAGATTAGTTATATTCATTATATTAATAAAAATTTAGAGGATAGAAAATTTCATATTGATTCTATAATGCCAAACTAGAAAAACTTAGAAAAGTAGTCTTTAAACATAAGTATTTATGGGTTAAAGTTCTGTGGGTGAGTGTGGTCAAATTTGACCTCTTGAATTTTGACGGAATATCAAAGCGGTCAAATTTGGACGCTTGGCGTTTGAGAGATTAATAGGTACAGGACTCTTTAGTATTAGTTTATTTAAGCTAGACGTATTTAAAGGTTTATTAATTCAATATTTATATTACCTATATATATATATATATATATATATTAGTGTGTTAATGTGATTTAATAATATCATTTAATTAAATTTAGGTATAAGTTTAATTTTATAGCAAATGATTGTTACAATTTTTTTTAATGTAAAGCCTAAATTTTAATGTAATAAATCAAAAGAATACATGTATGTATTGATGTTTTTAAAGATAATTTCCTTTAGGCCTTCAGTATAAAATTTTTTAACAGCGCCATCATCTACTTAATTCTATAGTTGGTCATTTTATCGAACAAAATTTTATTGACTCTCACGGTGGTACGTAGAGAATACACTAGATGGCACAAATACGGCTATCAGCTAATTTGATTCAATATTTATACTACCATATGAGTTAAAAATAACATTTTGTACGGTTTATTAAAATTGAAAATGAATATTAATATAATAAACAGTCATTATTTTATGGAAAAAAATTGTAATGCTTTATCTTTTAATTATACCATATCTAATTCCTGTCGTAATCTATTCTTCTACGCATATAACTTAAACAAAATAATTTCGATGTTTCACATCTGCCAGGCGTCCCTTTTTAAATTTTGTACATTGTTTGTTTGTACTTTGTTCATGCTTTTCTTTTGTTCAAGTATTGTATTGTATGTTAATATCTTTTTCTTTCGCACAAGCAAACCTAAACGGCTGTTTTTGAAATCCACCGAACGTATGCAATTGCTGATATGTCAAAAGCAGTAGTACGCCATCTGTGTGCTTTGTTAAACACGTCCTTGACAGCACTGAATATGAAACTGAAGAGTAGAGACTGATCAAGATTGGTGTATTTTTATAAAACTACTAAAAACCACAAAACCATATCTTGGGCTTGCCCTAGTTGGGAGCCATAGCTTCGCCACTGACCGACGGGTCAAAAAATGAGCCATGACGTATACTTTGGAATTTATAGGGAACACCCCAAATTCAAAATTTGGTAGATTCACCTCTCTTCCCGGTAGAAATATACGCCATACTTCTGTGTGCGAAAATCAATCTGCAAAAACACTATGTCAACCATATAATTTATAAAAACTCTGATAGTCAAGCAGCACTGCTAGCGCTCAGGTCAAACTTAGTGAACTCAAAGATAACTGGAGACTGAATCGTTTAAACATCCTGGGATGTAACAACAGGGTCGTCTTAAGATGGGTTCTGGGTCCCGCGGGTATCGTAGACAATGAACTTGTCGACAAACGCGCACGGGAGGGCTCAAAGAGTACAGAATTTGGACCTGAGCCATTTTGTGGATTCTTAAGAAGCCTAGCCCGATTGACCCTTGAAACTCTTTATCACAATAAATCACTTAAGATCTGGTCTGATACACCAGGCTTAAAACATTCTAAAACCTAATCCTGGCCTTTGATCGTAAATTCGCTTCAGAAGCCCTGGGATTAAGCAAAAAAAGATAAGGCAAGACAAGCCTTTAACTGTACACCGTAGTCTTAAAAATCATCATAAAAAATCATCCCGGGACTAAGCAAATCAAGGATGTGCCGGTTCTGTTCCATAACGGAAGAAACACCTCTGCACATGCTAACTGATTGCGGACCCTTAATGCGCAAACGTATCACTTATCCGGGAAACTATGTACTCCGCCCAAAAGAAATGAAATTACTCACAGCTAAACAACTCCTATTCAAGTAGGTATTCATTGAAGACATAGGGCTTAGCAGTGAACTTTAGCCATAGCAGCTATCACAATAAATCTTTTAGGTTGCAATGATACCGGTCTCTTTCCCTATACCTAGCTGCTTGCAAATAATAATAAAAAATAGTACTAGTAGAGACAAGTCGACACGACGGCGTTAGTTATGTGCATATTACTTTCTTCTATGGTTATGTGCCACGCTCACTGCGTTAGGCAGCTTCACGCTACGCCACGAGGCATCAGAGGCGCAGCGCGACGCCGCTGGCCATTTTTGAACTATCTCAATAAAATTTATATCTTTTTATGTAGTAAATAAAGTTATATTTTGTATCACTATCTCAAATCGCGACGTGATGAACTGACCATAAGTAGTCGCCATTCTGCTTGAAATTTATGCAGATCCAACTTTAAAAAATTCTCGATAACTATGCGCCTTCCTCCTTCTTTTTACTCTCCTCCGTGGAGTTGTCGTTTCTAAGTGCTTTACAGAAAATTATATATCATAAAATATTATTTTATATCATAAAATGTTATTTACCTGTAAAGTATGCATTGCACTGCAAATGTTTCTGTTTCTAACTTCTTCATAGAATATGAGACTGAATCCATAATATCGAGATGCATTTTCCCTTGTTACAACAAAACTGTGAAACTTTGGTTCTAAAGAATGTTTCTGAGTTCTAAACTGCAAACCAGCTGGCAAACAAAGCTGTAAAGATATATTTGATTATATCAGTGTTAACGAAAATCAAAACCTATGTGATCTATTAAGTTGAATAAAACCAAATAGATATTTAGTTATATATAATAATAATAATGTCCTCCAGACCGAATATCGGTCACGGCGGTCAGCCTCAACTGAGACTAGCCATTGGGGCAGGACAGGATTATAGTGCCCAAGTGTATGCATAAGCACAGGTGCACTTCTATTCCCCTACTCTCATGGTCACTGAGCTTTCCGGGGGGGAGACACCATCAACTTCCTGACTCCAGGCTGCTACTGAGAATTTCTTAATGGTTAAACTCAATAACTGATACATATTTTGTTTTGGCCTGACACGGGAATCGAATGCGGGACTTCATGATCAGCAGTTGCACTACTACAACCACTAGACGAAGCAGTCTTGTTTTATGTACAACTTAGCATATTATAACATATTTTGGAACGATTGGGAGAGAATGCCTAGAGACATTAAATCCGGCCTTTGTAATCCTTTTTATTAAGGTGCAATAAAGTGTAAATAAATAAATAAATATTTTATAAAATACAGAATTAACAAATCATAAAATGATGTTACAAGGACAGTATGTCTACATTTATAGTATTAATGAATAGGTATATTATAATAAAGGGGTTAGTACAATTTAATACTGCAATAAGATTTGAGGAATGCCATCTGTCACAAGTGGCATAGTGAAGTCCACTTTTCTCTATACTGTGCTCTGTATCCTTATCATTTTAAACCTTACTGGTTTGTTCAGATTGTGCAGGCATTACTTTTATTAATATCAGGGTGGATATTATTTGCATTATCTTTGTCATTTCATTTTCCTCTTCACTAATCTGAATCGTCTGAGTAGTTAATTATCAACCGGTTCAGTGCATTGTTGATATGTAATAGAGATATATGTACAAGTAGGGTTTGCTTGAAAAACTTCAGCTTCTTCAACAAGAGGATTTTATTTAGATGTACCCCTTTTTTTTGATAAGTCACATAGGTAATTTCTTTTATTGTATTATGGAGGCTGTTGTTAAATCAGCATTAGGAACAAGCTAGCTTATCAATTAATTTGTTAAGCCATGGACTAGGATCATTTGAAGAGGGATTAGAGTCAGTAAAAACATAACAAAAAGCCTTTTTTTTCATATTAATGAAGAGGGAGTATGAGGTAATTATGACTCACAAAACTGATTCCAACCCAGAAATTTTGCTTGTGCAAACGGATTGTTTGTTATATTGCAAGTAATTTTTCAGGATTAAACTTTTAACATAATTCTTTTCAGCATTACTGGATTTAAAATGGAAGAGTATTCAACATCCAACATATATGTTTAGAGGCATAAATTCATCTGCTGCCAAATTTATGCATGAAATGAATAAGTCATAAACTTTGAGGAAGTTATGGTCATTAACAGAAGGAAGGGATAAAACTTTCATTCACTAGTGTAGTAGAGTATTTTTCACAGTTTGCCCGAGCCGAAACACTGCCAACTTTCTGACTCAGAGTTGCTACTGAGAATTACTTGATTGACAGAAAAACCCAATAACTGATTTTGACTTGATCCAGGATTCGAACCTGTGACCTCATGATCAGCTGAGGAATGGCATAGGAATATTATAATAGGTAAGTGATCATTGGATAAAACTACTTTTACGGATTTTATCGTGTTTAATTTTTATTTTGATTATTTTTATTTTTAATAAATGTCGGGAATTAAAAATTAAAATAATTAAAATAAAAATCAAATGCGATTAAATCCGTAAAAGTGGTTTTAATCAATGTGTAGTGTTCGTGTAAATATAGAAATCATTAGGTAAGTGATCACTTCAATAAGTATTCTGAAGAACAGATCACAAAAGTAGCAAAATTAAAGAAAGTGACACTAGTGTGAGATCTGGAATGCTAATGTTGAGGTTGGAAAAAGTTAAGAAGATTGCGGAACCATCATTGAGTATGCACAAGTAAGGTCATCTAATAGATCAAGGAAAGAAAAGGAGATAGGATCAGAGACATAGGACACCACATCATAATGTATTTTTGAAATTGAAATTACTTAAAATTATGTACGGGCCAGGAATTAGAAGATAGGATATTATTGAGATCAGAAATTAGGTTTGGATTTGGATGAGGGATAAATAGAAATAAAAGTAGCTTTTACAGCTACTTTATGTAGGCCTGCTCTGTGAGGAGGAACTTTTATTTGATTAAAGATATAATTGGTCTCCTAATAAAAACAGGTAAACCCTGGAACTTGGAGACTAGTGGAGGATCTTATCAGGTAGAGGAGATTGTGGGGAGGAGAACTGGAAAGCGCTGCTCACTGCAACCTCAGCATATGACTTTCTAGATACTGGGAATGTAAGAGAAGCTTCAGAATAACTAATATTGTTTTCCTACATAACAATTTCTATGGCTTTCTGTCTTGTATGTTCAGAGAGAGCTTTATGCTGACCTCTATTACAGAACAAACAAGTGGTCTTATTATATTCTATTGTGCAAATGCCTCCAGTGATGCTGAGCATAATTATAGTAGCGGGGCTTTAAATGACATTGCATTGTTATTAGCTAGTAAACTGCGAATGGTAATACTGTGCTATAGGATATAGCAAAAATTCTGCAAATTTAAGTAGTTTAATTGAGCCCAGCAGCAGCATCTGATTTTAAAATCATGGACTGTGAAGCAACCAGTACGATAATTTAAAGAAATGAACGAATTATGTTGCTTAGAGGATTATTTTTATTGGCTCCACTGGAGGTTTTGACTTTCAATAAGAATTACCTGTTATCTATATTGAATAAAAAATTATTCTATTCTAATTTATTATTATTTATTTATTTTGTGTGTTGTGATGCACGCATTGAACCGCGCTACCCATTACAGTCAATAAACCGGTTTGCTCTCGGTGACGTTATTTGCCTACCTGGCTTGACGCGTCGAGTTCGCATGTACATTCTATTCTATAATATTCTATTCTATTCAATGTCTGTGGGGCTGTGGTTCTGCCCTCTTCAGGTGAACCAACATCATCCATTTCATAAAAATAATGGAGAAGTAAAAATATGGAGAGACTTAACAGGTAGTTTAACAAAAACACTACCACCTTTAATAGGATACATGTGTATCAACCACCACTATTACAGCCTGAGTATTCCTATTACATATTTTATAAAGACATAATAAAGAATTGAAAAATAATTATATCATGTTACAATAATTCCAATCATCATCATACAGCCTTCACGAGTCCATTGCTAAACATAGGCCTCCTGAGTCACCTACATCCATCGATTTTCTGCATGTCTTACTGGGTAGTCACTCCATCTAATGGAGGGCTATCCTACAATTACTATTATTCCTATGTAGCATACAAATTAAAATTTAAAAAAGTAAAAAGTTCACGTCGTATTATAAAATAATATTTTCTTTGGATATTTGTTACTTATACTTACCATACAAACTGCATGTTCATCGAAAGGATTACTGTGTATATTATCTGGATAGTGAGCAAGGATTTTTCCTTTATACGAACGATCTAACGGTGATATATGTAAATTGTCACCTATAATAAAACATTGCAAAACTTAATTTAACGCGAATTACACAAAAGCACTGTTTTAAATTGTGATATTCACCACAGAGCCTATCGGGTTCCAATCCAGAATCAAAGTCAAGTCCGCATATCGCAAAATAATCAGCAAAACGACATCCCACAGATAATTCTGAAACGGACATATTCGTATCGACCCGTTATTTATTTGAGACACTTTCTCTTCCAGCCACAATTTTGTGGGTTTTGACTCAGCATTTTTATAAAAGACAATGATTTTAGTGAAAAAAATAACGTCAAGGTTAAAATCACATATTTTCGTAAGTGTATTTATTATATTATTTCTTATAATTGATTAAAATATGGAAGTAAACAAGATTATAATATGAATTTATAATCCATTCATAGTCCATTCGTATCTTGTCACGTCACTGACAAAGCAATGACAAGTGAGTGATTGTTGTTGTTTTTATTATTCGCTCGAGAGAGCAGGCAAAGGAGCTACGCCATACAGCCTTGTCTTTTTTTTTTTTAAATATATAGAATTTTAAAGTGTAAAGGTCGGAACCAAGTCTTATTTTTCTTCTTTCCGTCTCTTCAAAATCCATAAAGGCCAAGTCCTCTTTATATTATAATCTTTATAAATTTCAATCCATATAGATTTATCAGTCCAATATTTACAAAAACAGGAATACCATGGGTATGTTCCGAAATACAATCCTAACTACACTGTCGAATGCGAATGACGTCATGAATCGTCGCTATACTGGTGATTCGTTCCAAAACGTAGACAGAGAAACCTATAGACTAATGATCGGCGTGGCCTCGAGTGAGAAAGGACGATAACGAATTTTTAGGTTATAGAATAATCTTTATGACTTTTAAACACATTTAAATAAAAATTTTAATTGTTCTAAGAACTGAACTGAACAAGATTCACCAATCTTAAGCTCATAAAACACTTTTTTCTCACTTAAACCAACTTGTAAACTCCTTAAATCGCTAAGCTAACAAAGTTGTTTAGCAAACTATAGAGTTTGCTAAACAAAAAAACCGGCACGGAGAAAGGGACAAACAATTACACCGCTCTATCTTATTTCTATGCAAGACGTATGCATAAATCTATCTTTTTCGTGTGCGAATGCGAAAAAGGCGTCAATTTGTCTATAGGTTTCTCTGTCTACGTTCCAAAACATAGGACAGTATATTGACGTCATACATTTACGCCATATTGGAAAAGTATTGGCGATTATTTTGTCATTTTGTGCTCCAAAAATCATTATATCTTCCTAATAAAGATACCAGCAATTATTTTATAATTTTTTGTATTTGAATAAATAAAAACAAATTCTGGCAGCTTCATTCAGCGCACACACAATTAAAAATTGCTTTATTGTGGCCGGATATCCGACGCAATATGGCGGCCGCACGCCAGTACAATATAGTGTCAATTGATGACGTCATTTGCATTTGCCAATGTACTGAGTTGTATTTCGGAACATACCCCATATTTCATATTTCTTTTACAGTATTATGAATAAAATTGCAAAGTGCTAAATATGTCTTAATATTCCTAAGAACACTTTCTGAGTTTTCATAAATTTATATAAGTTTTTCAATGAGTAGCAATCTTCCTATGGAATACGTTGCTAAAGAACTGTTAAGGCCTGGTCGCGCAGGCCTAGTGTGAGAGCAGTCATGGCCTGACTTTTATTCCAGCCGTTCGCCTTCATAACAGCCTCGAACTGGATTTTGTAGGCCGACCAGGAAGAAGTCCCGTTGAACGGCGGCACTTTGAATCTACGTAGCGAAGGTGTTGTAGCTACTACGGGAGCTGTTGTTCCATCCCCAAGTTTGAGATCGTCCAGCGTTGTCTTCACGTCAGCCATCACGTTGTCAACCCGATTGTTCACTTGGTCGATTCGGGTTTCAGATTTCTCAATTCGGGTTTCAGCTTCTGACAAGCGGTTGTCATGTTGAGCCCCTCACTCACCCTATCCTTCACCTCCTTCATCTCCTTCCCGAAGGTAGCGTGAAGGTCCTTCATAAAGAGCATCTGCTCTTCCAACCGACGGGCCTGTTCCTCTTGTCCGCCCCGCAGCAGCTCTTCCAATTGGCGTGCCTGTTCCGCCTGCTGGCGGGCCTGTTCCTCCTGCCGGCGAGCCTGTTCATCTTGTCGGCGAGCCTGTTCCTTCTGCTGCTCTTTAAACCAACGGTCCTGTTCCTCCTGTCGGCGAGCCTGCTCCTGCAGCATCACCATCAGAGCACCTAAGTCAGGTGACTGACTGACCTACTGACTGGCCTGCAGCCGGCGGCTGGCCCTCCGAAGTCTGCGGCGTTGCACCATCAAATCTTCTGTGGTCCGTCTCCTGCTGGCGTTGAATTCGGGTACGGACACCCTCCGTTTCCTCCTTAGGTAAAATCGGCATGATTTTATCCCACTTCTGACACCAACGCTAACGCTAGACAGTTAAATATTATATGTTCTGCAGTCTGATCTGCTTCTGTATCACAGAAAATACATTTTGCAGACGCTGCTATTCTCATCCTGGAAAGATGAGCGTTCATTCGATAGTGGCCAAATCTAAGTCTGCACATTATTGTATAAAATTTTCTGCTATGATATCTCTCGTTGCGATAAAACCAAGGAATACTCAATTCTGAATTAATTAATGCATACCAACGACTTTTTCCCGTCTCTAAAACAGCAATCCAAAGCATTTTCCATTCTTATTTCAACTGTTGCTTTAATAAATATCTATGTGGTATTGCAACACCGGTTATTTTGTCAATATCAGCCTGTGACTATACTTTTAAATGGTCTGCGCTTTTACACCTTGTACACATTGATTTATATATTACACTATAACAGTAATAACCTCGCCAAAGCGTTCCCACTGCACATTATGGCCACAGCCATATGCCTAGCTAACGTTAGTTCAGTGTTCAATGTGTCGCCAGAGTTGAGCCGCGACAAAAAATGGGTAAATGCGTAGTGAAAGAATGCTATTCAAGGTCACAAAAACGTAATGAATCAAGCGGAATCACTTTCAACACATAATTTTTAGTTCTTGTTTTCATATAAACGTAAAAAAAAACCTCAAATAATTAAATAAAATTATCGAATATTGCCATTTAGGTTCAATGTTGCCACTTTTCCGTATTTGTGATCCTATCCTAAATTAATGGGAGACTATATAATTAATGGAGTAAGTTAATTTGTTACCTCTGATTTTACATATTTTGGAAATTATAATAAAAACTACGTTTTAACTTTCATACAAAATAGTTAATTATTCTTATTTTAGTTTATTCATGAATTATCTTGACAGGCCTGTTGGTCTAGTGGTTAGTGACCCTGACTGCTATGCCGGAGGTCGTGGGTTCGATTCCCACCCAGGACAAATGTTTGTGTGATGAGCACGATCATTTGTTCTGTGTCTGGGTGTAATTTATCTATAATATTTATGTATTTAGAAGTATATAAGTATGTTTATCAGTTGTCTAGTGCCCATAGCACAAGCTCTGCTTAGCTTGGGACTAGATGGCGTTGTGTGATAGTTGTGGAATATTATTATTATTATCTATTAAATATATTTTATTACCTATTTTATATTAATAATTTTATATTAATTATAATTTCATAAAATTTTTATATTAATTATATTTTATTTCTTTTTTTATATTGTTTTATTTATTAGTACAATAAAAATACTCATAAAAATATGTTTTATTCCATCATTATGTTAACTTCTATTCATCTGATAAGCTTTTTATCCTTTTTTTCTAAGGGGATGCAATAAAGATTCTAAAATAAAATATAATTTTGGGTAATTTTTTTTATAGTAAGCCACACCAACGCGCCATTGCATATTTGTGTGTCTATCTTTATCTAATCTTAGCGACGATATTGTCTTCGCAACATGTGTAAGTGATATATATATATATATATATATATATATGTTTATTTAAAATTGTTATTAGTTTCAAAGCTAAGTCGTCGCGTTTGGATAGTGGTTACACTTTTTCGACGCGCGGTAATGTGGTTTGCTCCTCTAGTGTTGTATAACTCAGTGTTGTACACCAATATGTGACGAAGTCCATAAAAATTTTACTTCCAAATTATTTTCTTTCAATTTCCACCACAAACTTTTGATTTCATATATGATGAAAGACGTTTTAGCATCTAAAGTTCTTGCCTTCATTGCCTTCATGACACTCATGCTATAGGAGATCAGTAACCATTTATTAGATACATGTGGATGTTCTTCTATATATTTAAGAGCGATTAAGACAGCAAAACATATGTATATAACATATGTGCATAATATACGTATATGCTTGCTAATTCAGGAATAGAAAGGCCACGTCCAGCTTTCAGATGAGGTATGTAAAATGCACAGGCTACTTTATTTTCTACTTTTGAACCATCTGTGTAAATTTGTCGAAATTCATCATATGTAGATATAAGTACATAAACTTACATCCACATATGATTCTTCTTTTCTTTTTAATTTTTCATCAATGTTTGGTTAATGGTTGATATAAGTTCATGAACTTATATCTACATATGATTCTTCTTTTCTTTTCAATTTTTCATCAATATTTATTAATGAAAAATTGAAAAGAAAAGAATATATACATGCTACAGGTTGATCACCCCGCTTTATAAAAAAGGTGATCATCACGAACTAACCAATTACAGACCTATTACACTATTACCAATTTTTTCGAAAATATTTGAAAAGGCGATGCATAGTAGAATTTACAACTACTTGTCTAAATATAGTATTCTCCGTAAAGAAAAGAACGGATTCCAAAAAGGAAAATCTACAACAAATGCCGCATTTTTTTAATACATAGAATAACGGAATATATAAACAAAAAAGTACCAGTAGTTGCCATATTTTATGACATGTCAAAGGCATTTGACTGTGTTGATCATATTATTCTAATAGATAAGTGTGAAAGATATGGAATTCGTGGACCAGCATTAAATTGGCTAAAATTCTATTTAGAAAATTGACAACAATGTGTTGAAGTGTCACGTATTGATGATAAGCAAAACCGCACGTCATTTAGATCTTCTTTTAATCACTATAAAAGTGGCGTGCCACAGGGCAGTGTATTGGGTCCACTGTTATTTCTATTATATATAAATGATTTACCGACTGCGACACCTCATCAGTCTAAATTTTTGCTGACGACATTTCCATCGTCATACCAAAACTAAATAAAGAATCTACCGTAAGTGACTTCGAAATGACGTTAAATTCTTCTATAGCATCTATAATGACCTGGCTAGAAACCAATAATCTGCGTGCGAATGTCTCAAAAACAAAATTCATTTCGTTTTCGAATTACAATACACCAAATGAAAAATTAAATATTTCGTATAATAATGAATATTTGAAAGAGGTTTCGGAAATCGAATTTTTAGGACTACATGTTGATCACCACTGCAACTGGAAGTCGCATGTAAAACATGTCTGCACCAAATTAAATAAATTTGTATATACACAGCGTAGGTTACAATGCGTTGCTGGGAAAGGAGCTGCGCTTACTGCATATTACAGATACATCGAGTCTGTGTTGAGGTATGGTCTGTTGGTATGGGGAAACTCGACTGACATAAACAAAGCATTTATCAGTCAAAATAAATGTATACAAGCTCTATATAATGTTAGGCCTCTGGAATCATGTAGACCTTTATTTAAAAATAATAATTTGTCAAAAAAATCAGTATTTATTATTATTTTTGGGGTATCTATATAATTTTCTCATCTGGTTGGGTTCTATAAATATATAATTTTAAATTAAAATGAAAAGATAAATATACATAAATATCAATAAAATAAAAAATACAAAATATACATAAATAAATAAGATCCAACCAGATGGAAGTCCTCGGCAGGGGAGACCAAACGGCCGGGGGTTAGGAGGAAAGGGAAAGAAACCGGCGGACGAAGCGGGCGGTATCGAGGAGCACCGCCTTCTGCATTTGAGCTCGGAGCGGTCCGTCACGGAATCCCAGTCGCCTCAGATGATCCGAGAGGCTGACTGGGATTAGCCCATTCGCAGAGACGACTACAGGAATAATTTCGGCCGGCAGACCACCCCACATGTCGGTTACCTTGTGAGCCAGGTCCAGATATTTTGTTCGTTTATCTGTTTCGGCTTTCATGAGGTTCTCGTCATACGGAATGGTAATGTCGATCAAAAATATCCTTGACTGTGCCTGGTCCATCAGCACAATATCAGGCTTATTCGCAAAAATAGTCCTGTCTGTGATTATGGCCTGGTCCCAGTAGAGCCTGGCGCGGTCATTTTCGAGCACGGCTTCCGGCAAGTACATGTAATACGGCAATTTCCGGTCCACGAGACCGTATTTCAGAGCGAGCTCCTGGTGTAGAATTCTGGCTACTAGGTTCTGCCTGTGCAAGTACTCAGAGTTAGAAAGCGCCGAACAACCGGGGATGACATGCCTAAGTGACTCACCGGGATGGCGACTAGCTCGACAGACGTCGACGGTGCCATCCTTTAGGATGTATCTCCGATAGTTGTTGGTCTTAATTAACTTGATCCTGTATTGCACGGACATAACCCTCGGTTTCCCCGAAAGGGTCACCGAAACTTAGCCAGTTGAGGGAGGCAACTGTATCTACGAAGGGCTCATGTAGAGCCCTGTAGTACCTCCCGTGGAGCTCCTTCTCCTTCCATACGGTCTCCCGGTCGAAAATGCTTTGTATTGCCGGGTCCTGCCATTGCTCGTTGGCTAAGGATAGAGGGGTAAGCCCTCTATCACTAGAAATGACGTCATTAATGAATGGATCATCTGATCTCGCCAGGAAGTAATCACGAAGGCTGCACACTTCGCGATTATGCATGGTGAGCGCGCTCAGGAAGCCGCGCCCACCATGCTTTCGCTATATTATTATGAAATTAGGGTATCTATATAATTTTCTCACCTGGTTGGGTTCTATAAATATATAATTATAAATTAAAATGAAAAGATAAATATACATAAATATCAATAAAATAAAATAAATACAAAAACTACATAAATAAATTATATCCAACCAGATGGGAGCCCTCGGCAGGAGAGACCAAACGGCTGAGGGTTAGGGGGAAAGGGAGAGAAACCGGCTGACGATGCGGGCGGTATCGAGGAGCACCGCCTTCTGCATTTGAGCCCGGACCAGTCCGTCACGGAGTCCCAGTCGCTTCAGATGACCCGAGAGGCTGACTGGGATTAGCCCATTCGCAGAGACGACTACAGGAATAATTTCGGCCGGCTTTCACGAGGTGCTCGTCATACGGAATAGTAATGTCGATCAAAAAATATCCTTGACTGTGCCCGGTCCATCAGCACAATATCAGGCTTATTCGCAAGAATAGTCCTGTCTGTGATGATGGCCCGGTCCCAGTAGAGCCTAGCGTGGTCATTTTCGAGCACGGCTTCCTGCAAGTACTTGTAATACGGCAATATTCTGTCCAAGAGACCGTATTTCAGAGCGAGCTCCTGGTGTAGAATTCTGGCTACTAGGTTGTGCCTGTGCAAGTACTCAGAGTTAGAAAGCGCCGAATAACCGGAGATGACATGCCTAAGTGACTCCCCGGGATGGCGACAAGCTCGACAGACGTCGACAGTGCCATCCTTTAGGATGTATGTCCGATAGTTGTTGGTCTTAATAACCTGATCCTGTATTGCACAGACAAAACCCTCGGTTTCCCCGAAGAGGTCACCGAAACGTAGCCAGTTGAGGGAAGCGGCTGTATCTACGTGAGGCTCATGTAGAGTCCTGTAGTACCCCCCTTGGAGCTACTTCTCCTTCCATACGGTCTCCTGGTCGGAAATTCTCTGTGTAATAATTATAATAATACATTATTTTTATTATTATTATTGGGGTATCTATATAATTTTCTCACCTGGTTGGGTTCTATAAATATATAATTATAAATTAAAATGAAAAGATAAATGTACATAAATATCAATAAAATAAAATAAATACAAAAACGACATAAATAAATAAGATCCAACCAGATAGGAGCCCTCGGCAGGGGAGACCAGACGGCCGAGGGTTAGGGGAAAAGGGAAAGAAACCGGCGGACGATGCGGGCGGTATCGAGGAGCACCGCCTTCTGCATTTGAGCCCGGAGCGGTCCGCCACGTAGTCCCAAACGCCTCAGATGACCCGAGAGGCTGACTGGGATTAGCCCGTTTGCAGAGATGACTACAGGAATAATTTCGGTCGGCAGACCACCCCAAATGTCGGTCACCCCGTGAGCCAGGTCCAGATATTTTGTTTGCTTGTCTGTTTCGGCTTTCACGAGGTTCTCGTCATACGGAATGGTAATGTCGACCAAAAATATCCTTGACTGTGCCCGGTCCATCAGCACAATATCAGGCTTATTCGCAAGAATAGTCCTGTCTGCGATGATGGCCCGGTCCCAATAGAGCCTGGCGCGATCATTTTCGAGCACGGCTTCCGGCAAGTACTTGTAATACGGCAATTTCCGATCCACGAGACCGTATTTCAGAACGAGCTCCTGGTGAAGAATTCTGGCTACTAGGTTGTGCCTGTGCAAGTACTCAGAGTTAGAAAGCGCCGAACAACCGGAAATGACATGCCTAAGTGACTCACCGGGATGGCGACAAGCTCGACAGATGTCCACGGTGCCATCCCTTAGGATATATCTTTTTTTTTTATAGGATAGGGTGACAAACGAGCACACAGTCCACCTGATGGTAAGTGGTTGCTGTGACCCATAAGTATCTACATCTATCCTCGATTACGAATCAAAATGCAGATGCGTTGTCACCCGTGAGGACTTAGGTGGAATGCCTCGTTTCCAGTAAAAAGGGTCTCCGGTTCTCTACACTCACCATACGAAATACAGCAGCATTAAGCTACTATTTCACGCTGGTATTCTGTGAGAGCGTGGTCCTTCCCCGGTCGAGCCGACCCATTCGTGCTAGAACTATACTACTAATATAACTGCAGCATGGCTCTACCACGTTTAAATATCTCCGATCCACGTATCTCCGATAGTTGTTGGTCTTAATAACCTGATCCTGTATTGCACAGACAAAACCCTCGGTTTCACCGAAGAGATCACCAAAGCGTAGCCAGTGGAGGGAGGCTACTGTGTCTACGAAAGGCTCATGTAAAGCCTTGTAGAACCTCCCGTGGAGCTCCTTCTCCTTCCACACGGTCTCCCGGTCAGAAATTGTCTGCACTGCCGGGTCTTGCCATTGCTCGTTGGCTAAGGATAGAGGGGTAAGTCCTTTATCACTAGAAATGACGTCCTTATAGAATGGATCATCCGATCTCGCCAGGAAGTAATTACGGAGGCTGCACACTTCGCGATTATGCATGGTGAGCGCGCTCAAGAAGCCACGCCCACCATGCTTTCGCGCCAAGTACAGCCTCATTACCGACGATCTCGGATGATGCATCCTGTGGGACGTCATGGTGGTGCGGACTTTTCTATCAGGGCGTTAAGTTCAGTCTGAGTCCACCTGAGTATGCCAAAGGTATACATGAGGACAGGCATTACCCAGCCGTTATATGCGTGTGTCTTATTCACACCGGACAAAAGGTTGTTAAGCACTTTGGTTAAGCGTGCATAAAACACGTCGCAAACTGACTGTTTCATACCAGCCTCATCGATACCGATGTTCTGTGACATACCCAGTTATCGGTATGTTTCAGCCTCGGAAAGGGTCCTTAAGTTGACGGGCATAGATAAGTCTATGCCCTCAGAGTTAGCAACCCTTCCCCTTTCAACATGGAGGACCGCACACTTATCCGTTCCCAGCTCTATTCCAATAGAATTGCTAAATTCACAAGTGATGTTTAGCAATTCCATAAGATGGGCGCGACTGGAGGCGAATAACTTGAGGTCATCCATATAGAAAAGGTGGGTCACTTTTGAACCTCCTTTCCGAAGCTGAAATCCCATCCCGGAGCCCTCCAGTAAAGTACTGAGAGGGTTCAGGGAGAGGCAAAACCAGATTGGACTCAGACAATCGCCCTGGAAGACACCCCTTCTTATCCTTATGTGGTTCTCCGCAGCCATCATCCGCTCGCCCAGATAGCAAAGGATCGTACTCCACTGCCCCATACACTGCTCGAGGAAGTCTACAACTGTACAGTCAATTTTGTACAGCTGGAGGACTATCTTCAGCCATGTATGGGGCACCGAGTCGAATGCCTTTCTGTAGTCTATCCAGGCGGCGGAGAAATTCCGACGGTTGCGTTTCACCACTTTGCCAATGACCGCGTCATTGAGGAGTGGTTCCTTGGTTCCACGACCACCGCCCCGGCATCCATTTTGAGCGCGTGACATCACCTGATTTAGCTCCAGGTGACGAGTGATTCTCGCGCTCAAAATGGATGTCAGTGACTTATACATGGTGGGTAGACACGTGATGGGGCGGTATTTGCTCGGGTCTGTGGTATCCTGATCTTTAGGAACCAAATGAGTGATCCCAGTAATGAAGAGGCTCGGGAGCGACTTCTGATCGAGAGCCACTTGAAACTGTCGGGCGAGCACAGCGTGACACACTACGAACCCCTTCAGCCAGTAATGATGCAGCCCGTCGAGCCCCGGACTTTTCCAGTTCGGGGCCCTACGGACCGCCTCAGCCACGTCTTCAGGCGTTATGGTGACGGGGTCCATAGGCATAATCCACACACAATCCTCGGTCTATTATTACCCGACCTGAAGCTTGTCAGTCTGCCGATAAGGGCCCTTGCCTTTGCGATACGGTCCTCGATTCTTTTTCTCCAGGCTGGGATGGCGCTACTTTGTGTAGTAGCGCGTCCAGCCATGGGAAGTTTGGCGCCAATAATACGGCAAACTGCCACTGCGGCGCCAAAGAGAATCGAGTCCGTCTCGCAAAGGTCCCGGCTGGCTTCCAAATAGGTCACCAGCATTGGGTTAAGAGCCCTCACGACAGCCCGATTTCGCTTGCTTAGGGGTATGCGGGGAAGTCGCGGTCGATTTTCGAGAGGGGTGCTGCGCGTTTCCGAAATCGCCTCTTCCAATATACTCCTCATTTGCTCTAGATCGTGGGAGACTATTTCATCGTCGTTCGAATCAACCACAACTGGAAGATCCATGGCGGCTTCCACGTGTGGATGCTGGTCTGTCGAATGTGGAGCTGCATCTCCAGCCATAGCCGATTCATTCGACGACGGAATAGCCTCACGTCGTAGTCGTTCGAGTTCGGCATCATCAAATATTTTCGAGCGCATGATGTACCGAAGTCGGTCTGCCAGGTTTTGTTCCGTGACGGGGATAGATGGCTCCAGCTCAGCAAAAAAGCAATGCATCCGAGACCTATACGCTATTCCCACAGTTTCTTCCCTTTTCGCCCTATAGTACGCCCGCAATGCGTTTTCGTTCATGGATTTCGTCCAACGCATGCGACGTGCTCCACCAGCGGCGGGTGCCGCTTGCTGGGTCCGAGAAGACCCAGCCGACACCAAGCCTTCTGGTGGGGATGATGGATGCGAGGGGCTGCTAGGTGATCGTGCAGCTCCTCGCGCTCGGCTGGCGGCCCGCATGCTGCCGCGTCCAGCGCCAGCTCCAGACGCGCCCCGGCGACCCCCAGGCAGCGGCCCTATGCGCGTTCCTTTCCGTGTTGTTTCCATCATCCATTTTATGGGCGCCAAATAACGGGAGATGCCCAAGCCCGGCACCGTTTCTTGGTTGGGTCATATGCACAAACGGACCTTTGCATCTACAATTTTGCCTAGGCACGGCGCTCACACCACTTGGCAGGATGCTGACTGACTGCGCCGACGTCGCAGTTTTGTCACATAACTGTTACGTCAGCGGGCGATGGGGTCGTCACTTCCCTACGCCTTATTATTATATTATTGTTATTATTATTATAATTATTATTATTTGAGAAAACTTTGAAGTTGCGCGTGTAAGAATAATTTCGTTACACTCAATGCTTCAGTGTATAAAATCACTAGACGTAAACTATGTGGCTCGTATTAGGGCCTATTAAAGTCCGTTGCTAAACATAGGCCTCCCCGTAAACTGTCTCATAAGGTGATATTTGCCATAGCTATCTCGTGGTTCTTTTCCTCACTCGCCTTTAATGATATCAATGGAAAGATATGGGGTACCGGTTATTCTTACACCGCCATTACACGGTGACGTATTCACTGACTTATTTACTTCAATCATCATTGGTGTCACGTTTCGTTTATTAGCCAACGATTGAGATAAAAAATACACCCATAAATATTTATTGTCCCTATATGTCAAAGCACGTCAGTTAAAAACCCCCATAAAATATTTTCCGAAAAAAATATCGACACATTTGATATTCCGTCAACACTACATGGCGGGCAATAGACGTACTATATATTTTAAATATGACAATATATAACAACCAATACTTCACTACAAACTGTATATAAATTTTTTTTGTATATCGTACTTCTAAAGGTCAAAAGAAACTCTTATAGGATCACTTCGTTGTCCGTCTGTCTGTCTATCTGTCTGTCAAGACCCTTTTCTAAGGACCGCCTGGAGGTATGAAGTTGAAATTAATATCAAATATTTAGGTCTACAATCCCTTAGAGCTGTAAAAAATTAAGGTAGAAGTAAACGCAATAAAAGAATAAGACAATTTCTGCCACATTTTTTTTTATAGAAGAGGGGGCAAACGAGCATGCGGCTCACCCGATATTAAGTGACTACCGCCGCCCATGATCAACCGCAACACCAGGGGAATTGCAGGTGCGTTGCCGGCTCTTTAGAAAGGATTAAGCTCTTTTCTTGAAGGTCCCCAGGTCATATCGGTCCGGAAAAATCGCCGGTGGTAAACTATTTCACAGAGAGGTCGTATGCAGAAGAAAACTTCTTGTGAAACGTACAGTGGTGGACCGCCAAGCATCCAGATGGTGTGGATGGTATCGGGACGTTTGCCGCGTAGTGCGTTCACGAAATTTGTCGGCTGGGATTAATCCGAACAATTCCTCAGAGCACTCCCAAATGGTATATGCGAAAGAAAATGCAGAGAGATGCAACACCTCTTCGCAGCGCCAGTGAATCGAGCCGATCGGAAAGCACTCGGTCGTCGATGATTCGAGCCGCTCTGCGCTGGATGCGGTCAAGTGGAAGGAGCTGGTACCGGGGAGTCGAACCGAAGCCGAGGCCGAACCTGCGCCTTGTAAAATTGCAGGCAGTGTGCCGGCATGAAATACTGTCCCGCTCTGCTGAGCACGCCAAGCTTTTTAGAGGTCAATTTGGCCTTCTCTTCCAAGTGACCACGAAACTGCACGTCACTCGATATGTCGATGCCGAGGATTCTGATACTGGCTGAGGCAACAAAGGGAGTGCCTTGAGAATGAGGAGATACGCCAAAGGGGTTCTTTTTAGCGGTTAACGCGAAAACTTATGTCTTCTGAGGATTAAACTGAACTAGATTTAGTCGCCCCCAATCCAAGACTTTGTTCAGCAAAGACTCGACTTCAGACACAAGTTTGTCGGTACTCGGAGACGTTTTCTCGAGAAATATTGGCACGGCCGGTTTACAGCGCATCACCAGTGCTGTCATCTGCATAGCAATTAGTGTTACGGGCTTGCAATATCATTGATATGCAGAAGAAACAGCGTTGGCGACAGCACGCAGCCTTGTGGAACACCAGCATTAATAGGCTTGTAATCGGAGCTTGCGTCTTCAACGACCTTGATGCTCCGATCTGCAAGAATGCTGGTGATCCAATTGCACAATTTCTTGGGAAGCCCATAGGAAGGGAGCGTCGAAAGAAGCGCTTTGTGCTAAACCCGATCGAAGGCCTTCGCAATGTCTAAACTAAGGGCCAATACTTCCCCCTTGGACTCTACTGCCATCTATGAGTTAGGTAGACCAGAAGATCACCAGCTGATCGACCACGACGAAAACCGTATTGACGATCACTAATTATCTGATGATCCTCAAGATACCTCATGAGCTGGCAGTTTACAACAGACTCCATTGTTTTTGAGAACAAGGCGGTGATGGCGATGGTCCTGTAGTTGGATGGGTCTGAGCGGTCACCTTTTTTAGGGATCGGGTGTACGAAAGCCATCTTCCATGATTTTGAGACTAGACGCGTTAAAACCGGTGCCAACTCTGGAGCGCACGTCCGGTGGTATTCCGTCAGGCCCACTCGACTTGTGGATGTCCAGGTAGAGGAGTGCTTTGCGAACCGAGCGCTGTGTGAAGCACACCTCCGGCATGGAGCACTCACATCACGGGATGGTCGGCGGTGTATTGCCCCCGTCATCGAGGGTCGAGTTGGATGTAACGAAAGAGCCTAGCGGATCGGCTTTCTCCTTTACGGTATAGGCCAGTGAGCCGTCCTCCCTGTGCAGAGATGGAAGAGATGGCTCACAGAAATTTTCCTGGACAGCCTTGTCGAGAGACTAGAATTCCAAAAGGGTTCCAAAAGGAAGGCGAACTAGTTTCTCGCCAATTCTGCCTACGTGCTCTGACTTTGCCTTGGCAATGACTTTTGAAGGACCTAGAGGAGAAATTTTTTTTTAGAACGCTAGTGTTTACATTCCGGGACGTTGATGCGTCAGCCCAGGCTTGGTAGCACTCCTGCTTATAGGCATGATGCTATTTTACAGGAGCGACCAAACCATGGCTGAGATTTGCCGCCGATGGCCACAACAGACGAAGTAATAAAAACTTCCATACCCTGAAGTACCGCATCAGCGAGAGAATCCGCAACAACGTTGGGATCGTCCTGCGAAAAGCAAACAGGCCCCCAAGGGTAGGATGCAAAGAAATACCGCCTCCTATCCCGATCGGTTGACCTATAGTGCCAAACACGGCAGAAGGCTGCAGAAAGTAACTGCGATTTCAGTGTGAGTAACACACTCCGGACAAGACAATGGTCCGAAGAGCCTAAAAGGGCGTCGATGGAAATCTGATATCCGTCCGGGTGAGAGGTCAGCAGAAGGTCCAACAGGGAAGGTGCATGATCCTCCACATCTGGAATCCGCGTAGGTGAAGTAACCAGTTGTGTCAGACCACACGCCAAGGCAAAATCATGAACAGATCTCCCGCAAGATCCGTTAAACGTGAACCAAGCCATTTGGCGTGATGGGCGTTAAAATCGCCGAGGATCACGATTTTTGCGGAGGGGATCTGCTGTAGCAACGAATCTGTAGCCGGACATGGACGAAGTGTCGATCTGTTTCGGCATTACCGCTTTGGGACCTATAGAGGCACCCGTAGACGCGCGTATGGTCGCCGCTGTCTACGCGTAGCCAAATGATGGATGGGTTCGAACCTCCAAGACTGCCGAGACGTCAAGAACAGATGTCCTCTCTGACGTAAACGCAAAGTCCAGCTCGAGGCACAAAGGAGTGTTCCAGTTTGTACACCGAGCAGGATAGATACGAGACATCAGTCGGAGAGGACACCTGCGTCTCGGTCAGAAAGAGCAGAGCCAGCCTCGCCGTCTCGAGATGGTAGTGAACGGCGTTTAGGTTAGAGTGAAGTCCCCTGATATTGCAGAAATTCACGGGTAGCGTGGCGGGGGTTGCCTTGGTCTTGTTGCTCCGTTTGCCCCGAGCAGTTGTAGTTTTGAGTGGAATTTTGCCAACCCCCCCCCCCCAGAATACACGGGGCAACATGAGCACCCACGCTCAGGAGTGGAGTAACATGGTCGTGGATGCTCAGCGAGGGATTCTCCAGGGGTGCTGGTACCCTCCTGGGATAGTCTATCATTATTTAATTCCGCTACTATGTTGATGGGGGGAGGGGGATTGGCCTCCGGCCACCTGCACTCACCAGACGAAACGCGGAAGCAGAGCTTCCACTTCACGCCGGTATTGTGAGGTCGTGGTACCACCCCGGTTTGAGCCGGCCCATACGTTAACAGCAAAGCTGCCACGTGGCTTTATCCCTGTCAATTTACACACAGTTTACTGCATACGACACACCTCGTACTCCACAATTGTTTTCTACCGAGAGGCCATGGCTATCGCAGTGTTTGTAGTTATTTACGTACGTTGCGTGTGTTTTTAAAGGTTAAACTTCTTTAGAATCATTGTGATTGGAAACTCGATGAAACGAAAAAGCAACACCAAAAGAGAAACATATACATCTATAGGATTCAGCCAGTGACAGAAAGAGATCGAATACAGTATGCAGTGTTCACTTATTAATACCCTACTATTATCCTTTTTTGCCATAGATAGTTTCGCCATTGTCGCCACGCTTGACAGGTGGGTAATAACTGCAGGTTCTTTTTTTTTTGAAGATTCTACTGCTCATCTCCTGTTTCAGTTTCCCTTTGTGGCCTCTTGCGAAACTCACGGAACTAGATGGGGTAGCGAATATTCTAACAATTCCACTATGTACTAAAATACGTAAATTTAAATAATCTGAGAAATAGATATAAAAGGATAATAACTAGCCATTCATGATGATGATGGATTTTAAAAAATCAGTCATTTATTAGTTTAGATTTTTATTATGTTAAATATAGTATCAATACCATGAAACTTCTCCATTATTTAAAGAAAAACAACGAAAATACGTGGTAGAGCCATACCACATCTACAGGATATTTTTGAATCGCTCCCGAAAATGAAGACAGACGTTAGTATTGAAGATACCTTTATTGATGAGTCGATGAAACAAAAAGGAAATCGTTCAAAATGAAAAAAAAATCTCTTTTTTTACAACGTTTAATTACCTTTATTCACGCTCTATCATGTTAGTACAGCTAAACGAAACGATTTTTAATTTCCTAAAATAATCATGAAAATACCTAACCATGAAACCAGCAGTGAAAGTTAAATATCTCAAATCAGCTGATAAAGGGTCAATAAGCGCGCGGAAGCTGAACTCTTTTTATTGAGCTCGGTACAAAGAAATACATTAGGTATTACTGTATTTACGCTCACTCTACCCTTCCCTTTCACACACGTGTTGCCAAACCGATATTTACTATTAAAATTTGCAGGCAAAATTAGAATTAGAGGTGACAATCACAATAAAACTTGTAATTAATTTTAATGGTTATAGCTTACCTCTTTTTAAATTCAAAGTATTGGCCGCATTAAAAAAGGACATCAATTAAAACAAAGTAAAAGAATTATTTTTAGATTAAATGTGATAGATTAGTTAACTATCGATCATAATTGCAATTGATTTTAACTATTAAATTATTCAGTACCATTTCATTTCTATTTTCTTGTACAAAATCAAGGATAACGATGAAATTTTGTTTATAATTGTGTAAGTGAGTATCCAATTAGGTACCTTTGTTAATTTGAATAACATTTTTGTAATAATAATAATAATAATAACAATAATAATGTCCTCCAGACCGAATTTTGATTACGACGGCCAGCTTCAACGGAGACTAGTCATCGGCGCAGGACAGGATTAGTCATGTAGGTTGGAGAACAGGTGAACGATCGCCGTAGAAAATAGTGTCCCAGAGGCGCTGCAATCGCTAAGTTCGCTCAATAAAAGTCATTTTCAGTCTATTTTTCCGATCAGATGCTAAACAACTTGCACATCCACGCACAATAAAATTTTCTCTATTTTTTTAATGTTGCTTTTTCTCAAAAATTAAAATATAACTTTTTTAATTTTTAACAAAAATTCATATAATCTCCTTTCCTATTTTATGTATAAGTTTTCAGATTAGAAATGTACAGGATTTCTAAATATATTAAACAGGGTTTTTTTATAGGTACATATTTTTTGTTGAATATCATCACGGCCTATTCATATTCCACTTCTGGTACGCCTTATCTTACTATAAGCCAGATGAGTTGGTGGGGCATAGGGATTCGAGTTTTCGGTCTTTTGTAATAATTCTGTTCGCGTAGCTCAGCCCCTTACTCGTACTTTAAAGCACCTGCAGGTTTGAATGGGGTGAAGATATAAAGAATATACGAATATTAACGAAAATTAGAATAAAATTCGCGTAAGTGGATACTATGGCTTATAAACATCTTCATTTATCCCTTATTATCAAAAGCAGATGCATTGCCACTCCTGAGGATGGAATGCCTTATTTGCAGTAAAAAGCGTCTCCGGTTCTCTACATTCACCATACGAAACCTACTCCGGTTTTGCCAACCCATTCGTGCTACAAACATAACATTAGCTGTAGCATGACTTCCATACTGACGTTACTGTACTCAGTCACCCGACGGTACAACTAGAGTTGGCTACAACTATATTTGTATTATACATATACCTCGTTGTTGCGGTGTAAAGTACATTTATGGTAACGTCTACAGGAAAAAGTTTATATAAAATAAAGACGTACAATTTTTTTTATTCAAGTACAATTAAAAATAATTAATACTAAATAATTTTATTGTAAAATTGCCAAATGCTGTCTTTATTTACATTTTTCAATTTGTATTCATACCAATCATTTCAAAAGGAACGATAGGCCCACCTAAATATTTTACTCACAACTTTTTCGTACAAGAAAAAGTAGCGCATCTGTCATAATACAAACGTCATATCAAATCACGACGTAACCAGGGTCGGGTTTCGTAGTATAATTATCCTAATTGTTCCATTATTTCCTAGTTTGTAGGACATAGTATCGTAATAATACTAAGCGAAAATACTATAATTTTACCTAAAGGACGACTTGTATTATTATTGGGTCCTTTTACATTTTAATATTAACCATACGGTATCGAGAATTTTTGTATTGTACATGAGTAACGCGTTTTTATTAGAACTAGTTCGTAGGTTAGTATTAGAATTAGCTCCCTTTCTGGTCAATCGATGTTCGATCGATTCATTTATGTTGCATTCTTGACTTGACTGGCTACCACGATAAAAACTATATGCTCCAGAAGCAATCGGTTTGAAAACAGAATTTCAAAATATTTCATGAATCAGATTTTCGGATTCAATTAAGCAGATATGGTTTCTTTTGTACTCTTTTCCTTTTAACCTTATTGAATATAAAATATATTAGGTACCAATATTCAAAATTTAACTTACACTAAGTTATTTAGACAAAAATTAATATAATGTTATATACCGATGATACGATATCCCATGTTTTTTTTTAAAACTTTGTATCGTTATTTTTGCATTATTTTACCACGCCACTAGACATATTTATGACAGGCAAATCTGTCGCACTACTGTCGACCGATTCGCGTTGGCCCTAAACTGTAATTTTAGGGCCAGCGCACTGGTCCGTTTTAGTTACTCGGTCGGCCCGGTCCAAATCAGTCTAACTAACGTTTGACGTTTCATGTTTATTTTTCCCATGTGCCGGGATTTTGACGTCACGCGTCTAGTTTATCTACCTGTTTCGTTTTGTGATGGTTTTATTTTTATTTCTGTTTAATTTTTGTCTAAAGAACTTAGTGTCAGTTAAATTTTGAATATTGGTACCTAATATATTTTATATTCAATAAGGGTAAAACGAAACGAGTACAAAAGAAACCATATCCGCTTAATTGAATCTGAAAATCTGATTCATAAAATATTTTGAAATTCTGTTTTCAAACCGATTGCTTCCGGAGCATAGAGTTTTTATAGTGGTAACCCCTCATTATAGTTGTATCAAGGATGCAACATAAATGCATCTTCTGAAATGGCGTCTCCACTGAAGACGCAGTTCTGGCACTTTCCGACACTATCTGTAAGCACCTAAATGCAGGCTATAAATGTGACGGCGTCTTCCTGGATCTTGCAAAGGCGTTCGACTCTGTTTCAATTCCAATATTATTACATAAGCTATATCACATTGGCATAGGAGGGACACCCCATAAGCTATTCACAGACTACCTAACGAATCGCCTACAGCATCTAAAACTTGGTGACGTTATCAGCCAGTCATCTCCCATTACTTACGGCGTTCCACAAGGCAGTGTACTCGGACCGACATTGTTTTTGATATATGTGAATGACCTCTTTAGCCTCAAACTTCCCAATTGTGATATATTTACCTATGCGGATGGTACCGCGCTGATTTTCAGTGAAAAGAGTTGGGATTCTCTTAGAATTACGACTGAATCAGGATTACGACATATATCAAATTACTTAAGATCACATCTATTAACACTTAATGTATCAAAAACCCAATTTGTTCCTTTTACGATACGAAAATCTACCTTACTACACTCGGACTTTGCTCTCAAAATTCATAGCTGCTCCCAACACCAGGTGAAAAATTGTCAATGTGTTGATATTGCTAGATCATCTACTATTAAATATCTAGGTATCACTATTGACCAGCCTCTTATATGGTACAAACAAATTGAGTGTACCATTGACAAGGTAAGAAAGCTTATGTGGGTTTTTAGAAGGCTCAGACATGTCGCAGATAATAAAATCCTTATATGTACGTATAAAGCACTAGCCCAATCTGTCTTAAGCTACTGCATTACAGCTTGGGGTGGAGCAGCTAAGTCCTATTTAATAACTCTTGAAAGGGCTCAGAGAGTATTACTGAAAGTGATGTTCTTTAAACAAATCCGTTTCCCAACTCATGAACTACACAAATCTTACAAAATCTTAACAACCCGCCAAATGTACATTTTAGAGAGTACTATTCGACACGCACACACACACACACACACACACACACACACACACACACATACACACTTTCACTCTTTCTTAAGTATCAAAAATGTCATCAATCCATGTCTTAAGGATTGTTAAAGCACTAATATTGGTTGCGCGGAAAAAACCATTGGATTATTATATTTGACGGTAGAGGTGCCAAGCCGCTTGTTCCTTTCCGAAAAACGATATCATTCATACCCTCCTCGATCCTCCATCGACACATCGGGGTGGTGGGGTGGGAGGGGCAAGAAGATGATTCTAGAATGTCACGTAATCATCGGGGCCGAGGACATATAAGGCACGCGCGACCGTTGCGCGTCCTCTTTCCTACCGCGCCAGTCATTGGAACAACAGCTCTCTTTCCTACCGCGCCAGTCATTGGAACAACAGCTCTTTCCACCGCAGTCGTCGCTGAAACCACAACGCTTCTCTCCCGACGCACCCCTGGGGCCCCAGAGTGTCTGTCTAGAAGAAGTTCCCTCACCTCGTGTGAGATATAGTCGCGCACCGCCTCTCTCCGGAGTGTTCCAGAAGAAGTTCCAGAAGTTGCAGCTATAGTGCTCAACAGGATAGAAGAAACCCCGGTGAGTCAACATTCCTTAATTTAGCTCCTGCCTTACATAGTTTAACCCGCTCCAATTTTGTTGTTCTCCTAATAAGGCAGGATTCCTTTTCAGCGATTTGGCACAATAATAGTTTAGTTTTAGGGAAGAGCGAGTGCATTATACCGCATGCTATAGTAGTCGCCTTTACGTAAGCGTAGAAGCAACCGCATATACAGTCCACTTTAGTTAATATCTCGCGTAATAGGTTTAAGGTTCGACCGGGGAACTAGACTTCGGCAGCCTTAAACACGTGGCTCCACCATTTTATGGTCACTTCGAGCAGGATTTTGGTCGAATTGTTGAATTAATTAATTAGATAATGCACTCCAATTTATAGAATAGACTTAAATAGTGTTCGTTTAAATTTAAATTTTGATTAGGTACTCGCAAACAGAATTATTCGTTTTATAGCGCTCGTATTTGATTAAATTTAAAGCCTATTAAATAATTGAAACAGTGTAATAGGAACCGTTTGATACGCTTACCCACAATCTTGATAAAATTATTGAGTCTAGCAAATGACGCGTCACCTCGACTCGCTGCGCAGGTGTTCGATTTAATTACGTAATACGGCATACCGAGTGTCCATCCTTTATTGTTTGTGCGTTGTGAGATTAATTGTGATTGATATAACTTTATTATAATAGTTTAAAATGGCAGTTAGTGGAAGTGAAATCAAAATTAAAACGCTTTATGCTAAGAGGGACATACTCTTTTCGCGTATGCAGAATATAAGTGATTATATAAAGAACATTCATATAGAAGCAGTGCGGGAAACTTTTTTGACCGAAATCGAAACGATAGATTCTTTACGAATAGATTACGAAAAAATATTAGACCAAATTAATCATTTGGAATTACAAATCGACCCGAAATACATAGTGAACTACCAACCGCTGCTGGCATTCGAAGATATGTTGTGTCGCGTGAAAAGAATTGCGAGATCCCTATCTCAAAACGAAGCAAAGCCGGAAAAACAGGTACGTCCAAGCGACTCGATTAGGTTGCCGCCAATAGATATTCCGGTATTTAATGGTGATATTAAGACGTGGCCCTTCTTCTTCAGTAGTTTTCAAAACAATATACACAATAACCCATCGTTATCGGACGCCGAAAAATTATATTACTTAATCAGTAAACTTAGTGGCAGGGCACAGTCGATCTGCTCTGGTTTTACACCTACAGCAAACAATTACTTATTAATATTCGAAACGCTTAAAACTAAATATGAAGATAGGAGAATGTTAGCTTCCGAATATTTGAACCAGATATTCGATCTTAAACCTATATCATCCGCGAACATCAACGGCTTAGAGCAATTTCTAGATAAATTTGTGGCATCGGTGGCTGCACTTAAGAATTTGAAATTTAATGATCTTATGGACGTGGTGTTTCTCCATATTGCACTGAAGAAGTTGGACCCCGACACCGTGCGTGCGTTTGAAATGGAGCATCGTAGCTCGGAGATGCCTTCCTTTCATTCATTAGCATCGTTCGTGCGAGATCAAATAAAGGTGATGCAGCGCTCTCCGAACGTTAAACAGGACAATAAAGGGTGCGTCGACCGTAGACAGACTCAACCATCTAAAATAGCAGGGTCGTTAACTTACGTAACCGCTACGCCAACATCACTCCAGCATACTTGTTTAGTATGTAAAGATAGACACGGTAATTTATATAATTGTGCGACTTTTCGTAAATATTCACCAAGCGAGCGTTATAAATTAGTAAAGACAAACAACCTATGTTTGAACTGCTTAAGCGATAAGCATTTAGTTGCAAAATGCAATTCGAGTTCCGTATGTAGCAAGTGCGCCAGGAAACATCACACGCTATTACATTTTGAAAATAGCAATATAGCGGCGTCAAGTAAAGTGGATAAGGAATTCGCCCCTACTAAGGTCAACGATTCTAGCGGTCGACCTGGTGATGTCGCTCTGTGCTCATTGGCAAATATGGGAGCACAACCTCCTTCAACCGTGTTACTGGGTACGGCACGTATTTTGGTTAGGGATTCGCGTGGAAACGAACAAAGCGTCCGTGCACTGCTGGACAGCGGAGCCCAAAATAGCTTTATAACGCGACAATGTTGTCAGCGCTTAGGCTTAGTAATAAATAGGTCACTTTCACGTCCTGTAATTAAAGGCATCGGAGGCACTAGTAAATCGACACAGGGATATATAAATTTAAAAATTTATTCTCGGATAGATCGTAATGTTAACTTTGATATAAATGCACTAGTAGTAGATAGGGTCACTGAACGGTTGCCAACCGTTTCGGTTGACACCTCGGCAATGATTGAATTTAAGAATTTGACTCTGGCGGACGACACTTACGCCGTTCCTGGAAACATAGACATGCTCATTGGAGCATCGCTTTTCCCTTATCTTTTGTTAAACAATAAGGTCAGGGGCAACTCTTCGCATACCGCGCCTTACGCGCTGGAAACCGTATTGGGCTATGTGATCCTTGGCTCCGCCCCCATCATAGATAGTATTTCGGCAACCTCTTATTGTGGTATGGCTGTCGAACCACTCGAGTCGTTAGTCCGCAAATTTTGGGAGATGGAGGAGGTGAACGTCCCACCCATAGCTAGCTCAGATGACAGGTTATGCGAGGAAATTTACGTCCGCACGACCATTCGTGATCGCGACGGTAGATATAGTGTAGCGCTACCCTTTAAAGGAGATGTTTTATCTCTCGGCGATTCGCGTCAAATGGCAGAAAAACGTTTCTACAGCTTGGAGCGTAGGATGCTCGCTTCAACCCAGTTAAAAGAAGCTTACGACGGCGTCATTAACGAATACATAAGAGAAGGTTACATATCACTTGTGGCTTCGAAATTAGATAACTACGAAGACACACCGTCGTATTTCATACCACACCACGGAGTCATTAGAGAGGACAAACTTACATCTAAGTTACGTGTAGTGCTCGCCGCTAGTGCTAAAACTAGCACTCACCTGTCGCTTAACGATATCCTCTATAGTGGGCAAAATTTACAGGGCAGTTTATTTAATATAATAGTCAATTTTCGTTTGTTTAGTATAGCACTATCCGCCGATATTCGCCAAATGTTTCTTTGCATAGGGGTCCGTGAATGCGACCGTAGATTCCAACGCATTTTATATCGTTTCAACCCAAAGGAACCTCTAATGGTGTTTGAATTTAACCGCGTTTGTTTTGGTTTAAAGTCGAGCCCATTTCATGCGTTACGCACGGTGAGACAGCTCGCTCACGATGAAGGTCCCTCTTATCCTAAAGCTAGGAGGGCAATTGAGAGCGGATTATATATGGATGATTTTGTGTACTCGGTCGATAGCGTGGAGGAGGCAACCCTAACCACCGCCAAGGTTATAAGGCTCATGAAATCGGGTCAATTCAATCTTGTGAAGTGGACTAGTAATTCGCGTCCGGTTTTGGATACAATCCCACTATCACACCGTCTTTCGGCGATAAAGGAATTCGACGATTCTGATACACACAAGGTGCTCGGTCTGTGTTGGTCACCAGAGTCCGACGTGTTTAGCCTTAAGGTAAATCCGCCCGTAGAAAAATGCACAAAGCGCACAATACTGTAATGCGTTGCTAGATTATGGGACGTCATGCGTTTCGTAGCTCCAGTGGTATTATACGCTAAGCTTCTAATTAAACAACTTTGGTTATTGGAATGCGACTGGGATGACTCGCCGCCTGACAGCATTGTTCGGTTGTGGCAGCGCTTTAGAGAGGAACTTCCTTTATTAAGAGAAATTAAAATACCGCGTCATATAAACGTAGATAGAAGTAGCGCCATAACAGTCGTTGGGTTTGCAGACGCCAGCGAGAAGGCTTACGGGGGCGTTGTATATTTCCACGTCCAGAATAATGGTAGAAATTCGATTAGCCTCATTAGTTCTAAGTCGAGAGTCTCCCCCCGTAAGGTTGTCTCTCTGGCGCGCTTAGAGCTTTGCGCAATATTAGTACTCACCAAGCTTATTACCGCAGTTATCAGCGCATGTAGGGATAGAGTTCACATAGAAAGGATATTGGCCTTTTCCGACTCCACCGTCGCCTTATGCTGGGTTCATTCTTCACCCCACCGTTGGGATACGTTTGTTGCGAACCGAGTGGCCAAGATACAAGACGAGTTAGAAACGTGGAACTTTTATCACGTGTCCGGTACGGAAAACCCCGCCGATTGTCTATCCCGTGGACTCACCCCGATGCAAATAATGGACCACCCGCTTTGGTTCCACGGACCTGCTTGGGTTCACTTGGATCCCTCGCAATGGCCAATAACCGACTTCGAACCTTCGTCAGTGTCACAACCGCCGGAAGAGAAGAGACACGCTCTAGTGGCGAACGTTTCGAGCGAGGTTTCTCCAATCATTGCTTTGGCGAACCGCTTGTCCTCTTGGTCGAAATTATTGCGTAGCGTAATTTACGTTTGTCGATTCGCGAAGCTGTTACCGAGACGTTCGTATGTCTTAGCATCCGATTACAACTATGCTGAGTCGCTAGTATTACGTGAACTTCAACGTGCGCACTTCTCTGAAGAAATTAGAAGATTACTATCGAATAGAGCTTGTAGTCGCGCCTTTCAACGCCTTAAGCCATTTTTACAGGATGGGATTGTAAGGGTAGGTGGACGCTTGTCCAACTCGCAATTGAGTCTCGACCAACGGCACCCTATTGTTTTACCGCGTAAAGACCATATCATGAACTTATTAGTCGATTACCATCATAAATTGAACTCGCACGCTGGCCCCGACTTGTTGATGTCGATTTTGCGTCAGAATTATTGGATTCTTTCTGCACGTAGTTTAATACGCAATCGGGTGCACAGATGTATAGCTTGCTTTCGGGCACGCCCCAAGCCGTCATTTCCGGAAATGGCGGAACTTAGATCTTGTAGAGTAATACAATCAGTAAAGCCCTTCACGCACACCGGGTCTGATTTCGCTGGTCCGTTTAAGGTCACGCTCACTCGCGGGCGTGGTATAAGATCCACAAAGGCTTACGTCTGCATTTTCGTATGTCTAACTACTCGAGCGGTGCATATAGAACTCGTTGGTGATCTAAGCACAGCAGGCTTTATGGGTGCATTTAAAAGATTTCTTTCCCGCCGTGGCCCTGTAAGTAGATTGTATTCGGATAACGGTACGAACTACGTCGGTGCAAAACGTATTCTATCGGAACTACATGAGCTCTTAGCTAGCAAATATTATAATTCGGAGTTCGCTCACATTCTAGCCGAGAACGGCATTGAGTGGTCTCTGAACGTCCCAGCCGCGAGCCATTTGGGGGCAATTGGGAGACTAATATCAAGAGTCTAAAGAGTCATTTATACCGAGTAATAGGAGATCAGATTTTGTCCTTCGAAGAGCTAAGTACGGTGCTCGCTCAAATTGAATGCGTAATGAATAGTCGCCCACTTTGTCGTACGTTGTCTAGTGACCCCTCGGAACCGCTGGCTCTAACTCCAGCACATTTTTTGAATTTAACGCCTTTAAAGTATTTGCCAGCCGCAGATATGGATGAGAACAGACTTAGCATTTCCGCACGCCACAAATTATTAGATCGGTTAGTGCAATCGTTTTGGAAACGATGGAGGATGGAATACTTGCATACTTTGCAGTCTCGACAAAAATGGAACACAGCAACTGAGCCTTTAGCTGTAGGAACTGTAGTTGTGCTCACCAAAGAGAATACACCGCCTCTCCACTGGCCGTTAGGAATTGTCGAAGAGGTCTTTCCCGGTTCCGACGGAGTAGTTAGGATAGCTCGCGTTAAGACCACGGTTGGGTCTTACTTGCGTCCGGTTGTCCGTTTGTGCCCCCTGCCTCTTCCATAATTTAAATTAGCTTTCTAGATTAAATTGTAGTTGAATTTAAGTAATCTTAGCGTTAGTTAGTTATTTTGTTAGTTGATCTTAGCTCTAGTTGTATTAGTTAATTTTGAAGGAAATCCTTCAAGGGCGGGGGAGATGGTTGCGCGGAAAAAACCATTGGATTATTATATTTGACGGTAGAGGTGCCAAGCCGCTTGTTCCTTTCCGAAAAACGATATCATTCATACCCTCCTCGATCCTCCATCGACACATCGGGGTGGTGGGGTGGGAGGGGCAAGAAGATGATTCTAGAATGTCACGTAATCATCGGGGCCGAGGACATATAAGGCACGCGAGACCGTTGCGCGTCCTCTTTCCTACCGCGCCAGTCATTGGAACAACAGCTCTCTTTCCTACCGCGCCAGTCATTGGAACAACAGCTCTTTCCACCGCAGTCGTCGCTGAAACCACAACGCTTCTCTCCCGACGCACCCCTGGGGCCCCAGAGTGTCTGTCTAGAAGAAGTTCCCTCACCTCGTGTGAGATATAGTCGCGCACCCCCTCTCTCCGGAGTGTTCCAGAAGAAGTTCCAGAAGTTGCAGCTATAGTGCTCAACAGGATAGAAGAAACCCCGGTGAGTCAACATTCCTTAATTTAGCTCCTGCCTTACACAGTTTAACCCGCTCCAATTTTGTTGTTCTCCTAATAAGGCAGGATTCCTTTTCAGCGATTTGGCACAATAATAGTTTAGTTTTAGGGAAGAGCGAGTGCATTATACCGCATGCTATAGTAGTCGCCTTTACGTAAGCGTAGAAGCAACCGCATATACAGTCCACTTTAGTTAATATCTCGCGTAATAGGTTTAAGGTTCGACCGGGGAACTAGACTTCGGCAGCCTTAAACACGTGGCTCCACCAAATATAATATGTAATATCCTATGTTTCAAATTATTAAAATTTATCTGTTGGAAGAGCGGGGTACCCCGTAACACAGGTTTTACCATCCCAGTACAGGGGTCCTTGCCACTTGTTTGTTACTACCTTTTGAAACGCAATTAACAATTTTTAATTTTTTAATTTTAATGCATCGATCGAGCATCGATTGACGAGAAAGGGAGCTAATTCTAATACTAACCTACGAACTAACTCTAATAAAACGCGGTACTCATGTACAATACAGAAATTCTCGATATCGTAGGGTTAATATTAAAATGTAAAAGGATCCAATAATAATTCAAGTCGACCTTTAGGTAAAATTATGGTATTTTCGCTTAGTATTATTACCTTACTATGTACTACAAACTATGAAGTAATGGTACAATTAGGATAATTATACTACGAAATCCGACCCTGGTTATTGTCGTACGTGTTTTGATATGACGTTTGTATTATGACAGATGAACTACTTTTTCTTGTATGAAAAAGTTATGAGTAAAATATTTAGATGGATTAATCCTTCCTTTTGAAATCATTGGTTGTGAATTAATTACGACAAAAAAAGTTATGAGTGCATTTAATGCATTAACTAAAATGTTATGTTTACATTATATTCAAATCTATGATTTTAATAAGTCGGAACCATCAGAAGAAAACAAAAATCATGTTTAAAATAGTAAAAAAATATTTATAAAGAATAATACAAAGCATTGTTCTTATTTTTTAGTGGTATTGACTTAACCTTTAGGGGTAAGCATGTTTTAGAGCTGGCAACACTTATTAATCTGTGGTTTCGTCTTTCGTAGAATAGATACCAGGTATATAGTTAGTAATCTATGGATACCAGTAATCTATGAATAAATTGGAATAGATAGTTACCTGCATATATATACAGTAATCTATGGTTACCTGTTTTAAAATAATATACATATACATTACATTTATTATAATTTATTTTAAAATAGTATTATTATACTGTATGTATGTACACTTTAAATTTATTTTTGAGATAGTGTAGAGCATAGTTACGTTTTTGTTTGAAGTTTAGGAAGTTCTGTGCTAGTAACAGTTGTAAAAAGGTGAATTATAATTAGCGTCTTGCTCTTGTATCATAATAAATTAAACTTATTACATTATTATAACAAGCATTAAATTAATGACTCATTAAAATGACTGACACACGTTATTTATATATTTTTATCATTTAATTTTTGTTGGAACATTTATTGATTTCTTAATAATTTGGTGGTAAATAATTTCCAAATATATTGAATCGTATGATAAAATTTAGTTTAAACTATTATCTTTGTTTGTCTCAGGTTTTAACATGAGAGTTACAACTAAAGTTATGGAGTTATTATTTTTATTGTTTCAGAATGTTTAGAGGAAGAGTGCAACATTTAATGCATTGCATGTTTTTCTTGACATTCATATTTATTTTCTTAGTATTTGCGGGTGCTATAAGTTTAGATGATAAGGAGAAGAGAATTATTGATCCTTGGGAAACTTATGGAATTTATGGAACAATTACTCTATATATTATTAGGCTTCTTACCTTTCTAACAATTCCACAAGTTCTATGCAACTTTGCGGGATTAACATTATTCAATGCTTTCCCTGGAAAGGTAAAATTAAAAGGATCACCATTATTAGCCCCTTTTATTTGTATCAGAGTTGTTACAAGAGGCGATTTCCCCAAACTAGTGCGAGATAATGTCACAAGGAACATGAACACTTGCCTTGATGTTGGGATGGAAAATTTTATGATTGAAGTTGTAACAGATAAAGCTATTAACTTGCCAAAGCATAGGAGAGTCAGAGAAGTTGTTGTTCCACCTGAATATAAGACCAAATCTGGTGCTTTGTTCAAGTCCCGTGCATTGCAATTCTGCTTAGAAGATGAAGTTAATATTCTGGCTGACACAGATTGGATTGTTCACTTAGATGAGGAAACATTGTTGACTGCGAATTCAGTTCGCGGAATATTGAATTTTGTATTTGATGGCCAACACCAATTTGGCCAAGGCCTTATTACTTATGCTAATGAACATATTGTTAATTGGCTAACTACCCTGGCAGATAGTTTCAGAGTTGCAGATGATATGGGCAAGTTAAGATTTCAATTCTATTTTTTTCACAAACCACTTTTTAGTTGGAAAGGTTCTTATGTGGTAACACAGGTTTGTACGATTGTACAATGACAACTTAATAATATTGTGTGTGACTATAATAAACAAACAAAAAATATTATGCTTTTCCAGGTTTCTGCAGAAAAGAAAGTATCTTTTGACAATGGACTAGATGGATCTGTTGCTGAAGATTGTTATTTTGCAATGAAAGCCTATGTTGAAGGTTATACATTTAATTTTATTGAAGGAGAGATGTGGGAAAAATCCCCTTTTACTTTATGGGATTTCATGCAGCAACGAAAGCGCTGGATTCAAGGTATACTCTTAGTAGTGCATAGCAAAGAAATTCCTTTAGTTAATAAGATTTTACTTGCACTATCCTGTTATTCTTGGGTTACACTGCCATTATCAACTAGCAACATTCTTTTAGCCACCCTATGCCCAATTCCATGTCCACAAATTCTTGATCTCATTTGTGGTTTCATAGGGGCTGTGAATATTTACATGTACATTTTTGGTGTCATCAAGTCTTTCCCACTTTATAGATTTGGACCTATAAAGTTCTTAATGTTTATATGTGGAGCTTTAGCTACTATTCCATTTAATATTATTATTGAAAATGTAGCTGTAATTTGGGGTGTTTTAGGTAAAAAGCACAAATTTTATATAGTAAATAAAGAAGTCAAGATACCTGTAACAGTATAGCTTTTATTTTGTATAATTTAAAAACAAATTAGTCATTAGTTAAGTGCACAAATTACTTAATAATTATAATAGAAGAAAAGTGGTGTATGGTTTGCATGATAATGAGAAATTTATGCTTTTTTGTTTTGTTAAAGTTGTGTTTATAAAGTGAATACAATTATAGTATTGTTTAACCAAAGAGATTAACACTAGAGGTGTGAGCGGTGATTCATATGATAACGAGATATGAGTTAAACTAATGTATGACATTCATTCCACATTTAGTAGTGAATTTACAAATCCTGAAAATGTGTAAATTATTTAAGTAGCTTATGACAGCTTATTAAGTAACAAGCACAATTACATATAAATTGATTACTATTTTCTTAATTTAAAAAGTTATTTATTTTTTTTAAATTTTGTACTATGAAGAAATTCTTTTGTAAGTTGTATAGTTTTCAATTAAAACGATTAGACAGTCAAATTGCAATAAATTTATAATATTTTATATTTGTCATGGTTGAAATTTTAAATAAAATCATTTATTTTCAGTAACTGTGTACCTATATTACTAAATAACATTTACAAAAAGTTTAGTAAAAAGATACATAATTAAATTGCCCACACATGCATTTAAATTATGTCTCAAACTTAAGTTTTCTTATGTCTTGATTGTTAACCAAAATGTAGCAATGTTCATTTTTATACTATGGTAATGTAGGTTGACATAATAAAACTAAATTAAAAACAGCTTTAAAAATTTTGACATTTCTATGTGTATTGTGTCTCATTTTGCATATTTTTGATTTTGATACAAACTGGTTATTATTACTTTATACAATATTTTAAAAACAACCTCTCTGATCTGAAAGGGCTGACATTACAAATAAAATTAAAATATATTGAATCAAAAATGTTAGTTATTTAAAGTACTTTTTTTTACAGCAAATTTATAAAAACTGGCAACAAAGTGTAATCTAAAGTGTGGCATGTGGCAAATTGAGTAAACTTACAATACCACCGTATTGTAAGTTTACTCAATTTATTAAAAAAAATTTGGGGCACTGTTTTTAATTTTTCTTTAAATAGGATTTCTTGTCTAAATAGGATTACACATAAACAAAAATTTACTGATCCGATTGGTACCGATCTTTATCTTTAATGTCAATTTAATGTTATATAGATAATCCCTTAAGGTTTGAAAAATGTAATACACTTATTTGTCGAAGCATATTTGTGTTAATGTTTACTGCTGTGGAAATAATTTTGAATATGTTATTGTTCTAATTTTTGCCATATTGAGCCATAATACTATTTTTATGTAGACAACATATTTGTGCAGGCACAATATATTTCAAATGTCTACAAAGTAAATTTTTAGTGTGATATGTCTGTATATTATAATAATGTCACGTGGTAAATATTTACGTAGGTGAAATATTCAACTTTTTAACTGTCTTTAATTCAAATTATGTAAGGTAAATATACTTACTGATCTATTTTATCACTACAAATAAGCTGTAAAGACTAATTAACAAACCTAGAACTAACAATTATTGTAATTTGTGGTGGACTGAAGCCTTCGCCAGAGTACACCTATAATATGAAGTATTTCAGGACTTTAACTATCTTGGTTGCTTGAGTTAGTGACTTATTTGTGGAATATACATTTGGATTGTATTTAGGAAGGAATACTATAGTTTTATATTTTGTTTCATGCTCGTCAATCTTCTAAATTTTATGGAAATTGTTCTGTTTATTTTCTTTTTTCTTCTGTTAAGAATAATATTCTCTTTACATTTAGTCATTATGCGACAGTGCAGAAATTTCAATTCCTTATTATTAATTAAATCGGTGTTGTTACCAGTGTGTATGTATCCCAGTCAGTTTTATTAAAGAACCATATATAATTCAACAACGAAAGTGGTATACTCATGGAGGTACATAGATAGTCCAATTGAATTAAAACTCTTTTAAATTTAAATCATTCCACAACAAAGTTTGAAATTCCTAAATGAGATCGATTAGATGATCTAAAATAATAAAACACCATTTTGAAATATGTAATACTTATAATGGAAGTTCATATGAGTTTAGTGTTTTAGGAAAATGCACAACTTCTTGCCACGCTCGTTCGCTCGCGCGCGGTCTTTAATTCTTTATCAGCCTATAAATGTTTATAGCTAGATAATGATCACATGCGCCTAAAACCATGTTGTCAGTTGCAAATGATTTTAAATGGATTAATGTCTATGACTGTGTGTTATTACAATATTATGTTGAGCATGATTTCGGCTTTACCTGGATGATTATTGTACAGTGTTCTATCTTTCTTTGTTAGTTTGAGATGTTAACTACAAAATCTTTAGTTGTAAGTACATATTAATGTTATCTTTATTTTGGCGAAAATTGCTGTATTAAATTGAGATTTCATTACACGCCTAATATTATCTACAAAATTTCTTAAATATAATCTTAATATATATAAATTACGTGTCACGTTGTTTGTCCGCGATGGACTCCTAAGCTACTTAACCGATTTTAATCAAATTTGCACACCGTGTGCAGTTTGGTCTAACTTGAGAGATAGGATAGTTTTTTGCCCGTGAGTGACCCACAACTTTTTTTTGCTAATTTAAGGATTTTTAATAGGACATGACAAAGGTTCGTCGAAAAGGGCAAAACACCATCTGCCTGGCAAGCTAGTTCTTAGTATATTTTACTGAAGAATAAGTATTTGAATATCAACTAACAACCATATGAATCTACATAGTCGCCATTATTCTTGATAACGTCTAACATTTCTAATCAACAAATTAATATTGTTTATATGAGTATTTATATAATTGTTTGAAGTTTGCCGAAAACCGTTTTGTAATGAAAGAAAGGACGATAAGTCGGTACGAGATCGGGAGAATATAGAGGTTTTTTTTATAGGGCTAAACGAGCATACGGCTTACATGTTGGTGATAAGCACCGCCCATGAATAACTGCAACACCAGGGGAACTGCAGATGCGTTGCCGGCCTCTTAAAAAGGAGTAGGCTCTTTTCTTGAAGGTCCCTAAGTCTTATCGTTTCAGAAAAATCTCTGGTGGTATAAGATTCCACAAGGAAGTTGTGTGAGGAAGAAAATTTCTTTTAAATCGCACAGTGGTGGACCGCCAGTCATCCAGATGGTATGAATATTATCGCGAGTTTTGTCGCGATGTGCGATGGTGAAATTGTGCGGCTAGAATTAGTTCGAACAATTCCTCAGAGCACTCCCCGTGGTAAATGCGATAAAATACGCAAAGAGATGCAACATCTCTTCGCAGTGCCAGTGAGTCAAGCCGATCGGAAAGAGCTCGGTCGCCGACGATTCGAACAGCTCTGTGCAGGATGCGATTCAATGGAAGGAGCTGGCACTGGAGAGCCCCAGCCCAGAGATGAGAACAGTATTCCTTGTGCGGCCGAACCTGCACCTTGTAAAATTGCAGGCGCTGTGCCGGCGTAAAATACTGTCCCGCTCTGCTGTGCACGCTAAGCTTTTTAGAGGCTAATTTGGCCTTCTCTTCCAATTGACCACGAAAGTGCACGTCACTCGATATGTCGACGCCGAGGATTCCTATACTGCCTGAGGCAAGAGGAATGCTTTGAAACTGAGTAGATACGACGAGGGCTTCTTTTTAGCGGTAAACGCGCAAGTTGTGTCTTCTGGGGGTTGAATGGACTAGCCCCCAGTCTGAGACTTTGTTCAACAAAGTCTCGACTTTAGATACAAGTTAGTCCCGGTACTCAGCGACGTTTTCCTGATAAATATTGGCACGGCCGGTGTATAAAGCATCACCAGTGCTGTCGCCGGCATAGCAATGAATGTTACCGTTTAACAACATGTCATTGATATGCAGAAGAAACAGCGTTGGTGATAGATACTAGTCATCCAATTACACGATTTCTCGGGAAGCCCATAGGAAGGATGCTTCGTAAGAGCGCTTTGTGCCAAACCCGATTGAAGACCTTCGCTATGTCCAACGACCGATCCCTCCCCCTTGACTCTACTGGCTCCGTCCACTATGAGTTACATAGGTAACCCAGATCACTAGCCGAGCGACCGCGACGGAAACCGTACTGGCGGTCGCTAATTAGCTGGTAATCCTCAAGGTACTGCATGAGCTGGCTGTTAATAATGGATTCCATTATTTTAGAGAACAAGGAGTGCTCGAAAGCTGTCTTTCATGATTCCGGGACTACGCCTAAAGAGTAGGAGTACCGGAAAAGACGCGTTAGAACCGCTGCCAACTCCGGAACACACGTCTTCAGCATAATAGAAGGGACGCCATCAGGCCCACTCGACTTGTTGACATCCAGGGAGAGGAGTGCTCTGCGCACCGAGCGTTGGGTAAACAGCACATCCTGCATGAAGCACTCACACCGCGGGATAGTCGGCGGTGTGTTCCCCCTGTCATCAAGAGTCTAGTTGGACGCAAAGAGAGAGCCCAGCAGATTTGATTTGTCCTTTGCGGCATGGGCCAGTGAGTCGTCCTCACTCGAAGTCGAAGTTCTCTTGGACAGCCATCGCGAGAGACCAGAATGCACGTGTTCCCGAAGAAAATTTAACTAGTTTCTCGCCAATTCTGCCGATGTGCTCCGACTGCCTTGGCAATGACACTTGAAGGACCTGGAGGCGAAATTATACTTCTTTCAGAGCGCTGATATTTGCATCCCGAGACTTCGAGGCATGCGCCCAGGCCTGATAGCACTCTTGCTTATGGCGTAAGTCAATTTTGCAGGAGCGACCAAACCATGGCTGGGTTCTGCTGCCGTTAGGTACCACAGATTAATCAGCAACAACGCTGGGATTACCCGGCGAGAAGCAAACCTGCCTCCAATGGTAGGATGCAAAAAACGATCGCATCCCGTCCCAATTGGCTGACCTGTAACGCCAAACACGGCGGCTACCTGCAGAACGCAACCGCGAAGCAGGGATTGAATAACCGAAAAAATTATGGTACAGGCGGTAAGCGGTATGACGTCATACCTTTAAATTTCGATACCTTAAAATAAAGGTACCTTTAAATTACTATACCTTAAAGTAACTGTACCATTACTTTTTGAAGTATCTAAATTATAAAATAAAGGTATAAACAAAGAAATTGTAGGTACACCGCCGGTTGCGCCGAGGCGTCACGCAACGTGTCGGCCGCATTGGTAAGAGAGTAGGTACTTGATCGAAAATTTACGGATATTCGTGCCTCGGCAGCTAAACAAAGTAGATTGTATTGCCATTTTGCCGCCATTCATGTTTCCGCGTCTACTTTGATTGTAAACTTAATCACAAGTGTGCTTTGTTAAAACTTTACAATTAGATTGATTAAAACCACTTTTACGGATTGTATCGCGTTTTATTTATATAAATTTTAATACCCGACGTTTCGGGTGCTTTCCAGCACCCGTGGTCACGGGGTCTGAGGTGGGGCGACCATGGCTGCTGGAAAGCATCCGAAACGTCGGGTATTAAAATTAATATAAATAAAATGCGATAAAATCCGTAAAAGTAGTTTTAATCAATGTATAGTGTTCGCGTAAATAGAAGAAATCATTTACAATTAGATTGTCATAAAGATGGATAAAAGTGAGTACAAACTCATTAAGCATGTCTTAACGATATTATACAACTTTGTATTTCTTTATACTTTTTTAGAGTGAGGCCGTACGAACGTAATTTTTCGAGTTGTGAGTGATGATACGATTGAATATGATTTATTTCAGAACAAGTCATCGTGTGTCAGAATAAGCACCATCATTCCCCAGATATTTTTGTGGATTCGGAACGACCAAGGTCTCCTTCTGCTCTACGCCCTAAAGTAGAAAAACACCCGGAGAAAGAAAAACATCGCTCTGAATGTTTCCACTGCATGGCTATCCAACGAGAAGAAAAGGATCAAAGAAATGACATTTTTAGCTTAGTCCACTGCTGAACATAAGCCTCCCCCAAGGAATGCCACAAAGCACGGTCCTGAGCCATCTGCATCCATCGACTTCCTGCATGTCTTACCAGGTCATCATTGCGTCTAATGGTCCTACACTACGCCTACCGGTACGAGACTGCCACTCGAGAACCTATTTTCCCCATCAGTTATCGGTTCTTCGGGCCATATGGACGGCCCATTGCCACTTCAGCTTACTAATACGTTAGGCTATGTCGATTACCCTGATTCTACTGCGGATATTCTCATTTCTAAGTTTATCACGCAGAGGAACCCCGAGCAAAGCAATCTCCATAGCTCGCTGAGTGACCATGATCGTCCTCATACGGCCAGCAGTTAAAGGATCGTGTCTCAGATTCGTAAGTCATCACTGTCAACATGCTCTGCTTGTACAATCTAGTTTTTAGGTTTTGAGGTATACCTTCACGAGAAGATGTGTCGTAATTTCCCGAACGCTGCCCAGTCGAGTTGAATCCGTCGATTGACCTCTCGATTTAAGTTAGACTTACCTGGTCGGACTATTTGTCCCAGGCAAACGTACTCGTCAACAACTTCGAGCTTAGTGCTCCCAACAACTACCAGCGTAGGCGTGACATGGACATTACACATGATCTTTGTTTTGTACATGTTTATCTTAAAACCTATACGTTGGGATACACTATTGAGGTCATTAAGCATATTGCTTAGATCCTCCAGCGATTCCACCATAAAGACTATATCGTCGGCAAATCGAAGGTGAGTAATGTACTCGCCATTGATGTCAATACCTTTCCACTTCAGTAGCTTGACAACATCTTCCAATGCAGCGGTGAAGAGTATGGGTGATATAACGTCAACCTGTCTTACACCTCTCTGCAGTTGAATATGATTCGTAATGACTCGAAAACAGCACTTAGCATCGTAGCCCTACTGTACAAACACTTCAGCACTTCGATATACCGACAGTCAACTTGGCACCACTGAAGGGACTGTAGCACCGCCCAAATTTCGACGGAATCAAAGGCTTTCTCATAGTCCACATACGCTAGGTAAAGTGGCAGATTGTACTCTTTGGTTTTCCGTAGAATTTGCCGCAGGGTATGTATGTGGTCCATGGTACTGAAGCCCTTTCCGAAACCGGCTTTTTCGGGAGACTGGAAATCATCGAGTCTGCTTGCGAGACGATTCGTAATGACTCTCGAAAACGGCACGTAGACGCGGCTCAGAAGGGAAATATGTCTGTAGTTCTTCAAGAGAGCAGTCGCCTTTCTTGAAAAACAAGACCACTGCACTTCTGCACCAAGCCTCCGGAGTAGTGCCACCATGAAGGACGAAATTCAAGAGATTCTGAAGGACTTTAAGTATCGGTTTCCCGCCCGCTTTCAAAAACTCCGCTGTAATTCCATCTTCACCTGGGGCCTTGCCGTTTTTAACGTGATAGAGAGCCTTCTTTTCTTGCAAAGACTGACTTCCGGGATATCATCGGAACAGTGTCGCATTAGACTTGCTCTTGGATCGCTACTCTCACTTGCGTGTGGCTCCAACGATAATGTGTTCAGCTGCTCATAGAAACTCTCAATCTCAGTCAAAATCTCAGGTGTCCCGGAAACGATACTGCCACACTTATTCTTCAGCTTTGACAATTGGCTCTCTCTGGCAAAGAATTTTGGAGCCCTGGTTCCGTTCGATCGCTTATTCAATACGAGCAGTAATAAATTTGCATAAGTCGTAGCGCATGCGTTTGGAGATCTGTCTGCTCAGTTCCCTTTATGCTATCAAATCTGTTGAAGACTGCAGTTTCATTTTCCGTCTAACTGCCATGAGATTAAGAGTGTGATCGGAGAGTTTTTGTATTCTTCTGCGGAGATTATTGCAAAACTTAGCTCCGACCGCATGGATAGTTTCCACGAGCATATAATTCATATCGTCCACTACATTGCAGTCTTTTAGGCACTGAAAATGGTTTTGTGACTCGAGCTGAAAGGTTTCGGGACTTTGGATTATAGCACGAGGGGGAGGGAGCGTTGACTTCTTTAGACCAGACCTCTCCAACTTAACGTTTAGGTTCAGTGTGCCTTTCTGTGATCGTTGCCAGTGTTCACCCTTGCGATCACTGAGACATTACTGAACAGTTGCCGTCTCGTCGTCATAATAAAGTAAATCTCATTTTTCATGACCGAGGTTTGACCAGGTTCACTTTCTGTGGAGCCGCTTCTGGAAAAAAGAGTTCATCATAAACAGTCCCTCTTTCTCCATGAAGTCGGCCAGCTGCTGGCCCCTTGTGCTCCGTTGCCCTATCCCAAATTTACCTACCTTCAGCTCACCTTTCTTCCTTTTGCCTAGTTTTGCGTTGAAGTCTCCCATTAACACCATATAGTGGGTTTTATAAGAATGCATGGCTCTAGAAATATCATAGAGAATATCTAGAAATGTTATACCTAGATGTTGGTGCGTAGACCTGTATGAATTTGGATACCGTTTGGTGATTCTGAATATGAGGTACGCAACCTTCGTCGACACACTACCAATCCTTACAACGTTGTTAACGAGAGACTTGTGGACGATAAATCCAACACCTCCTTGGGACAGATGGTCGCCCTCCCGGTGATAGAACAAGTTGCCGGATTCGATAATCACCGTGTCCTCCCCCTCTCTTTGGACCTCGGATGATCCTATAATATTCAAGCGCAACTTGTCTATCTCTTCTTCCAGCTCCAGGATCTTCTTGGTAGTCCTCAGGGTGCGTCCGTTGTTTGTTGCCAAGTCGAATCGTCTTAGGTGGCAACCGACCTTCCACCGGAAATTCTTATCACCCCTATCCCGCCTTTACCTTGGTCGCCACCTAGACAGGAATAGCGCGGCCGCCGTGGGACTGGGGGCGTTTACTTGTGTCATTGCTCATGGGGGGTATTTCCATAGTTGCCACGTTTTACGAGTAGGTTGGCAACTGCAGTTTTTTTGTTATACAATTGATGTTATCAGGAAGATGCTGCTGCCCATCTCCTGCCGCTTTCCCTCCGTCGCCTTTTACGACACCCCCGGGGATTCTCAGCCGCCACTACACGGCAGTAATTTATACCTTACTTATAAAAAAGGGATGCAAAATATAAAAACTTGTATGACGTCCGTCATACAAGTTTTATATTTGAGCCCGTGTGTACTTAAAAATATTAGTATTCCTACATCCCTTGTAAGGGAAGCACTTTAAAGATGTTCCTTTAACTGATTCTGAAGAGCTAGGTTAAGAATTAGTACCCACATGTTAAACATAATATTACGTTTTTAATTAAATACTTGACTGATAATAAATAACAATACAAATATGATAAAGATGTTTTATTTTCACCGAACATGAAATACAGTAACATAGGAAATCCAAATCGAATGAAAGTCTCATAACGTTAAGCAAGGTCCGAGACACAATACATATAAATAAGCCTAAAATACTCATTTTTCGGTACCGAAATTATTTCGGTAAAGGTATTAGTAAAATATAGGTATAACGATATCGTAAAAAAATATAGGTATAATTCTTTTTTTAACGGTACCACAACCGTAATTCTCAACCGTTTTGGTTCTACCTTTAAATCGAAGCTGTATCGTAACTCTATACCGGTACCATACCCTTATACCTTTACCGCTTTCAACCCCTGCCGCGAAGGGAGCGTGAGTGGCACCGTACTCCGGATCAGACAATGGTCCGAGGAGCCAAGAGGATGAGAGGTCAGCAGAAGGTCCAACAGGGAATATACATGATCTTCCACATCTGGAATCCGCGTAGGCAAAGTAATCAGTTGTATCAGTCCACATATCAAAGCAAAGTCATAAACGGATCTACCCGCGAATCATCGGTTAAACAAGAACCAAGCAACCAAGAAGTTAAAATCACCAAGTATCACGAACTCTGCTGATGTGACCTATTGTAGCACTGAGTCTGCAGCCATTTGGACGTGGTCGATGAGTCGGTCTGTGTCGGCAATGCCGTTATGGAACCTGTAGAGTCTGTCGTCGCTGTCTACGCGCAGCCATAAGATTGACAAGTCTGTACCAAGGCTGCCGACGCGTCTAAAACAGATTTCCTCTCTGAAGTGCACGCAAACTCCAGCCTAGGGCACAAAGGAGTGTTCTAATTTGTCCCTGCTTTGGAGAGATACGAAGTATCAGCCGGAGAGGATACCTGTTTCTAGGTTAGAAAGAGCAAGGCCGGCCGCGGCGCGGCACGGCGTTAAGGTTTGAATGAAGTGCCCTGATGTTGCAGAAAATCACGGATAGCGTCGGAGGGGCCGCCTTTGATTTATTGCTTCGTTTGCTCCGAGCAGGTCCGGTTTTATAGTATGGGCGTCCAATAAACACATACTTTTTATTTTAGGAAGTTGTATGAGATATAATTAAAGCGGTAAAAGAACCCCTGTACGATATGAGAAAATGAGCTATTTTCGCAATTAGAACTTTAATTAACACAAAACTTTTGTTTTTTCTCTCTCAGTGATTTGTATTATCAGACAACAAACAGTAATATATATATATATATATATATATATATATATATATATATATATATATATATATATATATATATATATTTTACTGTTTGTTGTATTTAAGACGAATGATTGTTAAAAATAGGACACAATATTATTAAAAGCACATTGAAATAGAAATAGGTACTTGCTTTTAAACTATTTTGGAATTCTTATGTTATTATATTGAATTACTTTTCTTTTTATACATGTATTTTATTAGTAATCTAAGCTATTTTGTACCTGATTTTGGAGTACCTACATATTCCTTACGTAATTGTTAAATAATTCGTCACGGTGTGTTGGTAAGTTGCATACGAGAGGTAGGTAGGTAGTCGGTCGTAATTTGATTTAGATTTGCTCAGTAATTTATTGAGAAATATGTTTTTTTTATCATTATGAATGTAATTTTTTTGTATATATTCCTTTGAAAAAAGAAATACTGTTTGTAATTATCACCATACATTACAAAAATTTGTATTCCTGTGGAAATAACGTAATAAACATTACTGTCAATAACTAGTGTTAATGTTTTTACATTTTCCTAGCTTTCCTTAATACATAGGGTGCGTTTGGCAGAAAAAAGCGCTAGCAAGCGCTTACAAGCGCTGAAATAGTTTTCGGCCAGGAACGATTGCTACTTCAGTAGCGCTGACACAATCCGCCATTTTGCTTATTTAATTTGTTTGTTTTGAAGTAGAGTTTATAAGTTGTTTTGTGCAATATTAGTTTTAAGTAATATAATGACATGAATAAACATATACATATTATTAAAAATTCATGATTGGTAAGTTTTTAATATGAATAAAAACAACAAATAAACAAACATATATTTTAATTAGGTTAGGCTCCCCGGTTAAAACTAACATCGTGTCCTGGAGGAATATAGCTACTTCTTACGATTTGACAGCGCTTACCGCTTACGATCGCCATTTTCCTTACAAGCGCTTGCTAGCACTGTTTTCTGCCAAACGCACCCATAGTTAAGTTTGCTTTTTTATAGAATAAGGGTGACGAACGAGCACACTGTCTACCTGATCGTAAATGGATGCTGGGGCTCACAGGCATATATGTACATCTGTTGATTAAGAAACAAAATGCTGATGCGTTGTCACCCCTGAGGACTAAGATGGAATGCCTCGTTTCTATGTACATCTATTGATTAAGAAACAAAATGCTGATGCGTTGTCACCCCTGAGTACTAAGATGGAATGCCTCGTTTCTATGTACATCTGTTGATTAAGAAACAAAATGCTGATGCGTTGTCACCCCTGAGGACTAAGATGGAATGCCTCGTTTCTAGTAAAAAGGTTCTCCGGTTCTCTGAACTCACCATGCGAAACACAGCAGCAATACGCTACTGTTATACGCTGGTAGGTATTCTGTAAGAGTGTGGTCCTACTCCGGTCGATACCACAACCATGATAAAGCTGTATCGTGCTTAAGCTTTAGTTATGATAAATCTTGATGGTAAGTAGCCACTCCAGCTCATGCACACCTCAAATCAGTTCGAAACAAAAACCAGGTTTCCACCTCATCACTTTATCATTTCATATTGTAGATATCTAATCAAAGAACTTCTATCGATAAGTATAATTTTAAACTCGTGAGTTATTTTAAAGTGAATACGCAGTGATTACTGAAACCGATAACGTAAGGATAATGAAAACTTCCATTGAATTATGAATATCTACTCATATGAGTCACTAATGCTTAGACTCACAATGATATCACAAACGTGTGGCTTGGACTTTGAAATCACCTGTCAAATTACCTGATTGTATAGTCGTGGGATTAGGTTCAAATTTTAGCCAGAGCAAATATTTGTGTAGAAACATCAATTATTGTTTTCGGGTTTGATTGTCCAAGTGTATAAAGATACATCCTAGTCATATCATATCTATTTTTTAAATAATCATTGGGATAAGTGTTTGCCTCTGGTTATATCCCATTTTTCGATGAACCGTCTCTTATCTTGTAGAAGGCTAGCGATAGCAAAAATTGCACAATAATTTCTGACGAATCACTCGATAAAAAACTTGTAAAATTTACCAGAGATAAACGTGTTATGGCGAAGTAGCGCGGTCCTGCCCATGTCGAACAATTGATAAACTAACTCAATAGATCATTAGTAAAGTAAAAGTAAAGTTACAGCCTATATACGTCCCACAGCTGGGCACAGGCCTGCCCTCATTTCTGAGAGGGTTTTTAGGGCAAGGAACGCTGCCCCAATGCATGTTGGCGAACTTCACATGTCTTCGAAATATTTTTTTCCCTATTTCTCAGACATGCAGTTTTTCTCACGATGTTTTCCTTCACCGCCGAGCACGTGGTAAATCAGCACTTAAAATTGCAATTAACAATTTCATTGGTGCCGGCGGGGATCGAACCCGGGTTACTCGCGTTCTGTTATATTTATAGCGAGTGTTAAGCATCTGAGCTACCGCGGCTCTCAATAGATCACTATGTAGCATAAATTATTATTTAAATATTTGAGAATCATTATTCATGCCATAATAGGAAACAAGGGTTAATTTAAATGGCGGTTATCTCCCCTTACTATTAGTTTCGTTTGCTTACGTAAATAATAGGTATATCTATCAATGATATTATCAAATTAAATAGGTTCATAAAGCAAATCAAACGGTTACATTTGTATTTGACTTTAATTATTTAGATTCTTTTTAACTTTGCTATAGGAGCCGTTATTGTTTGATAGAATTGTTAAAAATTGCAAATATGCATCATAAAACTTGTCTAATAGTGAAGTGTTAGAAACGGAAAAAATAACAAGAAGGGGCTATACATGGCAAAATTTCCCGAAGAAAAAATGTAGGTGGTGATTTCATCTTTAATTTCAATATGATAACTATGGCAAATACATTTTTGGACCTTTATTTATAGTAATGTCCTAACCGAATTACGATTACCGAAGCGAGTATCACCGGAGATTAGTCATCTACGTAGGACAGGGTTATAGTGTACGATTGTGTGCGAAAGCACAAATACTCTCTCATGGTTGGATGAGATGGCAGCAGCGACACGATCGGAGAGAGATTAGGCGCAGGACCAACAGTTTCACGTACTTTCCGAGGCACAGGGGATGTAACACCGCCAACTTCCTGACTCCAGGATGCTTCTGAGAATGTCTTGATAGAAAAATCCAGTAATTGATTTGGACCACAAGATCAATGAAGTACTTAGAAACTATATTATCGATTGCGACTGCTTACGTCGAATCAAGCGCGGCACACCCACAGATCTATCATAAGACGCAATACAGTAAGGAGCAGTAAGCATCAATGCAGCTGTCATTCGGATAGCGCCCCCTCACAACACACCCTCGTGATCCATATCAGCGTTGGTAACAAAATTGATACTGTTGTTAGCTAAAAATAGCCCCTACTTATCGTAGTAGCACGCTCATAGCACGCCAGTAGCCAAAAATCCACGTATCATAGCGCTATTGCACTAAGACATGGTGTTAAGTATGCTTGTTGCACTTAAAAGTGTTACCAATCCAAAAGATAACTGACGTATATAACGCTATGCGCTAAGAAGCCACCCACAAAGGGTAGGGGTGGACAAGACACCTGCGTACCACCGGCACTAAGGTGAAATGCCCAGAATACATAATTATCGGTTAGCGAGTCCAAGTTCACCTCGGTCTCGGACACTGAAGCAGTTTACACGCCACTATAATAATCCTTTTCAAGTCCCGTTTCTTTCAATATAAGGATTTCACATATTTGAGACATACCACGTATTTGCTTTATTTCATAGACCTTATTGTTATATGTATGTCCTTTACATATGGGACTTCAATCCACAACTCTGCTATTATAATGCTTATGCATCTAAGAGACCTTCTATATTAATGATTGTATATCATAGACCCTTACCTTACTATCATAAGACCGTAATATAGGAATAATACTCGTAATAATCTCCTCCAGACCAAATTTCGGTCACTGCGGCCGGGCTCAACGAAGACTAGTCATCGGCGCAAGTCAGGATTATAGTGTCCAAGTGTATGCGTAAGCACAGGTGCACTCTCTATTCCCTCACTCTCATAATCCGATGGGACGGTAAACCAACACGACCGGAGTGAGATCAGGCGCGAGGACCAAGGGCTTTACGTGCTTTACAAGACACGGGGGTGAGACACTGCCAACTTCCTGACTCCGGGCAGCTATTGAGAATTTCTTGACGGAAAAAGTCAATAATCGATTTTTTGGCCCAACCCGAGATTCGAAGCCAGGAGCTCATGATCAGCAGTCGCACTAATACAACCACTAGACCAACGAGGTAGTCAATTAAGTTTAATTTCCAGTTCATTAAATGGGGAATTGTTCGAGAACTCACAAACAAAATAAAGGTAAAATCAAATATTACATTAAATATCAACAACGAAGTTTCTTCTAACCCAAAACACATCGCTGATAATTTTAATGATTACTTCTCCAATATCGGTAAAACAATTCATCTACAAGCAAATGGTCTTCCTGTTCTACATCCATCAGAAAACTACTTACTTAAGTACTTAAAATATTAAATAGTCTAAAAATAAACTAAGCCGTGGTGTTGATGAGATTCCCCCAACATTGTTCAAACAATGTGCAAGCGCTTTAGTATATCCACTAACATAATTGGTAAACCAATCATTTGAAAAAGGCGTATTCCCAGATATACTAAAACTTTCACTTGTGAAACCCATGTATAAAAAAGGTACACAAACGGACCCAGGCTACTACGACCTATTGCCTTATTGCCCACAGCCTCTAAAATATTTGAAAAAGCATTATACGACCGTATCTATAAATTCTGGGAAAATATAATATCTTTAATGAAAGTCAAAACGGTTTCCGCAAAAACAAATCAACAGTTCTAGCAATTTATAATTACATTCAAAAATACATAATATAATTAACGATAAAAAATATGCTAAAGGAATACTACTAGATATGTCAAAAGCATACGATACAGTGCAATATAACATATTACTAAATAAATTATATGACATAGGAATCAGAGGCCCGTGCTACAATCTGTTAAAATTATATTTACACAATAGAACGGAAATAGTAGAAATTGAGCATTTTAATGACAAATTACACAAAATTGAAAAAATTTGATCCGATACTAAAACTATTAACATTTGTACATGAATTTATCAATTTAATTTTGTTGTGCTTTGTATTATTTTGTGTGCAATAAAGAGTATTTGTATTTGTATAAATGCCTCAATACCTCAAGGCAGCGTGCTGGGATGTCTTATGTTTTTAATTTACATTAATGACTTTGCAGAGGCTCTGAAGGAATACTATGTTATGTTCGCGGACGATATTTCTATTCTTATATTAAGCCAAAGTCCAATGAATCTAACAGAATGAATTAAAAATATATTATTAAAAACAACGGACTGGCTAACTAAACATAACTTGCGGATAAACTAAAATAATGTCTTTTCACCCGTATCAAAAAACAAAATTAGATATAAAAACCGGCCAAGAGCGAGTCGGGCCACGCTCAGTGTAGGGTTCCGTAGTTTCCCGTCCGTCACAATAAGTGTTCCCACTTACGAGTTTAAAGGTGGGTATCCATTATGTTCGCGCTCCAGCAGCGCTCCGCGCTCCTGCAACTGCTCCCGGTAGTGGGTACTATTGTTTCCATCCAAGTTCAAAATGATTTTCCTAGAAAGTCCTTATAAAGTTCTTCTTTTCAGATTTTTTTCATATTTTCTAAACTTATGGTTCAAAAGTTAGAGGGGGGGGGGACACTTTGTTTTTTACTTTTGGGGCAATTATTTCCGAAATTATTGACATTATCGAAAAATGATTTTAGTAAACCCCTATTCATTTTTAAATACCTTTCCAACAATGTATCACACGTTAGGGTTGAAATTAAAAAAAAAATCACTTCCCACTTTACATATAGGGAGCTACCCTAATAAAACATTTTTTTCCTATTTTTATTTTACCACTTTGTCGGCGTGATTGATACACATATTGGTACCAGCTTCAGCTATCAATTTCAGCTTTCTAGTGCTAACGGTCACAGAGATTAAGCGAGGACGGACAGACGGACAGACAAACATGGCGAAACTATAAGGGTTCCTAGTTGACTACGGAACCCTAAAAATAGACAATGACGGCTTCTTATAACCACCGCGATAACAACCGACTACGCGTATGCATAAGCATGGCTCAGCTACGGGATTGTCCTATGGGGATGCAGTACTGATGCCTCAAGTATATTAACTAAAGCTAAACAAATAAAAACTAATACGAATCATAGCTAATATACAAAACATAGAAAGCTGGAAGCCTTACTTTAAGAGGTATAACCTTTTAAGCCTGCCCTATATCTATATTTTGGAACTATGCAAATTTGTTAAAAAAAATCCTAGCTTCTACACAAAACGAGATGACACCATATCTAGGAACGTAGACAGAGTAGGATTCTCTGTCTACGTCTAGGAATCTATATAAGACAGAGAAACAAACTAGTGCTACAACTTCAAAACTAAAATCTCATTCTTCCAGCCCATTTGCCATGTCTATAAAAGTATATAATAAATTACCCGAATATATAAAAAAAAACATTAAAGATGAAAAACCATTTGTAAAAAAATTAAACCAACAGCTTATAAACAAGTGCTACTATTATAGTACTTCTGAATTTTTAGAAGATAAAAATATAATATAATATAGACATGTAAATATAAATATGTTAGGTAATAATAAAATGCCATCCTAGTAAATAAGTTACAATAAAAATTGTAATAAAATTTAAATTGATTGAAATAATTTAATAAAAATTCAACAATAAATTAAATGTCAAAATCAATTAATAAATAATAGCAATTATAATAGCCGTATTCTAAATTCAATGTGTGTATGTTTATATAATATAATGAATGTTAATATTAAATAATTATTTAACAATAATAATAATAAAACAAAATAAATGTTCCTCCTTCATAATATTGCTGTGCCCATCAGGGTCTATAGAGATACCATAAAACTATGTAACACCTTTTGTAACCTTTGGCAATAAAGTTATTGTGTATTGGGATATCTTTATTTTGCTAAAACATTGTGTTCAAACTCACTTAAAAATATTGAAGTTTTGCGGCCAGCTTCTTTATAGCCCCTTGTAGTGGAAGATAGGACTATACATTGTGCGACAGTACTTGTAGTCAGACCACCTGACCACCCCATATATATATATATATATATATATATATATATATATATATATATATATATATATATATATATATATATATATATGCACAAACATGGGTATGCGTCTCCGGCAATTTTCCAATTTTCTTATCTTATCTTTGTTATTGTAATATAATCGACTTGTGTTTCTATTTAATTTAATATCTTTTGAATATTTTAAGCAGAGTTTTAATCAATTTAATGAATTTTTAAAAACAATTCTGGGGGCACGACTGTGCCTCCGCCAAGTCGAGCAAAAAAGCGGCACGGCCGTACCACACCTTTCTCGAACCAATTCAGGCCATTTTCGACCCCCTATAACTTCGTAGTCAATAAAACTAGAAGCCTGAATTTTCAGTGACCGAGTAGGCATTGTATAAACATGGTATATTTCATATTTCATTCAATTTGATCCAGTAGTTTAAGAATTATAACTAGTCAAAGTTTCTTAATTTTGTCACTCACTTACTGACCGATCATCAAAACTCTAAGGCACTTCTGACAGACATAGAAGCTTCAAATTTGGAATACAATTAGTGTTTAGTGCAGAAAAACTAAAATATTTGTTAATGTCGGTCCAGTTTTCTAGATACACCAACTACAGAAATAACTTTGTAACCCCTATATAAATATATATAAATACAATACAATACAATACAATAACTTTATTTCAGGCATCAAGGACTTAAAAATTAAGAACATTGGCCCATAGCTATATATACGTAGGCGGTCCCATAATGAATTGGCCTAACTATGAACCAATGAAGTAAATGAAACGAAACCAATTTTATTTTTCAATATAATCACCATGAATACGAACACACTTCTGACATCTGTGAATCAACATCTCTAAACCTTTATAAAAATTGTCACATTTTTTATCCTCAAAATGACTGAAGACGGCCGCCTGCAACTCTTCATCGCTTGAAAATTTTCTTCCTCTTAAGTCCCGCTTTAAATTATGAAATAAATAATAGTCGGACGGGGCCATGTCTGGACTGTAAGGTGGATGTTGAACTTCTGTGAACCCGCATTGACGAACTGCATCCTTCGAAACACCAGCGGTATGAACAGGGGCTTTGTCATGGAGTAACAGGACACCTTTAAACAGCTTGCCTCTTCGATTTTCCTTTATCTTGTCTCGTAATTTATATATTAAAGAAGCATAATATTCGCCGTTCACGACTGTATTACGTTCTTTAAAATCTACCATCAAAATGCCTTGAAAATCCCAAAATATTGTGCACATCAGTTTTTTAGTCGATTGTTGCACCTTTGCCTTTCTAGGGTGGCTTTTCACCCTTATAACGCCATTCCATTGACTCGCGCTTGCTTTGTGGATCATAATACAAGATCATAGTTTCATCAGCAGTCACTAGCCGCTCGATCACAGTCTTTGGATTTTCGCCACAAAGATCCAAAAACTCCGAAGCGCAGCGCACTCTTTCCTGTCTCTGTACAGCTGAAAGAAGTTTCGGTACCCATTTTGCACTCACTTTTTTCATGTGAAGATGTTCACGGATCGCGCGATGAACGGTACTCTTAGAGAGCCCAAGCCTTGCTGCAATTTCTCTAATCTTCAAACGGCGGTCACTCAGAACCTCCTCTTCGATAAGAGCAATCGTTTCGGGAGTGAGCACTTCCACAGGTCGACCGTCGTGGCCAAAGTCTTCGACGGTTTCTCTCCCGAGGCGAAACTCTTTCACCCAATTTTTCACTGTGCTATAGGAGGGGGCAGACTCCTTATGCACGCCATCCAATCGTTCTTTTATTTGGGCAGGGGAAAAACCTTCTTTAAACAGAAACTTTATGACACTTCGATACTCAGTTTTCGACATTTTGAAAAAATACGCGACTCTCGTTATTCAAATGCCTGTTAAACTAAGACTAAGCATTTCATGTCGATGCATGTTTCTTATATTAAGTGCACGATAAACGTACTATTTAATACAACACAACATGTAGCGACATGTCGCGTTGAACTATATCAGGCCAGTTCATTATGGGACCGCCTGGTACCTTAACCTAAAAATATATATAAAATATAAATATTACACTATTTGGGGAACTTTCTTCTTTGGCGCGTCCCTGTATCGGCGAAACACTACCCCAGAGGGCCAGAAATCGGGAGCAAAGAATGTCTCTTTGTATTTTGCAGGAATCTGGAGTACGTAGGATTTGAAGTTCGTGGACCTCTCAAACTCCAGACGCTGCAAATGTAAAGAGATCGGATCCTCTATGCGGCATCGGCTTCGTTCTTCCACGAAACGCAGGACGTCTTCTCCCGACGTACTTTTGTCCAAACGGGAGATGTAGAGCTGTATGGTGGGCTCCACAATACGCAGAGTTGTACTTGCATTTATTTTGGCGGTCCCACGCTGGTTACAGACGGGTCTCGACCGACGTCTCTTCTCAACAAGAGTAAACCCGTCATTCTCTCTCTTGGTTTGGGTCACCACAGGAACTGATTTTACATCTACATTCTTTTGTTTTCGACCACATGAGGGTTGAGAAGATTTTCGAGCAACATCCGCAGACGTCTTTCCTTGTTGACAGGTTGGCTTCGGCGGAGGAGTAGTCAAGGGTTCAGTCAAGGGCTGAGGTGGTGATGCAATGACGACCGAGGTCGCCCTAGTTTCACGGTCATCAACCCGCTGACAGACGATATCGCGTGACGGAGTCGCAATCATCGGTGAAATATGACTACTATTACGATTACCGCGTGTCGTATTTACATTCAGCGATGGCGCTGAATTCGCAGATGTTGCAATTATGTTGCGCAACATAGTAACTTCGTTCTTCAGCTCTGTTGCGGCTCGTTCCGATTCTTCAAATTTGAAATGGAGGTCGGTGACTTCGGCTTTCAACGTGGTGATGTCTTTCAACAATCTGGTCACGTCTAAGTGATCGAACGTCACGGGAGGCAGCTTGTTGAGATCACGCGCGACGAAAGTTGGGATGTCATCAGGATCAGTCTCATTCAACAGTCTGAAGATGTCTTGCAGGTCTTTCTTACCGCGTCCATCTCTATGACGTGTGATAAGACGGATTTGGGTCACGGCTGAATCTGCTAACACCTTCTTCGCTTGGATGATCTCGTCCTCGGTGAAGCTGGTCATCGTATCTGCTCCAGGGACACCTGGTCCATGACGTCCAATTTTTGTTGAACAAAGGCCGGAAACTCGTTCACTACGACGGTATCGGATCGTTTAGGTTGACACGCCATTTCGAATTATTTTCGCGCAGTTGGTACGCTTACGCTGCGAAAATATTGTAGGTTGTAGGTAGAGCCGCCACATAATTATGAAGCGACTGCACTGACCGGCAGTAGAAAAGCGACTGACTGTTCTTCTACCGTAAAAAGTTGTGAGATCCATGGTTCCTACTTAGGCGGTTTCTGTTTTAAGTTATTACGTAATTAGCTAACCTATCGCGGGTTCGAATCCCGCACGGAACAAGTATTTGTACGGCGTACAAATAACTGTTCCGGTTCTGGATGTTTGTCCTTGTGCAGTTTATGTTTGTAAACTGCCCCCGCAATACAGGAGAAAATCCTAGTGTAGGCGGGGTAACGTTTAAAAAAATTTTTTTTTTTACTGGAAGCAGCATTGGTAGGTTCAATACAATCAATTTTTCATAGAATACGATCATCTAGGTCATATCTTTTTTATTTCTTTAGTTCCTGTGATTAGAAAATGCTGACAGCGATGAAAAAACTCCTTGGTGGCAAGTATCTGACGACGCAGTTCAGGTTGCGTAGTTTTATTCATCACTCAAATTCCATACGTTACATACATAATTTCAAGTCAAATTCTCAAATGCATTTATGTCAATAGCAGAAAGCTCAGTTTTGTTGACATAATCGCGATCTAAAAAACATAGCAAAATATCTTTATACATTTCGCGCACCCTTTCGTTTAAAAATATGATCACTGCTTTTTCCTATTGAAAAAAAAATATTGAAGGTGGTAAATTTGGGCAAAATCCAAGACAGGAACATGTAATAAAGTTGCATGAATATTTTAAGCTATTAAATATCATTTGCAAAATAAATTTTTGGACAAAGAGAAACATTAAAAATTGTGCAAGTGGTTTAGATCTTAAATATAAACTGAAAATTACTTTTATTGAGCGGACTTAGCGATCGTAGTGCCTCACTTATTGTATCCATATTTCTGGAACATTATTTTCTACAGCGATCGTTCTCCTTTTCTCTAACCTCCATGGTTCTAATATTCGATCAACTACCGCCACCAATGACAACCAACGTGTTTGTGATGGATTCAATACCTTATAAGGTGAAGTACTCACAAATTCTTTAAACTATTGGAGGCGGAATTTTCTTTTAGAACTGCAGCGCCTTGGTAAATATTTTGCACGATTCAGATGTGCAAAGGTGTTCCAAGTGGCAAACACATTTCATAACAGATATTCCTGGCTATTTTTCCTAGAGTCCGCTCGCGACAGAGTTATTCCCGTCCATCATCACGTTTCAACCGTCGCACCAAAACCAATCATATTTTCGGTCGATATATCCCGGGCAGAAAAAGACTTCATCAGTATGTTGTACAAATTTTCTCCAGTAAAATCTTCTGCTGCTGTTTTTTGATCATCAGAACTGAATGCGCGCTATAATTAGCGCCTGGTATGTGGCGGCTGATTATTAGCGCCAACTGGTATCAAGCAGCAGAAACAGGAGCGTCAAGATCTTTCTAGAACTCGAATCAAATGGAAGAACTAAGCTTTCTAGAAATTAAAAAAAATTAGCCCCACACTCGAACTTTCTGCACCTGGTCGTGTTCTGGCCTGTTCTGCATCGGGGTAGTATTGAATTGGCGGGATACGCGGAGACTTCGGAGCGAAATTAAGTGAACTAAAGTGTTAGTGTAATTAATTATTAGTGTGTTTTAAATTTTATTTGGTGTTCGCTAATTAAAGTGTCAATTTTGGTAATTCAATCGGCGGTTTTTATTGTCACGAACCCTAAGCTCGTAACAATATGTAACAATTATACAAAATGTCCTGTGAGTGCTAAAATCTCTCATCAGACACGAATTTTTAAGTTCACAGTTTTTGACTTTCACTTCACCAACTCTTTTCACAATTCCTTTTTCACTTTCACCAATAACTTCGGTGATTACAGCTGTAAAAAAACGAAATCGTACTTTTCATAGAAATTTTATGCTACACTTTTTATAGAAGAGGAGGCAAACGAGCATACGGCTCACCTGATGTTGTTAAGTGACTACCGCTGCCCATGATCAACCGCAACACCAGGGGAATTGCAGGTGCGTTGCCGGCCCTTTAGAAAGGAGTAAGCTCTTTTCTTGAAGGTCCCTAAGTCGTTTGGGTCCATAAAAGTCGCCGGTGGTAAACAATTCCACAGAGAAGTTGTACGAGGAAGTATCGGTTCGGAAAAATCACCGGTAGTAAATTATTCCACAGATAGGTCGTACGCGGAAGAAAACTCCGAGTGAAACATACAGTAGTGGATCGCCAAGCATCCAGATGGTGTGGATGGTTCGGGAGGTTTGCCGCGTAGTGCGTTCATGAAAATTGGCGGCTGGGATTAATCCGAACAATTCCTCAGAGCACTCCCCGTGATAGATTTGATAAAATACGCCAAGAGATGCAACATCTCTTCCAGTGAATCGAGCCGATCGGAAAGCACTCGGTCGTCGACGATTCGAGCCGCTCTGCGCTGGATGCGGTCAAGTGGAAGGAGCTGGTACTGGGGAGCCCCAGCGCTGAGATGGGAACAGTATTCCATGTGTGGCCGAACCTGCGCCTTGTAAAGTTGCAGGTGGTGTGCCGGCATGAAATACTGTCCCGCTCTGCTGAGCACGCCAAGCTTTTTTGAGGCCAATTTAGCCTTCTCTTCCAAGTGACCACGAAACTGCACGTTACTCGATATATCGACGCCGAGGATTCCGATACAGGCTGAGGCAACAAGGGGAGTGCCTTGAAACTGAGGAGATACAACAAAGAGGTTCTTTTTAGCGGTTAACGCGCAAACTTGTGTCTTCTGAGGGTTAAACAGGACTAGATTTAGTCGCCCCCAATCCGAGACTTTGTTCAGCAAAGACTCGACTTCAGACACAAGTTTGTCCCGGTACTCGGAGACATTTTCCCAAAAAATATTGGCACGGTCGGTGTACAGAGCATCGCCAGTGCTGTCATCTGCATAGTAATGAATATTACAGGTTTACAACATATCATTGATATGAAGAAGAAACAGCGTTGGCGATAGCACGCAGCCTTGTGAAACACCAGCATTAATAGGCTTGTAATCGGAGCTTGCACCATCTATAACGACCTTGATGCTCCGATCTGCAAGAAAGCTAATCCAATGCACAATTTCTCGGGAAGCCCATAGGAAGGGAGCTTCGAAAGAAGCGCTTTGTGCCAAACCCGATCGAAGGCCTTCGCAATGTCCAAACTAACGGCCAATGCCTTGGACTCTACTGCCGCCGCCCATCTATGAGTCAGGTAGACCAGAAGATCACCAGCTGATCGACCACAACGAACACCGTATTGGCGATCACTAATCAGCTGGTGATTCTCAAGGTACCTCATGAGCTGGCAGTTTACAATAGACTCCATTATTTTGGAGAACAAGGAGTTGATGGCGATAGGCCTGTAGTTGGACGGGTCTGAGCGGTCGCCTTCTTTAGGGTTCGGTTGCACCAAAGCTGTCTTCCAAGAGTTCGGGACTACGCCTTGAGAGTAGGAGTACCGGAAAAGACGTGTTAAAACCGGTGCCAACTCCGGAGCACACCTCTTCAGCACAATGGGAGGGACTCCATCAGGCCAATTCGACTTACTGACATCCAGTGCAGAGAAGAGTGCTTTGCGAAACGAGCACTGTGTAAACCGCATAACCGGCATGGAGCACTCACACCGCGGGATGGTCGGCGGCGTACTCCCCCCGTCATCAAGAGTCAAGTTGGACGCAGAGAGCCACCACCTGAACTACCACTGTCAATATTAATAAAGACCATGAAATCAAACCTTATTCCTTTTTTACTGGAAACGAGGCATTCCATCTTAATCCTTACGGGTGACAACGCATATTTGCATAATATGTAAAACACTTAACTGGAAACGAGGTATTCCTTCTTAGTCCTCACGGATGACAAGTGACAACACATCTGCATTTTGATTCGTAATCGAGGATAGATGTAGATGTCTATGGGCCTGGATCTATATATTGTATACTTTAATAGAAAATATTTTAGTGTGCGTCAATATTATGCCGTTCCAGAGCGATCGCGTAAATTTTGACTTGTGCATATTTGAATATACGCTCTTGACTCAGATTTGAAGACGCGACCCGTTGTGTAAGACAATTGAACTTTATTACTAGCGTATGTAAAACGGACAGCTTATACCGACGAGAACACGGAGCATTTACTTATGAGTTTGAAATTATGTAGTTCTTAAGATTATAAGTACTATGTTTATGATTTAGGTAATTTTCTGTACATGTTATAATTAGTATTCAAAATTTTTTCTCAACCGTATTTGTTGTTATTGTATTACACTTTAAAAAATACATTTATAAACGATTTATGTGATTAATACAGTGTTCATATGTTTTCACTTTCGTTTTTCTTTTTGTTGTTTATTATCACTTCTTTGAACTTCTCTAGATTATTTCACTCACTTTAACAATGGGTTGATATATTTTATTGTTTATTTATCACTAATTTTATATATTTATCATTTAAAACGTGTTCAGTCGTTTATTGATGTCTTATCACTTATCACTGTTTTTATGACACTATGTTGGTGTAATGCACGTTTAAACTATATATTTTTAAAGTTAAAATAATTACAGTTATGTTGACAGTACGCAGGTACCCTGGCTTTTTAGGTAGACTCATTGAATGAATCACTATTATATTGACTAAATACGCTGCCACCACCACTCTCTCAAATGTAACTCACCTCGAAAAAATCAAACAATTTGTACTTAAATTAATAGAAAAATTATCTTATTTTATATAATAATAATAATCTGCATGCAAATCAATTGAATTGAAAATAATTACAAATATGTAAAGTTCTGCAAATTTTAACCTCACTTTTGTAGAGATTTACATTATCGATAATATCTTATTGAAATGTCCTTAACACGCAAAAGTGCGCCTTGCATGCATCCATATATAAATACGGTTTAAATATGGTTCAAAATAATAAATAGAGAAGAATGGTTTCCCAAAGAAAACATTCGACTGTATGCAGCAAGTACTTTGAAGAAAAATGTTTTTCTCGTTGAGGAGCCAATGTGTAATGGCGGTCTGGTTTCGGTGATGTTGGTGCTGTTAGCCTATGCGATTCTTACAGCTTCGTAGTGCAATGGCGGTGTAAGAACAATTTTGAAAATTTTAGAAACCTGTAGAACCACCCGCTGATTAGTAACCGCCAGTACGGTTTCCGTCGCGGTCGCTCAGCTGGTGATCTTTTGAGTTACCTAATTCATAGATAGGCGGAGGCAGTAGAGTCCAAGTCCAAGTGAATACCTTCGATCGGATCTTAAGCTTCCTTCCGATGGGTTTTCCTATAAAATGTGGAAATGGATCACCAGTTTTCTTAGTAAAGGGTGCATACACCGATTACAAGATCATTAACGCTGGTATTCCTCAAGGCTTCGTGCTATCACCAACACTGTTTCTTCGCCATATCAATGATATGTTGCTAACCGCTAACATTCACTGCTATGCGGATGATGGCACTGGTGATGCTCTATACACCGGCCGTGCCAATATTTCTCTGGAAAACGTCGCCGAGTACCGCAACAAACTTGTGTCTAAAGTCGAGACTTTGTTAAACAAAGTCTCGGACTGGGGGCGACTAAATATAGTCCAGTGCAATCCCCAAACGACACAAGTTTGCGCATATACCGCTAAAAAGAAGCCATTCGTCGTATCTCCTCAGTATCAAGGCACACCCCTTGTTGCTTTAGCTAGTATGAACTGCAACTGTAACTGCACGTCACTTGATGTCGACGCGAAATCCTTCGCGACGAACTTATAAATATTATAATATAAAGAAGACTTGGCTTTAGCCTTTGTGGTTTTTGAACATGTGAAGAATCAAAGAAAATAAGACTTGGCTTCGGCCTTAATGCATTTTGAAAAGATGGAAAGAAGAAAAATAAGATTTGGTTCCGTCCTTTACACTTCAAAATTCTATATATTCAAAAAAAGGCTGTATGGCTTAGTTCCTTAATGAATAATAAAAACAACAACAACAACATGAATATATTGACGGTCGAAAATTCAGCGCTTGTTCAGCGGCAGTATTTTATCTCATATTTAGTTTTTCTTGTTTATTATTTTCTAAAAACATCAGAATATCGAGGAATATAAATTATTTTTAATATTTGCATGTAACTTGTGGTGTTTTCATTCACCAAAAATACCCTATTTCTTATACGAAAATTAGGTACCTTCATATTTAAACGAGTTTGCTACTTCGCTTTTAGTACTATCGTTATATTATAATATAATAAACTTAAGCGAGAAAAACGTTTTTATTATATTTTCCTGTATAAACCATGTCATAATTCCCATGTAATATAAGAAAACACGAAATAAGTAAAATATGAATGGTTTTTGACAAAAGCTATCAAAACGGCCTACAACACAGAGTAGGTAATTTTTTTATATAGGAAAGCCTACAAAGAGAAAGAGAAAAAATTTCAACCGTGATAATTAATGCATAGCATACAGTTCGAATTTTGGGACATTTTTAAAACGTTTATAATCAGCAGCAAAGAAATAATCGTCATCTTCTAAACAAATATCAGCTAAGTGGAAACAAATCCAAAAGTCGCTAAAATATTAAGCCTCTTAAAAAAATCCAATTCCATTAATTTTCTCCCTAAATTTGGGGGAAAACCTTAAGTTGTAAACCCTATGTGTGCAATATAATGGAGACAATAATGATTTATAGACACTACGTAAGAATAAAATAACAGTTCGGAGTATTTTGTAAACAAGGTCGAGTGATGTTTCTAGACGTTTGATAATACTTAGCTACTTACGTTTATAGCAAAACAATCGCAAAGCTATTACGGTAAGTGCAGGTTGGATCGAAGGCAATCTATTAAAAGTTTGTGGATAATCACATTGATTGAACAGCTATATTAGTTAACTTTCGTCTCAGGGGTCCCACTGGCATAAATTAATAGCAGATGTTTGACGTATTGTTATAGGTATTCGTGCCAAAGCTAGGAATATATTCCGCCAGTATTCATTTTATATTGTTGGCTATAAATTATAAAACAATGCAGCGGTTATTAAAATGCATAGCATTCGCTTTTAATTTCCGAAAGAAACCCTTAAGTTCCTCGATAGCGTCCTTGAAATTGTTACTTGTATTTTCAGGTAAGGATTTAAGACTGCTTTAAGAGGGGTTAAAATAATTCCTTCCTATATTTCAGAATTTAAAATATTAAACATAATATTCAAATAAATGTAGCCAGCAGCTCGCAATGAAGCAATGAGGCGAACTTCTCTCTGGTATATTTTACTCCTAGAGTTTACTTATAAATTATCTTAATAATGCTTGATCAGACCGGAGGTTCCCAAACTTTTTTTCTCGTTCTCGACTTTCAAAATATCACCACAAATTGGAGGTGTTAAGAAGAAAAAAAGGTAGCACATTTTCTTGTGTCCTATTTATTAAATTAATACTTGTGGTTATACAAAATTATAAATATTTATTATTACAAACAATCAACAATTGACAAAAAACCAACAATGAACTCTGTAAAAATGTAAATCGACAATAAAAATAGTCACACTTTTGAGACGGATGTACTTGATGAATTGATAGCAAATTATCAATATTTGGCTTCAGTTTTGTAAGAAGTAATCTCAAATCTCCCCGTTCTGTTATGTTCAATCTGCTCCTTTTTTGTTAACAGGTTGGTAACGACACTAAAACTTCTTTCGACGGATATGACGAGAGAAACGCTATCAAACATTTTTTCGCAATTTCCCACAGCCCAGGATATTTTCGGGAATTTCTGCCTGCAGCCAAAATGTTTGATAGCCCGTTTTAAATGTCGCCTTCAGTTATTCGTTGGTGCTGAGCTCAAATAGCTCCTCTTGTAATACCACATTCACCTCTTCCGTTTCATCAAATGGGGTTATGATCCATGGTGGTTTTTTTTTCAGAATAACTTCAAATCTATTTTTGAAGTCATCATGCAGGGTATTTAAATGTTGACCGTATATCTGAATATCCTCATCAAGACATTCTATCTGTGAAAAGTGCGGAAACTGAGAAAATTCGCGCAGACTAATATTTGATTCATTAATTTCAATTTACCAAGAAAAACCGAAATTGCACCCTTTGTTTTTATTAAATTAAGGCTCCCCTTGTAACTGCAAGTTAACGTCATTGAATTTTATGAACAAGTCCGTTAAGTACGCAATGTCCGCTTTATATTGGAATAGATTTTCTTCAAAATATGGTGTTTTTGTTTCCACACATTCTATCACTGATTCGAAAAGTGAGTAAAATCTCGTTAAGTATGCACCTTTCGACAACCAGCGTACTTCAGTATATAAGAGCAGTCGTTGGAAGTCTGCATTATTTTCTTCGCACAATAGTGCAAATAAACGGGTATTCATATCACTCAGGACATTAAATATCGATTTGCCTTTATTGTCCAACTTCAAAGTTTTTGCAAATAGCAGCTCTTCATGAATTTCTTCGTCCATAACCATAATAAATCGAACATATGCCAATAATAATGCTTCATTACCAGGCAAAGTAGACTCGTCCAATTGAATAGAAAAATGACTTGTTTGCAGATAATTACACAAGAAGCTTCCTATATGAGAGCTTATTTTATCAATACGGCTTTGTACAGTGTTGTTATTTAAAGAATTTTTTTTGAGTACGTCAAATGGAGGTTTGTGCAGATCAGTTTTCAAAATCTCTTCAATAGCGGGTAAAATTAACTCTTCTCCGATGGTGTGCGGATTTCCAGATTTCGCTACAAGCAACGAAATATTGTAAGGCCCGCAAGCCATCATCGTTATTTTAAGACGTTGAAGCAAACATAAAATTTACGGTAGGTCCCTTTTTATATTTTTCCTTCAATGTTTGAAAGTATTTCAGATCTTTACCTAATTTTTCAGGATGACACCTACTTAGATGGTCTTCGAGCTTCGATGGTTTCTTGGAGTCATTGCTCATAATTTTGTTGCATAAAAGACATATGGGCAATCGTCTGTCTGCCGTTGATGGAAGAAAACCAAATTTCAAATAATACTGTACTGTCGTCATTTCTTAGATTCGGCCATTTCACGGATCGGTTGTGACCTGGAAAAGATGTTTGTTTTTGAGGCGATTTTACTATAATATGGCTATTAACACAACAGAATAGAACCATTGCAATAAAAAAAAACAAAATGCCCGTGGAAACACTGCTCCTTTAATGAATCGCCGTCGTCGCGTAAAGAAATATTTTGAAACAAAAAAGTACCTAGGTAGGTGTACCTAAAGTTTAATCTTCCCTGGCTTTTTGTTTATTTATAGAAGTTTTGAATAATCTCTAGTATTTAATTTTTACTATTCAACTACCTACTACAATCAAATAGTAAAACCAATATAATATAATCGATAAATTACAATATACAATAAAAATATGTATAACAAATAGGCAGATACTTACTTTTTCCGGCACCGCAAACGCTGACATCGATTCACTCACAGTCACACTTTTATCTTCAAAATCCCGGAAACAAATGAGTAACGTTTTATTCTTAGCATTCGTATTTATAACAATCTAGATTGCAAGCACAGCACAAGTCGCATTTTATGCCTTTGCAGGTCTAAACAAGCATCTCGTTCGAACGGGCGCACGGGCGGCACTTTGCAAGTCTCGACATGTGGTGTACACTTGTACTATTATCTATTGTTCTATTCAATTCTGTGTTTGAACTGAGTCTGGAATATCTTCGAGTACCTACCTAGTGAATGATGCTACCTGTCTGCGTTGATAGGTAAATCCAAGCCAACATTTTTGTCCTTTATTATGAAAACCAGAAAATTTTTCGTGGACCTCTCTTTACAACATGTGAACTCCAGTTTTCTTTTCACGTCTACGTGGACCCCGTGTGGTCTCCTATGGACCCCTGGGGGTCCGCCTGGACCACTTTAGGAACCTACAGTGTAAACGATAAGTCTTTTCTTCTACGTTGTTGTGTGTGTGTGTGTGTTTGTGTGTGTGTGCGCGTGCGTGTGCGCGTGCGCGTGCGTGTGCGTGTGCGTGTGCGTGTGCGTGCGTGTGCGCGCGCGTGTGTGTTTGTGTGTGCCTTTTGATGCTTAATAGAATAATGGAGGTATAGATTAGTTTTTATTCAAATCAAATAAAATTTTGTTTCCATGATCAAAACATAGATAACGCCCATACTACGTTCAGGGTTTTTGATACGTACACATGTGCACGTAGGATTGTATAGTATGGTATAATAATACCTGATACATTAATAGAGTGACTTGATAAAACACTCAGGTAATCGATGGGTGTAGGTTGCTCAGGATCAGGACCGTACTTTGTAGTAATATATGCGGAAAGCCTGTGTCCAGCAGTGCAATTGTGATGTGCTGTGGTGATTGGGATAATAGTACGTGATTATTTAAGAATAAACTAGAGGCACCCTCGTCAAGAAAAAAAAATGTATATTAGGTTTTGTGATATAACTTAATCTAGGTACCTTATACGGTTCATAGTATAGAGACGATGGTTTATAGCATAACAAATTCTGTTTATAGAAATTACCTATATTCATAATATAAATGAAATATGTGGATGGCTGTGTGATGGAGTGCATATACCAACGAGTAACTGTGTGATTAAAACTACCTATTATGTAATATGATACGTATTGTTGTTGGCGTTGCAATGGTGATATTGACTACTTATTTTATTACTATCATAGTCACTTAATTTATTAACATATGTATGTATATACTTTGCCGTGGTAGCTTAACGTGTATAAAATGGTAAGAAAAATTCGATAGAAATTAGTGTTGTGTAGGTATTTGTGGTCCCACTTCGAACGGGTTCGCGCCTTGTCGTGGGGGGGGGGGGATTAGTAGCCGTGGCTTGGACACCTACGGTGAACGAAGAGGAGCCTACTTCGCTGGCCCGAGGTGACCACTCTGAGTGGGCTTAGATACGAGTATGTGTTGGTGGTAAGAGGGGTATCCTCTCCCCTTACCGCTCCACTGCAATTGAGGCAGAGTCGCGGGGGAAGAGGAGTGTTGGTATTGCGATGCGCTACTCGCCCTATCCTCCGCGACTCTAGGCTCCGAGACCCAGTCTCATCGTTGATGCGGTGATGGTGAGGCCGAGGGGGGAGAAGAGTGTCTATTGTATTGCAAGGCGCCGCTCTCCCTACACTCCGCGGCCGAAACTTGGTTGACGGTGGCGCCAGAAACCATTAACCAGATCCGGCGCTGCAATTGGGGTCGGGAAGCTAGTGATCCGAGTGCTTTTTTTTCCTGATCAATGGCCTCCGTGCAGATTCCAATATCTGTGGAAACCGCTACGGTGGAGTTAGATGCAGCGGAGGAAGAATCGCCTTGTATTCCTGGTGTGCCTTGCCTGAGAAGTAAAAAGGGGAGAAAAAGTCCTCCTCGAGGAGGGGCTGCCTTTGGGCGGCCGACACTGGTGAGACTACGGATGTGTGCTAAAGCCTTGCCGTGTCCCTGCCAAGACTGTGCCTAGCACTAGGACTTCAAAAAATGAGAATGTTCTCAATTTGTTTGTATGTATTTTAGTATCAATGTAACTTGATGTTTTCATGTGTTTTTATTAAATAGGTTTTATTTTTGGGGATGTTTACTTCATGGAAAAATTCCATTGGATAAAAATTCCACCCGTAGAGGTTATATATCTTTTGGTAAATCCAAATGCGCATGTGCCTTTGGCGCTCATGTTATACATAATTTTTTTAAGTATTTTAAATACACACAAGTTGTCACGAATAACCATATATTATTATTATTCCTAATTTTCCGATAACTTTAAGTCAAACATCAATTAAAAAGTTTCAAATTAAAAAACGATCATGAAAAAATTTAAAAAAATATTCTCAATCAACAATGGAAAATATTTATTTTTAATTTTACTACGTTATTACAATTGATTTTCAAAAACTTTTTTATTATTGTTAATTGAAAAAACTTTTAACAGAATTATCTTAAAACGATCAGAAACCAACATTAATATTACTTTAATTTTTAGGTATTTGCATTCAGACATTATCGTAAAAACTAGTCTTTCTTACCTGACCCGTTAATAAAAAAATCTCATCAACTTTATTTCGGTTTAAAAATATTTTAACTTAGTCATAACCAGTATTTTGATTTAGCATTCACCAAAGTACACCTTCAGATCACTCCTTAAAGTCCAAGACGTATACTATACTTATATATAAACCCTACGTATTTTTAGCGAAACAATAAATTATAATGAAAATCTGTGATTATAAAAATAATAACAATATCTTACCTTGGTCAAGTATGTATAAAATTTGGTTTTTGGAATATTTTATATTTTTACAGCGATCGATATTTTTCATCACGAGCCGCTGTAAACAAACGATACAGTAACCCACTCACGGGCGGGGGTTAGTCTACTCCTAACTTTTGATATTATAAATAGGACTAGATTAACACCTATTCTGCTCTCCTGTCCGGCGAGCAGTTTGGCGTATGGCTCTGGGGGAGAGCGCAGGTCGTGTTGATCCCCAGGGCAAGTCTAAGGAGTTCTCCTTCACGTGGTTGCCGCCTGTTATTTGGTCTGGTTCAATAGGAAACAGACAAAGCAGAAAAACTCGGACGATCCTCTTTTTCTTTTCTTTTATCCCTCCCCCTTTTCCTATCCCAACCCAATCCAAGGTGTCAAGCGTACCGTGCCGATGGATGCGTGGCTGGAGGGAGTCCAGTCGCAAACGGTGCCTACCCGAGACCAGGGCGATTCGGGTAGTATTTCAGCCCTTCCCTCGGCTTGCGGGGCTCTGCCGGGGGTGACCAAGTATTTCCCTAGCTACTCGTGGGAACAAAATGGATGAAAACCGACATTTTGTTAAAGACAGTGAGAAGTCTCCTTTAATGGAATTAGCTGCAGGTTTGGAAGAGGCTCTTTTAGCCTCACCAACACCCTGCAACAGTGCGCCCCAACCTGGGACGAGCTGTGAAGTGGAGGGCACGTTTGAAGCCGAACCACAATCGGAAACGAACCAGGGAGGGGAAAAGAAAAAGTTCGCTAGGCCTTATAAGCTTAGTGGGGCTGCGAGGAAAAGGTACCGAGGCCGATAGCAGCTGAGATTGGAGTCGAAGAGGCCCTCTCTCTCTGCCAGAAGCCTTGGGACAAAATTCCTCTGCCCAAGCCCCAGTTCCGAAGGCGAAAAAACGCAGTCGGTCTGAGGAAGAATCCCCCAAAGACCAGCCCAGGAAGACTGTGAGGCTGGCAACGGAGGAGAAGAAGCTCAGCTTCAGTGCCGTAGCTGGCTCCGCGCGTATAGGAATTCGCAATTTGAATCCTATGAGTGCGGAGCAGATGCGGCTGGTCCACCGAGCACTAACACAGGCCATCGCTAAGACGGCTTATGGGTCGTAACCGGGAATGGGCCCAAAATTTTCCGGTTTCACACACAAGCCAGGTTGAATTCTGGTAACATGCCTGAATAAGGCAAGCCAGGACTGGATTGTGGGTGAAATCGGAAAACTAAAGCCCTGGCCGGAGGCAGAGCTCTCGGTAATACCCGAGGGCGAACTGCCTTAGCCTACGCTGGGCATTACCTACTTGCCCCGCAGCGAAGCCGACTCTCCAGAAGAGGCGGCTGTGCTGTTGAGGGCACAAAATGAAGGGCTCCATGCTGAGCTCTGGAGAATCCTCCACCGTAGGGACGAGGAGAATGGGTTCCTAGTAACCTTTTCTCTGGACGATCCATCGGCGGAGGCTCTTCGAAAGGCAGGCGGCAGAGTCATCCTTGGCTTTAAGATGATAACTTTTAAAGTCAAGGGAGGCTCTGATGCGGCAATGAAGCCCGAACCGCCCCAACCCAAACCCCAATCCCCTCAGCCCTCCACCTCTCGGGGTGAGGCTGGAACGCCACCGGTGAGAGTGACTAAGACCCAAGGCGCAGATTTCGCCTCGGTCCGACGGCCTCCGCTGGTGTCGTCCGGGCCGGGGGGGAGGGGAGGTGGGAGCGGTTCGAAGAAAGGTAAGGCGGGGGTCAAGTTCGCAGGAAAAGGACGTCCTCGTCCTCAACAGGCAGAAAAGACCCCTGCCCCCCACGCCCTTAAATGGCTAAACCCAAGGGTAAGACAAGGGTCTTCCAAGCAAATCCACCCGTAGAGGTTAAAAAGAGATTGACCTTGCCCCCATACAAGAGCCTTGGGTTGCCAACGGTCAAGTTCTGGGATTGGCGGCTGCCGGTAAGATTCTTGTCAATACCAAAGGCAGTAAACCCAGAGCTTGTATAATTTATAATATAAATATTGAACTTTTAGCTGTTCCAGAGTACTGCAACGATGACCTGGTTACAGCCTTCATAAATCTCAAGGGATGCACAGGGGCCAGAGTAATCATTTGCTCAGTCTATCTTCCCGGCGAGAACGCAGATCCTACCATCGAGTTAGAGCGAGTGGCGGAGTTCGCCCGAAAACACAACGCCGAACTTGTGGTGGGTTGTGATGCTAATGCTCACCACACAGCCTGGGGAAGCACCAACATCAACGAAAGAGGTGAGTTACTTTATGATTTTCTCATCTCCAACCGCCTGGTAAGCCTAAACTTAGGTTGTACACCAACCTTTGTAACGCGTACTAGGCAAGAAGTGTTAGACATAACCTTTGCTACCAATAACATGTCCAGGCGGATAAATGACTGGCATGTTAGTAGCGAAAACTCGATGTCTGATCACAAGCACATTAAGTTGGTGATTGGAGCATCACCATCCTTTGAAACCGTTACTTTTAGGGATCCGAAAGTGACCTCCTGGGATATCTATAGAGATAGCCTAAGGAGGAATTTGGTAACGTTTCCTAAAAGCATCAAAACAATTGAAGGTCTGGAGTTAGCGATGGAGACAGTAACTGTAGGTATCTGTGAAGCCTTCGAGGACAGTTGTCCCGTCAAAACTAAGACCGCAACACGAAAAGTTTCTTGGTGGAATTCTAAGCTGCAAGACCTTAGGGAACAGACCAGGAAACTATTTAATAGGGCTAAGAAAACCAAAGAGTGGGATATTTATAGTGCAGCCCTAACTAAATATAATAAAGAAATTAGGAAAGCCAAGAGAGCATCGTGGAGGAAGCTATGCGAGGAAGTTGAGTCTTTGCCTCGCAGTGCAAGACTACACAAGATGCTATCGAAAGCTAAACCTAATCAGATCGGGCTTCTTAAAAAGCCGGATGGTAACTTCACTAATAGTGAAACAGAAACATTGGAGTTACTAGCGTCAACCCATTTTCCAGGGTCATACAAGACTTCAGCCTTGAACTCTTTCAGAGCCCTACGAAGGCCTTGCAATGAGGACTGGCGTAGGGCTGCAAAGATAATAAGGCCAAACCTGGTGCAGTGGGCTGTTGACTCCTTTGAACCATTTAAATCAAGCGGCGAGGATGGAATAATTCCCATCCAACTACAGAGGGGTATCGACATCTTTCTTCTTGATTATCTGGTGAAAATCTTCAGGGCAAGTTTTGCATGGGGATATATTCCAGAACGATGGACAATTGTCAAGGTTCTATTTATACCTAAGGCTGTTAGAAAGGACTACGCTTTACCAAAGTCCTTTAGACCTATAAGCCTATCTTCTTTTAAGACATTGGAAAAGGTTATAGATAGATATATAAGGGATGTAGCTCTAGCTACGAGGCCCATACATTACAACCAGCATGCTTACCGCAGAGGCAAATCTACGGAAACAGCCCTGATCAGTGTCATTGACAGGGTCGAAAAAGCACTGGAGGATAAAGAAATAGCTCTTTGTGCCTTTCTTGATATTGAGGGCGCCTTCGACAGTAGCCCCACATCACTGCTGATTGGGGGCCTAACATCTAAAAATGTTGACCCCACAACCATCAGATGGGTGAAGTCGATGCTCTCAAACAGAAAGGCAAAAATAGCGCTGTTTCAAACTTCGATTGAGGTTGCAACAACAAGAGGCTGCCCACAAGGAGGTGTTTTGTCACCCCTTCTTTGGACTCTTGCGGTTGACCATCTATTGTACAAAATGGCAGACCTACGCATTGACACATTGGGTTATGCTGATGACCTTGTGATCATTGCAAGGGGCTTTTGCTAAAGTACTTTATCGTCAATAATACAAAGAGCCCTAAACACCATAAATAACTGGTGTAGGGATAACAGTTTATCAGTTAATGCTGATAAAACTGTTATAATACCCTTTACCAAAAAGAGACGGTTGGACAAATTAGTCCAACCAAAACTTAATGGCAAAGAAGTACCATTTTCCACGGAAGTTAAGTACTTGGGCGTAACAATCGACCAAAAACTAACGTGGAACTCTCACCTTAGCAACGTATGCCATAAGGCAAAAATTGCTTTAGGTACGTGCAGTCGTTTGGTCGGGAACAACTGGGGCTTGCGTCCCAGTATGGTCCTATGGCTGTACAGCAGCATAGTGAGGCCGATTCTCACCTACGCCTCTATTGTCTGGTGTAACAAGGCCAACCAAAAGACGACTGCGGACAGACTAAATAGTCTACAAAGGACTGCCTGCCTAATGGCAACTGGAGCTATGCAATCATCGCCTGGAGCGGCTCTTAATACACTTCTATGCCTAACGCCCCTTGATCTCTATCTAGACAAGGAGGCGAGGGCTAGTTTGTATAGGATTAACCCCCAGGGCGGTCTGAGCTTGCTCTCCTACAAATTGAGATCCATGTTCGACTCAATTAAGGAATCACCGGTCTTATGCATGATCTCAGATATCATGCATCCACTATACACTTTTGATAAAAAGTATATAGTGGAATTACCCTCCAGAGAAGACTGGCTGAATGGCCAGGTTATCTGTGAGGTCGTTAGCCTCATATGGTATACCGATGGGTTTAAAATGGGCCTCGACGTATGCTTTGAAATTTACGGGGAACGCCCCAAATTCAAACTTAGTATGAATTTGGGTAGATACACCTCTATCTTCCAGGCAGAAATTTTCGCCATACTTCGGTGTGCGGAAATCAATCTGCAAAAACACTACGTCAACCATAAAATTTACATAAACTCTGATAGTCAAGCAGCACTGCTAGCGCTGAGATCAAACTTAGTGAACTCAAAGCTAGTTGGAGACTACGTGAACCGTTTAAACGCCCTGGGTTGTAAAAACAGGGTCGTTTTAAGATGGGTTCCGGGTCACGAGGGTATTGTAGGCAACGAATTTGCCGACAAACTTGCACGGGAGGGCTCGGAGTGCACACAATTTGGACCCGAGCCATTTTGTGGAATCGCAAGAAGCCTAGCCCGATTGACCCTTGAAACTCCTTATCACAATAAATCATGTAAGATCTGGTCTGACACACCGGGCTTAAAACATTCTAAAACCTTATTCCGGACTTTTGATCGTAAATTCGCTTCAGAAGCCTTGGGATTAAGTAAAAATAAATTGCGCATTCTGGCAAGAGCCCTAACTGGACACTGTTGTCTTAAAAAGCACATGTCCATCGTGGGACTAAGCAACTCAAGGATGTGTCGGTTCTGTTCCATAAGGGAAGAAACGCCTCTACACATCCTAACTGATTGCGAACCCTTAATGCGCAAATGTAACACTCATCTGGGACACTATCTACTCCGCCCAGAAGAAGTGAAATTGCTCACGGCTAAGCAACTCCTTCGATTCATTGAAGACATAGAGCTTAGCAGTGAACTATAGCCATAGCAGCGATCACAATAGATCTTCTAGGTCGCAGTGATACTGGTCTCTTTACCTAGATCTGCATAGCTTCTCGCACATAATTTAAAAAAAAATTAAACCCACTCACGACAATGTCCGTATTTAGTAAAATATATTTTTACAAGGCTTAAGCTGCCTTCGATTTCCGATTTTCTCAGTCGAAAAAAAAATTATAACTAAATAAAATAAAATTAAACAGCCATTTATATTCCATGGCATCCCCCATGATAGATGAATGGATTAAAAAATATATTGAGTTGAACAGTTGATATTTTCAAAAGTTATCGTATTTACCCCTCCATGCGGACGTCATAAATCTATACCAGAAGCCACTAAAACCACTTTTTAATGTAAAAATAGCAATTAATCGATTTAAAAAGAAATAATAAGTTCAAAAACGTAGATTGTTCTGACAATGTGCTTTTTATATTATTTATTTGTTTAATATGATTGTTAGATACGATTTCATGCGACAAAATGTTGGATTCTTGATTTTTAGGCTATAGTAAAATATACCTGAGCGCTTTGTGTAAGGCATGCAAAAGAGGATGAAGTTTTACAATTATCATTATAATAAAAAAAACTTTGAATAAAAATTAAAAGCCGAGAACTGAAAAGAATAAACAAAATTATACAGATTACTAAAGTAAAAGATTCAGGTCTTTATACACTATATGTTAGCTACATATACTATATTGTAATATATATATATATGCTTTTAAACACTATATCTTAGCCCTAGTCGATTGAAGTCAGCTTTTGCTTTTTACTAACTTTATTTTTATTTATATAGACCGAACAACCTGATATGGCTGATGTCTAACCATTAAAAATGGAGACGCCAGTAACTTAAGGTATCTTCGATAAAGATTTAGTGGACTGTAATTTTGGTGCATACGGCAAAGGGGAAAATAAATAGGTGGGATAGGACGCACTGACCTGATGAGGGCTGCCGCGCCTTCCTCCTGGAGTGTCTGCTATGCAGCGAGCTCGCCACGTGGTTCGGCGCACACGCACTCTCGGAACAGTCTCGTGAAGTCCCACACTCTCCACCTTTGCCCTTACGGGGGCGTCTCACACTTTTATGAGTTACAAAGACACAATGTCTGATGCGGTGAATATTAAACATAAACAGGAGAACTCAATGTTCGTCCTGCGCGGTTTGCGGTTAATGTACATAAGACGCGACGGGTGGCCGTGAGCTGCGGATGGCGTAATATCACTTAGTATAAAGACGCGCGCCGAGATCCTCTTTTTCACCTCGGCGGCAGCGCGTGCGGTAGGAAAGGGAAGGAAGGAAGGAAACAAAAAATATGCACTAGTCATGTTGATAAAGTAGATATAACTTAGGACGAACTCAATGCGATATGTAATGTAATGTTGATAAAGTAGATTGTTAACTGGCGTTACCATTTCCTCCCGCCCTTAAAGGGTCACCTTTAAAAGACAACCGTAATATAAAAGTAAAAGGAAAACAAATAAATAAGCGGTATATAAAGTGAGAGGATGCGCTCAATGCGCATGTCTCATCTACTAACCTTACTTGGTAAGCGAGAAAATGTATACATAAATATAATATTGCGGTTTAATACTTTTTTAATATATATAAATATAAACTTAATTCCTAATTTAGATAAATAATTATAATCAAAATAATCGTGATTTATTGTCTTGGGAGAGGGCAAATACGAGCAACAGGACGGAGATATGTTCCCTTAGTAGTTCTCACGGTCACTACTCGAAATACGCCATCCTTCGAAGGATGAACAGACTCGACAATCGCTAATGGCCAAGCAAGGGGCGGTTCATTATCATTTATCACAATTACAACCATGCCTGGTACGATAGCCGTAGACGGGGTGTTCCACTTCTGACGAACTTGTAATCCGTGAAGGTATTCCGTCCTCCACCGGTCCCAAAACGACTGAACTAATTTATCCAGTAAAGAATGCCTGTGTAACAGACTGGTAGAGTCAGATTTGACTTTGGGTGCGGGTAATGACAATAAAGGTGCGGTATTCAAAAAATGACTCGGAGTAAGAGCTGAAGGCTCTGCAGGATCAGAACTTTATACTGTCAAGGGCCGCGAGTTTAGCAAGCACTCAATTTGCGCAAGAACAGTATTAAGCTCTTCGTATGAAAGTAACTGATGTCCGATAACTCGGAACAGATGCGTTTTTACGACTTTGATCATACTCTCCCAGGCGCCTCCAAAATGAGGAGAGTTGGGACAGATGAACTTCCATGTTATACGATTCTCAGCACACTCTTGCTCAAGCTTTGGACGGTATTCAACGTTTAGAAATTTATAGAGATCGAGAAGATACGAAGCGGCACCTTCAAAATTCGTTCCATTATCCGAATATAAAAACTGAATCGGCCCTTGTCTAGAGAGGAAACGTTTAAGCGCAGCGAGGAAACTAGAACTACTAAGATCTGTAGCGATTTCTATATGTACAGCTCGAGTCGTGAGGCATGTGAAAACACATAAGTACGCCTTCTCGCTGCGTACACCACGACGTACCGGAGTGTATGCGATAGGACCGGCATAATCGCAGCCCGTGTGTGTAAATGCCTTAATAGCTTGTCTTACACGACTATGGGGAAGATCAGCCATCAAAGGGTAAGTTGGACGGGGTCTAAGCCGGAAACATATATTACACTTGTAGACTCTGCTTCTCACAGTGCGGCGTGCGGAAAGTATCCAAAATTTTTGACGGAGCAATGACAATAACAATTCAGGCCCAGCGTGTAAATTTTTAATATGATAATGGTCAATGATCATGTTCACTACATGATCACTGCGCGGGAGTTTAATTGGATGTTTTTGTGTGTAATCTAATGCGGAGTTCGAAAGACGACCACCAATGCGGATTAAACCATTCTCAATAAAAGGCCTTAAACGATTGAAAGCGGGCGAGCAAGGTTTGTTACCTTCAATATTTAAATATTCCACTGCAAAATGTTGTTTTTGCAGGGCGCGGAGGATTATAACCTCAGAGAAACTGAGATCATCAGCAGTCACTACAGTAGTGCTGCGGCGGGGCAATAATTTAGCAAACTTACACACGTACGCAATTATACGTAGAAGTTTACTCCAAGAAGAGATGCGGAATGCGAGCTCATAAATCGCAGAATTACAGACGGATGTGCACACAGTGTGCGACAAAATCTTCTTCTCAGGCATATTTGCAATAACCTCATTGTCTAAAGTACGAAGAGGCCATTGAGATGGATCTAACGAAGTCCACTGAGGCCCATGGAGCCACAGGGGGTTTGAAACTAATTTATTTGGCGTAACGCCACGTGAAAGTATGTCAGCGGGATTCTCAGTACCTGCGACATGATAAAAGTTATCAGCGCGAATATTGTCGGTAATCTGAACAACGCCGTTTGCAACAAAGGTCTGCCACTTGTGTGGCGAACTCTTTATCCAGTACAGAGCTACTTTTGAATCTACAAAGGCATAGACTGATATTGCAAGGTCAAGAAAATAATTGTCGAGTACTCTGCGAAGCAATTTTGAGAGTAAAACCGCTCCACAAAGCTCAAGGCGTGCAATAGATAGTGGTTTCGTCGGTGCGGCTTTAGTCTTTGCACAAATCAACTGGACGGTGTTACCATTGACGCTCTTTACATGTATGTAGACTACGGCACCGTATGCGTGCTCGCTGGCGTCGGAAAACCCCAGGAGTGACGCAGTACAGTTTTTGGATACACCAACATGTCGCGGGATACGTAAATCATTAAGAGCTGGTAATTCAGCACAGAATTGCCTCCACATCTTAATAATTGGCGGTGGTGATATGTCGTCCCAATCTAAATTAAGTTGCCAAAGCTGCTTTATTAACAGTTTGGCGTACGCGACTGTGGGAGCAACGAAACCCATTATGTCCCACAGGCGAGCGACAGTAGATAAGATGGCGCGCTTAGTGCACGTCACATCAGCGGGAACAGATATCTTAAAATAAAAGGCGTCACTATCGGTAGACCAATGCAAGCCTAGTATTTTATGTGGCATTGATTTATCGAACTCTACTTCTCCTGTAATTTTATGGGAAGTAGGGAGGTCATCTAAAACAGATCGACGGTTGCTATGCCATTTTATCAGGTCCCATTGGGCACCCTTGAATAAGTCTATCAGCTGCCGAGAGGTCTCACTGGCCTCGGATTCACTGGGCATAGAGAACGCGATGTCGTCCATATATAGCGAAGTAAATGCGATACGACTCGGAAGTGGATACTTTGCGCCGTCGTCATCAATGAGCTGTCTTACCGTGCGCAATGCATGGTATGGACTCGAAGTTAAACCGAAGCACACGCGATTGAAGTGGTATAACACAAGTGGGTCTTGTGGACGGAAGCGGTATAGGAAGCATTGGTAACGACGATCAGAATCGCGAACAACTATTTGCAGAAATTGTTGGCGACAGTCGGCTGTCATAGCGATTGGATGTAAGCGGAAAGTTAAAATTATATTGAACAAGTCGCCTTGCAAATTTGGTCCTGAATGCAGAATATCATTTAATGATCGCCCAGTGCTAGTCTTACTGCTAGCATCCAGGACGATGCGCAGACGCGTTGACTTCTTATCTTCGCGTAAGACTCCATGATGCGGTATGACATATATTGGAGCGGGTTCATGAGAGTCATACGGCGGTGCGGGGGATATATAATTTTTAGCTAAGTATTCCTTTATGACGTCATCATATGCTAACCTTAATGTAGGCGAGGCTTGAAGTTTCCTCTCCAAGCACATGAATCGTCGTCGAGAGGTTTCATAAGAATCTCCGAGAGAGTAAACGTCATCTTTAAATGGCAGGCCAACAATATATCTACCAGTAAAAGGATCGCGGGATGTCGTAGATTTATAAAACTCTTCACATTCAATGTCTGAAGGACACTGAATGGGCGGTGCGGAGGGTGGCTGTTCAAGCTCCCAAAATCGTTGCACTAATTTGTCAACGATAGGAGACTCTAGAACTGAGCAGCACGTTAAAGAATGATTTACCTGAAGTGTCGGCACTGAGCCCATAATAACGTAACCAAATACCGTATTCAAAGCCGAGGGCCCGGACAAGTCGTTAGACGAATAAATTACGTCTGGACATAGTAAGTGCGGGAAAAGGGATGCGCCTATCAAAACATCAATTTTATTAGGCATGCTATAACATTCATCAGCGAGTCTTATGCCATGGAAGTGTGATAAGACAGATGTGTCTACGACAGCAGTGGGCAAAAGGTCGGTGATTTGATCAACAACTAGCGTTGAAATATTGAAGTTAATATTCGAGTCGAATCGTGAGAAAATTTTAATATCAATCGATTTCGATTTTACAATTTTTTCAACTCCACCGAATCCCTTTACTACAGTACATTCGGTATCGTGTTGTTGAACGCCTAAACGATGACAGCACTCTTTAGTCATAAAATGGCTTTGAGCCGCGGAGTCTAATAATATACGAATAATTTGTTTCTCTCCCTTAGCATCGTAAGCAAGTACTTGAGCGGTTGATAATAAAACAGTTCTCTGCGAACGACTTGCGCGCGCGGGAGGCGGTGAACGTTGAGAAACATTCTTGAACGAAGTACACAGCGCGACGTCTGAACGCGCACCTGCGGTGAGGGGTGGCGAGTGTGCGGGCGCGGGGGTTGTAGACTTCAGTGTAACTGGCTGAAGCGGTGGAGAACGCGCCAGCGCAGGGGAAGCATTATCGCTTCTGCGGTGGAAGTGCAACAATGTGTGATGTTTAAATTTACAAACTCGACAACTATAATTTGAAGAGCAACTAGACACTCGATGACTTAAACTGAGACAATGTCTGATATGATAACCTAAAGACTACGTGATTTGGAATAATCACGGTAAATACTAGAAACTTTGAAAACGTATACAATCCAGTCGTATTGGTTTGAGATTTGCATGACATTTGCTACAATCACTGCACTTGATGTAGGTTTGTTTTTCTATATATACGAGTACATCTCTCATTATTAACCTCGCTGCCCGACTCCTCATAACCACAGAATAAATAAATAAATAAATATAAATAATAATACTTACTACGTGTCATAGCTACGACTCTGCTTGTCAGCCGATGCGTTTTTGGTACCAATGTATAAATAATAAATAAATTATTTACCAACATTTTTAAGTCGCGATGCAAAGTTTTTTCCGACCTTTCCAATAAGTCGATTTTCTGACATTCACGATATCTCGTGATAACGTGAGATTTTGGTAAAAGAAATCCAAAAGTGCACACCTCAAATGCTCATGTAATATTTTAACTGGATTACAGTAGTGATTATCAAAAGGAACAAGCTCTATATGATTCTGAAGATGAAAAAAAAAATTAGGACACTTTGTTAAGTAGTTCGGAGAATTTATGAACCACAGAAATCATTGTGGGCATCCACAATAATAATACGTGTTGTTGAATTAAAAAAAAAAAGCATCAGGCTTGTTCATTAGTGTTTCCTCTGTCTAATCAAGTGCTTTCCATATTAGTGCGATGGAAAAATAATAAAACACGACTTAATGTATTTGAAAGGAGTGATTTAAAAATCGACAGTAGAGTCCAACATCTCCGCTTTCGAGGTGTGGAATACACCTCGAAACACTTTAAAAGTTATAAATTATAGATAATATAAAAACAGATTTTCATATTGTCGATATATTTTGCATATAGGCAGTCAAAAGTTGCGTGTTTGTTTCTAGGCCTTCATATTTTCATAGGATATTCAGTTGGCGACACTACTCTTTAAAGGGATTAGTAAGTAGAAGCCCCAACCGTGCGTTCGTGACCCGTTTGCTGCCCACGGCGCATGCTTATGCTTTATATTGTATCTACTTTAACTTCGCTTAATTTAATAATATTACTTGTAGTATTAGTAATCTTTTACCAAGGGCGAACCATGACAGTTTACGGTATTGACTTGAAGAGTTTAGAACCTGCCGTGACTTGCCGCGGCGCTGTGGCCTATATAGTTCGGTTTTGTGAATGAAGTTCCTCAAGTGATTGTGGTAACTTGGCTATGGTGTAGAGGAATTTAGTCGCGTAATTATGGGTGACAGCGAAGATGAAGGGTGGGTAGATTGTTAATGGCATTCAAATATATTTTACTAAATATAAATATAGCCGTATTAATAGTGCAAATAATTTCAGATTATAGTATAATAATTTTTGAGTAATGTTAATTTTATACGCGACGGTAAATGTACATTAGTTTAATTATTTTAGTGTTAACCTTTCTATAAAAGATGACAATGCTATATCATTTTGAAAAGTAAAATTGAAGTTATTATTTGAATTAAGGACTACAAAATTTAACATTATGAAGCAAGATTGTTTTTTTTACCTATGAAACACTGTAAAGAGAATACAAGGTTAATGGTAGCCGAAATATTCATTTATTTTAAGACGAACATAAATTTCAGTTGGGTTTTTCTATTTGTAGATTGGCCATTGATCCAAAACTGGGCTACCGGGTTCGGTTCCCCAGTCACATCATGCGAGAAACGTGAGTTCTTTTTACTCGCAATCAACTTCTCTGCATGCGTCACAGAATCTGTGACGTCATTTACTATTTTTATCTTATGCCATTTCCTTAATACACTTAGAGCTTTGCATGCAAGATATCACTTGCGTCTTCAATTATTTATAACAAATATTTTACTTTTTCTTTCATTATTTTTTTCCTTATTCAAATTGTGTTGCACCAGTTTTAAAGTATCACGTTTGTGCTTATTTGTATTTTATCAAGTTGCTTGCGGGAATAGTTCAAATGAATTTTTTGTTTGGTTAACTCTTGCCTTTTATTTCTACATTGTAATTAAGTCATTATATAAAAGCCCTCCAAAACTTTTAAAATATTCTGTTATGCTCCAACTGTCGCCGTATTTTTACCAAAGTTTTTCTGAAATAAAATGAAAATGAAAAATATTTTTATTCGTAAGAAACGTGATAACAAGAGATAGTAAATAAGTACAATGTGGCCGAAAACATTGCACCGTTTGTGGTATGTTAATTAATATCATACACAGAGTCTAACAAATAATTAATTTTCCATTCTATTAAATAAAGTTGTGTTGACAGGCGAGTTAACAGACCATATTTTCTAATTTCTGATGGTAAGTGGCTTATACAGCCCATAAACATCTGTACCAATTTTAAATAACAAAGGCTATAGATGCATTAATTTTGAGGACTAAAATGAAATGCCTCCACTCCTGTAATGATACTAGCTATCTGTAGGTACTGTAGGTATCTGAACACAGCAGTGTAATACACTGTAGCATGGTGGTAGGAATATGTAAGACTGTGATACCAACCCAGATTCCGAGGTTGAAAAAGAGTCCTACACCTATTAATATTTAAACGTTACTTTTATGGAATTTTCTATTACAAAGTTAGAAATATTTTCTATGTGATGAAAAAACGCATAAAACTATCTTGTACATATCATAATGAACCCATGACGAAAAACAATTTGAGGGATACTGATAATGGCCTTAATAACTCTTCTGTTACTTGACTGCCTCGTTGGTCTAGTGGTTGTAGTGGTGTGACTGCTGATCATAGGTCCTGGGTTTGAAAACCGGGTCAGGCCAAAAAATCAATTATTGAGTTTTTCCTTAAAAAAATTCTCAGTAGCTGTCCGGAGTCAGGAAGTTGGCGGTGTCTCACCCCCGTGCCTCGGAAAGCATGTAAAGCTGTTGGTACTGCGCCTCATCTCTGTCCGGTCGTGTCGGTTTACCGTCCCATCAGATAATGAGAGTGAGGGAATATAATAGAGAGTGCACCTGTGCTTGCGCATACACTTGGGCACTATAATCCTGTCCTGCGCCGATGGCTAATCTCCGTTGAGGCAGGTCGCAGTGGCTGAAATTCGGTCTGCAGGACATTATTATTATTACCCAAGTGAAGCACAAATCCGGTAAATTTTGTGAATCATGCCACGTAAGGTGTGGCTTTGATATATTTATTATGTTCTGTCATACATATATTTATTAACCAAAATACCACCAAACTAATGACACGTCATGTGGGCGAAAAAATTACAGAATGACAGAAATGTAAAATGTCACTAATCTTCAACAACAATCGGTATGGGTCTGCTTACTTAACGAATGTCAGCTTTTGTAGTGAAACATAAATTACATAAAATGTATTTGAAAAAAAAAATAAAGATGTTGCAAGGGCATTTTTATAGGATAGGGTGACAAACGAGCACACAGTACACCTGATGGTAAGTGGTTGTTGTGGCCCATAGACATCTACATACATTCTCAATTACGAATCAAAATGCAGATGCGTTGTCATCCGTGAGGACTAAGATGGAATGACTCGTTTCCAGTAAAAAGGGTATCCGGTTCTCTACACTCACCATACGAAATACAGCAGCATTAAGGTACTATTTTATGCTGGTATTCTATGAGAGCGTGGTCCTTCCCCGGTCGAGCCGACCCATTCGTGCTACACCTATACTAATAATATAAATGCAGCATGGCTCTACCACGTAAAAAATCATCCGGCAAGCATCCGTTTGTATTATGAAATTAGCTCCACGGTACCTTATTTTCCATTATCATCGTAGAATAAAACTAAATTTACGGATTTTATCGCGTTTATTTCACTACTTTTACTTATTTTTAATTCCCGACGTTTCGGGTGCTTTACAGCACCCATGGTCACGGGGGGGGGGGGGACTGAGATGTTTGACGTCCCAATGTCATAGTCCGGCTACCTTCAGTTTTTGGATATTAATTTTTGGTCCGATTTACGCTAAACGAGCTTATAGTATCATGAAGTCTTGCAGTGGTATGCTTAGGTTTGGGTTTAATTTTGTTAATTATAGGATCCCAAGCAGGTGGCAGCACCCATCCATCTTCTCTATTGAAATTTGGGTGTTTTTTTAATTTCAATAGTCTAGCGTATCATCCTGGTTGGAATCGGTGTTCTTTTGCGAGGATTTGTGGTTTATCAAATCGAATGTAATGGTGGGGATGATCTTGAACATGTTCGCAGACTGCAGACTTCTCGGAGCGTCGGTGATTCATGCTTCGGTGAAATAAACGCGATAAAATCCGTAAATTTAGTTTTATTCAATGTGTAGTGTTCTCGTAAATTTAAGAAATCATTATCATCGTTGTTACATAAGTTTGCTAAATTTATTAATCAGTTGTCTGTAAGTTCTTCATTTGAACTAGAAATATAAACTAAGCAAGCAAGTTAATAAAAAGCTTTTAAAAAAGAGCCTATGAGCGACACCTTTCACTATAGTAAAAATAAAACAGTCTGAGAGTTATACTGAGACGACGTAGAAATGAAGCCTTATGAATGTATTTTTAAACTTTGTCGTATGTCTTTCTGTAATCGATTTTTGAAGCACTTGCACATCTGATTGAGCTGAAATTTGGTATACTTATATAACTTCAATCGCAATGCAACAATATGGTACAATGGTAATGATATAGTAACAATGTCCATAAAGGCTTGTTTTTAAATAGATTTTATAATTAATTAAGTTCTTATATATTTTTATTTTTTACTTATTATAAGCCAGTGTTTGGTGACAATCCTAAATTACGGCAAGTGGTAATGAGACCCCAGATGATCTCTAGTAGTGCTATCATAGCGTAATAAAAGCCTATTTTTCGATACTAAGCCACTCACACAGTCATTCTTTCCAAATACCAAAAAAAAAGTTACGTTTGTAATCTGTACTCTGTATGATTCTAAAAGCAAATCGAAAAAAGATCGATTTTTGAGAAATCGATCTTTTAGTTCTCAATTTTTTTGTGAATCGATTCATCAAATTTCGAAACGAATTGATTTAAAAATCGATCTTTTTCGGTAAGAATGGACATCCCTAGGACTAGGACCAAACACTGACTTGGTCGTTTAAACGAGGTCCGCTGGCGCGGGTGGTGGGGAGAGTGGACTGACTTCGAAATATTCAAGCAAGAATATTGAAGTCAGTACTGACGCGACGGCGGTGTACTGACTCCAAATCAATTTACATCATGCCAGTAGCGGGTCAGCACTGAATTGCAATGAATTTGAAGCCAGTTACTACCCCTATGTTAATCAGCCATTATGGCTATAAGTATGACGGTAAACAGTAACTAAGTTTCGTAGTCACATTATAACGAGATCCTTAGATGTGTGGTCAAAATAATTATTTTCATATTAGATTTTTTCCGATTTGCTGTTTTCATTCATTACGGCTTATCTATAGTCCAATGTTAAACTCAGACCTGACCCATAAATTGCCTCACAGCAAATATGGCGAAAAATAGTCGCCGCGCATGGCAGGCGGCTTGATTTACAGTTTTCTTTTATCATATTGAGGGCTATCTCTCTCTCTCTCTCTCTCTCTCTCTCTCTGTTCCCTCTTACTATACCACGGGATGAAAAAACGTAGTGAATTCCCCGACGTCACCACTACACAAAATTTTATAATAATAACTAGTGTACAGTGCAATTATATAAATATTTTCTTTTATTAACCGCCTTTAAAAAAGGAGGTTTACAATTGAATCGGTCATTTCAAAAACCTCATAAGTCACAAAATTATAATTTTTCAGAAATCAATAAAAACTGTTTCATACACAAACAAATGGGTTTTAAACTACTTTTTGTAAAAGCATGTTGGATAAAACCGGCCAAGAGCGTGTCGGGCCACGTTCAGTGTAGGGTTCCGTAGTTTCCCGTCCGTCACAATAAGTGTTCCCACAGGTTCCTACTTATGAGTTTAAAGGTGGGTATCCATTATGTTCGCGCTCCAGCAGCGCTCCGCGCTCCTGCAACTGCTCCCGGTAGTGGGTACGTGCGACAGGCGATGCCAAGGAGAGACCAACCGAACAATTCGATAATACCCGACCCAATGTAATAAGTACCTACAGCGCCATCTCTCGGGGAATTGGGTTACTAATTAATACATAGACGTGCCAGAAGTTTTCGGTGGTAATTTTGGATTGCGAGAACCGATTTTAATAATTCGTTTTTTGTTTGAAAAAAGATACGTTCAGGATAATAAAATATGTAAACGAAGTAAAAAAAAAATGCCTGCTTAAACGATTATACTACAAACTTAGTCCAGAAATTATTTTGTACAACTTTTTGTCTTTTTTGCACAAAAACTGTTTCCATCCAGGTTCAAAATAATTTTCCTAGAAAGTCCTTATAAAGTTCTACCTTTCAGATTTTTTTCATATTTTCTAAACCTATGGTTCAAAAGTTAGAGGGGGGGGGGGACACATTGTTTTTTACTTTTGGAGCGATTATTTCTGAAATTATTGACATTATCAAAAAATGATTTTAGTAAACCCCTATTCATTTTTAAATACCGTTCCAACAATATATCACACGTAAGGGTTGAAATTAAAAAAAATCACTTCCCACTTTACATATAGGGGGCTACCCTAATAAAACATTTTTTTCCAATTTTTATTTTACCACTTTGTCGGCGTGATTGATACACATATTGGTACCAAATTTCAGCTTTCTAGTGCTAACGGTCACAGAGATTAAGCGAGGACGGACAGACGGACAGACAGACATGGCGAAACTATAAGGGTTCCTAGTTGACTACGGAACCCTAAAAAAATGTGACTTAAGTGGTTTTTGAAATGACCGATTCAATTCGAATGTATTGTTTTGTATATATGTTTCGCGATCGCCGATTGTGAACAATACCCTAAGTGGTGACGGGATGATGGATTCTCTTAAGCCGATAGCACCACGCGGCAATTATATATTTTTTGTAGAATAATGGTGACGAAAGAGCATACAGTTCACCTGATGTTGAGAAGATGCTTTGGCACACAGATAACTACATCTAATCTCAATTAAGGATCAAATTGCAGTTACGCCGTCAGCCATGACAACTGAAATAGAATGTCTTGTTATCAGTAAAAAGGATCTACGGATCTCTACAGTCACCATGCGAAGCATTAATCTGCTATTTTTGTTGATATTCTGTGAGAGCGTGGTCTTTTCCCGTACGCGCCGACCCATTCACGTTACAATTACGATATTAGGGGTGTCTTCTATATGATTTATTAAGGCGGAATCCTATTTAACATTGTCATCGCCGGATTTAATACTCGGATCCGCCGACGGGTCCGAAGAGTTCGAGTGCGGAGTGCACCGGCCGCATCCAAGATATTTTATTTTGCACGCCGCTTTAGCTTGTATTAATTGATATTGACACGAGTTATATAGAGTTTAAGTCAAACTGATGAACAAGTTTCGTCAGATGGAGACCCTCCCATACAGCAGCTAGTAGACCCCGATGGCTGGTATCAACCAACTGGAACTCGTCAGAAACAATTCCCCATGAATTTCACACGCTGTTTGAAGAATATTTCCGACACATGGAAGTCCGGACTGAATTACTATCTTCTGTTTGTTATCGATGAAATAATAAACCTGATGGTGACTATGATTAACTGTTATGACAATAAAGCGAAGTTACTGACAGTTTTGAAACAGTATATCTAGTAAACTAGTAAATTGGAAAGACTGATGTGTGGTGAAGACGAGGTGAAGAAATTCCTGGGTCTGCTCTTATGGAAGGATCTCAAGAAGCTGCCTAGGATTACTGATTGCTGGATCCAGAATATATTGCTCAAAAATTCTGTGGCAGCATCGATAATGAACTGAAACCGCTTTGAACTGCTACTGTTTTAAAAGTACCTTTTATCACTCGTCACCCGGCACTGACAGACTCAACAGGGTAAGATTTCTGGTTGAAATGATTACTCACAATTTTCAGAACTATAAGACCCCTGGAGAATAGGTGACAGTGGATGAGACAGTGGTTGCCTTTCGTGGCAGAATTATTTTCATGGAGTATATTCCAGGTAAGACACACATATGGTATAAAATTGTTCAAAATATGTGCTGAAGATGGCTATCTACATGACCTTGTAGTATATAACGGAAAGAAAACTACGCCTGGTCAAAATCCATCTAAAGATTTGGTTATTAAACTGTGTGTGAAATATTTAGATGCGGGACGAAGTAGTGTCACAGATAACTTTTATACAAGCGTGGAGTTTGCAATGTCTTTGTTATGTCGATCACTGCAATTGATGGGTGCACTTCGAAAAAATCGGAGTTACGATAGTCGTAGTTTTCTCAAAGTTGCAAAATGATAAGATGATCACAAAGGAAAATGATGATGGTATTTTTGTATTGAAGTGGAAAGACAAGAGGGATGTCCTTGCAATATCAAGCAAACGTTCAGTTGGATTTGTCACAGTCAGAGCCAAGCGGAACAGAAGACAACTTCTCTGAAACTTACTGCAATTGCCGAATATAACAAACACAAAAGTACTATGACTTTCTAACCAGACGAAACATTCGTTGGTTTCAAAAATTGGCATATGCATTGTTGCTAACTACATCTGTCGTGAATGTATAAGAAAGTTGACAAGTTGTTGTTGAAAGTTGAAGTTCGCCAACACGCATTGGGGCAGCGCGGCGGACACTTCCTTGCCCTAAAACCCTTTCAGAAATGAAGGGAGGCCTGTGCCGAGCAGTGGGACGTATATAGGCTGTAATTTTTCCTTTTTTTACTTTTATAAACTGATATGAGAGTTTTCGACAAGGAGGCAAATTAAGTGTAGGGGCCAAGAAACTCACAATAAAAACAAGTACTATATGTCTTACTTGTCCATCGGACCCCAGCGTTTGCGCAACTTGTTTTGCCAATAGACATGGCAAAAATATTTCTTTTCACTTTTTTATGTTATTCTCTCTTACTATCATGGTACAAAAACAAAAACTTGTCAATTGAAAAAAAAATTGTTTACTTTTTTCGACTATACTGAAAAATTATTAATCGATATGTTTTTATTACTTGTATAACGAAAGTCATAAAGTTCGTGGGTACGCCGATATACATGTAACATTTTCCACATCAGAAGGCCAGATCCCCCGATGTACTCACAGCGTTGGATCACAGGCCGCCGGCGGGCCCCAAGGCCTGCTGTAATAATTTTATATTTTGGGTACTAGCTTGCCGAAGTAGAATATATGGGCATCGATGGCGTACTCCTCGGTCTGCTGAACTGGAACAATGCTATATGGGCTGGCTACTAGAGTCTGAAGCATACTTTTGACCTTACGGAATCCAAATGTAACCAAGTTTTATCGTAAAACGGGCCAAGTATTTTATTCCTTATAAAATATTGACAAAGGAAACACCAGTGCTATTTTCGTGTGTGAAGATGCGTATATTGAAAGTATACAAGGAAAGTACACATTCAAAGTGTTCTTACACTGTATGATTTCAGAATGCGTAGCAAATAAAATTTTCAGATAATATACACGATTTCTGCGTACTAGTCGCGTATACTTTCTAACGCTGATTCAGTAAATAAGTAAAGAGATTATACAAGGCTAGAACCGACGTGTTCTGAGTTCATTGTCATAATAGGACGGTGGCAGATGATCCACATGTACCTATATATAAGGAGCTATGTGCAGACAATGTCCGAATTCGTAAATTATTTAAATTAAATTATTATTATAATTATAGTACTACTAACCCCCTTGCTATTAGAATTAATTACTAACCCTTATGGATTTATGTTGTCCGTAAATAAAGTGATTTGATTTGATAATTAAATATAATTATGTATACTTTATACATGTCGTAGGATAATAATAAGATAAACCGAATTTTCGGAAAATATCTATGATCGCGAAAACACGGTTAATTAGATGATTGGTCGAATCATTTCGACAGATTCTAAAACTGAATCAGCACGCCCCGACTCCACGTAGTCTTGTCTGCCCTACCCCTAGAGTGTTTTTGTGAATCTCTAGACGCGGAGGGAGAGCAGCCCCCGCCCGCCATAGCAAATTGCAGGTACCCCTGCGAGCCATAGCGGCTGAGGCTGAAGGCCTTCCTTCGGCGACCTCGGTGACTTTGGCGAAGGGGCTGCACTTCCCACAGCGCCGAAGCTGTTACAGAATTAATTTCAAGGGTCAATATTATTCAATATATTTTATATAATCTACATGGTACATTTTCTTTTATTTTTTATTTTTATCACGGAATTGTCAGGCGAACAGGAAGTAATTATAAATTTAATTATAATATTAGTGTTATTTTGTATAGCATACAAATACTGTCTACACACATTAATAACATACACTCTATCGCGTGTATGCTCGATGTATGTTTTTAACTAGTGCAGTATGTTTAAGCGTACCTTATTGGATAGTATACACGATATAAGCGTAATAATCATGTATAGTTTCTAAAAATATTGAAACTATATGCGATCAGTCCCGACCTCTGCGTACTGTTGTATACTTTTAATATTCGCTGTGAAGATGTAAGTGAATAAAGGGATTCTAGGAGAAGTTTTGTCATTGGCGCTTTTTGATGTAACATGGCGCAAAACGAAGGATGTGTGCTTAGCAATAAACGAGTCGAATTTGAGTTCGTTAATATGTTATTTATTTTCAACGTCTTTACACGTTGTTCATATAATTTTCCCAATGCTTTGAAGTATAACATCGCAATAATTGGTTATTACATATTTACGGTTATTACATATATATTTTTTATTTTTTAGGTGTAATATAAAAGACTATTGACTTATTATTTTTAAATTACCCTTAATTGTAATTATCAATAAAATTATTTTTATAAAAATCTAGTGAATAACAAAAATATCGTAATATTAAAAAAACGTATCGAATGGAGAATATTATTAAACGGGAATCAATTTGTCGACGAACACATTAGTTATACATAAGGAGAGTGCGTAATGAGACTAATAATATTATGTATAATGTGTAGGATATAAATTTAAAAAGGTTTTTTTAATCCTTTAATATTTATTTTTAATCCTACTCTAATGTACATTAATTATTGTAATTGTTAGTTTAATTTAGTAGGTAAAGTTTATATTTAATTTTAATTAATTTCCTTAAATAAACCGGAGCCACATAATGGCTAGTATTAAACCTAAATTATATAAAACTAATATTAAAGCATATTTTACTTGTATGAAATACGATATAAAAATCTAAAAATGGGTCCATATATATTCACTTATACGTAGCTATTTTGCTTTGATCTACACATAATTACTTATTCGGTTTTAGTTGATAAAAAATGTTTGTTATTTTCAAATTTAATATAGGCAGCAATAATTTTTGAGTTGGTTAATTTACGCAATAAAATTACGTAAAGAAAGTAATTTTTCTAAATTTCGTTTGTGATGTACATAAAAATTTTTTTAGTCCCTTAGGTATCAGGACATATTAGAATAGTGATGCACAAATTAAAATCTTCTGGACATGGGAATCTCCCATGGAAGGGATGATTTGCGTTAACGCCCGTTGCCGTTGCCGGTCCGGGTAATTTAAGTCTGGTGTAAACGAGATGGATAAACCGGATACTATTGGAATACATGAGATAAAATGGAAATAATTATATGGATGTGTTTATTTAAAGTAAAGGTTTTCACTTTCCGAGTTACACGTTGACTATAAAAGGTGAACATTTGAATGATGACAAGTACTGCCGGATTCGCGTTTATCGCCAAAGTGGTGTTGGTGGGCTAGATGAAGTGAACCGAACCGACGAAGGCGCTTTCGGTTCGAAGGAAGGAAGGAGCGTTATGTGTAAATGACTAATTGGAACAATTCTGAGTCCTGAATACGACGATGAAGTACTTCGATCAATTATAGTACTATTGATCGAAGATGAAGTGAAACTAACTTACCGATTTACACTTATGTGTGCTAATTAGGTTGCTGATACAAAAGAAATAACAGTGATACTTGCAAATTTGTAGTCATAGTACCTAAATATATTGTATAGCGTGTCATATTTAAAAGTGTTTTAAAAAGTTAATATAACAAAAGCGTGTTTTTTCCTTGGGTAGCCATCAATTTGTCCACTCCCTCGTGTCCGCTTAACGTTAAATTTTGGGACATGTTGTATAATTAATTACTGAAACGTGGGTGATTCTGAGATTATTGCGTATGATTGGAAGAAAAGTGTTGGAGATCGTTTTTTTCTGATGTGTTAGGGCCATGATACAGCTTTATTATAATTGTAGCACCTATGACTCAGCTAGACCGGGGAAGCACCGCGCTCTCACAGGATATCCGCGTAAAATGCTATTTTATGATCTGTTTCGTATGGTAAGTCTAAACAACCGGAGACCCCTTTTTACTTGAAACGAGGCTGTCCATGTTAGTCCTCAGGGTGACAACGCATCTGCATTTTGATTCTCAATCGAAGATAGATGTAGATATCAATATGCTACAGTATCCACGTACCATTAGGTGGAGTGTGTGTTCTTTTGTCACCATTATTATATATATTTATAAAAAAACTAGGATTCCTCAACGCATATGCTTGCGGTATGCCTAGGGTTGGAACCGGATTGGCAATCCTATTTTTTTTACACGAGGAAATGCCTATGCATACCCGCCTCGCGGGAACGACTCGCACCGACTATAACCTCATGGTGTTCTTCCTTAACCTTCGTCGTATATTGGCAAGGCCACGGGACGCTTTCGCACCCATCCGCGGCTCCACCACCGCTGGCCGCCCCTTGACGGCCCCTCCTCAAGAGAAGCCTACTTCTCCTTCTCAGGTAAAGGGCACTAGAACACATGGCGCACCCTCCTTCGCGGCCTCTATTTTCACGTGCGTAACAGACGCCCCGTGTCCGATGCGTGAAGTCCATGGGGCCGGGCAACACGAGCACACAGAAGCACTAGCCCTCCCGACCCCAGCGGCGGGTCTGGTCTATAGCTCCGCCGCCAACCAAGTTTCGGCTGCGGAGGGTTGGGAGAGCGGCGCCTTGCTATACTGACACTCCTCTCCCCACGCAGCCCCACCACCACCGCATCAACGGTGCAATCCCGTCAGAGTCGTGGAGGATAGGGCGAGTGGCGCATCGCCATACCAGCACTCCTCTTCCTCCGCGACTCTACCTCGACTACAGCGGTAGGGACAGAGGGCACCCCTCTCACCGCAGCCCAGCGACACACTCAAAATGGACTCGCCAAGCCCCATCGGAGTGGCCTATTCGGGCTGGCCCTACCTCGGACCAGTCATGTGGGTTCTTCTTAGTTCACCGCGGGTGACTAAGCCGTGGCTACTAAGACCTTCCCGCCACGACAAGGCGTGAACCCGTTCGGGGGAGGGGGACGGATCTGCGACCCTGCCAGCAGTAGCGTTGTCGAAGCTTAGTGGATATATCACATGGAGGCCCGTAAACTCATTCTGTTAGTACGTAATAAGAAGCTGCCGAACGAAAACGAGAACTAGAGAGAACAGATTACGCTCGAAAGCGAGAGAGATTGATACTGTTGCATTCCTACCAATAACGGGCCTTTGGGATAACAGGTAATCGGAGTAGGGGCTACTATAACCCGGTTGAAATGACGAGGGCTACGATCGAATCATCGTTAACAAGGTCTTCCTAGGGGCTTGTGGCTTCCCCTGAAACAAGTTGAGTTCACATCGTAGTGGTTGAGGAGCTGCAGTCACTTTTATCTTCTCCTAGTTGACGCTTAGGGTGAACATCGTGGGGTTTTAGGCAGCAGGAGTCCGACATAACCTGCCTGTTTTCATTAGTCGGGTATTCACGAGGATTTTCCTATTTTATGCATTAAAATACTTTTAAAAATTATTTAACGAAATAAGAAATACTTCTCATAATATCGCATTAAAAAAACTTATACTCTTACGTAATTAACCAAAAAATTGATTTTTCTCACCTATATTTTATTATGTGCTTGATACTTGGCATAACTTTTAACTTCTCATTTGGAAGTCGTTTACAGTTGCCTAAATTATAGGATCTAAAGAAATATACAACTTCAAACTCATAAGAGCTGTGGTAGCTCCGATGGTTAGCACTCGCTGTAAATTTCACAGTACGCGAGCAACCCGGGTTCGATCCCCGCCGGCACCAATGAAATTGTTAATTGCAGATTAAGTGCTGATTTACCACGTGCTCAGCCGTGAAGGAATACAATGTGAGTAAACCTGCATGCGATGACATGCTCCATGAAGACATGCGAAATTCGCTAATACGCAATGCATGGGCAGCGCGGCGGACACTTCCTTGCCACAAAACCCTCTCAGGAATGACAGGAGGCCTGTGCACAGCAGTGGGACTTATATAGGATGTAACTTTTTTAACTTTAAAGCATGAATTAGGGAAAAACATATTTTCAGTATACATTTTACCCTATTTATGTTTTTAAAATAGCTTTTTTGTTTTCAGGTAAGTTTCAAGATACATACATCGTGCACATAACGTCCATGGTACCTCTTATTAAGGAACTAAAGACAAGTAATTATAAGAATGCCGTAATTATATTATTTATCATAAAGTGGTTTTAAGGTTTTTTGTGCGATATTTTTAATAAATACTTCAAAGTTAAATTCTAAACTATACGAGATAATGCTTAAAATGATTTGAGAAGTTTAGTAAAAATGGTTTTCATTATTTTAAGAAACGATGACATTTGCTGCTATCTACTACAGTTATTCTTCAGTAACAAACCGATATTGGATTTATCAGTTTAAGGTAGAGATAGAGGTGAAAATCTACATATTATTACCAATAAAATGTTGTTTGAGCCTTCAGAAAGAACTATATATTAACTACTAAATTAGGCATACGGTATAAAAGCAATAAAACGTGTATAATCGAGAGCGAATGAAACATGAGATGATATCTACATTGCATATTATTCTTTATTAAAATGTTTCTACGAAGCCGACTTCAGGTACAATATTCTTATTGGATTGTATACACTATTATTCCTGGATTGTGTGCATATAAATAGATTGTTGGCAAAGAACAGGTAATCGTAAGCTACCTACGCCTCAACTATCAAAGAGCTACATGTAAACAACGGCACTAATGGAGATGTCGCGAGAGATGGTATCATTGCCCGGATTTTAGGTTACAGGGAGACAAATTCCCAGAGGCGACAACGGATCGAATAAACTATCTTTAGGATGGCTAATTTAGTATCAGTAGCATGTAGATTACTTATATGAATAGGGTGGAGCAGTTCAGCCTGCATGACGTTGGTGCGTTTGATAGTTTTGGTACCTAAGAAACACACCGACGTCATGCACGCTGACCGGCTTCATTCCATTCACATAAGTGATCTACTCATAGAATACTATAAATACATACATAATAGAACGGGGGTGTGGGCGGAGCCCGTGTAGCCACTAAAATGACACAAGACGTCAATTCACACGTATAAAATGTCAACACGAGATGTATTTTGACGTTACAATCGTTTCCAAATTTCGCATGCAAATTAGAAAATGCCATATTGTACGATATTTACAAATAAATATGTATGAAAATCCTCGTGTCAACAAAGCGAATCGGGTTTGTAGTAATGATTAACTTATAGTACGACGTAATTGCTTGTGTGTTGTGTTTTTTTTTAAAAAACGTTAGCCCTAGACTAGGATTTTCTCATGTATCGTGGGGGCAGTTTACAAACATAAATTGCACAAGGACAAACATGCAGACCCGGAACAATTATTTGTAGGCCATACAAATACTTGTTCCGTGAGGGATTCGAACCCGCGACCCCCAGCGCAGCCACTCATTGCTAAGCCACTACGCCACGGAGTCGTCAAGTCGTCGTCTATTGTGTATTACAGTATTCTATGGATCTACTCGTACACACTACTGATACTGAGTCAAAGTCAACTATCCTCACGATAGTTTAGGCAATCCGTTGTTGCATTTTATACTAATACCAATGAGTATACCTCGGTTTATTTCGTAGAATTATTTTTGTATTTATGAATATAAACATATAGCCGCGGGTGTCAAATATTTTCTAATGGTGACCCTTACATTGTTGATATCGTTTTATAATATATGCTCATCACGGTTTGAAGGGAAGCTAGGCTAGCTATTCAAGGAAAATAAAAACAGTAAAAACCTTCTGAAGATACTTTATATACATATTTTTGCCTACTATGATTTTTCATTTTGACAATGTTTCACTTTATGAATATATCTAGGTGATCAACGAAATTTTTGTTTTAGTGATATTTAGATAATATAACCATTAATTGAACTTTGAATAAAATATTTTATAACGAAAAGTAGACGATATAGATAAAGCAAACCAATCTAACAACGATTCGATTATCGATGTTCAATAATTTCCCAGATACACGGTGCGATACCTACTCGTTAGATTCGTATCATGTATTAAATAAGAAGCAAATCTTATGGCTTAGCGCTGGTAAAGCTACTTCTTTTTTAATTCAGTTTTTGTTGGTGAAATACTTATCTGATTGAGATATCTGACAATTTAATTAAAAGAGGATGAAAAAAAAAAAATATTTCGTTCGTTAAACCATACATATAGTAGTTAACTAAATCAGTAACAGTCAGAATACAGAAGCAGGTTTCGGGCCGCTAAGCCTGCCAAAGTCTGAATTATTTAGATCACTCCGTTTCATTTGCCCTTAATTATGCATTGACCTCATTAATTACTGATTCAAAGCAGAGTTATTAATATTGTAATAATACTAGCACTAATAGCTTATTGATTTGTTATGAGAGTAAAATGCAATGTAACGCATTTTTAATATGAGCTGTTCTTCGTAAGTATAGGTACTTATTTCTTTGCTGAATGGTCTGATTTAGAAAATACTATCATATTTTTTTCTATATAAACACAAGCTTAAGCGAATTTGCATTCAAAGCAGCCTTGATTTTGAAATCCATTCGAAATTAAGAGAGCAAAAGCTAAATATTGAATATAAATCATTATTGTCCATAATTTTCTCATGTGACACGAATTCAATGTCATTAAAAATAAAATATAATAAAATATATGATATGTTTGAAATTTAAATATGTAATCTTGATAACATTTTTATTAAAATATAATAACAAGATTTTATACGTGGTAGCGCCACGCTGCAGCTATACTATGGTTGTAGCATGAATGAGTCGGCTCGACCGGGGAAGGACCATGCTCTCATAGAATACCAGCGTAAAATAGCAGCTTAATATTGCTCACTGTGTTTCGTATGATAAGTGTAGAGACCCGGAGACCCTTTTTTACTGGAAACGATCCATTCCAGCTTAGTCCTCAGGGGTGACAACGCATCTGCGTTTTGATTCTTAATCGAGGATAAATGTAGATGTCTATGAGCCACACCATCACTTACCATCACTGGTGGACTGTGTGCTCGTTTGTCAGCTTTATTCTAAAAAAAATTAAAGCTTATAAAAATTTATGCATTTTTAGACAAAAATACAGAGATGTTATTATTTATTGTCTATGCGTAAATTATTTTTAAAGAAAATCCTTGCAAAGTTCTATTTAAAGTTTGTAAGCGTTCATTAGGACGCTAGGCGTATTATAAAAATACATATTAAAAATACATATTATGCTTTTTATGTTTTAAAGAGTTACCCGAAATGTTTTGGATTAATTTTATTATATTGATAAAGCTTTTAAAAATGCGTTAAATTAAATCTTTAAAACTTAAAATCACAAACCGGAGTTTCAAGATTATCTTAATTGGGTATTGTTTTCTTTTGGTGAATTTTTTTCGGAGAAAATCCAAACGAGATATGAAAGAAGATGAAGAAGAAGTAAATAAAGTACGAATTGCTTAAAAAGTATATTGTATAGCTTTCAAAATATACCAAAACATATGTTTTGACATTTTCATTGTTAATATTTACAAATAAATATAATAAAAAAAGGGAAAAGACGAGTTCATGCGACGTCACCGCTAGCTTAGGTAAATACTTAAACAAAGCTTAAAGTGTGCGACAGAATGTGAAGAATTTTTAAGGCAGTGGAGGGCGCGGGGCGAAGGTGCAGGGGCGCGGCCGCCCGCCCAAAGCGAGCGCCAGTTGGGTCCAATCTCGTGGACGGATGCGGCGGTCCCGAATCAGTCGCGGTTCGATTTACAAGTAAACATCGTTACTTCGTTACGCCGCGTACAGACCCGGGCAACAAAACTAAGTGGTTTATCTTTTTTTGGAGTTCTATATAGTGAAAAATCAGGTGGTTGGTGCTACCGCCAAGTTCTGTTGGTACAGAGCCTGCCATGTGCGACAGTCACCACATGGCTGGTGCCGCCGGTTGACCACCTGCATATGCACGTAGATCTACCACGTGTATCGGTAAGTATTGCTTTCCATTTTATTCAATATTACTTAAATTGTTATTTATCTATAACTGCCACTATGTTTTATCGCTAAAATTGCAGTATTTACGCGTGTTGTTTAAAATATTTACCTATCCAAAGAAATAAACATTTACAACTAAGGACAGAAAATATTTGCCAATTAGGTACAACTTGCTTTAAATTGTACGTTTTGTTTATTTTTAAGTGTTTTTACGTAAATAGTTATACAATTAAATATCTTTTATCTCCAAAAGTATAAAAATAGTTCAAATGAGACTGTAGTCGATTTTTGCTTTGATGTACTATTAAATCTATAAAACTGAGTTTCGGCGGCGTCTTTGTAAAATTAGTGTTTACGAGAATTCCTTCGCAACAGTTTTGTATGAAGTATAAAATGTTGAATCGTACAATTGTTTTCTCTGGTAGGTAACAATGCAAAGCAGATGCCGACTGACATTAATCGGCGTCCCACGAACTATTTTATAACCTTCGCGTGAATCAAGACGTGAATGATAGCACGTTATTTTGGCTAATTTATTTAAATAAATGCAAAGTTATTGTTTGATACACGAATATGATATAGGGATGCAATTAATTTATTACATAAGTGAAAAAAGAGCTGCGGTAGCTCAGAGGCTATATTCTCGCTGTATATTGCAAAGTATGCGCGCGGGTTAATCGATTTACTTATAACTCGCCGGCACCAATGAAATTGTAACTGGAATTTTAAGTACTAATTTACCAAGTACTCGTCGTTCACCATCGGCAAACACCGCGAGGAAATCGGCATGTCTAAGTATTAAAAGAATGTGTGGAGTCCGCCAACACGCATTGGAATAGCGTGGTGGACAATATCTTGTCCAGTAGTGGGATACGTCCCACTAGATATTGCAATGAAAGGCTGTAATTTTTAAATTACTTTAATACTTAAATATATTTAATTATTTTAAGGTTGTCTTTGTAGAGCATTTTTAAGAGAGCATAAAATTAATATTTTTAATAATCTGTTCAACCGACTGTGCGTATTACTATCCTTTATTATATTTTATATTATAATTATTAAGTAATCGCATTATCGATACCATCTTGGCAAAGCTCCTTCCCATCATCAGTTAGAAGGGTTTAAATTTGGCATGTTATTTGTTAGTTTCTTAGAGCTTCATTTCTTAGCAGCAATGTGCACTGCGTGTAGGTTAGGTTCACACACGAGAAAGAGTTTGTAGGCATATCTTCCGTTGCAAAATAATGAATAAACGGAGATGACCAAGCAAGCGAAGCGCTAATGTTTTACTGCGCTTCCTTAAATACAGAGGTACAATTATAAGAAGAGCACAAGTCTTACCGTTAAGCTACAAAATATAGTTTTTAAGTGAAAAACATAAATATATGACATGGTTTCAGATGGGGAATTTATGTCTATTTTAAATTATAATTCTTGCGTTTTAATGCATTAAAATAAAATGTTCCAAATAATATTAATTTCTCTTAAATATAATTTCAAGAAACCAGCTTACACCTTTTTAAAAGGCCGGCAACGAACCTGCAATTTCCCTGGTGTTGCAGATGTATAAGGGTAGCGGTCGATACTTACCCGCAAGTGAACACGCTCGTTTGCCCATATTCTATAAAAAAAATTAGTGTTTCGAGAAGAAAGAGACGTAATGCAACGCTCATTTCAACGAAGATCAGACGCCACATGCGACTGACATACGTACCTACCTCTCCTGCTAATTTCTTCAGCAGCCTGTGCAATTCACTGCTGAAATAAGACCTGTCTCGTTACTGAAAAGATAACACTTAATCGCCACGATTAGCAGGCAGATTGGTAATCACAATACCAGATGCATTTTTTTTATTTTATTTTTATTTTTAAAGAATAGGGTGACAAACGAGCACACAGTCTACCTGATGGTAAGTGGTTGTTGTGGCCCAGATACATGTACATCTGTCCTCGATTACGAAACAAAATGCAGATACGTTGTCACCCTTGAGGGCTTAGGTGGAATACCTCGTTTCCAGTAAAAAGGGTCTCCGGTTCTCTACACTCACCATACGAAACACAGCAGCATTAAGCTACTATTTGACGCTGGTATTCTGTGAGAGCGGGGTCCTTCCCCGGTCGAGCCGACCTATTCGTGCTACAACTATACTACTAATATAACTGCAGCATGGCTCTACCACGTAAAAAATCGCACTTTTCTACATTCAGCGTAAGTGAGACAGTTCTATACTGCCATCTATTCATTATCAAATGACCATTACCAATACCATTTTTGTGGCATATCCCATAGTCGCCTTCTACACACCCAAGGAAAGAAATAGGCTGGTGGGTTTTCTTGCGTCTGTATGTGCTGTCACCACACGTGAAACCTAGTAAATCGCTTCGAAACGCTAATTATAAGTGTCGTGTTTGTGGTATCGTCGAATGCAAGTATGAAAACCCTCTCGCAAAGAGATACGTAGTAACTGCAAGAAAAAGCTGATCTAATCTAAAATGGTGTAGTTATAAGGTGTAATAAGTCTATGAGATTTTCGTAGTTTACGAGAGGCACTGTAATTTAGAATTTCGTCGCAAACCCATCAAATACATCAACAAGGTGCTTAAGAACAACTTCGTCCTTTCGTTGCTTCTTTCCACTCTTACTTAGTTCTGCCCTGCCATTATTGACTCCGGTTATGTATTTATGTGCAAAACTTTTTTCGCGGTTATTAATCAGTTCACCTCGTGTAAATAATACGAATAATGTTATAAATAATACGTTTGTTTTATAAATCATAAAAAGCAAACGCAATAAATGAACTATTCAGTATTTGATTGCACTTAACTTGAACGGAAAATAGACTTCATAATATACTTACCACCGACACAATGTATTATAATACAAATTTTAATATACTTATAAGGTACATATATATAAGGTACATATATTTTGGATTAAAAACAAACAAGTGCAAAAATATGTTACGAAAATCATTGTTTTCTCATTGGTTTTAAAATAACGACATGACCCAGCTTCGCACAGGTGCTATTTATAAATATGGTATTATCTTTTACCTACGATTCGTTTACAAAACGCCAACATTTGTATAATATGTCTACTTTACAGCTCTCCTCTCAGTACAAGTCAATTTAGATTATGTAGTAATGAGTCCGTTTCGCCGCCCCAGTGCGGGTTGGTGGAGCTACATAACCCACGCAGAAAAGAGAAGGCCTGTTCCCAGCACCAGGCTTCTTCCGAGGCGGCTGCTCTTAGCCCGATCTTCGGCTTCACTTTCAGACATTATACGTTATGTTTAAATCGTGCTATACTGCACTCCATAACACGTCAACTCCAACGGCTGTCAGTGTCACTTCTGTCAGCCTATTCGGTTGTAGTATATAATTTAAGTATATTTAATGCCTGAAAACGACTGTTTAAAATATTCCTTCGTTGCGTGAGTAGGCGTAATCTATTGAAGGTTAGCGTAATATAACAACAGGTTGGAATAACCCCGTTATACAGAGTTTTAGTATCGCATACGCAATACGCACAATAAAGATATGTTTTACGACTGCATGTCGAATATAACGCAGAATTTCGACTTTAAGAATACCAGCTATGTATTAGCCAAATATTTACTCACCATAAACGTGCTGTTAATTGTTATTGCATTCAACACGCGCGTTTAACACATTCTTACTTTATAACATTACGTTATAATTAAATCATGAAAATTTGATTTATGCTTCTAAAAGTACTTACGTTTACATTCTCTAAGTATATCAAAAGCTACAGAAAAGAATTTGTTTACGTAATTTTGTATTTTCACTTTTCACTTCTTGTGTTTTCACAAATACTACACATTGTATATAACTAATTTTATGGATCGTATCGCGTTTACGGACTTTAAAGTCCCATGGTCAAGAGAAGTCCAAATGACCTTGGTTGTTATATAGGGCCCAAAACGTAAAAAATAAAAAAAAGGTAAAATTAAGCGTGATAAATTCTATAAAACTAGTTTTATTAAATTTGTTGACGTTACAAATACGTCAACAAATTTAATAAAACTGATTTTCAATTATACGACACAACGACACGTGATGATGGCGAATATTATTATATTCGCCATCATCACGTGTCGAGCATAGGCTTCTCTCGTAAGGGGGATACTTGCCATAATTGTAAGTTGCTCAACATCATCCTAGTTCGCTCCCCCTGTCGCCTCTTACGACACCCACGGGATGATATGGGAAAGTGGATTTTCTTATGGTTCCTCTACACTACTCGCGAAGTAGATCGAAGTTGGACGAGGCGAATAGTGTAGAGAGGTACTTCGATTCACTTCGTCCAACCTCGCTTCGCCTCGGGCGACTTCCGATCGCTGTCGGTTTTTTGCGCCAGAGTCAAAGGACTTCGCGAAGTACCCCGAAGTGACACCACCCTGTTACAACACACGGTGAGTTATATCGTTACAAAACGTCATTTTGTATACGGGCTATTTATCGAATCAGTCGTTTGCTAGTTCAAGATTTGACTCGAGAACCTTTTTTTCCTAACGGTTGTCGGTTCTATACGCTTTATAGGAACATGAAGTTACAGATCAGCGAGCAACGGTAAGAACGAAAACTCCAAGCCTCGCTGTATTTCGTAACCAGTAAAGGCCATATATATAGTAATATGTAGACGAAAAAATAGATACAAAAGAAGTAGTAGAAGGAAAATTAACGTTTTTATATTAGAATTATAGCACCATTGTCTCAATATAGTTAAAATACCGCTTATATGGCTTTTGATAACTAAGCCATTAGAGATGTATCTTAATAAGGTAATAAGTAACAAGCGGAAAGCCACAGTAGGTCGTTAGATTCATATTAAAATATATGCATATAAAAATATTTTAATTTGTGGAAGAGATAATAATTAGAAATAACTGCAAATTAAAAAGATTCATAATATTTTATCTGCCTACCATCACAAAAGAGGAGTTACATATTGTTTTATTGACTGTTATACAATAATAAATTTAGATTTGTTTTGGATAGAAAAGATTTAGTTTCTTAGTACAGTTATTAAAAAGTTACCCTCACCCTAGAATTTTCTCCTGTATTGTGGAAGCAGTTTACATGCATGAATTGGAAAGGAGAAACATCCAGACCCGGCACAATTATTTTTAGGCGATACAAATAGTTGTTCTATGCGGGATTCTAACCCGTAATCCTCAGCGCCGCCACTGGGCCACGGAATCACGTAATAGTAAGCTAATTTACTGAAGGCAGTTAAGTGTGTCTTTTGGCCAGCTAATTTATAAAACTATTACGTAGTTATAACTATTTTTTTTACTGATTAACTTGTTATTCGGCCTGGAGCTAAAAATACCATTAAACCAAAGAGTCGTTTGATCTGTCAGTGACTTCGTTTTTCATAGTCAAAGGCGATTTTACTTTGTAGTTCAAAACTATTTCACTCGATTTATTTCCGAGTTGTTTTGTGAGCGACAGTGATTCCGTGTGAAAAATTTAGCTTTTACAGGTTTACATAAATATTAAATACATATTTGTTTGTTTTTATTTGTCATCGTGTGCCTGATCGAAACAACGTGTTTCGATGAGGCGTTAAAGGAAAATCGATCTTAAAATTTGAACTAGTACACAGATAGTAAGGAGGACGGAGATCGACATTGGCTATTTAAAATACGCAAAGAGATGCAACATGTCTTCGCAGAGCCAGTGAATCAAGCCGATCAAAAAGAGCTCGGTCGCCGACGAATCAAACCGCTCAGCGCTGGATTCGATCAAATGGAAGGAGCTGGCATTGGGGAGCCCGTGGTCCAGAGATGGTAGCAGTATTCCATGAGAGGCCGAACCCGAGCCTTGTAAAGTTGTAGGCGGTGTGCCGAGACAAAATACTGTCCAGCTCTGCTGAGCACGCCAAGCTTTTAAAGGCCAATTTAGCCTTCACTTCCAAGTGACCACGAAACTGCACGTCATTCGATATGTCGACGCCGAGTATTCCGATACTGGCTGAGGCAACATGCCCTGAATCTGAGGAGATACGACAAAGGGGTGCTTTTTTAACTATAAACGCGTAAACTTGTGCCTTCTGGGGATAGAACTGCACTTGATTTAGGTGCCCTCAGTCTGAGACTTTATCCAACAAAGTCTTGACTTCAGACACAAGTTTGTTCCGGTAATCAGCGATGTTTTCCCGAGAAATATTGGCACGGCTGATATTTAAAGCATCACCAGTGCTGTTGTCCGCGTAGCAATGAATGTTACCAGTTTGCAACATGTCATTGATATGCAGAAGAAACAGCGTTGGTGATGGAGCAGGCAGCCTTGTGGAACGTTGATTACAAGCCAGTTAACATTGGTGCGGGCTTGTAATGCGTGATATAATTTTAGGTAACAAAAAGACATATTTAGTCACCTATAAAAAATGTCGGTTTTGTTTCGTTCGTTATCATTTATTTGCCTTGTATTTTATATATATATATATATATATATATATATATATATATATATATATATATATATATATATATATATATATTAAATTATAATATATATAGGGTGTCACAGAAGTCGACGTCAAGCTGAAACTTTCTGATAGGTGAGGCCATACTACAGTATTGTAGTTACCAGAAAAATATAAAAGAAATCTAAGTCATGTATTTCAGAAATTATACTAATTTTTTTTTCGATAAAATGTACACCATGAGACGGTTTTTTCATTCCTGTTGCTACAAATATTTATTTTGTTTTGCCAATTTTTTTCTCTAACGTCATCCTGAATAGTGCTTCTGTAACCTGTTATCCTAAACCCTGTGCTGATCACTCCAGCTTGAAAGAAAATGTAATTTTATACCGAACCAAGTCTTCAAAATTAGTTTTTCGCACTACTTCAACTGACCGTCCTGGAAAAAAATTGTACTACGCCAGTTTGGCAAGTAGCTTTAAAAGTTAGCGCATTTAATAAGGATTCTATCGTGGTATAACACTTACTCCATTATTTCTTAGATCAGCCATAAAAATTTTTTTGTTAAACAAAGTCAGTTTTTAACATTTTTTTGGAACTTACACTAGTGCAACCAAAGCGTTCCTAATGACCACAGCGTGGTTTAAATGAGATAGGGAGAGACATTCCACAAAGTGTGAGCGAATTTTTATGGCTGATCTAAGAAATAATGGAGTAAGTGTTATACCACGATAGAATCCTTATTAAATGCGCTAACTTTTAAAGCTACTTGCCAAACTGGCGTAGTACAATTTTTTTTCCAGGACGGTACAGTTGAAGTAGTGCGAAAAACTAATTCTTAAAACTTGGTTCGGTATAAAATTACATTTTCTTTCAAGCTGGAGTGATCGGCACAGGGTTTAGGATTACAGGTTACAGAAGCACTATTCAGGGTGACGTAAGAGAAAAAAAATTGGCCAAAAGTAAATATTTGTAGCAACAGGAATGAAAAAAACTGTCTCATGGTGTACATTTTATCGAAAAAAAAATTACTATAATTTCTGAAATACATGACATAGATTTTTTTTTACATTATTATTTTTCTGGTAACTAGTATGGACTCACCTATCAGAAAGTTTCGGCTTGACGTTCAGACTTCTGGGACACCCGATATATGTATATATATATATATATATATATATATATATATATATATATATATATATATATATATATATATATGTTTCTGCCAAAAAACCAAAAGGTTTTTTGTGCGTTCATGGACTTGGAAAAGGCCTATGACAGAGTGGATAGGAATGTGCTATGGCAAACACTGAACTCATTTGGGTTGAGCGCTGGCTTGATACAGGCATTGGAGTCTCTATAAAGGGACTCTAGTGCTTGTGTTAGGATCAACGGGGTCTACTCGGACTGCTTTGGCATCCATAAAGGTGTCAGACAGGGCTGTGTGGCTTCCCCGTGACTGTTCAACCTATTTATGGACAGTTGTTTGCAAAATTTGAAAGTTGAAGAATGCGGATTAAGAATGGGCGAGTTAACTGTCAAATGCCTTTTGTACGCCGATGATCAAGTTATTCTTGCGTCGTCGGCGGCTGAGTTGCAAATGATGGTTACATTAATGAACAGATCATTAAAAGAAAGGGGTATGAAAGTGAATGCAAGACGAAAGTTATGGTTTTTGAAAGTGATGAAAGTAAAACGATATGTGAAATAAGAATAAAAGGGGAGTTGATCGAGCAAGTAGATGAGTTTGTATATTTGGGTTGTGTATTTAGCAGGGATGGGAGATATGATAAGGATATAGAACGACGAGTGAACGCAGGAAACAGAGTAAATGGGGCCCTGCACTCTATTGTGAAGAGTCAAAATGTGTCAACAAAGGCACGTATGGCAATTCACAATGCTGTGTTGGTCCCTACTTTAACGTATGATAGTGAAAGTTGGGTGTGGCAGAAGAAGCACGAGAGTAGAATAAATGCAGTAGAAATGCGATCGTTAAGGAGTATGTTAGGGCTGAATCTGAATGACAGGGTGAAAAATTGTGTGATAAGAGAAGAGTGTGGTTTGCAAGATGATGTTGTGACCAGGATTAAGAAAGGAATGCTTCGATGGTTTGGTCATGTGGAAAGAATGAATGAGGAAAGAGTGACAAAGAAAATTTATGTTGCAGAAGTGAATGGCAGAGTCGGAAAGGGACGCCCGAAGCAAAAATGTATCGACCAAATTAGCGATTTTTTAAAAACGGGCCAAATTAGGAGTACTCTTAACCGACGAGCAGGTATGCGTAGGTGTATGGATGTGAAGGAGGCGAGAGAGGTGTGTCAGGATCGTGCCAAATGGAAGTCTGTAGTCTCTGCTTACCCCTCTGGGTGACAGGCGTGAGTTTTTATGTATTATGTATATATATAAATTACGTGTTGTTTGTCCGCGATGGACTCCTAAACTACTTAACCGATTTTAATCAAATTTGCACACCGTGTGCAGTTTGGTCCAACTAGAGATAAGATAGTTTTTTTGCCCACAATTTTCAAAATTTTTTTTTGCGAATTTAAGACAAATTGTCGTCGAAAAGGGCAGAACAACGTCTGCCTGGCAAGCTAGTATATATTTAGTTTAATTCTATAATCTGTATTTTTATTTTTTATTTTAAGTGTTATTCAGGACACAAAAATTCATACACAAATATTATGTTTGACGACTGCTTGTGAGTTTTAGATAAGAGCACCGACAGAATATCAGTCCTGTAGTCAACCCACCTTTGTATAATGCCGAGTTGGATGTCTTTTTTTCATTCTTTCTAAATGTTGAGTGAATATTGTAATCACCCAGAATAACTCTATATCAATTAAATCCATATATAATAATGGTATTCTTCACTTCGGAATTTTTACAAGGTAAATATAACATTGTTATTAATTCGACCACAGCTTATAGCAATTTAAAGTTTAGATTTACTTAGCGACGAAAGAAGCACAGCTGAATATAAATGGACATATCGATCTATTATTTTTAAAATTGACCGTGCGTGGATGCATGATTTTTTTAAAATCTTAGTCTATGTCTTGATTTTTGGTATACTTTGTTTGTAATAAGTCAAAAATAGATTTATTTAGTTAACATACCGATTAAGTTTCTATTTAAATATATTTTATGTAGTAATACTAGCTGTCCGCCCCGGCTTTGCACGGGTGATTTCTGGATCTCGACAACTGTGCCACCTACCGGGTCTAAATGTTACGACTGATTCTCATACCTACCAAATATACATAAAAAATTCATAAAAACCAGTCCTGTCGTTCCTGAGGAGTGCGACCACAAATACTGTGGCATGAGATTTTTAAATTTAACATAAAGAAAATAGTAATATAAAAAATGTATTTAAATAAATAATATTATATAGAAATGTAAATAGTAATGTAAATAGAAATGTAAATAGTAATATATAGAAAATATATTTATATAGTAATATAAAGAAATCACCAATTAAAAAAGAAATCAATCAGTGTTCCCTCTATTAATTATGGCTAGAATTGTGTCCTCACCAGAATAGTTAAAAAAGTTAACATTAAGTTCTCTCAGATTGACGACCCCTTTATTCATTCATAAATACGTTTAAACTAAAAGTTGTGACGACTTTGACAGGAGTAGACAATTCTATTGTTTATGTATATTGGTATATATATGCGTATGAACGATATATGATAAATATATTTATATTATATTCTTTTATTGAAGCATAAATATTTTTCTAGGTCAGCCATGACAAAACAATTCAAATAACTATTGTTTTTGATAAATAACGAGTTTTGTTAGATCCTTTTTTATACTTCTGATTCTTGCTAAATTGTACAGTTATTATTGGCCCTATGTAAAGAAATAAAATATGAATAATGTATCGCAGAAAGAAGGCTGTTGTTATTCCTAATAAAGTAAATAAATAAATAAATACTTGATAGTGACCCTTTAGTAGGGGACTAATAAGAAGGCAAACCACAAAGTTGCCGAGTTTTCGACTATCCTGGTTCTACACGAGAAAGCTTTTTCAGTTTGTTAGTGAGTGACGTGTTTAATTCAAATTGACGCCACGAGCCACGAGGCGGTAGTCGGAGCGTTATTTTAAACTTGACATCGGTCACTTAAATACATTTCTTCTTGTCATTGAGATTAGCAATGTACAGTATTTAGCTTAGGTTTGATAATTTTTATTTATAAAAGAACGTCTTATTCCTTAGGCTGGAAGACGACAAGTCTGCGTACGAGACTTTTAAATAATACGTAGATGTACCTTAGCAGGAAAATCGGTCCATATGTCTACAGTTGTTCAATAGCGTTTTGTAGCCATCAACACAACAACACACAAGACCACTACTCGTCGTGCTTTACGTCTTCTAAGTAGCACTACTATGCAGCGTGGAATAAGAAAGCTTCTTAAGAACTTTAAGTATCCGTTTTCCAACCGCATTTAGAAGCCCCCAAGTATTCCCATCCTTACACGGCCGCTTTCGTTTTTTAAGGTGCTGAAAAGCAATTCTAATCTTAGACTGACGTCGAACCTCACAATCTCACTCCTATTTTACTCCTAGCATATAGCTGGTTTTCTATATAAATAGGCGGCTCTTTTCGGCAGCCAGATCTCTAAGCTTTTGGAGCCTTGGTGCCGCTTTATCGTTTTTTCAACACGGGATGTATTGAAGTTGCGTAAGTCTCGCCGCATGCATTTCGGGACCTGTCTGTTCAGTTGTATGTACGCTGCTATATCTGTTGAAGACTGTAGTTTCATTTTCAAGTTTCTGGGTTCTTCTAAGGTGGGTCTTGGATAACTTAGTTCCGAAAATTTCCACGAAGTAGGCAATAAAAGCGATTTTATATTTCGAGTTGAAAGTTTTTGGGGCTTAGGATTAAATTACGAGAGGGACGGAGCTTTGACTTTATTAGACGTGACCTCTATAACTTAACGTTTAGATTCAGTGTGCCTCTGAACATTCGGTGATCGCTACAAGTTTTCAACTTCGCTATCACTAAGAGATCACTGATCAATTGTAGTAATAATGTCCTCCAGACCGAATTACGATCACGGCAGCCAGCGTTTTTTTTTAGTTTATAGTGTCCGAATGTGTGTCGACGGAGGTCAGGCGCTGGACCAACGGCTTTACGTGCGATTTTTACCGACATCATTTACGGAACCCGACCTTTATTTCTCAATATACCACCTTCTTAAATCTACCACCGAGGAGCGTGGTTCCCTGCCCCCTCCTCACACCTTGCTACACTACTTGTGTACACTCGTGTAGAGGTTTCAGAATAAAGAAGCATTTGTTTATAGAAGCCTGCATAATATATTGATATTAAGTTAATTTTAAACATAAAACCACTATTGAATAATAGAAAGTGTAAAAGTGCACGAAATGTTATATTGATATACAAATTACTTCGCCTTCTGATGTCAAAATACAGAACATTCGTGGAGGATGAGACCATGTACAATATAGAGTAAACAAACATGCACCTCAGTTGCTGCAATGCAATCGACACAAATTTGTTTATAACCACATCATAACGTAAACATATTTGAAAAGCTAAAGGGCAGTTTGCATATCAAAATCTACATTTTAATGAAGCTCGGATAAACGCGCTCTTTAATCCACAAAAGGATATATGTACATAATAATATTTACATACATAAGTGTAACTAATCGTCTTGTAGAACAACAAGCATTCATCAAAAATAGGATATAAATTTATTAACATAATTTAATAAAATGCATAGTGGATTCATGTCAAAGCTACAAATTTTTTAATATTTACAGCGATAGTGATTTGTACATGTCGCAGGTTTTATGAAAGGAATGTGAAAGGATCAAGAAGAAGACAAAATTACTTTATGTTATCAAACATCTGAGAAAATTCAGTTTTTCTTTTAAATCAAAATCCTGGGCTGATTTAGTTTTATGATAAAACGGACCTTTTTTGAACATGGGGAAATGCCTACATCGCACTGACTACAATCCCACGGTGTTTCCCTTACGCCGCATATTCAGCAAGCAGGGCCACGGGAACGCTTTCGCATACATCCGCGTCCCCACAACGGTCGACCTCCAGCCGCCAAGCCGGCTTGAACCGGCCCTTCACCTCGATACAGCTATGTGGGATCCTCTTTAAGTCACCGCGGGTGACCATTCCACGGCTACTAAGTCCCCCCCGCCATGACAAGGCGGGAAATCATTCGCGGGGGATGACAAAATAGACCTAACCTAATAAAAACAGAAACTTTTTTATTCAATATAGATTATAAATAATACTTATTAAATGTCACTCTTTTATTGTTTTGTTTTGTTTGTTTTGTGTTTAATTACCACAGGTTCGGAAAAAAACTTCTGTCCTGGAAAGAACCAGCAAGCAACCTGGCGGGACTTAAAAAAACAGCTTATAATAATGTTTCTTATACAATTAATCAATACAAAACGAAATAGAAATAGCTTGGTAGCGATCACCTCATTCCCAGGGGTTATTATCATCCGTAATATTATAATAACCCTTTTTATACATTTAAGTTTTTGAACTTTAAACAGGTCAAATTTTGTATATTTTCTAGGATTTTGTTACACATACATGTATATGTAGATCGAATTATTGACTCGGTGGAGTCGAGTAACCGGTACTAGTAACTTGTGTTTGTTCCTGGTATTTACAGAATGAATATCACTTATTTTTGTAAAACTTCTTTTTTGTGTACGCAAATTACATTTTAATTAATGTATTTGAGATGCCAAAGTTAATATGTTAATTTCATAAAATTTTTGTTTGAGCGACTCTTTAGGTTTTAAATCATAAATTGCTCTTATGGCCCTCTTCTGTAAAACAAATATGATTTCAGGGTTAGTCGCGTGATATATACACTCGTACACCTGCACAAAAAAGTAAATAAGTATTATAAGAGTACCCGTTGACAGTCACAATATTTATCATCTGCAATGTTATGAGAGAGGATTCAAGGTTACTGGGGGGTAGAACTTGTTTTCTGCCAAGGAGTCGGTAGATACCACTCACTTACCTTCTTCTGCTGGGTGTAGAGAGCTAACGTGATTACAGGCTCTGAGAAACTACACCTTAGTTCATAGAGCCGATGACGTATATGTTGCTTCGTTGTAGCCGGTTGCACGTGTCCGTGGACTGCAGACTTACCATAAGGTAGGTTGTAAGTTCGTTTATCACTCCAATTTCATACTAAAATAGTACAGTAGTAAAGTACCTTACCCCTGGTGTTGCGGTTGATCATGGGCGGCGGTGGTCACTTAACATCAGGTGAGCCGCATGCTCGTTTTCCTTATTAATGTCTCTGCCCTCTTTTATAAAAAAAAAATTAAAGCGTTAATGGAAGTTCCACGAAACATTGCGTCTTATACAGTAAAAAGGTTTACATGAGATTACTTACATAACGCCGTTGTGTAAAGAAATAAAATAAACTACTAGAATAGTTAGGTAAAACTTTTTACAAGACTAAAATAACAATATAAAAGGGAAAAGGACAATTTATGCTAATGTAAAAGCTTCTGCAAACCGTGAACACCTGCACTAAACTCTAAACAAAGAAAGCCACGTGTACGCCTCACGTATAGGGCTTACCGTCTTTAATCTGAGGTAACAACTTTACCGATGAAATATTCAAATGCAATATCAAAATTCCGAGTTTAATACTGAAGACCAAAAATTGGATAAATTTAGCAATTTTTTAAGAAATTATTTCAACTGGGATCTATATGCAAATAAACCGATATTATATATTCAAATTTTGTATTACTACATTAACGTCTGTCGGTGATCGATTCGTTGAAGTATTACATAGGATTCTCCCAGCTAGTAGGTAGAAGTAGCGTATTGAGTAGTAATAGATTAAGCAAGCAACAGCAGTGAATGCGTGTTCCGGTTTAAATAGAGCCAGTAAAATTGTTAGTCTTAGCTTTTTTATGACCCATAGGAAAAACCTGTCGTTTTCACCACTTCAGGTGATTAGGCGATTGCTGAAGAAAATGCAATTTTTCTTGGAAATATAATTATATTTGCAATGATGTCATAATAGTAATAAAGTAATTGTAGTTGTTTGCAGTTAGTATTGACAAAAGCCTAAAACTTTGTATTACATGACCCACCTGTAGCTAAGTAGAGAGCCGTAGTTTCGATTCCCAGCCAAAACCGCTGACTATTGGCGTAGATTATTTTAAGGTTAACGCAGTATGAAGTATTCTTGTACTGCATTCTGAAGTCCTTTTGCTCATTTCTGAGAAGAGCTGAAAGCAGGGAAAAATTTGCAGCGCTGTCCCAATGCATGTTGGCGAATTCATATCTCATCTTATAAATAAGTACCTGGATGATTTTTTTGAAATTACATTTACATACAAAATACATACTGATGGAATATAAATAATATTTTTTGATCTTATTGACAGACATAATAGAAAAAACTGAACTGGTTATTTGAATAAAAAATCATGAGTGCAATTAGTTTAATTTAAATTTTCATATTTTTAAAAATACTAAAAAAGGGCTCGAAATAATAGATTTTCTCACAAAAAGGGAACTTGAAGAAAACAATAGGAAAAAAGTCGGACCGAAGACAGGATGCGAACCAAGGCATTACGATTTCTTGACCGCTCGGTATCCACTGGAGCTATTACGATCATTAACACAGTGTCAAAATTTACCTTCCTATATTGTAGCAGTTTTTCATTGCCTGAACACACGGACAAAAAGACATTTTCTAAAAATAAATCCTAGCTAGATCGATTTATTGCCCCCGAAACTATTCTGTTTTTATATGTATATATATAAACAAGAATTGCTCGTATAAAGGTGTAGGATTTTGTATAATTTCCTTTACACTCCGGTTTTTCTTACGTCACCGACATGACTTATTCCGTCAAATAATTTATTTCTTACATAACCTAAACTCAACATTAAAAAACACCCGAAGCAAAAAGAGTTGATGTTCTTCAAACGGCGGAACCGAATTTGATAAAACATGTCTAAGAACCACCGCTAGAAAACTTGCTTTTAAATAAAAAGTACCAACAACGCACCCAAATATATATATTATAAAATATATATAATCGACACAATAAGAATACGTGCAGACCACATAAAGTAATAACCTTATAATATAAATGTGCTAATTATTATGGTAAAAACACGTTATAATATTTAATAACAAAAATTTATAACAATTTAACAGATTAAAAATAAGTTAAATAAAACTTTATACTTATAAATAGTAAAAATGGAATGTATCATGACGATCCATTGTAGAACATCATAGGTAAGCTGTAATAGTTATGTGTGGATATATTTGTATGCATGTATGTATGTATATGTGTACGCGTACATGCAAAATTTATGCATATATGTAAAATGCCGGTACCCTTTAAATTACTGATTAATGTTGTATTAATACTATTGGTTTGTCATATTAGTTGTAGTATATTTGTATTAAGCTAGTTCTCTTTTTCTCTACTTTATTAGCATGTTAGAAAGTAAGAGAGCATTTTTACTGCCAACAAACTGCTGAGCAGTTTGGCAGACTGTAAAACTGTAATTGTGTAATTTTTTATGTTAATTAAATAAACAAACAAATCGGTTCACCCGTTTAGGAGCTACGGTTCCGCAGACAAACACACGGACAGATTAACAGACACACATAGCGGTCAACCACAATTAACCCTCTTTTTGCGTCGGGTGTTAAAAATTATTTATTATTACATAGTTAATGAGCGCCTAGCTTCGGAGTTATTAGAAATTAAAACGACTTTCTAAAATCTTGATAATTGCGAGGTAGATTAATTATAGAATAAAGTAAAACTTACGGATTTTACCGCTTTTAATTTTAACTTTTTAATTTTTATATTGAGATCATTTAAGGCATATTTTTAGATCGCCTATATTTAACAGAGTAAGAGCACAGTTCAACACCAAACCCTATTATGAAATAACATTGACATTAGCAGAAGAACTATTACATAATAACGTTTTAAATCACCGATAAGTAAATTGATGCCTTTTTGGGTGGAAATAGATAATACGAGGGTGACACTGAAAGTTCTTAGAAAATCAAAAACTGAACAAACTAGCAAGTTATTAGTTTTATTATACCTTTTCAAAATAGTGTCCATTTACATCAATACATCGCAGCATCCGGTGAAACCACTGAGAAAAGCACTTTTCCCACTCGTCCTTAGGGGTCTCTTCGACGGCATTTTGAAACGCAGCCACTGCTCCCTCGGCGTTCGTAAAGCATTTTCCTCGACGTTTTTCTTTTATTTTCGGTAACAAATAAAAATTGCAAGGTTATAGGGCGTGTGACCCAGTACGAGTAATGCAACGTCTGACGTCGCCAAGTAATCGATTGTTTGCTTGGTGATATGCGATGAGGCGTTGTCGTGGTGAAGGAGGATCCTATTGCGTGGTCGTTTCTCCTGAACTTTTTCCATGACAAGTGGCAAACAATTGTTAGTGTACCACTCTGTTTACCGATACCAGTAACTGTTTTTCGATCCTCTAAAACAATTGTTGCGTTAATGACCTGTCCTTCCGAAGAACGAGGACACCGTCTTTTTTCCCACGCTTCGACCTCTCTTCACTTTAGTTGCACTTTAGTCACAACTCCTCGCAAGGAAACACCCCAACGGCAGACTATCCCTTAATTTCCTAATAACAATAAATCCAGCTTTTGTAATCCGTAAGTATATCGAACACAACGTTTGAGTCATCACCGTCAAATCTTTGAACCATTTCACGACACCAATCAACATGACGGAGTTTTTGGGCCTCTGTCAAATTATGAGGTATCCACCGGGCACAAAGCTTCCGGACCTTAGCGGTCATGTTCATGGAGGATTTTGTGCACTTGATTCATACCGACGCCTGAGCTTGTCCGAATCCGCTGATAAGTCACTCTTTTGTCAGTCTCTATCATACGCCGCACAATACTGATGTTATCTTCAGTCGTCGCCGTAGGTCCGTGGTCCAGTCCAGTGAGTGAGTCCGGAGTCCGAGTGAGTCCGAAGTCAGTCCAGTCAGTCCTGAGTGAAGTGCTGTTAATCGGTTGAGCCCATGTGCTCCCAGTGCGTCTATTCAAGAAAGAAGAACTAAGACAAAGACTTTCTACCTGTTCGCGGAAGTGCTTCAGTGTTGTTGTGCGCCTTTACGACCTCCAGGTGCATCGGGCCGCCGGCCCATTGTTCTATTGTGTAGTGCTCGTTTAGTGCCCCATGTTCTGCCGATTTCCAGTAATACTGTAAGTAGTTTATTGCACACCCGCTGCCTCAAATGCAGCAATTCTATTGTTTTAAATTCGGTGTTCGCTTGTCGCATTAGGCAACAGCTAGGTACACACCCTAGCGTACCAACGCGCTAGTTGTATAAGCGTTCGTTTAGGTACACACCTCCCCTGCCGAAAGGTGGGAGGGGGGGGGGGCTTGATACACAAGTGTTTATTTTCATTCACTAACACGATGGCGGCTATCTCAATAGCCGAACTCACCGACTTTTTAAGTCGAGTGTGCTCCGAAGTTTGGGCTACGTTCTTAGCTCAACGTAATGTGTCCATCGCTGAACGCTCCGTACTACGCATCGACACCCCATGTCGCCGAGCACCAGGCCCTCGACCCCTGTGTTCATCGACACAGTTTACGACTCCGCGTTCCCCACGCCTTCTGCGCTCTCCACCCGCGGTCCATCCCCGTTGTTTTCGGACGCCGAATCAGGCTCCGAGATGGAGACGGATAACCACCGACCCGATAAACACTAAGACGAAGGCTTCACCCTAGTCTCGGGTACAAAGCGTAAGCGCGCAGCCGCGAAAAAGGGAGACGGGCCTCACTCGGCCCCTACGTCGCCCAACGCCACTCCGGCTAATCATTGCACCGAATCTAACAGACTCCTCCCAGACGAGCAGTTTGGCTTTAGAGCCAATCACGCATGCACCCACCAGATTCTTCAGAATACATTCTGTCAGGCTTCAACCAAAACCCGTCAAGGAAAAAGTCTCGAAACACGGGAGTCCTCGTCTTCGATGTCGCGAAGGCGTTTGTCAAGGTCTGGCACGACGGCTTGATTTACAAGCTGTACAAACTGAAGGTAGGCTCGTGCACATCATACGAGCCTTCCTTTCGAACCGCACTTTTCCATATCGAGTGGAGGGAACCCGTTCTTCGAAACGCTTCCTCAAGACAGGGCTCCGTCCTATCTCCACTCCTCTTCACACTCTTCACGAGTGATATCCCTAAAGAGCCCGTGGTGAACACCGCACTCTTCGCCGACGATACGGTACTCCATGTCTCGGACTACAACAAAAATAGACTCACTTTAAAGCTCCAAAAAGCGACCAATCGCCTTGGTGAATGGTTCCCCCTATGGAGAATAGACGTGAATCCCGAAAAAAGTGTAGCAGTGTACTTTCAACGGAATTCAACAGCAGGTTCTAAACCAAAAACGATTTCTCTATACGACCGCCCAATCCCTTGGGAAAAATCGGCCAAATATCTAGGCGTCACGTTCGACTCCCACATGAGTTTCGCGACGCACATAAGTGTAGTACGCAACTAAGCCAAGTCAGTAATTGGCCGTCTACACAATTTCGTTAACAGCAAGAGTAAGCTGTCACTAAGACACAAACTCCGACTGTACAAAATCTGCATTAGACCAATTATGTCCTATGCAAGTGTAGCTTTCGCCCACACATATAAGACCCAAATTTTTAAACTCCAAAGAGTACAAAACTTTTTCATCCGAAAAGCCGCCGTTGCACGGTGGTATCAACGGAACTCTGATTTACACAATGATTGTGAATTACCATCTATCTCCGAATACTTTAACCAACGCTACTTTGATAGAGTAGAAACCGACCCTAACCCGCTAGTGACAAACGCAGCTAACTACGTTCCGATAACAAACGTCGACCTATCTCCGCAGACCGCGTAATGTGTTAATAGAACCACCTCAACCACTCGATCCAGTCGACCCAAACGTCGCAGGCGCATCACACAATGACACTACACCCACACTAAATGGGACAAACATTACTAAGATAACGAATGGGGCGCGACGCACCCGCAGACGGGCACGACGCGTTCCAGCTCACACCGCGTACACACCGTACACCCGCGTTCCTGGGTGGTTCTCACCGCCCAGACCATCGATCGACACGAGCTGAGCAGACAGAGACGGGAGTCCGCACTCCCCCCCTCGGACTGCGGTTAGATAGCTCAAAAACGCCTAAAAAGGCGACATGATGATTGATACTTACTTACTTACTTACTTATCGTCACGCACAATCCCTAACGGGGTAGCCAGAGAGAACAGATCGCCAAGTGTCACGATCCTTACATACCTCTTTCGCTTCTTTCAGGTTCATTAACTTCTTCATACATGCACGTCTAGGTATCCGAGTACTTTTGACCCTCCCCTCTTCGAGCATTTTGCTCACATGGTCTTCGAAAGTTAGTCTCGGTCTACCTCGACACCTTTTAATATTTACTTTCGCTCTATATATTTTCTTCACCATTCGGTCTTCACTCATTCGTTCAACGTGCCCAAACCATTGGAGTACGCCCCTATCAATTTTTGTGATAAGGTCATCTTTCAATCCTGCCATATTGCGAATCTCTTCGTTTCGCTTTCGGTCGGCTATGGTAACGCCACACATTTTACGAAGAGATCGCATCTCCACTGCATTCAACTTGCTTTTATGCTTCTTCTGGCATACCCAGGTTTCGCTGCCATATAACAAAGTCGGTACCAAAACTGCGTTATGTATTGCAAGGCGTGCACTCTTCACCACGCCTTGCCTTTTGACTAATGCATTCAGGGCACCATTGACTTTGTTTCCGGCAGCGACACGCCTATCCACATCTAAATCACATCTTCCATCCCGGCTGAAAGCACTCCCCAAGTATACAATTTCATTTACCTGTTCTAGACATTCCTGATTTACCCATATTTCACATTTCGTTCTCTCTTCGTCCTTTTCAAATACCAGAACCTTAGTTTTATTAGCATTCAAACGGAGACCTTTAATTTCACATTCCTCTTTCATACACGTGACTAATGCCTGCAGTTCTGCTTCTGATGGTGCAATAAGCACTGCATCATCAGCATACAGCAGACAATTAACTTTTATGTCACCCAATTTCACACCCAAACAGCTATCTTTCAGCTTCTGTAAACAGCTGTCGAGATACAGTATGAACAGCCAGGAAGACATGACACAACCCTGTTTTACGCCCGCTTGGACGCTAAACATGGGTGACAGGTCATGCCCTACCCGCACACAGGCTTTACAGTCATAGTAAAGTGACTGCACAGCCCTTAGCAATCGACCATCCACACCATATCCCGGCAACAGTTCCCACATTTTCTTCCTTATAACCTTATCAAATGCTTTCTCCAGATCCACAATACTAATAATGATGATTGATAACAATACCAAATCATAAACCATTCATCATCATCCTCACCTCATTGTCCTTCCCTTTTTCAATGAGCTCGCGGCCTTGCAGGCCGCAAGTCCTGAGTCAGTTGTTTTTTCAGTGTCGCCCTCGTATTCATTTCATTATATGATCATTTTGATACATGATAATTGCAGTTATTATTACATATATCCAATTAGTACATAATTATAGAGTATCTTAAGTTATAAGAGCATATAAATATCCTACAGCTGGTCATGTCTTCCCCTAAATTATGATAGATTAAAGTAACAAACACATTACACACATACGTTCATTATGTTGCTCTAGTGCAGGTTGGTTTTATGTACATGTCCCCCAAAAATATATTTTTTTATTTTAAAATAAGCAATTTTTATCCTGATTTTAAGATTCTTAATCGTAAATTTGTTATTGATAATTTTAGTAATGTTAGCGGGAATCGAACTCTGGTTGCTTGTTTACAATAATATTTTAGGAAGACTCCCAGGTCACTAAGCACTAGGGCTCGTGCTACAATATTTAGCATTAAGTCCGCCCTTTATATCCCTTAGTTTAAGGTGTATAATAAAGATTAAATAAGTAAAATAAATAAATAAATATTTATTCATAGACTTTAATTTTCCGAACGTTATGAGGACAATCGAACGTAATGCTTTGTCAACACTAAATGGAATGTCACATGTCAACACCCTCCGTTATAATCCTTTCTCTAAGGAGTAAACAAACCTACACTCACAAAGGCGAACTCAATGTTCACAATCAATAATAGGTACACGTCCATCAATTTGGCCCTATGAATAAGTAAATCAGTTTGTAGAGAAACATTTCTTTCAATAATATTAATTAATTCATTGTGTTATTTGGTTTTTTGATCTATAAAGTCATCATTTGCATCACGAGTTCATAAGGTTGTAAATAAAGTTAATATTTAATAATAAAAATAATAACAACGCCGTAATTAACTAATTACAATTAACCTACAGAACTTCATATCCATGTTTATACACACACACACACACACACACACACACACACACACACACACACACGCACGCACGCACGCACGCACGCACGCACGCACGCACGCACGCACGCACGCACGCGCGCACGCACGCACGCACTCACGCACGCACGCACGTATGCACGCACACAAACGCGCGCGCATATATATATATATATATATATATATATATATATATATATATATATATATATATATATATATATATATATATATATATATAACAGATTAGATAACGATTTACATGGTAAGGCCTTGTTGCAGTATTAGTAGTATAGATGTAGCACGAATGGAACGGCTCGACAGGGGAAGGACCATGCTCTCACAGAATACCGGCGTAAAATAGTAGCTTAATGCTGCTGTGTTTCGAATGGTGAGTGTAGAGAACCGAAGACCCTTTTTACTGGAAACGAGGCATTCCACCTAAGTCCTCACGGATGTCAACGCATCTGCATTTTGATTCGCAATCGAGGATAGATGTAGATGTCTATGGGCCACAGCAACCACTTACAATCAGGTGGACTGTGTGCTCGTTTGTCATCCTACCCTATAAAAGAAAACATACAATAATACACATCATATCAACTGCCTAAATTTTACATCTTAAAAAAAGCAAAAAAAGAAGGAAACAGTGCAAGTTAATCTTCTATTTTCGGTACTTGTAAATATTGTATCCGCTACGATTGTATGTTTGATTTTACGCAGTTATAAATTATGGGAAATATCAATATAGACTAGCTTCATAAATATTACAATACGTAAACATGAATGTTAACGATGCATTACGAATGATTGGAGTTGTCTACGCGTTGCTCATCCATAACACGTATTCGTTATGTCGGTACGATAAAAAAATATCTGTACAATAGTTTTAAATTTGTAGGTACTTTAACAACCAAATAATCGATCATTCTTATACATTTTTACTGCTGATATTTGTATCATTATTTCATTAATTAGTAGGGTTTTTTATTAACTAAAAAAGTTAAAATATTTTATCAAAGGACTTTATGAACGACAAGAAAACTGCGTATGCCATTGATTCCACTTGTAATACCGCGGGGCACGTTATCAGATGTGAGGAGAAGCGTCATGAAACTCACGAGGAGTCTATTTTTCTTCCAACTGTTACAATTTCATTATATAACTGTACAATAGTAGTTCCTTGCGGTATAGTGCGAAGAAAGCTGGCTGCGTTTTCGCGCTGAATGACTGCACTTAGTCTTTGGATGAGAAACGTAACAAGCTTCTTGTCACCAGTGTTGTATGGTGTGTGTCAGCTCTCAAAAACGTTTTTTTGGCGTATTTGTGCCATTTACCAAGTTCTGGTGTCTCTGATAATATCTTAAACGAGATAGCCCTGAGACGAAAGTAAAAACACACGTAGACTTCCAAAGGTCCAAAGTTAAGTTTTACAGTTACCGCCTATCAAAAGAACCTCAACCATAAATTGAGTCACAGGCGGGATATTTTTCACAGTAGACACGCTCAGCGAGCGGGTTTTTTTGTTGTTGTTAGAAAGGCGCGACCCATCTCGTAGTTTGTTAGTTGTTTGTTAGTTTGTTTCCCCCTATCACCTTTAACCACGTACATGGGATAAGGGACGTGGATATTCTTATACCGCCACTAGAGTATTGACGCTTGTTACCGTCTCTATATATTTCATAAAGCTCTTTCCTAAAGGAACAAAGGCATGAAGGTTCCTAAATCCCTTCGAATAGCGTTCAGAGAACCATAACGGGAAAAGTATGACGATTCGCTAGCACAGTGACTAAGCATTTAGCTGCAGTACTGTCTAAACCAAAATAGAAGTGCCGCTATTGCGAATGCAGATGCAAATATACCCAACGTTTCTGGTTAGCAAGAATTTTAGGGGAATATTCTAAATAGACAGAATGTTTTCCTTGTCTGCATTGCTACCGCGGCAAAGGATAGGTAAACCTTAAATTTTTTTAAATTTTGTTGAATAAAATTGAATTGCACGGAAGCAAATATGGTTAGCTTTTAAAAGCTCTTGCTTTACCAAGTACTATAAAGCTTAGATTTCTTACACCGATACCTCTAAATATTGTAGCTTGAGTACTCGTATTGTTAAACTTAAATATAAATTTAAAATCACTTCTTGAAAATATTTTAGGATTAATGTAAAAACCTTTAAAAATATCCTTTTATGTAATATACAATTTAAATACTTTGTCATTTATGACTGACTACTTTATCCTATAACTAAACAAAGATTGTGGTAATAATAATAAATCAACATTACCATCCCGTATGACGAGAACCTCGTGAAAGTCGAAACTAAGCGAAATATATATCTGGACCTAGGTCACGAAGTGACCGTGGACGACTACTGGAACTACCTATAACCGGTGGTCCGCCGACCGGTTATAGTTTCATTAGTCGTGTCTGCAAACTGGCTAATCCCGGTCAGCCTCTGGGATCATCTGAGGCGACTGGGATTCCGTAACCGTGACGGTCCGCTCCGGGCAAATGCAGAAGGCGGTGTTGTTTGATATCACCCGCATCGTCCGCCGATTTCTTTTCTTTTCCCTTAACCCTCGGCCGTTTGGTTTCCCTTGACGCGGGTAACCATCTGGTAGGGTTATTATTTATTTATGTATTATTTATTTCGCTTTATTCAATGTATATTTATGTCTGTATATTTATCATTTTCTTTTGTATATTTATTAAGCCCATCGAGGTGAGAATACCATATAATACCCTCAAAAAATCTTTATTTACAGGAATATAGTTGTACAATGGTGTTCAAATATAATTAGTTCTACATAAATTCTACCTTAGTGGTGTGCAAATAATAATAGTTAAGTAGCTAATATTGCAACATTTATCAATTTTTTTACAATACATAAGTTTATTAATACTATTCAATTGATTTGATAATTAATTAATTATGTAACAGTGTCAGCGATGTCAGCTCAATGTCAAATATTAACATACATTTGTCAATAATTACATGATGTTAATTATAAATGTAACATATCGAATTGTCATTAATTAATTTGTCTATTTATGTCAACTTAACTAAATAATTATGTCAAATTTTTTATAAATAAACCTCTAAAGATTTCTCATTTCGAAGAGGGATTTAGGGCAAGGAAGTGTTGGCGAACTTCACATATCTTCGAAATATTTTTTTTTCTAATAAGAAGGAATGAATACCTCAGACATGCAGGTTTCCTCACGATGTCTTCTTTCAACGCCGAGGACGTGGTAAATCAGCACTTAAAATTGTAATTAACAATTTCATTGGTGCCGGCGAGGATCGAACCCGGGTTACTCGCATTCTGTTATATTTACAGTGAGCGTTAAACATCTGAGCTACCACGGTTCTTCTGAGCTATTACTGCTCTAAAACATTGATAGAACTGACGTGTAATTATAATATTCTAAAAATTTTATCGAATATTATGTAGTTCTTTGTCGTTTAAAAAGTCTTCTACAGAATACACGTAACAAAAAAAATTGTGAGTAACAACTTCAAAACCGATTTCTTGAATAACTGTAAGCATTTATGTTTTATATAATCCAATAAATGGTAGTTTAACATCTCGTACATGCTTTTGAAAATTACACTACCGGGAGCTGAGATCTGGTTCAACCTGCTTGAGAAGTGTGGCGATTACGACAACTTTCTTTCAGTGGAAGAAGTAAAAATAAGAAGATTAATTAAAGATTAACTTAATGGACAAGATTCAGTTAGGGAAAGTAAATAGTTATATCACTAGCACAATTTGAATAGCTATTGTTAGTAACAAGTAATCAATTTTATATGTAACCACAATGTGTGCCCAATTTCACTATTGAGAAACATGATGTGCCCTATTGATATAAAAGATCTTTTATGTTTGAAGGTTTACAAATTTGCAACAACAATTTGCCGTGGAGTATAAAAGATCGTAAGATGAAAATCCTGATGTTATTTTATGTCAAATTATTTAAGATGGAATGATGTGTGATACAAGTTTATTGGAGCAAACATGTCATATTTTTAAAATATTCTCTTTTTTTCACAAACATTCCATGATTGATATGCGTTCTCTCAATATAGTAGAGAGGTTTTTCCTTAAATAGTATAGAATATGAATTATATTAAGAGTGGAACATTGTAGAAAAGCACTCATTATTTTGAAGTAAGTATAACTACAGTAATATACAATATGAATTACTGAAAGCTCAGACTTTCCTTACTTAGTACAGTGAAACTACTACACTTTATACGAGACGTAGTACATACCATATAGATAAATATGTATCTTGAGGAAATACGTCGTCTACGTATATCTACGTCAGAACAAAGCATTAGTTAAATTTTGCAACATCTTACTCAATTTTGCACACGTTCATCGTTTTACCACTGTATTATATTAATTTAATATAAAACTCAAAGTTTTTGCAGTGTAGTGTTTAACCTGAAGTTTTAGGGCGTTTTTAAGGGCCATATCGTAACAATATGAGCAAATTATTCGCAGAAAATTGCAGTTTTAAAAGGATAGTCTTTATTTAGCGCACTAGAGAGCAAAACCATACTCTTATTTATTTTATTATAATGACTTTTTTTTAAAGCGAAGACAATCCCTTCGTAGCGTTACAAAAATGTATGTGTCAGTGTAATCTTTCAGGTCGAATACAAACATTATAATAATTAAATACTTTATTTTATATAACATAAACACAAAACCTAAATTACGAAAATATTGCGAATTAAAATTAAAATATACATATATATATATATATATATATATATATATATATATATATATATATATATATATATATATATATATATATATATATATATATATATATATATAAGTATATTTGGATGTAAGTGATTCATCATTTTTATATTTATCACTATGAAAGATGTAGAGCCGTGGTAGCACAATGGCTAAACGCAAGGAATCCGGGTTCGAAACCTGCTGTCACCAATGAAATTGTACCACGTGTAAGGCGTACATTATACGACAACACAGCCTGCGTGAGCGTGTAATGTACGTTTAAGAAATGTAATAAGATATAATAAGAATAAGATAACACATGAAAAAAAAAAATTATATTGACAGCGCCTTTATGTCATAACAGTAAGGGCGGTTTTTAGCCGACTCAAAAAAAGAAAGACGTTCTCAATTCGATTGTATGTGTTTTTAATAGGTATATTACACAATTTGTCAATTATGAACCGATTTGATGATACTTTTTCCATTATATTCTATTCTATTTTATTTTATTGTTGTATTAGGATGGGAAAATTAAATGACATTCTAGTGGGTGCGTCTCGTTTGTTCGAAACACATTTGACATCATTTTAGATAAATAACAAACAGTTTGTGTGATTTTAATTTGTTTTCGTTTTCTGAAATTTAGAATCTGTATATAAAACATTAAATCACTTTTGATCATTAAAATCAACGATGCCTTTACTTTCGTGGTATTAATATTTTATTCTCACCAAGACATGCAACACTAATGGTGGATTGATGCCGTTTTGACGTTATCTGTCATATGTCATGAGGTTCTTATTCCATTGATCGATAACCTATCAGGTAGATATATTATGTACAATTTATGTAAAATTAAATCAAAGCTCTAAATAAATAAAAATACCACGTTACATTATTTCATGACTTAAGTCGCTTTTCATAAATAACCGCGTTTTTTTACTTCCTGTAAAACCATCAAAAACTTGGGTTTGCATTTTTAATTTTAGCAAGTTATTTACTTTGATTTATTTTCTTATTTTATTGTTACTAAAATCCTTGAATTTTTCGCTTTTTTACGATGTAGTGTACAAAGGCTCGGCCTGAAATAAAATGTCTCATGTACTGGATTTTTATGAAAAATGTGTTTTGCCTGATGTGATCGACCCATGAATAATTATTCGTGCCAGTTGCTTAGCGTTCAGGCAGTCACGCACACAGAGGGTACATTGTAGTGTGCGACATAATTACGCCGTTCTAGAGCCATCGTGTAGATTTCGATTGACATTTGAATACACGCTCTTAAGTAACTTCTATGCTTTATTCACAGCTAGGCGATATCATAAAACCAATTTAATCAAAGTGGAATAAGATTTCATTTTCCGATTAAATAGAGCTACTCTGAGAATAGCTGAAATCTTTGTTTCCCTGACATCTATACCGACATTAAATTGAATATACGAGATTAAACACTAGTGCCAAATTAAGTCGAAGTACCTTATGTTAGAGGTATTTTCCTCCGACATTCTAGTTTTCAGCAGATAAGAAAGCAAACAAAATTATGGGCGAACAAACGAAACTGATATTTGGTTAAGATCAATTTATAAAATATAAATATTATAATGATTGTGGTTGGTGTTTTGTAAATATTACTTGAAAAAAGTAAAAAAAATGAGATTTATATACCAGATACAAGATGCTTTAAAAAAGTAATAGGTTCTATTTCATATTTTTCCTTAAAGAGCCATTTGTAGCTTCAAACAATTTCGATACAAAATGTGCAATCTTACTGACCAATATATTATATTGTTTTGTTTTCTCTTGACAAAGGTGTTTGTGATATATTTATTTATATTACTTAACTAAACTCCTATTATCTATCTAGTTATTAGCTCCTATTTGACGAAGCCGGCGGTAAGAACTAGTATACTCAATTTATAAAAATATATTTGTTGTATGTTATATATTCATTAAAATAGCGCAGCTTCTCATATTTTATAAAGATTTTATTTTGTTACCGAGGCGACCTATTGTACTGGATAAGTGGATAACCACATTTTATTCATACAAAGTCTTAAATTTATGAACTCAAAGTGAATACGCAAAATACATAAATATTGCATTTAAATTTCTCTATTTTTGCTTCATTCAGCTTTTATTTTACCAAGTCTCACAACAAAGTTTAATAATATCGCGTAGTCAGTACTATACAGCAATTTCCTTTTAATTTTTTCACTATGATATAAATAAGTTTTGTGGTTATGATTTTATTTACATGTTGGTTATTTAGTTCTCAGAATTTTCGAGCTTTAACTGAAGTCAAAACTATAATCTATGGTTTTTGCTTCGAACACCTGTAAAGGAAAAACACTTATGTGTGGTAGTGGTATTAATGGGGGACTATTTTCCAACCCAATATTAAAATATTAATGTAATGAAGCGAGTTGTTTGATTGGCAACCCGCTTCTCTTGCGTGGTTTAGAAAATCCCCCTAATAATGGCAGAGATGCCTCCCAGCTGTGGACTGTTACTGATTGTGAGTGACTTATACGAGTTAGTAGAATTTTACAACAAGCATTTAGATGTCTTTAAAACCACATATTTTTTAATAAGATGAGGAATATGATGATGATGAGCTTCACTTTTCCTTCGTAAATTAATAAACAACAGGATTTTATTTGTGATAAAAATAGTAAAAAGTATAATAAAAGTCCGGGTATGCACCATGCTGAAAAAATTAGTACGTAATTATAATCTAGGGGTTTCTAGAGAATGGATTACTCAGCATTATATCGCATGCAACATGCACGTTGAATTTGATTATGTACCGCATTCCCATTTATATTCAAAGTGGTTAAATTGTAATTCCAGAATTTTTTGTGTAGTTGTATTTAATTAGTTATAAAGCAAAGAATTTACAAACAAGTAGTAAAAATGTTATATTATTTATACCTTGAAATAATATATATTTCAAATAAAAATAAATCAGTTGAGGGTTGAGAGTTCAGTTTAGACTCTTATGAACTTTTTTAACGGTCTGGATAAAATGACTTAACGAAGACCGTTCTAATACCACACTTTCGTTTGGTAGCGTTAGGAAATTCATCACCACGTTAAGGCTCGTAGGTACTATAACAGGCGACAGATGTTGACAAAATCGAGAATACCACGATCAGCGATAGCGAGAAGTGTCAAAGGCTCAAAGGTACCAAATGTCTGGTACTCTCTGTACTAAGTAATTTTGTTCCATCATTTTAAGTAAGGTAGAATTAGGTATTTTTTAAATTCTAAGTCAAAATAATGATCTATTATATTTATTAAGCTACTACGCTAATATATCTAAAATTGATTTATTTTTAATCTTAGATATATTAGCGAAATTATATATATATATATATATATATATATATATATATATATATATATATATATATATATATATATAGGCATGCTGCTGCTCTGAATATAGGTCTCCGTTATAGAATGCCTAAATGCCTAACAGGCGGGATTTCGCCATAGTTGCCACGCTTGTCAGGCGGGTTGGCAACGCAGGTTTTTATAATTTTGAGTTGTAATCAATAAGATGCTGCTGCCGATTTCTTGTTTCTGTTCCCCTGTGTCGGCTCTTACGACACCACGGAACGATATGGGATATTCTTTCACCGCCACTACACGGTATACTGATAAACAAAAGAAATACCATTACATAATTTCGTTTAAAACATCCTTTTGTTACAATTTTGACAGCTATTGTTTGTTTGCCATCCGTATCACGCGCTTGAGTCCACGTGTAGTTTACCGCTGCGCTAATGCTACGACAGCAATATAGTTACTTCCTTTCATATTTACTATATTATACTACTAATATTTCAGAACCAAATTTGCCACAAGTTGGCCAATTTATACGGCTTGTTTCATAAAACCAATATAGGTACAAGTATATGAAATATTGGTATTTCTATTTAAGTTTTTTTAAATCAGAAATACTGTCGTAAGTTTAGTTTGTCAAACATACTACTTACTTAGTTTTAAATATTATTATTTCCTTTTTATATAATGAGAATAATTTTTTTAGGTTTGTATATATATATATATATATATATATATATATATATATATATATATTAAGCAGCGTTTTAGTTTCAACTGCACATTAATATATAAAATACAGATATCTAATACACAAAATATAAAATAAACGTGTTCATGATTCGAGTTTGACACAGTTTGGTTTGCCAACACTTTTGCATAAATTCGTGTTAATTTGTTACTCATACCATCAAACTTTTTGTAAATGCGTTGGTTGAATGCCGGTTTCAAAATAAAAAAATTGTATTTGCAACACAGTCACAAATGTGGTGAAAAGCTCGAATGTACAAACATGTTGCATACGGTATTCCATATAAAATACATGAAGGTAAAAATATGTACCGCTTTTTTAAGAATACATTGCGCACAGAGCATATATTTTATAATTATATTAATGTGCAGTTAAAAGTAAAATGCTACTTAATATACAAATTGAAATACTTTATGAATTACGTGGCGAATTTCGACCACTTGGCAATGTCTATTTATATGAATTTATCTATTTTTGTCTAACGTTCATTAGCATTTACATTATATAAAAACAATTAATACTTTATTTCATTATATACGGGAGAAAAACCGTTTATTTTGTATTCTATATATTATATAAGTAATATATTATACAAATTTAATTTTCTATGAAATTTCTGATCTAAGATTCTTCACTAAACGAAAATGATATTGCTTTTGTCTAAATATACAAATTAGAGAGTTATTTTACATCCCAGTTAAAAATTATCCCGGAAAAATTAAGCCGGGTTGAAGAACAAACTTATCTATTTTGAAAAATTATTCTCACATACAACAATGCATGTTTCCAAAGGATTGAATCTAGTGTTTAGAAATCAGCAAATTGATCTCCAAACGAATCGACCAACGATCGAGAGAGAGAGAGAGAATAAATATAATCATATATTTAGCTGTTGGCAATTGTTTATTGCCTACAGTTTATTGCGGATATGCAAGCAAAAGTAAAGAAAAAAAAATTAAAAAAAATTATCTCCGATCCAAGCTCCAATTTCAAATGTAATTTTTAATCGTAATTTTTTTATATGACATTGCTACAAATTAACGGTTTTTGGATTTTCGCCTTTACTTGTACTGAATTTAGTTTAGATAACGGGAAACACCCTATATAGGTTTTAATAATATAATAATAATAAATCATTTATTCATCAAGTAACACAGACTCATATGGGTATAATTATATCACCAGTCACATTACAAAAATTACATTACATTAGGTTCATTAAATTAAATTGAAATCAAAATAAAAATTAAAATAATCAAATTAAAATCTCAATCAATATATCATAAATCAATGTTAAATCATAAATCAATGTTAAAGTAATTAAAAAAACAATAAACACTCACAATAAATACCTAATCTTCCCTGCACATGTCATATTAATTCCTACTGTGCACAATGTGTAGGCCACAACAATGGTTGATGTAGGGGCAATCCAGTCTACTTGCTATCGCGGTCAGCATGCTGTTGTGGCTCCCCCGCACTCGCCGTACCAGTGACGCTGCTCGCTTGCGCATTGTAGTGTGAAAACAGTCCACACGAGCACACGCGAACATCGTCGATGCACTACAGTACCGGGGGAGCCCCACCAACATCCTGAACGCGTTATTAAACTGGACGCGTAGGGCACCGTACGATATTTGCGCATAGTCAGTCCACAGGCTGCAGCTGTAAAAGGAAGTGCAATAAGCTTTGAAAAGAGTTACTTTCACTCCCTCCGAACACCGTGCAAACCTCCGGACCACCATGTTCGCTCTGACCGACAGCGCCCTCCGCTCCCGCTCAATGTCAGCATCGTCTCTCAGTGTGGGGGTGACAATATGGCCTAAGTATTTAAACTCATATACTCTCTTTAACGTTATTCCATTAAGTAGAAGAGAAGGCATCTCCGTCACCTTATTAGAACCACTCTGAAAGACCATACACTGGCTCTTTTTACAATTATAAATCAGCCCCTGACCAGCTGCATAATCCTCACACGTTCTCAGAAGCTTTCTGAGTCCACAGACCGAGGCGCTCAGCAGAACCATGTCGTCCGCGTAACTAATGTTATTGAAACAAACGCCATCTATATGACAACCGACATGTTGCTTGCTGAGCGCCTCAATCAGTTCATTAACGTACAGGTTGAATAAAGAAGGAGAGCTCAACCCACCCTGCCTCACACCACACTCCAGCCTGTATTGGTCTGACATAGTGCCCGCCCACTTCACGCTGTTACTTTGGTTCCCGTACCAAAACTTGAAAATGTGTACTAGTTCATCCGGTATATGGGCTTCCTTCATCTTCCTCCATAGTATGTCATAAGACACAAGGTCGAATGCCTTCGAAAGGTCAAGGAAACAAGCGTAAACAGGTGTTTTTCTTGTAGTGTAGTATTTGACAGCACTCTTCAAACACAATATAGCAGATTCAGTGGACAGCCCCGAACGAAACCCAAACTGACTGTCCTTTAACTGTATGTGTTGATTTAAATGTGTATTTAGAATGCTGTCAAACACTTTTGCTATTATAGTTGCCAGGGATATAGGTCTATAATTAGATATGTCTGACAAATCTCCCGCCCTATTTTTCACCACTGGTACCACAACAGTTTTCATCATATCCGCGGGCAGGTAAGAGTGAGATATGCAAAGATTGTACAACATGGACAACACCCTAGATATATGAGGCCCAGCGTGATGTACATGTTCCACACTCAACCCATCATGCCCAGGGGATTTACCCTTTGAGATAGATTGTATTGCATTCAACACATCTTTAGTTTTTATTCGGGTATTTAGATACTCCCCGCTCACCCCTCCTGAAGCCTGTGATATTGACGGTCCCAGAGGTGATTTGACAATAAAATTGTTTTTAAATTTATCAGCTATACCCTTGAGGTCATTTGTTCCATCCAATTTTAATGAATGAGTTTGTGAATATCAAAAAATTGTGTTATAACTACGTAATATTAAAAATTTGTGGACTTTTTCCCTTGTGAAATGAGCCTTTTTTCTTACCAAATTTCATAATTTTAGATCAACCTTATAGGTTTTTGAACTACTGGTTGGTTTGTGAACTACAAATTTAACAAAGGCTTCTACAAAAGCAAAACACAGGTGTCTGATTATACTTATTCGTCATCTGTATAATATCCATTACTGTCTGGGTAACACAGCCTTCTCGGTTGCTTGAAATTCGTCATGTTGCTGAGAGTCCAGTCGTGATGATCCTAGAAAACCACTTATAGAACTGGCTCAGAAGCAAAAGGGCCGATAATTCTTTAATATTATCTTGTCCCATTTCTTGTAAAACTAAACGGTGATGCTTCTGTTCCACATTCTCTCATCTCATAAGCCGCAGCAAAACATTCAAAACAGTTCTTTCAGCATTGGTTCCAACTTGATCTTCTTTGGACAGGTATCTGGTAGCTCGTCGATAAAGTGGCGGGTTAGTGTGGATCTGAGATTGTATTTAGGGTCAGGTTGCTGATTTTGTGAGGCATATAATGTAATGGGATTCGATCTCTGCTATAATCTTAGTTTTCGATCTGAGGGTTTTGTCATCACGTCTTTAGTTTAATAAATTAATGTAGCCTACCAAGTTTCTGAGTAGATTTTGAGGCCTTTTGGGGTATTTTGCTCTATTTTCTCCTGAATACAGGTTGCATTAGAGCGTTGCAGTCCCAGTTAGTGATTTCTTCATTTCTTACTACATTCAACCGCGCATGCGCCACACTACTTTTTACCGCGCATGCGCGAACACATGAGTAGCACACATTTTTTGTTTGAAATAGCTGTTCTTGTACGTAAGTATATATATATATATATATATATATATATATATATATATATATATATATATATATATATATATATATATATATATATATCTTCAATGATATTAATAAAAAAATTATTGCAAATATTTCATATTTAATTTATAATGCGCGTTTGGATTTTTATCATAAAATAAACGTAGGTAGAGTGATCAGTAGGTAACAATAGATTGTATTGTTAATTTAGTAAATGATGTCGAGTACAATTTTTAAATTTAATGTAATATAACATAACTACATACATAATAATACACATATATATACATAACTAGCTTTTTAGTTGCGGCTTCGCTCGCTGGCTTTAATTTAGAAACATCGATAATACTATTTCGTACTAAAATTAGCAAAACTGGATCACTTTTAGAGACACGTCGATATCTGTGTCTATATTGGCATTGTTGTTGGCTACAGAAACACATACCTAAGTTAGTTTATCAGAATCGCATAAATATCATATCAAGCAACAGCTTTTTTATATCGGGCACGTTTTCCGATCTGTATGAAGGGAAAATTTAAATCTGAAATCTGAAATATGCTATTTTTAATATGCAATATGCATTATTAAAATTGATAAAGTTTTGATAAAATAAGGTTTAATTTCACAGTCTTTATTAATATTGGTCCCGTTGAATATGAGCAGACTTCAAAATTTCAAAAATGTAGTTTTATTCGCGGTGAACGCGCAAGAAGAACTAAATTTATGAACAGGAGTAGAACTCTACATTAGACGGGCAATAGCGTCCTCGCGATAGCGCCGTAGCGATTATAGCTCAAAATAATAAAAATATGCGGTTGGCAAGTCGCGTGCCAAGCGTGGCAACTATGGTAAATATCCAACTTATTTGACAGTCTATGGAGGAAATCCAATTGATGAACTAACTAGGTAGGGGCAACGCAAAAGAAACCACTACCGCATTGCGTCCCGTGGGTGTCTGAAGAGGCGACAGAGGAAAATTGAAACGGGAGATGGGTACCATCTTCTTGACAACAGCGTAAAGTAGTAAAGAGCTACGGTTGCCAACTCGCTTGCCAAGCGTGAATACTACTGCGAATACCCGGTCTATTTGACAAACAATGGGTGAAGCCTATGATCAGCAGTGAATAACTCTATTAAAAGTAAAAAAGTGGCAGCCTAAATACATCCCACTACTGGGCACAGGCACCAGCGAGTTTTAAGTCCAAAAGGAGTTCATTAAGTTGACTCTAACGTGAGATGACCGACTTCACACACCTAATACCTAAAAATGATTTCCGAAATATTTTTTTACTTCTCAAATATTATGCAGGCTTCCTTGCGATCTTTTTCTTCACCGCCGAGAACGTGGTAAATGGAAACTTCAAATTGCACTTAAAATATGAGTGGAGTCCGCGCGGGTCTAATTTGGGTTGCTTACGTACCTACAAAAAGGTTTAAATATGTATATATATACTGTATAAATGTCTTTGCAAACCTATTAAGAAATATGCGTTTAGATCGGTTTGATTACCGGCTTGTACAGATGACTTTCAAGATTTTATTAGTACGGATCTACTCATAGTTAAAATAAAAACAAATTAACTTGTTTAAAATTTGCTTTTTTGATATATATAGCATTTTTTCACAAGAGCCTGTTCATTTACTCGTGTGAGGTATGAAACCGGGACTGTCACAAATTTTTTAATAGTTATGTCTCAAAATATGAAAGCTATCTTAATATATGACAAACGGTTTTAAAAATCTCATTAAAAGGAAAAAAAGCTGCGTCAACGGTATTACGAACTATTTCATCAATTATGGTTAAAATATCACAGCGCATTTAGTTCTCAATTAATATTGATACAAAAATAAATTGGTGAAATTTTGCTATGCCGATAGACACACAACATATTCAACTAAAGAACTTTTTTCTTAATCAAGGTTTTGTGTACACAGTTTTGTTAGTATTTTTGATAAAATACCGGTCCGACAATTTTTGATGCTGGATCAATAAGTCTATATTTAATAGGATTGTGTTTAATTGACCAGTTATGTAGTTATTATTAGTTTATTTAGCAGTAAATGTAGTCAGCGTAGTTCAATTTATTACGCAACGGTTATAACTAATTTTGGGCTTTTATTTATAAATATTTCATTTATTTTAATAAAACACATCAATCGTATAAAATAGAAATTAACATCTAAAGGAAGGAAAATACTTAACCCTACTTTTTAAATTCCGTAATCCTAGCCTATAAATAGCCCCGGGTCCCTAACTACCTACACACAAAATTTATTGGAAATTTGTTCAGTAGTTTTTGCGTGAATCTTGAATACATAGACAGAGAGACAGACAAAAAATTCTAAAAACCACTAATTTGGTTTAGTGCCCTGCATTTACTCCCATGGACTTGTTTTTTCCGAAAAATATTAGAATCACAAACACGACTTTTTTACGGATTTATTATATATGCATATTATATAATATTATATCAAAATTACATTTTAATGATATTTTTATCTGAATATTTTAAAAGTAACTATGTCAAATATAAAGACATACTAAATGTATGTTTAACAGAACCTATTCATATAACATTTAAATTACAAATATATTTATTTATATTAGAATAAGAGTCGTTCATAAATGCTGGGCACGTGAGAGTTAAAAATATATTAATTTATTCCACTTTGACTTGGACGTCAAATTACCAAAAATAAAAGAATAATGAGCAAATTTAAATGTAAAAACATTAGCCTAATAATGATTACTTATATTTATTTCTACAAAAAAATGTATATAATATAATCATAATATACTTAAGAATCTACAGAAATGGAGCATCTTGACACGAGATGACGTCTTAAGAATAATTTGTTTTATTGTTAATCTATAATACTTTTTTATTAAATATCTTATTCATCGATGAAAAGTTATTCCTTGATATTTGGCAACATTTCTTGAATTATTTGTGCAATATCTAAAAACACAATTTTTTTTATATAATCAACCAACACTTGTCAACTCATAGCGCCTAGCGAGGGACTGAGTAAAGTGCGGCGATAACGCCGCAATTGGGACAGCGTAACTAAACGCAGTGTCGCCTCTAGCACGTTGTATATAATAGTTCAGTAGTTAATATTTGGTTGTTACTTTCTACTTATTCCTTATAAAATATACTTTTTTTAATGAGATATATTGTTCGGTCCGTTGAATTTCGTCGTAGAGGAGATGCACTATATGATAACAGCCTATAAAATATATGATATTGGAAAATATATTTCAACTTTACATCTCTACCCGTTCATAAGAGAAAGAGTCTTGATCGACGGACGTCGGACGGATGGACAGACGGACAGACGAGAAAGTGCTCCGTTTCTTCCTTTTTTGAATGGAACACTAAAATCTAATTTGAAAAAGTAAGAGAGTAGGGAATCCGTATCCGTTATAAATTATAAATTACGAAATGAAACTTAATACGATAAGTACGTTTAGAATCGAAAAACACTTGAATGGTAGTGGAATAATATAATGACCGAGAAACAGAGACAATAACAATTTAAACCCCGAAACCATCGTTTGCCTTTGGAAACAAAGGTTTCGGTTAACTATTGCAAACAATTTGCTGTGTCTGAGGCTTAAACCCAAGACCTACAATAAATCAATACTCTTAAATTCTAAGCCTACTTTAATATAATTCAAGATATCTAATAAAGTAATAAGCTAATATTATCTATCCTTTTCAGCTCAATAAAACGAAAAAAAAACGCCGTATTTAATGGGAATATTATGTACTTAGTCCGGTCATAAGTTCTGTCAAAACCTTATTATTTAAAATTTTGAATACTGGCCAGATGAACTTTAACAATTTAAAAAAAATATAACGTTTCCGCTTGAAGAAAATAAAAAAGACATTAATTTTCATTAATTTTTAAATATGGAGTGGTCAAAGAAAGAAGATAGAGTACCGGTTATCGCGTTACACCGGTGTAGTTTCCAAAATAGATCGCCAAAATAGATTTTCAATATTCTACAAAAATTGAAAATAACCGTACTATTTGTTTATCGCACTATCAAACGATTCACTGAAGATTCAAGCTTCGAAGATCGTAAGAGGACCGGCCGACCTCGTACAGTTAGGACACCCGCGATCATCAAAGCAGCGAAGGAGCGCATTCAATGAAATCCTGTTCGTAAATAAAAAATCTTAGCTCTTCAGATGGGCCTAAGCAGAATCACAGTCAAAAGAGTGATCAATGACGACCTAGGACTACGAGCTTATTGTAAGAAAACAATTTTTTGAACGAGTGTTGGAAAAAAATTTGGCTGGATAGATCCCGCGCTTTGTTACGGCGGTACTCGGGAAAAATACCGAGAAATTTTATTTTCAGATGAAAAAGTTTTTAACATCGAAGAAAGTTATAATAAATAAAATGAAAAGGTGTGTGCCCAAAACAGTGAAGAAGCCAGCACGCGTATTCCGAGGGTTCAACAAGCACATTATCCTTCGTCACTCATGGTTTGGCTTGGAGTCTCATATTCAGGGTGAACTGAGGCGTTTTTCTATGAAAAAGGTGTAAAAACCAGTGCCGAGATGTACTAAAGTACCGACCTAACAAGCATAGTGGAACCTCTTTCTTAAACAATGTTCAAAAACAGACATTAGACATTCCAACAGGACTCTGCACCAGCTCATAGGGCACGAAGCACGCAAAACTGGTTGACCGCTCATGGAATTGACTTTGTCGGCCCTCATTGAGCTATTGTGTACTACGTACTAGAGGCGACACTGCATTCAGCTACTCTGTTCCACTCAACTGCGGTGCATACACCGCACTCTAATCAGTCACTCGCTAGGCGCTTATAGAGTTGTCACGTGTTGTGTTGATATAAAAAATTCCTTGATAAAAATATGCCGTCGTGTGTACTTTTGAGACATTGCTCAAAGAGGGGAGGGTCAAGAGTACTCGGATACCTAGACGTGCATGTATGAAGAAGTTAATGAACCTGAAAGAAGCGAAAGAGGTATGTAAGGATCGTGACACTTGGCGATCTGTTCTCTCTGGCTACCCCGTTAGGGATTGTGCGTGAAGATAAGTAAGTAAGTAATAATGTTTTAATAATCTGTTTTAATCTAAACGATAAAAATATTTATAAAAAACAATAAAAAAAATTAATGTTTAATAAATTGTTATCGGATTTTCCATATTTGTTAAAATATGATTTTTGATGAGGGAGCAATACTGTCAGAAAAGCAGTAATTGATTGATTAGCCAAGATTCTTAAATTAGGCAGTGGCGTTTATCAATAATTTCGAATTTTAATAACAAAAACAAATATCGTGGAAAAATCAAGTAATCAGATCTGATTCATGTATAATTGTTTTCACAGAATTGTAAATTAAGTTTGAAAAGAGGGGACAGGTAAAATCAATAGCACTATAGCCCGGTGGAAGATTTTGCTAATGCTATGTAGTCACGAAATACGTATTATATTATACCTCTTATTTGATTAAATAACAACGAATATTTATATAATATAAATAAAACCAATTATCGTTGCTAATATTCAATACTTTTGTTAATTATTAAATAATGTTTTTATATTTAAAATCGAGTTCTTCTATAAAATTAATACATATAAATGTATACATTTCTTCCCGAAAATTTGCAAGCGTGTAAACCGGATGTAAAAAATATGACAAACGTTATTCCGTCCAAAATAAGCGATATCTGTGTATCCAGTTTATAAAAGTACTCTGTGATAATTACACAAATATGTGTATATAAATCATGATCCACACCTTCTGATCCTATCCTATTTATCGGAAATCCTAAATCGGAGTCATTCTCTACACACTTTCCGATGTGCTTCCTTAAAATCAGATCGGCTTTTAGCGGTGACTCTGTGCAGATGTGATTCACATGGCTCCTACGTTGTCTAAAATACAAAAGATTGTGATAGGAGTAGCAATATCAAGTACCGTCGTGGATGCACGAAAAAGGAGGAAAAAGAGAAGCTTATGGGCTGAAGAAATTTACAAACAGAGAAAAAGGTTTACACCTCTAACAATGATTAATGTTTTAATGTCTAAACATTTTCGGACGTATTTAAGGATGAACGAAGAGTGTTTTTCTCAATTACTGAGTATGGTACGTCCATTTATCCAAAAGCAAAATACTATTCTGCGAGAAGCAGTAAGTGCTGAAGAAAGATTAATAGCGACTTTGAGATTCCTTTCTTCTGGTTGTAGCTATACTGACTTGATGTTCAATACAGCTATATCTCCTTAGTTACTCTCACAAATAATACCAGAAACCTGTATAGCAATATATAAATGCTTAAAGGACTACATAAAGGTATGAAAAGAAATTTCCTTTTACGTAATTATTTGTATTTATTTATTATTGTTCCTTTTTATTAATCATAATTATTACCTACCGATATTCATTGTGCTTAGAATAATTGTAGTACTTATTTTTTAGTAAAAATAATAAAGTCTTTTAAAGCTCCCTGCAAGTAATTAGATGTTGAGGAATGGGGCGGTGATGGAATGCTAATTACTGGAGGTTCCAAAGAATATGTACATTCTTCGTTAATAACTGTTTCTGTTGCATTACACAATGGCAATGAATTTGAAGAAATATGGTCTGAATCACTACTAGTAAATGTCGATGTTTGATATGAAGAAGTGTATGATTGCATTGTGGAAGATGTATGGTGCGCCTGTGAAGAATAAGAGGATGATGGAATGATTGTGTACCAATGGGATGATGACTGGTGCGGTTGTGGAGATGGAGAAGGTGATGGAGTGATTGTGTACCGACGGGATGATGACTGGTAAGGTTGTGGACATGGAGAAGGCGATGGAGTGATTGTGTACCGACGGGATGATGACTGGTGCGGTTGTGGAGATGGAGAAGGTGATGAAGTGATTGTGTACCGATGGGATGATGACTGGTGCGGTTGTGGAGACGGAGAAGGTGATGGAGTGATTGTGTACTGATGGGATGGTGACTTATGCGGTAAGTGCGGTTGTGGAGATGGAGAGGGTAGATATGTAGGTTCCAAAGTTATTTGAGAATTTATTGTTAGTTTTTTTCATTTTGGCATAGAAGAGAGCATCTGATATTATTTTTTGCGCAATGGCTGATTGTTCTTAAGTTAGAACTTTGAGTTGAAGTCCAATTGATTTCCCGATTACTTCCCAGTCATTATCTTTACTACCTGTTAATATTTTTTGAGCCTGATATAGAATTTGAGACTGCTTCGTATAGAGGTCCTGTTTTTTTTTTCTTTATTTTAGTGGGTGGAACTGCGAAACCATCGTTTTGTGTTTCATTTCCAGTAATCTGCAAATAAAATAAAATAAAATTAATTTCAGATGCCATCGACGACAGAGGAATGGATAGAAGTGAGCTCGGACTTTAAGAGCAAATGGAATTTCAATCATTGCGTTGGCGCAATCGACGGGAAACATATTGCAATTAAAAAGCCGCCAGACAGTGGATCACCTTTTTATAATTATAAGAAATTTTTTAGTGTTATTCTGTTAGCAGTAGTAAACGCTAATTATGAATTTATATACGTTCACGTGGGTACAAACGGATGTGTTTCAGATAGTTCCGTGCTGCAAAAGACTAAATTCTATGAGAAGTTGATGGAAGATGGGTTAAATTTACCAAGTCCGTCAACGTTAACAAATTCAAAAATCACTGCACCTTACGTTTTTGTAGGAGACAGTGCATTCGCGCTTGATAAAAACATTATGAAACCATTTCCTCTAAAGAACATAGCTCACGATAAGCGAATATTTAATTACAGGCTCTCAAGAGCTAGAAGGGTGGTGGAAAATGCATTCGGAATTCTATCCTCTAGATTTAGAATATTTCGTCGTGCTATTTCCATAGATATAGATAACGTGAACACAATTGTCTTAGCTAGTTGTGCATTACATAATTATTTATCAAGAAATAATAAAATATACATTAATATAACATCTCTCGATATTGAAAATGAATCCGAAGCGTCATTTAAAGTAGCACAATGGCGTAAAAAGACAACCGTAAGAAACGTAGAATGGCGTGAAACACATCCTTTAGTATCTCTTCGTCCACTTAAAAATCAGCGCAATGAGCAAGGAACTGAAGTGCGACAATTATTTACAAGTTATTTTAATAATGAAGGCGTAGTTTCATTTCAAGAGCAAATGTTGTCGGTTGTACCCCAATAAAAAATAATAATTTTCTAAAAAAAACTGTGTGTTATTTTCAAAATGAACTTACACTTCCACTACTGCCAGCATCATCATCCAAGCTATCCTGACCAGTTCTTTGTGAAAGATCTTTTTCATCAAGAAATGTAAGATATTCGTAGTACCAAAGCTTTGGACAGTAAATATCTTGAATTCCCGAGCCAGTTTTCATGGAATCTCTAACCTAAAACAAATAATTTAATGACGATAGTACCGGACTTTGTATTTTTCATTTTTAGTAGACATTACGCATGAAGAGTACCTAAACATTAGCCTCGCCAGTTTGAAAAAAATACTCACCTTTTTTGATTCACGTTTGTACGTTGTTCTTAAATTATCAATTTTTTTTTCATATCAGCTAATGTTGCATTTTTACAAACTTGTTTGAAAACTTTTAAAAGTCTTTCATAGGACTTAGTTCTCAAGTCTCTATTTGAGTAATCTGCTGCCGAAGTGTCCCATAAGCATCTTCATTCTTTGTAATACTCCAAAAATAAAACAAAATATTCGCGGTCTGACAGCTGACACCGAATCGCTTTCCCCGTCCGATGACATTTCAATGCGCGCGAGTAGGTACACGTCTGAACTTGAACGCTGGTCGTGTGTGACTGTGACGTTTTATCGGACGAATGGTTCTATACACCGTCCGATTTAGGATCCGATTTTAGAAAAAGGACGGTCGGAACATCCGATTCTCCAATTTTGTAATAATAATAATAATAAAATTAGGACCTGTTGCACAATACATTATCCGATTTCATCCGATAATTAGGATCGGATTGGATAGGATCAGAACGTGTGGATCACGCTTTAAATTCTCGATTTTAAAAAAAAGTAGCTTGCGACATGAAATGACAATGCCCATCTGTGCCCCAGAAATGCCCAGATAAAATATATTATAAGATTGCTCTAATAAATAAAAACTAGAATTATGTTGATAATTTTAAATCATATGAAGCACTGGATAAAAAATAAAAAAAATAAGACGTTCAATTGACATTGCGGTACGTATCATTGTTTAAATCATTAATTCATGCTTTATTTATTACGGTCTGGAATCACGTCCTTTGGCCCATGTATATGGGTCAAAAAAGTAATCGATTCCAATATCGATTATTATTTTACATTTGAATCAATAACGAGTTGAATAAAGATCTAAATGATGTCTCCAGACACTCAAAAGTAAAAAAGTACTTTGTGGTAGTGTATAAGTATATCTAGACTTCAAATAAACAAATATAATTCAAGCAAAAACCTAATGAAGTAATGACTCAAAAGACTTAGCTCCAAGTCAAAAACATTCCAAAAAACTAAAATGACTGTCACTCATTCTTTCACTCTGCCTGCGCAAGGGGGTAAAACTTGATGGGATGACGTCTCATGAGCGGGTCACCTCGCTATACCAACTGCTAAAATCTGAAAAAACTCTTCTGCTCGATAAAAATCTACTTTGGCTTCGTGTTATGGATATTGATATCTAGTGCCATTTTATTCGGTGACTTCGGCTTTTTTCTAATAAGGACTTGACTGTGTTTTGTGATTCGGACATTTCGTTTGTGATACAAAATGTTGCGTGGCCTGAACTGCGGGTTACGCGTTCAACGAATACAGAAACATGTAGTTACAACTCTGCCTCAAGAGGTGCTAATTATCTTATCTTTTTTGCTGAGAATTAGAAAAAACTAATAGCAATGCTGTATGTATAAAAAAGCAGTAGGAAGTTATCATGTTTAATGTCCAATATCTTTTGAACCGGTGCTTTATATGACATTAAATCTAGATATCATATAAATATCGTTAAAAAGTTATCATATGACATAGAGCTGTAATTTGGGCATTGCATGGCATTGCTGACTTTCAGCTCCATACTAATATGGGCATGGTGCTTAGTTTATGAACTGCTTACACTACGTTGATTATTCCATTCTGTGTTGTCATTGAAATCGGAAAATTAGTTTCAGTGGAGATAGCAATAAATATTAGTTGAAGCGTAGTCGAAGATGAGAGAAATGCACTATTTTGTTCCTGATCATTTACTAAACTAATTGTTTCAATTTTTAATGGGATACTTTATTAAATAAAATACATTTTGTGTGACAATTATATTAAACATTGAACTTGTTAAGTATTTTTATTTTTATTGAACTTATTAAGTATGTTTATAGGGTGATATGACACCATTTAAATGGTGATGCACAGTGTTCTCGATAATTATTTAATTACATATTTTCTGCTAACTTCTCATCAATGAACGTTATTTTTATTTTATCATTATTTGTAAAAATTTTTTTCTAAGGAAGAGTCTAGCTCTTTTATAATAAATGTGCTTGAATTGTACATCTTTCAAGTAGTGTTCCAATTGGTATGTCAGAACAATGCTTTTGAGTACGAGTACATATTTCGGTAAGTACGAATATATCCGCTGAACCGGGGAAACACCTCACTCTCACGGATAACCTACGTTTAGCAACATAATGACGGTCTTTTGTATAGTTTATTAAACGAGACTCGAGGAAGCGATCTGAGTCAAGTGTGTGTAAATTTACTGGATGATTTTTATTGCCATCTGGAAAAAAAGGGTGCAAACAGGTGAACGGAATAGAAGCCTATGGCACTGATATTTTACAATTTTTATGAAATCGATTTTTATGAAAACATATTATTATGAAATTAATCTATCCATAAATACTACTAATTAGGTACGTATCATTTTAATTTTAATAGTTTTTAATTGATTTATTTATTTATTTCATAAATGTTATTTTTTTAATAGCGAAAGTTTATTTGAAATCAGTAGTATTTATTGATAGGTCAATTTCGTATCTTAATAGAAAATAAAAATAAAAGGTTGTAAAATATCAGTGCCATAGGCTTCTATTACGTTCACGTGTTACACTCTATTTTATTCCAGAAGGTAAAAAAATTACTCAATATATTCATATTTAATTTGGTTTGTTCACATGTACATAATACTCCTATTCTGATAGTCCTTCGTGGTTGGTACCATCTTGTTACATATTTCTGCCACCAAGCAGAGGTGTATGCACTGTTTTGTTCAGGTCTGAAGTATACAACCAGTATAATCACAGGCTATGAGGTATTCCATTTGTTTCTCGGAGATGTTAACGAACCAGTATGTAGGCTCCTTTGTTTATAGTTGATTGCTGGTGACACTTTCTATCAAGTGGTACCAAGTTCCACTTTCGTTGCATATTAGCAGGGCCACGGAAACGCTCTCGCACACATCCGCGGCCACACCAAGCGCTGACCGCCCCAAGGAAGCTCCTCCTTGGAAGAGGATCATTTCTCCCTATCTCATTCTCACGTAAGGCGCACCGGAACACATGGCGCGCCTTTCACCGCAGCCTTCTAATTAAACTGTGCAACGGAAGCCCCCGTGTCCGATACGCGAAGGCCATGGGACCAGGAAAAACGATCACTCAGAAATATTAGCCTTCCTGATCCCAGCAGCGGATCTGCTCTATGGCCCCGCCGCAAATCAAGATTCGGTTGTGGAAAGTAGGAAGAGCGGCGCTTCTCAATACTGACACCTCCGACCCCGCAGCCTCACCACCACCGTATCAACGGTGTGAGTCCGTCAGAGTTGCGGGGGATAGGTCGAGTGGCGTACCGCCATACCAACACTCCTCTTCTTCCGTAACTCCATCTCGGCTGTAGCGGTAGGAGGAGGGGACCCCCTCTCGCCGCAGTCCACCAACACACATCCGAAGTGTCCACCTCGGGACAGCCTTTCGCCTCGGGCTAATCATGTGCGTTCCTCTTAGTTCACCACGAGTGATCAAGCCACGGCTACAAAGCCCCCCCGCCGCAACGACAAGGCAGGAACCCCGTTCGGGGGAAACTTCCTAGTTCTTCAAATATTTTCTTATTCAAGTAACGGCCACAAGCGAGGGTAGTTTTCCTTACGACAAGTACCCACCCATTTGGCATAGTTACCTATATCTACGAGATCTCCGATTAAGAATCAAAATGCAGATGTGGGTTAATTCCGTGAACTTAGATCACTACCTCGATACTAACTATACGAAATCATTCGTTGGGGACACATTCCCATTTCCAACGTTGTTACACGAATAGTATCGATTATGATCTTGGGACGGATGGATGTTTTGTTTTGTTGTAATATGAGTTGCTGGTCGCATGAGGAAATTATATACTTTCTTGTATATTGCCAGAGTGAACCATACGTGAAAAGGATGCATGGTTCTTCACTCGGTAATAACGCACCCTGTTGCCATCAGCAACAGGGTGCGTCTGTTATAATATAAGTTATATACCATGAATGTACCTAGTGTAATCGTTAGTGCGTCTGTTAGTGAATGCGTAATTTCTTTAAGACTTGACCGAGTGAAGGCATTTTCAGACAGCATTAGTATATTAGTTTTGTCAAGCCGATGGTTCAAAGTTAATGTCCGATGTGTTGACAAATTCTATTTTTATAGACCTAAAAGATTCGTATTCACAATATAATACAGCAGTTTGGTGCCAAAAAAGAAAATCAGAAAAGCCGGGTCAGTAAGGCGTATATTATATTTACACTAAACTTTACACTAAAACCGGGAAAGGCGGAATAACGTTTACTGAGCCAGTTTATTAAATATAAATTGGTTCGCTCAAGTATAACAATATCGTTTCAAAAGTTTTAACAACGTTTTTCAAGGTAACAAGGAAATTATTTATGATCTGAAAGAAACGACGCAAAAAGGTAAGTACGAGTGCTTGGGGTAAAAGTGGAGCAATTTATTTATTTATTTCGGTCTGTTTGAGTCTGCGGTTTTGCTTTTTTTCATTAAATCATTCATCACAGCCCTTTACAAGTTCACTGCTGACCATAGAACTCCCCCAAGGAATGTCACAAAGCAATATCTAGAGCCACTACATACATCGACTTCGTCGTCGTCGTACCGTCGCTCCACCATATCGGGGCCACCCGATACTTCACCTATCGGTACGAGGCTGACACTCGGGAAACTTTCTTCCCCATCGGTCGTCGGTTTTGTCGGTTCTTTGAGCTATATGGCTAGAAGATGTGTCGTAAGCTCCCGAACGCTGCCCTACCGAGTCTTGTCCGAAGTTGGACTTACCTAGTCAGTCAAGTTGTCTTAGGTAAACTAAACCTAGGTAATATAGGTTTTATATATATATATATATATATATATATATATATATATATATATATATATATATATATATATATATATATATATATATATATATATATATATATATATATATATATATATATATATATATAATACCCGATACTTTTCCGGGTTTCACTCCCACATTTATTTAAAAAAAATGTGGGGGAAGGCACATGGCTCCACTCATGCCGTGCGCGGGGGCGTCCACCATTTAACGCGCTCACTCCGTAGAGGACGTTAAGTTGGTAAATGGACCGTAGTCCAAAGCAAAATAACTGGCTAACCAGTAAAAGAGAGCTTGGCCCCTTGTGTGGTGTGCAGTGCTTAAGCACAAACATCGACCAAAGTCGCGCATGTCAATGCGTGTAAACGCCATACAGAATATAATCAAATCTATCTACAGTGAATCTATGTCACACGGTTTAGGCAAATAGGCAAACTGGCCATAAACGCTCCGTGAGCGCCACCACCTGTCATACCGCCGTTCCTGCAGACGTGATGTAAGGGTATGGCATCACCACCAATTGCATGATCAGCACGGCTACTAGCCGCAGAGCGAGTTATGAGTCTACCGTTCACCTCAAGCGAATAGGGTCTCACGTTGTGCGGCCGCAGCCTTGCGTGTGAGTCTCCTCTGATCCTCCCTCCATCTACCACCCGCATGAGGTCGACACATATGCCTCATCAACCAAAACAACGGCAGATATAGCCAAAAGGCAGTAAGATAATAGTAATATTTTCCATTAGAAAGGGTTTGTGTCATCGACGTTGACTATATGAATCTTCGATCATGTTTGTCTCACCCAACAACAAGTTGCCTTCAATCATTCAAAGGTTTACAGACAGAGTTACAGAGATATATTATTATGTTGTTATATAAAGCATCATATATATATATATATATATATATATATATATATATATATATATATATATATATATATATATATATATATATATATATATATATATAGGATATACAGGTACACATATTCATTTACTGCAAATGTAACTTTGTAATCCTATATACTTATGTGAGATTACAAAGTTATTTATGCAGTTGGTGTATCTAGAACACTGGACCGAAATTGAAAAATATTTTAGTTTTTCCTTGATTTATACACTAAATACTAATTGCATTATAAAGTTGAAGCTTCTACGTCTGCTAAAATGCCTGAGTTTTGATGATCTGTCAGTCAGTGAGTGACAAAATTAAGAAACTTTGACTAGTTATAATTAGTACCCGGTTGACCGAGCTTTGCTCGGTAATTTTCGCTCGGTTTTTTTTTGATTCGTGTGTTTTGGAAATTATATTTAGATACAAATTACATACTGATGAAATACGAATAATATTTATTGATCGTAGCGACATAATAGAAAAAAACTGAACTGTTTATTTGATTAAAAAATCATGAGTGCAATTAGTTTAATTTAAATTTTCGTGTTTTTAAAAAATACTAAAAAAAGGGCTCGAAAAAAATAGATTTTCACAAAAAAGAAAGGAATTTAAAAAAAAATAAAAAAAAGTCGGTCGGCCGGTCTGGGCTCGAACCATGGTATTATGATTTTGTGACCGCCCAATATACCATTAAGCTATTTGTAATCATTAATAAGCCGTCAAAATTTACCTTCTTATTCTAACGATATTATAGCAGTTTTTCATTGCCTAAAAACACGGACAAAAAGACATTTTCTAAAAATAAATCCTAGCTAGATCGATTTATTGCCCCCGAAACTCCCTGCACACAAAATTTTATGAAAATCGTTGGAGCCGTTTCCGAGATCGCGATTATATAGATATATATATATATATATATATATATATATATATATATATATATATATATATATATATATATATATATACAAGAATTGCTCGTTTAATAGTATAGGATTAAACTACTAGTTCAAATTGAATGAAATTTGAAATATACCATGTGTATACAATGTCTGCTTGGTATTTGAAAATTTTGGTTCCTAGTTTTATTCACAATGAAGTTATAGGGGGGTCGAAAACGGCCTGAACTGGTTCGAGAAAAGTATGGTACGGCCGTGGCGCTTTTTTGCTCGACTTGGCGGGGACACTGCCGTGCCCCCAGATACGCATTATTAAGGATGGCTCAAAAATTACTGGTCAGATCTTGATCCAACTTATATGGGACCGAAAAGCACCAGCTATCAAATAAAAAAATCCGTTTACCCAGAAACAAGTTCTGAGGCAACATACTTAAAAAAATACGGTCGAATTGAGAACCTACTCTTTTTTTGAAGTCGATGGAAAATTGACGTCAGTGGTCACCCCCATTCTTCCGTTTCCTCCTTTAGAATTGCAAAATATAATTTACATACAAATATAGTATTGAGGCTTTGTCTGTATGTTTGAACTTTCTTTTATAATATTATGTTCTCTTTCTTGATGGATGTCTGATAACGGCGACATAAATGAGCAATTTTAGTTAATTATGAAAGTCTCTAGTGTTAAAAATAATTATTTTTATAAAAAGAAACAAAAAATAACTGCTACGTGTGCACATTAGAACTGAGTCGCAGCGCTGAATGTTGCAGGTCCGAATCCCGTACGTGTCAAATATGACCTACAAATAATTGTTCCGTGTCTAGATGTTTGTTCTTCTGCAATTTATTTATTCAACCTACCTCCACAATACGGGAGATAATCTCACTGTACAGATTATATCGTAAAAAAGTAAAAAACAGAGGACACACCCGGATAATACATAAAGCATTTAGATATATTTTAAGTCATGTATATCTAAATGTTTTATTTTCTTCTTCACTCCTGTATTGTTTTTCCGCATGCCTATACTGTGAATGTTATTTTGTTTTGCCATTTCTTTACCTTATTAATTCCACCTTCTTCACTTTTCCATCAAGTATACAGCTGGTCATGAGCTTCTCTCGCTCTCTTTCTAGGGAGAATTTGCCTTAATCGTTACGCTTGGCAGGTTCATAAACAGAAACAGAAACAGAAACAGAAACTTTTTTATTCAATGTAGATTATAACAAATACTTATTGAAAGTCACTTTTTTATTTACCACTGGTTCGCAAAAAAAACCTCTGTCCTGGGAAGAACCAGCAAGATACCCAGCGGGACTATTTTTTTTCCAATAATAGCTTACAATCATGTTAATAGATTACAATCAAATAGCAACAAAAGACAAATTAGAAATAGCTTGGTAGCGATCACCCTTCCCAGGGCTTATTATCATCCATAAATTTATTAATATTATAATAAACACTACGCAAAACTACTTTTATTTTTGTGTACGTACATTACATTTTCATAAATGTATTGAGAGGCCAGAGTTAAAATATTAATTTCCTTAAATTTTTGTCTCAGTGACTCTTTTTGTTTTAAATTATATATTGCACTAATGGCCGTCTTCTGTAAAATAAATATAATTTCAGTGTCAGTCGCGTGTCCCCATAGCAAAATATTATACTACATAATGCTATGGAAATAACTAAAGTAAACTATTCTAGCTGTTTCAACATTAGTAAGAGTTCTAATCTTTTTTAAAGCATATGCTGCAGAACTAAGTCTGCTAGCTAGTTTTGATATATGGGGAAGCCATTAAAGCTTTGCGTCCAGTGTAATTCCAAGAAAAATGGTGGTATCAAAAAGACTCAGTTCCTCTCCATGTAAAATTACATTAGTATTGACATATTTAACATTAGAAGTTACGAATTTCATACATTTAGTTTAAGTTTCATTCAAATGCAAATTATTAACATTAAACCAATAAACTAACTTAGCTATAGCATTATTTACTTCGTTGTAATTTAATGACTGTCGTTTTACATTGAAAATTAATGAAGTATCATCAGCAAATAATACTATATCATAGTTATCCCCTACTATGTAAGGTAAGTCATTAATATATACAAGAAACAGAAAGGGGCCGAGAATTGAGCCCTGAGGCACGCCCATTTGTACAATCGACCTAGAAGAACTCATACTATTAATGACAACTTTTTACGTTCTGTCACTTAAATATGAAATAATTAATTTAAGAGCGTCGCTTCTTACACCGTAGTGTTGAAGTTTCCTGATTAATGTTTCATGGTGAACACAATCGAAGTCTTTGGATAGGTTACAGAACACACCCAAAGCATCCTGTGAATTCTCCCATGCATTAAATATATATTTAATCAGCTCAACACCAGCATCAGTTGTCGAGCGACCCCTTGTGAAACCAAATTGATTTTTATGAAGTAAATTATTTGCATAAAAAAATTTAACATTTGATCAAGAATAATTTTTTAAAAATTTTTACTAAGTGTTAAAGAATGCAATACCGGGCTACTCGCACTTTTGACGTTACTCCCCACTTTCGGTCTGGGTGTTTTTCTACTAGGTATGGGTATACTACCAGTTATCGGAATGTGTGAGATCTCTCCAGTATTTCCTATAGACGCCTCTTTCAATATCTAATTATTAAGCTACTCGGGCCCTTGAGGTACCGGACGGAGTAGCCATACGCAGGCGTTCCCCTGTGCCAGAGAATAAGTCCACTGGTCCAATGAGTACAATAAAACTAGTTGCAACCGCACTGCTCACTAGACTAAATTTAGTAATGCGCGACGGAATCAACATCCTACAAAAATGCGGAATTGTTCAGTTTTTTTGCTGCAAAAAGAGATCTGCCACGTCAAAAGTATAAAAAGATGACGTTACCTTTCATTTTAAATAATTCTAAATGACTTTGTGTCATACAGTGCCTTAACTGCATACACATATTTCTAGTCGGTAGTAAACAAACAGTATCTTCTGGTAAGTCTAGTGTAATTTGTTTATTTAACCTTTCTCTTACTGCGCCCGCCGTAACAAAAAACAGCTTTGTCACCTCAGCTGACGGCACTTGTTATAAACATTTATGTTTCTCACTTATGTTTAAAGAGGTTTTTGTTACAGTTATTTAAAGCCGATAAGATTTTCGATAAGTAGAAACAATAACCATAACATCTAAATGTTTATTTTATTTTGTACAGCTCTTTTGTTTCTAACGGATCTTGATAAAGTGTACTTACTGACAACAAATTTCATTTTATGAATGAAATATCGTAAGTTTTTATTTTATTTTTATGTCCTTACAATCAATACAACATATTGTTCCACGCGACCGACGCGACCACACGATTTTACAATTTAAAGATAGGTACTTATAATTGTGTTTTAATTACGATGGTTGTATATTGTACTGTATTTGGATCACTGACCTCTATACATATATATAAATACGCTGTATATATAGAGGTCAGTGATTTGGATACTTTTTGACTTCAAGGTATGATAAAGACAGGAGTTTCTTTCGGTTCCTGTTATATATTATATGAAATACAAGCTGGACTTAGAAAGGCAACGGGTGTATGAATAAAGTTTTTTTAATGCGCATGATTGCTGAGAAGTTTTTGGCCGAAAACTAAAAAGTCTTTTGTGCGTTCATGGAATTGGAAAATACTTATGATTATGACAGAGTGGACAGGGATGTGTTATGGCAAACACTGAACTCATTTGGGTTGAGCGCTGGGTTGATAGAGGCATTAAGACATGAAGAATGTTGGTTGTGAATGGGTGAGTTCACCGTCAAATACCTTTTGTATATTTAGCAAGGATATTATAAGGATATAGAACGACTAGCTAACGCAGGAAATAGAGCAAATGGGGCGCTAGACTCTATTGTGGAATGTCAGAATGTGTCAAAAAAGACACATATGGAAATTCACAATGGTATGTTAGACCCTACTTTAATGTATGGTAGCGAAAGCTGGGTGTGGATAGCAGGTGAGTAGAATAAATGCTATACAAATGCAGTCATTAATGAGTATGTTAGGGCTGAATCTGAACGATAGGGTGCGAAATTGTGTGATAAGAGAAACGAGGTAGGCTACCCCTCTGGGTTACAGGCGTCAGTATTTATGTATGTACATAATAGCTTCAGTTCAGTGTCATATCAAAGAATTAAAGCAAATTCTAAACCTAATTAGTAAATTTTTCTTAGTTTCTTTTTTTAATGCAAGGTCATTTATCTAACTACTCTTTTAATTGGTCTAAGGAATACCATAAGTTCAAATAAACTATAATGTCGCCTATATTAAACATTGAAATTTCCATCTGCCGGGTTCCACTCTTGGGGATGGATTTTTTAAAATTTATGTGGAACAACTCCTGAAATATAAACTATTTAGTAAAACAAGGATATAAAATAACTTTTCAACACAGTTTTTAAGTATAATTGATGATTTTTTTTTAACTTTTTAACAATATATGATAAGTGCTTGTAAAACTAATATGAAAATTTTCTGTAATGATATTACTGTACTGGGTATCCTCACATCTTATTTTATTTTAGTTGATTTGTAAAATTCTGTGGTAAAAATAAAATATAAAAATGTTCTGAAATAAATATATTCTCAGCTCTTTTTTGTGACTTTTAACTTTACGTTCTGTCACAAGTAAAGTTGTAATTTTAATTAGTAAGGATAACATATACGAGTACACATTTGGAGTTGACAGTGGCTCCAATTGTTCTCGAGACGTGCTTGCTACGAAGTCATCTGCGCGTGCTGATGATGGCTAGCCATGGCTTTTATTTGGAAGGAGTTGAGCATTAATTTTCTGTTGTTCCAAGTCCGAGGGGTAAGTATCAACGTTTATCTTCGTACAGAAAAACTTTCAAAGGAACAAATGCTCGCAATTAAGTTAGCTGTCAAAAAGTTTATATTTAATTATCAAAAAACAATAGGCATGTTCGATAAAATAAGCTTAAGGTATTGTATTTATTGAAAACTACACCAATTCAAATTAACAAACATAACATAAAAAAATATTAGTTTGGTAAATCAGTCATAGTACCTAAGTATATCAATTTAATTTATCTGTAACCTACATTGTACGATTACGTAGTACGTATAGTAAGGAGTAGGACGCGATTCTATTATTTGATAAGTGAAATATCTAATAATTCAGATATAACTGATTGGGTTTCACGCACGTTTCCGAGGGAAACTGAAAGGGCACATGAGCAGCAACATCTCCCTGATAACGGCTCAAAATAATGAAAAACTGTGATTGTCAACTCGCCTGCGGAGCGTGGCAACTAAAGCAAAGATACTATGGGGGAGCCCTATGTTTAGCAGTGGACTTTTGATAGAACCTGACGTCGATGGTGCTATGTGTAAATAATACATACATACATAAATACATAAACACTCACGCCTGTCACCCAGAGGGGTAGGCAGAGACTACAGACTTCCATTTGGCACGATCCTGACACACCTCTCTCGCCTCCTTCACATCCATACACCTACGCATACATGCTCGTCGGTTAAGGGTACTCCTAATTTGGCCCGTTTCCAATAAATCGCCGATTTGGTCGATAAATTTTCACCTAGGACGTCCCTTTCCGACTCTGCCATTCACTTCTGCAACATAAATATTCTTTGTCACTCTTTCCTCATTCATTCTTTCCACATGACCAAACCACCGAAGCATTCCTTTCTTAATCCTGGTCACAACATCATCTTGCAAACCACACTCTTCTCTTATTACACAATTTCTTACCCTGTCATTCAGATTCAGCCCTAACATACTCCTTAACGACCGCATTTCTACTGCGTTTATTCTACTCTCGTGCTTCTTCTGCCACACCCAACTTTCACTACCATATGTTAAAGTAGGGACCAACACAGCGTTGTGAATTGCCATACGTGCCTTTTTCGACACATGTTGACTCTTCACAATAGAGTGCAAGGCCCCATTTACTCTATTTCCCGTATAAATAATAGAGATATGATTATTATTAAATTTTATTTTTGCTTTATTTTAATATGTGGCAAATATATTATATTCCACTAAAGTATTTTTTTCTATGTCGATAAGGATTTAGTGTCACTTGGGACATTTTTGAAAATGTACCATTCCAATACTATAGTATTAAATACATAAAATTCATAACCAAAAATAAAGAATAAGTCTTCTGATGGACATGAGCGCATGCCTCTTTTATAGTAGGTGTAGGTAGGGTAGGGTAGGGTACATAGGTTTTACATTAACACACCATTTAGACGGATTGGCAGTCGTGAACCAAATGTTTCGTATTTTCATCCTACGTACCGTAGTTAGAGTGTATTATACACGTATAGCATTTTATGTGCTTATATTATCATTTTATGACATTTATTTTATTGATATACTTTATATTTATATATAATATTTAGGAAAACTATCACTTATAGTAAAACATGATTTGTTTATTCATAGGCACGGTCTGTACACTTGAAAAATATGTTTATTGAACAAGTATTAATTTGTCAGTCGGAAACACCTGCCTTCTTTTAAAAACCATATTTGTGAATATACTACCTAATTAATGTAATCCTTACCCGAAATTCTAAAACGTTTGATCGCATTAATAATAATCTATAACGTTTTGTTTGTTGCCTTCTATTAAATAGTAGTGTCACCTCAAGAAATAAAAAAATATGGATATTGAAGGAAATAAATAAAGTTTTTAACTATGTTTCGTGTGGTGGCGATGCAATAGAATTCATCAATCCATTTCCAAGATATATATATCTTGGAATACACCAGACTTAAAATAAACGATTCATACGTGGTAGAGCCACGCTGCGGCTATATTATGGTTGTAGCACGAATGGGTCGGCTTAACCGGGGAAGTACCACGCTCTCACAGAATACCAGCGTAATATAGCAGCCTAATACTAGTGTGTTTTGTATAGTGAGTGTAAAGATCCGGAGACCCTTTTTTACTGGAAACGAGGCATTCCATCTTAGTCCTCAGTCAAAGTTTAATTATTTGACCCCTTTAAATGGATTAGCCGTATTACAACTACCAGGTAGCAACTAGAATGTCTTCTCAATATGACAAAGGGTGAAATTGATTATCCAAATTTAAAAGGGATCATCCAAAAATTGTAGCCTATTTAATTTAAAAAAAAAAACATTGAAACTGGTTCATAATTTTCGAAGAAGATAAACGATACATATGCGTAATATACACACACACACAGATTATTAGGAGGTAATCTATGTATACACACGAGTACAAAAATACAGTCGAATTGAACCTCCTTTTTTAATCGGTAAAGAATTGAGGTATCAGGCGATTGTAGGGGGGTGCTTTTCAAATACGTTGTTTTTATATGTGAGAATTACAATTTCGGTAATTTTACGCGTTTCAAACCTCAAAAGGAAACGGCCGCCTGTCCCACTATGAGGACCCTTTTTCTCATGAAAAGATAGAGCTATCAAGTTGAAATATAGAATATTCCCGGGTGTAAAAATTCAAAAATCATTCAAAATCAATGCAATTAAAAGATACGGGTGGACTAACTTTTCAAGACTTAATTTCCTGTATTTAAAATCATGAAGCCCTTTTTTACTGGAAGCAATCGGGTATTAACGCATCTGCAATTTGATTCTTAATCGAGGTTAATGTGGATGTCTATGGGCCGCAGCATCCACTTAACATAGCAGAACGTATGCTCGTTTTTTCAGCATCATTCTATAAAAAATAATTGATCTCACAGCACAGGTAAAGAACATACAAAGCGATTATAAACCCACGTTTGCAATTCCAACATAAACTGTAATGTAGACCGATGTAAGGAAAAAAGAAAAATTAAGCTTGTCTTTCAATCCGACTTACCTTTTTGTTAGAGCAATTGTCGAAGCTTACCCGGAATGGATGAACTACCTTTATACATAATTTAGTTTACAGAACCCTCGGGGCGCGAGTTTTACTATTTTTTCATGAAATAAGCGTGACAAACAAGCATACAGTTCACTTGATGGCAAGTGGATATATCTATTCTCGATTTAGAATGAAAATGCGGATGCGTTATCACCTCTGAGTAGATAACATCTTTCGTTTTCAATAAAAAGGGTTCCCCGTTCTCTACACTCTTTATAAAAAAACACAGTAGCATCAAGCTGCTATTTTAAGCGTGTACTCTGTGAGATCGTGGTTCGGAAAATGTTGAGTCAATCCATTCATACTCACAATTTTACATTTTTTTATATTATTAGCGACAGTGGAGCTAACTGGAGTCTCAATAGAAGTGCGTCTCTTTGCCGCAGATAGGTTACCTGCGGTGTATCTTTGGAGTATATATACTGCCTATATATACTCCAAATTAGTAGTAGGGGTTCTTATTTCTTCGAGCACCTACTCTGGGTGGTTTAATGAGTCCAAGGCCAAAGCAGCCACAAGGAAACTAGATGTTCTTAGATGTTCAGCTTCTTATTCTTTATAAAGAACAAGTCTGGTAGTGCATCCAGTATTGCTGTCAAATATAAGCTGGTGCTGCAAAGCACGTTGGTCTTAGTGTAAAGGCGTGCTTTAAAGCTAATTAGTGAGCTTGATTTGATATAAATCGATCTTTTCGGCCCCGAGCACAGGTGCAGAGTAGTCAGCCTCTCGGTATTTCAGTAACAAAAAAGTTAATAAGAACATTGGTCGCTTTTCAGGCAGACAAACGTTTAACACCTTTGATACTTGTCCATCGCTTGTTTGAATATTAATATCTGGTCTAAATACGGGATTGTTGTGCCGCTATGTGTTAGAAGCTACAAAATCATCGTGACATTTTCTTAAGCCACTACTTACGACTCTACAGAATTAGATGGAAGCTCTGTCACTGGGAAATCATAATATATTTTATAATCAGACTAGCTGTTATCCATCCGCTATGTTGGGAGTAAATTAAACATCATTTATATAAAATACTTACTATACATTTTACTGCAGGACACAGGCCTAGTAAAGTAGTTAGTCCAACGCGCTATTTCCGTACGTGTTGGTAGATGTCACGTAATTTTTTTTTCAAATATTTGATTTCATAATCTTGAAGGTTTCCTTACGATGTTTTCCATCATCACCGAGCACGTTGCAGATCAGTACTCATTACTACGTAACCGCGAATTATTAAGTTTTACCCGAGCCCTTAGTCCCTGAGTTGCCAGTGCTTTTAATTATTCATGTTGTTATTATTTTAAGTAGATTAATCTTAAATGAATTAGTATTCAATTTAACTTCCAAGTCTTCATGTTAAATAAAACTTTTTAAATGGACATATAAAATACGTTATGCTTTTATCTTATTGAACCAATATTCGTCTTATTTTCTGATATATTTTTAAATTTTTCAAGCCCTTTAAACAAACTTAATATCACGAAAACTAAACATCTGTCTTTATAATCAACTTTTTGCGATTAATAATAGCAAACAAATATAAGCTATATCTTTCTAAAGTTATCAGTTACAGCCTATAAACGTCTAAGGCTTCATTTCGAGCAATAAGTCTACTGCATTGCTCCAATCCGTGTTGACATGTTCAAATATATTTTTTATAAATATAATTAACCTTGACCGCTGAGCTCAACACTTAGAATTGCTGTTAACAGACTAACTAATGCAGGTGGGGATCGACGACGGGTGCTTATAGCCCCTGAGATACTGCGACTCTTGTACCTTGATAATATAAATTACAGTAAATAATTCTATATTCCACAATAATTAGACTTTTGAAAAAAAGTGAAAGTATATTTTTACTAAATACTAAAAAGACTAAAATAATTTCCGCATCATAGCTTCAGAAGACGGTGTCAGAGGTCGATACTAAGAACTAGTGAGTAAAAGTATAAAAGGCAAGATTAATGAAAATTAATTCTTTTCAATTCATTGAAGTCATTTAATTTTTTTTAAACTAACTTCTAGACCCTTTTGAGTGAAGTAATGAATATACGAATATCATCTAAAAAAGGGTGGAAATTTTTCTTAAAATTTAAATGCGACTACCCCTAAAGTAAAGTGAAGACTGCTAAAAATTAATTTATAATTAAACTACCGATACGCCTCGGCTTCCTTCGGGATTTTTGGATCTCATCAACAGCGCCACCTATCGGGTCCAATTGTGAATCTAAACCATCCTGGTACCTAGACTGAAACGCACACAAAAATGTCATCAAAATCCGTTGCGTAATTTTTTTTGGAGTTTATGACCTGGTATCTAGACCTTTAGGCCATTGCGTAATTTAAAAGATACGATAGATAGATTATACGCGTACAGACGGCGGGAAGCGACTTTGTTTTATACTATGTAATAGATATAAAAACTATTTACGAGCGAATTTTATGGGTAGCCACTAAGAAAAGAAGGCAGCTGTTTCACGTTCGAATCTTCTTCATATTTTTCAAAGTCGAATAGGTATTTATGACCCACATCATTAATTTACCACCAGCTAGACAAAGTGTTTGTTTATCTCGCCTACTTTCCCTCTCTGTACAAAACAGAAAGACAACATAAAAATGAAGCTAAAAAGGTTTTTGAAATAATAGTCATAATAAATTAGTTTAGGGGCTAATGACCACTGTAAATTTTGTGTGTTATGTTTATCAATAAAGATTATTATTATGGGGTATTAGTAGTGTATTCTCATCCGGTTAGGCTGAATAAATACACAAAAGGAAATGATAAATATACATAAATATATATTTCATATACCAGCATAAATAAATAAATAATACATAAATAATTAAAAGCCCAACCAGATGGAGGCCCTCGGCAGGGGAGACCATAAAAAAGAAGCTAAAAAGGTTTTTGAAATAATAGTCATAATAAATTAGTTTAGGGGCTAATGACCACTGTAAATTTTGTGTGTTATGTTTATCAATAAAGATTATTATTATGGGGTATTAGTAGTGTATTCTCATCCGGTTAGGCTGAATAAATATACAAAAGGAAATGATAAATATACATAAATATATATTTCATAGACCAGCATAAATAAATAAGTAATACATAAATAATTAAAAGCCCAACCAGATGGAGGCCCTCGGCAGGGGAGACCAAACGGCCGAGGGTTAGGGGGAAAGGGAGAGAAACAGGCGGACGATGCGGGCGGTATCGAGGAGCACCGCCTTCTGCATTTGAGCCTGGAGCGGTCCGTCACGGAGTCCCAGCCGCCTCAGATGACCCGACCCGACTGGAACTAGCCCGTTTGCAGAAACGACTATAGGAATAATTTCAGTCGGCAGATCACCCCACATGTCGGTCACCTCGTGAGCCAGGTCCAGATATTATTATTATTATTGGGGTATCTATATAATTTTCTCACCTGGTTGGGTTCTATAAATATATAATTATAAATTAAAATGAAAAGATAAATGTACATAAATATCAATAAAATAAAATAAATACAAAAACTACATAAATAAATAAGATCCAACCAGATGGGAGCCCTCGGCAGGGGAGACCAGACGGCCGAGGGTTAGGGGGAAAGGGAAAGAAACCGGCGGACGATGCGGGCGGTATCGAGGAGCACCGCCTTCTGCATTTGAGTCCGGAGCGGTCCATCACGGAGTCCCAGTCGCCTCAGATGACCCGAGAGGCTGACTGGGATTAGCCCATTCGCAGAGACGACTACAGGAATAACTTCGGTCGACACACCACCCCACATGTCGGTTACCTCGTGAGCCAGGTCCAGATATTTTGTTTGTTTATCTGTTTCGGCTTTCACGAGGTTCTCGTCATACGGAATCGTAATGTCGATCAAAAATATCCTTGTCTGTGCCCGGTCCATCAGCACAATATCAGGTTTATTCGCAAGAATAGTCCTGTCTGTGATGATGGCCCGGTCCCAGTAGAGCCTGGCGCGGTCATTTTCGAGCACGGCTTCCGGCAAGTACTTGTAATACGGCAATTTCCGGTCCACGAGACCGTATTTCAGAGCGAGCTCCTGGTGTAGAATTCTGGCTACTAAGTTGTGCCTGTGCAAGTACTCAGAGTTAGAAAGCGCCAAACAACCGGAGATGACATGCCTGAGTGACTCCCCGGGATGGCGACAAGCTCGACAGACGTCGACAGTGCCATCCTTTAGGATGTATCTCCGATAGTTGTTGGTCTTAATAACCTGATCCTGTATTGCACAGACAAAACCCTCGGTTTCCCCGAAGAGGTCACCGAAACGTAGCCAGTTGAGGGAGGCGGCTGTATCTACGTGAGGCTCATGTAGAGCCCTGTAGTACCTCCCATGGAGCTACTTCTCCTTCCATACGGTCTCCCGGTCGGAAATGCTCTGTACTGCCGGGTCTTGCCATTGCTCGTTGGCTAAGGATAGAGGGGTAAGTCCTTTATCACTAGAAATGACGTCATTATAGAATGGATCATCCGATCTCGCCAGGAAGTAATGACGGAGGCTGCACACTTCGCGATTATGCATGGTGAGCGCGCTCAGGAAGCCACGCCCACCATGCTTTCGCGGCAAGTACAGCCTCATTACCGACGATCTCGGATGATGCATCCTATGGGACGTCATTGTAGTGCGGACTTTTCTATCCAGGGCGTTAAGTTCAGTCTGACTCCACCTGAGTATGCCAAAGGTATACATGAGGACAGGCATGACCCAACCGTTATATGCATGTGTCTTATTCACACCGGACAAAAGGCTGTTAAGCACTTTGATCAAGCATGCATAAAACACGTCGCAAACTGACTGTTTCATACCAGCCTCATCGATACCGATGTTCTGTGACATACCCAGGTATCGGTATGTTTCAGCCTCGGAAAGGGCCCTTAAGTTGACGGGCATAGATAAGTCTATGCCCTCAGAGTTAGCAACCCTTCCCCTTTCAACATGGAGGACCGCACACTTATCCGTCCCCAGCTCCATTCCAATAGAATTGCTAAATTCACAAGTGATGTTTAGCAATTCCATAAGATGGGAGCGACTGGAGGCGAATAATTTGAGGTCATCCATATAGAAAAGGTGGGTCACTTTTGTACCTCCCTTCCGAAGCTGAAATCCCCTCCCGGAGCCCTTCAGTAAAGTACCTCTGCCTCTCTTTGAACCCTCTCAGGGTTCAAAGAGAGGCAGAACCAGATTGGACTCAGACAGTCGCCCTGGAATATACCCCTTCTTATCCTTATGCGGCTTTCCGCAGCCATCATCCGCTCGCCCAGATGACAGAGGATCGTACTCCACTGCCCCATACACTGCTCGAGGAAGTCTCGAACTGTACAGTCAATCTTGTACAGTTCGAGGACCCTCTTTAGCCATGTATGGGGCACCGAGTCAAATGCCTTTCTGTAATCTCTCCAAGCGGCGGAGAAGTTCCGACGGTTGCGTTTCACCACTTTGCCAATGACCGCGTCAATGAGGAGTGGTTCCTTGGTTCCACGACCGCCGCCCCGACATCCATTTTGAGCGCGCGACATCACCTGATTTGAGTCCAGGTGACGAGCGATTCTCGCGCTCAAAATGGATGTTAGTGTCTTGTATATAGTCGGTAGACACGTGATGGGGCGGTATTTGCTCGGGTCTGTGGCACCCTGATATTTAGGAACCAAATGAGTGATCCCAGTAGTGAAGAGGCTTGGGAGCGACTTCTGGTTGAGAGCCTCTTGAAACTGTCGGGCGAACACAGCGTGACACACCATGAACCCCTTCAACCAGTAGTGATGCAGCCCGTCAAGCCCCGGACTTTTCCAGTTCGGGGCCTTACGGACCGCCTCAGCTACGTCATCCGGCGTTATGGTGACGGGATCCATGGGCGTAATACCCGCACACTGACTCACCACAACTTCCGTCCAAGGCCCTCGTTGTGGTTTACGGGCTCTGACCACAGGCTGCGCCAAAATGCGACCGTTTCGGCCTGATTTGGTGCTGGGCCCGTTCCATTTACTTTTGGTCGCTCCAATGATTTGTAGAGCCTCTTCTGATCACTCTGGAAGAGACGATTCTGGTTGAACCGTGTCGACCTCTCGGTATATCGCCGAATCCGCTTTCCCCAAGCAGCGATTCTTTGCTTCAGGTCGTCTATGCGCTCCGTCAGTTTTTGCGTTATATCCGGCTGGGACAAACTAACATTTGTCCCAGCTAACGCCATCCTGACGGTGCGCACAATCCTTGGCCTGGTATTGCCTGACCTGAAGCATATCAGTCTGCCGATGAGGGCCCTAGCCCTTGCGATACGTTCCTCAATTCTTCTTCTCCATGCTGGGATAGCGCTACTATGGCCAGTAGCGCGTCCAGCCGTGGAAACCTTGGCGCCTATGATACGGCAGACTGCCAACGCGGCGCCAAAAAGAATTGAGTCCGTCTTGTCTTGCTTAGGGCTATGCGGGGAAGTCGCGGTCGATTTTCGAGAGGCATACTGCGCGTTTCCACAATCGCCTCCTCCAATGTACTCCTCATTTGCTCTAGTTCCAGTTCCTGGGTGACTGTTCCGTCATCGTTTGAATCAACCACAACTGGCCTATTCACGGCGGCATCCACATTTGCCGTTTGCTCAGCAAGTTGTGGCGCCGCATCCTCAGCCGCAGCATTTTAAACCGATGAAGGAACAGCCTCACGTCGTAGCCGTTCGAGTTCGGTGACATCAAATGTATTTGAGCGCAAGATATACCGAACTCGGTCTGCCAGGTTTTGCTCGGTGACGGTCAAAAAGTCGATGCATCCTTGCTCGATACGCAAAACCTCCAGTTTCTCCCCCTTTCGTCCCAAAATACGCCCGCAATGCGTTGCTGTTCATCTAGATTGTCCAACGCATGCGGCGTACTCCACCAGTGGCGGGTGCCGATTGCTGGGCCCGCGAAGACCCTGCCGACACCAAACCAGCTGGTGGGGATGATGGATGATGGATTATTATTATTTAGATAAACATTGCTATGCATAGGTCAAATAATATGTTTAAGTCGAAATATTAATTTATATTGTTGTTTAATAATCGTACAATACTATGATCTTATGATTAAAAATTTAAACATAATATTCTTACAGAACGCAAATACAAAACATATATACTTTTGTAAATTAAAGAAATAGGTTCGTAAGAAAGTTTTCTTTGTTGAATTTGTTATGAAGGTACACAGAATAAATCCAGTGATATTGTTCAAACAGTAGAAAGAATATTTTATTTCAATATCATGTTTTCTTCTTGGGTAGAATATTGTCTTTAAGAACAAAATACTGTGAAGAGTTGAAAAGGGCAACAATGACGCTATTAAATTTAGTTCTATTATTTACCGTTCAATATAATTATTATCTTGATGTACCGCAAATCGCACCGTTTGTTATAATAATTTTAACAAAGACTTCAATAAATATGCATTAAATCTTAATTAAAAAACAAATACGAATAGACCGGCTCTGCGTTCTTAATATATTGAGCACTAAGTAAAAATTCTCCGTAACTCGTTACTTACGCGGTAGAGCCATGCTACAGCTATATTAGTAGTTTAGTTGTAGCACGAATAGGTCGGCTCGACCGGGGAAGGTTCACGCTCTCACAGTATACCAGCTTAACGCTGCTGTCTTTCGTATGGTGAGTGTAGAGAACCGGAGACGCTTTTTACTGGAAACGAGGCATTCTATCTTAGTCCGCACGGGTGACAACGCATCTGCATTTTGATGCATAATCGAGGATAAATGTCGATCTATATATGGACCGCAGCAACAATTTAACATCAGATGGACTCTGTGCTGGATAGATATAAGTATGTAATTTTATTTCGCATTTGTCTAAAAACAGTAACCTGTCGTAAATGAGATTCAATTGCGTGGTATATTTATCGTGGCGTACACTTTTGATAAAAATATGCTATAATATTTTTATCAAAATCTATATTCACTACAATAAAACGTATTAAAACATGAATTCAGAATTCAATCATTGGTTACACACCAATAATTAAATATAAAAAGGAACGGCCTTTTTGGTCTGAAATAAATTTTTATACCCAGTCATAAGTTTGAATCCGTGATTCGACTAGTATGCCTCTTAACGCAAGCATTTTAAGCACCATTAAGATTGCTACTAAAAATTCTAACAGATAAGGAAAACTAGATGGATGCACGTTTCATCATAACAATTAAAAAATACTTAATAAAAAAGTAAATAAAAAGGTTTTTCTTAACATTAGAGACAATAAAAACTCTAAGTTCTACAACACACATTAAACACATATTTTATCTGTACTGTACTGTACTCTACCGTACTGTTTGATTCAAAAATACTGAAATATTACAATGAAACGTTAATTTTCTGGGCGTAGATAAAGATATCCTAAATGAGATTACTTATCTTATGAATGGCTTCTTACATCTTGTGTTCAGAAAATGAAAACAAACATGGAAGTTGCTTTCTTTAAATATTAATAAGCTTCAATGAAATTATTCCAAATTTAATGAAAAGTTATTATTTAAATCTGAGTTGTACTAAATAAATTTCGTTGTTTTTCTTATATCCTTCTTACTAGCTGACACCCGCTCGCTTCGCTGGATTTTATTGCAGAACCTGGATGTAAAATATCAAGCATTTTTAACTACACGCTAAGAAAATTGAAAATTTTCAAAAATGGGGAAGTTATTGGTTTCACCCCGATTTTCAAAAATCGAGTTTTCATCAGATCTCGATGTTTTGAGATCCCAGGAAGCTGGGTTCGTCCGTACGGATGTATGTATGTATGTGTGTAAGTATGTAAACCTTTCATTACTTTTGAACGTCTTGATCGATTCAGATGCGGTTTGCTTGCGTTCTGAAGATCTCAATGTAGAATAGATTAGGTGATAATATGAACTGATTCGGACGAGTAGATTTTGAGAAATCTCAAAAATAAAAATTTTGAAAAACTGTTTTTTGGAATAACTTTTAAGCGGCTTTACCGATCGATTCCAAAAACTAATCAGCTCTTAACCTCAAAAAATGACATCGAATGCCGTTTGGAAAATAAAAATCAGTCGTTCGGGAGATATCGAAAGAGAAATAATTTGAACAAAACTTTTTTTTAACATAACTTCGAGATTTTGCAACATAATTTGGTGAAATTTGGAGCGCTTTGCATTTGAAATTAGCGGGAAGTTCCAGGGGTGGCCTGCAGGGTCAACCATTTTTTTTATGGGACTCTCCGTTCTTAGTGAGCGTCTACATTGCGAAATTAGTAACCGTACTAAATATAAAGTCAATCGCTTTAGCAATAAGGCCACTTGATTGTAATGCGTAGTAGCGTGGTAAAGGCCACCTGATTCTAATACGTGGTAGTGTGCTATTAAAATATTAATTAATAAAAAAAAATTACGCACTGGTATTTTGTTCTTGATAAAACATGCCAACGTTTCATCATAATCTTGATGTCAAATGAGGATAAGGTGCTAGATGGTAAGCACATTGGCTTAATTTAAAAGTTCCAGTTTCCAGTGCTTCCATTAAATGTAATTTAAAAAAGATTATCAACAGATTGTGGGTTTACTGGAAATATCGTTATCGAGTCGATTATTTAAATATTTTTTGTAGAGTATTATGTTTTAAGTACCTAAGTATAAATAAAATAAAGTTTTAAAGTTTTTATGTAATAAGGCTACGATCGATACTTATCCGAATATAAGAATCTGATGCAACCGCATTCAATGTTGCTCGTTAGATGTTTTCAAGTTATTATAATGGATTATAATATGTATCAACTAATTACTATTATTTACAGCGATTCCGCTATAATGATAACGGAATCACTGAAAGAGCTAATCATATTGCCCAATGACTCCAATTTCCTAGTTCTGCAGCATTTACTCGAATATTTATTCAAGCTAGTAATTTAATTTTGCTAGTGAACTCAAATGCAAAGGGGTAAATAGATCGTTTTACCAAACTAGCTACGAAAAGATGTACGGGAAGGAAGCTACGGTAGGAAATAGGCTAAAAGCATCACAAGAGTAAATCAGTTGCTGTTAAGCACACTAAGTAAAATCATGGAAAAAATCTCAAGGTATAACAATTTAAGAGAAGGGAGAAGAGTACGAGTGAGAGAGTGAGAGAAATAGTCCAACCAAGAACTAGATATTGTTTCCAAATGTTAAGAAGCAAACAATTCGTTTTTAAACACGAAAAAACAAAATGGTTACATTGTTTCATTCGCTGCAGAACGCTGTAATTAATTTGCAAAATTTATATGTTTTAAATTAGTTTGTATTTGTGATATATATATATATATATATAAAATTAAATTCTATAATCTACAGTAGCTATATTAGTCTACTTAGTTCTCTTCCATAGAATGTTTTCAATTACGGTGTAGTACTGTTGGGATCTGCAAGTGATGCGGGCGATCTATAATTTTGCTTCGCGATTATTCTTTTTCAAAAAGATATTTAACTTACTTTTATTTACATACGGAGTTATATTTATGTAATAAATGGAAACTGTCTCATGTGGAACTAGTGGAGAACACCAGAAATTCCTAAAGTTTAGATTTGCTAACTGGCAAGTCTATTTTGAGTAATCCTTAATGTAGATACTATATTGAGGTCAATAAAAATACATATATCTCCTACTAACAATAGATCAGACATGGTATTGATTTTATTTTAATTTGTAAATGAAATTTAAAAATAGATAATATATAGAGGTGGTGCTGGTTTTTCTTTAAGATGATTTTACTAGTGTAGGTGTAGCTTTTAACGTTCAGAAGAGCTTGAAACAAGTCTAAATTAGGTAAAAAGTTGTGACTTTAAATTTTAAAATAAATTTTTAAGGATATTTTGGTACTATTTTATCATATCAAAAATGAACCACACTGAAGTAAATACGTTAACAAACAACAAAGCGTAACAGTTTATACAAAACGTTAATTGCTCAGAAGCTTGCAATTATAATACAAATTCATTTTATAGGTGGGATACGATTGTAAACACTTTCAACCTCGGAAATTGAAACAATGTAGAAGTATAATATTTGAAATACATGGGATGGAGTTTATATAATATACGCGGTCATTTATCTATGCTAAATAATTGTATTTTATTATTCTTAAACTAATAATAAAGCTCGAAGAGTACTTTTTATATAAATTTACTGAAATCTTAAAATGGGTTATTGATACGGAATCGTACAACACATCTTTAGGAAAAGCTTTTTTTACCTTTTCGTCTGTCTATCTGAGTTACGAGTTCTGAATACGCATCACTTAAAATCTGCGAATTGATTTGTATTGAACTCTCATAAAAGTGTTACACAGAGATATTTCACTATTTTTAGAGCTCGACAGTAGGCTTAGATACATATATTGTAAAAATCTCTACACAAACCTAGGTGAAACTTTCAACAAAATTTTACTTGGGTGTTTAGTCGTATTAACTATTGGCGCCGACGGATCATTAATGTGGATATATGTGTAATCGCTGTGCTCTTTATTATAGAAAATCTATTATACTGCTCGTATTTATTTTAAAGGTATTTCTTGTATCATGATAGCTTCAGTTGCGATTTCCTTTAAAACTTTTCATTTTTATAAGCTTCGTTGATGCAATGGTTTTTATTTTAATAACTAATCTAATCTTTGACTGTACTAATTTGTGTAACAATCATAATATTATTTGATTATACGAGTATATATCCACTTCTCTTCCCAGAACGGGAAAACATTACACAATAATACAACAACATTACAAATAATGCAAACAAATACTTACTTAGCGTTATTTTCTACTTTATTACTATAATCTTTATTAATTTGTTGTGTAGTATTCTATAGTTTACTAAATAAACTGTTTATTTTTACATAAAAAATTCAGTTAAATAAAAGCAATTTTCTGTCTATTTTAGTACCATGGTTATGTTGGACTTATAACAAAATACAATGTGCCAAAAATATTTTTGGTTTAAGAATTAGTATTCACATTCTCTGGTCGTTTTTTTTACACAGGGAAATGCCTACACATACCCGCCTCGCTGGGGCAAGGACGGGTTATGTCGGACTCGCACCAACTAAAACCCCATGGTGTTCTACCTTCGTGACATATTGGCAGGGCTACGGGAACGCTTTCGCACACATCCGCGGCCCCACCAGCGCCAGTCGCCCCGTGGCGGGGCCTCTTCGGAAGAGGACTACTCTCATCTTTCTCCTTCTCAAGTAAGGCGCACCAGAACACATGGCGCGCTTTTCTCAATGGCCTCCAACTACACCTGCGCAACAGACGGCCCCGTGTCCGATGCGTAAAGGCCATGGGGCCAGGAAAAACGAGCACTCAGAAGCAATAACCTTCCTGACCCCAGCGGCGGATCTGGTCTATGGCTCCGCCACCAACCAAGATTCGGCTGCGGAGGGTAGGGAGAGCGGCTCCTCGCGATACCGGCACTCCTATCCCCCCGCAGCCCCACCACCACCGCATCAACGTTGCGGCCCCGTTTGAGTCGCGAAGGATAGGGCGAGTGGCGCATCGCCATACAAACACTCCTCTTCCTCCGCGACTCCACCTTGGCTGCAGCGGTAGGGGGAGAGGACACCCCTGTCGCCGCAGCCCACCAGCACGAAGTGGGCTCGCCAAGCCCACTCGGAGTGGCCACCTTGGGCCAGCCATATGGGTTCCTCTTTGTTTACCGCGGGTGACCAAACCACGGCTACTAAGCTCCCCGCCACGACAAGGCGGGAACTCGTTCGGGGGTCTCTGGTTGTTACCTAATCTAACCTAATCAGTATGTCACCTATATTAAGATATTGTTTACTTAGCCAATATCATACATACATTTTAATATAACCGTTGATTTCTTAGATTAGTTATTTTATGTGAAAAATTAAATACTTACGCATTTTTAAATTTATCTGAAATCTAACTATAGTTTTCGTATTAGAGGAATAATGTTTGCGTGGGAAAAATGGCTTTCTAACATGCAAAGAGGAGAGGATACACTTAAACGAAATTATGGTAGTTACGGTATTTTACATATATTCCCGAACTTCAAAATTTGCCCCACCCTTAAAGTTAAAAGTTAAAGTTACAGCCTATATACGTCCCACTCCTGGGCACAGGCCTCCTCTCGTTTCTGAGAGAGTTTTAGGGCAAGAAAGTGTCAGCCGCCCTGCCCCAATGCGTGTTGGCGAACTTCACATGTCTTCGAAATATTTTTTTTTCTTATTTCTCAGACATGCAGGTTTCCCCACGATGTTTTCCTTCACCGCCGAGCACGTGGTAAATGAGCACTTAAAATCGCAATTAACAATTTCATCGGTGCCGGCGGGGATCGAACCCGGTTTGCTCGCGTATTGTGAAATTTACAGCGAGCGCTAACCATCTGTCCCTATAAATGTGTAATGATCGACAGAAATGTGTACTTTAGCCTTGAGATTAAAAATAAAGTAACACATGTTTCAGTATTTTTTAAGGGAGGAAAAATTAAAGATGAAATATTGTTTGAAATTCTGCCATGTTTTGATTATATCTTGACAAAACTATTACAAGATTCGATTAAGTACTTAATAACATGTATTTAAGGATTTTTGGACACTCCACCCCTAACGGTAGGATATTGGATGAAAATTATTACAACATGGTAATCTATTTTGATGGGGTTTTAAATTCTAATATGTTCTTTAACGTACACCAAAACACATTGAAATAAAAATCAAATCAAATAAATAAAAAAGGTACAACAGGCGGTCTTATCTTTCTGTTATGTCTGTGGACACTTTGTACGCGGGTAACACCGCTGGGCGAAAAGCTGGTATGTAATATTTTACAATTTTGACTTTCCAAAATTTTAATGGTTATAATTTATGGTTAAACCGACTATTATTAAACATCATATATAGTTATGGGATATTAACAATTTGAAAGTAAATATTAAGAATATATTTAAATAATAAACGGGTATTACAATAATCTTTTATCTCTAAGTATTTATATATCAGAGTACATTTTTGACAGTAGGTAATTGACTCTCGGTAGAAATTGAGTAGAACCATTTTTCCTAGATAAATATCTCCAACTCCGAGCGTAATGCAGGGAGCATTACCGACATAGTTGTATCACATGATCTTTGTTTTGTCTATTTTCATTTTGAAATCTTTCCGTTGGTTGGAATTATTGAAGTCATTGAGCATATTAGGTCTTCTAGCGAGTCTTTTATGACTATATTGTGGCCGAATCGATGGTTTTCGTTATCATTAATCTCTGATGATTCATGATTCTCTTGATGCCATACTTCTGTAATGCTTTCCAGTCCAATAAAGCTTTTTTGTATAGGATAGGGTGACAAACGAGCACACAGTCCACCTGAGAGTATGTAGGTAAATGTCTATGGGCCACAGCAACCGCCCGTCGACATCTACATCTATCCTCGATTACGAATTAAAATGCAGATGCGTTCACTAAGATGAAATGCCTGTTTCCAGTAAAAAGGGTCTTTGGTTCTCTATACTCACCATACGTAACACAGCAGCATTAAGCTACTATTTTACGCTGGTATTCTGTGAGAGCGTGGTCCTTCCCCGGTCGAACCGACCCATTCGTGCTACAACTATACTACTAATATAAATGCAGCATGGCTCTACCACGTGTACAATTGATTGATTTGCGTGATTAAAAATCTCTAACGTCTACAATAATAAGTAAAGATGGGTATATCTAACTAACTTTAAAATACTGCTATTGTATTTGTAAAACACATTTTAAAGCAGTTTTAAGCCCGTTAAAGAACTAACTATTGCTGCCGAATAACTATAAATGCTGTCCTATGACTATATTTGCAGCTACTTTTTTTCAAACTCATGGTTCATGTTATTTATTTCGACGGCTCCGTAGCGCAGTGACTTATCAATGAGTTACAGCGCTTAGGACTGCGGGTTCGAATCCGGCACGGAACAAATATTTGAAGTTTGTTCTTGTGAAATTTATGTTTGTAAACAGCCCTTTCGATACAGGAAAAATCCTAGTGTGTGGAGGTAACGTTTAAAAAAATCCCCGACTTCCTCCGGAAGCTATTACGTGGAAAATTCCTCATATTATATATTATATTTATGTATTAATAGCCCACAAATAACCCCTTGAACTTTATAGAAGCCAATTATTTTGATATTGGAGACAGACACTTTAATTTTATTTATATATAGATCTTAAACGAATTAATCAAGGTATCGATATATGACATTTTAATATATGCGATAGTTAGAAAGTGTCAGATAATGAAAAATATACAAATGCCACATTTAGAAATGAATAGTACTGTTAAGATTTTAAAAAGCGTACCAAAAAAAACCAACGAGTAATATTTTAGACTTAAAAAAAGTCTCGATTAAATAAATGTTTGTGACGTTAAAAGGAAAAGGATTAACGTTACAATCAGAAGTAGGATTTTTTTAAAGGACGTAAAGTGATATAAAAATTCAGCGCACATTTTGAATTCCAACTCTATAATTAAGTCAATAATTTAAAACTGCTGTTTTTCGTCGAAGTGCATTAAATTTGAATTAACTTTCTGTAATAAATATTGAAAATGAAGCAATGAAGCCAATTGTGTTTCTCCACCGACATTATTTTTTTATGTAAACATATTTTTGTTAGAAATAATCATGACCCATTAATACGTATCAATAGAAAGTAAGATTTTCAGGCAAAAGAAATATTATTAGGAAATTTCTTACACGGTTACCTATAGAAATTGGATGAATTGCCTGGGAGCAAACGCTTTGCTAGGTATTCAGGCTATGGCTAATGAACAAAAGAATTCTCTTTTATACGTTTATCTCTGTTTGGTTCAAGATATTTTATCGCTGATAAGTGTTTTGCAATATTTTCAAGAATAAGTTTGCTTTTAGAATTGCATTCTTGTTCCTAATTAATAAATGATATAAGAAAATTACTTGGTTAATAAGAGCCGTGCTAGCTCAAATGGTTAACGATATACGATGTAACAGAATGCGAGTAACCTGGGTTCGATCCTCGCCGGCACCAATGAAATTGTTAATTGCAATTTTAAGTGCTGATTTACCACATGCTTGGCGGTGAAGGAAAACATCGTGAGGAAACCTGCATGTCTGAGGGATAAAAAAAATATTTCGAAGACATGTTAAGTTTGCCAACACGCATTGGGGCAGCGCGGCGGACACTTTACAGAAATGAGGGAAGGTCTGTGCCCAACAGTGGGACGTATATAGGCTGTAACTTTAATTGGTTAATAATTTAATTTAACCTTTTTTATGATCATCTTCAATCTTCAAGTCAGATTTTCAAAGGACGGAAAGGTACTTTGTGGCATTTTTTCTCAGATAACCACGGACGTAACAGTAAAATTGTTGTATTTAGGGGTAAATAGTTACTACCTATATTAATTAAACTCCTGAACGGTATATAAATAAAACGCACTCATACTTTTATTTTTGTATAATAGGTATCAATAAATATGTATATAAGTAAATAGAATTAAGTACACAACACTGAACATGTTATTCATAAAAACTAAGCTTAAGGTAAACCTTAACTAAAGTTCAGTTAAACTTTTATGATCTTGCTCATCTGGGGGCACGGCAGTGCCCCCGCCAAGTCGAGCAAAAAAGCGGCACGGCCGTACCATCTTTTCTCGAAGCAATTCAGGCCATTTTCGACCCCTTATAACTTCATGGTCAATAAAACTAGAAACATGAATTTTCAGTAATCGAGTAAGCATTGTAAAAACATGGTATATTTAAAATTTCATTCAATTTGAACCAGTATTTCAAGAATTGTAACCAGTCAAAATTTCTTAAATTTGTCACTCACTGACTGACCGATCATCAAAACTCTAAGGTACTTCTAGCAGACATAGAAGCTTCAAATTTAGAATATAACTAGTGTTTAGTGTATAAATCAAGGAAAAACTAAAATATTTGTTAATTTCTGTCCAGTTTTTTAGATAGACTAACTGCATAAATAACTTTGTAATCCCATATAAATATATAGAATTACAAAGTTACATTTGCAGTGAATGAATCTGTTTACTTGTATATGTATACAGGTGTACATAGGTACGTTGTTGGTACTCAAGAAGTAGACGGTACCGGAAAGGTAAAAAGTTAGGACTATCTTATATACAAAAAGAAATGAGATACCATTAAAAACATAACTTGTAAAAAAAACCAAGTCTCGCAACTCAGTTCTTCTACCGTAAAAGTTGTGAGATCCATGTAATACCAAGTCGGTTAATTTATTCAGTTTCTACTTAAGGGTCCTTCTGTTTTAAGTTATTACGTATTAGCTAACTACGTAATTACGTAACGCTTAGCTAATTACGTAATAACTTAAAACAGAAGGACCCTTAAGTAGGAACTGAATAAATTAACCGACTTGGTATTACATGGATCTCACAACTTTTACGGTAGAAGAACTGAGTTGCGAGACTTGGTTTTTTTACAAGTTATGTTTTTAATGGTATACTAATTTTCAAATCCTAGTTAGTAAAAATTTATGCAAAAACTTTTGTTATCACTGCATCGGTTGTTGCATATTGTACGTTTTGCTTTATCGTTCGTAATTTTATAGAAAAGACGAGTTACAACAAATAGTTTGCCAACATCTGCCTTCCCATGGGATTATATTGTAGGTTGGCTTTTGTTAAGCTATGTCAATGCGCTTTAAATTTCGTCTACACTCTACTTTACCGGTTACCACCAGATGGGATAGATGGTGATAGTAAGCACTAGCTTTTAATATTTTTAAAACTGTCTCTGACACGTGATCTGATCGTACCAACAATCTTTTTGCATAAACAGTGTATAACATATTATTACGTGGTAGAGCCATGCTACAGCTATATTTGGTTGTATACGTATACGAGGTAAACTAGCAGCTTAAGCTCGTTTACGTGTACGTGCGTAGTCTAGTGGGAAAAATATGCAATACATCGGAAGAAAAGCTTAGGTTAAATGAGTGCTGCGTTTGCGTGTACATTTCAACTGTAACTGAAATTTTTCGATGTACCTATTCTAAATTATTCAAGGGGACAAAAATCGTTTTTTATACTTGCTTACATCCGGATAACTTAAATGACAATCTCGAGGAAACTGTCCATGCGGTCGGAGCTGAGAAAGACTCGTAGGATAATACTTCTACTATACGATTACACTTTTAATCTCATGGCTGTAACACTGGAAACAAAACTGAGGTCTTCAAGAGGTTTGACGGCGTACAGACAACTGAACAGACATAGCTCCAAAATGCTTAATACTGGTCGTATTAAAAAAGCAATCAAGTGGAACCAAGGCTCCACAGTCTGTGAAAGATATTTCTCTACTGGAAGGAACGAAGTGTTAAATTTTAAGTCAGCAGACAGCAGCAGTGTTATTTTTGAATTGTCAGAGATTTCGAGTAAGATTGAGAGGTTCAACAACTGCTATATTTTACATTATTGTTACGATACATCTCACCTGACACTACTCTGATGATATACCTGTTGTTAGAGCGATCGAAATTAAAATGGCTCTTCAGTAACTTATAACTGGAAAGGCACTGAGTGAGGATGAATTTACAGCAGAGCTTCTGAAAGGGAAGAACTGACATTATTCAGAAGTTGTTCCATTAATTACGTCTTCAACGACGTTGTGGGCGTGGCTATTCCACGCCTACAGTAGCAACATCATTAGCAGTAGTAATAAAAAGAACGAAGGGCTATAGAGAGCATTGCTCGAAGTTTATCAAAGAATCAACGATCAGCTCAAAGCTATAATGGTTATGGACCAGCCATAAAGTTCCAAGAACTTGGGGAATTTTTTTTAAGTGGCAACCATGAACCAGTAAGCGGAATGTAGGTTATCCCCTACTAGATGAAATGACGATGTGCAAAAAGTCGATGAATGCAGGATCGAGCTTTGCGGCATTCCTTGGAAGACATCTATGTTCAGCAGTGGAATTTTTAGGAACTGTAGTGATCTGTCTGTTATTGATGCTGTTGATAAAACTGATGACGGAAGCCTGTCCAAGATTTTGTGATTCATTATAAGGAATTTTACTAAGAATTAATTTGTAGTATTTTGCTATCAGACATAATCAGAATAGTTGCTGGTATTAGGACAAATAGTTACGATGTTTATGACACCTTAGATGCTAGTGATATTAAAAAATATGATTCTGTTTTTAATTTTTTTCTATAAAATAAAAGTGATAAACGAGCACAAAGTCCACTTGATGGTAAGTGGTTGCGGTGGATAATAGACATCTAAATCTATCCTCGATTACATATCAAAATGCTGTCTGCATTTTGATATGTAATCGAGGTTGTCACTCGTGAGGGCTAAGATGGAATGCCTCGTTTCCAGTAAATAGGGTCCCCGGTTCTCTTCACTCACCATACGAAACACAGCAGCATTAAGCTAATATTTTACGCTAGTATTCTGTGAGAGTGTGGTCCTTCCCCTATACAACACTACAACTATACCAGTAATACAGCTGCAGCATGGCTCTACCACGTAAGAAAATCTTGTAGCTATCCTGAAAGCTAAATATCTCCCTAACATCATGTACTATCAATTTTGCCTTGTGGTGGCGACTTTTGTTTCAAAGAATGTCGTTACTATGAAAACTGCAATTAAAATTTACAAAGCCTGGAATCTCTCGCTATCATAGAAAAACGATGAGTTTAATTATAGTGTAGATTTCATTTGAATTCATGCATTCATTAGCACACATAACATTCCCAACGTAATATCGGCAGTGTCATTAATATGCAATGGTTGTTGTACAAAACCTCCACATTTTTTTTGTTTCATGTTTACTCTGGAGTTTGAAGCATTGTGCCTATCGAAAACTGAACGTGGAGTTAGAATAAATAATTCATTTTGTGCATGATAATGTAAAACGAGTAAATTAAATTTATAGAACAGTTGAACATTACCTTTTGCGTGTAGGTGTCAGTTTATAAACTGAATAAAAAATAACACATTACTTCTTTTAAAATAAAAACGGTTACAAGCTTGCCTGGAATTTCAAGTGTAAAAAGCACGTTAAAAAGAATGTGGGTCAGTGAGTTGGATAAATACAATACTGATAATACTTCTTTCTATTCGTTTTTACATTGTACGGTTTTCTTTTCATTATACAAGGAACAACATATAGCTGATATAAGGCACCGACGCTCCGGGGACTAACATTTGTAAAGATTGCGAATGTGTCGACAAGGGTTGCGTATCTTATACTCAGAATCACCAAACGGTATTCGCTGAAAGTCAAACAGGTTTACGCACCAATCTCGGTACATCACGATGGGAATGTATGAGGATATATCACTATATGGTGTTAATGGACGAATGGACATTGTCGACGATAAATCCGACACCTCTTTGGGACAGACGATCGCCCTCGCTGTGATAGAACAAGTTGCTGGATTAGTTACCGTGTACTCTCATCGGATCTTGGATAGTCCTAATATATATAAAACATTAAGATATATTTTGATGTTGCGTATATCTAAATGTTTTATGCCATCATTCTCATCTTCACTCCCGTATTGTTTTTCCGTATTGCCATACTGTGAACGATTTTTGTATTGCCATTGCTTCTAGCTGACCTTATTCATATTATGATAGTTATTTTCCACCTTCTTCATCAGTCCATTAAGTACACAGCTGTTCATGAACTTCTCTTGCTCTCTTTCTATGGAAAATTTGCCGTCGGAGCTCGACCAGGTCGACCTCTTGTGGGGCCACATCTGGAAGAAAGAGTTCATAATAAAGAGTCCCTCTTTCTCTATGAAGTTGGCCATCTGCGGGCTCCTTGCGCTCCGTTGCCCTGTTCCAAATTTGCCTATCTTCAGCTCACCGTTTTCTCTTGTACCTAGTTTTGCGTTGAAGTCTCCCATTGGCACCGTATAGTAGGTTTTAGTGGAATAGCTTTAGAGATATCCTCATACATTTCCCACCTCCTCATCAGGATGTATCGAGGTTGTTGCGTAAACCTCTATGACCTTCAACAAATACCGTTTGGTGATTTTGAGTATCAGGTACGCAACCCTCGTCGACTCACTCACAATCTTTACAAAGTTGTTAGCGAGAGACTTGTAGACGATAAATCCGATACCTCCTCGGGGCAGATGGTCTCCTTCCAGGTGATAAAACAAATTGCCGGATTCGAGGATTACCGTATCCTCTCCCTCTCTTTGGACCGCAGATAATCCTATAATATCCCAGCACAACTTTTCTATATCTTATTCCAACTCCAGGATCTTCTCGTCAGTCCTCAGGGTGCGTGCGTTCAATTTCGTCATGTCAAATCGTCTAAAGTAATAACCAACCTCCACTGGAGAGTCTTAGCACCCCTGCCCCGCCGTTACCATGGTCGCCACCGTAGCCAGGAATAGCGGGGCCGCCGGCGACTGGGGGCCGGTTATTTGTGTTGGGGTTAACTGCTAATGGCGGTGTGTTTGCCGTAGTTGCTACGCTCGGTGAGCTGGTCGGCAACCGTAATTTTTATTGTACTATTGCAGTTATCAAGAAAATGCGGCTGCCTGTTTCCCTTTGTCACCACTTACGGCACCTACGGGAAGATATAGGGTAGTGGATATTCTCAACCGCCACTACACGGCAAACAATCAAATCAAATTTATAAATACACATCAATTTTATAAAATTTAATGAATTGGATTAATCTATTGGATAAATTTTAAGTATCTGAGCGCGACGGTCACGTGAGTTCAGCGCTTTTTCCCTCATTCCACAAGTGCCTAAAGAAGTTATCACTTCAAAAGATTTTACTCCAAAAAATATTTCGAAGATATAACAAATTTGCGAACAAGCATTGAGGCATTGTAAGAAATTTCCTTGCCCCTATACCCTCCAATACCAGTATGTAATATATATAACGTACCTTTAAAAAACTAATTTATGCAGAGTACTAATATAAAGTTTAAGAGAATATTTATTAAGAGTGAACCTATCGGTAAATGTTGAAAATATGTAAATAAAAACAAACTAAATACACGGTTTACCAAATTGAATATAGCGTTGATAATATTTAAAATACAACTATCGATACTTTTACGGTGTTGAAAATGTATTTTGTGTCTTCTGTAAAGATTTTATTTAGCAAATAACAATATACATTAAATAATTATGAAATAAATAAATAAATATGTAATTATTGTATGTAACTATTTCCTAATAAGTAACATTCGGAAAGTAATACAAACGAAAAACATTTTTTGTTATGTAATGAAAAAATATCACTCAAAATAGGAGTTCAGTTCAGTTCTTTATATTCGGGAATAGGGCTATTTACATAAATACCGCATATTACGCAAAAAACCTTAGGTCGATCTTCGTCGAAATCAACGAAATGATACTTTCATTTAGCAAACACTTTGTGATGAAGAAAAATATTGTAAGCAAAACTAAATTTTAAAAGTATAAATAACTGTTATACGAGTAAATAGGCAGCGCAATTAATACTTTCATGTCCCATATATAATACTCTCTCAGATATATTAAGATACCTGTGCCCAGCTGTGAGACTAAATAAAGGCTATTTGGTTACCTTTTATTAGAAGTAGAACATCTTACTTTTTGTCCTTGTTACAGATAGGCATTGTTTAAAAAAATAGACAAATTATATCTTTGTTTTAATTGACATCCTAGCCCTACATCACAATGTTTTTACGGTTAATATATTTAAGAAATACATAATAAAGTTTACATTGAATGAGTTATACTATCTATGAGTTATAGCGATCAACAGCAATTATCAGGACACATCTACAAAAAAGAAAAACACAACCCGCTTTTTGCATTACATTTGTACAACACCATCTGCCAATGACACTGGTTAACTTTGAAATATGAATGAATAAATAAAATATACTTTATTTGTACACCAGAAAAAATATAAGAGAAAAAAAAACAACAAAGTGTTTAGTTTCAATTGGCGGACTTGTCACTTACAAGCGACCTCTACCAGGCAAGCACATTGCAGAGGATGTAATGATCTGTGAGAAAGGGTAAATCACTGGAGATATATTAACAGAACTTACATCAATTAATTACGATTTTCAAATTCAACGATTTTTAGCCTCTCGGACAAACCGGTTTCCAAAAAGGCTAATAGTACTGTTACGAGCTTGAGGTTCGTGACAATAAAAATTGCCGATAAAATTACCTAAATTAACACTTTAATTTACTTTACACAAATTAAAACTTAAAACACTAATAATTAAACACACTAATTCACTTTATTCCGCTCCGAAGCTTCGCTTGTCTCGCCAAATCCAATACTGCCCCGATCGCATCTTGCAGCACCTATATATACAAATTAGCAATGAAGCATCCGGAATATTCAAGTAAATGCGCGCAAAGCGACGAGTGTTCGAGTGTAGATTTTCTAGAAACTTAGTTCTTCGGATGACGCTGTCGGTTGAAAGATTTGTGATGTCATTTTCTGCAAAGCTCCCCTCGCTCTCGTTCCTGACACTAGATGGCGCTAGTGTATGGCGTTGACTTATTCACGCAACAGTACCATAGAACACATACACACCCTTCGACAAAAATAAAAGAGAACAATCTACCACTTTGCCTTGCGTATGTGGACTATGAGAAATCCTTTGATGCCGTTAAAATTTGGGCGGTGCTACAGTCCCCACAGCAGTGTCAAATTGTCTGTCGGTATATCGAAGTGCTAAAGTGTTTGTACAGTAGGACTACGATCGCTCTACAGAACCCTATTACAAAACCTATCCAACTGCAGAGAGTACACCTCTTTCAGACAGGGTGACGTTATATACCCAAAACTCTTTGCCGTGGCATTGGAAGACGTTTTCAAGGTACTAGACCTGGAAGGAAACTCGACTTCGTTTTGCCGACGTATAGTCGATATGGCAGAATCGCTATATCACGAATCATCTTCTCGTCAGGTAAACTGCATAATTTGAAAACAAGATTGTAAAACCAGTGCGTACTGCCAGTGCCGACCGACATATAGCTTGAAGAACCGACAATCAATGGAGAAAAAGGTTCTCGAGTGGCAGCCTCGTATCAGTAGACGAAATGTAGGGCAGCCCACCACTAGAGGGAGTGACGACCTGGTAAGACATGTAGGCAGACGACGGATGCAGGTGGCTCAGGACCGTGCTTCGTGGCATTCCTTGGGAGAGGCCTTTGTTCAGCAGTGGACTTGTGAAGGCTAAAATGATGATGATGATGAATTACGATTTTTGGGATTAGATTAAAATGCACTTAATGGCCCTCCGCCACAATTGATCAAATTCGTACCTACACTTCTAAAATAATCTGCATCATCATCATTGCAGCCCTTCACAAGTTCACTGCTGATCATAGGCCTCCACTAAGGAATACCACACACCATGGTTTTGAGGTCCTCTAAAAATAATATTCATAACCTTTAATAGAATGTATCGATTTTAATAAAACAAAGACTGCAACTCGAAGATACGCTTTATTATTTTCTTTAAGATTCTTTTGAAAAATATTAGTACTTTACACGCGTTACGTTCATAAACAAGCAGAGACAGACAGTAAGAAAATTCTAAAAATTATAAAAATGTATTTAATTAGGAGTACTTACTTTCAGTCCCTCTCAATCATTTTTGTCACAAAATATAGGTACAATTTATAGACACCTGCAATCTACATTTTTTTATATAAAATAGTATAGATCTGTATATATGTTATATATTATATGTTTAAGGCTTTGCTCTTATTTTATCTCAAAGAATTCGAATACTTTCATATGATATTTTTCTATGATTTTGTAGTATTTATTGATGGATTCCTAATTCCAAGTATATTTACAAGGGCGCGAAATATTATTGTATACAAATCATTTATATCATTGATTCGATTTCATATCATAGTCCTTTTTTCTGACGGGAAACATTTCTCGTTCTGCTTATTGCCGCAGTCGAGATTATTGTCGTTTGGTGACTTCCAAAAGGAGATTCTCAATACTCGACGCAATTGTAGGTTTTTAGTATGTATGTAACGGGATATCTTTATCATTTTTTTTGTTTACATAAGTAACGGTTTTTTTAGTCAAATATAAGAGTATTATACTTCGGGGATGATCTCATGAATTTGGAGAAACATTTCACCGTTAAGGATGGAAAACTGGGGACGGAATTTAAAGTAACTATTTAGATGGCTTTCTAAATGTTCGACTTTGTGAACACAGTCACACTCTTTGTGAAGTGAATAGTGCGTCAAATGAGATTTTAAACCTGTTCAATAGTTTTTTTTTTAAATATTTTGTGCCAAATTGGCTAAACCCAAATCCATGACAGATTCCAAATGTTGTTACTTTGCAAAATATTAACTTGTTTTTTAATGGAAGAAGCAGTATCTGTCTGATCACATAAAACTTTCGGAATTAAAATTTGAAAATTGTATAAAAAAGTGATTGTACTCCAAGCACTGTTATACTTAGATTGTTATTGTAGAAAATTGTATTATTGTAGAATTGTCCAAGCTGTCGTTAAAAGCTAAAAAGCTAGAGTTAGAGTATGGTCTTCCGAAGAGTAAAAACCGCTCTCACATTATTTCTAGTTCTGAGTTAGTAATTTCGCTTGAGAAACCTTACTCGGGTTATAAATAATTACAACTTAATTAACCTAATTCATCGATGCCCGTTGTATCTCTTCTACATTATCGTTGGGAATATTGGCTAAGAGGCAATAAATAATGTAAGACACGAGCTAACAATTTTTGTTCGTGCACAAATTTTGGGATTTAGTATTATACTGCGATTTTGTGATCAGGTAGTGGGTCAGCTAAGGTACATCAGTAAAAAATAAAAAATAAGAAGATCTAAATACATTTACAAGGCCTCTAAACGAAGGAATTTTTTTTGTAAGAAATGTATGAGGAATTTATCCATCTGGAAACAAAATATGCTTGGCGAAGAAAAATACTTGAATTTAATATCACTTTGTAGACGAATTTCAATAAATTCCTTTGAAGATATTGTTTTCTGGAAATCTTTACGTCTTGTGACCTGCGTTCTTTCCCATTTTAGATATTTATTTTTAAAAAGAAAAACCTACATAATCTTCGACTTGTTTCTTCACAACAGTTTTCAAACATGGCAATAAAATGTTCATTATATGTCTTTGTTATATATTATATGTTAGTCTAATATCTTATTGACAGCACATCATCAGCCGCTTAATAGCACTCGACTGGACTACAAGATAACATAAACTAGCTCAATCAAATTTGCCCATTCTCATTTAAAAATGCAATAAAATAATTTAGTACTTCACGCTCTTAAAGAAGAATAAGAGAATTTACGATTTTTGAACACTTAATGGAATTGCTTATTCATACCTAGGAGGCATCTAAGAGACAAAATGTTTTTTTTTTCCAATTCCAATCGTTGTTACACGTTGCTCGTGTTTTCACTCAAAGACATTAGATTATTCACACGGGCTAGCAACCACAACGTTTTTTCTTGCATTCAAGTTGACCACCTGATACAAACTAACTAATCCAATTTGTGTCGCAGTCGAACTCCTTGTAGAGTTTGATGTTGGTGTTTCTATATACCGAAACAAATGAGCGCAAATAAATTTATTTTTAGTTTCTAGTGAGTTAGAGTGAGTTAGTAAGAAAGCCACGGCTTCTGTAGTAGACGTAAAGACTGCAAAGGTAGAAACTATGACGTGCAAATAATTTTTGCGCATTATGAAAATAATAAAGCAGAAAAGCAACAAATATATTAAAGTTGTTAGAACTCAATTTGCTTATATCCACGTAGATGTGCCTTACCTAGCTTGAAGAACATCTCCCGCCTTTCCTCAAGTGTTTGAACTATTCCCATTACAACTAATTTTAGCACCACTTCTCCCAACACCACTACACTTGGAAAGACACACCATCCTGGATAATACGACACGTGTTTCGGCTCTACATGAGCCATATTTAGGTGAAGTGGACTCTGTGGTAAAGCTAGATATCTACGAGTAGCTTAAAAAAATTATAAAATATTATATTATAAACATTTAATTTCTAAAGTGAACAGATCTATTCTTAAAAAAATGTGCACCTGTGGCATCGTTGTCATTGCGTGACAAGCGAAACGCACTCAAGCCTAAATCGCGCGATCAAATTTCTTAAGTACTGCGGTGTATATAAAATAACTCTGTGATAATACACGGAGCGTTAGCCCCACCACCTTTACCGGCGGTGACGTGAACACGCAACATGCAACCTTCGGAAACTACAACATCAAGCCTTCGTTCGTCACTATCCTCAAGAACCTCTACCATTCACTTCTGAGAATCGTCTTCTGCGGTATTCAGCTCCCGAAAGCCAGTCCAACTTGTCTTTAACTCAACTCACCGCAGATTTATGTCAGACATCTGGAAACTTACTCCAGTCCATCGTTTTCTCCGGCATCACTTGCAAAGTACCTAGTACGGTATGAATTACACACCGGCATATCGTTCGCACAGGCGTCATTTGTCCTTACGCACTCTACATGTATCCCCCACCGGCAATCGAACTGGATTAAGGGTTCAGCGGCAACAGGACTGGATGTATGTGGTCTAGCGATATGAAAGACCACTCCTTTTCTGTTAATCAATTCCTGCTGTTTTTTCTTAATTTCTTGCTTGAGTCTTTAGTTATTGGCAAAAGAGATTCGCATCGATAGTTTTGCCCGGCGGTAAAGGCTCATGCTGAACAATGCCCTTCAACCCCACCAAACACATACATTACCTTGTACCTACCATGTACTTAGATATTGCACAAATAATTTTAGAAATGTCAGTAAAAACCAAGGAATTACTTTTCATCGTTAATAAGACACTTCATAGATCAATAAAAAAGTATTATAGTTTACAACAAATTATTCCTAAGATTTTTGTTCCTAAGATTGTGTTATGGAATATAGATTATAAAATTAATTTGTTCAGATGCGACATTTCTTTGGGTACATAAGTATAGGACGAATATATTACTATACACATTTTTTTTGTAGAAACATATATAAGTTATCATAATTAGGCTAATTTTTTATATTTAAATCTGCTCATTATTCTTTTATTTTTAGATTTCCACATCAAAGTCAAAGTGGAAAAAATTCGTCCATTTTTAACTCTCGCGTGCCCAGCATTAATGAACGACCCTTATTCTAATTTAAATAATTATATTTGTAATTTAAATTTTATATTAATAAGTTTTGTTAAACATAACTTTAGTTGGTTTTTTATATTTAACATAAATACCTTTTAAAATATTCAGATAAAAATATAACTAAAATGTAATTGTGATATGATATTATGTAATATATTAAATAAGCAAATATAATATACAAAATAAATGACAGAATTTAAAAATTGTTCTCGATATCATTTACCTATTTAACAATCTACTGTTACCTGCTGATCATTCCACCTATGCTTATTCTATGATAAAAAACACCAACCGCGCGAACACAGTTGCACACATTTTTTGTTTGAAATAGCTGATCTATTACGTAAGTACATAGGTATTACTTCAATGCGGATGAACAATTGAAAAATGGCGGCAAATTTTTTTAATTTTAATTTTTTTATTTCATTAATTTTTTTTTATTTAATTTAATTTAATTTTTCTTAATGTCCTATACGTGTTAATATTAAAAACAGTCAGATACAGTAACCGAAGAGATTTTTATTCAATTTTATACAAACAAAATGCGAAGAAATTTTTTCACCGATCTGTTATTTCTATTGGAAAGGAAGGCATATTTTTAAAAACGTAAATCATGAAGAGGAAAGAGGTTTGTAGAAGAAGGTTTGTAACTCATTATGCTTTTCCTTAATCGGGTTCGTTAGTGAAATTCGAAATTAAATTATTTTTTTCAATTTAGATTTACTTCGAATTGACTCACGAAGGAGGCAGAAATATTATATGAATTATTATAAATTACATTTTATTATTACAATTTGATATGTATTACTAAATCTTTGTCTTGATATTGTCGCGGTAAGTGTAAGTTTTAAAGTGTTATAAGGGTGAAATTTTGGGAGACCAATTTGATTCAATTAGGTACATTAAATGAAAGGTTGTCAAGCGTTGAACCGAGTGACGTCTGAAAATTGAAGTTAATAAATAATAGATGATTAATATATAAAAGTAAATACAAATACGAATAAAACAACGGCTAGTAAAATATATTCAGATATAGAACCAACGGCTTTAACCTTATTCCCGATTTCAAGCTGCTACTAACAATTTCTATACAGGAAAACTCAATAACTTTATCATCTAACTTAGAACATAGGCCTCCTCACAGATTGCTACATTAGGGGAAAATTTGCCAAAGTTACCACGATCTGTAAACAATTATACAAATAAAAAAAACGAAACGTGCTTATGATCACACGACTGAAGTAAAACTCTTTAGCACCATCGGTATATATATATATATATATATATATATATATATATATATATATATATATATATATATATATATATATATATATGCATATATGCATATATGTATAATATATATCTATATACATGTACATATATTAATTTTCTACAAATATTTAGATTCATTATCGGCTTCCTTCCGTAATTTGTTATTATTCAACTGAAAATTCACAAAATATTAATTCATTAAATTGTTTAAAACGAAATAAAGTTACGAAAAATAACGCTATGAGAGAAAGAGAAAGAAAATGTGAGCGAGCACTGCTCTCTTTTGCTTATATCCCCCACTCAACGCCCGTTCGCATCTCTCGATCATACGTTTCGTAACGCTTTCGTCACGCGTTCGCCAGCTTTACTTAAAAAACCCCCAAAAAGTTTAGATTCGAAAAGAGGTAGTGCTTTACTCCCGGCATGTCAAGATCAAGCAATATTGTGGTCTTACGAGTAATACGCCTTTATCATAAACATATTACACATATACGATAACATGAGTATATCAAGAAAACACTCTAATCTATCAATCTTATAATTTCTAATTTTATAATGTTACTTGGATAAAAACGTTTTGAAAATTTTTTTACGTGGACGTTCGGATGTCTGTACGCTGATATTATATATAGTCACGAGAACTCCCGAAAATGGACGTATTGAGACCAGGTTTTTTTTTTTAAATTAGCTTCAGTATTACTTCAGCTAGTTTCCCATTTCATATCAATAGCCTAGTACGCGTAGTTTGTTATTAAAATGATGTATTTTTAATGTATCTTCTACCTAATAATTTCTATTTAATTTTTTTTAGCCCTTGACAAACTACTTAATTTATTTTGGTTTTTTTCAATCAAAATTTAATAAAATGCTCATGAGTTGTGCATTTTTGGATATTTCTATTTTTGATATTTTACGTAATTATTGATTATATGGGCTAAAAATATTGTTCCGCGGGTGACTAGACTACACTTTGTCACTCACTTGTATGGCATAGTACAAAACAAAAAGCTAATATATATACACATATATATATATATATATATATATATAATAATTACCATTTAATTTTTTTTAGCCCTTGACAAACTACTTAATTTATTTTGGTTTTTTTCAATCAAAATTTAATGAAATGCTCATGAGGTGTGCATTTTTGGATATTTCTATTTTTGATATTTTACGTAATTATTGATTATATGGGCTAAAAATATTGTTCCGCGGGTGACTAGACTACACTTTGTCACTCACTTGTATGGCATAGTACAAAACAAAAAGCTAATATATATACACATATATATATATATATATATATATATATATATATATATATATATATATATATATATATATATATATATAATAATTACCATTTAATTTTTTTTAGCCCTTGACAAACTACTTAATTTATTTTGGTTTTTTTCAATCAAAATTTAATGAAATGCTCATGAGGTGTGCATTTTTGGATATTTCTATTTTTGATATTTTACGTAATTATTGATTATATGGGCTAAAAATATTGTTCCGCGGGTGACTAGACTACACTTTGTCACTCACTTGTATGGCATAGTACAAAACAAAAAGCTAATATATATATATACACACACATATATATATATATATATATATATATATATATATATATATATATATATATATATATATATATATATATATATATATATATATATAGTATAGTCGTTATATATAATATGATTGCTTGAATCAAAGAAAGATAATAAATGCTACATCAGTTGATTAAAAATTTGTTAATACTTAGTATGTAGTTTCAAATAAAAAGGAACGAACTTTTGGAATACTCTGCCGCCTCTCTTGCGTGACCTAACAACAATTAATGTGCTTAAAAACAAACATAAATCATTAATCACCACTTGCCATCGGGTGGTTTAGTAGTCAAGTTCTGGATTATATTTGATGAGAAAAACTAATATAGACAGAAGTAAATTTATAATAAAGTTTTTAGTGTATTATTTTCGTTATTTGTTGATGACCAGCTTTACTCGGCGTCACTCCTTTTTCATATTGGGCATGGCTTTCAATGTACCCTTATGAAGGGTAAATTATTTTGAAATCAGAATTACGTTGTTTTCATTTACTCTTTACATCGGCACATCCTTATGGAGAGATGGAAGAAATATATGAGGATACACTCTACGGTAAAATGGGAGACTTCAACGCAAAACCAGTCATAAGAGGGAACGGTGAGCTGAAGTTAGGGAAATTTGGGATGGGGCAATGAAACCCAAGCGGCCAGCAGGTGGCTTTATGGAGAAAAAGGGACTCTTTATGATGAAATATTTCTTCCAGAAACGGCCCCACTAAAAGTGAACCTATTCAAGCTCCGACGGTTCGACAAAAAATGACATTGACTTCGTTATAACGACTAGACAGCAACTGTTCAGCCATGTCTCAGTAATCAGTGGAAAACTGGCAGCGATCACCGAATGGTGAGAGGCACACTGAACCTAAACGTTAGGTTGGAAAGGTCACATCTAATAAAGTCAACATTTCGTCCTCAAACCACCGAAAACCGATCTAATCCAAACCCCCAAAAATTTTCAGCTCGAGTTGAATAATCTTTTTCAGTTCCTAGAAAACTGCATTACGGTCAGAGCTAAGTTCTGCAAGACCCATCGCAGTTTAAACCAAAACTTCCTCGATCATAGATGCTATGAATTCATTCACGCAACTCGCACACACTCGTCTATGCATAGTTCAATAGGTCGGCAATCTGTCATGACCGGAGAGAGATCAGGAATATTCTTAATAAATTAATATTCAGGAATAACGAAATCGAATCGAAACGAAGTCCTGTTCCAGTCATGTGACTGCCAACTTCTTGTTCCCGACTGCTACGCAGCATTTGTGGACGCATAAACTTAATGAGTAATTTTTGGTTCGACTCGGGATTAAAAACATGATTGCATTCCATTCAGGCCTACCAACGACCACTAGATTATTGAGGCAATCAAAAATGTGATAAGCAAACAACATATCATAATAATGAAGTTCTATCAAAATACGTTTTTGATTTATCTGTGAAATAAAGTTAAAGGGCAATACATACAGTACTGCCCTCTATTTTTTTATTATATGCGAGCAGCTATGCAGGTCTAGGTAAAGAGACCAGTATCACTGCGACCTGAAAGATCTATTGTGATCACTGCTATGGCTATAGTTCACGGCAAAGCCCTATGTCTTCAATGAATCGAAGGAGTTGCTTAGCCGTGAGGAATTTCACTTCTTCTGGGCGGAGTAGATAGTGTCCCAGATGAGTGTTACGTTTGCGCATTAAGGGTCCGCAATCAGCTAGGATGTGTAGAGGCGTTTCTTCCGTTACGAAACAGAACCGACACATACTTGAGTTGCTTAGTCCCAGGATGGACATGTGCTTTTTAAGACAACAGTGTCCAGTTTTTTTTATTTAAAAAGAATATTTACAACGCTATAAACATTATAAATTAATATTCCCCTTAACCACTCGTGGTAAGCTTAAATTACTTGTGTTACGAGTGGTTCACGCCAGTAGTCGAATGGCGCATTCGAACCCACGACCTTTTTGAGTTCGCGGTCCGCGCCCTGCCATTAGGCTACTGTCGCTTCATTATTCAGTTAGGGCTCTTACCAGAATGCGCAATTTATTTTTACTTAATCCCAGGGCTTCTGAAGCGAATTTACGATCAAAAGCCCGGATTAAGGTTTTAGGATGTTTAAGCCTGGTGTGTCAGACCAGATCTTAAGTGATTTATTATGATAAAGAGTTTCAAGGGTCAATCGGGCTAGGCTTCTTGAGATTCCACAAAATGGCTCAGGTCCAAATTGTGTGCACTTTGAGCCCTCCCGTGCAAGTTTGTCGGCAAATTCGTTGCCTACAATACCCTCGTGACCCGGAACCCATTTTAAAACCACCGTGTTGTTACATCGCAGGGCGTTTAAACGGTTCACGCAGTCTCCAACTAGCTTTGAGTTCACTATGTTTGATCTTAGCGCTAGCAGTGCTGCTTGACTATCAGAGTTTATGTAAATTTTATGGTTGACGTAGTGTTTTTGCAGATTGATTTCCGCACACTGAAGTATGGCGAAAATTTCTGCCTGGAAGATAGAGGTGTATCTACCCAAATTAATACTAAGTTTGAATTTGGGGCGTTCCCCGTAAATTCCAAAGCCTACGTCGAGGTCCATTTTAGACCCATCGGTATACCATATGAGGCTACCGACCTCATAGATAACCTGGCCATTCAGCCAGTTTTCTCTGGAGGGTAATTGCACTATATACTTTTTATCAAAATTGTGTAGTGGACGCATGATATCTGAGATCATGCATAAGACCGGTGATTCCTTAATTGAGTCGAGCATGGATCTCAATCTGTAGGAGAGCAAGCTCGGACCGCCTTGGGCGTTAATCCTATACAAACTAGCCTCCTTGTCTAGATAGAGATCAAGGGGCGTTAGGCATAGAAGTGCATTAAGAGCCGCTCCAGGCGATGATCGCATAGCTCCAGTTGCCATTAAGCAGGCAGTCCTTTGTAGACTATTTAGTCTGTCCGCAGTCGTCTTTTGGTTGGCTTTGTTATACCAGACAATAGAGGCGTAGGTGAGAACCGGCCTCACTATGCTGCTGTACAGTCATAGGACCATGCTGGGAGGCAAGCCCCAGTTGTGCCTGACCAAACGACTGCACGTACCTAAAGCAATTTTTGCCTTATGGCATACGTTGCTAAGGTGAGATTTCTACGTTAGTTTTTGGTCGATTGTTACGCCCAAGTACTTAACTTCCGTGGAAAATGGTACTTCTTTGCCATTAATTTTTAGTTGGATTAATTTGTATATATAACAGTTTTATCAGCATTAACTAATAAACTGTTATCCCTACACCAGTTATTTATGGTGTTTAAGGCTCTTTGTATTATTGACGGTAAAGTACTTTGACAAAAACCCCTCGCAATGGTCACAATCTGTCTGCCATTTTGTACAATTGTTGGTCAACCGCAAGAGTCCAAAGAAGGGGTGACAAAAAACCTCCTTGTGGGCAGCCTCTTGTGGTTGCAACCTCAATCGAAGTTTGAAACAGCGCTATTTTTGCCTTTCTGTTTGAGAGCATCGACTTCACCCATCTGATGGTTGTGAGGTCAACATTTTTAGATGTTAGGCCCCAATCAGCAGTGATGTGGGGCGGGGCTACTGTCGAAGGCGCCCTCAATATCTAGAAAGGCACTAAGAGCTATTTCTTTATCCTCCAGTGCTTTTTCGACCCTGTCAATGACACTGATCAGGGTTGTTTCCGTAGATTTGCTTCTGCGGTAAGCATGCTGGTTGTAATGTATGGGCCTCGTAGCTAGAGCTACATACCCTATATATCTATCTGTAACCTTTTCCAATGTCTTAAGAAAAAAGGAAGATAGGCTTATAGGTCTAAAGGACTTTGGTAAAGCGTAGTCCTTTCTACCAGCCTTAGGTATAAATAGAAGCTTGACAATTGTCCATCGTTCTGGAATATATCCCCATGCAAAACTTGCTTTGAAGATTTTCACCAGATAAGGAAGAAGGATGTCGATACCCCTCTGTAGTTGGATGGGAATTATTCCATCCTCCCCGCTTGATTTAAATGGTTCAAAGGAGTCAACAGCCCACTGTACCAGGTTTGGCATTATTATCTTTGCAGCCCTACACCAGTCCTCATTGCAAAGCCTTCGTAGAGCTCTGAAAGAGTTCAAGGCTGAAGTCTTATTTAACCCTGGGAAATGGGTTGACGCTAGTAACTGCAATGTTTCTACTGCCCTCTAACCCTATCTCTTACTCGAAAACGAAACAAAGCTATAATAGTTATAAAATCTATGTACCAAATCTATTTACTATTTAGAAATTCTACAAAGGCGTAAGTAAAATATAGACCAACGGTAACCTTAATTGGTATTCCTAAATTGCGGAATGAGTTTTAGTTCGGAAGCAGCGCCGATCTACAAATTAGTAAAATTAATGTAGGAAAATTCCATGGCTTTCTCAGAATTTCTTTTCACTTCGAATCGCATAAAATATTAATCTGGTGTGTGATTTATTTTTAGTATTACTTATTTAATATGTTCTATGCAAAACTTGGCTCAAGTGAGGACACTGACCTGAAGGTAGGAAAATTTGGGATAGGAAAAGAAAGGGACAGGCAGGACGAGTTCATAGAGAAAAAGGGACTCTTTATGATGAACTTTTTCTTCCAGAAAGGAACTTTTCTTTTCTTCTGGCCTACAGAACGAGGACCTTATTGAGCCCCGAGAAGTTCGACAAAAAATGGAATTGACTTAATTATAAGGACTAGACGGCAACTGTTCGGTGAAGTCTAAGTAATCGCGATGGTGGAAACTGGCAGCGATCACCGAATGGTGAGACGCACACTGAACCTAAACCTTAAGTTGGAGAGGTCACGTTTAATGAAGTCAACGTTCCGTCCGTCAAAGCCTAGAAAATTTACAGCTCGAGTCACAAAATCGGAAGACTGCATTGCGGTCGGAGCAAGACTTGAACTTAGAAGTTCTGCAAGACCCGTCGCAGATTAATCCAAAAACTCTCCGGTCAGAGATGTCATTACTATTTAAATTATTACACTATTAAAATGAAATAACAAAAAAGTAAAAAAAATACTTATTTATTAATATTTACTATTAAATATACTATTATTTATATTTTATGATAGATGGCGCTGTTTTGAAAACCGTAGATCGTCTGAGTAAAATTACAAATTATTACACGTCGATTAAAATTAATTTTAACATTTATTATAAATATGGTATTTATTTAAAAAATACCTGTTATCTCGCTTATACCTAAAATAATTGTATTTAGAAGTTCTATAATCGGATAAAAAGTAGGCTGTAAGTTCCCCCGGGTTTCTAACTACCTACTCGTATACAAAAATTTATGGAAATTCGTTGTGGACGACGCGGGATTATGTGAAAATATTTAATTTAATTTTTTAAATTTTGTTTATTGTTTTAATATTTATAGTTGTCGCTAGCTTAGAATAAATATTATATTTGAGATTTGAAGACCGAAAGGCTATTACAATGACAATATACATATATAATAATGTTTAACCATTGATTGAATTATATTTATACAATCCAAATTGATTTCTAAGTATATAACTCAATAAAGTGAGCTTTAATAGCATAAAATCTTTGTTACGTTAAATTGCACGTATGTATATAATCTACGTATTGTTATAGTTGAAGTGCATTGAGCTATTATGTACTACGTACTAGAGGCGATACTGCATTCACTACTCTGTTCCACTCAACTGCGGTGCATACACCGCAATTTAATCAGTCACTCGCTGGGCGCTTATAGAGTTGTCACGTGTTGTGTTGATTTGAAAAAAATCTCTTGATTAAAATATGCCGTCGTGTGTACTTAGATATTGCACAAATAATTCAAATATATATATATATATATATATATATATATATATATATATATATATATATATATATATATATATATACTTAATCAACAAAAAAGTATTATGTATTAATAATAAAACAAATTATTCTAAGGCGCCATCTCGTGTCAGGGAATATAGATTATGAAATTAATATGTTCAGATGCGACATTTCTGTAGGTACTGAAGTATAGGACGAATATAATATTATCATACACATTTTTTTGTAGAAACATATATAAGTTATTATAATTTGGCAAATTGTTTTATGTTTAAATCTGCTTATTATTCTTTTATTTTATTTTTAGGTTTCCACATCATAGTCAAAGTGGTATAAATTCGCCCATTTTTAACTCTCGCGTGCCCAGCACGACTTATGAACGACTTTTATTCTAATTTAAATAAATATATTTGTAATTTAAATGTTATGTTAATAAGTTTTGTTAAACATACATTTAGCATGATTTTTATATTTGACATAGATACCTTTTAAAATATTGAGATATAAATATCATTGAAATGTAATTGTGATATAATATCATGTTATATTAAATAAGCAAATATAATACACAAAATAAATGACAAAATTTAAATATTGTTCGCGACATAATTTACCTATTTAACAATACAATTTACTATTACCTACGAGTCATTCTACCTATACTTATTCTATGATAAAAAAAACAACAGCGCGAAATGTTGAAGTGTCTGTCTATTATATCGAAATAATTGCCTTATATCCAGCTAAAGAGGTTATCTGCACGCCATTAAGACATTAATAAGCATTGTTAACATTTTATCTGTCTATCTGTCTGACTGTTCGGGATAATCTTTATAATAAATGAACAGATTGTAAGTAATGAAACAGAACGAACAGATATAAAAAAGAGATATGGTAAATTATTGTTTTTAATGATCTTAGTTTGGAACGGTCTTCGGACAGAACTTTTTACCGCTTTCCGCACCACCCACACAAGATTTCAAATGCGTAGATACAGAGTTATACATAATATACGGTCTAATGACACTGGTGTCATAAAGTAGTAATATTACAGAGAGGTCACCAATGCTTTAATAACTTTAATGTAGTACAAGTTGTAATTATATCTATATGACATCTATGTGTGTAATATTTATTGTATTTTGATAACTTTTTGTAAAACAATATTTTAACATAATTTTGTTAGCATTTAAAAAAATTGTTATAACGCCAATGAGTATTTAAAAAAAAGAATATTAAGAATGCTATAAACATTACTAATATTCCCCGTAGCCACTCGTGGTAAGCTTAAATTGCTTGTGTTACGAGTGGTTCACGCCAGTAGTCGAATGGCGGATTCGAACCCACGACCTTTTTGAGTTCGCGGTCTGCGCCCTGCCATTAGGCTACTGTCGCTTCAAATGAAAAATTTTGTTTAGAGCCCGTCCTAAAAAATCAAAACTAAATCCACTGAGTCTGAGTAGGCTGACGTAACCAAACATAACCAATATATGAATACCCTTTGGTGTTTCTGAGTAAAAAGTATGCAACTCTTGTGGACGATAAATCCAATACCTCCTTGGGACAGATAGACTGCCTCCCGATGGGCGTTGATATAATAAATTAACATATTTAAGGGTTACCGGAATCAACCGTCTTTTTCGGAAATCGGATAATCCTAGGTATTAGGAAGGCTTTTCTGCCCAACGTCTCGTTTCTTTTCCTCTGTTACATGACGATAGAGAGTAGCGGATATTCTTACGTCGCTCCTTCACAGGAAAAGTCTGATACAGAAACCGCAGTTATTAAATAAGTGATCAGTTCTGTTAATTTTTACGCGTAAAATCAAAATAATAAGAGCGATTGTTTAAAAAAAAGTTTAAAATACCTTAGAGTTGTTTGTTGTTCGAACGATAGAAATTGTATTAATAAATATTTACGTAGTCTTTCAATATTGTAGCAGTTCATAAACAACATAAATATAGAGTTTGAGATAAACGTAAAATGGAATATTTAATTTCGCGTGAACTTAATTCCATTGTTTTGCTGGAGCTTTCTTTATTTTCAACATTATTCTTTATTTTTAATCGACTTGAAAAAAGGAGTAGGTTCTCAATTCGACCGTCTTTTATGAACTTTTTTCTAGTTGAAAGCTGGTGCTTCCCATGTGGTTCCATATAAATTTGATTAAAATCTGACCAGTATTTTTTTGAGTTATCCTTAATAATGCATATTTGATTGACTTCGGCAATTTTGACATTAACGATTTTCTCGTTTCATTTATTTTATTTTCTATTATATTCTCGCTTTATTTTATTTGTCCTTAACTGAACTTAATATGTACGACAATTTATAAATAATTTATGTTTTTTATTTCATGTTGTAACGTATGGATGTAATTATTTTTATATATTATTTAATAACGGTATAACGATCTCCGTAAGCTACTACGTACTCAATTCACCCAGATTTAGTCTCGGATAGCAGCACATTCTAAAATTCAAAGTTACTATTAAATTTTCTATAAATATAAATATAATGTATAAATACTATCACCAGCCCCGGTATCGCAAGGATGAAGTTTACTTGTGGTGGTGGTTATATGTTTAAGCATTTTATTCTGTTCGATCGATTTAGAGTTTGTCGTATCGGTATTTATTTATATTATATATTTATATTATAGTCCGTCATTACATAAAAAAATGTTATATTTATTTCATAACTTTTATTTATTTAGATTAAAACGTATGGCTTAAATAGGAAACATGATAACAAAATTTGGTAAACGTTCACTTGTTGGAGTTGTAATTTTATCGTTATTTTTTGATCTTTGAACATCAACTTTACAAAATTTAAGATTTCATGTGCAGACAATGAAGAAGGCCGCGGCAGTGGGGTGTTTCGATGGGAGTGATTTTTTTGGTTGCTCGTGAATTTGATATCTTCTAAAGTATTTATATTAGGATTCAATGTAAGGGATAACTTCAGTTTTACATTAAATGTTGAAGTTATCCAACTTATTTATCTGGACAAGTATTAATAATGAATTCGAGAAAACTCCGACCGTGTAAGGGGTTATTTTGAAAAATCTAAAAATACGTAATCTTTTTTTTATTATCAGTTGTATTCACAGAATACTATAATACATAATAAAACGGGGGAGTGGGCGGAGCCCGTGTAGCCACTAAAATGTCACTAACACGTCAATTCACACGTATAAACGTCATCACGAGATGTGTTTTGACGTTACAATCGTTTCCAAATTTCCCATGCAAATTATTTAGAAAATGCCAAATTGCACGATATTTACAAATAAATATGTATTAAAATCTGTCTGTCAACACAGCGAATCGCGTTTGTAGTAGTGATAACACGACGTTATTGCTTGTATGTGTGCTCCCTGCGACTCCTGTCGTCGTATAAATTAAGGTTGACATCCATTTTATTGTGTATTAGTATCCTATGGTTGTATACATTTATGTTATCTAAAGAGTACTTGCAGTAACTTTCGTAACAATCACCCCGTTATTGTTTTTCTCGCCGTTCATCAGAGTAACCGAATTAGTAGGCATAATTTGTTTAATAATATAACTTCAACAAAATATATCTCATATTTAATTTCATATAAACAGCACGTAATTTTCTAATTACATCCAAAGTAAGGAGGAATGTATATATTACATACTTTTTTTATAAATTTTGTAAATTGCTTATAAATGATAAACTTTTGAGATTTCTAAAATTGTATTATGTTATAAAATATATAGTTTGTGTAATTTAATATTTTAGCTAGAAACATAGTGGCAGTGTTATCGTCAATAAGGCTTTCATATTAAATGAGTATAATTTTACTTACTCAAAAAATTATAAGTGGGCATCAAAAACTTCAAAATATTCGTAAAATCGAGGAGTAAGCGAAGCGAGCGTAGCGCCCATAGCGCAAGAAAACGATTCTTTGACATCTATCTCCGCTGTAACCCGTAGGCCAATTTTCATATTTTTTTGGCAATATTTGTAGCTCAACGCAGACGAGGTTTGTAAACAATAAAAATCAAAAATTTTTTAAGTAGTTAATTAGTTTAGTAATTACATACGGATATAAGGATTACGGAATAAGGATTAGCGAATTGGCGAATTGATTAGATGAGCTGAATAATTTATATCTGCGCAATGTCACACTATTTGATTGAATCTTTTGTTGAAATAAAGATAGTTATGACTTTAGACTTTTACTCCTCTCCGTTTATGATGCTAGCAAAAGATTTTACCGTTGCATCTGCATCGGCACTAGTTATCTTGTTAATTATTTAATATTGGATGCGCTCGCTAGTGTAGTTATTTTAAGTTAATACTGTGCTTAATAAGTTAGTGGCGGGAGCGGACGGAACTTGAACGATCGCATTGTTATGTAAAATTATTATATTTTGTATTAAAATTATTAATATATATTTTAATAACATAATAATAATTTTATGGTATATATATTTCCATTAGTCTAAATAGTTGATTTTGTGAGTAGAACAGAGATCACTTAGACATAGAGTTAATTCCTCTCCAGCGGTAAAAACTAAGTTAAGAATTTAGGAGCGGTAAATGCGGTTCGATACACATAATGTATTTACTAATGTTTGAAAAGGCGAGTACGAAATAACGTTATACCAGTACGAAAGTAACAAAGAGATATTTTGATGTCCGCTAAGTAATTTTGACGCTCGTATTTACATTTTTTCCATTGTATTTTTTAAATTTGTAAAGTTGGTTGTGTATGTTGTAGCTTTGAGGTCAGTGCACGTTGTGCGAAGGGCGAGGCGTGGTGCGCGGGCCGCGGCGGGCGGGCCCGCGACATGAGCAGCGCGTGCGCCGCCCGCCCCGCCCGCTATGCAGAGACTGCGCACAACCTTCAAGCGCTCTCGCACTCCCACACCCGCCGACATGAAGACGCAGAGCAGCCTCGAGGTGCCCAAGCAGGTGCTTATTTGTTATTACAATTACTAAGTATCCAGCACTACAATCCGCAGTAGAACCAGAGTGACCGACATAGCCTAACGGATTAGTAAGCTGAAGTGGCAATGGGCCGGCCATATAGCTCGAAGAACCGACAACCGTTGGGGAAAAAAGGTTCTCGAGTGGCAGCCTCGTACCGGTAGACGAAGTGTAGGGCGACCCCCCACTAGATGGAGTGACGACCTGGTAAGACATGCAGGAAGTAGATGGATGCAGGTGGCTCAGGACAGTGCTTTGTGGCATACCTTTGGGGAGGCCTATGTTCAGCAGTGGACTTGTGAAGGGCTGTGATGATGATGATAGCACTACAAATTTATTACACTTCTGTCGAGCTTTTCTTAGTAAAACCACATAAATTACGCACTTGGACACACGCACGGCTAACTATGTGTTAATTTATAATCACTTTTATAAGCCCGTTGAGTTTGCTATTTCTGGGAAGTCTTAATGAAACATTGTGATAGTTTTAATGAGAACGTACAACAAAGAAAATCGAGAGTAAGCGATAGTAAATGAGTTTTTGTTACGCTAAGACAGTGCAACTTACTAATTAGTGATTTATCGCCACATCCCACCAAGTGGGATTTTAAGCAAGAATAAATTCAAAAATCGATCTTCATTTTAAGCTGAATAAATTCAAAAATTTATCTTCATCGTAAGTGCTATTATTACTGATATAGGTAGGTGCTATCCCCGGTCCACGCTGGACAAAGGCTGTACCCCTAATGTTAACACAATGTATGCTGCAATAAGTTTATATCAGAATAAGTGTATTTTGAAATTGAAAGAAAATATTGTGTTGTCTGGTTCAGTGTAGTAGTGTATTTTTAGTTTAGTTTAACTAGCTGACGCAGAACTTCTTTAACAAACACGATTGACCCTCCCCAGTCTCGTTATCACACGCTAAATAAATAATGGAGTTTTCCCCCTTGTCATGTAATGAACTGTTTCGGATAGCTCTTTGGTCAACCTCAAGAAATATAATGGTTCGGGAAGTGGAACGTTGAAAGTTTCGTTCGCTCGTTTTTATTTTTAAGAGCAAAAGTAAAGTAAGAGGTACTGAATAATTTAACAGAAAATTTGAATAATTCTTATAAAACATGTGAACCTTCTTTTACGTGGTAGAGCCATGCTACCGCTACAAGTATAAGTAGTATATTTGTGGCACATATAGTTGCGTGCGTGTGTGTGTCCGGGGAAGGACCACGCTCTCACAGAATACCTGCGTAAAATAGCAGCTTAATTCTGCTGTGTTTTGTATGGTGAGTGTAGAGAACCGAAGACACTTTTTATTGGAAACGAGGTATTCCATCTTAGTCCTCACGGGTGACAGCGCATCTGCATTTTGATTCGTAATCGAAGATAGATATAGATGTCCGTGGGTCACAGCAACCACTTGCCATTGGATGGACTGTGTACTCGTTTGTCAGACTTATCCTATAATAAAACCCCGAAGGATTTGAATAAATGTCAGGCATTTTCAAATATTATTAAATATATTGATAAACAACACGAGCAGACCGAATTACATTTACGGTGGCCAGACTTAGCGGAGACTCTCAATCTGCGCAGGACAGGATTATAGTGCCCGATTGTGTGCACAAACACAGGTGCACTCTCTGTTCCCTCGCACTTTCTCATCATCTCATCATTATCAATATATCATCCCATCGGACACGGATAGTCCGATGAGATGGAAATCCTACACGATCGGGGACAGATCAGATGCAAGACTAACAAAAAATACGTAAAGGCTACTTTCCGAGGCACAGTGGTGAAATACCGCCAACTTCCAGATTCCGGGTTGCTACTGAGAATGTCTTAAGAGAAAAACTCAATAACTGATTTTGACCTTACCTGGGATTCGAACCCAGGACCTCATAATCAACAATCTCGTTTACGACGAACGAACAAGGCAGTTAATTTTTATTACAAATTGTAAACAACAGTCAACATTATAAACAAATGTTCGTGAACTTTGTTCAACATCTCAGAGTGACGAGAAGGGTTGAAAACAAGTTCCGTGTTATACATATCACAAATGAAATTAGTAATATGTAATTTTAAGTGCGTGAAAAAATTAGAGAACATAACGCATCACAGAAATGAGTGGAGGCCGGGAGTGGTTCGTATAAAGTCTGCGAGCCGCAACTTTAATTTTTTTTATATGCATATGTAATTATGTGATAACATGCAGATTGGGAACAGTGCCAAATAGCTGATTTATTAATCGAAAATGCTCTTGCCAAGTACGGCGATTGGCGTAATTTTTCTATTAGTATAAGACTGTTTATAAACTTATAATAAAGTAATAATACTAATTAACTTAGTTTAAGAAAATATTTTTAATATTAGAATGTGTAAGATTATAATATTAGGATCAATAAATTAACGTGGTATAGCCTTGCTTTAGCTATTTTATGGCAGCGGCACGAATGGGTTGGGAATTGAAGGACCACGATCCCAGAGAATACCAACGTAAAATATCAGTTTAATGCTGCTGTGTTTCATAAGGCGAGTGTAAAGGACCCGAGACCCTTTTTACTGGAAACGAGGCATTCCATCTTAATCCCCAGGGGTGACAACGCATCTGCATTTTCATTCTCGATTACGAGGATAGATGTTGATGATGTGCACGCTTGTCACCCTTATTGTATAAAAATGTTAGATTTAGACTTTTCCATTTAATACATCTTTATTTTATCCTGCCTGTGAGTTAATGCATTATCACAACTTTTGATGATAGATACAGGCTTTTCATTATCATGCTGATAAATACCTATGAACGATAAATGAAATGAAAATAAGAAATACCAATACATGAATCATGTTAAAAAATACTCAAAAATATTTAATTTATGCATTTATGTCAGGTTCGGTCAGCCTCGTTCGATGAGATACAGTTGGAAGCAGCGCGAAGTTCGGGACCAAGCACTTTACTCTCTGTGCCTCAACATGGAGCCCGCAGTCGCTCGTTCGATTCCGCCGGTTCCGACGACTCTGGCACTTATCTGGAGGTAAGCCTATGTTTAAACATTTACAGTGAAAACCATTTTTGTTGTTTTTTTATAAAAATATGCATTGTTAATAAAGACTGGAAGAAATGCCTAATGTTTACAAGAATTAACAAAGTTATCAATTATAAAATTAACGGTTGACAAAGAAAAAATTATGATTAAAATAATATGTATTAAGCTGCTTACCACAGTTGTTTTCGTGATTAGTTACTTCATTATTACAATTTTAAAATACCCAATAAACCGGGAATTTACATTTGATAAATTAACAACGGTAAAATAATTAAAACTAACTGTGTAGATATTAGAGATAAAATCACTACAGCGTAATTATATTAAATCGACAGCAACAAAAATAACTTTTCTTTTTACTTTAGGTACCGCGTCTTTGGTCAAGACGGAGATCTGGAAAAGGAACACCACCACCATGTGTACATTGCCGTCATATGGAGACGTGGCTCGCTCGGCAAAGCGAAGAACGTGTCACACCTGAAAGACCAACAGTCTCTTCTTCAGCAGAAGATGATGATGAGGATGATGAGAGTGAAATAGATGCTCCACTTGTTTTACTTACACCAGCCCCACCACTCAGTACTCTTTTACCACCACCGCCTCAGTCACCGCCGCCGTCACCGGGAGCACCGTCATTCGATCTACAACCGCCAAGCGATGAACCACTTATCGTACCACAAAGACGGAGATCAATATCACGACAAGAGGCTTTTTTTGTTGAGCCAACGGGAAGCTCCCTAGAAAATGTTCGTGCTTCAGAACAAGATGCGAACGGCTCTGCGAGGGACACCTTTGTCCACGATATATATTTAGCAGTTCCTGAGTTAAAACGTGATCGTGCCGCGTCTGTCGATTCCTCATTCTCTAAAGTGTCAGGTGGTGCAAGAGCTGAAGAAATTAGTGGTACCGGTGATTCATTAACAGTACCAGGAACTGGGCTACGTTCGAGATCTGTGGACATTGTATTACCAACTGCTGAACAATGTCGGTATAAGGCACTTTCGTTGACGGCATCACAATCGCCATTGCAACACCAAGGTCCAGAAGAAGTCATTCCTATTGTCCTACAGTCTCTCGATGAAAGGTTAGTGGTATTGAAATAAAAACATATTTGTGACATTCTTCTTTTATTTGAGTAAATTAATTTAGAAATAAAAAAAATATTAAATATTGTTTTTACACTACTTAATTAAATGATTGCACGTATAAAAATTCAGGAAATTAATATCGTTTAGATCCACATTTTTCAATATTATCGTTAACTGGAAATATATTGCATTGTAACTCATAGGCTGACTAAGCGACAAAGCGACAGTAGCCTAATGGCAGGGCGCGGACCGCAAACTCAAAAAGGTCGAGGGTTCGAATCCGCCATTCGACTACTGGCGTGAACCACTCGTAACACAAGCAATTTAAGCTTACCACGAGTGGTTAAGGGGATATTAGTAATGTTTATAGCATTGTTAATATTCTTTTTTTTAAAAACCCGGGTTCGATCCCCACCGGCAGTATTAAAAATGTTAATTGCAATTTTAAGTGCTGATTTACGACCTGCTCAGCAATGAAGGAAAACATCGCGAGATAACCTGCATATTTAAGAAATAAGAAAAAAATATTCCAAAGACATGTGAAGTTCGGAAACACGCTTTGGTGCAACGCGGCGAATATTTCCTAGCCCTAAAACTGCAGACGTAATACGCTACATCATATCTCTACCACGTAATTTTATCCTTAGGAGATTCTTAACGTATATGTTGGAATATCCAAAAAAATCATCCTTAATTACTCCTAAACAGTGGTTAGAGAAAGTCGAGTACCTAAAGTTTTTAATATTCAATACTATTGATTATTATCACCATTGTAATCGACGTAGTTTGTTCAATGGGAAAACTTACTTATCTAAGTAAGTGAAATAACGAAAATAAATTTAATATAAAATCCCTACAGGATGAGCCAGGATTTATGTAAAAAGCAATTTCGTGGTATGCGAAAGTTCTCTTAGCTATGATACGATGTATTAAACAAAACATTCAGATACAAAATGATATATCGAGAAATAAAAAAATGAGGGCGTGTATTCTGTACTCGTCCTTGGATGTACAACTTATGAATATTAATATTTATTTCGATGAAGTTCTTGTTTTTATTATACATTTAATAATAATTTACAAAGTTGACATTGTGTATTTAATAGGAAATCTTATTTGACATTAATTTAATAATTATTTAGACACTATAATTTGTTATATAATGAACTCAATTTAGCTTGTAATTGAAAATGTTTGTATGGCATGAGCCTAAATATGGCGATCAATAATATAAATTGGCTACTGTAACCACAGGTATAGCCATATTGCGCAATAAAGAATTAAATAAAAACTAAATTATTAATTTATAATTAAAAATTTAGTATTACTAGTAAAGGACTCCGAAAAGGATAGTGTAAAAATGCAGATTTTTTTGCTTTAAAATCTAACGCTACTAGAATATAGAAAACTTCAGCTGATTTATTTCATTTTAAAGAATGAACAGAAGCTTCACGACACGAATACACGAAAACAGAGCTGTAAACAGGGTTACACAAAAGCTTATAGAGTGGGCTGTTCTGGTAGTCCCTCTTTTTAAGTGCTGAGTGTATGGTGAAAGCAAAAGTTTAGCCCCATATTCGGTCACTTGTTGCTAACAGCAGCAAATTTTCTGGGAGCATATCATTTGGAATAACACCAAATATTAAATCCCGTCAAAGTGAAAATAGTTGTTATCAAAATCTTCCCTGCGCTTTTTGATTGATTCACTTTGGTAGCCTTTGGTGAATTTGGAAACTATCAAACTGTCGACTAGCGCTGCTTTCTGAATCGTATTAAAAATTACAAGATTCGTCACCTGTAATAATATCGGAAACACGCTACGTAAGCCTGCTTTCCCCAATTCCTACCTCACCAATGCTCAGTAGCATTCAGGTTGTACAGCACCCAAAGCAAAATATTTTCCTCTAACGAATGTGTTCGAGTAAAACGCACCAATCAACAATATGTACAGAATGTCTACAAACGTAATTACCTACTCAATTTGTATTCTCTTCAATTAAATTTTCACTGCTGTTAAGGAATAAAATTCTTCTTCTCTTTTAAGTTCATCTTTCAAAGTTAGTGGACCGCGGAATACGTTGTCTACGGTACACGATTGCTTTAAAAGGGCACTTTCGGATTAACCGTAAGTGCCCTTTGAAGTCTATCAAGCAATTCATCCAGTTCGACGCGATAATATGTTCTTGACGGAAAGCCTAATTTTTAATGAAATGTTAACATATAATATTATACAAATTATAAATTTGTATGATATTATATGTTAACATTTTTTATTATTATATGATATCGTCCTCGTATTCAAATTTAGCTTGTAAAAATTTGCTGAGAAATTTGAAAGTGGAACATTTTTATATTCACTTGTAAATAATCTTATTTGCGAAATAAATTATTATGATTGGCCAGTGTCCCATACAAAAAAATACCTTTTTCCGATAAACTTTCTACGAGTATTTCAAAGCGTTGTAGAGTACTTAACTTTTAAAGTCGAGAATCAGTTTCTTTTTTCGAAGAAAACTACTTTTTTTTTCTCCGGTCCAGTAATTCTTTACTTACGAATACCTTTCGAATTTAATATTTTTGTTACAATATGTGTTACAAATAAAAATACAATATATCACATTAAAAAAAACTAAAACTTTGAAGTTAAATAAAATATTTTAATAAGTATTCAAAAGTAAAATTAAGTGTAGTCATACATAAATTAATATAAATTCTCGTTATAGTTACACACTGACACTGTCGTGGCAAGTTTTAAATGCTGTAAAAGGCTTTCAATCGCGTAGAAAATATTATAGAGTTATTTTCCAGTACATTTTAATTTAGAATTATATTAATATTAGAATTTATATTAATTAATTTTAAATTTATATTAAACTTGAAATTAAATAAAATATCTCTTAATAAACATTCAAAAGTAAAATTAAGTGTAGTCATACATAAATCAATATAAATTCTCGTTATACGAGTAGTTACACACCGACACTGTCGTGGCAAGTAAATGCCGTCGAAGGCTTTCAATCGCGTAGAAAATATTATAGAGTTGTTTCCCAGCATATTAGGCCCCGTAAAAAAGTAACCAGAGCTTAAAGTATTTTGAATGTGGTACTTTTAGCAGTGTCTTAAAACTTGGTCAATCTCCCATTGTTATTAAAATTAGAGTTTTAGCGTTGAAAAATATACAAATGAGGTTACAATTTGACTGTAAAGTGTATGACGCCATTGTACCTACCATATTTCATACAATTTATAATGTTTGTTTTGACAACTCTTAAAAGTTTTCCCATTGACTAGAGCTAGAGTGTCAAATATGTTGCACGCCTCACAACGTGATGGAGTGCTCTACTCCCGATATGATGTTCTTATAATTTTAGCTGGACATCAAATCCATACTGTTATTAACGTTACAATAACTACAGACATTGAATTATTAGATTAATTTATTTTCTAATTTATTCACTTTAGAATACATAACAAAAAGTGTAATTGAAAAAAAAATGGACTGCCGTCCGTGTTGTCTTCTCGCTTAATAAAAATGATATAATTTATAGTATTAATTAAGATTCCATATATTCTAAGGAGAATCACTATTGATTTTTGTTTTAGACCTCAACACCGTTTAAAAGTTATTAATGAAAGTCGATCAGATACTCTGTTTTTTTCTTGTGAAAATTATCGTCACTATTTTCATGTCTTTTAGTTTTAAGTTGTGTTTGGTGCAACCGTACAACACAACTAGTGAGTTTTTGATTTATTGCAATGATAACCAGGCAATGCTTTGGTCGTGGACCTCACAATCAGCTACTTCCTTCGATCACTAATAGTGATCGATGGCTACTTCTCAATTAATTAACTCTCAGTGGCACTGTCCAATGTCAGAGGTGCCGACATATTATTTTAGCACATCAAATAAAATGAACTTTAGTTATGAATATTATATATTTTGAATATGTTTTGAACGGTCCCATATTCACCCTTTAAGCATTTCATAAACAAAATAAAACTCAACTAAACAATACCTTATCTGTATTCTAAGAATTACGAAACATAATATTGATAGCATAGTGGCAAAATGTTTTTTAAATATTTAAAGTAGTTGCTAATACTAATTACTAGTAACTATTTGTTAAAATAATAGATTTTTTTATTTAATTGTTGCACATTTAATAACATCCAAACCCCGAATGATTATTAGTTAATCATTTAATTACATGAAAATGAAAAATATGCAATATTAAAAACTATAATAATAAAATAGCCATTCAGCGAGGAAACGCAGCCAGTGTTCTTGGCACGATTCCACATTGAGTAGGACTGTATGATAATTTAAGTTTTTTTTTTATAGAAGAGGGGCAAATGAGCATGCGTCTCACCTGATGTTAGGTGACTACCGCCGCCCATGATCAACCGCAACACCAGGGGAATTGCAGGTGCATTGCCGGCCCTTTGGAAAGAAGTAAGCTCTTTTCTTGAAGGTCCTCAGGTCGTATCGGTCCGGAAAATTCGCCGTTGGTAAATTATTCCACAGAGAGGTTGTACGCGGAAGAAAACTCCTTTTGAAACGTACAGTGGTAGACCCCCAAGCATCCAGATGGTGTGTATGGTATCGGGACGTTTGCCGCGTAGCGCGTTTACGAAATTTGGCAGCTGGGATTAATCCGAACAATTCTTCAGAGCACTCCCCGTGGTATCTGCGAAAGAAAATGCAAAGTGATGCAACATCTCTTTGCAGCGCCAGTGAATCGAGCCGATCGGAAAGCACTCGGTCGTCGACGATTCTAGCCGCACTGCGCTGGATGCGGTCCAGTGGAAGGAGCTGGTACTGGGGAGCCCCAACCCAGAGATGGGAACAGTATTCCATGTGCGGCCGAGCCTTGTAAAGTTGCAGGCGGAGTGCCGGCATGAAATACTGTCCCGCTCTGCTGAGCACGCCAAGCTTTCTTCCAAGTGACCACGAAACTGCACGTCACTCGATATGTCGACGCCGAGGATTCCGATAATGGCTGAGGCAACAAGGGTAGTGCCTTGAAACTGAGGAGATACAACAAAGGGATTCTTTTTAGCGGTTAACGCGCAAACTTGTGTCTTCAGGGGGTTAAACTGGACTAGATTTAGTCGCCCCCAATCCGAGACTCTGTTCAGCAAAGACTCGACTTCTGACACAAGTTTGTCCCGGTACTCGGAAACGTTTTTCCGAGAATTATTGGCACGGCCGTTGTACAGAGCATCACCAGTGCTGTAATCTGCACAGCAATGAATGTTGCCGGTTTGCAACATTTCATTGATATGCAATGTCCAAACTAACGGCCAATGCCTCCCCCTTGGACTCTACTGCCTCCGCCTATCTATGAGTTAGGTAGACCATAAGATCACCAGCTGATCGACCACGGCGAAAACCGTATTGGCGGTCACTAATCAGCTCGTGATCCTCAAGGTACCTCATGAGCTGGCAGTTTATAATGGACTGCATTATTTTGGAGAACAAGGAGGTGATGGCGATAGGCCGGTAGTTGGACGAGTCTGAGCGGTCGCCTTTTTTAGGGATCGGGTGGACGAAAGCCATCTTCCATGATTTTGAGACTACGCCTAGGGTGTAGGAGTACCGGAAAAGACGCGTTAAAACCGGTGCCAACTCTGGAGCTCACGTCTTTAGCACAAATGGGGGGATTCCGTCAGGCCCACTCGACTTGTGGATGTCCAGGGAGAGGAGTGCTTTGCGAATCGAGCGCTGCGTAAACTGCACTTCCGGCATGGAGCACTCACACCGCGGGATGGTCGGCGGCGTACTTTCCCCGTCATCGAGAGTCGAGTTGGACGCAAAGAAAGAGCCTAGCAGATCGGCTTTCTCCTTTGCGGTATGGGCCAGTGAGTCATCCTCCCTGTACAGAGATGGAAGAGATGGCTGACAGACATTCCCCTAGACAGCCTTGGCGAGAGACCAGAATGCACGGGTTCCAGAAGGAAAGCGAACTAGTTTCTCGCCAATTCTGCCTATGTGCTCTGACTTTGCCTTGGCAATGACTCTTTTGAGGGACCTAGAGGCGGAATTATACTTCTTTTTTAGAGCGCTGGTGTTTACATCCCAGGACGTTGATGCGTCAGGTCAGGCTTGGTAGCACTCCTTATAGCATGATGCTATTTTACAGGAGTGACCAAACCATGGTTGAGATTTGCCTCCAATGAGCACCACAGAGGAAGGAATAAAAAGTTCCATACCATGAAGTACCACAACAGCGAAAGAATTCGCAACTTAGACAATGAACTACGGAGCTGTCAAAATATATAAGAGTACCATGCGAAAATAATTTACTGTCAAAGTGGCACAGTAAACAATGGTGTATGGAACCACTATGTTTGATTCGGAAGTTGGTTTAGGTTATTTAAGCTCGAAAATCTCATACAATTAATATATTAGGAACATTCATAATATAACTTTTACTTCTTTCTCTATGCTCATGACATCTGTACTCATTATTCCTTACTATTATTTAAAAAAAAAAAAAATTTTAATGGAACATATTAAAACTACACGAACGTATTCCAAAACCAATTAAAAGTAAAATAACTGAAAAAATCTATACATATTATAATAAAAATGTAAATTGCAGATATCTGTACTTTTTATATTTTTGTAATAAAAGTGATTGAGGGGACTAAAAATAAGTAAATACTTACTTACTTATCTTCACGCACAGTCTCTAACGGGGTAGCCAGAGAGAACAGATCGCCAAGTGTTACGATCCTTACATACCTCTTTCGCTTCTTTCAGGTTCATTATCTTCTTCATACATGCACGTCTAAGTATCCAAGTACTCTTGACCTTCCCCTCTTCGAGTAATTTTCTCACATGGTCTTCGAAAGTTAGTCTCGGTCTACCTCGACACCTTTTAGTATTTACTTTCGCGCTATATATTTTCTTCACCATTCGGTCTTCACTCATTCGCTCAACATGCCGAAACCATCGGAGTACGCCCCTATCAATTTTTGTGATAAGGTCATCTTTCAATCCTGCCATATTGCGAATCTCTTTATTTCGCTTTCGGTCGGCTATGGTAACGCCGCACATTTTACGAAGAGATCGCATCTCCACTGCATTCAACTTGCATTTATGCTTCTTCTGGCATACCCTGGTTTCGCTGCCATATAACAAAGTCCATAACCAACACTGCGTTATGTATTGCAAGGCGTGCACTCTTCACTACGCTTTGCCTTTTGACTAACGCATTCAGGGCACCATTGACTTTGTTCCCGGCATCGACACGCCTGTCCACATATAAATCACATCTTCCATCCCGGCTGAAAGCACTCCCCAAGTTACACTTTCATTTACCTGTTCTAGACATTAAAATACATTTATTCCATTTTTAGAATTGTCTGTCTGTCTGTTTGTTTGTTAACGTAACACGTATAAAGTACTAATTTATATCAAAATATTAGTGAAGAAATTATGAAGCGTATCTTTGTGTTCAATTTAGTCTTTGTTTTATTAAAATCGGTTCATTCTATCAAAAGTTGGGATTAAAATTCTGAAGTATGGGAACGAATTATAAGCAGGTACAAATTTGTTCAACGGCGGCATTGAGTCATCAAGTGCGTTTTCAACTAATACTAAACAACCAAATAATGTAGAATAATTTTCCATAACGATATAATTATGGACACGACTTCTTCCGTGTTGGAATCTTCCATGCTAAGTGCATCGTTTTAATGATGAAATTACTCCGTATACTAAAATTATCAATAGGTATTATTATTGTTTAAGTTGGAACAGTGATGTAGTTTATAAAATATAATCAATAGTCCCAAGAAATAAGACTTTCAAAAAATTTAATTTTTTATGCGAACGAAGTCGCGGACATAGCTATATTAAATATAAGTTTAACTGTTTAAGCTTTAACTTAAAAAAAATTACCGACAAATTGTTTACTACAATTACTAACAATTTATAATAAAAATAGAACTATATCTACTAACACTTACTTACTTACTTACTTACTTACTTATCTTCACGCACAATCCCTAACGGGGTAGCCAGAGAGAACAGATCGCCAAGTGTCACGATACTTACATACCTCTTTCGCTTCTTTCAGGTTCATTAACTTCTTCATACATGCACGTCTAGGTATCCGAGTACTCTTGACCCTCCCCTCTTTGAGCAATTTGCTCACATGGTCTTCGAAAGTTAGTCTCGGTCTACCTCGACACCTTTTAATATTTACTTTCGCTCTATATATTTTCTTCACCATTCGGTCTTCACTCATTCGTTCAACGTGCCCAAACCATTGGAGTACGCCCCTATCAATTTTTGTGATAAAGTCATCTTTCAATCCTGCCATATTGCGAATCTCTTCGTTTCGCTTTCGGTCGGCTATGCTAACGCCACACATTTTACGAAGAGATCGCATCTCCACTGCATTCAACTTGCTTTTATGCTTCTTCTGGCATACCCAGGTTTCGCTGCCATATAACAAAGTCGGTACCAACACTGCGTTATGTATTGCAAGGCGTGCACTCTTCACCACGCCTTGCCTTTTTACTAATGCATTCAGGGCACCATTGACTTTGTTTCCGGCAGCAACACGCCTATCCACATCTAAATCACATCTTCCATCCCGGCTGAAAGCACTCCCCAAGTATACAATTTCATTTACCTGTTCTAGACATTCCTGATTTACCCATATTTCACATTTCGTTCTCTCTTCGTCCTTTTCAAATACCAGAACCTTAGTTTTATTAGCATTCAAACGGAGACCTTTAATTTCACATTCCTCTTTCATACACGTGACTAATGCCTGCAGTTCTGCTTCTGCAATAAGCACTGCATCATCAGCATACAGCAGACAATTAACTTTTATGTCACCCAATTTCACACCCAAATAGCTATTTTTCAGCTTCTGTAAACAGCTGTCGAGATACAGTATGAACAGCCAGGAAGACATGACACAACCCTGTTTTACGCCCGCTTGGACGCTAAACATGGGTGACAGGTCATGCCCTACCCGCACACAGGCTTTACAGTCATAGTAAAGTGACTGCACAGCCCTTAACAATCGACCATCCACACCATATCCCGGCAACAGTTCCCACATTTTCCTCCTTATAACCTTATAATATCTACTAACAGACGTCAAAATACGCACCTATAAAAATCTATTAATAAATATATTCAGAGATACACAAAATTACAACATTATTATCTCAATTACTGATTTCCGTTTATCAAACTCATTAACTATGCTTAGCTTTATTCAAAAAACATTTTGCTATTTTGTACCGTTTTATGTACGTTATTAAATAAGTTGCCACAGCACGAATCGTTTAAAAATTGTCGAAGTTACGAATCAGCGGTACATGGAAATCTTTTGTAAGTTTATTTGTACTGTCAGATGTTAAAATATGTTAAATAAAATAAAACAAATAACTTAAAAAAAGAGATATCAGGGATTCTTCAGTGAATTTATTAAATATTCAACCTTTAGATATATTATGTTGAATCATGGATTTCGAGAAACTGCTCACCAATCAACTTAAGTCCAGTGGTTTTCTTTGAGGTTTACAACTCATCTCCATTTACATTTTAACCCTTCAAGCGCCATAAAAATCCCATGCAGTGGCATGCGCCCGGCAAATCACTTATAACCATTAAAACTTATATTTAGAGACTACTTTTCTATGATTAAGTTGAGCATTATAAAATCTATACAAAATTCACTATCTTGTGGTCTAAACAAAAGTCAGATTTTACTTGAAAGTCGGCAGCGTGAAAATCACAATTATTTTTATATATATTACCCGAAATTACTTACCTAAAAAGGTAAATTATATTGACACAAAAACTTTCATTACAATTTTATAATAAAACACTATACTAAAACACAATAAAACACTAGAAAAATCCAAAAATCAACACTATAAAATTCACGCAAAAATGGCATACGAAATAAACGTAGATTATAAATAAATTCATAGGGTAACAGTTTTTTACTGCACTAGAGGATAGAGTATTTCATATTAAATATATAATGCCAAACTTCTTCCTAGAAAAGTACTATCTATACATAAGTTTTTATGAGTTAAAGTGCTGTGGATGGGTGCGACCTCATGCGACCGCTAGGGATTTGACGAAATATGGCCGCGGTCTCATGAGACCGCTAGGGGGTTGAGAAGTGAGAGGATAAATGTAGATCCTACCATCTGCTTACTGGCTTGTTGTGCTGGCTTTTCAGCTTTATATTACCACCTCATCATAATAAGATGTAATGAAGTTGAAGCGACAGTAGCCTAATGGCAGGGCGCGGACCGCGAACTCAAAAGGTCGTGGGTTCGAATCCACCATTCGACTACTGTTGTGAACCACTCCTAACACAAGCATTTTCGTCTTACCAGGAGGGGTTAAAGGGAATATTAGTAACGTTAATTAATAGGATTACTAATATTTTATTTAAAAAAAATGTCCCCAAGTCCGCCGAAGGAAAGCAGTGTCAAAGGTGCAAGACATCTGATAATGCGATCGTAAAGTCATCCGCTAAGCGCTATGCTTGACGAGTAAGACTACATGAACACTCCTTGCGGTCGTTACGTGACTTTGTCATTATTTACAATAATTTGCGACTATTGCATTTAAATTTTTTTGTTTGGTCAAATGCAATAAAAAATAGTTGATTGTATAAAAGAATTAATCTATTGTGCATCTGTTTACGGTTTTCAATGTAACCTTTTCTTAACATCCCGAAATAGAAACGGCTTGCGTGCGGACGTAAATAGCTTTAGAAAAACCTTCTTTATTTACCTCTGACGATTTGAATAGCGACCCGGTTTGAGACTGCAAATTAGAATTTAAAATGAGTTTCATTTCACGCCATTCTTCAATGGACAATTTTTCTTTCTGAATACACAGTACAAAAGCTTAATTTTATAATTAAGCTTTTGCACTCTAATAATCAAAAATCTGGTTTATTTATCATTTTGCTTCGCTTTATTATGTTTGGAAATTCGGATTAAAATAAAATGAACTAAAGTATATACGGGTTGATCAATTTATTATTCATATTTTTTATTTAATTAATGTACGTAACGTGATATTTTCGAGATTAGTTCAACATGTAAATCGGATATTAGTTAAATTACGACATTTTCTTGTGTATTATATAGTTTAAAACTTAAATAAACATGCACGAAAAGTGTATATTATCAGTAATTTACATAACCGAAACGTGATCGTACACTGCTGTTACACAATTCAAAAGAGTTAAGAAACAAAATACATATTATTATTTTAAATAATATTAGACGAATAAAGCTTGACTCACGCTAGACCGATTCGGGTCCGAGCCGGTCCCGTGCCTGAAATTACAAAGACGGGCCTCGACCGAGCAATTAGCGTTGCGCCGTGATGCAGTATACTCGTCCGAGCAAAAAAAGTGCTATAACTAGACTACAATCGTGTTGAAATTTGACGATCTGGAATTAGCGGCTATTGCGATCGCTCTGGACGATGAAGAATCTGATAAATCTTCAACTATAAGCCGGGACCGAGTTGTTGCCGAGCGTAGTCCGTTGCTCGGCCGTCACTCGGCTTACGCTCGGTATAGCGTGAGTGTGTCCATACAAAATATATGTAATATTAGTTGACCGTGCTACGGCCGACACTAGGCTCGGACGCGACACGGTCTAGCGTGAGTCATCCTTATACGAGTTAATAGTCCGTTGGACTCTAATTGTGGTGGTTCTAGCGTCTTATGGACATCTGAAACAAACTTCAAGTTCAAACAAGACTTCAGATGTACCTTTGAGAGCTGACGGAATGCTTTTTACGGCTTGTAACTTTAATGACTCCCCGAACTTTCCAAACTTAAATGAAACAAAATATACTGCTGCTTGGCGCAGTACACAAGTAGGAGAGTGGTACCTAAATTGGTACTAATTCAGAAAAATATTCATACCAAAATCAAGTTTAGTAAAACATTTAATTAATTTAGTTATGTTCTATTTAATTTGCATTGAAATAAAACTACCAATATTCTGGTTACTTATATTTACGCGAACAAAACTACTTTACGGATTTTATCGCGTTTAATTCTACTTATTTATTCTAACATATATATAAAAACCCATTTATAAGAACATATAGCTGACATAAAACACTAACGCTCCGGGAAGTCTGCAGTTTGTGATCATATCCTAGATGGCCTCCGTTACAAATTCTCGTGAAAGAACATAGATTCGATCGATAGAATAAAAATTGTAAAGAATTCTGATAAATTTTGTGCGGAAATAAAATATTTTGTTGCTAAAAGAATCTTACTCTACAATTTTCCGCTTTTACGTACTTGGATAACGTTCTAAAGCGTGTAATTGTAAAATCGCAGTGCTTGCAGAAAGGAATACAAAATGAATAAGAGATTTTACTCCTGCTAAAAGCCCGACTGTGTGTGCTGACCATATAATAAACAGTTGAGGTACGTTACGAAAGTAATTAAGTTAAAGTTATATAGGTGTGACATTATTATACATAAGTACACTTAAAACTATGTTTACGTCGGCGCATTTGACAAAATCTGTATGTAGATTTTCTTAACTTTTTACAAAACCGTTGAAACTGTTTTATGCTAAAACAAACAAGTTTAAAAAATCTAAAAATTACAGTAAATTTTATTTAACCAGTTATTTTTATGTTGTGATAAAAATTATTTCTTAGTAGTTTCTCATATAAGCTCTCATATTTTTTTGTATTTATCGTGTACCTATTAGGTTTTACCGAGACATGCATTACTTTAAGTAAAATACACATAATTAAGTTTTGTTTTTTAGAACACGTCTTTGCATCAGTAATAAAACCGGCCAAGAGCGTGTCGGGCCACGCTCAGTGTAGGGTTCCGTAGTTTCCCGTCCGTCACAATAAGTGTTCCCACTTATGAGTTTAAAGGTGGGTATCCATTATGTTCGCGCTCCAGCAGCGCTCCGCGCTCCTGCAACTGCTCCCGGTAGTGGGTACGTGCGCGAACATGGAGCGTGCAACATTGCACGCTCCGCGGCAGGCGCTCCGACTTTCCATCCAAGTTCAAAATGATTTTCCTAGAAAGTCCTTATAAAGTTCTACTTTTCAGATTTTTTTTCATATTTTCTAAACTTATGGTTCAAAAGTTAGAGGGGGGGACACATTGTTTTTTACTTTTGGATCGATTATTTCCGAAATTATTGACATTATCAAAAAATGATCTTAGTAAACCCCTATTCATTTTTAAATACCTTTCCAACAATATATCACACGTTAGGGTTGAAAGTAAAAAAAAACACTTCCCACTTTACGTATATCGGGGCTACCCTAATAAAACATTTTTTTCCAATTTTTATTTTACCACTTTGTCGGCGTGATTGATACACATATTGGTACCAAACAGCTTTCTAGTGCTAACAGTCACAGAGATTAAGCGAGGACGGACAGACGGACAGACAGACATGGCGAAACTATAAGGGTTCCTAGTTGACTACGGAACCCTAAAAATTAATTATGAGTTATAAAACAACCATTTTTTTTCTCACTGTCTGTAAAAGTAGGTAGATAAACTTAATAGATAGCGCTAAACGTAGAAGCTAAACGGTAATAGTGTAAAAATTATAACGTCATATTTCGGTGAGATCATCTTTTAGTTGAAATTTTGTGAAGTTTAAATATAGTAAGGCTCAAAGGTTTTATATACTGCACTCTGAGAGGTTGATCAAATTAAGAAATACTTCGCTAAGTATTGTAATTCATTACAGCCTACCAAAAGCTCACTGCCGAACATGGACCTCCCTCATATATTGTCTAATAGTGGGGATTTATGCTACGCTTACGTAACTGCCGTTTTCTTAAACTATTTTGAGCTATTATTAGGAACATGGTGCTGGAAATCTACGGTTTCAGTACCCTCTATCATCTATTACGACACCCACGGGATGATATGGGGTAGAGTATTTTAGTACGTCGCCACTATACAGCAAATTATTATAATTAACAGCTAAAATTGAAATTTTCTTATTGATATTTCATGTGGTGCTGATAGACTTCGTAATAACTAGAATTGTCATTGATATTTTTAGAAGGGGCAAGTGATGTCAAATGCGATAGAACACGTAAAGGGATGCAACATCTCTTTGCAGTGCCAGTGAACAAAAATTCGCAGTGCCAGTTGATATTTCGGGCCGCTCATTGCCGAACTCAGTCAAGTGGGAGGTAGAGCGGAGTGGGGTGCCCGGCCCAGAGGTTAAAACGGAGTTCCGTGTGGGTCCGAACTTGCGTTTAACAAGTAATAATTAGTAGTTTAGTTTACAAGCGTGTGCAGCTTTAGTCACTCAAGTAACAGCCAATCTTTTTAAAAATCAATTTCGCCTTCCCCTCTAAGCGACTGCAGAAATTAAAGTCACTCGATATATCGACGCTAAGAGTTCCGATGCTGGCTGAGATTGATATGCTATATTCTTATTATAGTAAATATTTTGACAGAAGCGATTGTAAGTAGCTGTGACAGAACTACTGTAGACTGGTTGCTATCTTATTTAGTGTACGAGGAGAACGATATATCGTTGACGTTTCGGGCCATTGATTTCCGAACTTAGTCAAGTGAAAGGTGGAGAGCTGGCACTGGAGTGCCTCGGTCCATTGCTTAAAACGGAGTTTGGAAACGGCATTCTCAAAAATATTAGACAGGAATACCCTATGAGCATGGGATATTTTCGAGGAGGGAAACACTAGAATTTTTCGAGGACCGTATATTTTAGACGGAGAATTTAATAATATTTACGAAGATTCAAGAGAGCGTACGTCAAAGTTTTACGAGTGGGCTGTACACTCGGATGAGTATTAATACTTTTGATTATATTTTGGAGATTGACGGCTCCGTGGCGCAGTTGCTCAGTAGTTAGGCAGCGGGTTCGAATCCCGCAGGGAACAAATATTTGTATGGGCTACAAGTAATTGTAGTAAGTAGATTGCCGTGTAGTGGCGATTAAGAATATCCACTACCCCATACCTTCCCGTGGGTGTCAAGCCGACAGAGGGAAACAGGCAGGAGATGGGCAGCAGCATCTTCCTGATAACAGCAACTGTACAACAACAAAAAACTGCGGTTGCCAACCCGCTCGCCAAGCGTGGCAACTATGGCATTATACCCCCCATAAAGAATTACACAAATAGACGGCCCCCAGTCCCCGGGGGCTCCGCTATTCCTGGCTACGGTGGCGACCGTGGTAACGGCGGGGCAGGGGTTGCTAAGAATCCCCGTTGGAGGTTCGGTTGCCACTTACGACCACTCGACCTGGCAACATTTAACGCACGCACCCTAAGGACTGACGAGAAGATCCTGGAGCTAGAAGAAGAGATAGACAAGTTGCGCTGGAATATTATAGGATTATCCGAGGTCCGAAGAGAGGGGTAGGACGCGGTGATTCTCGAATCCGGCAACTTGTTCTATCACCGGGAGGGCGACCATCTGTCCCAAGGAGGTGTTGGATTTATCATCCACAAGTCTCTCGTTAACAACGTTTTATAGATTGGGAGTGTATCGACGAGGGTCCGAGAGAAAATGTATTGAAACTGCTTCCGTGGTTCCGCTGCTACCTCTCTGTTCCACGAAAATGCAGCCTAAAAGAGCTGTTAAAAATTTGCTAAAGTATTTTTACGTTTAGCGCAAACTCACAAACAAGTTAAGCGTTTTTAAAAAGTGTTTGCCGTTGTAAAAGAATCGTGCTATCAAATGGGTGTCGTAAGAGATGACAGAGGGAGAAGCAGTAGAAGACGGGCAGCAGCATGGTCTTGATAGCGACAAAAACAACTGTGTTTGCCTGCCAGCCGCTCTACCGTGGCATCTAACCCCCCTAAGAAGCAATCTATTTGGAAAAGGTCTTTGTTTAGCAATGGGCTTTGTTAAGCTGATGATGTTGATGCTGATAATAGAATGAGGTCGCAACAGTGCTGGATTCCTTCTGTGGTGCAACGTGACGCCAAATGATAGGAAAAAGTGAGCGCGCTTTACAGTCAACAGTTATCGGCTCATCCCAAACATATTTTGTTCCGAAATACGGATAATCGAACAAGGTTAATATCAATTTAAGCCACTTTTCGACTGTGCATTAGTTTCGGATCCAGGAGTATGAATTACCTTGAGTACTAATCAAATTCGATTGATTCGACTATATACTCGGAGAAGGCCTGCTGGTCTCTTCTGCAATCGAATCAAATTTTACTCTGAAAAAGATAATCACGACTGACTAATTGCCTAACTTAACTAAATTAGATTGAGGTCTGTGAGTAGTTAAAATTACAAAACTTTGTTCTGTGTTCGCGTGTATTTCTCAACAGTTCCAATTTGGCTGCTATCTAAGGGAATCGGGATTGCTTAAGTTACGTAGATAATCGTAAAGATAACATGAGGGAATAATTTATTAAATATTTTTACGTACAGCCTTAGCCTATTTAGTCTACTGTAGGACGTAGGTCATCTTAAGAACCCGTTAAATGATATATTTTTCAAAGAGCTGCCTATAATCACAACGCTGTGCGTGTGTTTTGTCGAGTGCAGTGCCGACACTTTCCCACTGATGATACCAACCTTTTCTTAAAACCAGTGTATAAAATGTAGGTTTGGTATAATTGGATAGTATTTCTTCATTAGTCGTTTGCAATAAAACGATCACAAAATTCGACTTACGCCGTATATTGCCGATGTAAGAGAATACATACAAGGACATGACCTACAGATTTTGTGGTCACCGATAAATGTCGGTCGGACAAAAGAAAAGGCTTGCAGTTGTAGGGAATACATGTAACAACTCTCTCAGTAAGAGGCTAAAACTTTGAAATTTTTAATTACTTTTTTAGTTTTTATGTTATGGTTACTGGAGGTTGATTTGAATTTGAATCGTTATCGGTATGATTACAGTGTAATATAGTATGTTTTACACAGTAACCTGTGCTGTTATGGGATATAAATCGTTATCTGTTTTGTGCATGATCAATGTATCAAAAATATGTTTTCAAGCTAGTGCATGCAAATTTTGAAGATTTATTAATTTAATGTTTATCTGAAATACTTGTTTTTTTTTAATATTAATTACATAAGAAGTTAAATAAACAAAAGTAAAAGTAGAAGAATTTAAAGGTAGACGGAAAAATACACAACCTAATCTTAATTTTAACCTAACAGTTCATACCTGCCGTAAACTGTATTTTAATAGCCATAGTAGTTGCTCGTGTAATATAATCATCAGGACTAGTACTATACGAGTAAAATATCTCGGTGTAACTATGCATCAGCACCTTACCTAGAGTTAACACAATGAAAGCATTACTGAGAGGATAAGTAAACTAATATACGTGTTAAAAAAAAACTCAATTATGTTGTGAGTGAAACGTCCCTCATCAAAAGTCTAGTAGCACAATTGGTACTGAGTTATTGTATACCTGTTTGAGGGTGGTGCACAGGAAACACATGTAGCACTAGAAAGAGTTCAAAGATCTTTCATTAAGGTTATGTTCTTTAAACCGTTTCGTTTTTAACTTTTGAACTACATAAATATTATAAATTACTTGCCACTCGCCAGATTTATTCATTGAATTGCATTCTAAAATTCATCGACATTTACCGTTTATACGTAATCATACACAAAAAGTAGGAGCACCAAAATTTGCATTATACCAAATAAAACAAAATTTAAGTAAAAACAATACATATTCTAATCTACACCTCTATACAATAAATTCAACAGCACACTGATTTACCCTTCGACGTGGACTAAAGTTAAACGTGTAGTAACATAATTTTAACAGTAAATTACGAACAGTGTTATATTTAGAACAGCTACACTAATAATTGTTAAAGCACCACTCGCTTACTCACAAAACATCCCATTCCCCCTTCCCCCACACATACACAAACACGCCCTCGCACGCTTATCATGTATTCCAATTATTATAATATTCCATATAAATTTTACTCCCTAAAGTCTGCATTCACCTTTTGTTAATATTGATTAATATTGTATTGTCTTGGTGGATGAGCGGGGTACCCAGTAATACAGGTTTCCAACCTAGAGCCCATGGCATAAAATATTTCATTGTAAATAAATAAATCATTTGTTATTTTCAAATTTATTATGGTTTAAAAATATTATATACTTATAACTACCTCAATTCCAACTTTTGACATTCTAAGAGCAGGAAAATTTTTAGCACTCAATGCCGTTGTAATTGATGTACAAAAAAAGGAACCAAAAATACATTTAATATATATTTATTATTGAACAACAGTTTTAAATAGTTTAATGCTATTGTATTTCGTATGGTGCATATAGAGAACCTGACATCGTTTTTAGGGTTCTGTAGTTAACTAGGAACCCGTATAGTTTCGCCATGTCTGTCTGTCCGTCTGTCCGTCCTCGCTTAATCTCTGTGACCGTTAGCACTAGAAAGCTGAAATTTGGTACCAATATGTGTATCAATCACGCCGACAAAGTGGTAAAATAAAAATTGGAAAAAATGTTTTATTAGGGTAGCCCCCCTATATGTAAAGTGGGAAGTGATTTTTTTTTAATTTCAACCCTAACGTGTGATATATTGTTGGAAAGGTATTTAAAAATGAACAGGGGTTTACTAAAATCATTCTCGATAATGTCAATAATTTCGGAAATAATCGCTCCAAAAGTAAAAAACAATGTGTCCCCCCCCTCTAACTTTCTAGGAAAATCATTTTGAACTTGGGTGGAAACAACAGTACCCACTACCGGGAGCAGTTACAGGAGCGCGGAACGCCGCTGGAGCGCGAACATAATGGATACTCACCTTTAAACTCATAAGTGGGAACACTTATTGTGACGGACGGGAATCTACGGAACCCTACACTGAGCGTGGCCCGACACGCTCTTGGCCGGTTTTTTATAGTAATAAGGTATTGCATCCTTGTTCTCAGGGGGTGACGGCCAAATGTAGATGATATTTTAATTCTGACAAATGTAGATGTCTATAGGCCACAACGTCCACTTACCATCATGTGTATGTCATTCTCAGTTATGAAAAATATTAGAATTATTTTAAATTTTATCCCACAATTAAGGATAATTGCATTTTGTCGTATTTTCCATGAAATAATAATCTGAGAATGGCGGGGTATCATGACGTTGTCACAAAGAATGATGTTTAAAGGAACTTCAACAATAGTATGGTTGCAGCGTGGCTTTACTACGTAAATATAGAAATTAAATAAGCATATAGAAATCGATTTTAAATGTTTAATTAAATAGTAGTAGAATAAATATTTTTACATGAGTTCAGTAATATTCAATTAAAATGATAATGTAAAGTTACTGCTTATATCTCGAATGCCAAATTGCTGTTCTGATAGAATTATGAAGGAATTTCTCTCTGACCTTCATTTCTTGAGCACTTAGGCGGATTTAGTCTACCGCGTTGCTCCATTTCACATTGATCAAACTTTAAACTTATCATGTCCCCAAAATATTTACTTCTTAGGGAAATATATCACCTTTTTATTACCTAGATATGCATATATATACATGATAGAGTAGCTATACTATAGTTCTCCCGTGGCTCGACCGGGGGAACTACGCTCTCACGGGATACCGGCATAAAATAGCAGCTTAATGCTGCAGTATTTCGTAAGGTGAGTGTATATAACCGAATACCCTTTTCCTTATTTTTTTACTTTCCCTTATTAACTTTGATTGTGTCTGTGTCTGTGTCTGTCTTGATTTTTTATCAAGGATATTATGTGGATGACTATGAGTAACAGCGTCAACTTTATAAAAAAAGTGGGAGATAACGAGCATGTGGCTTATGGTGGTAAGTGTTGACCGCCGACCATGAACAACTGCAAAACTAGTGGAGTTCAAGGGGAAAATCACTGATCGTAAACGATTCCACAAAGAACTAACTTACCGTAGTTAAGTAACGTATACTTTATTAATATCTAAGCGCATCGTAGCTAAAAGGCAGTAGCTTAGATATCCATCTTTATATCAAAATTAATTTTAAGTACTAAGTTTCTTTTTAGGGTTCCGTAGTCAAATAGGAACCCTTATAGTTTCGCCATGTCTGTCTGTCCGCCTGTCCGTCCTCGCTTAATCTCTGTGACCGTTAGCACTAGAAAGCTGAAATTTGGTACCAATATGTGTACCAATCACGCCGACAAAGTGGTAAAATAAAAATTGGAAAAAATGTTTTATTAGGGTAGCCCCCCTATATGTAAAGTGGGAAGTGATTTTTTTTTTAATTTCAACCCTAACGTGTGATATATTGTTGGAAAGGTATTTAAAAATGAACAGGGGTTTACTAAAATCATTTTCGATAATGTCAATAATTTCAGAAATAATCGCTCCAAAAGTAAAAAACAATGTGTCCCCCCCCTCTAACTTTCTAGGAAAATCATTTTGAACTTGGGTGGAAACAACAGTACCCACTACCGGGAGCAGTTACAGGAGCGCGGAACGCCGCTGGAGCGCGAACATAATGGATACTCACCTTTAAACTCATAAGTGGGAACACTTATTGTGACGGACGGGAATCTACGGAACCCTACACTGAGCGTGGCCCGACACGCTCTTGGCCGGTTTTTTATAGTAATAAGGTATTGCATCCTTGTTCTCAGGGGGTGACGGCCAAATGTAGATGATATTTTAATTCTGACAAATGTAGATGTCTATAGGCCACAACGTCCACTTACCATCATGTGTATGTCATTCTCAGTTATGAAAAATATTAGAATTATTTTAAATTTTATCCCACAATTAAGGATAATTGCATTTTGTCGTATTTTCCATGAAATAATAATCTGAGAATGGCGGGGTATCATGACGTTGTCACAAAGAATGATGTTTAAAGGAACTTCAACAATAGTATGGTTGCAGCGTGGCTTTACTACGTAAATATAGAAATTAAATAAGCATATAGAAATCGATTTTAAATGTTTAATTAAATAATAGTAGAATAAATATTTTTACATGAGTTCAGTAATATTCAATTAAAATGATAATGTAAAGTTACTGCTTATATCTCGAATGCCAAATTGCTGTTCTGATAGAATTATGAAGGAATTTCTCTCTGACCTTCATTTCTTGAGCACTTAGGCGGATTTAGTCTACCGCGTTGCTCCATTTCACATTGATCAAACTTTAAACTTATCATGTCCCCAAAATATTTACTTCTTAGGGAAATATATCACCTTTTTATTACCTAGATATGCATATATATACATGATAGAGTAGCTATACTATAGTTCTCCCGTGGCTCGACCGGGGGAACTACGCTCTCACGGGATACCGGCATAAAATAGCAGCTTAATGCTGCAGTATTTCGTAAGGTGAGTGTATATAACCGAATACCCTTTTCCTTATTTTTTTACTTTCCCTTATTAACTTTGATTGTGTCTGTGTCTGTGTCTGTCTTGATTCTTTATCAAGGATATTATGTGGATGACTATGAGTAACAGCGTCAACTTTATAAAAAAAGTGGGAGATAACGAGCATGTGGCTTATGGTGGTAAGTGTTGACCGCCGACCATGAACAACTGCAAAACTAGTGGAGTTGAAGGGGAAAATCACTGATCGTAAACGATTCCACAAAGAACTAACTTACCGTAGTTAAGTAACGTATACTTTATTAATATCTAAGCGCATCGTAGCTAAAAGGCAGTAGCTTAGATATCCATCTTTATATCAAAATTAATTTTAAGTACTAAGTTTCTTTTTAGGGTTCCGTAGTCAAATAGGAACCCTTATAGTTTCGCCATGTCTGTCTGTCCGCCTGTCCGTCCTCGCTTAATCTCTGTGACCGTTAGCACTAAAAAGTTGAAATTTGGTACCAATATGTGTATCAATCACGTTGACAAAGTGGTAAAATAAAAATTGGAAAAAAATGTTTTATTAGGGTAGCCCCCCTATATAATAATAGGGGTTTACTAAAATCATTTTTTGATAATGTCAATAATTTCGGAAATAATCGCTCCAAAAGTAAAAAACAATGTGTCCCCCCCTCTAACTTTTGAACCATAAGTTTAGAAAATATGAAAAAAATCTGAAAAGTAGAACTTTATAAGGACTTTCTAGGAAAATCATTTTGAATTTGGATGGAAACAACAGTACCCACTACCGGGAGCAGTTGCAGGAGCGCGGAGCGCTGCTGGAGCGCGAACATAATGGATACCCACCTTTAAACCCATAAGTGGGAACACTTATTGTGACGGGCGGGAAACTACGGAACCCTACACTGAGCGTGGCCCGACACGCTCTTGGCCGGTTTTTTGATGTCTTATATCGATAGGTTCACAATAACAACAATGAAGAGTAATGTCTCTTTATCTTGTCATTGAATTCAATAAAATCGTCGTTAAAAATTACCTAAATATAATTAATTAAAAAACCCGAATTTTGTGTTGCACCATTACAATAAGACGACGTTATGCCCTATGACTCATTTTGAATATTTCGTTCGGTCAAAAATCGACCATTGTTGTTTCGGTTCACAGCGCACTTTGAGGAATTTGTCAGTTCAGCTACACGGAAGTTCTGAAAATTCTGAAGTAAAACGGTGAATATTTTACACGCGATCGCGGTCTGATGTAGATAATGATTTCTTATATTTACGCGAACACTACACATTGAAATAATACTAGTTTTAACGGAATTTATCGCGTATATTTAACTTTTTTACCCGACGTTTCGAGAGCTTTACAGCACCCATGGTCACGGGAAGGACTGAGATGTTCAACGTCCAGCTGTCATAGTTAACCGCGGTTACCATAGATTAAAATTTTAACTTTTGTTCCGATCTACACAATGTGTGTGTAGATCGGAACAAAAGTTAAAATTTTAATCTACACAATGTGCACAACGTGTAGATCGGAACAAAAGTTAAAATTTTAATCTACACAATGTGTAGATCGGAACAAAAGTTAAAATTTTAATCTAATCTATTTAAGGTAACCGCGGTTAACTATGACAGCTGGACGTTGAACATCTCAGTCCTTCCCGTGACCATGGGTGCTGTAAAGCTCTCGAAACGTCGGGTAAAAAAGTTAAATATACGCGATAAATTCCGTTAAAACTAGTATTATTTCAATCTGATGTAGATAATTTTATTAATTTGAGACCGTTGGCTCAGCTCAAGGTGTCAAGCATACAAAGTTAAATAGCTTGCTTTAATTTATTAACCGCAACGCAGATGCGGCTGTGGATGTACGTGAAAGCGTTCCCATGGTCCTACTATTATGCGATGAAAGGTTTAGTCGGTGCAAGCCCATCTTTGCCTCAAAGAGCTATAATGAACATCCACTTTTCTACGAAACAACAATTATCCATCACAGGGGTTAACTTAACCTTTGACTAAGGATTAGAAAAGCTACGGTAATTTTTTAACTAAATATTTATTGCAACGTGCTTTTCGGATTGCTAAAATTGAAAGAAATAATTTGAAAATTTTTAGGATACCTATTAAACGTATTGCTAGGGAATTAGAAATCTTTAGGGCGTTGAACACGTTGCCAGGGAATTAATTCTTACACATCGATTGAGAATGGTCGTGTATTCAGAAGGCGATTTTACTGAATAATACCATATATTTTCTAGAATGAATACTTTTAAAAGTAATATTCACGTTCTGCAAAGACATATACAACAATTTATTATAATATAAAACTAACATAATGAGAAAAATGGTAATTAATCCGTAAAGCATAGGTGAACATGATAAAATTAAATGCGATAAGTACTCGGGTAAATATAAAAATTGTAATAAATACGTTATATTCTCATAAGTTAAAAATGTATGAAATAAAAACTTAGCAAGTAAAAGTAGCCAATTAGTCTTTGGATAAAAAGAACATCTTATAAAAGTGATCGCATAAGTGAATTTAAAATATGAAAAGGAAATTCACAAATGTATAATGTCTTTACACCATCGTATTAAGATATTATAATATTATGATGGAACGGAGATTATTGTAAGAGTGCTGCCGATCATACGCAAACTAAACTATTAAGTAGTTTTCATGAGTCAACGAATCGCTAATAATTAACCTCGACATTAAACTATCGCAACGACTACGAGTACGCATAATTATTCTGTCATATTAACGCCAAGATCCGCGACTTGTGTTATTACTTGTGAAGACAAAGTTCGTACGATGATATTATGGAACTTTGTCTTTGTGTAGCAATTATTTTGTTTTAAATGTTTCAGTTTTATGTAATACTTATAATGACATAAAATATTATGTTTAAATATACATGTTGGTCTGGAACCTGTAAGATCCCATTTATGTAGAAGATATAACAAAATAGAATGTGCTGTGATATTTGCCCGGTATATCAAAATAGGGATGTGTCACCTGTCGCTTTCTTTCACAATTTGAATACTAAATATATATTTTTGGGCTAAACGTGGTCTAAGTAGCTCGTTCCTCTTTGAAACCTGCCTCGGAGATTATAGACGTGACGGTTTGTATTTTTATATTTTATATATGTTTATGTATGGTAATAAAAACGATAAGTGAAGAATTTGGTTAGGTAGTACAACTTACGAAAAATGAAAGATTAGCCGTCTCATAAACCACTCATTAAATACCCTAAGATATGTATCTAAGGAATATTATGGTCATGTCAATCGAAATAATTTATTTCATAACTATGTAAACCGCATCTATGAACAAACAATCGTGCTACGCGTGCAATCTAATATCATCGACCGGATATGGAACGTTTGTTTGTTTGCTATCGACTTTAGCACGCATTCAACGATTTATTATCGGCTGCTTGGATCAGTACAATATGGATTTCATATAAACAGTAAGAGTTTGTCTTAAAATGCGTCGAAAGAAATGCCGAAAAAAATAATTGGTGCATATTATGAATCGAATTAGTTAGTACATGACCAGTTTATTCAGTCACAGACTTATAATATGTGGTCCGAAAAGTTTCCGACTTAACAAAGATGCAAGGAATTTTTTCTACAATTTATTTTTATTTTTCTAGACAGTCTCCTTGTAACTCTACACACGTCTCCCAGCGCTGCTCCAATCTCTATCCCGTTCAAACAGTGCACGACGTTTTTCTCTGCCAAGTAATTTTTCACGAAGGTGATTTCCTCCTCATTTGTCGAAAATCTTTGTCCTCCGAGCGTGATATATAGGTGAGAGAACAAAAAGAAGTCGCTTGGAGCTAGATCTAGTTAGTATCTGGATGGTCAAGCAGGTCAAACCGTAATTCGCGTATTTTCGTCATGGCATACGCTGACGTGTGAGACGGCGCGTTGTCATAGTAAAAACAGGATTTTCTTTTTCTGTAAATGTAGCCGTTTTCTGCAATTTCTGCCTTCAGTTTGTGTGCTTGTATGCTTGTTTGTATGTGTCTGTCATGGTTTTTTCTTTTTGAAGATAATCGGTTAAGGTAACTCCATGACTATCCCAAAAAACAGTCGCATTGCTTTCGAAGCCGAAAAAACAGTTTATGCTTTTTTTGGAGTTGGTTCCCCCTTTGCAGTCCATTGTTTTGACTGTATTTTTGTTTCGAGCGTATTATGGTATATCCAAGATTCACGTACAGTAATTAATCGGTGCCAAAACTTGGATTTATTGCGCCTAAACTGCGCCAACAGAACGTTGGAAATGTTCATTCGAACACGTTTTTGGTCTAACGTGAGAAAACACGGCACCCAACGCGCTGACAGTTTTGCCTAAATCTTGATTTAATATGTAACAAACACGTTCTTTGGACATTTTCGTAGCCTCTGTTATCTCGCTCACTTTAATTCGGCGGTCGTCTAGCACCATTAGGTGAACTTAAGCGATGTTATCGTCAGTAGTCGTTTTTGGATGTCCCGAATGTTCATCGTCCCACAAACTCTTACAGCCACGTTTTAATTCAGCTGCCCATAATTTCACTGTGGTAAATGATGGCGCAGAGTCCCCATATACAGATTCCATCTCATCTTTGATTTGCGTAGGTGTATTGCCTTTCAAAAACAAAAATTTTATGATAGCTCGATACTCAATTTTTTCCATTATCACAAAAATACTCACATCGACTCACCAAACGACTGTCAAATGACAACTACACGTCCAAAATGGCTGAAATTTTGGTGCGTAACTTTCAAAAGACGCACAACTACATTCGCTACCTTTTATTAGCGAGTGCTGCCATTTTCAAATTTGAGGTCGGAAACTTTTCAGACCACTCTGATACCATTCTCAAAAGTGTACTTCAGTCAAAGACATTATTTTTGCTGAAACGATGTCGATTTCATCCATTTTGGCAAGAAATTAAATAATATGTAGCCTTAAGGTGATCGAGCGACTAACAACCATGTTTATGCGCGAGTTACGAAACAGCGTATCCATTAAATAATTATATCTTTAATAACGTAACATCATTAGAAGGGGCATACCCAATGTCATTTATATTTAGTGAATAGTATTCTTCTGAAAATATGTTTCAAATGTCTATCTGACGTTTATAATATGAGTTATGTTTACATTAAAAAACAGAATAAAAGTATATCAAACGTTTATGCCTATTTTATTTTATACATATTTTGCAATTCGAACATATATTTCTTGCCAATTAATAGTTGTTACCTTGAATTTGTTCCTTATTCCATATTCCTTAGTCCATTCAAAAATATAAAGCCGACTTCAATTTACTGAAAGAATAAAACAATTTTCACATATGAGCTTCCGGAGTCGGTGCATCAATTCTTCTATACACTATGTATACAGACCTAAGAAGTTTTTAATACAGAAATTATTTAATTTTTTTAGTTTGTTGCAATCCGATTTTCTCAATTTTCTAAGTTCAAGTGGCTTGCTTGTAGATTTTAGTTTGACCTGGATTTGCATTTCTAATTTACAAATAAATGTGTCTCACTTATAGACTTGTTATACTACTGCGTAAAGTGGAACGAAATTTATTGGATTTTTATGAGAAATGTCTTTTGCCCTTATATGACAGACCCCATAAAAGTCAGTCAAAGTCATCCGAGATCTGCGATTTTCAAATTTAATACATAAAACTTGTTTTATTTTTTTATTTTAATTTAACAATAAAATTATAATATACAAAATTTTATTAAATCAAAGAATATAATAAAATCAAAATAATTCGTGCTTGTTGCTTATCGTTCGGGCAGTCACGCACACAGAGAAAACTTTGTAGGGTGTGTCAAAATTACGCCGTTCTAGAGCGATCGTGTAGATTTTGACTTGCGCATATTTGAATACGTGCTCTTAACAACGTTGTAAATATTGGAAGTTTGTCGGTAAATGTTACATACCTTATACTCAGAATCCCCAAACGATGCGATGTTTGTCGAAGTTCATACAGGTTTACGTACCAACCTTGGCACATCCCGTTGATGCTATAATGAATGAACGAATGAAGAGTTGAATTACATAGTTACGAGATTTTAGGAGGAGCTTAACTGTTCCAAAACGAGGGTAGTATTTATTTTTTAGAGTATGTATGTATGTATGTATGTTTGTCTATTTCTTTGACACGCTGTAGCCTAAACGGCTTTATGAATTTCAACCCTTCATAGAGCAGAATTTTTCTTTTGTTGAATTTGAATTTTTAGAATTGGGATAGGTTTTGGGGTGTATGGGGACTAGAATTAGTGTGATATTCACTAGCTGAATTATGCAGGTTTGGCTGTAGGGTGCGGTTACATATGAAACCAAGACCGTTAAGTGATAAACGTTGGTGGTTATGGTCGAAACTGTGACCATTTAGGGAAAAAATTAAATAAAACCAAAACATAATTAAATAAGTTTTATTTGAAATAACAATATTTTCTGTATTTTTTATCTTAAAAATTCTTAAATTATTAATTAATCTGAGGAAGTGTATCATAGTGATTACAAAAACGAGTCTTTGGTGTCGTAAAACTAAAAGAAATATCTTCTAAATAATATAGAATAAAAAACTCTTCTAAATTTCTTTTATGATAAACTACTGCCATTTGTAATTAAATCTTCATAGAATATCTATTATTATAATATTATATATTATTAAGTCACTTGTATGAAAACTACAAACAGCCTTAGGATTCTAGTCTTAGGAATTATAATTTTTAGGAATTAATAGTCTTATAAATTAATAGCCTCAGGAATAAAAATCTCACAAATCAACATTCTAGGTAACAAATAAACTTATTTTTAGGAACCTGTAACAGAGTAATCAATCCTGCAGCCGCTAATCTCCCTGACTTGACGTTCAAAGGTAGTAGTTCATACTCAGGGTCTAAGTCTCCACCAATATTTGAATTTTCGGCTTGAATGCCCTCGATCAAATTGACTGGATGATCGTAGAGCATGTTCTCTAAATCTAATACTACTATACACATCTAAAACAATCAGAAAATACATTACTGTAACAATTCAGTTAGGTTGCACCTAACACACAAATCTTGCCGTTCTTCGTACCTGCACTTGGACACCTAATATCATCTTTGTGCAATAATATCTAAATAAACTCACCATTTTCTGGCATAAAGTGTTAATTCCACTTTGGAAAAGTTTAGTGTAATAGCCAAATACGTAAAATAAACCAATGACAATCTGAAATATGCACATGTTCAAATTCTGACCTAAAAATCGGCTTTTACTATCTGTTGAGTTCAAAATTACTTAATGTTCAAACATATCATATATGTAAAATACAATCGTCATTGTACTTTACAGATACAAGTTGGGATAAAGATTGATATACCAAATTTAATGAAAATAACTAAATTATTAATATTCTTACCTTTGAAAATGTAAATATCACATTTTACTGCTTTTTGTTCAATAATATACGATAAACAGCTACTTCCCCAGGTCGTAAACAGACAGTAGGCACAGACGTGACCACCAATATGTCGCACCTTACCAGGGCCGCGACCCCGCGCAGCGCCTGTGTACGAAACCTGTGAAGCGCCTCTTTTTTCATGAATCTTCATGTTTTAACTTATGTTTTTTATTATTTGTTAATTTTGACTGAAATACACAGAGCTATTGACAAAGAAGTAAAGAATTCTATTATATTAATATTAGTTTATATATATATATATATCATATTATGTAACTATCGTATTAATTATTTTTATCTACTGATTTATTTTATTTTTATTTTATATAATTTTCGTAACATTTTGTATTTTTTTTTATAGAAGAGGGGGCAAACGAGCATGCGGCTCACCTGATGTTAAGTGACTACCGCCGCCCATGATCAACCGCAACACCAGGAGAATTGCGGGTGCGTTGCCGGCCCTTTAGAAAGGAGTAAGCTCTTTTCTTGAAGGTCCCCAGGTCGTATCGGTCCGGAAAAATCGCCGGTGATAAACTATTCCACAGAGAGGTTGTACGTGGAAGAAAACTCCTTGTGAAACGTACAGTGGTGGACCGCCAAGCATCCAGATGGTGTGGATGGTATCGGGACGTTTGCCGTGTAGAGCGTTCACGAAATTTGGCGGCTGGGATTAATCCGAACAATTCCTCAGAGCACTCCCCGTGATAGATGCGATAAAATACGCAAAGAGATGCAACATCTCTTCGCAACGCCAGTGAATCGAGCCGATCGGAAAGCACTCGGTCGTCGACGATTCGAGCCGCTCTGTGCTGGATGCGGTCAAGTGGAAGGAGCTGGTACTGGGGAGCCCCAGCCCAGAGATAGGAACAGTATTCCATGTGCGGCCGAACCTGCGCCTTGTAAAGTTGCAGGCGGTGTGCCGGCATGAAATACTGTCCCGCTCTGCTGAGCACGCCAAGCTTTTTAGAGGCCAATTTGGCCTTCCCTTCCAAGTGACCACGAAACTGCACGTCACTCGATATGTCGACGCCGAGGATTCCGATACTGGCTGAGGCAACAAGGGGAGTGCCTTGAAACTGAGGGGATACGACAAAGGGGTTCTTTTTAGTGGTTAACGCGCAAACTTGTGTCTTCTGGGGGTTAAACTGGACTAGATTTAGTCGTCCCCAATCCGAGACTCTGTTCAGCAAAGACTCGACTTCAGACACAAGTTTGTCCCGGCACTCGGAGACGTTTTTCCGAGAAATATTGGCTCGGCCGGTGTAAAGAGCATCACCAGTGCTGTCATCTGCATAGCAATGAATGTTACGGGTATGCAACATATCATTGATATGCAGAAGAAACAGCGTTGGCGATAGCACGCAGCCCTGTGGAACACCAGCATTAATAGGCTTGCAATCGGAGCTTGCACCGTCTACAACGACCTTGATGCTCCGATCTGCAAGAAAGCTGGTGATCCAATCGCACAATTTCTCGGGAAGCCCATAGGAAGGGAGCTTCGAAAGAAGCGCTTTGTGCCAAACCCGATCGAAGGCCTTCGCAATGTCCAAACTAACGGCCAATGCCTCCCCCTTGAACTCTACTGCCTCCGCCCATCTGTGAGTGAGGTAGACCAGAAGATCACCAGCTGACCGACCACGGCGAAAACCGTATTGGCGGTCACTAATCAGCTGGTGATCCTCAAGGTACCTCATGAGCTGGCACTTTACAATGGTCTCCATTGTTTTGGAGAACAAGGAGGTGATGGCGATTGGCCGGTAGTTGGACGGGTCTGAGCGGTCGCCTTTTTTTAGGGATCGGGTGGACGAAAGCCGTCTTCCATGATTTTGAGACTACGCCTAGGGAGTAGGAGTACCGGAAAAGACGCGTTAAAACCGGTGCCAACTCTGGAGCACACGTCCTCAGCACAATTGGGGGGATTCCGTCAGGCCCACTCGACTTGTGGATGTCCAGGGAGAGGAGTGCTTTGCGAACCGAGCGCTATGTGAACTGCACTTCCGGCATGGAGCACTCACACCGCGGGATGGTCGGCGGCGTACTCCCCCCGTCATCGAGAGTCGAGTTAGACGCAAAGTAGGAGCCTAGAAGATCGGCTTTCTCCTTTGCAGTATGGGCCAGTGAGTCGTCCTCCCTGTGCAGAGATGGAAGAGATGGCTGACAGAAATTCCCCTGGACAGCCTTGGCGAGAGACCAGAATGCACGGGTTCCAGAAGGAAGGCGAACTAGTTTCTCGCCAATTCTGCCTATGTGCTCTGACTTTGCCTTGGCAATGACTCTTTTGAAGGACCTAGAGGCGGAATTATACTTCTTTTTTAGAGCGCTGGTGTTTACATCCCGGGACGCTGATGCATCAACCCAGGCTTGGTAGCACTCCTGCTTATAGCATGATGCTAGTTTACAGGAGCGACCAAACCATGGCTGAGATTTACCTCCAATGGGCACCACAGAGGAAGGAATAAAAAGTTCCATACCCTGAAGTACCACATCAGTAACAGAATCCGCAACAACGTTGGGATCATCCGGCGAGAAGCAAACCCGCCCCCAAGGGTAGGATGCAAAGAAAGACCGCATCCCATCCCAATCGGCTGACCTATAGTGCCAAACACGGCGGCAGCCTGCAGAATGCAACCGCGATTTCAGCGTGAGTGGCACAACACTCCGCACCAGACAATGGTCCGAGGAGCCTAAAGGGGCGTCGACGGAAATCTGATATCCGTCCGGGTGAGAGGTCAGCAGAAGGTCCAACAGGGAAGGTGCATGATCCTCCACATCTGGAATCCGCGTAGGCGAAGTAACCAGTTGTGTCAGACCATATGCCAAGGCAAAATCATGAACAGATCTCCCCGCATGATCGGTGTAACGTGAACCGAGCCATTCGGCGTGATGGGCGTTAAAGTCGCCGAGGATCACGATCTCTGCGGAGGGGATCTGCTGTAGCAACGAATCTGCAGCCATTTGGACGTGGTCGAAGAGTCGGTCTGTTTCGGCATTACCGCTGTGGGACCTATAGAGGCACCCGTAGACGCGCGGATGGTCGTCGCTGTCTACGCGTAGCCAAAGGATGGACAGGTTCGAACCTTCAAGTCTGCCGAGGCGTCGAGAACAGATGTCCTCTCTGACGTAAACGCAAACTCCAGCCCGAGGCACAAAGGAGTGTTCCAGTTTGTACCTCGGGTAGGAGAAATACGAGACATCAGCCGGAGAGGATACCTGCGTCTCGGTCAGAAAGAGCAGAGCCGGCCTCGCCGTCTCGAGATGGTAGTGGACGGCGTTTAGGTTAGAGTGAAGTCCCCTGATATTGCAGAAATTCACGGACAGCGTGGCAGGGGTCGCCTTGGTCTTGTTGCTCCGTTTGCCCCGAGCAGTTGTAGTCCTGAGCGGAATTTCGCCCCCCCCAGAATACGCGGGGCAGCCTGAGCACCCACGCTCAGAAGTGGAGAAACATGGTCGTGGATGCTCAGCGAGGGATTCTCCAGGGGTGCTGGTACCCTCCTGGGGTAGTCTGTCTTTATTTAATTCCGCTACCATGTTGATGGGGGGGGGGGGGATTTGGGCCTCCGGCCACCTGCACTCACCAGACGAAACGCGGAAGCAGAACTTCCACTTCACGCCGGTATTCTGTAAGGTCGTGGTACCACCTCGGTTTGAGCCGGCCCATACGTGCAACAGCAAAGCTGCCGCATGGCTCTACCACTGTCAAAATTGTATATTATTTATTCATTAGTAGTAGTAATGTACGCACTAAGTTTTCCATTTAAATATAATTTCCATTATGGGTCTACTGGAAGATATTTCAGCAAATTATGGAATAAGTAGAACCTTTGTACAAACTTACGATAAGACCGCTTCTGTATCTTGATGTGTGTACATAAATAAATAAAAAAGAAGAGGCTGGGAGGCTTTTACCCGAACGGGGTCCATGCATGAAATAATTAGGTAGTTGATAATTAAAGCAAATAATAATTAAACTAATTACAAAATAGAATTTATTATTAGAAATCAAATTCATCTAAGTATACAAATGTAATTGAATGTTATAGGCTTATAGGGTAATAAGTTACTTATTGTATCGTTTAATATGTACTATACATGGAATTAAATAAAGCTTTATTATTATTATTTATTGTATAATATTTTTCTAAATAGGTAAAACCAGTTCGCTTTCGCTTGCCAATTACTGCGAAAAATAAAACACGAATTTAATTTTTACATACTTTATTTATGATGTTATATCGAATTGTATACTTAGATATTAATAACAAAGTAGCTGACTTTTCTAATAATACTGATTTAACTATCACGTATGCTATGTTTAAATAAAACAACAACAGTGTAGAATATGTAAGAATATACTCGTAAACATACTTTGATTATAATATTTCCACTTTTCTTGCTTTTCTGTTTGCGAAATCCTTAATAATCTCGTGTATGTTTATATAGTCTAATATGGCCTCCTCTATGGATATTGTTGCTAAATGTGTTAATCTCTCCTTGCTCATTGTTGAGCGCAGGTAATTTTCTATAAGATTTAATTAAGAAAAGAACCTTTCCGCGCGTGTAACTGGCATAGTTAGCAAAATTCGTAATGCAATGGTGATGTTAGGGCAAACAGCTGTCAAATCCTCTTCATTACTCTATCATGGTCATCACTTAGTTTGAATAAAAAATTAAACACGTCATTTTGATTATTCAATAAATTAAATCTTTCGTCTACGGAGGATAAAGCTTGATCCAATATATAAAAAAATACGTTAATTTTAAAAGCGGTCTTCGGATCATTTATAGTATGGTCTTCGTGTTCATAATCAAAACTCTTTGGAGTCTTACAATGTCTTAGGAGTCTGGATCTGGAAGTTTCAAATTCAGCCTCGGTATCTAATTTTTCGGCAATTTTCATGGCATCATTTACAATTTCCTCAAATTTGCGTCGGTTCTAAATTTTATCATAAACTTCTTTAATTCCCTTAAAGCATCTTATATATTCATATCGATGGACTGCAGAATTTTTCTCACAAAATTTACTTTTGTCAAAATCATATGCCATATATTTAGTGAATAATGAGTGAAAAGGAGCATATTTTTGCTGCTAGACATTTAGCGTCATATTTTGCCTTCTGATAATATGATATACCATTTGATATTATAAAGGCATCATAAATTTGTAGTAATTTTGTAAACAGCGGTTTGATAGCTATTCTGCTTGACCATCTTGTTTCAGACAATGGTTTTAAGGTCAGATTTATGACATATTTTTAATACATCCCATCTTTTGGTAGAGGACGAAAATATTTATATAATTCTTGTACAATACTAAAAAATCCAGTCGTACGATGATTGTGATTGGCAGCGTTTTACTATTAAATTTAAACTGTGGCTAGCGCACGGTACTTACATAGAAAGCGCGGGGATTTAGATCCAGCAATATTTTTTGAAGACCATTATTCTTACCGCGCATGTTTGATCCATTATCATAGCCCCGTCCCCTTAAGTTGTGTATATCCAAATTCATTTCGGCTAGCTTTTCTACTATAAATGACGTTAATCCATGGCCAGTTGTATCGATAATTGGACTCTTAATTTGTGTAAGTTTTACTGTAAGACTTTATTTTTTGACTCTGGACGGCCCATATTGATAACAGAATATTCTAAGGTTATGGGATCTTATTTTAAATGTGAGTTTTTAAGTAGAAGAAATGGGTTAAAAGATATTAGGATATAAAAATTTCTTACTAAACTCTCTCTCTCTCTCTAGACTAAATTTGTCTTGTTTACTAACAATGTTTTTCTGCACCGCCGAGCGCGTGATAAATTAGCGTTTAAAATTGCAATTAACGGTTTTATTGGTGCAAGCGGGGATTGAATCCGGGATGCCCGTATGCTATGAAGTTTATGGCGTGGGCTCAGCCGTTGAGCTGACATGGCACAACAATTACAAACATAACATTTTTACTTTTACTGTCAAAATATCAGCTTTTTACTACATGCATACGAAAGTGTGTACGGTATTAATAACAAAAAAAAAACATTTTAAAATATTTGTATGCCTGTCTGTCTTTTTGTTTCGCCTAATCTCCGAAACGGCTGGACCTATTTGACGAGAATTTCACTAACAAATAGCTGATGTTATAATATAAGAATATGGCGCAATTATAGTTGGTCATTTGCCCGTATTCGATTGCCTATGGAATTCAGACAAACGACTAAATGCAAATGAACGGAGTCGAGTACGCCCGCCTTCGTTTGAATCAAGATACTCGACGCGGTTTTGGCGGATGTCATGGCGTACGCAGACACGTACCTCACCGATCGCTGGTGCAGAGTCGTTTGACCGTATTCGAGTATAAGAATGAAATGTAAATAATCTTTCGGGTGCCCGAATTCGAGTAACGTTTTTCGTGCATCGAAAGCGGGCTAACGACCAAGTGTAAATGCGCCCTTAGGGTTCTGCGCAAAAAATTAAAACCCATGAAATCCAATCGACATATTTTGTATATATATTTTTATATACATATATATATATATATATATATATATATATATATATATATATATATATATATATATATATATATATATATATATATATATATATATATGTTAATATGCCACGCAGTCGCGTGTAACAGCTGGTAATGAATGTAAAATATCCATCACATACAATTTTTACATTGTTTTATATAGTTAGGACTCCATGAGAATCATTTTAAAGATAAATTTTACTGACCAACAACAGCATTTAAAACTCAAAAAAAATAACTCGTTTTACGTTCTGACCCTATCAGATGATATTATTATAATGGACCGGGGCCTAATTGAAGCTGAAAGACTATCGCTATGCAGACCATCCATAAATGATATTTAATGAATGGTGTTTTCTGTCATTTGTCGTAGCTGAAAATATATTTTCCAGGTTTATAGATTTTGAATAAAAAAATAACTATTACTTCTTGAACCACTATTTTTTACGGTTACCTGGTGGTTACGGTTAGGAATTTATGGTTACCTATTTAAGAAAAGAAAGGAAGCTACACAAAACATCAAGAGTAAGAAATAATATATAATAAATACGATTAAAATCCGTAAAATAGTTCCATAAGTAGTTAGTATAAGGGTAAATATTTTTTTAAATATTATGAGGCTAACAAACGAGTTACACAGGCCACTCGATGGTAAGTGGATGCTGCGGCCCGTAGATATTCACATCTACCCCCGATTAAGGATCAAAATGTGGATGTGTGGTCACCCCTGAGGACTAAAATGGAATGCTCCGTTTCCAATAAAAAGGGTATCCAGTTCTCGACACCAACCATAAGAAACACAGCATTAAGCTGCAATTTTGCGCCGGTATTCCGTGAGAGCGTGGTCCTGCTCCGGTCCAGCCGACCCATTTGTGCTACAACCATAATATAACCGCAGCATGGCTCTACGTGGCTTTATAACTTAAAGCCATGCTGCAGCTATACGCACGTATGCTCTATGATGTATTCTTTCTATGATGTATTCTTTCATTTTTTGCTATGATGTATTCTTCCATTATTGACAGACGTTTTTAATAGCTAAAATACTTTGGCAAACACTAAGTATTTATGTGTACATATATAATATTTATATTTAGTTATGTGTAAATATAAATTGTTATTAAATATAAAATTAAGTTAAAGTGTAACCAACGTTTTACATAAAAGGCAAAACAATGAACGACATTTCTTAATATTGAAAAAGTTTTGCGAAACTAAACAACAAGTTTTATTAATAAAGTTTATATTATTAATTCGTTTCATTGAGATCTCCATCAGCGTCTTTATGTATTTTGAAAAAAAATCTGAAAAGTAGAACTTTATAAGGACTTTCTAGGAAAATTATTTTGAACTTGGATGGAAAGTCGGAGCACCTGCCGCGGAGCGTGCAATGTTGCACGCTCCATGTTCGCGCACGTACCCACTACCGGGAGCAGTTGCAGGAGCGCGGAGCGCTGCTGGAGCGCGAACATAATGGATACCCACCTTTAAACTCATAAGTGGGAACACTTATTGTGACGGACGGGAAACTACGGAACCCTACACTGAGCGTGGCCCGACACGCTCTTGGCCGGTTTTATTTAAATAGGATATGGGTGACGAACGAGCACACATTCCACCTGATGGTAACTGATTGTTTTGGCCCATAGACATTTACATCTATTCTCGATTACCAATCAAAATGCAGATGCGTTTGGACTAAGATAGAATGCCTCGTTTCCAGTAAAATGGATCTGCGGTTCTCTTCACACACCATTCGAAACACAGTAGCGCTGAGCTGCTATTTTACACTGGTATTCTGCGGGAGCGTGGTCCTTCCCCGGTCGAGCCCACCCGTTAGTACTAAAACTATACTACTAATATAGCTGCAGCATGACTAAATGACAGGTCTCATTTATTTTAAATTAGTAGGTAATAATAATTGTAATGTCTTCTACGTTTCAACAATATTATTTAATGAGTGAGTCGATATATTATTTCTTCGTGTATTATGAATTATTTAATTTCTTAGAGTATATTCGATTCTATGCTCGACACAAATCCCAAGAAATAGTCACAAAGCAATATAATCCCAAACATTTCGTTTCATTAGTATATTACTTTTGGTTTTCGTTAAAACGGCCTAGCCTAGCCTATAACGGCTATTTTGCTCAGCTCTCACATAACAAGAAAAAGTCTTGTAAAGGTAAAACAGAGAAATCTTATAGAATATTTACCAGGGTGCTAAGTTTGTTTGAAAAATGTTGTATTATGACGTACCGCCCAAAAAGCTAGACGCATAAATCTGAAATTTGGACAGTAGCTGCCTTATATGAAGTATGATGCACTGTTTTTCTCGGATGTGGAATTAATTGTCTTCTCGGAATTGACGTATCAACCGATTTTAATGGGGTTTGTAGAAACACACACACACACACACACACACACACACACACACACACACACACCACACACACACACGCACGCACGCAAGCACGCACGCACGCACACGCACACGCAAACGCACATGCACACTATGTAAGTCATTAATATAATAAGAAACATAAAAGGGCCGAGAATCGAGCATGAGTCAAGCCCATTGTTACCTATTGACCCTATAGAACTCATACCATTAATGACAACTTTTTGCGTTCCGTTACTTAAATATGCTAATATATTTGTAAACAGGCGTATCTAAACCTCGGTTTCTTACTGAGACATAAACGAGGTTTTACCAACATGACTGCACAGAGAGCCCTGTATGACGCACTAGTCACGAGTCATTTGGAACATAATGCTGTTATATGAGGTCCGTATGAAGAAAAGTATAAGGTCATGTTAGAGCATGCTCAACACAAATTTGCGAGGAACTTGTACTTAAAGCTTTATGGGATATATCCATTTTATCCGTTGATGTATCCTACTCTCTTTGTATTGGATATGGGTGGATAAAACAAATTAGAAGTATGTACGTCTATTTAGATACGACGATTACGATAGTCTGTTCTTGCTAAGTATGTAGTAAAATTACTGCGGGGCAAAGAACATAACCCGGAAGTTTTGCGGCACTTAAGTCTCTGATCTTTGTGTTCCGGTTCTGTTCGTGACGAGATGGAGGCATCCGCCAAAGCTCGTGGTACCTTCAGCACGAACTAAACTCCTGGCAAAACACCTCTAACTTGAGCTCTTCACGTGGTCAACCGTGTGCATCTTGTATTATCAGAGGTCATAACATATATTGTATGTTACTGTTAGAGTATTTTTATTTTTTCTTTGTAGTTTTTTTGCTGATTTTGTATACTGTTTAATGTTTGTATTATATTTTATTTTATTAATGTGTTGCTTTTTAGTTTGTTGAGCTAAATTTATTTTAATATTATTAGAATTATTTTCTCTTAGAAATTCACAAGGTTCTAAAACCAAAGGAAGAGTACTTCAGATAACGTCACTTATCACTAACCGTGACAAGACCGCCTGCCAGCATTATTTCTCGTGTAACCGCCGACGAGCTTAACTGTCGACATCTTAACCGCAAAGACGTTGGAAGTTGACATATTTCTAGACGGATACTAAGGCATTGCAAAAGCTTCTAGCCTTAAGTTTTGACATCAAATAATGTTAGCAGATTATTTGATACTAAAGCATGTAATCAGTGCCTTAGCCCAATAGCTAGTAAGCGTGAGTGATCTCGTTCTTCGCAAATTCTTATGTAATTAAAGTACTAACAAGATATACTTTGCTTCTGTAGCATAGGTCCATATCTACTTTGCTTCTGTAGTATAGGTTAAGTCTAAATGATTAATGATTAATGAATAGTAAAATAGACGTATCTGAAATTCGGGTATTGGGGGTAGCCCGTAATATCCTGAATTTCCCCCGAAATTAGCGTACTACTACTACTAAAGCCAAATTAGTAAGTTTTAGATGGTTGTCTGTCTGTCTGACGTTCTGACTTTTTGTTCATTCACGATTCACACAAAAACTTCTAAACGAAAATCCATAAACTTGACGTAAAGGCAGGGACATCATTTAGGCTAGGCGTTCAATCTGACTACGGAAGTAAAATATGAGGTTCTAAAAAGGAGCGTTTAGTTTTGCCCTTCTTGCTTGTTTATTTTCATAATAGCTTACTGATGATTCAATCCGTCATATGCGAGGTAATGTGTAGTTTTTCAAAAGAGTTATTTTATTAATACAGTTTTGATTTTTTAAACGTTACACGAAACTGGAAACTGTAGCAACTGTGATAGTCTTTATTACATTCATTATTATTTACATAATATTGCAATTTAAGTTAAATATAATATATATATATATATATATATATATATATATATATATATATATATATATATATATATATATATATATATATATATATTATGCCTTATGCCTGGCAAGCTAGCATATATATATATATATATATATATATATATATATATATATATATATATATGCTAGCTTGCCAGGCAGACGTTGTTCTGCCCTTTTCGACGATCTTTTGTCTTGTCCTATTAAAAATACTTAAATTCTTAAAAAAATTGTAGGTATATATATATATATATATATATATATATATACATATATATATATATATATATATATATATATATATATATATATATATATATATATATATATATATATCAGTAATGTGAAATGCCGAGGGTTCTTGGTTTACTTACTAATCTATAAATAAGTTATTCAGAATAAATTGATATTGTTCGTTTATTATAGGATAGGAGAAGGATTTTTGAAAATTAAGTCCCTAAAAGCGTGACATAGGATGTAACAGTTTGTATGAAACTTTTATTTTACGAGATAATTGACTTAAAAATTAATAAAAGTACTCCGTAAATAAAATAAAAATCATACGTGCAGCTCACACGCGATAGAAGTGAAACCTTCAAATGAAATGAAATATACAAATACTTTAAATGATTTATTTAATATTATAATTTAAACTACAAGTTCGGCATAAAATATAAGAAAATTTAATTTTATAGTAAATAAATGTAACAATCCTTTTAATATATATATATATATATATATATATATATATATATATATATATATATATATATATATATATATATATATATATATATATATATATATATATATATATATATATATATATTAGACACAGATATTATATTACTCTTTTCGATATACCTTATATACTGCTCACTAATTACAAAAAAATTTATATGAATTTTACCTATTACGAAATTGAGGTTTGGCCGTTCTTCACTGCTTGTTTAATGCATTGACATAGCACACGACACCTTCGTACCTTGTTGAACAAAACGCGCAAGCGACACCGTTTCGGCGTTTACGACTTTTTCTCGCGAGCATCTTAATTCTTAATTCTTGAGAGTCTCAAGTCTTGAGACTCATGATTATCTGGACGTTACAACTTTGACGCAGGGAAAAATAGAAAAATCTTCGAAACCATAACGACTCTGAAAGAGAAATCATTGTGACTTTCAAAAGATTATACTCAAAGCGATAGATTTGTACCAAAAGTGTAAAGTATTAGTAGGTGGTACATATAATATAAATTTAACTTTTCACCAAAAGTTTGCTTAACTTAAACAGTAAAATCCAATTTTAAATATTTTCACAGTTTTTTTATTTAATTTATTTTTATATTTATCATTCTTTAATACACCTAAAATAAATATTCAGAAAATTTAACCTGCTGTTAGGTGATATGCATATAATTTAAGCTTTTCACCAAAAAATTTGTTTAGCGTAAAACAGTAAAACCCAGCTAATAATATTTGTCAGAACTTTACTCGATATATTATTTACATGATATTGTACATGACAAATGTTCAATTGTCAATCTATTATTCCAAAACCAATTTCCTTAGATGTACCACTTATTTATATTAGAATATAGAACGATAGCAGGAACGTCGAATAGTAATATTCAAGTAACAATTGAATATTGTGGAAATAATCGGAAGACGGCTTTCTATACTATGTAGCCCTGTGTCTGCTGTACCGTGATCATTCTGTCTACATTTATGAAGACCTATTAATAAAAAAACTATAATTAAAAAAAACTAAAACTAAAAACTTCAATTATCATACAGTCTTAATTTCTGTTGTATCGCGCTAAGAACGCAGGCTGCGCTTTTCTGCTGCTTTCTGAATTCTGAATGGCTATTTTTAGCCTTTGAGCGAGAAAAGAACCAGCCCTCTTAGCACTAGCAGCGATGACCCATCGCGGATATAGTTCCTCTAGGAACTGCACCGCATGTGGACCCCACGGACCGATAGTTTCTACAGCAAATGGCACAAATATTTAGTCATCTCTCTATTTGCGTTCTTAGTTCTTGGATACTTAGTTCAGATAATAAATTATTGTTCTACGTGTTTAGCCGTGGTAGCTCAGATGGGTAACGCTCGCTGTAAATATAACAGAACGCGAGTAACCCGGGTTCAATCCCCGCCGGCACCAATGAAATTGTTAATTGCAATTTTAATTGCTGACTTACCACATGCTCGGCGGTGAAGGAAAACATCGTGAGGAAACCTGCATATCTGAGAAATAAGAAAAAAAATATTTCTAAGATATATGAAGTTCGCCAACACGCATTGGGGCAGCGCGGCGGACACTTCCTTGCACTAAAACCCTCTCAAAATTGAGGTGAGGCCTATGCCCAGCCGTGGGACGTATATAGGCTGTAATTTTACTTTACTTTACTTTATGTTTTATATCTGTACACATAACTAGAGTAAAAAAAGGCAACATACACTTGGTTTTACAAAAATAGGAAAAATGTGTGTCACGTGAAATGTCGGAAAACCCAAATGGAAAAGTTAAACATTTCTTTTCCTTTACTATCGCGACAGAGAAATAAGTGTTTTTGGAAAGGTAAATATATTGTGATGATAAATGGATACTGTGCAAAAATATTAACGCCGAAATATTGTAGGCCGAACCGAAGGGCAGAGTTGATTAGTCACAAAACCAGTACCAAACAATCACTGTCAATTCGTCCATAATATAGTAAGATAAATTAAAAGAAAATTCTTTTTAATAGTATAATTCTAAACTTCGCACACTTTTCTCTTGTTAAAAAAGAGACTTCAGATCTCTTTTTTAACAAGAGAAAAGTCTTATCTCATCTTTCATATTTACCCAATCCCGCACCATTTGACTTTCATCTCTCTCGTTCTTTGCAAAACAGCTTCATTCAGAAAAAACTTCGACTTTATGCTCATCTCAAAAGCGACGGAGAAAAGTTGGTTATAACCCACTGTTTACCTACCAAAGTTTATTGTTTATACCGCACTTACACGGCATATTGAAAAGCACAGCTTGAGTCTTTTAGTTATGCAATACTTATTATTTATTAGAAAACTAGCGGTCCGCCCGGCTTCGCACGAGTAATTTCTAGATTTCGACAACAGCGCCTCCTACCGGGGCCAGTTGTAAATCGCTTAGATCATCCAGGGTCCCACTCAAACACTAAAATTTCATTAACATCGGTCCAGTCATTTTCAAGTTTTTTAAAAAGTTTCGATGTGAGAAAGAAGATGAAGGCAAGATGTCAGATTTCATTTTTAAATCTTAAAGAACGCAAATGCTTAATAATTATAATTAATTATAGAACAAGTTGTTATATTAATATTTTATAGGCATTAATATTTATATAATTTCCTTTAATTTCGCTAAAACGAAAATGGCTCCAACAATTTTGATGAATAGTTTTGTTTCCGTTTAAGTGGATCCTTGGATGGTTTAGCTTCGCAATTGGACACGGTAGGCACTATTATAAAGATCCAGAAATCACCCGTGCAAAGTCGGGGCGGATCGCTAAGAATACATAAAACTTAATAATAATTTTTAAATGATAATTATTTTGACACGTGGTTGCTTCAGCTGTATTGTGAATCCCACAAAAAGGAAATCGGCTCAACTAAGTGAAGACCACGGTCGCATAAAACATAAGTCTGAAATAGCAGCCAAATGCTGCTGTATTTTATTTTGATAGAGACGAGAACTGGGGGATATTTTAACTGGTATTTAGAAATTCAATTTTAAAAGTGAAAAGAGCGTATCTGGGGCAAACTTCTGAGCGTCTCCCAGTGGAAAGACCCAGATATCGTTGGATAGACCAGTTTTTGAAGAATCTACGGGTGCACAATTTACCCAACTGGATCGAGGTGGCACATTAGCGGGAAGAGTGGCATGCTCTGTTGACGAAGGCCAAAATCCACCTCGGACCTTTTAAGTTTTAGTCCTCAGCGGTAAGAGCGCATCAGCATTTTTATGGGCCACAACATCCACTTACCATCAGATGCACGATGTGCTCGTTTTTCTACTTTTACTTGTATAAAATTATTAAAAAAAACCGGTACGGGAACAAGTCTAGGTCAAGACTATCCCAACCTGCAGGTATAAGCCGTTACTTTCAATACCAGCGATTTCTAGACGTTAGTTACAGTTACAGATTAGATGAATCACATTTTCCAATTATAATCGATACGGAAATATCGGTTATCTTTCTGCACAGATTTACTTCTTACCTATACGCATCTAGTGTAATGCTGTACTGATAAGATCTGAGTTAGGCTAGGGTTTAGTGTCAGAGACAAAGAAAAATTCCAAAAACACATGTTGTTTACTCAAATATTGACTATGATTGACGCCATGCCAACGTCACAAATCTCATAAATATAATATATCTATATTCCAAGAGCTCGATTCTGAAGCATATAATTCAGCAGAACATAATCGAGCTCTTTACTGTTTTTTGTATCTAGTCAGAATGTAAAAATCACGGCATTAGTTATGTTTCCAATGCTATCATCATCATCATTACAGCCCTTCACAAGTCCACTGCTGAACATAAGCCTCCCACAAGGAATGCCACAAAGCACGGTCCCGAGCCACATGTATCCATGGACTTTCTGTCTTACCAAGTCGTCACTTCATCTAGTGGGGGCCCGCCATACACTTCGTTTACCGGTACGAAGTAGCCACCCGAAAACTTATCGGTTGTTGGTTCTTCGAGCTATATGACCGGCCCATTGCCACTTCAGCTTACTAATCCGTTGGACTATGTGAGTTACTCTGGTTCTACTGCGGATATCCTTATTTCTAAGTATATCACACAAAAAAACCCGAGCATAGTTTTCATTATAGATTGCTGTGGGACCATGAATTTCTTCAAGCATATTACGTTATCGTGCGGTAATGGTACGAGCTATGGCAGCTCAAGGACTAGGCGGTCTTCGTAAGGTGCATAGTATGCGAGCAATCTGGGTTCTGGGGTCTGTGGTGGCACCAATGAAATTGTTATTTACGTTTTTAAATGCTGATTTACCACGTGTTTTATAGTAAAGGAAAACATTGTGATGAAATCTGTACATGGGAGGAATAAATTAAGTCAATGTGGTCATGTGAAGTTCGCCAACATGTATTAGAGCATCGAACTAACCGCTCTATGGTGTAACTTTATTCTTTACTTTTTATGGTGATTGTAAATAAATATGAATGATTTATGCACTGCACAAATTATTTACGTGTACTGTAAAATACGTGTACATTGTACATTATACAATGTCATCTATGCAAACGCAACTACGTCATAAAGCTTAATATTGAAGGTGTTCATAATACGGAATGCTTTGAAAAGCAAAATACATCTAGATTTTCCCTGTTTTTCGAAGTAATATTCTGTGTATATTCGTAGTGTGAGCATAGTTCGGATATATTTACGCAAACTATCATTTATATATATCTCGCCATTTCGTGTCGTAGAATTAATTCATCAAAGTCAAATTAGCCCACGTCCGGTAGTCTTTTGTGATGTGTTGGGAAATGGCTATCTCATAAGCCCCATTTACATTCAGCCACTGCCACTGCCCCTCACGCTGCCGGCAATACTTCCCTAAATACTGCCGTAGCAGGATCGCGGGAAGTGTGTATTCACACTCCGCCCTACCACTCACATCGCTTTCGGCTTTCGACTATGGCGGACGTCGAAATAATTACAGCGTCCGCGCTGTGTCTTCTTGCAATACAAAATTATGTTAATAATTTAAAAAGATATCAAGTTCAAAAGAAGATAGATAGATAGATAGAAAATTTATTTGCTTAAAAACATGGTACATAAGATGATCAATGACGTGGAACTGACATGTTTTGCCATAATTGGCATGCAAAAATGATATGAAATACAGCTAATTACACAAACCCAATGTTACGTTTTAAAATTATTGCATTGCTTAAAAGTTAGGTACAAACATTCTTTTTGAATTCAAATATTATGTACAATTAAATACTTATACAGATCCACTCTATTTGAATTCTTATACAGTAAATTGCTCATAAATTATTAATTGAATTATTATATTATTGTTACATAAATAATATTAAATATTATATGAGATTAGTTAAGCTATTATTATTTTAATAATTACACTACAGTATAAACTAATTCGTAATTTTAATTACAATAAAATTATAATTTAAAAATCTCAGGCTATTATGCAAATATTACCTTTTAACTTATTTTACATTTTAATTAATAAATAATCAATATGTGTTACTAATCGTTTTTAGAAATAAAATGTCAATGTTCATTAATTCCTTAAACTAAATTTTATATTAATATAATAAATTTGACGAATTTATAATTAATTATGTACATAGGTACTATGTTAACTCAAAAAGAAAATTCGTATTCGTAGAACATGATGAATTGTGGTTTTTATCGTTGAAATCCCATATAGTTTTTTCTGATTCCAGCAGTTCTAAAAACTTTATTGTATTTTCATTAATCCACTCGAAAGGCATTTTGGTAGATCGTATTTATTTAATAACAGGACGGCACGCACGTCCGTTCATCCAGGCGCTTGGCGCGATGTGAGCGATGGAGCTGAATGTGAACACTCACTGCCGCTCGCGCTGCCCGTCCTTTGACTTCCGCACGAAAAACCGACATTTCGGGCAGTGTCAGCGGCAGCGGCAGTGTCAGCGCGAGTAGCCCGTTTACATACTGCCCTGCTCACTGCCCTGCTCACTTCCCTGCCCAACAGGGCTGAATGTAAATGGGGCATTATGCCTCATTTACATTCAGCCCCTGCCACTGCTCCTCGCGCTGCCGGCAATACTTCGCTAAATACTGCCGTAGCAGGATCGCGGGAAGTGTGTATTCACACTCTGCCCTACCACTCACATTGTTTTCGGCTTTCGACTATGGCAGACGTCGAAATAATTACAGCATCTCAATCACCAAGGCTTACATCGCTTGCTACAACATCTACATCTTCGAGGAAAAGAAAAAAGACAGATGAATCAAGTGAAATATTAGAGGTTTTGAAAAGTGCGAAAAAAAAAGATGGATGAAAAGGAGAAGAAGGATCCATTTGATACTTATGGTGAATATATTGCTGCTGAATTAAGAAGTGTCAAAGATGACCAAGCCGTGACACAGGCAAATAAATATGGTACATTAATAATATACTGTATGAATTAAAAATGGGACGATATAATAAATATGGATATCAAACGGCATCTTCTCATCCATCATCAACACCAAATAATGTCCAGGAAACTGAAATAGGGGAAATTGAGAGACAGGAAACAAATAGACTAGATGCAATACAAGACGAAACAGAAGATTCGGCTATACTGAACTTAGTTAATAACTATCTCAGTGATGAATCAACACAATAGCATATACTGTTTTTTTGTGTTTTTTTATTATTAAAATTTGATTGATTACACAAATAGTATTCTTGTACCTACCTTGACATATCCTGATAGTGAGTTAATTAGTTCTTGACATACATCTGGTATGATTTTGCTAATCAATTGTTTTGATACTCTGAATGTGTACGAAAGAGAAGTGTATGAATTTCCAGTTGCAAGATATCGTAAAGTAATAGCCAGCCTCGTTTGAGGTGAAACTGGCTGACGAATATTTGTTTCCCTTTTGGCTATTGATGGACCAATCATTTCCAGAGGATGTTCGAAATCATTTTTCGACATTCTCGTAAAGTTACAAAATGATCCATCTGTCATTCTAAGGTCACTCATCAAATTTTCTCTTTGCAAAAGATAGTTTCGAATCCACCATCTTTTTCTCTTTTTTTAATAGAAATCCTATACATCAGATACGGAGAACACAACACTACCTCCTCGGGCAACATTTTAACGCAGACTGGCGTGTGGACAACGTGTATTAATTTAAACATAATTGCTAGCAACATTCTCGTCGCTCAACAACAATGTTGATCAACTGTTGCTAAACAAATGTTTACCATGAATACGGGGCTTTATATTTGATTGACCAATGAAGAGCTAACGTATCACAAATCCATGTATGCAAACAAGGCTTTAGTTTCTGAGTAACAAGAAAGTGACCATATTAACTGGATGCCCATATTACCCTCACATACTATAATATATTAAAATGTAGATGTTTATCCTCAGACCAATAAAGATGTTTATCTAATACCTATACATATAAATCTTTTTACCGTGTGTATGTGACTGAACTCCTAAACGGCTGGACCAATTTTAATGAAATTTTGTGTGTGTGTGTGTGTGTGTGTGTGTGTGTGTGTGTGTGTGTGTGTGTGTGTGTGTGTGTGTGTGTGTGTGTGTGTGTGTGTGTGTGTGTGTGTCTGTGTCTGTGTGTGTGTGTGTGTGTGTGTGTGTGTGTGTGTGTGTGTGTGTGTGTGTGTGTGTGTGTGTGTGTGTGTGTGTGTGTGTGTGATTAAATTGATTCGAGAATTATTTAGAGTTACAATTATGTCCGGTATGTGACGCTGTTGTCCACAAAAATCACCCGTACAAAGCTAGCGTGAATATATGTTTAACGACCACATGGCCTATTTATAACAGTATCTTACTAGGCTACTGTGGTGCGGTCTTAAGTTAAATTTCATCCGAAGCTAACATTTTGCGCAAAACACACTATAGATTTACGGTTTCAGTTGTGTTTTGTTTATTTATTACACTTTATTGTTCTCGCCTTAAGATCCTCCTATGTGTAGGTATAAAAACATTACCTTAGTGCCCCAAGTGTCAAGCGAATTAGTACTAAAGCGAGGAGAAATTAGAGAAGGAAATAACGTAGGTACGGCCAACTTTTATTTTTTAAACCTCGAAGTTGGCTTGGCGGGCGCAAGAGTTTGAATTGTTCGATTTTGTTAATTTATTTCATAAGATAAAATTAAAAATGATTCCTAAAAATGTATTTTCCATATAAATTATAAGAATTTTCATTTGATATAATTTTTACATGGTTTACTAAGAATTCTCACTAAAGTAGGACCACTCACGGGAGACACTTCTCGTACGTCGCCGAGTACCGGGACAAACTTGTGTCTGAAGTCGAGTCTTTGCTGAACAAAGTCTCAGATTGGGGGCGACTAAATCTAGTCCAGTTAAATCCCCAGAAAACATAAGTTTCCGCTTTTACCGCTAAAAATAACCCCTTCTCCTCAGTTTCAAGGCACTTTCCTTGCTACCTCAGCTAGCATCGGAATCCTCGGCGTCGACATATTGAATAGTGTGCAGTTTTGTGGTCACTTGGAGGGAAGGTTAAATTGGTCTCTGAAAAGCTTGGCGTACTGAGCAGCGTGAGCCAGCATTTCATTCCGGCACATCGCTTGCAACTTAACAAAGTGCTAATTCGGCCACAAATGGAATACTGTTTTCGTCTCTGGCCCGAGGCACGATTCGAATCGATTCGAATCGTCGACGACCGAGTCATTTCTGATCGGCTCGATTCACTGGCGCTGCGCAAGGATTTCTTTTTTATAGAAGAGGGGGCAAACGAGCATGATTTTCCCGGATCGATACGACTTAGGGACCTTAAAGAAAAGAGCTTACTCCTTATTAAAAGGCCGGCAACGCACCTGCAATTCTCCTGGTGTTGCGGTTGATCATCGGCGGCGGTAGTCACTTAACATCAGGTGAGCCTCGTGCTCGTTTGCCCCCTCTCCTATAAAAAAATAACCACACCCTCACAGATTACCAGCGTAAAATAGCAGCTCAATGCTGCTGTTGTTCGTATGGTGAGTGTAGAGAACTGTGTGCTCGTTTATAATCCTCATTTTACTTTAAAAAAAAAAACCCGCGTAGCCTAAGGATTTCATCTTAATAACAGTCACTTATCTTAAGAGTAGTTTAATTCACTGACCGGAATAATATACACCAAATCGGGGATTACGTATAACACGTATTAAAAAAATCTTATATTAGATGGAAATCGCGATCGGTTTTGAGCGTAGTCATATTTTGTGTCCCCTCAAATTATCTCATATAATGATTTCTTATAACTACGCAAACACGGTACATTGAATAAAACTACTTTTTCATATCATTCAGCTAAAAATTCAACCTACAAAGAGTCCTCGGACAGAAGACAGATGTCATAAGCATATTATGTATTAAACCTTTGATTTATAGAGAGCCTCAAACTACAAAGAGGTGAAATTGTGTCTTCGCTACTGTCCAACCGGTAGCAAAGCGAAACAGCTTATATTGTAATGCCTGTAGAAGTCTACTGCTGAACATAGGCCTCCCCCAAGTAATGCCACAAAGCAGTCTTACCAGGTCGTCACTCCATCTAGTGGGGGTCGCCCTACACCACTCCTACCGGTACGAGGCTGCCACTCGAGAACCTTTCTTCCCCATCGGTTATCGGTTCTTCGAGCTATATGGCCGGCCCATTGCCACTTCAGCTTACTGACTTACTAATCCGTTGGGCTATGTCGGCCACTCTGATTTTACTGCGGATATCCTCATTGCTGAGTCTATCACGCAGAGAAGGGCTGTAATGATGATGAATGAATGATGATGATAGACGCATAACTTAGCTAAATTATTATACATTTATATATTTATAACTTAGTTTTTTTCTATTATAGTTGACTCGGTGTCTCACACAATAAATGAAAACGGCAAAAGAAGGTAGTAATTATTACAAATAATTGATTTTATATTTTAGACAATTTATAATCATATCGTATTAAATACAATTATTCTCATTACTTACAGATATATTTAAATTTTCAGATGACTCAAATATTTTAAAGCTATAAATTAATTATTCAGTTTCTTGAGACTTCATTAATGAGAGTATCGTGTTGGGTAGCGACGTCGAGTGAATTTACGATCTTCATAAATTGACTTACGAGTGATCAAGAGCTTGTTTGGAATACAACTTAAAATATATATAATTTATTTATACGATTATAACACTTAATTTTTTAAATATATTTTCAGAAGCCTAAGGAAGGCTTTTATCAGATATTTCAATAAAAGCATCGAAAATAGAACAAAGCTCTAAAAACTCCTTTGAGGTAAGGGCTTAAGAGAAATCGGTGACATTCGAACTAAATAGGCATCTTAAATAATATCTGACAAAATATAAGTGAGTTTTAGGGTACTTTTTGCTAGCGGGTTTTAAAACGTGTAAATAAAATAATGTATTTATGTAAATCGCCTTAATTCCGTGATTTTGTATTGCTAATATTATCCCTCATAAAGAATTGAAAAAGACATTCTGGATCCGCCATGTGGTAAGAATTTGTAATGAAAGCGAAGACACTTAGTGGAAACTTGTAAATGGATTAAAAGTTACATTATTATACTTTTTTATTTAAAAATAAACAATTGCTGTGCGTTTTTCGAATTAAACTAAAAATAAAATGAAGTTAGTTTTGTTTGTTGAAAAATATTTTGAAATTTCCTAGAATCGACATCCACCCGTTTATTGATCGATCGGTTCGACAGCGATGCAACGTACGCTCAGCATGCCGAGCCAATTTTAAGTGCGTATCAATCATCATCAGTCCTTTATAATCTACTTTTGGACATTGAAATCACCCTTAGTACGGAGGACTTGCCATAATCGACAAACTCGGCAGGCGGATTGTCGATCGTAATACCATTTGTTTCGCCCCTTCGAAGCTGCTCCGTGTCACCAACCTCAGTATTTTATATCCGGTTTACACGACACGGTAATACCGCCATTTATCAGAGAGATCTAAAATAAAATAAAAAATAGACTGTGTGTTCGTTTGTGACCCTTATTATTTAAAAAAATGTAGGATTTCTTTCTGATGTGAGTTATATTTAGGTACCCTGCATCTAGTCTTAATAAATTGCATTTATTAAACACTAGTTTTTATTATAAAATCTGAAATTTTGCATATAAAATCTGGATTTGTTTTATTCACGAATGGTGATAGATTCAGGTTGATAGCGTAAATATGAATGATCTAGCCTATCTTTCTCAATCTAACATACGCGTACACTATGCTCTTTCTAATTTGCATTGCCAATCTATTCTAACGTTAGTTTATACTAAATCTATGGTGGTAATAGTTCTTAGTATTTACATATCAGTAAGTGACACAATGAAACAAATCCATCGATCATAACTTCGCTGGTGACCCCGACATAGTTTAGGCTTTGGCATGTTTCGCTTGTGGTGCGACGATAGTGCCGCTACATGGTGACCTGTTCAGACCGGAGGCAGATGGTGTAGCTTAGTTGTCGACGAATGTGCAAGTGCCAGTGTTTAGCTTGTAGCCTACGGTGATAAGAAGACAAGTAATCTGCGGGAGTGCAGTGAAGCTCAGAGCCGTGCAGCAACACTGTAGCGCAGAGAGTAGCTTTTAGGAATAGAAATCGTTATTCTAGTGCTGCAATTAACATTTTATAGCTAGATGGCTTGCAGGATCTTAAGACTGCAGATAATATCTGTTTGGAATGGATGAGTGACTTGAAATTTCGACGATTTCTCTTGTAGTGAAATTGTATGACGTTTTTATTTATGTCATAATAGGCGGACTTTGGAGCGCTTTGTATTTGAAATTTAGCAAGAAGTAGCAGGGATGGCCTGAGATTTCAACCGTATTTTTACAACTTTAAATTTACTAATCTAGTCATATTGGCTGACTTGAACTTGACTTGCACGATACCAAAAGTGTCGCCTTTAATAATCCTATAATTTAAAGTGTTATAAAACGTGAGTAGTCGAGTTTGATTTCAGAACGAATGCAAGTATAAAATGAAATTTGAGTGCTGATTAGTAAACGAAAACTGTATAACGTATGTTTCAAGGACGCTTTTTTATTTTATAGAAGAGGGGGCAAACGAGCATGCGGCTCACCTGATGTTAAGTGACTACCGCCGCCCGTGATCAACCGCAACACAAGTGGAATTGTAGGTGAGTTGCCGTCCCTTTAGAAAGGAGTAAGCTATTTTCTTGAAGGTCCCCAGGTCGTATCGGTCCGAAAAAATCGCCGGTGGTAAACTATTCCACAGAGAGGTCGTACGCGAAAGAAAACTCCTTCTGAAACGTACAGTGGTGGACCGCGAAGCATCCAGATGGTGTTGATAGTATCGGGACGTTTGCCGCGTAGTGCGTTCACGAAATTTGGCGGCTGGGATTAATTTGAACAATTCCTCAGAGCACTCCCAGTGATAGATGCGACAAAATACGCAAAGAGATGCAACATCTCTTCGCAACGCCAGTGAATCGAGCCGATTGGAAAGTACTCGGTCGTCGACGATTCGAGCCACTCTGCGCTGGATGCGGTCAAGTGGAAGGAGCTGGCACTGGGGAGCCCCAGCCCAGAGATTTGAACAGTATTCCATGTGCGGCCGAACCTGCGCCTCGTAAAGTTGTGTAATAGTGTCCCGCTCTGCTGAGCACGCCAAGCTTTTTAGAAGCCAATTTGGCCTTCTTTTCCAAGTGACCACGAAACTGCACGTCACTCGATATGTCGATGCCGAAGATTCCGATAGTGGCTGAGGCAACAAAGGGAGTGCTTCGGAACCGTGGAGATACGACAAAGGGATTTTTTTAGCGGTTACGGTATAAACTTGTGTCTTCTGAGGGTTAAACTGGACCAGATTTAGTCGCCCACAATCCGAGACGCTGTTCAGCAAAGACTCGACTTCAGACAAAAGTTTGTCCCGGTACTCGGAGACGTTTTTCCCGAGAAATATTGGCATGGCCGGTGTATAAGGCATCACCAGTGCTGTCATCTGCATAGCAATGAGTGTTACGGGTATGCAACATATCATTGATACGCAGAAGAAACAGCGTTGGCGATAGCACGCAGACTTGTGAAACACCAGCATTGATAGGCTTGTAATCGGAGCTTGCACCGTCTACAACGACCTAGATGCTCAGATCTGCAAGAAAGCTGGTGATCCAATTGCATAATTTCTCGGGAAGCCTATAGGAAGGGAGCTTCGAAAGAAGCGCTTTGTGCTAAACCCGATCGAAGCCTTCGCAATGTCCAAACTAACGGCCAATGCCTCCCCCTCGGACTCTCATGCCTGCGCCCATCTATGAGTTAGGTAGACCAGAAGATCACCAGCTGATCGACCATGGCGAAAACCGTATTAGCGATCACTAATCAACGGGTGATCCTCAAGATACCTCATGAGCTGGCAGTTTACAATGGACTCCATTGTTTGGAGAACAAGGAGGTGATGGCGATAGGCCTATAGTTGGACGGGTCTAAGCGGTCGCCTTTTTTAGGGATCGGGTGGACGAAAATCGACTTCCATGATATTGGGACTACGCCTAGGGAGTAGGAGTACCGGAAAAGACGCGTTAAAACCGGTGCCAACTCTGGAGCATACGTCCTCAGCACAATTGGGGGGATTCCGTCAGACCCACTCGACTTGTGGATGTCCAGGGAGAGGAGTGCTTTGCGAACTGAGCGCTGTGTGAACTGCACTTCTGGCATCGAGAGTCGAGTTGGACGCAAAGGAAAAGGCCTAGCAGATCGGCTTTCTCCTTTGTGGTATGGGCCAGTGAGTCACCCTCCCTGTGGAGAGATGGAAGAGATGGCTGACAGAAATTCCCCTGGACAGCCTTGGCGATACACTAGAATGTACGAGTTCCAGAAGGAAGGCGAACTAGTTTCTCGCCAATTCTGCCTATGTGCTCTGACTTTGCCTTGGCAATGGCTCTTTTGAAGGACCTGGAGGCGGAATACTCCTTCTCTTCATACTTCTTTTTTAGAGCGCTGGTGTTTCCATCCCGGGACGTTGATGCATCAGCCCAGGCTTGGCAGCACTCTTGCTTTAGCATGATGCTAGAATAGCATCATGCTAAAGCAAGAGTGCTGCCAAGGAGCGACCAAACCATGGCTGAGATTTGCCTCCGATGGGCACCACAGAGGAAGGCTTTTTTAATATCCGCGGCTCCACCAGCGCCAGCGCCCAACGGCAGCCCCTCCTTGGGGGAGGACAAATTTTTCCTCTTCGCCTTCTCAGGTAAGGTGCACCAGAAGACTAAGCGTGCCTTCATCCGCGGTCTCTTACTTAAACAGTGCAGCGTGCCCCCCCCCCCTCCCCACGAACCCGGTACGCTGTTAATTTCAGATAACACGAGCAACCCGGTTTCCATCTACACCTGCACCAATAAGATTGTTATTTGCAACATAAGAACTGGTTTACACGTGCTCGACGATGAAGGAAAATATCGAGGAAATCTGCACGTCAGACAAATACAAATAAAAATAATTTCGTAGACATGTGAAGTCCGCCTACACGCATTGGAGCAACGCGGTGGACACTTCCTTATTATAAATCCTGAAATAATTATAATAATAACGTGAATTCAAACTACTGGGACAGACCTACGAGGGCGGCACTGAAAATTTCGGGAATCAAGGAAGTGACACAACATTATTATTTAAAAATGTATTTATTGCTTTTCGAAGTATTCTCCGCGAAATTTGACATATTTTTCCATACGATTGAACCAATCATTGAAGCAACCATTCCATTCGGAAGTTGGGGTCTCCAAAATGGCCATTTTGTAGGCGTCCACAGCTTCTTCAGGCGATGAAAATCTCTGCCCACGCTATTTATTCTTTATTTTAGGGAAAGTATAGAAATCATTAGGGCTTGGGTCGGGGCTGTACGGCGGATGGTCTAATAATTCTATGTTTTCTTGCTCTAAAAACTCTTTTGTTCTGTGTGCGGTGTGAGAACCCGCATTGTCGTGATGGAGGATGATGCGGCGGTTGCAGTTCTTTTTACGGAGTTCAGAAACGACCTGTGGTAAAACAAATGCTAGCGTACCATTCTGCATTAACCGTTCTTTGTCCCTCAAGAGGAACGGTCGTAACATGGCCGGTTTTGGAGACAAACGTGGCCACCATTTTTTTTGCAACACTCCGTGAACGAACAATTTTTGTTGGCTTTAACTTATTTTCGAACACCCAAACTCGTGACAGATTTTTTGTTTCGGGTTCGTACGCGTATATCCGGGATTCGTCACCTGATTCGATGTTGTATACAGCATTTGAGGATCCTGCGTGGAATCTTTCGAGAGTTCTGACGCACCAAGTAACGCGAGCCGCTTTTTGCTCTTCACAGAGCTAATGTTCATGCAATATATAAATAAAGTTACTCTTAAATTAGCTATTTTACAATTTTTTGGTCATTACGTCGGTCATTGTGAGTACAGTCGTTTGAATAATTTAATCTAAGCGGACCCAATATTTTAATAAACACTCTGACACTACAGTCTAATACTTCGGAAATTATCGTATGAGTAAGTATTTCATCGAATTTGGGTAGCCCATGGGGCTCTGTGAGTAACTTTATTAAGGTATTATCGCACATAGTGACTATTTACAACTAACTATATCTGATTGTAGTTGAGTCGTGACCCCCAATCACGATCGTGTTTTGTGGCAATCTGTGGGTGGGGCCTAAACTCAGCAGTCGATTTGTAATAAACAGTGAACTCTGGTGTCACTATATGATGATGATGCCATGTGGTGGCGAATCAGTTACTCCATTTCTTCCGTGGTTCATAAGAGGAGGCTTTAGCAAATGCCAGGAAAATCTAAGCTAGACACGAAATACTCAGACAGGAACGGGAAGCAGTGCCAGAGGTACGAGACGACTGATGTAGCAATCGTTAATCCGCCCGCTAAGTGTGACGATTAGAGCAGATCCTCCTAGAGCCTCCTATACAATGGAAGAGGTCAATGTGAAGTAGTGAAGTACGGGCCAGTAAAAAATAAAATATATTGATGAATCATTAGACTGTGTCACCATGCCGCCGTAACATCACAAAGATGCCAAAAAAAAAAGAAAATAGGAAACCGAAATATCGAATTTGCAATCTTCTGTGATCCGATGAATCCTATTTTAATAGTAAAACGGTTGTAGACTATATAATTATAAATGACATGATAAATATAAAATGACAAATATACAATTTTAAAGAAAACCAATCAAAACGAATTTCTACGGCTCGACCGAGAAAGACCACGGTCGCGTAATCCTATGCGTATAAAACCAGCGTGAATAAAAGAAGAAAAAATATACTTCCGATCGTAACTTTATGATCGATCCTCTTAAAAAATAATAATGGGTTTCTTGCTGGTTTTTGCCAGGACAGGTATATTCCGTACTAGAGAATAATAAAGAAGTTGACTTTCAATAAGTGTTATGTAATAATTTATATCGAGTTAAATTGTCCTCTTCTTTTCTATTCTATGATGAGTATAGAGAACCGGACACCCTTCTTGGCCTACGGCCTACATCAAAAAAAGAAGAATGTTTTCAATTTAACTGTATTTTTGTAAGTATGTTATGCGATATTTTCGCCAACAGAAAACCAATTTCAATTTAATTTTATTTAATTATAGGCTCATACCTTAAGGATAACCATTTAAATCCGAAGAAAACGTTCTAACGCTAAGGGTTATCGAAGTGTAAAAGTACGTGCAGATATAATTGGGTTGGGGTAATGATTTCTTAAATTTACGCGAACACTACACTACATTTACACTAAATTTACGGATTTTATCGCGTTTATTTCACTACTTTTACTTATTTTTAATTCCCGACGTTTCGGGTGCTATACAGCAACCATGGTCACGGGGGGGAGGGGACTGAGATGTTTGACGTCCCAATGTCATAGTTAGTCCGGCTACCTTCAGTTTTTGAATATTAATTTTTGGTCCGATTTACGCAAAACGAGCTTATAGTATCATGAAGTCTTGCAGTGGTATGCTTAGGTTTGGGTTTAATTTTGTTAATTATAGGATCCCAAGCAGGTGGCAGCACCCATCCATCTTCTCTATTGAAATTTGGATGTTTTTTTAATTTCAATAGCCTCGCGTATCATTCTTGGTAGGAATCGGTGTTCTTTTGCGAGAATTTGTGGTTTATCAAATCGAATGTAATGGTGGGGACGATTTTGAACATGTTCGCAGACTGCAGACTTCCCGGAGCGTCGGTGCTTCACGTCAGCTATATGTTCTTTCAAACGGGTTTTTATGGATCTTTTTGTTTGACCTATGTACGAGAGACCACATTCACAATCAAACTTGTACACTCCTGCATCTTGTAGAGGGATATTACACTTGAGGGATGGTAAAAATTGACTAATCTTCTTCGGCGGCTTGTAGTATGTTTTAATGGAAGCTCGCTTCAAGATGTAGCCAACCTTGTCTGTGACTCCTCTGACATATGGTAGTACAGCAGGTACACGCTCGACTGTGGCCGGCTTCACTCGGTCACTGTGACGTAGGCGCGGGACCCGAAGCTTGTTGTCTTGCAATACTTGCTTGACGTGCTGAAGTTCGGCGGCCAGATGTTTTCTGTCACAGATCCCTCGTGCTCTCTGAAACAAAGATTTGCCCACGGTAGCTAACTGTGAAGGATGATGGTGAGATTCACCATTTAAATATCGGTTGGTATGGGTCTTTTTTCTATACACAGTGTGACCAATTGTGTTATAATGATTTCGAATGACTAAAACATCTAAGAAAGCTAAAGAATTATTTGCCTCTAACTCCATTGTGAATTGTATTTTAGAGTTTATAGAGTTAAGGTGGTTTAAAAATGCAGTTACTTTGTCAGATGGTAAAATTGTGAAAGTGTCGTCTACGTACCGCTTGTAGAATCTTGGATTTACAGGAGCAGTAAGAAGGGCTTTCTCCTCGAAGTCCTCCATGAATATGTCGGCGACTATGGGAGATACAGGTGAGCCCATCGCCACACCATCTACTTGCTTGTAGAACTCTTCCTTCCACAATAGATAGCCAGATGTGAGGCAGTGTTTGAGTAATACTGCATATTCAGCAGGCATGTTATTATATTCTAGCTTTCTAGTTACAATTGATATGCAGTCTTCAATAGGTAGGCATGTGAATAGTGACTGAACATCAAAACTGACCATAGTTTCATTGTCAGCGAGATGTAGGTCTTTTATCCCACTAACAAAATTGTATGAATCCTTTGTGTGTGCTCTGGTATGTCCTCTCAGTGGTGACAGTACTTTTGCCAAGTGTTGTGCCAGCTTATAAGTTGGTGAATCGATCTGGCTCACTATAGGACGTAGTGGAGCGTTTGGTTTGTGTATCTTTGGTAACCCATACAACCTCGATGGTTTGGTACATGATGGTATTAGCGAATTCACGTCGAGATTTAATTTTTCGGAGTATTTCTTTATTAAATCGCTAGTTGCTTTAAGCGTGTTAGTTGTGCGGTCTGTTTTGACCTTTTTGTATGTACTTTATGATTATAGAACTCATGGTAGTCATGTAATCACATAGTTAAGGAAGTCAGTATTGCACTGAATTAGTTCTAATACCTTATTGTAATGTCATCATTACAGACCTTCACAAGTCCACTGCTAAACATAGGCCTCCCCCAATTAATGCCACAAAGCACGGTCCTGAGCCACCTGCATCCATCGGCTTCCTACATGTCTTCATGGTATATTGCCATAGTTGCCACGTTTGGTGAGCGGATTGTCATTATTATTGTAATGTAATAGTTATTAAATGTCATCAAGACATACTTGTAGTTTTTAAAAAGCTTCAGCACAGCTCCCGAAACATAACTACCTACACATCACGTATCGTGCTTGTTTTCGTTTCATGTTCTATTTAAAAGAAATAAATAAGTTAAATAACAAGTGTCATTTAAAATTTAAAGTAGCGTAAATATTAGTTACTGGACTGTGATATAATTTGATATATAATTCATATATACAATTAAGAATTATTATTGATAGCATATGCAATAATATTGTAACTTGTGCAATGCAAATAAAGTTAAGAAAAATATATCATTATTAACTATCCCAGACACAACTAGCTGATTAGTACTTGATTATTTTTTATTAATCGTAAAATTGCTGTATTGCTTGAGCAAAAGTTTCGCGAATATTTTGTTTTCCAAATAAAAAATATTAATATTGATAGTGATATATCAAAACGTGTGGAAGCTTGTATATGCCGTGTAAGCGCTTTCTATGAAACTATATCATTCTACTAAAAGGCACAACAAATTGTCCAAAAAAATGTTCAGAGTTTTAATAAATATATTTTATAATAGGTACAGGTATTATTATCTTCCTGCGTCAACCCTACTGAAATTGTATAGGACCTTAAAAATTTGTACGCGCCAAAGCTTAGCCTTTGGTCGGTATTCGTGTGTTAATAGTTCTTAAAATTTTAAAAATTAAATTTGTTAACAATACTCAATATAAACATGACAGAAAAAAATATATATAAAATTAAAATCTTTAAAAATATTAACACGTCTCATATTATTCTCAACGTTAAAATTATATTATATACCAAGCGTTATGTCATCGGCATAAATAGACGTTTGCTTATATATTGACATACACGTACAAATATTTGTGTATCTCAAAATAAATATATCAGTGTAATAAAAAAATTAAAAACCTCCAAAACAAAAAGAAAGGATGATCTTTAAACGGCTGAAAATATTTTCTTGAATCATAGCTAAATGCCTTTTCGATTAGGTCACCTTTCAAATAAAATAATCTTAATCTATGGTACATAAAAGATAGCTTGATTTTTGCGACAGCTGTCAGTAAAAATCAAGCCTTTGAAGTCCTGAATTTCTTAGTAGTACAGACAGTACCTGTCAATGTCATACTTTATGGGCATGCCGACCTAATAAGTGCATGCCCATAAAGTATGACATTGACAGGTACTGTCTGTACTACTAAGAAATTCAGGACTTCATAGGCGTGATTTTACAGACAGCTGTCGCAGAGATCAAGCTATCTTTTATGAACTGTAATTAGTACATCCGTTTGGGCTTTGACTAGAGAAAAAAGAAAGGACATGACATAAAGATCGTTAGTTGTAGGAATGTAACGAAATATCGGCGTCTCTTTTTAGCTCATGAGTATATTCGTATGTAAAAAGGACAACATTACTTTTAGCATTACCAAATATGACAACAATTTTTTCGCTGCGGCCGGTCGCTATGTTTTGTCACAGTCAATGACAAGTATATCAGTTGTCATAGCGACTTGTTTGTTTTCAAATTTTTAAGAAAATTTTATGTTTTTATGCGTTTTATGCGAAAGTTGTGCATTTAAAAACCAGTACAGGACTACATTTATCATGGGCAGGTGCAGTGTAATACGTCACACTACGCAATCACATACGCAACATTACGTCAAGCCGCCATCTTTGTGCCAGACTCAATTTAGGTATACTCGTTTTTTTCATAGGTACGTCATGTCCTTTCTTTTTTCTCTAGTCAAAGCGTTTGGGAGCTGCGATCCCACAGATAAACACACAGATACAGAGACACACAGAAACATACGAGTAGATACACAGATTAAACATTAACACCCCTGTTACGTCGGAGGTTAGAAATAGCTGTTATAAATGTTAAGCAGTGGGCTTGTTATTAGTCTTAATTATAATAGTGAAAACAGTTCGATATATTAAATTAATCTATGTGTTCTCACTACGTAGATTATCTGTGCTAAGTTTAAAACTGCCGTTGGGTTTCTTGGTTATTCTTATTAGTACAGAGGCTTTTTTTCGAACCATTGGAAAAGCATAAAAATTACTTTCAACAGTAATTCTTGTGTTCAATATTGAATAAAAATATTCTGTTCTATTTATTCTACGAAATCGGACAGTTAGTTTCAAAGAGATAGCAATAAAATTGCATCGGAGTCAGTGATAAGAGGGTTCCGCTACGCTTCACTTTAATTACATTCAAATTAGATGATTATCTCTAGTTTTTAAAGTCGGTTTAACTTTTATAAAATCTGGATTCTACAACAGCGTCACCAACCGGATCCAATACTATAACAAGATATATTAAATATTACTTTAAGGTGAAGTGGGCGCCAAAAGCAGATTTTTCACGCTTTATAGTTGCGACTAGCGGCTGTTTGGTCGACCCGCGCGTTATTTAATCGCACAATATTTATTTGATATTTATTTTTAAAATATATATACTCTTTTATTAAAAATCAAACTCATAATTCAATCACATATTTATGGATTTCATTACATTTGAATGAAACAGCTTTTTCACTTAGTGAACATACCTAAAATTGTAGATTTTGAGGAAACTTTGCGATCTTTTTCTATCGAGCCCAAATGTGTCAATCGTGTTTTGGCCAATATAATTCACTAAGAAAAATCTTTAACTTTCATAAAGAAAATTAAAAAAAATGTGGATTCATACTTTTATGACAAAAATTGGTTTTCTGTGCACCTATAAAGCGTGAAAAATCTGCTTTTGGCGCCCGCATCAGTGGTAGCTCAAATTGTTAGCGCTCTTACAGTATGCGAGCAAACCGGGTTCGATCACCGCTGACACCAATTAAATTGTCAATTGCAACTTAAGTGCTGGTCACGTGCTCGAGGTGAATGAAAACATCGTGAGGAAATCTGCATGACTGAAAAATAAGAAAAAAATAGTTTGAAGACGTATGAAGTTCGCCAACTCGAATTGGGGCCGCGCGGCGGACACTTCCTTGCTCTAAAATTCTCTCAGAAATGAGGCGAGGTCTGTGCCCAGCAGTAGGACGTGTATATAGGCTATAACTTTACTTTACTTTACTATAACTAGAAATGAGGTATTCTAGCTGAGTCCTCATTGGTGACAACTCATTTGCAATGCGATTCTCAATCGACGGCGAATGTACCTAAGTCGTCTTCTGTCTAAGGACCTCAGCATCCATTTACCTTCTGGTGCACTATGTACCCGTTTGTCACTTTTACTTCTATAAAAATATTTTGTTACGTTTCAGGCGTCTAAGATGAATCGTAAGAGAAATCGTCGTCAATTTCTATCCTAGACATGCAACTGACAAACTTGAGATGAAAGTATTTCCACGAAATAGATATCCATATAGATCTGTACTTGACTCGTTTCAATGCCTTCATTTCTTACATCAAACTGAAATTATACGTGTAATTTCGCCAAAGCGTATCTATATATTGCTAAGGCGTCATTAATGTGTAACTGGGACTACAGGAAAGTCACACGGAAAATTGGAATTTATTATTGCTTCTCCAGATAACCGTACAGCCTAAGCTATTTTACAACGTGTGGATAATTTATGGTATTTTCAAAAATGAATATATATTCTGGTATTATTGGTTGTGTTTTCGTAGTAGAAACATACTCATTAAAGCATTTTCTCATTATAAATTCTAATGACTAGACTTAGAAACTCATACTTACATAAGTGTAAGTATGGGTTTCTAAGTCTAGTCATCATGCTTTGGCATTTAAGTTAGGGTTTATTGGTATAACGTATATTAATCCTGTCATAAAAATCAACTATGGGAAAGACCAGAAAAAGGGTTACGGCTTCCAGTAGACGGCGGTATACCATTTCGTTTACGCCAGGCGTAAAATACGTATGGTCGTCACCCCACCTGCGATGTAACGCAAATCCCCATCGCCTCTTCCACGCATTGAATTATTACGCCCTGATGGAGAAGAAGAAGCAAATGATCATGATTGTTGTTTGTGTTATTCCTGTTGAGATAATAACTGTTTATTTTTTAGATAATACGTTTTTTTTAGGTGTGGAATAAAATATTTTCGTCCCTCCAAAATTTTGCCACCGTGGGCTATAGCCCTTACGTAAATACATTTCTGCTAGGGTTAGTAAGTATAAGAAATAATGAAAGTAATGAAAAGTATGAAAACATGTAAGGCAGCTGGGTATGATGGAATCATTAGACACGCTGAAGGCTAGATAGGGAAAAGTGGCAGCTGTACATTGGCGCTGTACACTTTTTTTTAATTTTGCTGGGAAGTTAAGCGAGTACATCCCCTTTATCACATAGATCACAGCAGGACTGTATAAACTATCGTTGAATTAGTTTGCTTCATATTATTGGAAAACTGTATATTATGTGTTGATTAAAAGAGTTATAAAAGAAACCGACGGCAAAATTTATCCACTAAGAACGTTCCAGTAAATACCGGTCCCAACCGACTAAGTGCAGAAAGTTCGACTGTGGACTTTTCTAGAATGCTTAATTCTTCTATTCGATACTAGATGGCGCTGTTGGCGGTAAGTTCAGCAATAGCATTTTCTAGAAAGCCCTCCTCGCTCTGTTCCCTGACACTATATGGCGCTAGTGCCAGGTACCAGACATCAACTTAGGCACGCAACGGCTTAGGGCAGAGTGGAAAGTTGGTGGGTTGCTTTATGGTAAGCCCTGGATTCGTTTGGATTACAGTGCAACCACAAGGCTGAAACTGACATTAACATCTCAATTTACAAAATTAACAGACATTTTATAAACTTAACCGTATATTTGAATCAAATTCAACAAGAAACCTTACAATTTTGTTCCTTTTTAAGGTGCGCTCGTTTGAATGGTTCGCAAAGGCTCACTAATTTATCGTTAAATACGTATTTGCATTCGGTAATCCGTAAAATGGATATTCGGGTGTGTTAAATTCAATTTACGTTTACGTCAGCCTTTTGTAGATTGTCTCTTACAGTTAACACAAATAAAACATATTTCTATGCACTGGCCTTTAGGATTACAAAGGAAGAAAATCATTTAATATAACAATGCCATCCTTAACAGATAGTCCATTCTCACAACTAATTACTTAGTTCACTCATTCATTTATTAGAGCCTGTCAAAAGGCCTTCAGCTCACCTCATAGAGGGAATTTGTCACAGTTACCAACACCTAGCAGGTAGGTAGCCAACGGCAATTTTTGTTATTTTTAGTTGTTGTCAAGAATGATCTTCCCTGCAGGATTAAAAAATATCAGAGATAAGAATTACCTCTTACTGATGATACCTAATTTTTAACTTTATATATAAAAAAATACGTGTTTTTTTAGAGCACACAGGGCACCTGATGGTAAGTGGAGGCTGTGGCTCAACTAAGGATCAAAATGCAAATGCGTTGTCACCCCTGAGGACTAAGATGGAATGCCTCAATTCCAGTGAAAAAAGTCCTGCCCCGGTCGAGCCGACCCATTCCTGCTACAACCAAAATATAGCTGCACGCGTCGCTCTAACACGTTAAAACACAGAGTTCATCGGGGAAAAGCAATGTGTCACATTGTTTTTCTCCGATGAACTCTTAACTAAATTAAATGAAATTTTTATAAATTTATTTTGCTTGCTGATGTTTGAGAGATATGATAGTTTTATTCCGATAAATTACATTCAGTATTTTTATTGCAAATTTAAGGATTTTTAAGGACAAAGGGTCGTCGGCAAGGGTAGAGCAACATCTGCCTGGCATGTTAGTACAAAATAAAAATCCTCGACGTCGCACTGACGCGGCCCGACCAAATACTGTTCATTTACTATTGTTTTTTTAGGAATTCAACAGAACTTCAAACTCGATAAGATGTTGATCTAATGTCAGCGTTTTTTATAAAAAAATATTTAGTGTTGAGTTTTCGTTGCTTAGAAACACTATTAAAATATCAAGTGGGTATAGCACGCAACCGACAGCGTCCGTAGTTATTTGTCAAAAAACCAAAAATAACTTTGCAGTTGAAAGCGGTAACGTACTGGGTATTGTTTCCAAATAGTTGGCAGCAAAAAAAAATTGCCTCTAAATGCAGAAAGAACAAAATGTTTAAAGTTTACACTAAGTCACAGCAAAATTTTATTAACTTACAAAAGAATTATCTTTAACAGAATAATCAGCTGTTTTTATTAGTCGGTCTTCTCTTTCTGGTAGGTGGCGATGATAGATAGGACGATGCATTTCATTTCGGACATATTACAGTGTAAATGTAATATTCATTAAATGTTTGATCATTAGATAATTTTGCTAAATAAAGCTTTAATTTATATAAAACATTAAATGCATTTTAAAAATGAGAAAATTTATTGCATAAATTTCGTTGCTTAGAAAAGAGCCCACCGAAAAAGTTGGGATAAAACTTCACACATTAGGAAATTGCTGAAGAATTCCCCTGTAAAATTTAACATCATGATATATAGGTAGGTTTTATACAACATGGTAAAACCGCGCTGCAGCTATATTATAGTCGTAGAACGAATGGGTCAGCTCAACCGGGGTAGAACCAGCCTGGTCCTATGCGGTTGAACCGACCCATTAAAGGAATAACATTGTGAAATAGCAGCATAAAGTTATTATGTTTCATATATTGAGTGTAGAAAACTTGAGACCCATTTTACAGGAAACGAGGCATTCTTTGTTAGTCCACAGCATTGACAACGCATCCGCATTTTGATTCTTAATTAAGGATAAAAATGTAGATGTCTATTGGCCACAGCATCCACTTACCATCTATATGGTCTGTGTCCTCGTTTCTCACCATTATTCTATAAAAAAACTCTTTTGAAAGTAACAAATTGTTCAATTAAAACCTTTATCTGTCCATTGAAAGTATTGTTATCAACTTAAAGTTGACGCTTTTTCTTTTTGCTTCAGGAAAATATTATCTTGTTTGAAAAACATGAAAATTGAACTGATTTGTATGATGTTTCCATTATTGTGAACCCATTATTTCAACTGTTGATATAACCGTATTGCTTATCAATGAATTACGCAAAGGCCAATAAGAAAAGATACAGCTTGACCTCTCAATATTTTAGGCTCCACACTTATATCTTCTGTTTAGGGGTTGTTCTTATATTGAATTATTTTTGGGACTTTTTATGACTAGCAGTACTAATATTTACAGACTAACAGATTTTAGAAATTTAGTCTGTTTATATTTGTTGATGAAGGGGTATCATATTTAAAAAATCCACAAATAGTTTTAATGAAACGAATGGGAATGGGAACGGGAGTTCGCGGTATGATGGTAAAACGACGAACATGAATATAGAAACTCTGTTTTTGTATCTATCAAATTTTTACCGAATTTAAAAGGAGGAGGTATTCAATTTGACTGTATGTTTTTTATTTGTGTTAACTCAGAGCCTTTTTCTATGTCAACCGTTTTGATGATTCTTTCTTAATTTTAAAGCTGGTGCTTCTCGTGTGTATGGGACCATACGAATTTCGTCAAAATTTGATCAGTAGTTTTTGAGATATCCTTAAATAATACGTATTTAATTGACTTCGAATACACTGATTCGATCGTATCGAAGTCGAGTGATTTTTTTTTTAATTTTACCACTTGTTTAAGAACGACTTTACCAGTGCTTTTGTAGTGTTACTATTTTTGTTGTTATGCTAATTTAACAGGAATGCTTTTGTAGAAAATTTACCGAAAAGTATCTTATTATTATTATTTATTAGTATTCGTTTATTATCATCATGGCTGTAATGAATGAAAACATCTACAACTTTGGAAAAATAATAAACAAAACTTTCTTTTCAAGTCAAGTCTTTTAAAGATACTGGGGGTTTGGTAGAAGATATTTTCGATTCAAGGGTCCGTTTGCGAAATATTTAGCCTTAAATTGGTATTTTCCAGTAGAGTCATGTGTCGTACAACCTCCTCTACCAACTAAACCGCTGTTTTTGAAAAGTATACAAGACGATATACGAGTATATAATGTAGTGAAAAAGAAAATCACAGCTAAGTAGAAGTAAAAAGTTGAAAAATAATAGTCGACCAAGTTATAAAATGCACTTTGATTAATTAAAATTTCGTTACAACTTCATAGAAAATGACTTAAAACTAGCTGCATTATAACTTTGTAATGTTATTGTAAACTGTAAGAAATAAAAACATTTTATGGAGAAAACGACTTATCCGCATTGCTACAATAGCTTTACTTTTTCATTTCCGGGATAGGCAGAAAGGATCTTTCTTACTTACTTACCTACTACTTTCACTTATTTTTTAATTGGTAGTAATTGTAGGCGTCGTTCAAAGTAATCATACAATCGTATAGCCTCATACAGTTCCATTCTTAATACTCTTGGTTTACTCAGCCGATCCTCAGGATAATTAAGGGCAGTGGTGGTTTACGGGAAGGTTAGTTGCGATCATATATATCTTAGGGTTGCACGGCCGAGAATATATAGATAGATAACAATGACCATGTTTGTACAGATTTGGCATGTAAATGATTTGATGTAAATTGTATTATTATTAAAATGGAAAAGTTTTTTTAATCTTTTTTAAATGCGACTGTCTATAAGGTTGATTTGAAAATAAGTCCTTCAGTTACTATCTTCTTATTTGGGCTCATTTTAGTCGTTATAACGGCCAGACCGCGAACTCACTCATTATGCTCATTATCAAGAAAGGCCACATTGTGCGTGGTCCGACACGCACTTGGCCAGTTTTTTACTATAGTTTAAACAACAGAAAAATCTGTTTAATTATTTTACAATTTAATAGAATACAAAAGAATATTTATTATAGATTACAAGTAATTTTACTTGTCATTCTTTTTTACTTTTACAACAGGTTTGAAAAATAATCTTTGTCCTGGAAACAGTAAGAAATCCAGTGGGCGTTTATTTCTTCAAAGTTAACTATACATTAAGAAAGGTTGTATAAACTACTTACAAATCTTTTTTTAAAAACTGCTTGGAAGCGCACACCTCGTTCCCAGCGGTAACATATGGGCCCTTTTCTGCAAAACAATCAGACGCATTTTCCTATAGAATATTTCTATAACACATTATGCTATGGAAATAACCGAAATAAACCAATCTAAATAGCTGTCCCGACACTAGTCAGACTTCTAATCTTGTTACAACATAAGCTGCAGAGCTTAGATACACAGGTGAAGCCCCACTGAAGCTTTGCGTCGAGAGTGATGCCAAGAAAAACAGTGGGTTCAACAGGGCTCGTAATAGTACTTGCAGAGTTAAAAATAATCTGTACATAATCAATAATTTGGACAGTTCGTATGAAAATTTTATTTCACGGGGCGGTTGACTCGAAACTTGCTAAATGTAGTCTGTTAATTAAAATAAAACACAGTTCAAAGAGGGGATAACAGTTGGGAAACAAATGCACCTGTGCAGAGCCACGGCGAGGACTTGCTGGGCAGAGGGCTGCGCGACCTTGTGCCAGCGTATTCTACTAAGCCTGCTGTACAATACAATACATGCGGTTGGCGCGAGTGTGTTTTATAAAACTTATTAAACTCATTTTAAATGCTGTGAAATGTTAAATTACTGTTATAGTTATTTAAATTACTAAAATTTATACGTGGTAGAGCCATGCTGCAGTTATATTAGAAGTATAGTTGTAGCACGAATGGGTCGACTCGACCGGGGAAAGACCACGCTCTCGCAGAATGCCAACGTGATAGTAGCTTAATGCTGCTGCAATTCGTATGGTGAGTGTAGAGAACCGGAGACCCTTTTTACTGGAAATGAGGCATTCTATCTTTGTCCTCCAGGGTGAGTATGCATCTGCATTTTGATTCGTAATCGAGGATAGATGTAGATGTCTATGGGCCACAGCAACCAGTTACCATCAGGTGGACTGTGTGCTCGTTTGTCACCCTATCCTATAAAAAAAATACCTAAGTTGAATTCAAATGACGACCATGGTTATGTTTCACTCATTTTAAATTTGTTGTTCGAATGCGAATACAACAAAATTAAATTAAACAATTGAAAACTGAAAACATATATAGGAAGAAAGTGTTCGAAAATATTTAGCAACGCAACACTTGTAAAGGTTTTTTTTCTGTAGTAATAAAAATGATCGCGTTCAATAAATGTTTTAATATAAAAGTATGTTCATAATGTTAATAAATTATTATAAGTATTAAAATATTCAAAATTATTTTACGTACGTTTTAGGTACGTACGCGGGTGACGCCATCGCCTGACATTAAAGGTGTTTCACTACTGTTAGCTCTTTAAAATATGCTCTTACGGAGGGCACAGAGGGTGTTCAAATTTTTATTCAGAAAATTATTCAATGTTTTTTTTTTGTAAATTTGTGAATGCACTCGGAAATTAAAAATAGTAACATTAAAATTTTAACTTCCTTCATAAATCTTCCCTTACGGTCTTAAAACGAGGGTGCAAAGTGTCTATGAAAAATATTGTAATAAGACGAATAGATAGCCCGAATAGCTAGACGTAAAACTCTTAAGTTTTGAGAGCAGCTGCATTTTATGAGGTAGGCATCCAATAAAAAAGAACTTTTGAAAAATAAACCCATAAGAAAGGAAAATAGCATGTTACAGGTTTTATGAAACTTTTTGTTTTACGGGGCGATATCATATTTGTATGGCAAACATTATTTAATGAGTTTTTAACTTGTAAATTGGTTCAATTATATTTGGATTAAGATAATGAAACATGCATTATTTAATTTTTCGAAAATATAACCAAAACGTGTTGATGCATGGTGGTGAAGATGCACTTAAAACAAATTATATAAATTAAGGCAAGATCTGGCTTGTAGCCTGTCAAACTAAATGTTGGTTGTATAAGACTAATTCATATAAAAAGGGTTAGCGGGACGATTGTTCCAATCATACAATTATAATTGCTTTCCTCCATAGACAAAATAGTTGAAAAATATGTTTGTAAACAAGAATCAAAAAAAGTAAAAAGGTAAAGTTACAGCCTATATACGTCCCACTGCTGGGCACAGGCCTCCCATCATTTCTGAGAGGCTTTTAGGCCAAGGAAGTGTCCGCCGTGCTGCCCCAATGCGTGTTGGCGAACTTCACATGTCTTTGCAATATAGTTTTTTCTTATTGCTCAGACATGCAAGTTTCCTCACGATGTTTTCCTTCACCGCCAAGCACGTGGTAAATCGGCACATAAAATTGCAACTAACAATTTCATTGGTGCCGGCGGGGATCGAACCTGGGTTACTCGCGTTCTGTTATATTTACAGCAAGCGTTAATCTTCTAAGCTACCACGGCTCACAAGAATCAATGCGGCTTTCAAATGGCCAAATAGAGCTCCCATTGAAGTTTACTGATGATGTGAATGAAACATTAAATTTAAAAAATATTATGCTTGTTTTTTTATTGATTTTGCAACGTGCGTTTGATACTCTAAAACACTAGCAACTAATAAATAAGTTACTTCACTGTAGAGTGCAAGTCCCGCTGCGGAGATGGTGCGAAAACTACCTCATAAATAGGAAACGTACAAAAAAAATTAAAATTCATTATGTGAACCCTTGGAAGCGACGGTAGGCACTGCTCAAGGATCAGTTTTCGGGCCCTTACACTTTTTAACTTATGTTAATGATATAAATTACTATAAAATAAAATAGTACTGAATACAAAAAAAAAAAACAAGCTGATTATCAAATCTCCGCACATCAAGCGCCATCCTGCCAAAAACATACGTGTAACTACTAATAAACACTGTGAACATCCACACATATCTTTGTCTTGTTATCGATCACAAATTAAATTGGAACTAATATTAAATACGTTTATAATAAGCTTAGACAATTTTTAGCGAATATTATAGTTCCTAAGTACCGCATACCCCTCGAAGTTAAGTTATTATTGTGTTATTAACTAATTAGCTAAATCTTTTGTACAATACGAGCTCAGTAGTTATGGGCGCACATATAAAACATATCTCTATTAAATATATAGGCTCCAACAAAAATTTATTTAACGTTAAATTACCCGTTTATACACAACTTAAACAATTCTTTAATAAAAAAAAACTTACTGAAAAGATTAAACATTCCGTATAAACGCGAGCCAGTCACACAAAATTGGTTTTATACTCGTACTACCTGTGCTAATAATATTTACGACAAACGACAAGCTACTTATTGAGTTCCGCGATTATAAATAACTCACCCTCTAATTTACGTAATAACATAACGTAATAAAATAAAATATTAAAACAGAATTAAAATCTTACTTCCTACTTAAAACTGATCTTAACACTTAAAAATGAACTTCTATAGATAGTTATGCAGTCTGGAAGTAGTCGTAATATTATAAATTCCAACCTGTTTATTCCAAATTGTCCTGATTAAGGGGCTGTAGAAATTTCGCCACTTCTCCGCACGTCGTATGCTATGTACCGACATGTTTGTAATCACTAATACTGTAAGTAGATAGGTAGTTAGGTACTTATTTCATTAGATTTATCATTAATACGCCTGTTTCTTTACGCCAACCCAGTCGCTTCTTATTTTTATTACGGTTATTTCCCATTTTAATTTTACGGATTTCCTCTAGACAACCTCATTACGGCTATAATTATTCATAAGGAATAGCTCAATTTTTATTCATAAGGAATAACTTGTAGTTATTCTACTTTCCTCAACTGTCATCATCATCTGATTTTATTCTTTAATCTGTGTACTCCTAAAAGTACTATATATAGAAAGTGACTATCATTCCGAAATATGAAAAAGTTTCCATGTGATAGCTTCAACTCACCGTTTTATGTGATCTCATAATAGGCGTGGGTAACTATTGTTTGCACGTTACAACTACATAGGACGCGGGTAACGCCTCGGGGCTAAAAACTAGTGTAGTAATAAATAAAAGTTTTAAAATAAATATAGTATCTTCTTATGTAACGCATTTTTCGTAACGAAGAATTATGAAAACAAAAGCGACAAACTCTAAATCGATCGAACAATGCCTATTTGAACATAAATGACACCACATGTAAATTGCACCCGTGTGAAGCCGAGTTGCGAGTATCAGTATAAAAGTGTAAAAAATATTACATAGTAATGATAACATAAAATAGTTTGTTACTAAATCGTATCTAAAATAATGTATATAATATAATGCTCAATAAAGGAATTGTAACGAAAAATAAAAGTGCTAAAAGCGTATTATCGACAATAATACTATAGTTAAATAAAAATACATTGTGTGAAAACCAAAGAATGCAATATACGAAGTTATTTTCTTCCGTGTTTATATTTAAGGAGTACTTCATTGTGCTTAAAATAGCTGTTCGTACCCAAGTGGTTGATCACGCGCATACTAACGGTTAAAAATAATTTTATCACTTGGCAGATGTCTTGGCGAATCTCTCCTTTCCCGCACACCTCTGCGCCACGCGAAAATGTCGCGTGCCCTTACGTTTTATCGTTGTCATTTATTTTTGGACACTAGACCTGCCAGTGTCGATCACCAGCTTGAACATTGTTTGCTTACGCATGTTTTATATTGTCGATTGACTACACGGTTTATTACTGCCATTTTATCGAGTACTTACTCGTGAGATTAACAATAGTGCTACATCTGCTAGCATGTATAAATAAGAGTAGTTTTAGTTTTTCGCGGAAACTACCGTCTGAATCACGTAGATGCTTTTATGACTATCGTATGGTTTGTTTCAGAAATTACATCTTGCACACAATGTAACTACTTTGTAAATTAATGATTACGATAGGTATCTCAGTGAGAATGTTAATGAAGGCTGTTGTTATTTTAAAATTTTACAGACTTTAGTGAGCACGTTTAAAAATTTGAATAAATTGTCACATTGGAGGCTTTTGGTTTTTATCGTGTCCGTTTTCAACTAGAGAAGTGACTATGTTATCTAAATTACCGGTCAAATAATGCTTAAATGAATAAAATGTGTTCTAAAATCTAGGAAATTGGGTTTCCCTCGCACAATTTCTTTTTACTAGGTTTAAGTTTACTGTTTTTATTTTTTACAGTAATACTATACGTGCGTTAGAAAATATGAAGACATAATCAGTGCCAGAAAGGCTCAGCAGCGTTTCAATTCAGACATTACAGATTTAGCTTCTGGTGTCGGGCAGTAGTTCGATTATAATTCCGTCTCTGGTTCGCTCATTCTGACGAAAAGCTTTTCAGGTTTACAGTCTTTAGCAACATAATGAGAAAAGTGTACCTCACGACTTAAAGAACTTTCTAGATCTGGTTATAGATGCTCTTACTTTGGAAGTGAAAGACTGTCAAACCTAAACTACAATTCTAAAACTGATTTAGAATTGTAGAAAATGGGGGTTTGTTGTCATCAATATTTGCGGTAAGAGACAGTGTGGATGACTTCATTGATTAGTTATCAGAAAGATGTTGCTGCTTTTCAATTTCAGTTTTCAGAAAGATATGGGCTGGTGGATATTCTTACACCACTAGTACATACTGATTAATAGTATATTAGACATTCTTGAAAAATTTTTATAACCACATTATCTTTCAACTTTTTAATCGGATAAATAGTTGTAACTATTTATTTATTTATTATTTATTTATTCTTTTCATACACCACAATACAGAAACATCAATATAGTTAATACTAATTAAAGTATGTACAGTAGGCGGTCTTATCACTGAAAGTGATTTCTTCCAGACAACCTTTGCGTAGAGGAGTGATGCAAACAAAAGTTAAAATAGAGGGGGGCATACAAAATAATAATAATAATAATAATAATAATAATAATAATAATAATAATTAAGGCGTAGGGAAGTGACGACCCCATCGCCCGCTGACGTGACGGTTATGTGACAAAACCGCTACGTCCGCGCAGTCAGTCAGCACCTTGCCAAGAGGTGTGAGCGCCGTGCCTCGGCAAAAATTGATGGTGCAAGGGCCCGCTTGTGCATATGGCCTCACCATGAAACGGCGCCGGGTCTGGGCGTCTCCCGTTAAATGACGCCCTGTATGGATGATGGAACATAGAAGATTGCGCAAAGGGCCGCTACCCGGAGATCGCCAGGGCGCGTCTGGAGCTGGCGCTGGACGCGACAGCATGCGAACCGCCAGCCGAGCGCGAGGTGCTGCACGACCACCCAGCAGCCCCTCGCATCCATCATCCCCACCAGCTTGCTTGGTGTCGGCAGGGTCTTCGCGGACCCAGCAATCGGCACCCGCCACTGGTGGAGTACGCCGCATGCGATGGACCATCAATATGAATACAAACGCATTGCGGGCGTATTTTAGGGCGAAAGGGGGAGAAATTGGAGGTTTCGAGTATCGGGCTAGGATGCATCGTCTTTTTACTGAGCTGGAGCCATCTATTACTGTCACCGAGCAAAACCTGGCAGACCGAGTTCGGTATATCTTACGCTCAAATATATTTGATGGCGCCGAACTCGAACGGCTACGACGTGAGGCTGTTCCCTCATCAAATGAAAACGCTACGACTGAGGGTGCGGTGCCACAAGTTGCAGAACAACCCGCACACGTGGATGCCGCCGTGAATACCCCAGTGGTTGCTGATTCAAATGATGATGGAACATTCACCCAGGAACTAGAAATAGAGCAAATGAGGAGTACCTTGGAAGAGGCGATTATGGAAACGCGCAGTACGCCTCTCGAAAATCGACCGCGACTTCCCCGCATAGCCCTAAGCAAGCGGAATCGGGCTGTCGTGAGGGCTCTGAACCCAATGCTGGTGACCTATTTGGAAGCCAGCCGGGACCTTTGCGAGACGGACTCAATTCTCTTCGGCGCCGCACTGGCAGTCTGCCGTATTATAGGTGCCAAACTTTCCACGGCTGGACGCACTACTGGACAAAGTAGTGCTATCCCAGCCTGGAGAACAAGAATTGAAGAACGTATCGCAAAGGCTAGGGCTCTCATCGGCAGACTGATATGCTTCAGGTCAGGCAATACTAGGCCAAGGATTATGCGCACCGTCAGGATGGCGTTTGCTGGGACAAATATTAGTTTGTCCCAGCCGGATATAATGCAAAAACTGACGGAGCGCATAGACGACCTGAAGCAGAGAATCGCTGCTTGGGGAAAGCGAATTCGGCGATATACCGAGAGGTCGACACGGTTCAACCAGAATCGTCTCTTCCAGAGTGATCAGAAGAGGCTCTATAAATCATTGGAGCGACCAATGGTAAGTGGAACGGGCCCAGTACCGAATCAGGCCGACACGGTCGCATTCTGGCGCGGCCTGTGGTCAGAGCCCGTAAACCACAACGAGGGCCCTTGGACGGAAGTTGTGGCGAGTCAGTGTGCGGGTATTACGCCCATGGACCCCGTCACCATAACGCCGGATGACGTAGCTGAGGCGGTCCGTAGGGCCCCGAACTGGAAAAGTCCGGGACTCGACGGGCTGCATCACTACTGGCTGAAGGGGTTTGTGGTGTGTCACTGTGCTCGCCCGACAGTTCCAAGATGCTCTCAACCAGAAGTCGCTCCCGAGCCTCTTCACTACTGGGATCACTCATTTGGTTCCTAAAGACCAGGTTACCACAGACCCGAGCAAATACCGCCCCATCACATGTCTGCCGACCATATACAAGACACTAACATCCATTTTGAGCGCGAGAATCACTCGTCACCTGGACTCAAATCAGGTGATGTCGCGCGCTCAAAATGGATGTCGGGGCGGTGGTCGTGGAACCAAGGAACCACTCCTCATTGACGCGGTCATTGGCAAAGTGGTGAAACGCAACCGTCGGAACTTCTCCGCCGCCTGGATAGACTACAGAAAGGCATTCGACTCGGTGCCCCATACGTGGCTAAAGAGAGTCCTCGAACTGTACAAGATAGACTGTACAGTTAGAGACTTCCTCGGGCAGTGTATGGGGCAGTGGAGTACGATCCTTTGTCATCTGGGCGAGCGGATGACGGCTGCGGAGAACCACATAAGGATAGGAAGGGGTATCTTCCAGGGCGATTGTCTGAGTCCAATATGGTTCTGCCTCTCTCTGAACCCTCTCAGTACCTTACTGGAGGGCTCCGGGAGGGGATTTCAGCTGCGGAAAGGAGGGACAAAAGTGACCCACCTTTTCTATATGGATGACCTCAAGTTATTCGCCTCCAGTCGCTCCCATCTTGTGGAATTGCTAAACATCACTTGTGAATTTAGCAATTCCATTGGAATGGAGCTGGGGACGGATAAGTGTGCGGTACTCCATGTTGAGAGGGGTAGGGTTGCTAACTCTGAGGGCATAGACTTATCTATGCCCGTCAACTTAAGGACCCTTTCCGAAGCTGAAACATACCGATACCTGGGTATGTCACAGAACATCGGTATCGATGAGGCTGGTATGAAACAGTCAGTTTGCGACGTGTTTTATGCACGCTTGACCAAAGTGCTTAACAGCCTTTTGTCCGGTGTGAATAAGACACAAGCATATAACGGCTGGGTCATGCCTGTCCTCATGTATACCTTTGGCATACTCAGGTGGACTCAGACTGAACTTAACGCCCTGGATAGAAAAGTCCGCACTACCATGACGTCCCACAGGATGCATCATCCGAGATCGTCGGTAATGAGGCTGTACTTGCCGCGAAAGCATGGTGGGCGTGGTTTCTTGAGCGCGCTCACCATGCATAATCGCGAAGTGTGCAGCCTCCGTAATTACTTCCTGGCGAGATCGGATGATCCATTCTATAAGGACGTCATTTCTTGTGATAAAGGACTTACCCCTCTATCCTTAGCCAACGAGCAATGGCAAGACCCGGCAGTGCAGACAATTTCCGACCGGGAGACCGTATGGAAGGAGAAGGAGCTCCACGGGAGGTTCTACAAGTCTCTACATGGGCCTTTCGTAGACACAGTAACCTCCCTCCACTGGCTACGCTTTGGTGACCTCTTCGGGGAAACCGAGGGTTTTGTCTGTGCAATACAGGATCAGGTTATTAAGACCAACAACTATCGGAGATACATCCTAAAGGATGGCACCATCGACATCTGTCGAGCTTGTCGCCATCCCGGTGAGTCACTTAGGCATGTCATCTCCGGTTGTTCGGCGCTTTCTAACTCTGAGTACTTGCACAGGCACAACCTAGTAGCCAGAATTCTATACCAGGAGCTCGCTCTGAAATACGGTCTCGTGGATCGGAAATTGCCGTATTACAAGTACTTGCCGGAAGCCGTGCTCGAAAATGATCGCGCCAGGCTCTATTGGGACCGGGCCATCATCACAGACAGGACTATTCTTGCGAATAAGCCTGATATTGTGCTGATGGACCGGGCACAGTCAAGGATATTTTTGGTCGACATTACCATTCCGTGTGACGAAAACCTCGTGAAAGCCGAAACAGATAAGCAAACAAAATATCTGGACCTGGCTCACGAGGTGACCGACATGTGGGGTGGTCTGCCGACCGAAATTATTCCTGTAGTCGTCTCTGCAAACGGGCTAATCCCAGTCAGCCTCTCGGGTCATCTGAGGCGGCTGGGTCTACGTGGCGGACCGCTCCAGGCTCAGATGCAGAAGGCGGTGCTCCTCGATACCGCCCGCATCGTCCGACGGTTTCTTTCCCTTTCCCCCTAACCCTCGGCCGTTTGGTCTCCCCTGCCGAGGGCCTCCATCTGGTTGGGCTTTTATTTATATATGTATTTTTATATTTAGTTTATGTTATTGATATTTATGTATATTTATCTTTTCATTTCCATTTATAATTATATATTTATAGAACCCAACCAGATGAGAAAACTATATTGATAGCCCACAAAATAATAATAATAAATACATACAAATAAAAATAAGTGAAAGTTATGTATAAAATATCATATAATAGATTAAATAAATAGAGTACGAGAAAGGTAAAGTAATTTATCTAATAGCGTTCTAAATAATACGATTTAACAAGAATTTTGAAAGAGTGAAGAGATTTAGCACGACGAATATGGAGAGGTAAAGAGTTCCACAATCGCACAGCGGTTACGGTGAAGGATTTCTTGAAAAAGGAAGAAGAGTGCAAAGGTGTAGAGAGAGAAAGATTGATGGGGGATCGAAGGAACCGATTATGGGTAAGAGAAAGATACTGGAAACGGTTTTTTAAATAAAGAGGAGTAGAAGGATTAAACAGCACACTATACAACACGGAAAGAATGTGAGTATTCCTGCGAAGGCGGATCGGGAGCCATTTGAGCTGTTTGCGAAATTCGGAGATATGATCATATTTGCGAAGCCCAAATGTAAATCTAATGCATAAATTTTGAATGCGCTCAAGCTTATTAAGCTGCCCCTCGGTAATGTCAAGATAGTAAATATCAGCATAGTCAAGAATAGGCAGAAGAAGAGACTGGGCGAGCGTAACTTTAGTTGCTGTGGGAAGGAAATTACGTAATCTACGTAAAGAGCTTAACGCAGCAAACATTTTTCTACTGACCTCATTAACCTGTGAAGTCCAAGAGATACAGGAGTCAAGATACAACCCCAGGTTTTTAACCTTGTTACTGTAAGGGATTAGAGTGCAGTCTAGTATAATAGGGGGTGGGGAAGACCAGTCAATTTTACCAATTAATCTAGAACTACCGATGACAGTGACCTGAGTTTTCTTAGGATTAATTTTTAAACCATAACATTTACTCCAATTCGAAATACAAGTCAGATCAGCGTTAATAGTGTCAACTGCTTTAGATAGATCTTCAAGAGAGAACTGAGTATAGATTTGGAGATCATCAGCATACAAGTGGTAGGAAGAGGACAAATTATGACTTATAGAGTTAATGAAAATTGCAAAAAGGAGAGGAGACAACACGCCACCTTGTGGTACACCAGCAGCTGTAGTAATCCAGGTGGAAAAAACCTCTTGCACCTGAATTCGCTGTCGGCGACCAAACAAGTAACTTCGAAACCAGTCAACTACAGTTGGAGATATGTTAAGAGAGCGTAGGATGCTTAACAAGATATCAAAATCTACAGTATTAAATGCGTTACTAAAATCAAGCAACGTGAGAATAGTAAGCTTTTGTTTCTCCATACCATTCCGAATATCATCAGTGATTTGTAAAAGTGCAGTAGTCGTACTATGGCCAGGACGGAAACCGGATTGCAAGGGATTTAAAAGATTGTGTTTTAAAAGATAGGTGCTTAATTGATTGTGCACAAGACCTTCTAGAACTTTGGAAAAGAAAGGCAAAATAGAGATAGGTCTATAATCGGAAAAACAAGAGGGATTTGACTTTTTCGGAAGAGGAACTACAAATGCGTCTTTTCAAGCTGAAGGGAAAAAAGCAGAATTAATTGATTTATTCAGGATAGACGTGATTATAGGTAAAAGGAGATCAATGAGAGGGATGACCATTTTCCGACTAATGCAGTCACTACAAATCGAATTTGAATGGATGGACATTATGGCTCTCTTAACATCACAACTGTTAAATTGGCTAAAATTAAAAGCAGGGATGTCCGGAGTGGGAGCTTTTGAAAGAGAATCTAATGTATTATGTTTTGCTTTATCGTTAATGCAAGACGAAGATGAGAAATGCAAATTAAGTTGATTGAGATCAAGGTTATGGTGTGTGAGATTTTGTCGTAATTTCCCAACTCCTAAGGACTTAAGAAATTAACTATATTATCTTTCAACTTTTTAATCGGATAAGTCCCCAATTAAACAAAAAATTCATCGATATGTTTCGAACAAAACCTTGGATATTTCTTCGTTTCTATTTTTTGGCCCTTGAATATTTATTAGGCTCCCAGTTATCACGTGTGATAGCGTTAATCTACACACATCTTATTTTTAGACATTTTGGAAATCTAAAAAATAATATAAAGATACATGATCACAAGTTAGATACGCAGATATAAGAGTGCCAACGTCTTACGACTCCGTTCAGTATGAGCATGATACTTTGTCTAAGTTTAACACAAAAAAATATTTTAAATATAAATATCATTCCTCTCTCCCTCCCTCCCTCTCTCTCTCTCTCGCTCTCTCTCTCTCTCTAAACAGTAGGTATTATTACCCAGTGTAAAGAATAAAAAAAATATCATATGTTTTAATACTTTATACAATTTTTCATTCGGCACAAAAACGACTTGACCGATTTTGCTCAAAATTTAATGTGGTCTAAGTTACATAATTACGCGTTAAATAAAATTGGTCCGATGTCAATATTACTTTTTGTTCTCGAGATACACGAGGCGAAAATAGAATCCGAGCATACATACATACGTACATGTGCACACACGGGCATCCTCTTAAAAACCATACTATTCGACTCTATAGACCTTGAAACGTGGAGATATGTTAAAATATCCAATTTGTAAAATCGGACCCATTACAATAACTTCTCACTGGGAAGTTAATTAAAAAAGTAATAATATTTTACGCTGATTAAGCATTTACTATTTTGCTGTCATGATTAATAATTTTTATACGAACGTTAATACTTCAGGGAATGAATTATTATTGGTCGAGTTTTTCCTTCCTCGTAATGTGCGATATGTGTAAGGTCATTTATTATTATTATGGAAGACTGAAAGAATTATTTATTACAACACTTCCATTACCTCTCTCTTGTAATCATTTATTTATCGTCACATTAATGACTATAATAAATAAGCGAAATACTACTTTGCTAATACCTATAAACGCTATGCTACTTTGCCAATACAATGATAAACTTTATTTTCAGTTATTATAGAAACCTACCACATTATATTACGCCGTTGGTCGTTTGATGGCACTTGTCGAATGACTTCCAGCCGCCTTTTATATCCAAAATGTGACACAAATTCGTTAGAATTTAAGCAAAAGTTAAAAGTTACAACCTAATTTCCGAGAGAGTTATAAAGTTGTAAGTCCAATGCGCTGTTCCAGTTTGTTGATGTATGTTCTCGAAAATTTTATAACTTAGACATGAAAGTTTCCTCACGATGTTTTCCTCCAGCACCGATTACGTGGTAAATCTATACTTAAAATTTCATTGGTGCCAACGGGGATCGATCCAAGATTGTTCTCATACTGTGGTTTTTTTTATAACACTGAAGACTATTATTTATTCTGTGACTCAAGTGATCAACGAATTGACAGTCTACCTGATGTTAAGCAGCTACTGCAATCCATGGACACGTGCTGCCGACTTCAAACAAAGAAGGCTTCATATGTGTTGTTGTCTCTAAGGGCCAAAATGGAATGCCTCGTTGCTTGTGATTACGAGTATACTGGCCATAGTATTAATGGCACATACTAACATTCGGATCGGAGCACTGCCATGCAGGCTTTGATATTTGACGTCGGAAATATGTAGATGGACCTACTTATACGTTCTATACTTCAGATTTTGTAGGTAAACCAATTATTGTATTACAAAGAATTAATTAATTTGCAACCTTCCGCTAACTAAATACAATGATGTGTCTTACCTGGATTGAAGAGCACCTCCCGCCCTCCCTCAATTGCATGCACCAATCCCGTCACCATTAATCCCAGCACCACTACTCCCGGCACCACTACTCTAAATACCAATACTCCAGGAAAGACATACACACTATCGAGGATAATACGACACGTATTTCGCCTCTACACGAGGCATCCTTAGGTGATGCAGACTCTACGGTGGCTGACCGCTAAGTAAGATGAGAGTAGTAGTGTTGGCAGTAGTGGTTATCGGATTAGTGGTGACGGGATTGGTGCATGCAATTGAGGGAGGGCGGGAGGTGTTCTTCAATCCAGGTAAAAACACATCATTGTATTTAGTTAGCGAAAGGTTGCAAACTAATTAATGTTTTATTATAATGGATTCCGCAAAGTAACGCCTGATTATATCAATAAAATTATTGTATTGATAATTTTTTTTCCAAATTATTTATTAGTTTATAAATTTAAAGAAAAATTTTAACCCTCCAGTCTACATCTATATAATGTAGGTATTATTAGTGTTAATTTACCAGTCGGAAAAACGTTTAAATTGTTGTCTCTTGTAGTATCAATATATCTATAAAATCCTTTAAATAAAAATAATTTCCGTTAAGCTATTTACGTAAATTAACTTACGTAATTCAAAGGAGACGTCGTTCTTTGTAAGATCAACTCGACAGATTTGTTAGAACGTTGTGCGGCCTACATAAAATGAGGTTTGTTGATGTCTTTTTCAAGTTGTTTAACCAAATCCGGTTCCAAATGAAAATAAATAAATTTATAATGAGAAACATTTCTAGGCCTAAAGTATAAAAGGTTGCGTTAATGAAATTGATGTTAAGATTATTTTTTCTTTGTTACTTCGCTTTGTTTTCTTAGCAATAATTTTGTGGAAATACCCAAGTAAACCTTTTTTTAATTACATTATATTCTTAAACAACTAAACAGGTGGTATTTATATACTGTTTAATAATATATTTAATCTCTTGCTTACCTTTAAATATAAACGGTTTTTAAGGGATTCTTGGGGTTTTTCTTCGTGATAAATTTAGGTATAAGCATATCCGCAGTAGAACTAGAGTGACCGATATAGCACAACGGATTAGTAAGCTGAAGTGGCAATGGGCCGGCCATATAGCTCGAAGAACCGAAAACAGATGGGGAAAATAGGTTCTCAAGTGGCAGCCTCGTACTGGTAGGCGAAGTGTAGGGCGGCCTCCCACTAGATAGTGACGACCTGGTAAACATGAAGTAGATGGATGCAGGTGGCTCAGGACAGTACTTTGTGAAATTCCTTGGGGGAGGCCTATGTTCAGCAGTGGAATTGTGAAGGGTAGGGATAATGATGATGAATAGATGTAATCTTACACGCGTTTGTAGTTATTCCACACTTACAAGCTTTGCCCGCAACTTCGTTCACATAGAATCTTTATTTGTAATATTTTTGTTTTAAATAATTGTAATATTTTTAAACGACACTATGGGTTACTTAAACACCTAGGGTGGCGAATTATCGTTTCAATATTATATTTAAAATAAAACTAAGTAAAGTAGATCTGCACTAAGAAAATATGAAAAAGAAACTTATGAAGAGGGTAACAATTACTGTAATTAATGAATACTTAAGGTTTCTTGCGTTGCAAAATTCAATGATAAGGAACGATAAGCTCAGATGGTTAACGTTCGCTGTAAATATTTTATAATGTAATGGGTTTTAAATACATAGTTTAGACAACACGTTATAAAAAATTACGAGATATAACAATAATGAAGTACATAATATGTACCTACAAATGTAATTTAAAAGTTTGATTGGGAAAAACTTGTTATTGATCTTTGACGTAATGAATCACATCCTTTCATTGCAGCTAAGTCCCCGATGCACTTCAGGTGTACAACTGTATGGGATCCGATTCGTCCTGTCTTTCAAACCACTTAAAAGCAACATCTAGAACTTCAAAAGCTTCTACGTGAGATGGAACTTGACATACATACCCAGTTTCAGTCTCTTCTTCATCTTCTCTCTCGTTACTATTCAAATCGCTAATGATTTATTCATCACTCTTTGATGTTTTCTTCATCCTACCATTCACCAATGCTAAGAAATTTCATTGCTTCTGTTATTTCTTTGAAATCGTCGTTTCTTTGAATCGATATGATTAAAGAATAAATGGAGCTAATTTCAATAATTTATTCCATGCCTTTGTTAATGTTTGCGATTTTACAGAGTTCCACGCTTCTACCAATATATAACAACAATCTTTTAAATTAATTTCCATAAAAAACTTTAACATCGTTTCTATTTCACTGTTATCTGCTGACAAAAGACGACACAGTTGCTGCATTCTGTACAAACGCTGTAATGTTTCAATGACATTAAATGAGTTAGGGGGCAAAAACTTAACTGTAACCTTCTCATTTTTTCGACTTAGTATTTGAATGGAAGGTTGCGTTGGCACATTATCTAACAACAATAATACAACAATAGTACATCGCCCTCTTTTCCCACGTTCTTTTGAAATTTCTTCACCTCTGTGAAATGAAATGAAATGAAATGAAATATTTATTTTCTTTTGGTTAAGGTACACTGAAGATGGTGGTATTAATCAAACATCCGCTTAATCAGCCATTATTTATAGCATGCAAATCTTACAAATACAAAATAATGCGATAGTAATATTTATGAGTAAAATGTCTAAAATAGTAAAATGTCAACAATTAATCAATAAATAGGTAATAGGTACTTAATAAATATTTTACAATTGGTCCAGCAAATCCACATCAATCCAGCCGCTACCACATATCCCAGTTCAAATATTCCTCTACAGTATAGAAAGCCTTTTCACTGAGCCATCTGTATAACTCTCCTTTAAATTTAATGACAGGTAGGTCTTGAATTTCTTGTGGTATCTTATTATATACTGTCATACACATCCAATATCAATTATTATGGAATCTCGCGCTCTTGGGTATTATGGTGGAAACCAACCTATTCCTATTTCTAGTGCCTCGTTTGTAAAAGTCTTTGGCTTGTGTGAAATAATACATATTATTTTTTACAAATTTCGCCGTTTCAAAAATGTATAGACAAGGAAGTGTTAAAATTTTCAAGGATTTAAACAAAGGCTGACATGGCTCGTTAGGTACAGTACCACATATAGCTCTAACACACTTTTTTTGTGCAATGAACGCCTTTTTTATATCTGTGCTATTACCCCATATAATGACTCCGTATCGCAGGACTGATTCAACGTAAGCAAAGTACGCAGTAAGGGCTGTTCTCTTTCCTGCTATTTTTGTTAATTTATAAATTGCAAATGCGAAACGATTGATTTTATTGCACACTTTTTCGACTTGTTGTTTTCAATCTAGTTTTTGTTCAATTTCTATACCCAAGAATTTCGTTGTTATTGTATTTTTAAGTTGTCCTTCATAATTTATATTCAATGTCAAATTTTGTATATTATTAAAGTTAATTAAATTCGTTTTGTCAATATTAATAATTAAATTATTATTTCTAAGCCAATTAATTATTTGATTTATAGAGTCACTGATGTCATTTTTGTGGTCATTTAATGTTAGTTTTTTATCAGTTGTCACTATTACGGATATATCATCAGCGAATAGAATACATCGATACTTGGTCACATTTGTGAGATTATTAATATAGATCAGGAATAGAAGAGGTCCCAGGATACTTCCTTGTGGAACGCCAAACTCGTTTTTCCTAAACTCAGATTTGTGATTTTCAGCTACATGGTTAGAGTCAAGTTTTGCGATTTCGACTGATTGCATTCTATTTTGCAAGTATGTTTTGATCAAGTTCAAAGCAGTGCCTTCAACGCCGCAGTGCTCCAACTTTGCTAGAAGTTGATTATGAGAAACCAAATCGAAAGCTTTCGACATATCAAAGAAGAGCGCCGTCGTATATTGTTTGGCGTTTAGTTGTGTAAGTGTCTCATTCACTAAGTCATATACCGCATGTGTAGTGGATTTACTTTTCCTTAATCCATATTGATTGTTTTGGAGTACCTGATATTTATCAAAAATCGATGTAAGTTTTTCATGTATAACCTTCTCATACACTTTGGATAGGATATGAACCAGCGTAATGGGCCTGTAGTTACTTACGAGTGTTTTTTTACCCGTTTTAAATAATGGCTTCACCAAGGAGAATTTTAATTTGTCTGGAAATATCCCAGTTACCATTGACTGATTTATCAGAAACGCTAAAACAGCACCTAATTGTGTATTACATATCTTGATAATCTTTGTAGATACCTCGTCGTAGCCTTCTGAATTTGTATTATTCAGTGACAAAATTATTTTTCTAACGTAATATTGGTCAGTGGGGGTCAAATAAATAGAATTATTTAAAATGTCATTAGGAGTTTCACGTAATATGTTAGCATTTTCTTTATTTGTCAATTCAATAAAATAATTGTTAAAAATAGACGCTATCTGTGTAGGATCTATAACTTTGTTTTTATATTCAATGGAATCTATATAATTATTATACTGCGGTCCAGTGTCAATTTCTTCCTGTATTACTTTCCATGTAACCTTGCAAATATTTTTGCTTTTTAATACGTATTTATTATTTGTTTCTATTTTTGCTTGGAATATACATTTCCTTAATAACTTAGAATAGGTGTAATATTTATTTTTGTTAATATAATTTCTTTTTTTTTATAATAATTGTACCGCAGGATTCTATTTCTACTGCAGCTTTTTTTAATACCCTTTGTAATCGGCATGGAAACGGCATCGCTTACGCGTTTTGTTGAGCAAGGTGCACAGGTGTCGTGTGTCTATGGAAACAAGCAGTGAAGAACAGCCAAACCTCAACTTCGTAATAGGTAAAATTGGTATAAATATTTTTGTAATTAGTGAGTACTATATCAGGTATATCGAAAAAGTATGAACATTCGAAGGGAAATTAATATATGCGTCGAAAAATTAGGGGCTGTCCCGTACTTTTAAAAGTACATTAACGATGTCGAAGACTTATTTAGATATTTTAAATGTGGTCAGATTAAAATATGTCGTTTAAATAAAATAAGTAATAAAATTAATAAGTTCAAGTAATACTAATTTGAATAAAAAAAGCCATCAAAACCGGTAGTAGGTGGTTTCGTGCGTTTTCCATCTGTATGGTTCACTTTTCATAATCTATGATTTTCATGTAGAAAAGGCAGCCACGTGGCAGCGGCAGTAATCAGTAAAAAATTAACAAATACAATTAAACTTATTGAAAAAAGAATTCATTAAAGTTCATGATTTAGACTAGACTGTTGATTGTTGTTAGGTTGCTCTTTTTGTCACAAAATTATACATTATGCAAACACATGCAATTCACATTTTTATTCTATGTATATATAATATATTAGTTTTCTTTTCTTTTCAACCGACTTCAAAAGGAGGAGGTACTCAATTCAACTGTATGTTTTTTTATGTTCCCAGAAAAAAGTTGAACTGATTTTAATGGTTCTTTTTATTTGAAATTTCTCGTGTAGTCCCATATAAATTTGATCAAAATATGACCAGTAGTTTTTGAGTTATCCTTAAAGAATGCGTATTTAATTGACTTCGAATACATTGATTCGGTCGTATTGAAGTCGGTTGTACAAAATTTTTAAATTTACCATTTGTTTGTAAGTCTTCAATTGTGTTAAAATTAAATGAAATGTTTACGTTCGCTAAAACGCAATAGAGTAATTCAAGCTCATAAAGATAAAAACTTCAAACGCGTGATAAATTTTTGAGACTGGTTTTTTGTCATAAGGACAAGCTTAGTATTGGAAGCATTTCTATTTTGGCGAGTACGTCGATCTGACGGACGATGAGCGCGGAACGGGCTGCCAACGCTTACGCTCTGTTGCAAGATCTCTAGTTCAGTCAACGCGTATGTTCCTTATATCAAACACGTTCGAAGTTGACAGTGAGCATAACCACAGACGTGTTATTTCAGTTCAATATAATTCTAGAATCCGTGTGAGTTACTCAAGTGTATAAGCTTTGTGCATTGTGACCTTGGATCACCTAGTGTAGCATACCAAAGTGTATCAAAAGCAGCAATTCAAATTATTTGCACGTTGTGGCGTGAGGTCAAGGTTATGTCATTCCATTTCATTTAAGATTTTAATACATAATATCTAGTATATACACAGTAATCTTTGCATAATATGTTCTTTGGTCATTACAATATGTTTTGTTAATTAGAATACCAGCTAAACGAATTACTTTTATGTCAATAAAAATAAGCTTTTAAGTACAAATAAAAGCTGGAACACCTTATCCAAAAATAATAACCTATTACATTGTACAAATCTACAAACACGCGTTATAATAATAAATTTAAACAGTTCATTCCGGTCTGAAGGCCACGCCATGTTGACTCGACCAATGTCAATTCGATATACAAATCATGATGAACTATGTAATGATTCTAATATTTCAATGTATGTAAAGAAATCAATTTCAATAATTTATTTTTGCTGCATACTAAACAATTTGTTTTCAATTATTATTTATTAAGTTTTTTATTCTTATTCATTATATACCATTCCTCTTACCCCCTGGAACCGGGAAGATCCATGTCTAGTAGTAAACTTTTAAATATTGATGAAGAAGAAAAAATAAGTAGAACCTTTATTGCATAAAGTTAGGTAGCTTAACAACGCTAAAGTTAATTACTTTAGTTTTAAGGCGTGGCTAATGTTGTGCTAAATTTATAGATTATAAATTAATTCATACTTTAATAAAAATAGCAAATGTCCACTTGATTCGCGCGATATAACTGAAACAAAAACGAAGTACTTCAGTCATTTTGTCTGATCTTATTTTAATGGTATAGCAGGTGATATCACCGTATAACGGCTGTACACACAAGTAGCCGGTGCGCCGCTAATGTATGCGGTGAGATACCATAATGTTTGCTTTGTGATAATAATGTCGGGAGAACAGCGGGCGTACACAACCGTCAACGCATTTCTTGCCACAGTGCCAACCACGTGCTCATTGTGACTCGTTTCGGAGCGTATGGATGTCAGTGATGACGTCAGTTGATTGTTTTGAATCAGACTATTAACGGAGTTAATGGTGACGATAGTGCGTGTAACGAATATACCGCATAGTGCGTCTGAATATCGGTGCGCCGATATGTTGTTGCATGGTGGCGAGGCAGCGAGAGGGCCTGTACAACGGAGGCGCTCAGGTCTCTTAAGAGTGCAATGCTCTCTTGGAGCACGGGAAGGGGCGGGGCGAGCTGCTCCCAGACCTCGCCCGCCCGCCTGCAGCTTGAGACTCTTTCTAACTGTGAAGATGACTCAAGTGACTGCGATGCCAAAGGCGCGCTGCTCGCGGGCGCCGCCGCCGTGGCTCGAAGACGATACGCCGTAAAAGTCAAAAGGAGACCCAAGATAGCCTTCAGAGTTGTCAGGTACTTAAGTAACAACTCTTATTTGTTAATCGCATATATTAATATATGGTATAATGGTAATTTTATAAGGTTCTCTCTCCTAATTATAGGAGAGAGAACCTTATAAAATTACCATTAATTGAACATTTATCGATGAAAGTCCTGCATTAAATGGAATAGGAAAAACATTAAAATTACTGGAAGGAATTCCATTCATCCACTAGCCTGTTGAACATAGTCCTTCCCTCAAATTGCCTCGCAAAGGGGATATTTGGTATAGTAGCTACGCTTGGCAGATTTTTACTTTCTAGTTGATGACTAGTTGATGTTAGGAAGATGCTGCTGTCCATCTCCTGGTTTACTGCAGGCTGTCACCTCTTACGACATCCACGGGACGATATGAGGTTGAGAATATTCTTACACCGCTTACCGTGTGTTGCTGGTAGTAATTATACAGTACAGGTACAAATTCTCAAAAAGTGTGATGGTACACTTTACTCCGTGCTTGGTAACCGCGAGCACTTTATTACATTATTTTTTAATTTTTCAACAATAAAATGAAATATTTTATGTAACCCTTATTTTTACCCACTAATGAACTGAAATATACTCCCGAAAAATAACGATCTTACGAGATTTAAGTTTTTTCCTCTCTTTTTCCTTTTTTTATTTTTGCGATCTTTATTATCATAGCAATGAAAAATATAATTATTTCTATATATTAAAAAATATAATTACTTGTGAATCTAATATACTTACCTGTACAAAAACTAATTTTTGTTTGTTCGTATTTTATGCGCTGCCATACCGTTCATCAGATTGCGGTAATACTTTGTCAACATCTTGCTTGCACTCCCGCGAAGGTTATAGGCATAGTTGGACCCGGTAGGTGGCGCTGCTGTAGAATCCAGATATTACCCGTGCGAAGCCGGGACATTTCGCTTGTTAACTTTAAATTCAAAGGATTCGTTTCTGAGGGTTCAATGTATGCAAGATTCGTTCGTCCTATTTCAAAATTAAGTCTAATCGCCACAGTTTTTGAAAGAATTGTATATAATCAGTTATATCCTGCAATCAAACACACTCTTACACCTCAACAAGATCAACTACATCTAACCTTTTACTATTCACGGATTTTGTTACTTATAACATAGATAAAGGAAACCAAATTGATGCTATTTTCACGGACTGCAGCAAAGAATTCGATTGCATAGACTATTTTATGCTGTTGCAAAAATTGTCTGCTGCTGGTATCAGGCGCAATCTGTTTAGATGGTTTACATATTATATTTCAAACAGATCACAAGCGGAAATTTTAAACGATTTATATCTTGCTATATGGGTGTCTCTTTTGGCGTTCCTCAAGGTTCGCTACTTTGCCCTCTTAATATTTATCAACGATATTGTTAAATGCTTCCCGAACTCAGTGTTTTTGATCTTCGCCAATAACATGAATGTTTTTAAAGTAGTTCTTCTAATTCTAGTCTTCAGTAACAATTCTTCAGATTCTAATCTTCTACCAAAATGATCTAGTTAATTTACATAATTATTGTATGCGTAAGAAACTAGATTTAAATGTTTCGAAGTGTTAATAATATTATATATTTCGAGCGGCAGCGTAATATTATAATTTTTTTTATATCGAGTTAAAGGTTTGACAGTTAATAGGTGTGATATTCTTCTTCGTCTTTCAGGGCATTCTATCCTGAAGGACGAAATTAAAATGGCTCTAAGAAAATTTTAAACTGGAATATCAGCTGGCACGGTTGATGTTCTGAACATTACTCAAACTTACCGAGGCAGAATATGTTGACGCCGTAGTTATTTTTTAACGCCACATACGATTCTGATCACTTACTCAACGAATGGTTAACATCATTTTTCATTAAACTGACTAAGAAAGCCAATGCGAAAAAGTGCGAAGAATTCCGAACAATTAGCCTTATGAGACAAGTATTGAAACTATTTCTTAATTTCATTTACGGTTTATTAGGAAATAAATGTGACAACAACTCGCAGATAGCCAGTTCGGCTTCAGACTAGGAGTTGGCACAAGAGAGGCTCTATTTTATCAGGTTGTTTTTTTTGCTTCTTCGATTACGAAAAAACTTTTAATCGAGTGTTGCAAGAGCTCCTTATTGCAATATAACAAAATATCGGCTTGGATAGCAAGGATTTACGTATCATCCAGAATTTGGATCAACGAGCTACTCTTTGAGTTAATAACGAGGAGACGGTAGATATTGAAATTATAAGAAGGGGAGTTCGGTGGGGCTGTATTTTGTCACCTATGCTATTTAACATGTACTCGGAAAAGCAGTCGAGTACATAGACAGTGGAGTAAAAATAAATGGCAGAAACATAAATATTAGATAAACAGACGCTAGTTCTCATCGAGATAGTGTCATCTGCTGAAGAACTGTCACCCGAGTAAATGAGTGCAGTGAAAGAGCTGATCTTAGGACTAATATTTCAAAAATGGAAGCTTATGGTCATATCTAAGAATAGTTTTGACAACAGGCCAAAAACTAAAAAGAGTGGGCAAATATAAATACTTCAGCACTGTTATGTGGAACAGCGATCAAGAAATTCAGACCAAAATTGAAATGGCTCGAAGTACCTTTAGCAAAATTAAAAAAGTGCTCTGCAACCACTGAACAGAGAGAGAACAGCATCTCTTTGCGCACTCGACTACTAGGCGGTTATAATCTAATCACTACATAAATTATTATGAATGTATTAAATCACTACGTGTGTGAATTGTGAAAAAATTGCTTGCATCCAACGAACACTAAATTCGAGCAACAAATTAAAATCTAATTTAAACATTATATTATTTCTTAACCGTTCGCCTTGAACGGGAGAGAGGCAATCTAGGCCCGGAGCTTTTAGACGCCTGTGCAAAAATTTTGAACCTGCAATTTTGCTGTATGTGCCGACGTCAACCCTCCGGGAATGCTCTCAAGCTCGCGCAAACATTCCACTTGATGCAGTGGCGCATCCGAGCCTATGACGATTATATATTGTATATAAAAGGTCGGGAAAAAAGTTTCTTCGTATTTTACATACAAATTCAAGATTTTTTTCAAAGTTTAATAACATTTAATTATGCTATATATGTACCATAACTGTTTATATGTTCGATAACTGGTTGCCATCTTGCAGATAGTGACATAATTAAAATTTTTTATTGTAATTAAAAAGATTTTTGATCAAAAATGCGATGATAAGTAGGTTTGACAGTTCTCTCTTGATGTTAACCTAACAGTACTTAAAGAATTCTGAAGACACTAAAACCTGAGGGTGCAAGGTCAGGACTATATGCTGGATATATTAACACTTCCCAACCAAGCTCTATCATTTTTTACTAAGTGACCAAATATGTGTGTGGTCTGGCGTTAAGTGACCAAATATGTGTGTGGTCTGGCGTTACCATGATGAAAGACCACTTCTTTTCTGTTGATCAATTCCGGCTGTTTATTCTCAATTTCTTGGTTGAGTCTCATTAGTTGTTGGCAGTAGAGACCCGAATCGATAGTTTTGCTCGATAAAAGCTCATAATAAACGATACCCTTCCAATCCCGCAATACAGAAAGCATCACCTTATTGGGTGTTAATCCGGGGTCGCTACATTCTGTGGAGCTTGTCTACCCTTTGACCATGATCTCTATCGCACATTCTTGTCGTAGGTGAATCACTTTTTCATCACCAGTGAACAATCTTTTCAAAAATGTTTCGGCTTCATTACGTTTCAATAAATAATCGCAAATGAGTACACGATTCATAAGGTTTCTTTCATTGAGCCCCTGTGGTGCCCTAATATCGAGTTTTTTTGTATAGCTTGACTTTTTCAAAGGGTTCAAAACTGTTTTGTAGTCAATCCTCAATTCTTCGACTATATCATAACTACTAATACCGATCTTTCTCCACTTTTTTTCAAAAATGGCATCGAATATATTCGTATGAGTGCGATTAGATCGAGCTGCATGTTTGACATCAAAATTCCCAGACTAAAACGCTTGAACCAACTTTATGCTACTCTTACTGACGCTGTATTAGGTCGATGAACGTTTAAATTTTTTTTGCGGCTTGAGTCGCATTCTCCCTTTTCTGTAATAAAACTTCTTCGTTATAGAATTCAATTATAGTAAATAGAATTTCTTCGTTAAATTCACTCACTTGTTTTGGCAGGAAAGTGTTTTTTTTTGTTTTTGTTTTTGTTTTCTTAATGTGTTTTATATATTGATATTAAAAACCGCCAGATACAAACAGTACAACCAAAGAGATTTTGTCCCATTTGTGAAACCTTCTAATAAGCTTACTTTGTAAAGCTGGTACTTTTCCTGATATAAATAAATCAATAATTCAGCGCGCTTAAGAATTTACAAAGCTATTTTTAACTTCTTAGTCTGCTGGCTTAACATTTGGAATCTCATTATCCTTTTTAAGCTTTTTAAACAGATACATGGATGGCACGGAGTGAAATTATTAGTCGGGTTCCGTAAATTCGATTTGTTTTCTACAACTACAGCTGCATCTAACTAGCAAATCTTCTGAATTTGTGTTCCCCGCCCTGACTGACTCTTATACTCTCTTATTCTACAAGAGGACAAGTTCATTGACATATTACATAGTAAAATGTTATAAATTTCGAATACCTACTCTTATATTCGAAAATTTTTGTACCCAATAAGACGAATTAGCTATTCGCATTCGTATGCTTACTGGATGTGGAATATTAAGAAATAATAGTACAAAATTTTGCGTAATTTTTTAACTTTTTGCTACTGTAGGTGAACCACGCGCTTGTTGTGCTTGCCATGTGAGACGTTTATGTATGAGTATGAAAAAATATTTTCGTACTCTTTGTCCACTCCGACAATAACGACAATAAATTGCTTTAACTAGCCAAAATGAAGCGTACGCATGCTCACTTCCTGCGCTGATCGGTGGGACACTAGTAATAACAAAAAGACGTGATCCGTTATAATAATAAAATAGAGTCAAATAAAATCATTTATAACATATAAATTCTTGATGAAAAAGCCTGTAAGTTTGGAATAAAAAGAGACTTTACGTGCTTCGCAAAAAAAGAAACTAGTCAAGATCGTAAAATCGAATTTGAATAGTTCGTGAAACCATCGTGTAAAAGAAATGGTTGATGTTGTGAGCACTCAAGCTGCAGATTTTTTGGCGCTTAAATTCCTGTATGGCGTTTGTTGCTACGATAGCTGTAGGTCTATTCATAAATAGTTGGCGTATTGTCCTAATCATATATAAATTAGTACAATAAATTTTAACCTGTGATTTTACCAAACCACAAATTTTTCGTACTATTAAATTAAGGTAGAGCTGCTATAATAGCGCTTAATTTCTTTAAATAACTTATTTTTATATATTTGTCTTCGATTAACATAAAGATTAAAATTTGATATTTTTATGAAACATAGCTGACACGCCCGCGTGGCAAATGCTGAGATTAATAACGAGTCCAAAGTAATAGTCAAAAAAATTTCATTTTCATTTTATGTACCTAGCTAAGGAGTGAAATTCTTTAATTCAAGAATCAATAGGTTTCTTCCATCGTCGACCGCATCATCACTTACCATCAGGTGAGGTAGTGGTCAAAGGCGAGCATATCTAAAAAAATATTATGATACATACTTAGTACGGATTATAAAATCTTAAATTACCTCAGCTTCTCTATGTACTATATTTGCAACAGTGTTGGTATCTGGTAGCAGAATATATTGATTTTTAGGAAATCTCACTTGCGACAATGGAATTGAAGCCGCTCAAAATAGGTAGGTCTGTCGGCGCACGACAAGCCTACTTTTATAGGCAACTTTTTGATACATTGGCTTACAATATTGAATTCCCTGAGGGACCCTATTTTTAAAAAAATAAAATATAACCTATGTTACTCACCGATAATGTAGCTTTCTATAGATGTAAGAATTATTGAAATCGATTTAGTGGTTTTAGAGCTTATCCATTACAAACAAAACAAAAATATTTTCTCTTTATATAATTGTTAGAATAAAGATATTAATTAATTCGCAACCATCCGCTTAAAAGTACGTAAGAAATAAGTTATATCTATACTAATACTAATTAGTATTAGTATAAATATAACCAAGTATAGACGACAGTATAAACGATATAACAATCTGCTTTAAAAGATGATAGTGAATAATATGAACAATAGAACGGCATCCGTTCGTGTGTCAGTTAGCATTTCCGACACGTCCCGTTCGCAACAGGTATGACAAGCGCAGCCGCATTGCGTTGCGCCGATTTTTATAAGAATAGTTTAACAAATATTAATATTTTTGAAAAGAATTAGCCAGGAAACCCTAGCAGTGAAAAAGTGATAGATTTTACAATATAATAATACCTATAAATGAAATTGTTATTTCCAGTGCATATAATTAAAGTTCTTAATTCATGTCCAGTTGTGTGCATTTACGGGATAAAGAAAGGTTCGAAAAGTTAACAATATAATAGGTTTATATCTTGTTAACTTTAATTCCGCTTATCTGGCGGGCATGGGTGGTAGCAAATATACAATCATATCATTCGATAAGTTCTATCCTTGTATATATATATATTAGGGAAGTTCAATTAATTCAATGATTACAAGACAAATTACTAAAACTAAAAATAAATACAACTTCTTTGACAGTAATTTCAAAAATTATGCTTAGTTTTTATTACTTTTTTGTCTAAGTAATTAGTTAAATTCGTAGTCTTAACACGTCTTTGTTACAAAATTATTGTTTCGAGATAACATCTTTAAATACATAAAGTAGCTTTTTACGGTTATTAAGCATGTTGTATTTTTGTTCTAATGAAATCAATATCTATATGAATAATCATAATATACGTTAGTTGGTCATAAACTTTACAAAACGGTTGTTTTTGAATTAGAATTGCACCGAAGATAAGTTGTCGAGTCTCGACAAATTATCTTCACAAGTGAGATCATAATCGTAAGGAGTGTTAAATATAAAACAATTATCTTACTACTAACATAAATTAAGGTTAGCATGACTTAGAAGTTAGACGTTAGAATAATCATGCTCCTGGAATATAACGGAATACTTCTGAAATCATATTTACTATACTATTTCACATCTATCAGTATACATTATTGTTGCGTTAAAAATTAGTTTATATTCGCTGTTTCAATTTATGCAATGAACCCAATTTATTTTTTTTATTATTATATCACGCGCTAAAGGCATCTGCATGTATCTGTAGACTAAACTTTTCGTAACTTACGCGTGGATATATAAGATAAATATCACTATCATCACAATAAGAGCCTTCTGCAAGTCAACTGTTGATTAAAGGTAATGCCACAAATGATGGTCAAGAGCTCATGAGCATAGATACTGTTGTGTGAATAAGTCAACTAGCGCCATCTAGTGTCAGGAACGAGAGCGAGGGGAGCTTTGCAGAGAATGACATCACAGATCTCTCAACCGACAGCGCCACCCGAAGGACTAAGTTTCTAGAAAATCTATACTCGAACTCTCGGTACCTTGCGCGTGTTTACTTGAACATTCCGGATATTTTGCTAATTTAAATAAATAGGTGGTGCAAGATGCGATCAGACAGAGTTGAACTCGGCGACAAAGCGAAGCTTCGGAGCGGAATTAAGTGAATTAGTGTGTTTAATTATTAGTGTTTTAACTTTATTTTGTGTAAAGTAAATTAAAGTGTTAATTTAGGTAATTTTATCGGCAATTTTTATTGTCACGAACCTCAAGCTCGTAACAATACTACATACAGCAGTCCTGAGTCACATTCAAAAATTAATATTATAAATGCCATTAAGTAATAAAATAAAATATTATTTTATTAACTATTTTGAGTAGACTCAAAAAAAGATAATAAAATAATATTATACGTGGTAGAGCCATGCTGCAGATATTAATAGGTTAGTTGTAGCACGAATGGATAGACTCGACCGGGGAAGAACCACGCTCTCACAGAATACCAGCGTGAAATAGTAGCTTAATGCTTCTGTGTTTCGTATGGTGAGTGTAGAGAACCGGAGAGCCTTTTTACTGGAAACGAAGCAATCTTAGTCCTCACGGGTGACAACGCACCTGCATTTTGATTTGTAATCGACAATAGATGTAGATATCTATGAGCCGCAGTAACCACCTCAGGTGGACTGCGTGCTCGTTTGTCACCCTATCCTATAGAAAAATAGACTACGGAATATCACACTTTCATTGTTGTCTATATATTTATATTAAAAATTTTATCCCCTATTTTGTCACCCTTAGGGGCAAATTTTTTCTCCATATTTATATACCACCACCACTGTAGTATAATAACCTTTTTAATACAAAAATAATCAATAAAATCGATTCAAATTCTTAATGAGAGACTAAGCTAGATATTTAGGGGTGGTACTCATTGTGTATGTATAGCTTCTATAAGCACTTTTTATCGATGAATATACCTACATATTTTAAGTTTTCTTTAGCGCAATATATTCTTTACAATCAGATCAACTAAAGCGTAATGTATGCTTCACAATAGACTAGTCAGAAGTTGACAGCTCCGTGGCGCAGTGACTTAGCAATGAGTGGCTGCGCTGGGGCCCGCGGGTTCGAATCCCGATCGTAACAAGTGTTTGTATGGCCCACAAATAATTGTTCAGGATCTGGATGTTTGTGCTTGTACAATTTATGTTTGTAAACTGCCTTCAAGATACAGGAGAAAATCTTGGTGTAGGGGTACGTTTTCTTTTAAAGAAAAATGGAAATAGAAATAGAAGTCACCAGACCTATAATTTTCCAGTGTCGTTTGAAACCCAGTTTATAGCGATCCTATTTAAATAATTGAAAGTAAAAACTCGGGCATTCTTGACATCCGGTATTTCCCACAGATGTCTTCACATTTACGGACTCCAATCTTTCAAAATGATTAGCTTAATATTAGATCAAATGTTTCCTTACAAATTATTAAACAATAATATAAAATGCCCTACCCTTGTTAATCAAGTGAATATAAAGTTCCTTGTAAATACCCCAGAATCCCAGTATGTATATAATACATACTGGGATTCTTATATATTATTTCTTATATTATTCTTTATATTATTCCTATATTTAATATTCCACGAAGCAAGACTAATTTGTTACTTCACAGTCCGCTTCCTCGATAAAGTAGAATAGAATAGAATAATATTTTTAATCAATGTACATTATTATGTAATACTTTTGAAAGTCCTTTTCTATTTACTACTGGTTCGGCATTGTAATACATTTATTTCTTGATATTTGTGCCGGACGGGCGAAACTCTCCGGAGTAAATGTTGCCGAAGATACTTCGCGAGTCGCTCACGTCCTACACCTATAGGTTCCGGTGGGTACTTTCACTGCCGTCTTTGTAGGTGCCACTGAAATATTGTGGACTGAGGATCAAATCAAAATGCACGATTAATAAATACAAATAGCAAGGTAGTGGCCAGCGGTTCGACTGATTGATTAGTCGCGAAAATTTTATAACTATTATTTATTGAGCACGGTTGTTGAACTACGGTTGTTCACTATTGGTTGGTCACTGTATATTTCAAAAGAAATTTTATAACTATTATTTATTGAGCACGGTTGTTGAACTACGGTTGTTCACTATTGGTTGGTCACTGTATATTTCAAAAGATTTCTTTAAATTGTACGGTGGTATCAAAGATCTATTGGTAGTAGCTGGTTTTCTAACACTACTGACTAGCAGCTATTATCAACTAAACTAGCTGATTTTATCACTGTAACTGCGAATATCAGTTACGACCTTTTTAGGCTAGCTAACACTTTCACTATATGTAACTGCGAATATCAATTACGACCTTTTTAGGCTAGCTAACACTTTCACTATATGTAACTGCGAATATCAGTTACGACCTTTTTCGGCTAGCTAACACTTTCACTATGTGTAACTGCGAATGTCAGTTACGACCTTTTTCGGCTAGCTAACACTTTCACTATTCACTATATACTGCTACTAGTCACTTCAGCTAACACCGGATACCACTCACTTCACTTCACTTGTCACTGGTAGTTCTTCACACTACTACGGGTCCTGGGTCCCGAGCCCCTAAGGTAGACTTTGGCAATACTTTACAGTGAGCCGCTTGCCATTTTCCGTTTTGCCTCTTTATTGCATAAACTTTTCACTACACAAATGGCATAAATTACAATATTTTCACTACAAAACTAAGTGCTACACTAACATGCTATACATCATCAAATCGGTAGTCTGGTACTTTATTAGTATATCATAAAGGTTACTCAAAATATTAACATTGTAAAAAGTTATTAAATGTAATGTTCAAAGTTTTCATAATATTTGGGTACATTAATTCTTTGATTTTTATATAACTACGAAATGCGTTTAATTATACAAAAATATCCCTACACTTCTTTAATCTATAAGCCATATGCTAATTCAATGTCATCTTTACAACTCTTTTAGAACATAAAATTATTTTCATTATTTTTAGTATGAACTATTACGCAGTTAATTAAAAACTTCCAGAGAGTTCTACGATAAGACGCGCTGAGATTGGTCGATTTTTCTTAATATAATAAAAGTTGTTTATATTACTTGTTATAAAACGACATTCTATACAAATATACTAAGAGTTATAAATATGCTAAACAACTATATTAATACACGTTTTCACTCAGTTTTGTCGGTAATTTCATTATTAATACAAAAAACAATATTCTTTATCACTTTGTTTCTTAACGTTGTTAGGCCGTCGCGAACAATATTACAATAAATCTTTTAGTACAATTTTCTTACTACTGTTGATGTACGTTATAAATAATTAAGATCAAATCTGTATTTTTGTAAATAAGTTGCCAGCGCCCGTCTTTAAGTCCGATTACAATGTAGTTGTCTTCAAGGCAAGAGTGAATAAGCTATTGTTAAGTCACATGTGTACTTTTTCGAGTGCATCCCCACTCACCATCAAGTGGGGTAGTAGTCTGGTTCATAATAATAAAGAATTATAATTTTAGGGTCCCCAAGACCCCCACTGACAAAGTAGGGAAGTGCACAGTAGTGTTAATTAATGGTTGCATAAATAAAAAAATAAAGTTTTCATAAGGTCAATTTTATTTAATGCATATAAGTTACATGTATGCCTATACTCACATCCAAAAGTTGTATCGTGACAAGCAGCTGCATCGTAGTGAATAAAGCTCGGTCCTCAACGATGTCACCCAACGTAATTGGAAATTAAATTGTACCGCCAATCAAGTGTACGGGTGTAGTGCTGAGCTGTTGGGTCATTTAAATTCGGGTATTTTGTTTGAGGCACTGCTCCATGTAATGGAATTTTTCATAAAATCCTGTTCGTTTTTCGTAAAAGATTTGTAACATTCGTTAGTCCAAATCCAAATCTTATTTTTCGTTGAAATTTAATCATCAATGTAGATGATTATGTTTTATACCCGTTTTTGATCATGGCGTCAACTGCAATAATAATCAATCCTAATATCTACCTGTGCTTGACGTATAACTTATTCGAAAGAGGTGCGTTATCTGAAGACCGGAGGTGTACCTCTGGTCCTCCGGACAGGTAAGTCAGAGAGACTGGGACAATTGTATCTTCGTCTAGGGTTCGAATCCAGAATCCGCAGTTTAGCTGTCAAGGTTGACGTTTGGTGACGTTTTGTAATATTTTAATCTTTAAAAAAATCCTTAAAATTTTTGTAAAATGTTGGGTTTCACATTCAATAATTAGTAAGTTTGATTGAATTTGAAATTTTTGTGTTCTGTGTTAAAGGTCTGAGTCACTTGGTATTTTAAACCTGGTGTAAGAGATGACATGACGATAACACTATCCATTGGAGCCGATAATATTTTCAGAGCATTCTCAGTTACTTCTTTCTACATTTTAGGATAGGATTTAATGATAGCTTATTTTATGCCATAACTGCTTGTAGTAACTATCATGACATAATTATTTCAGTAAATTAAATATTACTAGAGCAAATTCACTTGTTATAATATTTTAATTAAACTTTTGATATGATTTGTTTACTCAAACTTTCACAAAAAATATTTAAATTTGTAATTATTAAATATATATAAAATTACTGAATTAAATTTGTAAATATTTAAATATTGAAATATGTAAATTTGTAAAAAGACACCCAAGTTTTTACACCAAAATCATAGACGCGCCCCGACACAACGTACCTCGCTATAACAATAACCTTTTGCAACCAAAATCTAAATTAAAATTACACAGTACAGGTCCTTACTGGATGTCAATAAAAATTTATAGTAAAAGCCGAAACAAATATCAATAAATTCATAAGATCTTTAAAAGAGATACTTATTAAAAAAAGTTATTATTCAATTAATGAATACATTGAGGAAAAGAATTTTAAGTGTCTGCCCTGTTCATTGCTATGCCTTTCGAGGTGCACGTGATTGTTAGAACTTGCATGTTTTGTTTAGTCTCTAAGTCACATGTAACGCAATTTGTGAATAAATAAATAAAATAATTTTAATATTAATTGGATCGCATCGCCATATCGTAAAATATATATCGCAATGCCTTTTTTATAGGATGGGGTGACAAACGAGCACACAGTCCACCCGCTGGTAAGTGGTTGTTGTGGCTTATAGACATCTAGATCTATCCTCGATTACGAATCAAAATGCAGATGCGTTGTCACCCGTGAGGACTAAGATGGAATGCCTCGTTTCCAGTAAAAAGGCTCTCCAGTTCTCTACACTCACCATACGAAAAACAGCAATATTAAACTATTATTTTACGTTGGTATTCTGTGAGATCATCGTCCTGCCTCTGGCGAGCCGACCCATTCGTGCTACAACTATACTACTAATATAATTGCAGCATGGCTCTATAATGTACAGAATGTGTTCACCCAGAATAAGAATATCATGGCATTTCCATTTAAAATAATTCATCAACTTGTATGTCGATAAAATTCTAATGCGATGGTTATAATAACAGACTAAGTCGCTTATATACACTTCGTTATACTCATCACTTTTGTACGGTGCGGTGTTATAAACGATTTTTTATTGCTTTAATAGAAAAAAATTGATTTGTACCTAGCGCCCCACTCGACGGATTTTAGTTGGTTGTTTGACCTGATTTGACGTCGTGTGACGCTTTTATGGTCAATAACGTTTTATTGACTCTTTCCTGAATGCGACGATATCCAGTGACAATAGAATTATTTGTCCAGTAACCTTTTAAGCTTTTACTTTTTTACTGTACCATTTTCAATTTATTTTCGTATAATTTTTATAATAGCGGGAAAGAAAACATACTTTATGACGATAATAACCAGTGCTTTTAAATTTTTACTTCCTCGAAGTCAAACTATTGATAATTAGGAAATTGATTGTTAATTAAATGTTGAACTTTTAAATTTATTGGATTTCATTAAGTAAATTTTTCCCAAGTGAAATGCACCGAGACCATGAGTCCAAGTCTCTGTGCATCTCGCGTCGTCATTCATATCTTCCACGGCGTTGCGGTCGTTTTCAGTGCCCAGAGACACTGACATCTCATCTCTAGAGACACTGAAAACGATTTTGTAACTCGACCTGAAAATTTTTGGGACTTTGGATTAGAGCACGAGGGACACGGAGCGTTAACTTCGTTAGACGTGACCACTTCAACTTAACCTTTAGGTTCAGTGTGTTTCTCACCATTCGGTGATCGCTGTCAGTTTTTACCCTCGCGATCACTGAGACATCACTGAACAGTTGTCATCATAAAGAGTCCCTATTTATCAATGAAATCGGCCAGCTGCTGGCCCCTCGGGTTTCGTTGCCCTATCTCAAATTTCACTACCTTCAGCTCACCGTTATCTATTGTAGCTAGTTTTGCGTTGAAGTTTCTCATTAACACTGTTTAGTAGGTTTTGGAGATATTCTCATATATATCCTTAACCTCCTCTGGGATATGCCGAGGTTGGTGCGTAAACCTGTATGACCTTCAGCGAATACCGTTTGGTGATCCTGAGTATAAGGTACGCAACCCTCATCGACACACTCCCAGTCTTTACAATGTAGTTAACGAGAGACTTGTGAAGTGGACGTTAAATCCGACACCTCCTTTCGATAGATGGTCGTCCTACCGATGACAGAATAAGTTGCTGGATTCGAGGATTACCGTGTCCTCCCCCTCTCTTCAGACCTCAGATAATCCTATAGTATTCCAGCGTAACTTGTCTATTTCTTCTTCCAGCTCCAAGATCTTCTCGTCAGTCCTCAGCGAGCGTGCGTTATATGTTGCCAGGTCGGGTCATCTTAGGTGGCAACCGAACCCCCACCAGAGTTACTTAGCACCCCCAATATCCTTAAATTTACATGTTTATGTAGTGAAAAACAATTATTTTGTCTTTTTTATTTATACTCGGTAATCTTTGTTTTTTAGGATAGGATGACAAACGAGCGCACAGTCTACCTGATGGTAAGTGGTTGCCGTGGACCATAAGCATCTACATTGGTCCTCGATTATGAATCAAAATGCAGATGCGTTGTCACCCGTGAGGACTTAGGCGGAATGCCACGTTTCCAGTAAAAAGGGTTTCCGGTTGTCTACACTCATCTTACGAAACACAGCAGCATTAAGCTACTATTTGACACTGGTATTCGGTGAGAGCGTGGTCCTTCCCCGGTCGAGCCGACCCATTCGTGCTACAACTATACTACTAATATAACTGCAGCATGGCTCTACCACGTAATAATCTCCCTCTCGATCTCTTCGACATTCGCCTATATCTTTCATTCTTTAATATAAGTAATAATCAATAGGGTTAAATAAACTTAAGTGTTCCTAAAGTACAAAGCCCATTCTCGGAATAGCCGCTATTATAATATGCACCTTTAGCACGAGCGCGTTGTAGCGCAAAAACAGCACGCATTTGTTTAACTTTTACTGCTTAGTTTCCCTTACGCGGTCTTTCAACTTCTCAATTGTTCCAGCATCGTATTCTCCTGTCGTAAGGAATAATCTTTACTTTTCGAGTATATCGGAACAAACATTGCCAGTTCATCTTATGTAAGGAATCTGGAAAGTAGAATCCGTATCTTTGATACTTTTAGGTTACTGCCAGTTCATGAGTGTGGCTGCAAAACCATTATGGGAATTAAGTCAAATGCTGAAGGCGTTGACAGCATTAATATGGATATGATAATTACAACGATTCCGAGAATGATGTTATCAAGACAATTATTAATAAATCTATAACAGAATCTGTTTTCCCTTTTTCTTGGAAAATTGCTTTGTTAAACTCTAGTCTAGACTACTCTTAATGAAACTCTCTTTAGGCTAAATTAATTTATTGTGTATTTGTTTGCTTAAAAATCTCAAAAATTAATCCCAAAATCAATCCAAGTTTAATCCAAAACTAATCCCAAGACTCTTATGTTTTTTTGCCATTCGACTTCGGAGAAATTACCAACATTTATATAAAACCCTTTCGCGTTTTGCGTTCCTAAACACAAAAATCGGCTTTCCGAGGTAGGTACTTTTAAGTTTATGGCCACTAAGTGTTGGAGTGATCACCCACCACCACCACCCACTATGACAAGTAAACTTCAAAAAGAATTATAGGCGTCACTTGCTAAGGGAACAAATATTGTCATAATCGGATTATTTTTACCAGGGCCGCCATGTAAATATATTTATGACATTACTAATATGTAGGGAATCAATCTTAGGAAGATGGGAAAGTTTACCAGCTGCAATCCCAGGAAGATGGGAAAAATTACCAGCTGGAATCTCAGGAAGATGGGTAAGTTTACCAGCTGGAGTCTCAGGAAGATGGGAAAGTTTACCAGCTGGAATCTCAGAAAGATGGGAAAGTTTACCAGCTGGAATCTAAGGAAGATGGGAAAGTTTACCAGCTGGAATCTCAGGAAGATGGGAAAGATTACCAGCTGGAATCTCAGGAAGATGGGAAAGTTCACTAGCTGGAATCTTAGGAAGATGGGAAAGTTTACCAGCTGGAATCTCAGGAAGATGGGAAAGTTTACCAGCTGGAATCTCAGGAAGATGGAAAAGTTAACCAGCTGAAAGAAGGTAGCCAGGCAGCGTGACAACTGGAGGAAGATTGTTGAGGAGGCCAAGACCCACAAAGGGTTGTAGCGCCAACGGAAGAAGAAGTAATATGTAGGGAAAAATGTTAAATAAGATTAAGGACGTTAGGCTCGTGGAAATTAATACTATTTTATATTTAATTTTTCCACCTATTAGTTATATTATTGTATATTTATTAAAAAATATAAAACTATATAAATAATTATTATAAAATATATATTAAATCCACGGTATGTACTTGGTAATGTGTAATGTAATTAAATGCAATATGAGCTGAGATGTGCGCGTACTGTACCTATTGTTCATAATTATGTTGAGCGCTGCTCTGGTAGAAAATAACTTTCTAGGCAACTACAACATTTATGTCGAGCTAGAGCCCATTTCACATAGTACATTATATATACCTGGAAAAGCCCATTCATTACACTATATAATTTTGGTTATTTCTGTGTGTACTACTTATTGTAACTTTTTTAGTGGTAATGAATACATTTTATTATTATTATAAGAATATTCTAAATGGTTGTGTCAGATATTCCAAACATTTCTACTATTTATTTTATTGCGTTCCACATTTTCCGCTGTGGTGTGGCCCTAACAAGCCGTCTTCGCCTGGGAGCGTTGCCACGTTCCGCCTTGATTAAAGAGGTTGTGCCACTTGTAAATCGTAATTTTCTTAGAGCAGAATTTCTGTAGACCGAGGACATCTCCAAAATGAACCTTTCCTTTTTTTACAACCTTCAACAAAAGTTTATTCAGTACACTTGACATTACAGATGATTATTGCGTGATAAATGCGATAGTAAGCACACGGTGCCCTCATATTATGATTTAATGCATTTTTGCGGTTATCGCTTTACACGGTTATTTTTCCCTGTTTAATTTCGATATCATCAACTTGACGATTTTATAGATATATTGAAGGTTGCAATTTGAATTTTTTCTTTCATATTATTATTTACTTAATAAAAAAATATCTATATTTAGCTCTGTATTATTCCACTATGCTAAGAGGATTTTCTATCGTATTGCTCTACAAAGCATACTTCAGTTTAGAATATGCGCACAACAGGTGTTTAGATTCTCAACGGCACTACGTTTGGATTACTTTGTAGGTATTTGAAATTTATTTGGAATACATAAAAAGTAGTTTTTTACTACTTTTTTGCTCCGTTTATTCATCAATTTATTCCTGAAGATGGTCTATCTTCCACGTAGTATATCTATAGGCGCATATTTGTCATAGTCGCCACGCTTGGCACTCGGGTTGTTATCCTCAGTTTTTGAACCCATGGGATGATATGGGGTAGTAAATATCCCCACGTCGCCGATCACCACTACAGGGCCTAATACGGGGCATGTAATTTATTATTTACTACAACTATTCATATATTCGACTGTTACTTTATGTAAGTTTAAACTAAAGAATCAATTAATGAACTACGAATTAAGAAATATGTTCACCATTTAAATTTTAAATTGGAATTTTATGTATTGAATTACCACGTGCTTAGTCGTGTCAAAATATTATGAAACATTATATTATCAATGTGTTACCTTAAAAAACAAGCATGTGACTCACTTAATGGGAAGAACCTCTGCCCTTGAATAGTTGCAACACCAGGAGACAGAGTGCACCAGGTGGATTGCCAGTCTTTAAAAAAATAGTAAGCTTGTTTTCTAAAGATCCATAAGTTGTATCAGCCCAAGAAAATCGCCGCTTGTAGCTGGTTCCACACAGAAGTCGTGCGAGGAAGAAAACTAGTCAGCCACACAGTGGTGGACTGTCAAACATAATATAGATGGTGTAGATGGTATCGTGAGTTTAGACGCGATAGGCATGGTGGAAATTAGTGGCTGAAAGTAATCAGAACAATTCCTCTGAGCACATAAAAATAAACAATATGCAAAGGGGCTGCAACTCGGTCTCGGTCGGATTCAGGCCGCTCTTTGCTAGATGCGGTAAAATGGAAGGAGCTCATACTGAGGTGCTTCGGCCCAGAGATAAGAAAAGTATTAGGCTTCATATGAGGCCCAACTTGCGCCTTGAGAAGTTACAGGCGATGTGTCGTTATAAAATAAAGTGTTAAGGACGCCAAGGTTTTTAGATGCCAATTTAGCCTTCCCTTCCAAGTGACGGCGAGTCAATATGTTGACCCCGTAAGTTCCGATGTAGGCTGAGGCAGAAAAATCGAGAAGATACTAAGAGGGAGTTCATTTCAGCGATAAACGCGCAAACATTTGTCTTCTAGGAGTTAAACTGAACTAGATTTATATGTCGCATACCTTATTACTCATCCGTTCAGAGATAAGCTTGATCCGGTACTCGACAACGTGTTCACGAGAAATATTAGAATGGCGGTGTAAAAAGTATCACCAGGTACTGTGATACGTTTAGGAATGAATGTAAACGATTTGGAAAATATCATTGATATGTAGAAAAGCAACAACGAACTGTATATTTTCTATTATCATAAGCCGAAATTAAAAACCAAAATACATTTATTCCACCCACAGCACTAGTACAATTAAACTTATCAGCATTCTAGTATTCGTCTCTACAAGAATGAGAAGCCTGAGTGAAGTAGTTTGTGGTCATATTCGTACAGTAGCTAATATGATTTGTATTTTAAAATTACGATTTCGTTATTTAAAAATATAGTACCCGGAAGACCGAGATTTGCTCGGTTTTTTTTAAGTTACATTTATATACAAATTACATGAATAATAGTTTTAAATCTTATTGACATAATAGAAAAAACTGAACTGGTTATTTGAATAAAAAATCATGAGTGCAATTAGTTTAATTAAAATTTTCTTATTTTTAAAAAATACTAGAAAAAGGGCTCGAAATAATATATTTTCTCACAAAAGAAGGGAACTTGAATAAAAAAGGAAAAGAAGTCGGACCCAAGACGGGACGCGAACCACGGAACTCCGATATCACGCCCGAATAACATCCCATCTCAGCTATTACGATCGTTGGTAACCTGTCAAAATTTACCTTCTTATATTGTAGCAGTTTTTTTATTGCCTGAAAACATGGACAAAAGGACATTTTCTAAAAATGAATCCTAGCTAGATCGATTTATTGCCACCGAAACTCCCTGGACACTAAATTTTATAAAAATCGTTCGAGCCGTTTCTGAGATCCCGATTATATATATATATATATATATATATATATATATATATATATATATATATATATATATATATATATATATATTAATTAATATATATATATATATATATTAATTAATATATATATATATATATATATATATATATATATATATATATATATATATATATATATATATATATATATCTGTATACAAAAATTGCTCGTTTAAAGGTGTAGGATTACACATTACTATTAGTCAAATTTGTAATTTTTATTCATTTGATTTTGGATCGACTTTGTATTATTAAATGTTTTTAATAATTAAATATATAATACATAACTTTTATTAAATTAAGTATTCCAGTAAAAATATGCAATCCCTAAATACTACACGCCAAGATATTAATCAGCTATGACTTTTATCGCAAATAAAGCTATGACTTTTATCGGCTTATTATTTTAAATAATTCAGTTTATAAAAAAAATTGTAAACTATGCTAACTTTAATATTAGATTTAGAGCAAACATTTAGAGTTTGTTCCTTTCTAAATTTATTCAACTATTTAGAGATCCACACAACAAGGCATGTTATTATTTTATCAATAATGCATGAGGTTAATTAACATTTACTTCACCTTTAATTGACGTCATGATGTCGTCTATATGTGTGGTATTTGTACCTATTGAACGAAGTGAGGCCTATATTTTGATTAATAATTTGGAAACTCGTGTCATTTACATTCATGTAGCTTGTTTTCCTTAAAATATTAAAACACGTAAACTTTTACAAGTAGTCACTTGTACCAGTTTATGATGAATTTATTTTTTCTTAAATTAAGGAAAAACGAAAGTTAAAGCCATATTTTACATGCACGTGCACATTACCGGATCGATATTTAGCGCTTATAATTTAAAAAGACCATTATCTTTTACAAACTTAACGCTTGCATCGTTATACTAAGTACGTACTGCCAGACTACTTTTAGCCGTTAGGTATCTATAAAGTGCTTTGGTCACATATTATGTTGAAATATTTTTTTATTAATAACAAAAAATCAATGAAAAAAAAAGTTTGTTTCAAGTAATTTTACCATACGAATAATTTCAATTTTCTCAATGATTAAAAATCAAAAAGGACGTGTAAAACATTCATAAATCTTTTTCAGGTTATGAAAGCACTAAGTGTTCATTATTTTAAGCAAAATATGGATAAATAAATGGTATTTTAAAAAAATGCAATTACAGATCCTTTCTTAAAAGGTTAACTTAGAACTCAATAAAACAGAAATAGAACTGGTTATTTCTTTTGATTCTTTTTTAGTCTAAAAATAACAATAATCTTGTAGATCATATATAAATTAAAGTTGTGAAATCATTTCCGAATTTGTTCAATGCTGTTTTACGAAATTAGAACTTGGTTTGATTAGGAATATATTTTTAAATACCTGAAGCTTTTGCAAGTACTCGTAACGACTACCTGCATGTCACCGATAATTATTATCGCAGACTAGAATTTCTTTCATTATTTTCAGTAATGAACCGTATTTTCCAGTTTCGAAACCACATTGAAAAGCCCCTGTTTCCTGAAAGCTTTTTGTTATGATGTATCATATAGACTTACACTTTTTTTTCTTGGACATTTACTTTCCTGTTTAACTAAAAGATTCTAAACTTTTGCTTGAATACTTATGTTCTCAAATAAGCAAAATATCCAGCACATATCAGCAGCAAATATCTCAGAATAAATAACCTATCATGTTACATACTTCATGAGAAGGATTAGAAAATTCATATGGATTTTTAAAATTTATGACATCTCGCAGCAACACACATTAAATCAGCGTGTGTCTCTCTTTAGTTTCTATATATTTTGTTTGTATAATAGAAGAAAAATCTCTTTGGTTGTAACGTTAGTATCTGGCTGGTTTTAATATCGATTAATATGTAATTAGTAAGACATTAAGGAAAAGAAAAATAAAAAGGAAAAAAAAAACTTTACCGCCATTTTTCAATTGTTTTTCTGTCCGCCAAAATGAGTGAATCTAACAAAGAAATTTGATACATTTTGAAGTTTTAACTACATAGAATGAAAAATACAACTCAAGCCGTGAAAAAAAATGGGACGTTTATGATAGTGATGCAATGAATACTACTTTTACGAATACGAATACGAATATCAAATCTAATATTCGGCGAATACGAATACGAATATCTCACCATGGTAATGAAAAACTAATTTATTTTGAAGATGTTATACTGTTCTATTAATTAAAATTTACGATAGCCAAATTATTATTTAAAAAACCTAAAATTTGTAGATTTTTGGTTTTAAGCGATTACTTTTTTCAGTCTGGATGTTCCTAGCCGTTGCAAAAAGCTTTTCTGAGGCGACTGTACATGGTTTCAGCGAAAAATATTTTTGGGAGAGTTTTTTCGCCCTTGTAAAATGGACATCTTCTCGGCAAGTAAAACGCCAATTGATCAGTTGCAAGATTTAAGATTTCGTATTATTGGGATTGCTTGTTATAATGTCGTTGATTCTTTGCTTAGTGCTTTAGTAGCTTCTTTAAAATTAACCAGAATATCAATAATTGGGCTAATAAGAGCCCATTGTCTTGCTGTGATTTCATGAGGACAATTTAGTAGAATTGGTGAAACATCTTGAATCGCTATGCGTTGTTCATGTAATCTCTTCAACATCTGATATGTTGAGTCCCACCTAGTTTCAACATCTTGAAACAAAACATGGTTCGGTATATTGTTATCTTGTTGAAAATGTTTCAGTTACTGGAGTGTCAAAATGAGTAATAATTCCCCTGCCCTTGTATAGCCGTCGCTGTGGCTTAGGGTCTGAGCAAACGTCGTATTTTTTACGTGCCGATGACGCGCGTTTTTATTCTGCCAGTAATTAGAGTTGCGTACTAAGATATTAGATTTAAATGTTCTTGATTAGTATTCGCCAAATACGAATATTCGGTAAATGTCTACTATTCGGCGAATACGAATATTCGTATTCGTATTCACTGCAATACTAGTTTATGGACCTAATGCAGTGTCAGTAAGAGTAGCACAAAGTTGGTTCAAGCCATTAACATATTTAATTATATAATAATTGGTTACATGTGCTTCGTACGTTTAAGTGTTTTCAGTCAGGGAATTTTGATGTCAAAATACAGCTCGTTCTGGTTGCCCTCATAAGGATAAAGTCAATGTGAAGAAGAAAATGTAAATGTGAAAGATAATAAAATACAATAAAAGCGGTGATTAATTCATCATCAATTTATAACAAAATGCCAACAACAATTGATAAGATGTCATAACTAACATGTTATTTACAAAACTATATAAATTTATCTGTGCTTGATAAAAGTAGAGAACTTTTCAGCTCTATGACGTCATCGTTAATAAAATATTATTATATATTAGAAAGTTATCAAATAAGAACTACTGCTTAGAAAACAAAATAATACTTGAAATATATGTTAATGTGTAAAGCAAAAATATAAAAACGACAGCTTCCAAGAAAAGGAATAAAAAAAGAAAAAGCTTACATGCTGAATTATTTCTCAATCATTTTGAAATATCGGTTTAAAAACTACGTTGGCATCGATTTAATAATTCTGGATTCTTTATTATTCTCTAAGTAAGATATGTATAAATCGGGTAGTGACGGTGCGGTGTAAGAATATTCAATATTATAGGTATATCATCCCGTGGGCGTCGTAAGAGGCGACAAAAGAAAACAAATCAGGAGATGGTCAGCAGTTCTTAATAACGATTAAAAATTAAAAAAGCCGCAGTTGCCAACCCGCTTACCAAGTGTGGTAACTATGGCAATCACCCTTATGAGGCAATCTTAGGGGGAGCCCTATGTTCAGTAGTGGACTTTAACAGAATTTCCCGCATTAATGTAACATCAGATAAGATGAACATTGGGGCATATTGGTGAATTTTCGTATGAGCAATAGCACTTTTATTTAGGTATAAATCCTGCGCAATTGCTTTTCGCGAGATGGAGAACACATTATATTTATCATTGCTAAAGCTATTCTAATACGGCTGTTCATTTACTGGCATAAAAATACAGTCTATATACGTCCTACTGCTAGGTACAGGCTTCGTCTCATTTCTGAGAGGGTGCCCTAACCCAGATACTGCGACCGGGCTTTTAAAAGACCCGAAAAAATTATTAAAAATACCCTCAAGTTTCGAGTTGTAAAAATGAATTCTCTAAGATATTTGCACTGTCAGGTTACTTAGTACCTATCCGTGTATGATTTCATGCGGTGTTGTTTACATCACTTGTTTATTTAAAGTTTTTGTGTCATTGAAGACTTAGGAGTATTAGTGTCATGATGTCTGGACAAAGGTAAGCTTTTATCATTTATACATCTGGATGTTGTTGCTAATACATTTTGATATTTAATTTTAGATATATTATCTACAATATCAGGTTATCTATTTGTTTTGGTGCAACAAAAACTCATTCCTTTTTCACGTTTCAAATTGATGGCCTTTTAAAAGTCCCGTCGCAATATGGGGGTCTATAACATTATTGTTTTCTTTTTAGCACGCGACCTTTGAGAGCACTCAATCTCAACGATATAGTCGATGAATTAGAGCGATGTGAGGATGATGATTTGTTGCCAACTCAAATTACAATTTTTCCACCTGAGAACGCTAATGCCGACGTCACAGATGAGGATTCTGGAGATGAAGAATTTGTTGCATTGCAAAATCTACCAGGTAAAATATTTGTTTTCGGGTTGATATAACTACGTATCAATGATTCTATCTTGTTTTATTTATATAGTTGCAATATTTATATCTGTTTTTTATAGGCTCTCAACTACGAGCTCCAGCCGAGGTCACTTTTCATATGAGTTCCGACGAAGAAGATGATGTACCTTTGTCAAGTTTGTCAAAAAGAAGACGCACGATGGATTTGACTTTAGAAGATAGTGACGCCGTACCTTCTTGTACTTCAGATGTGTCAACTAATTCTACATTTGTTCAGCCTACAGTTCCCCGAAACCAAACATATAGATGGAAGAATCGTCATATTCCAAACCATTTCAATCAATGGAATGACGAACAAGGTCCAAAAAACTTACAATCACCCTTATATTATTTCGACTGCTTGTTCAACAACAATGTTATTGAATTACTAGTGCGATATACCAATTTGTATGCAGGACAGAGGAATAAAGTGGGCAAAGTAACTGTTTCTTAAATGAAGTGTTTCTTGGGCATCCTTATGTACAGCTGGTATGTAGTAGTACCCCGTAGGTTTATGTATTGGGAGACATCGACAGATGCCGACTTTAGGATTGTGCACAACGCTATGTCAAGAGATCGTTTTACTTTTACTATGTCAAATCCATGATAATACAGTTCTTGGTGATTCTCATGACAAATTCGCTAAGTCAAAGAATATATACACTACGCGAAAAGAAACGACACTTAAGCATGTGTGCACGTAAAGTCACTTGCGGCTATGTGTGGGTGTCTGGATGTGCGCGGGGGCCTTGAGAGGCGCGCGGGGCGTGGAACGGGCAGTCGCCGACTGCCCTGGCCGTGGGCTAGTAGTACCGATATTTGTTAGTATTAGTTAATATGAATATATTCGTCAAGTGATATAATATTTCAAGAAATAATTTTTTTTTCAAAAAAACGCATTTAAAAAAACAAATTTTATATTTTGATTATGATTCTGATAACGCAGTTAACGGGACCTTTTTGTTACATGTTGTATATATATATATATATATATATATATATATATATATATATATATATATATATATATAACTGTCCATATATCTGTATATATCTGTAAAAAATTATAAATGCTACGAATTTTTGCAATTATTAGAAATAATAATGAAAATTATAATAGTAATCGAAAAATTCAAAAATATATAAGATTAAATTAATTTTTAAAGGACCTACCTACTAGTAATACTGATTATTGCGTACTCAAATACTAAGTGTTGGTTAATTATTTATGATTACCATTAACTGCCATGCATGTTTGGTTTTGTCGGAAGTTTTAATAATCCTCATTTGTAAAGATATTTAATAAAAGTTGATTTAAAATTGAACGCATCTTTCACTACCCAAACACATAAGTTTACATAATATATAATAACATATACCTACTATGTATCTTCTTTGGTAAAAGTCTATAATATTCCATTTCGGTTTGATATCAACCTTAGCGTTACACGCTTCGACTCAAGGTCACCGGCGCTTAAGCTTTCACGTACAGGGAGTGTCACCGCTGTGGCTAAGTTGAGACCTCTGTTTGACGAGTTAAATAAAATCTTTACTGAAATGGCTCCGCTAAAAGAGAACTACAGCATACATGAGGCTATGGTTCCATACTATGGACGTCACAGTTGCAAACAGTTTATACGTGGCAAACCAATTCGTTGGGGGTATAAACTGTGGGTTGGTGCTACAAGATTAGGCTACGTGATTTGGTTTGATCCTTACCAGGGAAAATCTTCAACCATTGCAGAAGGTTACAAACAGTTTGGTCTAGGTGGGAGTGTGATTTTGGAGTTGGCTGATGTTCTACAAGGTCGTGATCCAACATTGACATTTCATTTATTCTTCGACAATTATTTTTCCTCTATTCCTCTACTGCATGGACTTAGTAATAGAGGTCTGAAAGCCACTGAACTATTCGTGAAAACAGAACGTCCAAGTGTCCTCTCGAGTCTAACAAAGATTTCAAAAATACTGATAGAGGTTCATTTGTATTCAAATCCAGTTTGCCTACCAATATTTTGGTTTGCAAGTGGAATGACAATAGTGTCGTTACTGTTGCCTCGAATACTGAAACTGTGGGGCCCCTGCAAAAAGTCAAGAGATTTTCGCAAGAACTAAAAAGATTTGTACATATTGATCAACCGTCGGTTACAATGAAAATATGGGAGGGGTCGATAGATCCGATCAAAACATAGGGTTGTATCGGACTTCTATTCGTGGCAAGAAATGGTATTTTTCACTGTTTTATCACACCTTAGATATGGCTGTGCATAATGCATGGCAACTTTACAAGCGAGACGGTGGAGAACATGATCATCTCACGTAGACTACTGGCGAAAGGTTTGCTCGAAAGCTACAAAAAAAGCGATAAGAGAGGACCATGTCCCACAGGTAGATCTCATCTTGAATCATCTCGATATGATGGGGTTGATCACTTGGTCCAGTACAGCACTCCCCAACTAAGATGCAAAGTTTGCAAAGTTAAAAGTTTTTTTATTTGCCAAAAGTGTAAGATTCATTTATATCCTAAGAACTGTTTCCTTGAATATCACACTAAAACTCAGTAAAGTTAGTGAACTTTACTGACTTTTAGTGTGATATACTTAGTGAAGTGCTGTTGTTTTATTGTGAGACATCATATGACATAACTTGCTATACCTATGTCTATTTTCTTTTGTATAGTTAAAATTTACTATAATAATAAAAAAACTAATATAATAACAGTTTGTTTTATTATTAGACCGCCACATACATGTAAACAATCCCCATATTACGACGGGACTTTTAAAAGCCCACCCTTTTCCGGCTTTTCTGAAAACATGTATTTTTTTTTACTATTATTCCTGATTATTATGAGTTATTTTAACTATCATATCCGAATATCACCAAGATCGAAAACAAAAAATAGTTACAGTAACATCTAGGCTAAGCAAGGAATGTCCGCCGCGCTGCCCCAATGCGTGTTGCCGAACTTCACATGTCTACGAAATATTTTTTTCCTATTTCTTAGACTTGTAGGTTTCCTTACGATGTATTCCTTCAACGCTGAGTACGTGGTAAATAAGCACCGAGGCAGCTGGGCTAAGGGCTTGCTGTTTTCACAGTACGTGAGCAACCCGGGTTCGATTCCTGCCGGCACCAATGAAATTGTTTTTGGGATGAAAAAACAATATTCTTAAAAAAAGTTCATAATTCATCGAAATTTCCATCGTTTTGCGATATTTGCTACTCATCTCAGTTTAAATTTGATTTATTAAGGTTCGAAGTAATAAATTGATAATTTTTATCCTTTGACAGAAACGTAACAAAAAGTAAAAGTATAACTTAAGCCATCTAATTAATCTAAATAAACGGACGGCTGCCCTTTTTTAATCCCTCGAAGGAAATATTTTTTTTATGTCGACGTAAATGAATTAAGCGCTGAGAACGACAACTTAGTAATATTTCACTTTTTGTATATTTCGTTTTATACTTTTTTTACTACTCTGAATTATTATTTAGGTGTAATAATAAAAATGTAAATGGGTTTAATTTCTTCGTTCACTAAGTTACAAAAACAATAAATTTATCTGTTTACGCCATATCTTGGTCACGGAACGGCAGCCTCGTACCGGTAGGCGTAGTGTATGTTGACCTCCCACTAGATGGAGTGACGACCTGGTAAGTCCGTGCTTTAAGGCGTTAATTGGGGGAGGCCTATGTTCAGCAGTGGACTTGTGAAGAGCTGTAATGATGATAATGATAATGATTGTTGCTCATTGCCGATAGTAAACCAAAATAGATCGGCGCCTATTAAAATATCAATAGGAGCTGGTTTATTAAAATTAGGTTCAGCAAGTCTTAAATTTGAGGGAATAATGAATTGCTTTTTATTTAATATAGATTTAGGAATCGAACCTGTTAGTTCAGGCAATACAGTGCAAGTTGAATTTACTAGGTCAAAATATAAATAATCTTACCTCCTCGTTGAAACAATACCGTGCACTCAGTATGCTTGCCGCCGCTTGTCAGTAGAAACCACTCTTATCTATGGTAGAAACAAAATGCGCACGCGATGCTACTGCAACCTGAAATTAGCCTCGAAATTATGTAACTAAGATGTCGAATGATAGTAAAAGTTATCTTCAATTTATAGCATTTAATGCAAAGTTAAAAAAATAATAAGGGTATATTAATACAAAAAAAATTATGATATTGCTTTGAAAATAAATATAAGGTATTAAAGTATAAAACAACTATTTAATTAGTATTTTTTTTATAGAAGAGGGGGCAAACGAGCATGCGGCTCACCTGATGTTAAGTGATTACCGCCGCCCATGATCAACCGCAACACCAGGAGAATTGCGGGTGCGTTGCCGGCCCTTTAGAAAGGAGTAAGCTCTTTTCTTGAAGGTCCCCAGGTCGTATCGGTCCGGAAAAATTGCCGGTGGTAAACTATTCCACAGAGAGTATATAAGTATATAGTATTAAGTATTTGCACATCATTAGGTATATGAATTGGCAAAATACGTACACGGTAAAAATGTAAGGCAAGAAATTCATAAACGAACAATTATGTTAGAAAGATAATCTCATAATAGGTAGGTATTATTATAATGAAAACGCTCTCAACTACACTCTGCACGAAGTTGAAGCTATGTTGTGGAATGGATAAATGTTATAGTGGTTGTAGGAAGGAATAGTAATGGAAGGACACTTATCTGATTTTTGGTCTGACTGCGACACTACTGCTGACCGGTGATGACATCTAATATCGATTTTTCTAGAACTTTCTTCGTCGTAGAATCTTTCTTGATAGCTTTGCTGTGGCTGGTAAAACCGGCTGCTGCGCTTGAAGCTGACCGACGTTGTTTCCAATAATTATAATATGTAGTGTCCTGTCACGGTTGCCAAAGGACATTGCTCGGCGCCCATACATTGTTCTCCCTGGAACCAAAAGCATCGGAAAATTGTGTGTTGTATTGTCGATCATTAGCCTATATGTTCTTACCTATATGATCCTATATGATCTCATTTTCATAGCGGACTAGCTGCAGAAAAGATATGTTTCAAAAAAAGTATCAGATTTTGAGGTTATAATTGAACTACCACTATTATGATTTTTATCATTTAGTATGATTTTTAAGAAACTGAAAAACCATATTATCCTGTAACATTTAATAATTTTAGTAACGTCTTCCAACAACAACAAAACCACCAGCAGAGCCGCAATTTACACAAGGTACAATTTTCATTGCATATGCGTAACAAATAGAATATAATCACAACGTTTAAGAGGCGGGACTCCCTTAGTAAAAAGTAAAAGTATGAAAGGGCGCCAAGCTACTCTACCAACATCAAGACCTGAAATTAATTTTTTAAACAACAGTGCTGACAACATAGGCGAATTATACTAGTTCTGTAAATGTCTATCCTCAAATAATTTTATGGATATAATATTTATCGATTTATTGTTTATCGTAATTTTTATATTAAAAATATTAATTATCATAAACTCGTAAGTGATCGTTAAGTTAGAAGTAAGCCACACGCTTTTCTAAACCATCATTAGAAAACCTGATCATGATGAAATAATTAGGTTTTGTTCACTTCAGCATTATTATAACTACCTATTATTTTCGAGTTTGACCTCATTCATTAGGTATAGTAGGTTTTTTAAATTATAATTTTGGGAAATAACAAAAAGAAAAGGTGATTAGATTGTTTTTATTATAGTTTACAATTCCACTTTATTCGAAATAAATTCAAAATGTGATTCAGATTAAAAAATATACAACTGTTCATTAAAAATTCAAAAGATAGATTATAATCGATAGTAGTAAATAAAAGTATAATAGATAGTAATAATAGGTAGTAGGGCCTTAGTAATTAGGGTCCTTAATAATTTCTATACACCTCATGACGTTTGGCGAAGACGGCGGCGATTAATGTGATAAGTCGAATACAATACTTTTTAATGTTCATTTTGGCATGCAGCAAGTTATATATATAAAAATATTTGCAACTAATATAATAAAATAGATAATTAATTATCGTGTATATCCGATGTTTTTATTGCACAGGGCGATTTTGGACATTGTCCTTTTATGTCTAAGCTGACGTAATGGAAGTGTATTTAAAACACCTCAAACTTTCTGCATATAGTTTTATTGCGTATATATAAATTACATAAAATAATTGTTAACTAGTTGAATGCTGACAAGTAAGTTGTAATAAGAAAGTACGTAAAACATTGCATCTTTGTCAAGAGCCCCTCCTCAAATATCACGTCATATTCTGGCGATTTGATTGGCTGGACGACTGCATCGACGTAGTTTAGGATAGCAGTCTTTAAGTGCTCATCATGTATGTAGAAAATGGTGTAAATATTATGTATAAACATGTTATGTTTACATTATGATATAAAGAGCTGTGTTAACCCAGAGGTTAAGCAGTCGCTTAACCATGGATTAAGTTGGTTACGTTTCATAGTCTGCGAGCAAACAAAGTTCGAGTTTGATCACTACCAGCACCAACGAAATAGTTAATTATTATAATATTATTTGATGATTTATCACGTATTTAACGATAAAAGAAAACATCACGAGAAAACCTGCATGCCAGAGAATTAAAAGAATATTTCGAAAACAAGTGAACCTTAAACCCTCTCGGCAATCATCAGAGCGTAGACCTGTGTCCAGGAATAGGACGTATAAGACACCTACTTTGTTGTTGAAAAAAAAAACATTGAAAAAAGACCTGACTGAAAATTAAAAAAAAGTATGTATTTATTTGATGTGTGAAGACCGCCAACACATATTAAGACAACGGGGCAAACACTTTCTGCTTGCCTTCAGAAATGGGAGGAATAATAAGGTGCATGTAGTATTTTATGTTTTATAACATTCCATCTTAGTCCTCAAGGGTTAATGCATTTGAATCTTAATCGAGGATAAATGTAGATGTCTATGGGCCACAGCATCCACTTACCATCACGTGGGCTGTGTGCTCGTTTGTCGCCCTTATTCTATAAAAAAACATAACAATTTAAAAATACCTCCCCATAAAATGCAATTTACATCGTCTGATTTAAATTATAAGCAGTTTGTCGATAGATCATGGCAAGTCGGTAAACGAATTGTTGGCAGATAATAATAATAATAATAATATTCCACAACTATCACACTACGCCATCTAGTCCCAAGCTAAGCAGAGCTTGTGTTATGGGTACTAGACAACTGATAAACATACTTATATATTTCTAAATACATAAATATTATAGATAAATTACACCCAGACACAGAACAAATGATCGTGCTCATCACACAAATATTTGTCCTGGGTGGGAATCGAACCCACGACCTTCGGCATAGCAGTCAGGGCCACTAACCACTAGACCAACAGGCCTGTCAAATAGATCGGTAGCGAATTTGCTAAGAGTAAGTGGTGCCCCAGGGTATGTTTAAGATCTACAAATAATTAACTCCGATCTAGATTTTGTCCTTGTGTAATTAAATTATTGAAAAGGCCGCCACGAAATGAGAAATTCCTAAACACGTTTATTGTGTTGTTTATAGTAGTGTTACTAAACAGGGGTAACATTTATTATAAAAATAATATATTGGTAATGAACAATTACAATAAAATAATCGAAGTAAAGAAAGAAGCTTCGACACTTTGAGTATAATACTCAAAGCTGCTTTCTATTCCTTATTATATACTACAAAGGTAGGTAAAATAAAACGCGGGCCCCTCATTAGATGGAGTAGCAACCTGGTAAGACATGCGGGAAGTCGATGGATGGAGGTGACCCGGGACCGTGATGACCTATACTATACTTGTGAAGGGCTATAATGATGATAACGATACACTAAAACAGAATGAAAGCAGAATTACAATATCACATACAGTCTAGTGATCTGGTTATACTGAAATTGATTTCTTCGGTTCTGTCGCGGTTCGATCCCCGCTGATATGTAGGTAACGGTCGAAAAATATTGTGAAACCTTCATGTCTTAAGAATAAAATATTTCAAAGGCATGAGAAGTCCATTTCACACAATGGAGCGCGCGGAATAACATAAGAAATAAGAGGAGACCTGTAGCCAGCTATGAGACGAATATAGGTTGTACTAAAAAATTGGGACGTCAAACAACTCAGTCCCCCCCCGTGACCATGGGTGCTCTGAAGCACCCGAAACGTCGGGAATTAAAAATAAGTAAAATCAGTTAAATAAACGCGATAGAATCCGTAAATTTAGTTTTATTCAATGTGTAGTGTTCGCGTAAATTTAAGAAATCATTATAGGTTGTACTAAGCAAAGACGTATAAAACATCTTAGGTACTATGTTGTTCAATAAGTTTTCTAAAACGCAATGAAACTTTAACATAAGTATATGAAAATTGTATTTATTTTTGTTGCCTGCTTGTGACTGCCTCGTTGGTCTAGTGGTTGTAGTAGTGCGACTGTTGATCATGAGGTCCTGGGTTCGAATCTCGGGTCGGGCCAAAAAATTAATTATTGAGTTTTTCCGTCAAGCGTCAATCAGTAGTTGCCCGGAGTCAGGAAGTTGGCGGTGTCTCACCCCCGTGCCTCGGAAGGCACGTAAAGCCGTTGGTCCTGCGTCTGATCTCTCTCCGGTCGTGTCGGTTTACCGTCCCATCGGATTATGAGAGTGAGGGAATAGAGAGTGCACCTGTACTTGCGCATACACTTGGGCACTATAATCCAGTCCTGCGCCGATGGCTAGCCTCCATTGAGGCAGGCCGCCGTGGCCGAAATTCGGTCTTGAGGACATTATTTTTCGACCAGATAGAGATAGAGCTCTGTGGTTCTAGGCATTTTAAAATCTATAAAGGAATTCTGTAACATTTCTTGTGAACAATAATTTTTCATTGCTGGAAATTGTACGAAAATGTTAATCGGTTAGGGTTAGATCTGGTGAGGACGGAGGATGTCGTATGGTTTCTAACTGCAAGTCGTGTAATTTTAAAAGTTTGTTGTGCAATTTATGTTCTTGTGTTATCGTGTAGTTATAATGGTGAAGATCGATTGACGGGTCGATGTTGTTTCTCTTTCACGATCAATGCTCGAAGTTCTTCAATGTAAATATCTTTTATTAAAAAATCTGCTGTTATTGATATACTACAAAACAGCTCACCAGTTCACATTAGGTCATTGCCTATTGGTACCATATTTGATCTGGATTCAATCATTTTGTTATTCGCTTGTGATTATCATAGAGAATCTACTTTTGATTATACATCACAATTTTGTCCAAAATCCCTTTTTGTGGTTACTAATCAAATCAAGGTAAGCTTCAACGCGTCCTCCTCTATGAACATAAGTTGGTTCATTGACATTTTTGTTGGTCATTTCATGGGCGTCGCCCGAAACTTACCATCAGGTAAGCGCTCGTTTGTCCACTCTTCGTTTGTCGCACTCATTCTTTAAAAAAAGGAACAAAGATATAATGATCCTTTGATATTTTTATAAAACTAGCGCCATTCTCCACGCGTGTGTTCAGCGGGACGTACAATCTCATAATGAATGGCAGGCATGTTTGTGGAGACAATTCTGATTTTACCTCGATCTCTGTACACCCTAGATAGAGGCAGGCATATTATGAGCAGCCGCCTTTGCTTGCTTTTTATTTCTTTTTTAAAAGAGGTACTACTTAAATCTTTAATTCCATTGATACCTTAATCTAAATCTACATCACCACTTTTTACCTTAGACGAGAGAATGGTCTAAGCTTTTTACGATTAATATATTTTGAGAAATATATGATAATGTTTACATGTTACGAGGTTTTGCGCCTATAAGTAATAAAACGATTAGTAGCAATTAAGATGACATATCTCCAGGAAAGAACAAACACAACCCTGCTTTTTATATAATATTTGCACAACACCATATATATTTTGATGACATTTGTTATCTAATCGGACTTTTTCTAAGTTGATATAGTGGTAATTTTTTATCAGAAAAAGAATTTTTTTACTGTATTTTATGTATAGTTATGCAATTGTAGAACGTTAATTTATATCATTAAATTACAATTTCTGAGATTAGATTAAAATGCACTTAATGACTCAACGCTTCCATTAAACAAATTTGTACTTATATTTCAAATTTATAATCATAACTTTTGTTAGAATGGACTGATTTTAATTAAAAGAATACTAAATGTTACTCGGAGATATACTTTATAATTTTCTTAATGATTCTTTTAACGTGAGTAGTCATAAATAAATATACACATAGAATAAAAAATGGTAGAAATGTATCTAATTACTTATTTTCGTCGCCCTAATAAATATATAACGAAAATACATAATGTATAGACACCAGCAATTTACATTTTTATTATATCTTTAAAGATTTTGTTGAATACGTTTTATGTGGGCGCACGGTGATCTAATACATTCCTAATACGACAGACTGCGGCTACGGTGGTGTCTACCTCACTCAGTCGATTATAGTTTTTGATAATAAATATTATTTCTATTAAAGTATTTTAATAAAAAATATCGTTATAAAACGAAACTATTTTTTATTATGTACATCTTTATAAAACAGAAAGTTTTGACGCATGATTCTAGGAATTTTGCCGGATCGACGTAAATTGTCGGTATTACAACTCAACTTGGTATTTATTTCGAAGTTACCTACATATAAACGTCTATACTCTCTGTCTACTGTTGCATATGTTTTCAAAAGAATAAAATAAATAATAAATTAGCCAAAGCCACATCAAAATTACAAACGTTAGGTAAACACCCACAGATTTTATATGAAACATTAAAAGTATGAACATATTCAAAAAGGAAGTTTAAAAGCTAAAACGTTACATACTAGTTGCGGGAGTTCTTTAATAAGTAAATAGGACATTAGTATTAAATAACATGTTGTACCATCTCATTTTATATATTATATATAATTTAATTAAATTGTATATAAGTATATATATTTATGAAATAATAATAATAATTTTAATTGCGAGGTTCTTGTTCTGAACAACTTTTTTTATAATTAAGACCTACTTAACAAAAATAACAAATATATAAATTCATTAAATTATATTTTAATACCGTTAGTTTATGGCCTGTTATTATTTAACAAATACACTTTTCACAGTCGTGCCAATATCGGTGCTGTACGGTCACGATAATCTCCGTTCGTGCGTTACATGAAAGAATAAACACCAGTCAAGGCCAAAAAGTAAAACCACAATTATAGGTTTACATTATTATGTTAATTATTAGGTGATGTCAATTCATATTAGTTGGTTGAACTTAGGTCATTTTAGAACTCTTGAAATTTACAGATTACTTCACGGATCCGTCTCCACTTGGTGATGACGCGTGAAATGTTATGTCGTAGATGTAATCACGAACTTCAGTTGCAGTATTTATACTTACAGAGTTGTCTTGCGTATCAACTTGAGATCTAAACTCAAGGCAGTGTCAATAGTACGAGTTTGTATGTAATTATGCTGGCGTCACATTTAATGCAGTGTACCGTGCAGTGCACGTGGTGTAGTTACGAGGTACCGGTGCCCGTGATTGTCGTTTGTCGTGCCACAGACTCCGCGATGGCCATAGTTTGATCGCGCTCACCGCGAACCGCTTAGTCACACTTTTGCCAACGGACAGCGCAGCGCGCTATGCCATCTGTGCTAATGAACACTATTAATAACGAATTATTGTGATATATATGTGATAAAATACAAATATGGGCTTCCTGAATGGTGTCTCATTCTCCGTATTCAAAAAGTGTCCGAACCTTTACTTTAAAAGGAGGAGCAACGCGCGACAAAGGTACAAATGTTTAATTCGATGGTTTGATTATTACTGAAGCAAGATTCTCCATATAATTTGAGCACATGGACTTGTTATCTTTCATAAAAATATGTGCAGAACAAGCCACGCTTAAATAAATATTGGTATTACCTACGTTGTTGTTATGTTACATCTAAATTTATCATCAAATTAAAAGTTATTTTTATAAAAAAATTTCGCACAAAATAGACAGATTAAGGTGGTTATATTTTCTGGTTATCTAGCATGTTGATATGTTTTGTCCCGGCTTAAGTATTAAAATGTAGTGTTTGTATGTATGTAAGCATGTAGTATGTGTTAGTGTGCCGTGGTATCTCAGGAGCTTAGCGCTCGAATTAAATTTTACAGTACGCAAGCAACCCGGGTTCGTTCCCCGCCGACACCAATGAAATTGTTTATTGCAATTTTAAGTGAGGATTCACCACATGCTCAGCGGTGAAGGTAAACATCGTGAGGACTTTCATGTCAGAGTAATAAAAAATATTTTTAAGATATGTGAAGGCGCCAATACCCATTGTGGTAGCGTGACGGACACTTCGTTGCCCTAAAAACCCTTTCAGAACCGAGAGAAGGCCTCTGGCCAGCAGTGGGACGTATATAATAAGCTGTAACTTTACTTTACTTTATCAAGTTTAAAAAAATAATTTTATAATAAGGTCGGGAAATTCTAAGATAATATCGGTTTGATTACTTCATTTAGTATATTGTTATTGTAAAATTTTAAAAGGAAAAATTACTACGTAAATCAAATCGTTTTTGTTCCGATTGAGTTAGTTATATCAAGGTCTTATTGGTTAACCAATCAAGCACGAAATTACCTAGTTTTACGTCACTAATTTTTATATAAATTATATAAAAAAGTAGTGATTCCAAACCTTTAATTTAAATAACCAATACTTAACTATATAAAGTCAAACATTTTTAACCATTTTCCCCCAATTCGTTAGAGCTAAAACACCATGCTGTTATATTATGTAGATACAATGGTTTTCAAATAGTAATGAATCCAACGTAAAGTTGTTTGTATTCACCCACCGGAACAAGAAGCCTCACCCGTGACGTCATGGATCAGTGCTCTAAGCTTGACAAACATAAAGTAACAACATGTAACACCGCTTAACAATCGACTTTCATAAACAAAATAAGTTAAGTGAGACTGTTTTGGAAGAAAATAAACATTACGATAATTAAAGAATAATAAGTCAATTTAGCTACTGAATGAACTATTTAATGGTTTTATGGTATTTAATATTAGGTACTTGTAAAATCAAAATTTTTGCGGATGGTAATGAGGAGCAGTGACATCACCAACCACCATTTAGCCAAGTGAATATGGTCAGCAAATTTTCCTTTAGCTGTGCATGTCAATTCGCGTCACGAAAAAGCCAAAAAGTATATTGCTTACTCGGCGACTAGTTGCCTTGTGAAGTCGAGACCACAGATGGGGACGAAGCCATTTGACTCTATTTTACTTCTGCAAAGTGGATAGCTTTCTTGTGTATATGGAGGGACGGAAAAGTGTTATAGCTTCTAGTGGATGGTGGTATTAACCATCTTGTTTGCACCAGTTGCAAAACAGCACAATTAGCGCGGGAGCCCATCGTCAAAGATGCGAGACGTCTGTTATAAGTTATAACTTTTTTATAGAAGATGGGCAAACGAGCATGCGGCTAACCTGATGATGGTACGTGACTACCGCCGCCCATGAACAACCGCAACACCAAGGGAATTGCAGGTGTGTTGCCAGCCTTCAAGAAAGGACTAAGCTCTTTTCTTGAAGGTCCCTAAGTTGTGTCGGTCCAAAAAAGTTGCCGGTGGTAAACAATTCCTCAGAGAAGTTGTACAAAGAAGAAAACTCCTAGTAAAACGCACAATGGTGGACCACCAAGCATCCAGATGTTGAGGATGGTATCGGGAATATTGACGCGATGTACTTTCGTGAAATTTGGTGACTGGAACTAATCCGAACGATTTCTCAGAACACTCCTCATGGTAGATATGATAGAAAACGCAAATGGATGCAACATCCCTACGTAGCGCCAGTGAATCGAACCGATTAGAAAGAACTCGGTGGTCGACGATTCGAATCGCTGTGCACTGGATGCGGTCAAGTGGAAAGAGCTGCTGGCACTGTGGTGCCCCGACCCAGAGATGAGAACAGTAGGATGAGAACAGTATTCCTACTGTTCTCATCTCTGGGGCGGGGCGCAAATTCGGCCTCACAGGCCGAATTTGCGCCCCGCCGTATTGTTTTATAAAGTTGCAAGGGATGTGCCGGCATAAAATACTCATTTCATGTCAATGTGTCACTCTGCTGAGCACGCCAAGCTCTTTAGAGCTCAATTTGGCGTTCCCCTCCAAGTGACCACGAAACTACACACTATACGATATGTCGACGCCGAGGATTCCGATGCTAGCTGAGGCAGCAAGGGGAGTGCCTTCAAACTGAGGAAATACGACAAAGGGGTTTTTTTAGCGGTTAATGCGAAATCTTGTGTCTTCTGGGGATGGAATCAGACTAGATTTAGTTACCCCCAATCCGAGACTTTGTTAAGACTCAAAGACTCGATTTCAGACACAAGTTTGTCCCAGTACTCGGCGCCGACTTCACGAGAAATATTGGCACGGTCGGTGTATAAGGCATCACCAGTGCTATCGTCTGCATAGCAATGAATGTTACTAGTTTGCAACATATCATTGCTATGCAGAAGAAACAGCGTCGGTGATAGCACGCAGACTTGTGGAACACCAGCGTTAATATGCTTATAATCAGAGCATGCGCCTCTACTATGACCTTGATGCTCCGATTAGCAAGAAAACTAGTGATCCAATCGCACAATTTCTCGGGAAGCCTATAGGAGGAGAGCTTCGATAGAAGCGCTTTGTGCCAGACCCGATCGAAGGTCTTCGCTATGTCCAAACTAACGGCCAATGCCTCCCACTTCGACTCTACTGCCTCTGCCCATCTATGAGTAAGGTAGACCAGAAGATACGAGTGACCACCAATACGGTTTCCGTCTTGGTCGATCAGCTGGTGATCCTCAAGGTACCTCATGAGCTCGCAATTTACAATAGACTTCATTATTTTGGAGAACAAGGAAGTTATGGTGATAGGCCCGTAGTTGGACGGGTCTGAGCGGTCGCCTTTTTTAGGGATCGGGTGGACTAAAGCTGTCTTCCAAGATTTTGTGACTACGCTTTGGGAGTAGAAGTACCGTAAAAGACGCGTTAAAACCGGTGCCAACTCCGGAGTACACGTCTTCAGCACAATGGGAGGGACTCCATCAGACCCACTCGACTTGCTGACGTCCAGGGAGAAGAGTGCTTTGCGAACCGAGCGCTGTGTAAGACGCACAGCCGGTATGGAGCACTCACACCGCGGGATGGTCGGCGGTGTGTTTCCCTCGTCATCGAGAGTCGAGTTGGACGCAAAGACAGAGCCTAACAGATCGAGTTTCTCCTTTGCGGCATGGGCCAGTGAGTCGTCCTTTCTGTGCAGAGATGGAAGAGATGACTGACAAAAGTTTCCTTGGACAGCCTTGGCGAAAGACCGGAATGGACGGGTTCTCGAAGGAAGGTGAACTAGCTTCTCGTCAATTCTGGCGATGTGCTCAGACCTTGCCGTGGCAATGACTCTTTTGAAGGACCTGGAGGCAGAATTATACTTCTTTTTAAGAGCGCTGGTATTTACATCCCGAGATGTTGATCTCGGGTGGTAAGTGTCGGTCGGCGCACATAGTGAACAGCTGCAACACCAACTAAACCCCTAGCAAATCGCTCAGTGTTGGACTGCCAAGCATCCAGATGGTGTGGATCGTATCGTGAGTTTTTCGTCGTCGACGTGAGTTATAAAACTTATTTAAAGGTTAAAAGGAACATTGTAGAAAAGTTACTTGACCGGGAAAGTAATTAAAGCGACTTTTGGTTTTTATTATGGTCAAAATATTCCATAAATTTATACCTACCACTGACATTTACAAAGCAGAGGCCAAATGTCAAGTTGGTGTTGTGGCCAATTTAAAATCTCTCGGTAATCGCCTACGTAGTTAATGGCGGTTTCAAAAAATGTTGAACAATGGAAAATTGGAATATACGACTGATAAAAAATTACTCACGCTATTAATTTGTGTTCAAATGTGTATTGATTTTGGATTACGATGTTGGCTTATCAAAATGCTAGTAGCTGGTACGCATTTGTATTAGTGGTTATTTGGTATGACTCCGTCGTTACTCTAGTTGTCATAAATACGACTGACGTACGTCAGGGCCCGGGTACAAATCCCGGGATGAGTCAAAATCAGTTATAGTGTTTTTCTGACAAGAAACTAGTAGTAGCAGCCCGGAGTCAGGAAGTTACGGGCGGTGTTAGACCCTCGTGCTTCGAAAAGCACGTACCTATTACATTGGTCCTGAGCCTGATCTCTCCAGTTGTGTCGCATTACCGTCCCATCGGAATATTTAAGTATGTGAGTAAAGAGTGCACCTGCGCTTGCGCATTTACTCTGTCATTGTAATCCTATCCTGCGCATTTGTATTACTATTTACAAAGAGGTATTTTCAAGGGCGGTATTACGAAGCTCGAAGTTCGAAATTTACCGATTTTGTAAGTTCCACTTTGACTTATAACTCGACACAAAATTTTAAATAAAAGTTTACATCCAGTGCATCTTGCAAGTGATGACTTATTCAAACGCGACGTTCTTTATTGCCTTTGATGGTATAAAAAAGCTCAAAGTCAATTAGGTATGGTGAGGGCTCGGAATTTCTCTACATCAGGGGTGGCCAACTTGATTAGACCCAAGATCCACTGTTTACCTACCGACGTTGACTACTGACCTTGTGCGATTTAGTATAAACAATAATATAGTTCAGTATACAATGATAGTATCCACGACTTTTTTTTCCACCAGCGCGGCGCCATATTGAAATGAGTTGAAATATTTGGCAAATATCATAGTAGCGGAAGTAAATTTTTTATAAAAGTGTAGTGATTAATGTTTCTATCTGAAATATTGGTTATATTTTATATTAATTACCTAGATTAGAAATGGATAAACCAAACTATGGATATGCCTAAAAGTAGAAGAATGAGTAAAATGTTAAGTTTGTGTGAAAAATTAATGAACGCTTTATTTTGTGGATATATATACACTAAAACTGATACTGTTGTCTTAAAAAGCACATGTCCATCCTGGGACTAAGCAACTCAAGGATGTGTCGGTTCTGTTCCATAACGGAAGGAACGCCTCTACACATCCTAACTAATTGCGGACCCTTAATGCGCAAACGTAACACTCATCTGGGGAACTATGTACTCCCACCAGAAGAAGTGAAATTACTCATAGCTAAGCAACTCCTATTCATTGAAGACGTAGGGCTTAGCAGTGAACTATAGCCATAGCAGCGATCACAATAGATCTTTTAGGTCGCAGTGATACTGGTCTCTATCCCTAGATCTGCATATTTGAAAAATACACTAGAACCCGAAAAACTTTTATTTGAAACGCAACTTTTCAATAAGCGCACACTGTATGATCATTTCCGTGATAAATAAAATGACGTCAGTCGCAACTAGCAACATTTGGTGAGTGTAAGATTATTAACCCCCATGTAGTTTTTTTTCCTTAAGACGGAAAGCATAAAATTGAAAATTATTTTTAATAACTAGTTTATTTATGTTACTGTAAGCATTGATTGCTTCTGAGCATTTTCCGCTAGATTTGCAAAGTCAGATTGGTAGTTGGAAATTGCCAACCTTAAAAAATCCAATGTATGAGCGTTTGTCAAGCGAGAATTGTTAATTTTTTATTAGTTTAAAGTAAAAAAATGTTGAGAGTTGTTCAACACATTTCTTCCAATCTAGATATTTCTCGTTGGAAACCAATACCCATAAATCTACACCAGAGCTTAGATCCTTGCTTTTAGAAATATATCGCAGCGTAAAGCAATAATTTCGTTTTTAAATACTTATCATCCATTAATCCATTTGAAACTACTTTTGCGTGAAAAAGAGGATAAATAATGTGACGGAAGGCCGATAAAAAATCATAGTTGGTGGTTACGTTGCGCACTCTGTGCTATGTATTTGTACATATGAATGTTATTGTTTATTAAAGTATAAATCAAATTTAAGACACTTCCCTCGTTGCCTCAGCTAGCATCGGAATCATCGACGTCAGCATATTGAATGACGTTCAGTTTCGCGGTCACTTGTAGAGCACGTGTCGGCGACCGAGTTCTTTCTGATTGACTTGAGTCGTTAACGCTGTGAAGAGATGTTGCACCTCTTAGGCTGCGTCCCCAGTAGGCAAACTGTTAGCCGCCGACTGAGTTAGCGGCGTATCGGTTTAGTACGCCCTTCCATATATTTAAAATGGAGTGTTCACAGTTTGCTAGTTTTGCGCTCACTGTACGCAGTTTGCAGCGTTACGCGCGCCGACTATCTTAGTAGAGCGGCCGACTCCCACCAAAACCGGTTCCAGTCGGCGGCGGCTATTGGTTGTTCACCGGGCGTAGTGACTCAGTTTGCCGCAAACTGATTATTCGGATAGTTGGAAAAAAGCTATCATCGTGTTAGGACGTGTTTTTTTTTGCATCGCACCTAACTAATCTCAACGCACACACACATCACTGAAAATCCAAGATGTGGAAAGGTTCATTACTGAAATACAGAATAGACCATGCATAATGTGGAACATGTCGAGTGAAGAATACAGCAACAGAGTATTAAAGCAGAGCAATTGGAACCACATTGAAGATGAGGAATGACTCGTTACCAACTTAATATTACCATATTTGTTCCTAATTCAATTTAATAATACAGTAATTTTGAAAAGTGATTGTTAAATTAGAAACTATAAATGCGAAAGTGACTTTGTATTAAAATAAAAATAACATATTTTTTTAAAATCCTAAAGCGTTAATTATTTACTTACCTCAAAGTTATAGTAAGCCGTTCTTCGGGACATAATGTATCTCTTGTGATATTATTTTTAGCTATGTACTGGGTTATAGATTTCAACAATTTATCAAATGTATGAAAAGTCAAATAGTCGTAAAATTTTTCTGGATGTTTCCTTAGTTCTGGGTAAAGAGTGTGAAATTGTCCAATGCTCAACCTTTTCTTGTATAATGGGTGAACCCAGTGCTTCCTTTTATCCTCTTTTAGCGCTTCTAAGATACCAATTACTTCAAAAATATCCATCGTGACCAACACAACCACTCCCTACGTACAACAAAAGTAAAGTGGTTAACTATTAACAGTTTGCTTGCGACGCACGAAAATTGATTTGAGTCTGCAGCTAACTCAAATTTCAGTTCGCTGCAAATTTACGGCTCACTCAGTCAGCCGCTAACTGTTTGCCTTAGCGTGTTTTAATATATCTACCACGGGGAGTACTCAGAGGGATTGTTCGGACTAATTTCTGCTGCTCAATTTCACTATCACACGTCACGACTAAGCTCGCGATACCATCCATTTCATCTGAATGATCGGCAATCCACCACTCTGCGATTTCTAATAAGTTTTCTTCCTCGCACAATTTTATTGTGGAATTGACTACCACCAGCGATTTTTCTCTTTTGAAAGGCCAACAATGCGCCTGCAATTCCCTTTGTGTTTCAGTGCTTCATCAGGTGTGTCGCATGCTCGTTTCCCAAATCTATAAAAATTGGTAAATGAGCGTAAAAAATTGCCACGATCAACTAAACTAACATCGGCCACCTAGAATAAATCAACTTGTACTGCCATGATAGAATCCGCAACAAAGATATCGCAGATTTATTTTATCTGATGCTGTCAACTAAAAGTTAATGCAAGTAACTAGTTTATTTTCTTTCCTCGATATTATAATAATCGTTTTTGTACTTAAACTTTTAAACTTGTTAATTAACTAACTTTGTACATTTTCTGGAATTCTGTTGAAAGAAAGCGTATACATTGCTCCATAAATGAATTACTAATTCTGTGGAGTCTAGTAAATGACATTACAAGCTTATGTTTGTTCTTAGTATTCAAAGTATGAACATACTTATCTTGACAAAGCTATTCATGCTTTTATGTAATTACATTACATTTTCTTATATATATTCCGATGCTAAAGTAGGTATATGTATATAGTGTGTTTTTCTTTTTCTTTAAATTTTTCTCTGAGGTAATCTTTACAACTTAAATTATAAATTGCCCGTACGGCCCCCTTTTGCAATACAAATATAGTATCAATTTCAGTCGCGTTACCCTATAGCAAAAGTCCATTAAACAATACGCTATTAAAGTAACTAAAATGAACTAGTGCAGCTGTTTCAACGTTGGTGAGACTTATAATCTTTCTTACAGCATTTGCTGCAGAACTAGAACTAAGAAAAAGAGTGCTATCCACAAGACAACCTTCTCATTGAAGAGCACTTTGGTATTCGAATGTTTAACATTAGATATATTATATTTAATACGTTTTGTCTTATTGCCGTTTAAAAGCAAATTATCTGCGTTAAACTAATATACTAATTTCGATAGAGCCTACGTACCTACATATAAAAGATCTTTTACGATACTTGATAGAATCAGGCGTTACTTTCCGGAAATCCCAGCACCACTACTCCCGGCACCATTAGTGGTGACGGGATTAATGCACGCAATTGAGGGAGGGCGGGAGGTGCGCTTTAATCCAGGTAAGACACATCATTGTATTTAATCAAGCGGATGGTTGCAATTTAACTATTGGTATCTTTAAAATCTTTTACGATAAAGTTAATATTTTCGGAGTCATTGGTTTATATATTACAAATCTATGAATTATAAGTACAAATCTAAAAATGTGTTGTATATTTCATATTTCATTATTTTTCTTTATATTTACAAATCTATAAATTCATAGCTCCGAAAATATGTAGGTAATATGTCGCAAAAAGCCACAGGACTTTTTTAGTTATATATCATCAAAGAATATAAAAAATATCTTTAATTTTTTTTTTCTTTGTGTATCTCTAATGAGTCGAAATTATTTGAATTTGGGATTTTTCAAGAAACAGTCAATATACGTCCCACAGCTGGGCATAGGCCTTCCCTCATTTCTGAGAGGTTTTTAGGGCAAGGAAATGTCAATTCATTGACGCCGGCGGGGATTGAATTCGGTTTTCTCGCGTACTGTGTAATTTATAGCGAGCGCTAACCATCTGACCTACCACGGCGCTGGGATTTTTCATTCAGTTAAAAATTCATGGCTCCGAAAATATTAACTAGATCGTTATTCGAAGTCATAGAACATTTTTTATTTGTATTTTATCAAAGAATATAAAAAAATATTTTTGATATTTTTTCTTTTTCCTTTATATATTTTTAAAAGTATCCGAATTTGGGATTTTTTAAACCTTTAAAAATTCATAACCCTTTATCGTAAAAGTTAACTTTATCGTAAAAAGTCATAGGACTGTTTCCATTTGTATTTCATCAAAGAATGTAAAAAAGTATCTTTTATATTTTATTCTTTTTCTTTATGTATTTTAATGGGTACCTATCGTTTTTATGTAGGTATTGCAAAATGTCATAGAACCTTTTTATTTGTATTTCGTCAAAAAATATAAGAAAGATCTTTTATATTTTATTCTTTTTCTTTTTGTAATTTCAATGGGTCCAAAGTATCCGAATTAGGAATTTTTCAAAGTTTTAAAAATTCATAACTCCGAAAACATTATCTTAAAAAGTCATGGGACCTTTTTTATTCGTATTTCGTGAGGAAATATAAAAAAATATCATTAATACTTTACTTTTTTTCTTTATGTATTTTAATGGGTCAAATTTATCCGATTTTAGGATTTTTTAAAATCTTGTGAAATTTATAACTCCGAAGATATTAACTTTATCTTAAAAAATCATGGAACTTTTTCATTTTTATTTAATCAAAGAATATAAAAGACATTTGCCCCATTTGAAAATAACCATTCCATGCAATTGAAAAAAAAATCGGCTTAAATAAACATGCTGCCAAGTTGCCCCTTGGCAGCATGCATTCATACCATCAGCAGGACAATTTGAAGTGAATGGCATAAAACACTTGAGGTGGAACAGTTTTCGGTACTCATGCGCTCATTCTTCCTGGACTATACATATATAATTAGTCTAAAAATTGGTTAAATCTTTAATGTACAGTACAGCCATTATAACGTCGTTATAACATTGAGTTACATAGTGATGGAAAATTTTGTTGGTGTTTTGTTAATAAAAACAACACCGGCAATTTTATTAATGTTTACGTTGTTTTATCAATTTCGACGCCGAATCCATTATTGTTTCGAAAACTTAAAAAACGGGCAAACTTAAAAAGAACACAAATAGAATTTTGTAATAAGGTTTTAGGTATTATTCAAGTAAAAGTGTATAAATATTACGATTTTGGCTTTATTATAAATTTGTAGCGTCCGTGAAGCTCTTTCGCAAATTTGGACAATCAAAACGAGTATTATATAAACCTTTAAAACTAACTATAAATCGTCGCAAAATAACCAGCTTTTCTGATAACGAGCCTCTCGTAATAGAGCATCTCGGAATAGACGATATTGCATTTTTTTTCACAACAAAGCATTATTTTAAAACCATAATTAACTTAAATATTCCATTTCCCTCTCGTATCAGTTTCACATCAATCAATTATTTATTAATTAATCCATTCCCGCACATATGCCAACGTGAGGACACGTGAAGTTGGGAACTGGATCGCTGGTCACAGCATATTAACAAGCGAAAAATTTAAAGACTAGGCTTTTTGGTATCGCGTTTTTTTATAGGATGGGGTGTCAAACGAGCGCACGGTACACCTGATGGTAAATGGTTGCTGTAGCCCATAGACATCTACATCTGTCGTTATTAAGGCGTAGTCAGCCGTGAGGACTAAGATGGAATGCCTCTTTTCTAGTAAAAAGGGTATCTGGTTCTATACACTCACCACACGAAACACAGCAGCATTAATCTACAATTTTACGCTGGTATTATGTGAGAGCGTGGTCCTTCCCCGGTCGAGCCGACCCATTCGTGCCATAGTTACATTACTAATATAACTGCAGCATGGCTTTACCGCGTATATAGAATAAACATCAACCGAGGTGGCGCGTACCAATGTGTGAAAACTCCATTCGAAATTTGAACCAAACCAGCCACATTTAATGAACGTCACACGGTTTGGCACACGTTGGATAATACATACTCACTGACCGTAAAAAGCCCTCCATGAGCGCCATTCACCAAGTTACCTTTATTCATTGAAAGGTGAGAAGTTACTTGTAAAACATTAGGGAGGCTAAAAAGTCCGCACCGACTTCAAAGGACCAGACTTGGATAAAACTACAAACTTCCTTACGACTACTGCTGGGTAGACACCACTTCATGGCCTCCCATAAAATCCCAGCACACATTTCTCGAATACCTCAATCGACCAGGATCACCTCAACTCACTCGCAGATCATCCATCTTAAGATGATGATCTAATCGTCGACTCGACTTTCGAAGCAAAGTTGTTTATGTTTATTCAATCTGAGTAACACGCTACTAAGAGACGATAGTAACCAAGTATCCATGTATCTTAGGTATGCCGACAATCCTCTAGATATCTATTGTGAAATCGGCTTTCTTGAATTTGGTTCGCACTTTGTATGTAGGTAGGTTCTATATGTTAAATCATTGCCATATTTACGAAAAATTATTATTTTTAATTTAAAGGAATACCTTTGGAGATATTATGAGACACATAATAGAAATATTTTTACCCACATTTCAATTAAAATAAAAGAATCATAAATGGTATTTATCTTCGCTATTGTAATTGTATTGTATAAATTTTTATTTATTTATTTAACTTCATATACATACACATTAGATGTATATAGGCGAAGTTAATGCCTGAGGCATTATCTACCAGTCTACCTTAGAGTAGTGCAGAGATAAAAGAGGTAGGTGCAATAAGAAGTATGTATAGCAATTAAATGTATTTTTATTGTCTTTAAAATATAATTAGTAAGTTAACGTCCCGTGGGTGTTGTAAGGAACGACAGAAAAAAACAAACCAGGAGATGGGAAGCAGCTTCTTCTTGATACCAACTAGAAAATGAAGAAAAGAACTGAGGTTGGTAGCCCGTGACAAGCGGTGGACTTCCTTAGGCGATGGTTTTAGGAAAATTAATAAATTTTTAAGGCTAATATTAAACTTACACTGTACTATAATAATACTTAATGTTCGAAATGAATGTATTTAAACTCTAAAAGAACAACTTCATTTTGTCATAAACCATTGAAGTACACGACAAAGCAATTTTCAAATATATAAAAAAAACTGTTCATCTATAAAAAAATGTCTTTATAGGTCGGTTTATGCGTGGTAGAGACATGCTCGAGTTATATTAGTAGTATAGTTGTAGCACGAATGGGTCGGCTCGACTAGGGAAGGACCACGTTCTCACAGAATACCAGCGTGAAATAGTAGCTTAATGCTGCTGTGTTTCGTATGGTGAGTGCAGGGAACCGGAGACCCATTTCATTGGAAACAAGGCATTTCATCTTAGTCGTCACGGATAACAACGCATCTGCATTTTGATTAGTAACCTAGTATAGACGTAGATGTCTATGTGCCGCAGCAAGCACTTACCATTAGGTGGACTGTGTGCTCGTTTGTTACTCTATCCTATAAAAAATTCATACTTAAAAAAGCTAATTTACTAAGCATAAATTGAGGTAAACAACGCTGATTTTCAGAGATAACCAAAGTCCTGGAGAATATAATTCCAAGACCAGTAAAAACAGAGGATAAAATTACAAAAAAATCTCCACTCGGAACTGTATCCACCAAGCTAGAAATGTGCCGTCAGCCATGTATAAACTATACGCATATTTAATCGATACTTATATATTCTTTTTTAAAGTAATAGTTTTAAAAAATTGTTTTTCTAAACATGACTAAAAGGTAAAAAAGATAAAATATAAAAATAATTACAAACAAATTACTGTATAAATAAAATAAAATATGCTTTTTAGTTGTTGAAAATATTACATACTTAAATTATATATTTTATTTATATTTTGGGCAACTTTTTAACTTAATTTATTACTATTTGGTCTTTTTTAACCGTTAACGTATTTTTTTCTATATTTTCTATTTCTATTATACAAAGTGATCATCGATGCAATCGATGCATCTTTGCCAACGCAGTGGCACTATATTGATGCCCTTCTTGAAGAAGTCAGTTGGACGGGAGGCAACAAATTCTTCAAAGGCATTTTGTAAAAGTTATCCACATTCAGGAAAAAGTAGAAGTCTATAGACCCGAGGTCTGTTGAGTACGGTTGATGACGAAGAGCTTCCAACTCCAGCTCTTGTACCTTGGATACCGTCTGTTATGCAGTATGAGGTCTCGCGTTGTCGTGCAGGAGTTGCGCGGACGAGCGAATGACCAAAGCTGGTTGGAGACGTCCGAGCTTCTCCATCATTGTGTTCAATTCTTAACAGTACACATCTGCAGAATAGCTCATCCCATTTGATAAGAAGTTATGATGAATCACACCGGCGCTAAACCACCAAACAGTGACCATCACTTTTCTGGGGGTAAGTTTTCGTTCATGGCATTGCTTAGGTGCTGAAACAGGATTCAGCCAACTTGCAGAGCGAAAAATGGATTATGCGTGACATTCGTAAGGATTGTCAAACATAATCCATTTTTCGCTGTAGGTAACAACGCGGTTTACAATTTGGTGCAAGACACGTCTCGATACGTACTTCGCGCTTCATCACGGCGATCATTGAGTTCGTGGTCCACCAATTTGTTAAGCTTTTTTTACCTTGCTAATTTGATGCGAATGGACCAATATTGTCATGATGCTAACGTCGTAAGCTGCTGCAAATTAAGCCGTGGATTCAGTATCATCAGCATCCACAATCGCCTTTAATTCGTCATTGTCGACCAAAGTATACAGACGACCACGGGGTTCATTTTTTAAGGGCGAAATTGCCAGAACGGAAGCGGGAAAACCAATAATAACAGGTTGTGTGTTCGTTTGTAGAATTCGCTCCGTAAACGTCGTTGATATTGCGTGCGTTTGTGCCGCGTTAGTGCCATGACGGTACTGATATTCCATAAATACTCAAATTTTTAAGGTATCCATGATGACGAAAAAGATTCAAATGCGATGAAAACATAATGCGAATCAATAAAAAATGACTAATTTTGAAAACAGAATTTTAAAATAGTTTTAGTTTTCAAAATAAAATTAGAATTCTTATGCATACGTCAATTATTCTGATTACTGCGGAACGGATATTTCATGGGTAAATACCCTGTTATTATTATTACAGCCATTCACAAATCCAGTGCTGAACAAAGGCCTTATATACTCGTATATATAAATTACGATACCTTTCTCTGTGCTCCTCTGTGCTAGGCCTTGTCTAAAAGCCTAGATATTAACTGGTAATGGTATTATGTTCATGGAACCCGTTTTCCCACTTAACCTACGCTTGTAATGTCATTACCGTTGCAACCATTATGTCACATCAAACAAAGTAATCTAATCGTTGTAACCATTAGTTTAAAATCTATTATTAATTGAAGTGACTATACCGATCTATCATATTATTAATATCTAGATTATCGATAAATTCAATGACGTCGCCGTTTTTTTGTCGCGTGAGCTCATTTAAAATATTATGCTTATTTCAAGCTCTTTAGCTATTCATAATACTAAAATGATGGAAGTAATTGAAAAAAAAAATGGAAAATAGAATGAAGCCCTGATAAGTAAAAAACATAAACATGCGCGTAAAATAAACGCACCAAAATTCTCATGTAAGACAGTAAATAAAGTATATTAATATATTAACGTTTTAGCATTATTTTAGTGTAATATCATTTTTGGTTTAAGTATTTACTAACTAATAGTTTTGTGTTAGCGGCATGGGTTTTTAATAATAGGGTATTTCACCACTATACGAAGCAGAAGTTTCGTATAGTGGTGAAATAAGAATAACCACTTCCCCATACTATGTTTCCCATAAGAATAACACTCTAATGTGTCTAATACCATAATAAAATCTATGTGGAAGCGTATGTTCACCTGTCGACTTTTAATAGTCCGTAACGGTAACGTTATTTACTAATACTGACTACAAAACGGATTTTATTTAATTGCCATGTATTTATTCATTTATTTATTGTCTTGTATATGACGTCCTGTCACATAAATATCTAAAGATATTTAATATAATATTAAGAATAGAGAAGATTATGGAGATTAAATACAGTAAAATTTGAAACTTATTTTAATAATCATAAGTCACAATATTATGGTCTTGGTTGTCATGTCACATGAACCTTCGTATTTTCATTAATTTATCCAACATTCATTACAACCCATGAAAGTTCACAGCTCACCTCACATATAATGGGTGATGTTATATGAATGACTTCTTTTGCCAATATCTTGCGTAGTCATGGTTTCAATTTTCTGTTGTGTATTAATAATCTAATGTCTTAAAACATGTTTCCATCGCAAAACAAAATAACCCACATACGATTGGAAACTTAAAATAGTAATAATAGGAAGTTGTTAATTGCAAAAGATACACGACAAAAGGTTCGAAGCTTTATTTGAATTAATGTTGATATTTGGTCAATAAACTTTTATTAAGTAATCAAATCGCGACAAAACTCACGGTACCAACCACACCATCTGGATACTTGACGGTCTACCACTATGCGTTTTACTTGAGTTTTGAGAGTTTTCTTCTTAACATGACTTCATTGTGGAATCATTTACCACAGGCGTTTTTTCCGAACCGATACAGAAACAGAAACAGATACTTTTTTATTCAATGTAGATTATAAACAATACTTATTGAAAGTCACTTTTTTCATTTACCACTGGTTCGCAAAAAAAAAACCTCTGTCCTGGGACGAACTAGCAAGAAACCCAGCGGGACTATTTTTTTTTCATACAATAGCTTACAATCATGTTTACAATTAACGATACAAGTCAAATTAGAAATAGCTTGGTAGTGATCACCCGACGATTGGATACGCTCTAGAAACCTACAAGAAACGAGCGTACCTACTCCTTTTTTAAGTACCGGAAACGCACTTACATTTCTCCTGGATTTGTAATTGTTCACAGGCGACGATCGATACTTACCATCAGGTGAGCCACATGCTCATTTGTCATCTCTTCTATAAAAAATAAAAAAAGTAATTCAGTGAGCATTTCTTCACTGAAACACCAACAATCACAGCAATTATCGGCGAGACGAGGGGCGTCATGCGATATTTTATCCCCTTTTCTGACGCTTTCACCGGTAGAAAAGCTCGCGAATAGTGCCATAGGGTGAAAAACGAGCACACAGTCTACCTGATGGTAAGTGGTTGCTGCGGCCCATAGACATCTATCCTTGATTAAAAATCAAAATGCAGATGCGTTGTCAGCCTTGAGGACTAAGTGGAATACCTCGTTACCAGTAAAAAGGGTCTCCTCCTCCTCCATCCTACAAACTTGCCAATTATCGGCCAATCTCAATTACCTCCTTACTCTGCAAGATTATGAAGCGTATATTGAACTCACTCCTCATGGCTTAACTAGAACTAATTGTTCTCCTCAGTGACCGCTAGTACGGTTTTCGCCAAAATCGGTCAGCTGGGGAGCTTCTTGACCCACGCGTATATAAGGCGAGGCACTCGAGAACGATGGGGAAGCACTTTATGTTTCCCCTGATGTCTCTAAGGCTTTTGACAGAATTTGGCACGCTAGCCTTTTGACTAAGCTTTAAGCATACGGTTTATCTCCTGGCCTGATTGACTGGGTAAAGGGCATTTTGAGTGAATGGTTTCTCCGAGTCGTCATAGATATCTGCTGTTTCTGTGTTCCTTAGGGGTCCGTTCTCTCCGCAACTCACTTCCTGCTGTTATGCCCGGTATATATAGGTATGTAGGAGTAATACGAACCAAGTGCTCGGGCCGGTCAGGATCAAATCCAGTCCGAAAAAGAAGCTGTGGATTGAGCGTGTGGATCTCACACTATAGGTAGTCTGCAAATAGGGCGATGCCAATATTGTGAATTTCAATGCCTCCAAAACAGCACAAGTTGTAGGTATACGAGCTGTATTGAAGTTCGTTTTTATACCAAAGACTCTGTTTTATGGCTGCATAAAGGCTGGATAAGCACTTATACAGGTCTTTTAAGTAAAATTTTGTCACAAATTATACAGCTTTATACATTAGTAGCGCTGTACAGTAGCTGTATAAGCATAAAATAGTCTATATAATATGTCTGCAGTTATTGCTGTTGCTGGTGTGCAAAGAATCTATTACACTACAGATATTGTCTAACTTTCAAAGATAAACGTTCAAAATAATTTATATACTTTTATTTTATTTAATGATGGTGACATTTAATGTCAGAGTAAAAAAATATATTTAATATATTAATATTATGACTCGAATTGGACGAAGTTGAGTTTTGTTAAATTAGATTTACGGTCAACTTGAATATGTTGTCTATCAAAAATTGATGCGCCAGTAAAATAACTAAATAATATAAGGACAAAATACGTATTACGGTAACTAAATACCGGTTGTGTAGATTGGAATTTGAATGTGTCTAAGTTAAAAAGTGGTAAATTAAAAAAAATTACTCAATAAGTATTTTATAAAAATGTATGTTGAATAAAATCATTCATTTCATTTAATGTCAATAAAAATATATTAAATTAATCGATATAACGGCACATTGGGGCACAGTGGTCATTATTCAAACTGAAATTAATGGTATAGACTAAAAATAATGTCTAATATTCCTAAAATTATATTTTAAATTTTGTTTATACGGGTCCTATAATGGCGACAATTTGCTAAACATCCTGAACGGTATTTCGAGGGTCTTATAGTCTTAGTAGCTCTACTACTTATGTATGGATTCTATCATACAGCCATAGGTTTTTAATCAGTTGTATAATAAAATATTTTTGTAACGCTGTATAGCAGTTTTTTTCAATATAACATATAATTCTCTTTAGCGATAGGTATAAAAGATGAAAAACCTTGCCTGGGAATGAGCCTGAATGAGCCGTGGTAGCTCTGATGGTTTGTGCTCGCTGTAAATTTCACAGCACGCGAGCAAACCGGGTTTGATCCCCACCGGCACCTATGAAATTATTAATTGCAATTTTAATTGCTGATTTACCACGTGCTCGTTGGTGAAGGAAACATCTTGAGGAAACCTGCATGTCTGAAAAATAAGAAAAAAATACTTCGAAGACATGTGAAGTTCGCCAACACGCATTAGGGCAGCGCGGCGGACAATTCCTTACCCTAAAACTCTAAGAAATGAGCGAAGGCCTGTGCCCAGGAGTGGGACGTTTATAGGCTGTAACTTTAACTTTAACTTGCCTGGGAACAGTTTTAGATAGCTAACCTAACTAACTACACCAAATCTTTTTCTTTTTTCAACATATTGATAACAAATTAATTTCGTTCACTAGCAGAATATAAGCACGCAACGCAAGCAAAATGGCGATATTCTATCACTTATACAGCTTTAAATTGTGCTACGGCTGTTATTTATTTCTTTAGTTTTATATAACCCTAATAGAAACAAGTAATAAAATTACTGTTTTATAAGAGTGTACAATTACTCCATAAAAATAAGTTTTAGAAGACAGTTTGCAAACACCATTGTTCAGAGATAAGATTTGAGTGATACTATAATAACATTTAGACCTATTATATTATACATAAGTATATACTATAATATATACTATATTATACATAAGTAAGTGTCAACATGCAAAAAATATCTTCTATACAGATTTAATGATAAAATTAGATTCTAATGTTACAAAATACTTAAATTTGTATGCTAGAGTTTCCATATTCTGATTAAGAACCCTAACGTTAATTAAATCCTATAATACAGACTTTATACAGCTTCATATGTATAATAACTTACCACTCTTATATTAGGATACAACCCCCTTTATACACTTAAATGCTTCTAAAATAACTAAGTTCTATGTAGGCTGGCATATTGACGTTCATAAGCGTTATGCTGCTTGGGGTCTCTTCACTGCAAAAAGGAGCCAGCTCACCTTGGATCCTTCTTTTCGAAATGTACCACTGGAACACACCGACAGCTTTTCAGCCTGTGGTTAGGGGTTGAGATTTTCTCAAACCTGAACTTCGGGAGGCTCATACAGTTCAAGGCCAAAGTAGCTGCAAAGAAGCTAGGAGTCCAATAGGAAAGGTGCGGCGGTACTCACGCCGGGACAGCTTCTTACTCCTTATAAAGCGCAAGTTTGGTCGTGCATGGAGTAGTACTACCATATATGAGCTTGTACTGCGAAATGCCACTTAGTAGCTTTTGGATTCAATGGAAAGACGCGCTCAGAGGATTATTGGTGATCCGAATCTGGTTAAAGCCAATCTTACCAGCTTCGAACACAGGCGCTAAGTAGCCAGCCCTTCAGTCTTTCAGAGAGTGAAATTGTATGACTTAATTTCTCCCTCTCCATTCCACCATCGGACAACCAGACGTTCGGCCAGTCTCCAACTTTTCGTTGCATTGACTTAACACGTATTCAAACCAAAAGCAGAGCCCTGCTACATCGTTCGTCATTCGTATAACAAAAAAGTGTAATAAATGGCCGGCATACGTTTTGCCATCCGATTACAATGTGTGTGTCTTCAAGGCAAGAGTGAATAGGTTTTTGTTAAGCCAGTGCACATCATCGCTTAGGCTACATCACCAGTTACCATCAGGTGGGGTTGTAGTTAAGCGCTGGCTTACTACTTATATGTTATATTACGCTTATAATTTCAAGTGAACGTTATTAATTATTTTAAATTCTAGTATCTGGGCTCGTATTTTTTTAAAACAATTTATAACAACGGATAATGTTCCACTTACATAGTGGAAGTGGATCTATGCCGCAAAAATAATACAACAGCGAAGACGTAACGATTTAACCTTCCTTACTAGATGTAAACCACGTGACGAGTCCTTTAAGAGGAATATTTTAAGCAGTACTTTACCAGAAATATAATTTTGGAAAGTTCGCACTAGCTTCAAGTCATTACTTCCCTACATCGCTTTCCCCTAATATAAGACTCCATAGACGAGCAAATGATTACTTTCGAAGGACGTTGCCTTGGTCTCGAGATAGTAGCAAAAAATAAACTTCGTCTCGTACGTCTGAAAAACTATGTGGTCATTACTTCACAAGAAAAGTTTAGGATTTCGAAATATATCAAGATCAAACCACAAATCTACCTGAAATTGAATTCGAAATGAAGCCAGCCGTAATCCCGCGATTAGCTGGTAGTTTATTTGACGACAGTTTTCTTTACTTCGACTAGTATTTACTTACATCCTTGCCACTAATGCAAGAGCGCTTCAAAATTTAAAAAAGAAGGAACAGGCACATCTATGGCAGTGATTTAATACAAAAAGTACATATGCGAAATTATATTTTATATTATAAAAAAGGTAGCCTCTAGAAGTATAGTTGTAGCACGAATGGGTCGGCTCTACCGGGGAAGGACCACGCTCTCACAGAATACCAGCGTAAAATAGCAGCTTAACGCTGCTGTATTTCGTATGGTGAGTGTGGAGAACCGGAGACCCTTTTTGCTGGAAATGAGGCATTTCATCTTAGTCCTAACTGGTGACGCATCTGAGTTTTGATTCGTATTTGAGGATAGATGTAGATGTCTATGGGCCATCGCAACCTCTTACCATCAGGTGGACTGTGTGCTCGTTTGTCACCCTATCCTATATAAAAAAAAATATTTACATTGGTTTATTTCAAACCTGTTCAGCCCGTTTTTATAATAATAATAATTGTACGCCCGCACATTCGTGTCAACGTCACGCTAGGGCCCGTCTTTACACAATTGTGCGACCTACGTATAATGGACCTACTATAATAAATACAACGGTTTGTGTATGCATTTTCAAAGCTAGCAAGCAGAAAATGGAAAATCGGTATAATCTTCGTATACGTTAGTACCGGGTCATTTTTAATATAGCCTTTGTTTTGTTTCAACAAAATTCGGCGTGGTTTCATTGTCGGTCTGAAAGGGTTAATAGAATCAGGTCAGGTTACTTTGCGGAAATCCGTTATATTAAAGAAGTAACGATCTTTAGTATACATGTATATGCATGAAAACTTATATGCGTTCTTTTATTGTTCATACACACAGTACAGTAACCATTTTTACACTTACTTTTTTACTTTACTTATTCTTTATTTATTTGTAATTTTTAAATCAAACGTAAAATTAAAGTAGATAGATTATGAGTATTATAATATACGTGGTAGAGCCATGCTGCAGTTATATTAGACGTATAGTTGTAGCACGAATGGGTCGGCTCGACCGGAGAAGCACCACGCTCTTACAGAATACCAGCGTAAAATAGTAGCTTAATTGTGTTGTATTTCGTATGGTGAGAGAACCGGAGACCCTTTTTACTGGAAACGAGGCATTTCATCTTAGTCCTCACGGGTGACAACGCATCTGCATTTTGATTCGTTATCGAGGATAGATGTAGATGTCTATGGGCCGCAGCAACCACTTACCATCAGGTGGACTGTGTGCTCATTTGTCACCCTATCATATAAAAAATGTACGAAATGGGACGTCATATTATTTATTCTGCGGCGACGTGTACATCCAGAGTTTGACCACTAGTGGCACTGGCGAGCCGGATTGAAGCAGTTTTTTATACATCTTTTGATTGATTTTATTTACTTGATTGTACCTATCGTATAGCGGTTGTATGAAGCTTTGCCCCTGGTGGGTTCCTTTACTCATATGCCGGCGGTTGTATGAAGCTTTGCCTCTGGTCATTTAATCATATGCCGTGAGTGCTACAAAGCACCCGAAATGTTGAGAATTAAAAATAACTACAAAGAATTATATATAATACTGTTACTACGTTTTGCAAAATTTTATAAAACAATAATGTTATTCATTAGTGTTTCCTCTTAATATTAACGTGCTTTGTTTACGTATTATTTCAGTATAAATTTAGTAAATGAGATTTAATGAAAGCGGGTAGCGTGACATCGTCAAGTCGACAGTAAAGTCCGACCTCTCGCTTCGCGTTCAAGGTGTGAAATAATAAATTACTTCCATAATATACATATACTTATATACATAGATACACAATACATATATACATAGACTTGTATTAGATGATGTACCGCGATCAAACAAATATAGTAAAAGCTGTTTAACCATGTGTATTCGAATCTGTAATAAAATACCAAATGAAATCAAATCTAATAATAATAATTTATTTAAAAAAATTATTGACTTATCTCAATGAAAATCAATTTTATGACATCAGAGATCTATTTGTTAAATGTAAATGATATATATTTTTTAATGAATTGATAATCTTTGTTTATTTGTGATTTTATATGTTTTAGTCTAATTGTTTTGTAATATGATTAGAAAATTTCATTTGTATATGTGCTATTTATGTAAATTTGCATGCTATCACAATCACATAGCAAACATGTTGTGCTTTAAGAATTGTACCATCCTTATCTGTCCATGTTTTATGCAAATATATGAAATAAATAAATAAATAAATAACATTAAAAATATAAATCTCACAAATACTAGAGAACAACCACTTTCTTAAGTTATTGAGAAGACGATCTTCGAGAAGAAACTACCAATTAGTCCGGATACGAGTATGATTATGGCTACGAGTGTACCGAATACTATATTATGTGCAATTAATTATTCAACAGACGCAATGTTAGTTTTTCGAACTGTTTGAGTTCGAAAACAGCGTTACCACTATTCTCCGTATCCTAGTCTCACGGGGCTTGCTTCTGTAATGGAACTGCGTAATGAGCCGCTGCAAATGGGCCTGTTCATTAATTCCAACATTACAGAGCAGGAAACATCGCAGGGAGAGGGCTATATTTGACACTATACTCAGGAAAAAGGTTTTTGTTGTGTAACGTAGATAGAAATCACGAAATGTGTCTTTTCTATGATACTATAAAAGTATAATCTATTTTTACGCGACCACTGGACTGGAGGGTAATTTTTTACATATGAATGTATGTCTATTTCTTTGGCATGCTCTTTATCCTAAAAGGCTTGATGTATTGTAATCATTTCACTGTCCCGTAAGTCTTAAATGAACATTTAGATTGTTTAATTATTGTGGGTTTTTTCCACGGACATTTAAACAATCATAATATGGGATGACGTTAGATTCGGCTTAACTTAGCTTGGTGTGAACAGGGTCAGTTCAACCGATCATTCCAACTGATCAGTTCAAACTAAAACTGTTGATATTTTTTAAAATATTGCATTTTCGATGTATCGATAAATAATCTTATATAAACTCCGATATTGATATATTTATAAATTATCAATATATCGAAAACTCAATATTTTAAAAAATATCAACAAATTTAGTTTGAACTGATCAGTTGGAATGATCAGTTGAACTGACCCTGTGTGGCATCCATAACAGTTGGAAAACGAATGTACTTGTGCAGAGCAATGGAGAGGCATCAGGCTTCCGGGGCAGAGGGCGACGTTTTTTTTTTTTTTTATAGAAGAGGGGGCAAACGAGCATGCGGCTCACCTGATGTTAAGTGACTACCGCCGCCCATGATCAACCGCAACACCAGGAGAATTGCGGGTGCGTTGCCGGCCCTTTAGAAAGGAGTAAGCTCTTTTCTTGAAGGTCGTGACCTTATGCTAGCGTACTCCACAAATTCTGCTGTACAATACATGGGATTGACGCAAGCGTGTTTATAAAACTTATGTAGGTATCTACCTTTAAACGCCGTTTTCGAAAAATATAAATAGTTATTTGAGTTAATAAGTAAAGTTGAATTCAAATGAGGGCTACGCTAATGTTTCGCTAATTTTTTCTTTTAATGAATTTGTTTTTTCGAATGCGAATATAATACATAATTAAATTTAACAATCGAAAACTAAAAACATACTATAAAAAGAAATTGCCACGAATATATTTGGCAGTGCAACACTTGTTTTTAAATGTATTTTTCCTTGTAGTAATAAAAATTAGAGATGGGCCGAATATTCGTTTTATATTCGGTATTACGCATATTTGGCAGGTTTACCGAATATTCGTATTCGGCCGAATATTCGGCAAAATCACCAAATATTTGTTAAAGTGGTACTCAAAGTATCCACTGTATGGAAATGTACGAATTGAGTAATGCCATGTCTTTCATCATTTTACTGTTGAAAGTATATTTATTTATGGGTTAAATCTACTTACATAACGATATGTTTTTAGGCACTGTAGATTTATTTCAAATTATAGCAAATAGAAAGCTTAATAAAATTTTGTTGGGAATCAAACAAAGAAACATTACATTCGTACAGTCATCAGTTTCTCTAAAATTGGCCCAAATAGTAGATCTCCTGCCACTCCTTTTCATCACATACTTATCAATTTTCACTAAGGATACTTTATTCTCACAAAAATAATCAAAACGTAAGCATGTGCCGGCAATTTGCTCAGTACTAGATGATGCAATAACATGTCAGTTGTGGCGGGGGAGCGAGGGGAAGGCTCTGGCGGTAATCCCGCGCGCTTTACGGTAACAAGTTTCGACATAAATTGGTTAGGTACCTCAGTAATCCTGCCGAATAATGTTCGGCCGAATATTCGGTTCGGTAAAAATTTTGCCGAACGTTCGGCCGAATATTCGTATTCGGTGAAATTCATATTCGGCCCATCCCTGACAAAAATGACCATGTTGAATAATTTATTTACTAATACGTGTGTACATAATGTTAATAAATAGTAATGAGTAGGTATTATAATATCCAAAATTATTTTATTTCCAATTTTGTGATAACAGACAACCCCTAGCATATTATTTGCAACTACGGCGTACGGCTACGTAGTACTATTATTTATTCTGTGGTACGGCGTAAATAGTAAATACCTACGCGGGTGGCGGCATCGCCTGACATCAAAGGCGTTTCACAACTGTTAGCTCTTTGAACGTTGCTGGAAGTGACAGGATATAAAAAATTCTCTTTTGAGTAAACTTTTTATGAACTCAGGATTTTTTTAAATACTGTTTTGAACGATAGAGCTTAATTATTCAAACTTTCTTCAATATTTTTACTTGGTATCCTTAATATAGATTATCTTGTTGGAATAGTAAAGCCATTTTTATTTAAAGTTGAATTAAACATTGAAACTTCGCCTAGTTCATTTTCTCTACCTTTCCGTCATAAAGCTGTTACGTCAAACTTCAAAGTCCAAAGTGTTTGAAAATCTACACTGGTTCCTTAAAACAAGACCTACGACAAGAATCTCTGAACATCGAAAATCTCTGATGAAGTCCTGTTTTTGGGATAGCATCGAATATTTTTAATTATTTTTTTAAATATTTGTAAATGACTAATTCATTAAATATTCTCACGTTTTTGACGTTACATCTGTCAATGACATATCGATCTATAGTACTCGATCGATCTAGTGAATCGATATTTCACCCAATAGAATCGAGATCAAATATTCCAAAAAAAAAGTTTCAAATTATTAGACCCCTTGAAAAGATTAGGACTCAAGTTATAGAAATTTTTCTTGCATAATTTATAAAATATAAACGTGCGTCGTGTATTATTTATAAAAATAATCTTGGCTTAAAACTAAACCAGTTCTCTGCTAACTTTACATCGGAAGTATGAACATACCTGGATAGTATAAATCATTACGAGATTTCACCACCTTGACGGTTCCACCGATTGATTGTTAAACTACCTCATTATTACGCCTTGTAACATACTCTGTAAAATTTCCCAAATTAACAAAGAAAGAAAGATAGATAGACCGGGAGCTAGTGACAGGTGACGTTCCACGATTTTGTCGTGCATGCCTTTTTAAGGCTTGATAACTAACCCTAAAATATCAAAGATTGTCGGGGCTTTAGCCCCCCCCCCCCGCGCGAGCTCTTCATAAGGAAAAGCGCTTTTCTTTGTGTAGCGAATTTTCGTGTTTTTCCGTGATAGTATACTGCATGCCATTGTAATATACGGAAGTTCAAGCAAATTGAAGCTCTAATAATTGATGGCATGCACCCCGCAGCGGCCCAAGATGATCAAAGGGTTCTGAAACCTGAAAAAAATTAAAGGGCAATTCCGTGTTTTCAAATTGCATGCCGATGTAAAGAATGGAAATTTTTGTAATAAAAACACTCTGGAAAAATTGGCATGCACCCCTCGTATGACCAACGGTGGAAAATTTCCGGAAAACTCTGTAAAAATTGAACTTCGATTTTCCGTGAGTCCAAACTGCATGCCATGGTCATTCGAGGGGTGCATGCCAATTTTTCCAGAGTGTTTTTATTACAAAAACTTCCATTCTTTACATCGGCATGCAATTTGAAAACACGGAATTGCCCTTTAATTTTTTTCAGGTTTTCAGAACCCTTTGATCATCTTGGGCCGCTGCGGGGTGCATACCATCAATTATTAGAGCTTCAATTTGCTTGAACTTCCGTATATTACAATGGCATGCAGTATACTATCACGGAATAACACGAAAATTCACTACACAAAGAAAAGCGCTTTTCCTTATAAAGAGGACGTGCAGGGGGACTAAAGCTCCGACATACTTTGATATTTTAGGGTTAGTTATCAAGCCTTAAAAAGGCATGCACGACAAAATCGTGGAACGTCACCTGTCACCAGCTCCCGGTCTAAGAGTGACGCGTATATTTCAAGTGAGGCTCAAAACCAACCTAAATGATTTTAACCTCCGTGGCTAAAACAATACTCAACTCATAAGAACACGCACTCATGTACACACATACGAGTATGTTTCTCTAAAATCATTTGAAACGTACAACGAAGATGTGATCAATAATTCTCAATTACGTAAAGCCTTTGGTAATGTCGTGGATCAAGTCAAGACTCCAGCCGGCTAAAGCAGTGGAAGGGGATTTTTTCCATGAGATTTTTTTAAATTGCGTCCGATATATTTTCAATTACCCCTATCGAAAAAAATATCAAATTATCTAACTGTGTAGCGTGACTATGGATGTACGTTATCTCGAATTAATAGAAAGTGTGTCGCTAAACACTCCGTTTAACGTGGCTTTTTTATTTAATTTGTTTTTTGCACCTAATATTTCATAAATAATGATAATTTTAAATGTAATAGCAATAAACCACAAAAGTAAAAAAGGTAAGTATAATTTATTAAGACGCAAAATATAGCCAAAACAAATTGAAGTCAAGAAAGCTTATGCATGTACAATTGTATTGAGAACTTGCGTTGATACCAACACATTGGAAGTCGCTGGTTCACATTTACAGCAACGCCAATTATTCCTACTCAGGTTTTCACTGCTGACGCACTCCAGGTGAAACTGAGAAGCGCATGAACTGCATTTTATTGATGCGCATCCATCCATGGTACGGTTGCAGTACGCACAGTCCATTTTTAAAAATGTCTAACTAAAAATATATTTAATAGTTTCACAAAATTTATCGCTAAGGTTTCTTGGGCACTCACAACACTTGTTTTATTTTAACTTCAGTACAATTTTAAGGAATATTTTTCAACACTAAATATTAATTTTCAATTTTTAAAGTTTTGCCATTTGTTTTGAGATGACTTATAAATGACGATTGAGTGCGAAACAAAAATGGGGAAAAAGAAGTATGAAATTTAAATTGTGCTTTTATTTTTAATATTCTTTTCTTTTTATTTGATACTGCCAGTAATTAATTGAAAAGGAGAAGGTCTCTATGGAACAACTAAAAATCGGGTTAAATGATAATGGAGTCATGATAACTTAGGTAATTAAATATAGATTATATTATTATATATTAGATTTTTTATAGAATGAGGGTGACAAACGAGCACACAGTTCACCTGATGGTAAGCAGATGTTGTAGCCCATAAACATCTACATTTATCCTCAACTAAGAATCAAAATGTATAAGCATTGTTACCCCTGAGGACTGTGACGGAAATCCTCGTTGCCAGTAAAAAGGGTCCTCCGGTTTTCTACACTCACCATACAAAACACAGGAGCGTTAAGTTGCTATTTTACGCGGGTATTCTGTAAGAGCGTAGTCATACCCCAGTCGAACCGAACCCATTCGTGTTACAACCATATATAGTTGCAGCGTGGATCTACCACGTGTAGATGCTTGGTAAATTAATTTCTAAGTGTTAAGATCAGCGTTAAGTAGGAAGTGAAATTTTAATTTTGTTTTAACATTTTTCGTGTAATAACATTCATCATCATCATCATCATTACAGCCCTTCACAAGTCCACTGCTGAACATAGGACTCCCCCATGTAACGCGACAAAGCACGGTCCTGAGCCACCTGCATCCATCGACTTCCTGCGTGTCTTACCAGGTCGTCACTCCATCTAGTGGGGATCGCCCTACACTACGCCTACCGGTACGAGGCTGCCACTCGAGAACCTTTCTTCCCCATCGGTTATCGGTTCTTCGAGCTATATGGCCGGCCCATTGCCACTTCAGCTTACTAATCCGTTGGGTTATGTCGGTCACTCTGGTTTTACTGTGGATATCCTCATTTCTGAGTCTATCACGCAGAGAAACTCCGAGCATAGCCCTCTCCATAGCTCGCTGAGCGACCTTGAGCGTCCTCATACGGCCAGCAGTGAAGGACCACGACTCTGATCCGTAAGTCATCACTGGCAACACGCACTGGTTGTACACTTTAGTTTTCAGAGATTGTGGTATACCTGACGAGAAGACGTGTCGTAATTTCCCGAACGCTGCCCAGCCGAGTTGAATCCGTCGATTGACCTCTCGGTCGAAGTTGGACTTACCTAGTCGGACTATTTGTCTTGCCCAGGTAAACGTGCTCGTCAACAACTTCGAGCATAGAACATTATATTACGTAAATTGGAGGGTAAGTTGTTTATTAATTGGGCGACAAAATAAGTAGCGGATCGTTTGCCGTAGATGTTATTAGCACGGGTCGTATAAAAACGAATTTGTGCGACTGCTCGCTTGTATACGGAATGTTTAATTGTTTCAGTAAGTTTTTTTTTATTAAGGAATTGTTCTTACGATGGAATTAACAGGCAAAATACGGGCTCCACTAGGAGACAAATCAGGGTCTATGTTGCTAATTCAACCTTTATGCATTTCATAGACAGTATACACCCCCACTGTAACTGATGTCAGGGGTTGCTGACTGTCCGAATTCCCTCAACCAAACAATCTTCTTGTTTGGTGGCGCTAATGATTCCTGGGTTCGAATCCGGAACGGATGCTCACTAAATAATTAGGGTGATGTTGCCCCTCGTATCCGGATCGAAGGAACCTGAAAGTCGTGAAGCTACTGACTAAATTTATATCCGAAATTAAGGGCCAGAAAATGGTGCGGCACAGGTTGTCCCTTCGATTCCGTGTCGAAGAACCAGAAAATGCTGGAGCGATAGGATCTCGGGTTCGATTCCCGGGTCGGACCAAATTTTATTTCTGGAGATCGATTTTCTTGTGGACTGTATGCGTGGTTCCCTATAACCAAACAAGATGGGTGATGTGTAACAACTTGAGCTGTTAGGAGAAAGATAACACAGTAAAGAAAAATGAAAACAGCTCAAGACAATTTGAGGAATACTTACCGGGGTGAGGTTCCTTCCGCTAGCGGCCTCCAGGACGATGCCTCTGGTGTTGCGACTGCGTTGGAAGAGAGCGAACGGCGGCAGAGCTGATCCTTTTATTTACCAACCATCTCCACCTTTCATTTAGGCGAGCGCGCTTCTTCAATGGCCGAAAAGACGACGCCACATTTTAACCTCTCCTCCCCCCCCCCCTTTCACTGCGTGTAGAATGGAATGCGTGGATGGGATGGAAAGACGAACTGGCTAAACAATAACCAACTAAAGAAATGTGATCGTACCAGTTTTTTCCGCGCAACCATTTTTTAAAACTTCATATTATGAAATATACATTGAAATAATTACATCAATCATCGTCAATAACAACATCAAAAAGTTAAATTAGCTTTTAAATTGCTAGAATATAACGACAAAATAAAAATTCTTTAATCCTATAACGCGTAAGCATTAATATTTCCTGTCCATAGACACGAAAGGCTACCATTTACAGGGACGTCGGTGACGCATAGTCTTAGAGAAATTACATACATACGTGCTAGTAATTACTCTGAGCGCATTGTAAACACGTAGTATTTTATAGACTCTTTACTGGATACATTATTCAGTAGAATGTGGAGTTTTAGCGGGAACTTGGCAGTAGACGGATTGTCGCTACGATACGATAGTTTGAAGTGGATTTTGATTCGTAAAAGTGATGCAATTTTGTGAATCAAGTGTCCACGTGTGTGAACTATTAGCGAAAACGACGAAACTAGTGATTTGATTTCGATATAAAACTTAAGTTAATTTGATCGCTTGGGTGCCTCATGAACTTGAGTGGCTGTCGTCATCAACTGTCTGCTGGGTTGAGCTGTCGTCAAAATCTCACAAGAGCTTCGCAATATGATGCATCAGCATGTTGTGAAGAAAGAACATATAAAAATGAATATTCCGAAAGAAATGATAGGCTCAGAAGGGCTAGAACCCAGAGCCGTAAAGCCAGTTAATAAAATAAAAAAAAATCAGTAGAATGTCAAAAAATAATGACTACTCTGATTGACTTACAGAATAACTAGTATATACAGAGTAATCTATGCAGAATGATAATTTTTATCACTAACTTAGTACTATTTAAATTGCTAATTCACAAACTAACACATTATAGAGTATATTTATTTGTCTAGAAAAGCACGCTAAATAGTGTGTAAGTACACAGTTTTATGATGCTATCAAAAGGGCACTGTTTATAGCACAAACAGTTTTTAACCTAATATTCTAAGATTTTTAACTTTATAAAATAAAATATAACAAGCGTTTTAGTATATAATTGTATAGTGTAATAGGTTATTTCTCATCGCTTATTGCTGTCTTATTAATATATTAAATTTAAAAGCTTGTACATTTAGATAACGCTAAGTATTTAACGACTTTTATAAAAAAGTTGCCAGAGGTAAATTATAATATATATAGACGTAGACGTAGATACCTTTTTGTCCAAAGAAGTCCTTTGTTTTCCATTTCACTCTTGTTTGGATGATTCCCATGCGAGCTAAGCCACGGGCTAAAGCACAATTTTAACACACAATTTAAAAAAATCTTTCTTTTCGCGTAAGAACTTGGAAATCGATTTCTCAAATTTGCTTGCAGGTGTAGTAAACACCGGAAAGCAAATTTGAGATATAGATTTTAACGACATTTATCATTCTCAGGGGAAAGTCTGAGCTTTGGTTTGCTTTCTTTATTTCATATTTTAGAAATATTGGGTTATTCCGGTTATCCACCCCAAAGAATCGACTCTATCGTGGATATTTGGAAACGCGTCTCCATCTATCCACCCCAGATGAGATTTATAATCGGAATTCACTTTTATTTGTTCTTCCGACTTTTCACCCCAAGTACAGTTCAACACATGAACTCTAAATATTATTTAATATTTAATAACCAGAACCCTTATCAAAAAACTTATAACGTGTTGCCGTTACCTTTACCGTTAAACCCTTATAATAATAATAATAATTATTATTATTGTGGTTTAAACCCTATTATAGTCCACGCATTACGTATTATCATTTAAATCAAATTAAAGTTCCTCGTTTTAAATAATATTACTGCGTAATTTATAATTTCGGCAATATTTCCAGGCAATTACCAACACTAATTTCATTATTGAGTAGATGTAATTTGATATTCTGTATAAATTCGCCACTTTTATTGTGCATTTGCAATTGCTTTTTATAGATCTTTGCTCACAGATGTGTTAGAAGAGAAGAATTGGGCGTTTTTGCAAGCATTCCAAAAACGTTATGAATGGAAGTTTGTTTTTAACTTTATTTTAAATTATTTTATTTCAAGAATTGTTATTAATCTGTAATCCTGTGGGGTACTCCTTTTATTTCAACGTTGACCTTTAAAACAAGAACTATGTACATATTTTTATAGGTAATGTCTACTAGGTATCTTGAGCTACTTTTTATCATGTTGCTATAAATGACTGTACACACTACACAGCCAAGGGAGAAAGACGGAAGAAAATAATATGTATATACGAATTTCGATTATCCATCCTAGGGTGGATTCTTTAGAGTGGATAAACGAAATAACCCAAAATATTAACTAACTTCAAATACTTATTAATAAATAATATTATTTGGTTTGGTTGAAATTCAGAAGCCTCTATCGGCAGCATATGGTTAACTAACCTTGAAAATATTGTGTAAAATACATTAAAAATATATAGTATATCAATTGTGCCACTGTGTATTTAAAAATCATTATTTTTTCAGGATGTGTATGTGATAAATATTTTGTTCCTGAATCTTTAATACAGTGATGATTAATAATCATTTAATTCCACTATACCTTTTCCACCAGCTGATTACAAGCGTTTCTCATGGCGAGTCTCCGTTTTTCAACCGACTTCATTAAAAGAAGGAGGTCCTCAATTCGACTGTATTTTTTATATGTGTTACCTTAGAAATATTTTCTAGGTGAATCGATTTTGATGATTCTTTTATTATTTGAAAGCTGGTGCTTTTCATGTGATCTAATATAAATTTGATCAAGATCTGACCAGAAGTTTTTGAGTTATCCTTAATAATGCGTATTTAATTGACTTCGAGTACGAAGTCTGTTGTACAAAGAAAGAAGCATATATGTTACATTTTAATGAGGACATCAAATAATAGATATAATTTTCCTGCATCACTATCCTTTTTCCCAAATACAATGTAATTAATTTTAAGAGAAGATAGGTAGGTCTAGGACTACTTACTTTATTAAACTAGTGTATTTACCTCCCGACACTATATCACATCGAATTGTACCCCTAGCCGCGGAAAAATTGAGTGTAGTGAAGCTTATATTATTTTTTAAATTTGTACATTTTATTTTTTCGTTTGTATTAGGTAATCGTATAATGAACAAAATTTTATTTCGTTACGAAAATTCCATCAGTACGAATAGAAATAGTAACCCAATAAGACGTATGTAATTTGTTGTAGACGCACCAGTGAGGGGCCAGGTGCCGGTGCTCGAGTGCTGCGCTCTACACCCGACTGGACGGAAACAGCCGTCAGCGGCGAGCATCTCTGGTCGCCTACTTCCGTATCAGGGGACTATTGCTACGTCGGTGATAATGAGTGCCAGGTAAAAATAACTGCAGTGTCACAGTCAGTTGCAATAACGCATAGTAAAGATAATAAATAAAAAATAGAAACTTACATTTAACCTTTTTATAGGCCTTCCACTAGGTGTGTATTATATTAGAGTTAATAATCAATATGTCTATTCTATTGGGCATGGATCTAAAAAGATTATTATTATTACATTTTACTATACGTATGAAGGTGTATATTTTAATATTAGCAATGTACAACCCGCGAGCTTAATAGAATCCCTCAGTGACTAAGCCTTTTCCATTCGTGTTAAAGAAATTACATTTTCCTCAACAGCAGTTACTAAGTTTTAATCTATTGTACGGCAAACGGTAGACATGTCGGTAGTTGAATGTAAGATTAATGAGCGGTTCACAACCATTACCGCAACGATGACCTGTCATTGTCGATCTAACAAATGCCTAGCTTCGGGTTTATAAGGACAGTCATTAACTAATCGCTTTTGCTCGCGATTTCCGTTAATATAACCTCCCGATGCTGTTTAGTTTAATAAGTATAAAATGCGATTTGTAGATAAAACTAAAACTATTTTTTATGACCTTATCTTTGTAATATCACTGGTAATATTTTATCTGACGACCACGTTTTAGGGTTTCTAATGCAAATGTTTAACGTGTCACAGACTTGGTTTTGAAATATTATTTTTTGCGGATGAATATCAGGTTCATTGTCACGTTTTTGAAAAAAACTTTGGTTATAGACGCAAGGTTTTCTCGACTAACGATTCCAGTCCAAGTCCTCGCTATAACTGGTAGGTCCTTAAATTGTTCAAATACGGATATATTCTACGTAATTTATTGATAATTTTTCATATAAACAGAAATATAATGAGTGTTCGGACAAGTAAAGAAGACAATATCTTATCTATCATTTGACTTATTAAGTTAAGGATCCAATTCACATTTAGGTCTCATCTCTATCTCTTATCCTTCAAAGCTCAGCAGCGATTGCTCTGCTGGTTAGCGCCATTAATATTAATACCTACTACATTATAGATATCCAAATGGAATCTAACATCTACCTACTTTATATTTATAAAGAAGTGGAAACGAAAATGTAATGTCAATATTTAAGGTCTACGACGCGGATTACTTACTTTTTATTAAAAAAGGCCTATAAACTATTACGAAATATTTACTTAGTTTGTCGCAAGTTGTGAATTAATTTACTACAGGGAGTTAAATTCCCTACTTACATACTCTCTTTATCATTTAACCTGCAATATAACAGTTTTAAATAAAAATGGTGCAGCATTTTCTGGCTTCCGAATGATAGCGTTATAACTTTCTCGTTTACCTCACACGTAAAACACCCAAACCGTGGTCGGCATACACGCGTATGAATTTAAAGAAAAAAATATAAATCTAACAATGGTATTCTCCAACAAAGGAGACTATGAGATGTGTACGCGAATGTAAATTTCTCCAATTTTAGTATTCATTTTTATTCTTGAAGTTAAAGAAGTGTTTGCAAATCGAGCAAATATGCTGTTTTCGGTACATTTTGTGCAAAACTAAACCAAATCGGTTATAACTAAAATACCATGTATAGATCGGTTCTTCATCTTCAAATGGTAGTGACAATTTTGTTGAAAATAATAGTTTTTTTATACTATAAAAACGAATTTCCGTTGCCATTTACTACAAAATTAACGATACTATTGCTCGAGTTTAGGTACATTTTTGGTCTATTATCAACATACTTTAAAATTTATAAAAATACTGTAAGTAGGCAGACATATTCAATAAAATATTAGTGTTTATTTTTTATCAAAATGTCACAAATAGTCGTAGAAAAAATAAAAACTGATGCATTTTTTACATATTTTGATAATACGGATGAATCATAATCATAATGTATTGCAATAAGGGCTATTATATTTTTGGTGCCTGTTTTGATTTATTGTACACACACACACACACACTGTGTCTGTGGTGTGGTTTCATCGAAATCTTTGTCTGACACAGTCCGTGCTTGGCTGCAGTCGTGAGTGGGTACTGTATCGCCTGTTTGCGGCGGCCCATGCTGAAAAAGATCGCTGTACATACACATAACATATTAGAAAAAAACAAATATGATACATAAGTACTTGACAAAGTGATATAATATATATATATATATATATATATATATATATATATATATATAAACAGTGGATAATACCTAATAACAGTGGATATATATATATATATATATATATATATATATATATATATATATATACATATATAAATCCTACTGCCTGTATTACGTCGTACTATTTACTGGACATCTTTATATACATATATATATAAGGTGTCCAGTAAAGTAGTTGTTGTAAGTATGTTCCGGAAAATGTTATGGATTTAAAGTTATACAAATTTTTCCAAAATATCCAAAAACTCTACCTTGAACCCAATTTTTAAGCATCTCGTTACGAAAAATTCTTTTTAATGAGTAGGCTGGACGTCGCGTTGTTAAGTCTGCTTGCGAGACAATTCTTAATGACCCTCGAAAACATATTTAGACGCGACGCAGAAGAGATATCTTCAAAAGTGGTCTGTCAATAATTGAAGCCTGTAGTTCTTCAATTACAGAGACTCCAGAGTAGTGTTAACACGGAGGACATAATTTAAAGAACTTCTAAAGGTTATCAAGTATCAGTTTCCATTCGCTCTCAGGAGTTCCGTTGTAATTCCATCCTTTTTCGCCGTTGTATTGGAGAGCCATTCCAACCTCACTACGTCGTCTAACGTCTGGGATACCACCAGAATGGCGTCCGATGAGAATTGCTCCTGGATCTATGGATAAGACCTATTTTACAAATAACGGCGAAAAATTTACCTACCATTACGTCTAGGTTATTAAATTTGAAGTTGACACCGGAAAATCAGGCCCTAGTTAGCGATCAAACGGTGACGGTAAGACTGCACGGAGTTCTTCATGCTTGTAAACCTCTTCAAGTTCCAGCACCACGAGAAAGATTATGTTGGGCTAACGATCATTTGCCTTCAAACGAGTCAATAAATCATTAAGAAAAAAACATCGTTTAGGATGTTGTTCTCATACTAACGCTTTCCATACATATTCATATAAAATACGTGTTTCTCGATTACCTGATTTAAGAGTCGCCTTCAAAATCCCCATCAAGATGAAACAATCATGGTATGGGCGATAATCCGCCTTAATCGAAGAACTAACCTCGTTTGATAACACGGCAATTAACCTCCTGCAAATACTTTGATAAGATGCTGGACCGGTTATATTACGCGTGATAATACCCGCCCACGTGCGACTCGAGTTGTAACGCTTTTTATGTGTGGGGAAATCCTCATGGGATACCTAGGACTCCTACGGGCTAAAGCCCCACGGTGTTGATCTCTTCGCCCATAGTCGGGGCTATGGGAACGCTTTCGCACACTCCTGCAGCCGAGGTATAACGCTTTGGCTACAACAACGTATTGTAGTGTCCCTATCCTGGCCCGCCAAGTCCCCATATTTAAATCCTGGTGTAAATCCCCGTTTTAACATGCGTGGAATATGCTTCCAAGAAAGGCTTTACAATTTTGGGAAAATTTGTGTTTCATTTGTTTTTTCTTTCTTTAATTACCTGCAACATAAAATTTCATTTTACCACAAGACTAACTTTTTAAATTATACTATAAAAGCCATTTTTATTAAGTACCAAACTTTTATTTTAAATGTAATTTTAGAGTTTGCTATACTGTACTTTTTAAGATACAGTTAATTCAAGGAATTATTTGCATTAATAGCTTAATATATAAAAGAAAAAAAATTATAAGATTGTCTTAATGTGTTTATTTCGATGTCTACTTAAGATTAAGTTGATTTTACTAGATAAAACAATATAATAGTTACCTAACTTTATTTAATTCATGATTTTAGATTGTTAAAATATTATTATCTTTTTAACAGAAACATGGATCTCGCATGAAATGTTCTGCGTGCAAGATTGTCGCTCATACAGCATGTATCGACATCCTTATGGACAGGATGCAGTTTACTTGCAAACCAACATTCCGTGACGTGGGCGTACGTCAATATCGTGAACAGACCCTCACACATCATCACTGGGTTCATAGACGATCGGAAAAGGGCAAGTGTAAAGCTTGCGGCAAGGTAAGTAACATTTTGTAGATGTACAAATGCTCTTTATAAACATACTCGTATTAATTTATGTTTGTGTGTGCGTATGCTATGTGTCCACTCAGCTTGCACACAGTAATTTGAACTTACTTAAGTACTGTCCAATGACTAAAACATTTTGAATCCTGTTGTAAACTTTTTGCTAACCCTTCACATTCTTCTTTTATTTATTTCAAGCTTAAACACCAGTTATATAATATACCCATCGATTTTACTATGTTTTTGTTATAGGCATAACTCAAATTCAAATTCGAGATATTTTTATTGCAAGTTACCTGTGTTATACGTTTGGTGTTAATATAATAATATTACATATCTTACAATTTAACGTTTGGTGTTAATTTGTTATATAATAATATTATATGTCTTACAATTTAACCACCCTTTTTTCATGTCATGACAAATTGACGTTTTTGTTAGGTACTTTAATAAAACCCCTTATATGATGTCTATTAAAACCTTTGATTAAAACTCTTGCGACGTAGGTAATAAAAATAATATCATTTTGATTGTCGCTCTTAAACGTACTCATAAAATGACGCTAACAAATTTTATTTATCGTTTCAACGTTATGAATTACTTAAAGAAACGAACGACCTGTCGTTTCGTAAGTCTTGCTCCCTTCTCTCACCCATTACAAGTTACAACGCCCACGTTTGCTTTTGTTGTCAAATATTTTGCATTGGCATCGCATGGAGCACGATTAGGGTTGCCACCTTTTTTAAACAAATATAGTATTTTTCCCTAAAAAGATGCAAAAATGTAGTACCTTTGAGAAATTCAGAAGAATACACATTTATTTTTAATCTATGTATGTTTTCATATATATTTGTTATTGCTCTTTGCTTTGGTCGTCAATGATCTAATCATCTTATCTTCTACCTTACCTTTAATGTAATTATAGTTATAGGAGTCTGAGCAATTTAGATTCATATTACAATAAATTAACAATTAATTTTCAATTAATTTATACATGTTCTTTTTCGTTCTACTTTAAATTTTACATTCATGATGGAAAAAATCTCTCTGTAAAACTTACTTGTTCCAGATTTCCAAACTTCCAATCACAGTTAATATAAAAAGAGCGGCAGTTGAATTAGGGATAAAAATATAGTACTTTTCGTACTATATTATTTTCTATAATATATATATATATATATATAGTACAATCGACTGAAATATAGTACGATACAATTTATTATAGTACGGGAGGCAACCCGTACCACACTACGAAAAACGACACGTGCCACACCCTGCGCGAAATAAGAAATTTAGCAGACAGCACGCATACGCATGCATATTTAAGTGTTGATAGGCTTTTGTCGAGTCAGTGTGTTTACAATTTTTTTTTATTTCTATCATTTTGTGTCTAGTCATCTATTTTTCATTGCTTGATATATAGGTTACGTACCTATACTGCCGAAATAAGTATTGTCTACGTTTATGTCTTTTTTTAAGGAATCAAGTTACATAGATATCAAATAAACTAAATATAATTCATTCTCATTTTTAATATTTATATGTCCTAAAGATTTGCCTTTTAATTTTAAAACTCCCATGTCATCGGAATTGTGGTGTTAATGGTTCCGATTTGATTCGATCCGATCCGTTCTCTCATTTTACCTAACCGCGGACCGGAGGGGAGTAGCCATAGCGTTCTTCCTATATTGCCTATAGAACTGTCTGTCATTTTTCGCGAGAAGAAATCTGCGCACAGATAAGCAATTGTCTATCACTACGAAACTCACACATAACAATTAAAACAATAAACTAACAATTTCACACACACATAGATACATTTTATGAGCATACATGCTACACGTTTTTGGAACTCCTTGCCCGAAGAAATCAGAATAGTATCCAATAGACTTAGAACTTTTAAAAGCATACTTTTAAAAGTTGGTTCGTAATCATTTATTGAATACAACGCTTCTTACATGAATCATCCATATTATAAGTATTGCTAAGCAGGTGTATATATATATATATATATATATATATATATATATATATATATATATATATATATATACATAGTTATTTGTCTAATAATTATACCTATAGTTTATTTATTAGTAAGATGTATATATTACGTAGTTAATTATCGTTTTTCTTTAGCTTTTTTTCTATACTTATTGCTAGACCCACGTCAAATTCTCACCACTCCATGGGTTGACTGGTAGAGAATGCCTCCAGGTATAAGGTATAAGGTCAGCCCTTCTTATTTTTTGTTTTGAGGAATGCAATAAAGAATAAATAAATATATGCTGCATGTCTACGACGGAACTTTAAAGTTAAATATCTATAGTATGACGCTAATTAAACTTAATTTTTGTACAATATTGTACTTTTCAATTGTAAAAATTAATAATGAAGTTTTGGTGACTACATTCTAATTTGCGCGTGAATTGTATTTATTTACAAAAGGTTACCCACCTGGATTAGTCGTAACTTCCGTTACACATTAAAATAATATGTTTTCTAAAGAAATACTGTGATAACAATAATAACTAAACTGATGTGTACATATTTATCAAATCTAAGCTTAATCATGAGATTAATAATTCTTTTTCCAAGTGGACGCCTTTGGCTTAGGTACAGACCTATAAACTCATTAGATAGATAGTCTTCATGGGGAATTAAGCCACTACCATCCCTTAGACTTTAGATAAAATGGTTAGGAGCAAATTATAGAAGGTACACGGTATATTTATAAAAAGTATATCATTGAGAGGTTTCACTAGACGATCTTTAACGAAACGTATCTGTGTTATAAGTATAGTCCTTTTCACAAAAACGATGCTTCGTGACTTTTTGGTAATATACCTCTCACTAAACTACGATTGAGGTAAGATTGACTCCGTTAAACTTTTCCTACAAGTTGTAAGGGTTCATAAGAGTTGTGAGCATGTTTATACTACGATATTTTGTTTGTTGTTCTCTTCAATTGTAAAGTTTCATCTGTAAAGAACCTATTTTCTGAGACTTACGTCAGCGAATCGGGACAGCAAGCGTTTTGATGGATCGACTTACTTAACTGTATGAACTGATTTAGGGCATGTCCTTTGTATTGAAGGTAAGCACCTAACTTCAGGTTTTGTTTAATAATAAATATAATAAAATAATGAGTCCTAGCGCAAATCTTTATTACGCGCGATATTTTTTTTTTTGGTTTCCTAATAAAATTGTAACAACATGGGGTCGACCCAATATATTACCTATGATATTTGACAAAGGAGCTGTTAGTGTACTTATTAACAGTGCATAATTAACAGCTGTATATCAAATTTGTGCAAAGCAATTACAGTAATTCTGTTTTCTTTAACGCTCCACTATTTATTGTAATGTAACAATTACGGTAAAAATATTATATAAGTGAAATGACGATAAATTGACATTTCTATAATTGAATCTTACTTAATAAACGAATTAAAGATGAACGATCGAACGAATCAAAATGAATTTCAATTTGAGTTTATAAAGAATATTTTAAATTGTAACATTGCTTATGGCCAAACTCACTTATTTATATATATTTTTTGATTTTTATAGGTTATTATTTAGTTTGAAAATTATTTTTGCATCTTTGTTGCATGGTTGTTCTGTTGTCACAGTCATTCCGGCGCAGGTGCTGCGAGTGGTGCGTAACAAAACAATCTTCTGTAGACAAGGCTATGGAAGTAACCAATAACAATACTGATCGTGTGCGTATACCCGATGTGTTGCCACCTACTGCAAAACCATTGAAGTAATATGTACTTACGTACCAGAACAGCTATTTCAAACAAAACATGTGCGCTACTCTGTGTTCGCGCGGTTGGTTTTGTTATCATAGAATAAACATAGGTAGAACGATCAGTAGGTAATAATATATTGTATTGTTAAATAGGTAAATTATATCGAGAACAATTTTCAAATTTTGTCATTTATTTTGTATATAATATTTGTTTATTTAACATTATATTACTTAATATTATATCACAATTACATTTTAATATTTTTATCTGAATATTTTAAAAGGTATCTATGTCAAATATAAAAAAACATACTAAATGTATGTTTAACAAAACTCATTAATATAAAATTTAAATTACAAATATATTTGTTTAAATTAGAATACGCGTCGTTCACGAATGCTGGGCACGCGACAGTTAAAAATGGACGAATTTATTCCACTTTGACTTTGATGTGGAAAACTCAAAGTCAAAATAATATAAAAATATATAATATAAAATATATAAAAGAATAATATAAAAGAAAAATGAGCAGATTTAAATATAAAAAAAATTGGCCTAATTATGAACTCATATATGTTTCTACAACAAAAATGTGTATAATAATTTATTCGTCCTATACTGAAGTAACCACAGAAATGTCGCACCTGAACATATTAATTTCATAATCTATATTCCCTGACACGAGATGGCGTCTTAGGAATAATTTGTTTTATTATTAATACATAATACTTTTTTTATTGATTAAGTATCTTATTAACCGATTAAAAGTAATTCCTTGGTTTTTACTGACATTTCTTGAATTATTTGTGCAATATCTAAGTACACACGACGGCATATTTTTATCAAGAGATTTTTTTTTAAATCAACACAACACGTGACAACTCTGTAAGCGCCTAGCGAGTGACTGATTAAAGTGCGGTGTATGTACCGCAGTTGAGTGGAACAGAGTAGTGAATGCAGTGTCGCCTCTAGTACGTAGTACATAATAGCTCAATGTGCAAAATACATTTATTGTTGCTTTGCTTGTTTTTAATTTTTTGTTTGTTTTTAACGAGTGGTAATATTTCATACACATTTAATATGCAGTAAATAAAATTAAGAGATTTATATAAAACGAACAAATGCTTGTTTTCAGTCACTACAAGCGAAGTTATCCTTCAGCTCGAAAGAAATTGTAGCATTAAGTTGCTCATGGTGTAAAGGTGCATATCATAATAAAGAAAGCTGCTTTAATCTGCAAAGAATAGGAGAAGAATGCTCACTAGGTGAGATGGTAATTTCAAAATTCAAAGCGTGTTTATTTGGTAAGAATTTTGATTTTATTTACTTTAATTGTTTCAGGTTCGCAATCTAATATAATCGTTCCACCATCATGGATTGTAAAACTACCACGGCGAGGAAGTTTTAAATCGTCATTAAGGAAATCGCCTAAAAAGAAAAACGTTTCGAAGAAAAAAGCAAAGGATTCGAAAAATGAACAAAAGCCGTTTGTTATAAAACCAATACCTACGTCAAATGTCAAACCAGTCCTTGTTTTCATAAACCCAAAAAGTGGAGGCAACCAAGGAGTTAAACTGTTACAGAAGTTTCAATGGCTGCTGAATCCTCGACAAGTCTTTGATCTTACTCAAGGGGGACCAGGGCCAGGGTAATTAATTTTATACAATTTTTCAATTACTATTTTTGTAGGTAGTACTAAAGCTTCAACACTACTACACGTAAAAAGATGATTTATAAAAGATCTTACGTCTTGCATACAATGATAACAATGCAGGAATATTTAACTTTTTCATAACTTTATCTGGTTTCTGTATCTGTTAACTGATAAAAGCGGAGAAACAGATCGATTAAAATCCCTAGAGAAAGCTGCCGTCCTCTATCGTTTAATAGAACTATTTTAAAGGTTGTTTAACTAATGGGAATTGGAAGCCTATTGGCGACATCCGTAAACAGTCTCTGGAGCTCTTTTAACATTTTATCAATTTAAATTGTTCACTAAATATAAACTGTCACTAAATATAAATTTAAACTTATGTTTTTATTGTGTACGTAGGTACACATAATAATAAATTGTTTTTATGAGTTATTGCTTCTGATTCTAAAATTATAGAATGTAAATAAAAAATGTTTCGTTCTATAAATGGTTTATACCAATGCAAGCAGGTCTTTTTAATTGAATTTTCTATTTTTCTCTTCTCTGAACGAATTTGATTATGACAAAGATTAGATGCTTTTGTTTATTTGTTGTTTTTATATATAAGTAATATGAGTTTAGTAAAACTTGATACTAATTTCTAAAATTTAAAGTAATAAGAAGAATCAAATACAGGGGTGCCTTAGTTAAATTTTATCAGAATATATACAAAAAAACTTAATTACCAAAATGTGAAAAAAAATCATTATTTAAAACATGTATAAGAGCTGTGGTAGCTCAGAGGCCGAGTGTTTGCCAGAACGCTAGTAACCCCGATTCGATTTCCATGGTATTAATGAGGGTATCCTCAACTTTTTTTGTCACCAGAGCGGCGCCACTTAAAATGAGGTGTAATATTTGACAGATTTCATAGTGGGGGAGTTAATTTTCTTTCGGTGTCATTAGTTATATTCATAAGATTAAAAATAAATAAACCAAACCACAGATATTCTTAAAAATAGATTTTATTTTATATGTGCAAAAAATCAAAGAACCAATCACTGAGGTATAGTTTTGTGTGTAAATATAATACTCTAGAAACTGATAAATTTTTATTTAAAACCAAATTAAATGATATTGTGTAACAAAAAAATTCAACTCAGTCAACAGCCCTCATTGCCGGCTTATTTTCCACGTGCTCGGTGCTCGGTGGTAAAGGTAAACATTGTGAGGAAATTTGCATGTCTCAGAAATTAAAAAAAGCACTTCGGACTCAACCTTGCCCGAAAAAGCAAGAAAACAAGCTTTGAGTAAAAAGAGAAGTTCTCCACCCAGCTGCGCAACGGATATAGGTTGTAACTAACTATTTTAAACATCACAATAACATAACAACTCTATATGGATTTAAAAACTTTCTTCCCATCAATACTAAGATTTTACTTGTCCGGTCACTCATTGTACGTTGTATTGATAATATCGATGTGTGTTGCTCAGACCCGTCTCAGCATCATCTAAATAGATTGGATCGTCTGCTCAACAACTGTTTCAGATACATTTACGGTCTTCGTAAATACGACCATGTATGTTCTTTTCGTACTCGGCTAAACTGCCTATTCGTCAGCGCAAATATGTTAGAATACTCTGCACTCTTTTCACAATTCTGAACAATCCATGTGCTCTCGAGTACCTGAAATCCAAATTTCAATACCTGGGTGACTCTCATAATTGTTCTCTCCGATTTTCGACTAATCTTAAGTTGCTCACTACTTTACACCGTACTGGTTATTTATCTTACTCTTTCGCCCTCACGGCCATCAGACTCTGGAACAACATCCTTCTTGTCATTAAAAAAGGTCCCGACAAGTTTTTGTTAAAAAATCAAGTCCGTAAGCACGTGAAAAAATTGTTGCAAGTTTGAACTAACACATCTCTTATTTTCGTCTACACACAACAACTACTACACAACAACTACTTCATCGTTAGTTACTTCGGTTTTATTACGTAATCGTAATTCAAGTTTGATGACTTTACTTTTTTTATACAGGTTAGAGATGTTCCGTAAAGTCCCAAATCTGCGTGTATTGGCTTGTGGAGGGGACGGAACAGTGGGCTGGGTCCTGAGCGTGCTAGACCGAATCGGTTCGCGACCGGCAGTTGGTGTTTTACCACTAGGAACCGGAAATGATCTTGCTAGAGCACTCGGTTGGGGTGGGGTAATGTATTTACATTTATTTTTCCTAAAGTAGGATACTAAAGAGTAAAACAGTTCCGTAGTAGCTCAGGGGCTAAGCGCTCACTGTAAATTTCACAAGCATCCGGGTTCGATCCCCGCTTTCACCAATAGAATTGTTAATTTCAATGTTAAGTGCTGATTTATCACGTGTTGTATGGTAAAACATAGTGAGGAAACCTGCAGAAGAAAAGAAATATTTCAAAGACATGTGAAATTCGCCAACTCGCATTGGGGCAGGTCAGCGGACATTTCCTTGTCATATAACCCTCTCAGAAATGAAAGGAGGCCTGTGCCCAGCAGAGAGACGTATATATACTGTAACTTTTTTTTAACATTAAAGTATAATACTAAAGTACAGGCAGGTTACCATCACTGCTATTACCGCTGATGCCATAGTACTTTTGTATGTCTTACCGTAAAGAACTAGACAACCAGTTCTTCTCAATGAGATATTTCATCTTAGACTTACGAGTAACAATCTATATGTTCTTTTTCAAACTCCTTCTCTACAAATATAATTAAAGCTTAGCTCAGCAGAAAACAAACCCCTTATTTTAATTTAATAAATATTCAAATTTTATCCGTAAATATTTAAATTTACGGATCAGAGGCAAAGCTTCTGAGAAGCTTTCAAAAATATTACCTATTTTGGTAGGGTTGATAGGGGAGGATAATATTAAATAAACAAAACTTTTTTTTAAATAGAAATGGATGACAAACGACAATACAGTCCACATGATGGTAAGTGGATGCTGAGTGAGGCCCATGGACATCTACATTTATCCTCAATTGAGAATCAAAATGCAGGTGCGTTGTCAGCCCTGAGCACTAAGATGGAATGACTCGTTTCTAGTAAAAAGCGTTTCCGGTTCTCTAAACTCACCATACGAAACAGCGGCAATAAGCTGCTATTTTACGCTGGTGTTCTGTAAGAGCGTGGTCCTACCCCGGTCTAGCGGTTTTGTACTAAACTATTTACTCTAAATATATATTTTTTATTTGTTTTGAATAATGTATTGCGCCCATTAGTTGAATGGTAAATTTTCTAAAGGAAACATGTAGTTTATTTCTTAATTTATTAAAAAGCACTCCCGTGGTATAATCTACAAGCTTGCACACGTTTTAATATATCACCATCAGTATTAACAATGATTATTTCGAAATCTAAATATTCGCAAAATTTTGCGATAAATTTGTACCACAGTTATCATATATTTAAAATATGTCTGTGGTTGTTACAAATAGGCGCCATTACTGGAAGCTATCACTGGCCCAGTGAACGCATAATTGGATGAAATATTTAATTTCACTGTTTCATATTCCATTATTCAAAAATATTTTTGTTGTTTGTTAATCTTTTTTCGCAGTATAGACACCTAACTCATGGAGTCGTTCGCTCATTCACTCGCGTCAGGATTTATATTGTCATTTTGAGTGTCATGAACGAATGAGTGAGGTGATTCAAATTTGAAATTAGAGTAACTCTTTCAAATTGCCGTCACCAGAACCTCAAACGAGGTAACTCTTGAGTGAGGGACACATCTCTGCAAAGTTTAGACCGCATCCTTATTGATTATCATTATTACATTCACACCAAACTTGACCTTCTAAATATTGTACTTCATGATGATAATGATGATTATCATCATTCATCATGAAGTACTTGTACTTATTTAAAACAACTACAAGTTTTAATACATTAACAGTACCATCTCGAGACGGCGAAGCCGGCTCTGCTCTTTCTGGCTGAGACGCAGGCTGATGCTTCGTATCTCTCCTACCCGGACCACAAACTAGAACACTCATTTGTGCCTTGGGCTGGTGTTTTCGTATACGTCAGAGAGGACATCTGTTCTCGACGCCTCGGCAGACTTGAAGGTTCGGACCTGTCCATCCTTTGGCTACGAGCAGACAGCGACGACCATCCGCGCGTCTACGGGTGCCTCTATAGGTCCCATGGTAATCCGAAGTCCAGTGGTAATGCCGAAACAGACCGAATCTTCGATCACGTCCAAATGGCTACAGATTAGTTGCTACAGCAGATCCCCTTACGCAGATATCGTGACCCTCGGTGATTTTAACCACCAACCGCCCACCACGCCGAATGCCTTGGTTCACGTTTAACCGATCATGCGGTGAGATCTGTTCATGATTTTGCCTTGGCATATGGTCTGACACAACTGGTTACTTCACCTACGCGGATTCCAGATGTGGAGGATCATGCACCTTCCCTGTTGGACCTTCTGCTGACCTCTCATCCGGACAGATATGAGGTCTCCGTTTATGCCCCTCTTGGCTCCTCGCATCATTGTCTTGTCCGGAGTGTGGAGCCAGAGAGTACTCACGCTGAAATCGCAGTTGTATTCTGCAGGCTGCCACCGTGTTTGGTACTATAGGTTAGCCGATTGGGATAAGATGCGTTCTTTTTTTCCATCCTACACTTGGGGGCGGGTTTGCTTTGAGCCGGACGATCCCAACGTTGTGGCTGACTGTGTAACTAATGTGGTACTTCAGGATGTAGAATTTTTTATTCCTTTCTCTGTGGTGCCCATCGGAGGAAGATCTCAGCCACGGTTTAGTCGCTCCTGTAAAATAGCATTATGCTATAAGCAGGAGTGCTACCGGGCCCGGGCTGACGCATCAACTTCTAGGGATGCAAACACCAGCGCCCTAAAAAGGAAGTTTAATTCCACTTCCAGGTCCTTCAAAAGAGTCATTGCTAAGGCAAAGTTAGAGCACATAGGCAGAATTGGCGAGACACTAGTTCGCCTTCCTTCTGGAACCCGTGCATTCTGGTCTCTCGTCAAGACTGTCCAAGGGAATTTCCGTCAGCCATCTCTTCCATCTCTGCACAGGGAGGATGACTCAATGGCCCATGCTGCAAGGGAGAAAGCCGATTTACTAGGTTCTTCTTTGCGTCCAGCTCGACTTTCGATGACGGGGGGAGCACACCGTCGATCTTCCCGCGGTGTCCATGCCGGATGTGCGGTTCACACAGCGCTCAGTTTGCAAAGCACTCCTCTCCCTGGACATCCACAGGTCGAGTAGGCCTGAAAGAATCCCCCCGATTGTGTTGAGGACATATGCTACAGAATTGGCACCGGTTCTGACGTGTCTTTTCCGGTACTCCTACTTTCCGGTAGACAGCTTTCGTCCACCCGATCCCTACAAAAAGCGATCGCTCAGATCCGTCAAACTATAGGCCTATCGCCATCACCTCCTTGTTCTCCGAAATAATGGAATCCATTATAAACTTCCAGCTCATGCGTTACTTTAAGGATCACCAGCTGATTAGTGACCGTCAACATGTGGTGATCTTCTGGCCTACCTGATGCATCGATGCGCGGAGGCAGTACAGTCCAAGGTGAGGCATTGGCCTTTAGTTTGGACATTGCGAAGGCCTGCGATCGGGTTTGGAACAAAACGCTTCTTTCGAAGCTCTCTTCCTATGGGCTTCCCGAGAAATTGCGCTTTTGGATCACCAGCTTTCTTGCAGATCGGAGCATCAAGGTCGTTGTAGACTATGCATGCTCCGATTACAAGCCCATTAATGCTGTTGTTTCACAAGGCTGCGTGATATTACCAACGCTGTTTCTTCTGCATATCAATGACATGTTGCAAACTGGTAACATTCATTGCTATGCAGACAACAGCACTGGTGATGTTTTAAATACCAGCCCTGCCAATATTTCTCGGGAAAACGTCGCCGACTACCGGAACAAACTTGTGTCTGAAGTCAAGACTTTGTTGGATAAAGTCTCAGACTGAGGGCAACTAAATCAAGTCCAGTTCTATCCCCAGAAGGAACAAGTTTACGCGTTTATAGTTGAAAAGCACCCCTTTGTCGTATCTCCTCAGTTTCAAAGCACTCCCCTTGTTGCCTCAGCCAGTATCGGAATCCTCGGCGTCGATATATCGAGTGACGTGCAGTTTCGTGATCGCTTGGAAGTGAAGGCCAAATTGGCCGCTAAAAAGACTGGCGTGCTCTGCAGAGCGGGACAGTATTTCATGTCGGCACATTGCCTGCAGCTTTACAAGGCGCAAATACTGTTCCCATCTCTGGGCTGGTGCTCCCCAGTGCGAGCACCTTCCATTTGACCGCATACAGCGCAGAGCAGCTCGAATCTTCGACGACCGAGTGCTTTCCGATCAGCTCGATTCACCGGCGCTGCGAAGAGATGTTGCATCTCTTACCTATTTTATCGCATCTATCACGGGTAGTGCTCTGAGAAATTGTTCGGATTAATCTCAGCTGCCAAATTTCATGAACGCACTACGCGGCAAACCTCCCGATACCATCCACATCATCTGGATGCTTGGCGGTCCACTACTGTACATTTCCCTATGAGTTTTCTTCCGTGTAAGACTACTCTGTGGAATAGTTTACCACCGGCGATTTTTTCGGACCGATACGACCTAGGGACCTTCGAGAAAAGACTTACTCCTTTCTAAAAGGCCGGCAACGCATCTGCAATTTCCCTATTGTTGCAGTTGTTTATGGGCGGCGGTACTCACTTAACGTCAGGTGAATCGTATGCTCGTTTACCCCTCTCCTATAAAAAAATTAACAATAAAATACGTATATAAAACATATACCTTTGATTATTTTATTACGAATGCTGTGAGTTTATTTTTAGATATATGTTTTTTCACTCAAAGCTCAATATGAGAAATATTATTTTTAAAATTTAAAGCGATTCAACAGGGTTATGAAGATGAGCCGATATCGAAAATATTGGCAGATATTGGGGAGAGTGACACAGTGCTACTAGACAGGTGGCAACTAACAGTAAAGCCAAATGAAGACGCATCTGGCGAGGATACCAGTAACGCAAAACCTGAACTACCCCTGAATGTAGTTAATAACTACTTCTCTTTTGGCGTCGATGCGCACATTGCTCTCGAATTTCATGAAGCTAGAGGTATGCATTAGCTTAATTTAGCTTAAATTAGCTTTTCTTTTGTTTAATTTTATTATACACTTGCTTATTGCTGCGGCTTCTATTGCGTGGATTTCTTTCAGTTTAGAAATGTTTATATATTGAAAGTCAGTGCTTGACAAATATTCAAACTGATGTAGCCCTAGATGGTAAAGCGCAGTGACTTAGCTTATCAAAGCATATTCACTCTTGGCTTCGAGGGATATTCAAATCGCATGGAAAGACGGATGCTGGCAGATGGTACCAATATTTTTGTATGCATTATGAACGAAGAAGGTAACTGACCGTGCGTGCGGGTGTCTAATGATGGAAGGGGAACGAATTAAGTTAAGCAATTCCTGCGTACGCTACGAATTGTATCCTGTAAAACGCCAAGAGACTGGCTGTTTTGAATTATTATATTAAAACGTGTTACTTATTTTATGGAGTTATGTGGATTACCATTACAATAAACGATCGTTTATGGATGATTTCAACTTTTTTCCGAGTTGTTCAATCTGTGTCTGAAATCGCTTTATTTTTATTTTAGAGGCTCACCCGGAAAAATTTAATTCTCGAATAAGAAACAAATTGTTCTATGGGACTGCTGGTGGCAAGGATCTTATGCAGCGCAAGTGGAAGGGTCTGGCAGAGTTCGTTACTATGGAATGTGATGGAAAAGATCTTACTCACGTACTTCGTGAACACAAAGTGCATGCTATCGTGTTCTTAAATATACCAAGGTATATTAAATTGAAATAGTAACATGAGAAACTAAATATTTTATTACTTCACGAGCTTTTTTGTTCCTTCAAGAAGATTTAAGAAATTTTAATAACTTTCAGCTACGGTGGTGGAACACATCCTTGGAATAAATCAGGAGGCGCACATGAACCATCTACGGAAGATGGCCTGATAGAAGTCGTAGGCTTAACAACGTATCAGTTGGTAAGGGTTTTTATTATAATTTTGGTTTTTGGATAATGTTTTTTATCTGCTGCATCTACTATTGATAGATTTCAATCTCCATTTTCATTCATTTATCGCAATATACCCTAAAATCCGATCCATAAATCTCGATCCATAAATTTCGCTTACTTAGCTTCAATCTTCTCCCGCTTTAGCTTTCGAGTTTACTACTCTATCTAAGTTATTTATAACTATATGACAACACCAATGTAATGATATCTACCAACAAGTGAAATTAAATTAGTGCTTATCACATAAGATAGACTATTATTATGGTATAATAATCATTTTATTATCCTCATCCCTTTACACTGTTGCACATACTTCCCCCCAAGGAATGTCACAAATAGTTCTTAGCTACCAGCAATCAGCGACTAGCTATATGTCTTTGCAAGTCGTTATTCCTTATCGTAATGACCGCCTATTAAAGCCTATTACATTGGTTGTGGGTTATTCGATCTATAAATATAAAATAATATATTTGTTAATCGTATACCTCTAAACAAGCAATTCTTATATATATATATATATATATATATATATATATATATATATATATATATATATAAATGTCGTTTTGTCCGTGTTTTCAGGCAGTAAATGCTAATTTGTTGCTAAATGCTACAATTTAGGAAGGTAAATTTTGGCATAGTGTTAATAATTATAATAGCTCAAATGGGATTTCGGGCGATCTTGGTATCGTAATACCCTGGTTCAAGCCCTGTCTTCGGTCCTATTTTTTTCCCTTTTTTTTCAAGTTCCCTTCTTTTGTGAGAAAATTTATTATTTCGGGCTTTTTTAGTATTTTTTTTTGCACTCATGATTTTTGATTCCAATAACTAGTTCAGTTTTTTCTATTATGTCGATAAGACCAAAAACTATTCTTCATATTTCATCAGTATGTAATTTGTATCTAAATGTAATTTTCAAAACACACGATTTCCAAAAAAAAAATACCGAGCAAAGCTCGGTCATCCAGGTACTTTTTTATAATTATGAGAAGCAACATATTGTTTTCGTACAAAGTTAAACCTAATATGTATATTTTTGCAGCCTTTATTACAAGCTGGCGGCCATGGTACATGTATAACGCAGTGTAAAACGGCAAAGATTGTTACGACAAAAGTAATACCAATGCAAGTGGATGGTGAAGCTTGTCGTTTAGCTCCTTCCGTTATCACACTGTCAATACTTAATCAAGCTATTATGCTGGCAAAGCGCAAACCTGGACGTGTTCTAGCGCCGTAAGTTTAAATTAAAAAAAAAAGTACCAAATAATTTTAAAAATTTTTGCAACTTATACCACCAATCTTCATAAGTAACAACTTTAATGCAAAGTTAACCAAATTAAAAAGTATGTAGTAAATATAGGTCAGTATAAAATATTATAAATACATAGATATTACTTAGAATATAAAAGTTCACTGCTTAACATAGGCCATAAGTTTGCCACATAGGGGGGATTTTGCCATAGTTGCCACGCTTGGCAATCGGGTTGGCAACGGCAGTTTTTTATTTTTCAGGAAGTTGCTGCTGCAAATCTCTTGTTTTAGTTTCCCCTCCTCTTACGAGACCCACGGACCGCTATGGGGTAGTGGGTATTCTTACACCGCGACAACAAGGTTAAATTTGCGATTTTAAATTTGCTTTCGAGTAAATTTCTGAACTTAAATTACAATTCCTTGAACTTATGAGTATATACACTTAGCGGGACTTATTAACATTTACTTTCTATTCAATTTTTCTATATATTGCTAAGTAGTATTCTAAATTCAAATCTATTTTCACAGTCAAACGACGTTAGACAAACTCACACTCACTGTGAATCTCATAAAAATGGCAGATTACGAAAGGCATCATTATGACAAAGAATTGCTTGCAAATACAGGTAAACTTTCATTCGAAACATGGTTGATTTAGATAAAAAATAGGAAAATAAAAAGTTAACAATTTTAATATTAATTTTTCCTCATTCCAGCGGAACGAATTGGTACTTTGGAAGTTAATCCGTCGGCTGACTTGGAGCAAATGCGAAGTCTCATTCAAAATATGCTCAAAGAATCTCAAGCATACTCCAACTTTGTCGAATGGTGGTTTGTTGACTGTGAGTACCTGCATTATACCCGTCAGCTATGTTTGTACACTGATCCGAATTTATTGCGGATTTTTGTAACTGATAAATATTTATTGTTAATTAAATGAAGTTTAGCCATTGACTTATATATTACTAGCGTAAGGACCGGGCCGACCGAACAACTAAAACGGACCAATACGCTGGCCCTAAAATTACAGTATAGGGACAACGCGAATCGATCGTTAGTGATGCGTGCGCAGGACAGATTTGCCTGTCATAAATATGCCTAGTTGTGCGGTAAAAGGATTCAAAAATTACGATACATAGATTAAAAAGGAACATGAGATATCGTATCATCGGTAAATAACCTTATATTAATTTTGTTACAATAAAATTATTCATCATCATCATCATCATTACAGCCCTTCACAAGTCCACTGCTGAACATAGGCCTTACCCAAGGTTTGCCACAAAGCAAGGTCCTGAGCCACCTGCATCCATCGACTTACTGCATGTCTTACCAGGTCGTCACTCCATCTAGTGGGGGGTTGCCCTACACTTCGTCTACCGGTACGAGGCTGCCACTCGACAACTTTTTTTCCCAATGGCTGTCGGTTCTTCGAGCTATATGGCTGGCTATGGGTTCAGCTTACTAATCCGTTGGGCTATGTCGGTCACTCTGGTTCTACTGCGGATATCCTCATTTCTAAGTTTATCACGCAGAGAATCTCCGAGCATAGCCCTCTCCATAGCTCGCTGAGCGACTTTGAGCGTCTTCATACGGCCAGCAGTGAAGGACCACGTCTCAGTTCCATATGTCATCACTGGCAACACGCACTGGTTGTACAACTTAGTTTTCAGGTTTTGAGGTATACCTGACGAGAAGATGTGACGTAATTTCCCGAACGCTGCCCAGCCGAGTTGAATCCGTCGATTGATCTCTCGGTCGAAGTTGGACTTACCTAGTCGGACTATTTGTCCCAGGTAAACGTACTCGTCAACAACTTCGAGCTTAGTGCTCCCAACAACTACCGGCATAGGTGTGACATGGACATTAAACATGATCTTTGTTTTGTCCATGTTCATCTTAAGACCTATCCGTTGGGAGGCACTATTGAGGTCATTGAGCATGGTACTTAAGTCCTCCAGTGCCATAAGGACTATATCGTCGGCAAATCGAAGGTAAGTGATGTACTCGCCATTGATGTTAATACCGTATCCTTTCCAGTCCAGTAGCTTGAAAACGTCTTCCAATGCAGCGGTGAAGAGTTTCGGGGAAATAACGTCACCCTGTCTTACACCTCTCTGCAGTTGGATAGGTTTCATACTCTGGTTCTGTACTTGGATAGCCATCATAGCCCTACTGTACAAATACTTCAGCACTTCCATATACCGACAGTCAACTTGGCACCGCTGAAGAAACTGTAGCACTAAAATTATTATAATTGACTGTAGCAATAAAATTATTATGTAAACGCATTTTTAAAGCTTTATTTTACAGTTAGTCAGTTTAGTTACTTTTCCAAGATTAGGCCAGGGTTGGATTCAGACCCATAAAAATATTGTACAAGGAAAATAAGATTATACTATTTGTCAAAAATTATATCACGTTTGATGTTTGATGTTTCATGTTTCTTTTTTCCCATGCGCTGGGACTGCTACCACTGGTTACGTCGTGTTATGACGTTTGTAAATGACACATGCGCTACTTTTTCTTGTCTGAAGATGTTATGAGTAAAATATTTAGATGGGCGTATCCTTCCTTTTGAAATCATTGAGTTTAGCACCCCAACCTAGCACAGATAATTTAATCACAAAAGTTTGATTTCGGATTGGATGTTGTACCTGCACTCTTGTAACTTGCGTACTCGTGCATATCAGAATTTTTAAATTTATATTTTAAGCTGTGCTACAATGTTTTGTACTTATGTAATAATATTTATGTGTCCAAATAATAAACAAATACAAACATGAAATGATTCGCTAGAATTTGCCTTTGCATTTGAACGTACACTGTTTACGTAAATCTCCTGTGTAGTTGAAATTTATAATTATTAAAATTGGCGGAATCACCGGCGTGAAATTCATTAACTATTTATTATAATTTTGGTTATGTATGAAAGTAACGGTATCTTTTTGACAGTAAAAATTCTGAATAGAAATAATTTTTTTAAAAAATTACCGAAATCTATAAATAAATTAGCCATAATTATAGATTAGATATATAATATATCTAATCTAAATAAATAATGGATTAGATTTTAATTTTGATTGAATGAAATCTATAAACAAATTTTATTGCAGCTGTAACAGCAGAACGTTTCTTCCGAATTGACAAGGCTCAGGAGAATCTCCATTACGCTACGGATATTGGACACGAGAACATTTATATTTTGGACGCTGCACCACAAACGCCTGACACGGAAACAACTGTCCACCCGGAAACCACGGCCACACCGTCCTTCGACCGTACTGGTCCATCTGTTTCTCTTGACACCACAACAGGACTGTCTGTATCATTAGATATATCTCAAAGCGTCGATACACCCAGCGCTGGTGTGTCTTTGGACGTACCTGAATCGCATGCGAGGTAACCTGTTTTCTTCGTTTTAAATATTTCCTCAGTTTTTCATTATATTATATTTAATACTTAAATAATTGATTGAACCGTTTTATGCTGTAAAGTGAATCCGGCTTGGGTAGTCCAGCTAGAACATCAGAGGAGCTACAAACACCACAAACCCCTCCATCTACTGCTGCTACTTCTCCGTCTTCACCGGCAGTTACAGCTTCAAAGATATCAGCTTCTTCAAAAGGGCCAATTTCGCGATCGATTACTCCAAATTTACACGCACAGGAATTAAACTCTCCCCCTTTATGTACCAGTCCACCTGCGAAAGAAGACGAAGCGAGCCATGATTCAGTAGCAAGATTTAAGACGTAAGCAAAATGTTTTTTTGCATTATTGTTTAATGTTATTTACAAAATAAAAATTAGATTGCATTGATTGATTAGTTACGAAATATCGAAAACGATTAATTTTATTAGATTTTTCCCTAACACACAAAACAAATAAACATAAATTCAATTGGCTGCCGAGGTCTATTTGTGGGAAAGAGCGGTGGCATTCTTTATCCCTTTCTTTTTGCCCTGATAGATTGCCTGACCACTGTACTGATCGCGCTGATTCACTTAAAAAAACCTTTCATATCTCTGTCATAATTTCTTTTTCTGTAATTTTATTTACCCGAAAAAAAAAGCTATTTCACACAGCACGACCTTTGTAGCTTCTACCTAAATTTTGTGAAAGTTATATCTACGTAGATATAACTCTTAAATTTATAGCGAAACTAAAAAGAGTTTTTTGTTTAAATATTTATTGTTACATTTTTTAGAAAAAGTTATATATCTAATTTTCAAAGCACATTTTCCACACTCAGATACAATCTCGATCAAACGTTGCTAGCATATCTTTCGGCAATGACCACTATCTCTTCTAGTAGTTTTTTTATTTTAATAAATAAGGGTTGAGGGTGATCAGGGAAAAAGCGTGACCCAAAAGCTTAACTGTTGTGCTATCCAGGAAGTCCGTAATTCCTGTGTACGGTCGGTTGTTGCTCACAGCAGCGAACACTCCTGGCAAAAATTTTGAAATATGTGAATCAACATTGATGCTCTTTCGATTTCGTAAATAAATTGACACTAAATACCCTGTCTAAGTTAAAAAACTAGCGATCGATACCTTCCCTGTGTTTCTTGATCGATCCACTTTGGTAGGCGTTGGTTTATTTTTATACAGTTAAACTTTGAATGGAAACCCAAGATTCACCACAGGCAGTAATGTTGCAAAAGTAGCCTCATTCAAATTTAGTTATGAAGTTATGCGGCATCAACATGAAACTATTCTCCTCACACGAAGGTGTTCGTGTAAAATTATGGATCTCTTTTTACCTAATTCGCCAATTCTCTTTAGTTAAATTATTCGTGGTGTGCGATGTAGCATTGTCATGATTAAATAAGATGCGTCTTATTGTTCTTTTCTTTATTTTTTCTATAAACACTGGGCAAAGAAAGGAAGATGTACCACTCAGCATTAACTGTCTTTTGCTCATTAAAAAGGGATCCTGAAGACAGGGCCCGTCTGGCAGAAAAATACGCGATCGTTTTTGGCCTATGCTTCTGCAAGTGCACTCTCCCAAAAGCATTTTTAAAGACGAGCAGTGCAACCTTGCGGAGAAAGTAAATTTTTAAAATCATAAAAAATTAGGACAATTCGCGTTAATTATATTTTTGCTACGGATGACTTACTTTAGCATTAGATAAAACTTGTCATTCACCCCATCTTCGCACGGGAAATTTCTGGATCGCGACAACAGTGCCACTTACCGGGTCCAAATGTGAATATAAACCATTTAGGGACCTATTGAAACACAAAAAAAATTCGTCAAAATCGGTTGGATGGTTTCAAAGTCTATAACGGACATAGGTAGAAACATTTTTATGTATTATATATATAGATACAATTGACACACGACTTTCCGATAAAATTTTATATACATTAAATTAGTTTAATTATGTTTTAAAAAATATAACCTTTGAAATTCAAACATTTATGAGCGGCCAGCAGCGCAGAACTTCCAGTGTGCCTTTTTTTAATTTTTTATAATTTCACAGTTTGAATTGTGCATATAAAAAGGTTGTAGAGTATTGTCAAGCTTCTTGTGTTATGCTATTGCTCACTTATTTGGAGTTTTTCTGCACTCTATCTCTTCTTTCTTCTATTGCATGCAGCATTCACGAAAAACTGTTTGGACTTGATCAGGAAATGTTTGATTATAGGTGAGGTGATACAACATTTGGTAAAAGACTTTTCACAATTTGAAAAATAAACTTTTAATGTAGATAATGTATTTTTGAGAACATTGATATTCATTTAAATTTAAGTTAAAGAAGGGAAAACTTGTTTAAAATTCGTTGCTTTTGGACAATTATTTAAATGAGTGTTTCTAAATTTAAATTCAAGGTTTCATAAATTAAAATACTGTTTGTTATAATACTTAGAGAGCGATTGGATTTTAGTTAATACAAAGTTAGAAACAGTAACTGATTAACGCTAATTTTATATAAGTACCATTTATTTGAAAAAAAAAAGCAGCGTGATATTGTTCGAACGACCTAATTACTGTTTAAATAACAACAATCTGTGTTCATTAATTGGGTAATCTTTTATTTAAATTGAGCTTTATTTTATTTAAAATGAGGTGATGAATAAAGCAAAATAAGAAATATCTTGCTAGGTAGTGTAATTATACAGGGTTATTTTGCAATAACCGGCCAAATTTGCAGAGAAGGTTCAGAATAAGTAATACGGGCAAATTATGAGGAAAATTAATTTAAAAAAAACCTTGAACATTCTGTATTTTTAGCTTTTTATTTAAAAATACCTGGTAATGTATTATTTTAACCGATTTTACCTGTGCACGCACATATTCGTAAGGGTAAATCGGTAGGCAAAAACTTATTTACTCGTTCTATCAAAAACTGTAATGATGTTATATCTATCATTATTTATATGTTTGAACTTAAATGTAAAATTTTGCTACTCTTTAAAAAATAACCCTGTATAGATATTAGCCTTTGCTTAAACCAACATTAACTTGTGTTAACTAACTAATATATAAATAAACATATTTCATATTGTATAGTTGTTCGCGGCTTTAGGGTAGGTCTGTGGCTACGCCAGCTGTATTTTAACTTGCTAACATCCAGCTACTATTAATTTAATGTTATCTAATACTTACATTTTAAGTCATTTAGTCTCACCTAATATTAAGGTTAACCGATAATTGATGAAATAGTGTATCGCATCTCATTCAGTATTTCTGGTTGCTCACTCAGTATTTACATCGCTCTCCTAAAATTTTACTACACATTATGGTTATAATAGTTTTGCCACTTTTTGCAGGTACCCACCTGCATAATTAACTTTTTTATGAATTAACATTACCAGTTGATTAAAATTTTCGCTTATATAATAAAATGCTACTCTAGACGGTATTATAGAATGTCGTTATAACTTAGCAATAATTTTTATTCGATCGTTCAATAATTTCTCTTTTGTTTGTAATTGAGAACTTATTAATAATTTATTTTTGTTGTCATAAATTATTAAAAAAACTAATTGAAGTTAAAACACTTTACACACTATAAATATTATATTGTTTTATAAAGTTCATTAGAATCTTAAAGGCATTAGAATAAATTTTAACTAATTTATTAACGCATACCATGGGTATGTTCCGAAATAAATACACTGCCGAATACAAATGACGTCATCAATTGACACTATATTGTACTGGCGTGCCGCCGCCATATTGCGTCGGATATCCGGCCATAATAAAACAATTTTAAATTGTGTGTGCGCTGAATGAAGCATGCCAAAATTTGTGTTTATTTATTCAAATACAAAAAAATTGTAGAAAAAATGCTGGTATCTCCATTACGAGGATATAATAATTTTTGGAACACAAAATGACAAAATAATCGCCAACACTTTTCCAATATGGCGCAAATGTATGACGTCATACACTGACTGTCCTATGTTTTGGAACGAATCACCAGTATAACGTCGATTCATGACGTCATTTGCATTGGACAGTCCACTGGGTTCTAATTTGGAACATACACCATATATTAAAGGTGTTTTTTAAATTTCATATTATGGTGTAAATTTTTGGTAATTATTCACCCTTTTATTTACAAAACTTTTAATCACAACCTAGGTATGAATCCCATTTCTTTCATGGTTTAAGTATGAACTTAAATTTGTTTCAGAAATTTATTAGAAAAGACGTCTGATGCTCTTCTTAAAGCCGCTAAAACAGGCGATTTAAAAACGGTTAGTTGCTTTTTATTGCATTTTTTGTTCACTGTGTTCAATTCCATCAATGTTTTTTTTTTGTTGAATAGGTGAAGGATCTTCATGCGGCGGGTTATTCTCTTCTGTCAATCGACGCAAGTGGACAAACCGCGCTGCATATTGCCGCACGATACGGAAACAAGGAAATAGTGAAATACCTTATCGCATGTGCACCTACGTCTATATTAAACATGCGTGACAACGAGCGAGGACAAACAGCCTTGCATATGGCAGCGGCACATAGAAGACGAGCAATATGCTGTATGCTTGTTGCTGCAGGCGTTTCTTTAACGCGACAAGACCATGCGGGTCTTACGCCGAGATCTCTTGCACTTCGCGCCGAAGACCACGATTTAGCAGCCTATTTGGAAAGTAAGCTATTCGAATAATAGAATAGAATAGATTTATGAGTACCTAAGGGTATCGTGCTACAAAATTTATTTCTTAAATTGTCTACTTTATTTCCTTAACTATCGAATGTGGCGCTAAGAAACAAAAAATAGCGGTGTATTGTTTTCGAAACTTCCGAACTTATGCAAATGCGAGGATATTTGTTTATTAAACCTGCCTGTACAAATCAACAAATCTTTCAAGGTATACATGCCATACGTGTAGCCTTGAAAAAGCCTATTTTCCTCCACTAGTTTTTTTAAACTATAAAAATTAAAAATAAGCTAAATTTAAGCTTTTGGGTTCATACCCCAAATATAAAGGTGACCCCTTTTTTTAAAATAAAGTGGCTGATTAAAGGGTTATTCTGATCGGATAAATTAAGTAGATTTCTACCTTTATTATATTTTATATAATTAAACTATATATAATAACTTACTTACTTACTCTGCCAGTTATAGTGAGTTGAATTAATACATTTTACAGAAAGCATACTAGATGAATAGTATGTTTTGTGTAAAATTTAGTACACTAATATTGCATATTTAACAAAATGCCAAATTTCTAATATTCCACAATTCGACATGTAAACTTTTGTTTCCCAAGTATTAATCAATTTTAGATAGTTTCTTTTTTATTTTTTGATTCGATACCTTAGTAAAGCATAGAAAAACTAATAATACCACAACTGACGGATTTACTCCGCACAATCTGGTTGATAAGTAACATAAATCCAAACTTTAAACGGTAGTCTTTCCATAGCAAAGATTCAACGCAAAAGTGAACCATTAAATTAAAAATCAATCAAAGTTGACAAGTGTCATGATTCATTTCTAGTGATTCCGATAATTCAAGTATTGATTTGTCTTACGAACCGGGCGATTAGGGTCGAACATTTGAATAGATTATTTCGAGACCCGCTCGATAAAGTCGGTCGCAGATTGTAACTAAGTATACTCTTTTTTTGTAAGTCCCGTTAATCGTTTGATCCGGAACGTTCAAAAATGTAATTGTAATTACTTATCGATACTTTTATGCGACCCGAGTCAAATAAAACGAATCATTCATGATTAAACATATCTAAATCAAAGATATATTAATCGTATTTCGTAAACAAAATTAAGTCGTTGACATTTGACAACTTTACACGCAAGACAACGTTGTTTATAAATCACTGAAAATGGCCTCTTTTATGATGTCATTAGGAGGTGAATAAATGAGATAAGACTTTCTAGTCGATAGATGCTGGTTTTTTTTTTATATAGGCTAAGGGTGACATACAGTCACACAGTTCAACTTACGGTAAGTGGTTGCTGTGGCTCATAGACATCTTTATCTATCCTCGATTACGAATCAAAATGCAGATGCGTTGTCACCCGTGAGGACTAAGGTGAAACGCTTCGCTTCCAGTAAAATCTGTCTACAGTTCTCTACACTCACCATATGAAACACAACTGCGTGGCTGGTGGCTCAGGACCGTGTTTTGGAACACTTTTTGAAGGAAGAAGTCTATGTTCAGCAGAGGACATATAATGGGTAGCAATTATGATGGTGAAGAAGAAAAATATTTACCGTCCTTATACTGGATGACCTTTTTTACCATCTGGAAGAAATGGTGTGTAACATGTGAACGGAGTAGAAGCTTATGGCACTGATATTTTACAAAAAATAAAAACAAAAACTTTAAACGTTTGAAAAAAAATTTTGAACAATTAATTTGCCCTTTGCCCTTAAGCCTGTGAGCTTGTGACCCTTCAAAGTGACAAGGTCTAAGATGCCTACTAAATTTATTGTTTTATGGACGTTCGTAAAGTAGGGTGGATATGATTTGAATTTCGATAGATTTTAATTAATTTATTTATTTGATTCAAAATTTTGTTATTAATTTTTGTAATAATGAGTGTCATATGCTTCTACTCTGTTCACATGTTATTTTCAGATGGTAAAAAGGTCATCCAGTATATCTAGTATTAACATCTCTAAAAAGTAAAATAAGGGATACAAATAAACATAACTACATTGACAGCATATAGTGCTACAAATCTGGTGGTTAGTTATTTTTTCCAAACTTCACGTATAGTGCCAAATAAAAAGTCATGGGATATTGATTTTTTTTTTGTTTTGGATAAATCTTCTGCTCTTGTTGATGTTAACCTTGTACAACGTCACAATAGACTTTATACAAGGTTGACATCATCCTTAGTTATAAAAAGTTGAAGAAAATTCGTTGTCTAGGCAAGCTTGACTAATCAAGGTATCCACAACTTTTGTCTGCCACCAGGGAGGCACAGCTAAGGAATTAGGTTAGGTATTTGACAGATTTCATGGAGAGGAAGTTAAATTGTTAAAAAAGTATAAAAGTTAATGTTTCTTTTGGAAATGTTAGCTACATTTTACATTAATTAGATTAAAAAAGCGCACATATTTCTAAACGTAAAGATTTAAAAAGAGAGTTGCAATTGTGCAAAAAATTAAAGAGCAACCACTAAGTCATTGTTTAGTGCTCATACGCACTAAAAGCCGAAAAACTTTTAAATGAAACGCATCTTTTAATTTATTGTAACACTGTGTATCAATATACTTCACTTCAGTCTCTAAGGAGTTCTAGTGAGCGGAAAATCATTAGCTCTCATTACTGGCTTGCATATCTTTCATATCATTTAAAAAAATAATAATTATGACTAGAAATTTTTAAGATTCAATTTTTTTTCAGGCCAAGAGCATTTTCAACTAGTTTCGGAAGATTTGGAAACGGCTGTCTGAAAATTTGGGAGCATGGCCAGTCATTAATCAGATAATGAGATTTCGATGATGTAGAGGCGACCAGTTTAGTACAAGAATTTACATCATATTTGAATTTTAATGATACTTTATTATGGAATTATACTATACTCTAACATCAAAGTGATATTTAAATTTTGTAGTTTAAAAAAAAAACTTAAACTTTTTTCACTATTTATGTATAAATAAATGATTATGATATAATTATTATTACCATTGACTTAAATTGGTAGTGTTAAATTAATTCATCAAAAACATTGACTGAGTAAATGTTACGGATACGTATTTTGCCAGATATAATAGTATAGTTATTTTAACTTTTATTAAATAAAAACATTTCTAATAAGTAATAAAACATTTTCAAAGCTTTAATTCATATTATTTGTGTAGGTAGATCTAATTTAGCGTTTTTTAAAATTTCAGTTGCAAATCCCAATCCGTAACATTTAATTGGGGGAGTACTTTTTATCAAAATGAATACTTATTGAGTAAATTTTAGCCTAATATAGATTGATTATAATTCTTAGCCATCATTTAAAATAATGTGTTTTATAAATTATGCAATCAAAAATTTATCAGCCGATACGAATTTTAAAATGTTCTATTCTTTATAAGGCTGTTTTGTATTGTCTACACTACCATTTCTACAAGCAGCTAAATCTTGAATATCACATAATGTTAAATGTAATAAAATAATCTAAATTTACAAACAATCGAATACTAAGAAATACTTTACTATTGGTTTATTTACATATACTGTAACTACCACGTTGGCTTTTATAGTATCGCAGATATTGGCTACTTGGTAAAGACAAGGTAAGTGAATATATTTAACATAATAAATGTAATAAATATGTAATAGCCTAGTAAACATTTATTCTTCGTAAATATAAAAATACGGTTGTGTAGCAATGCGTATGTAAGAATTTAAAGCAAACTTTGATAAAGAAACCAATTGTAGTAATAATATGTTTATCTATTCAAAATAATGATCTGATTTAGGTAAAAATCTTTAATTAAGACTAAATATATTCTATATACCTAATTAGTTATATCTAGTATTAAACTATTATATATTATAACACATGAAAATTATTAACACAAATTAGTTTCGCTGAATGTTAGGTCAATTAAATAAATTTCATATTTCAGAGAATACTATAATACACAATAGAATGGTTGTTAACCTTATTTTGTACAAGAACCGGTGTCGCCGGGAGTACACCCACAAGCGGTTACGTCGTATTATCACTACTAGAAACCCAATTGCATTTTAATAAATCACATCACATAAAATTAGACTTTATTTCAAGGCAATAAATAACAATTGATTCATCATGAATATTTACAGGCTGTCTCTTTCTGAAAAGAAAGAGAAGTAATAACATTTTAGACTTTTGATCGATGTTCACGATCATCAAAATTAAAGAAATCGTTGAAATTATAAAAATACATACCGGATTTTAGTGAAACGCTCCTGGAAACGAAGAAAGAAGATATTACTAAGGATACCTTTGATGGTGGGACAAAAAAAATCGATCCCGATGAAAAAAAAATATTTTTACAACGTTTGATTAGCTTCATTCACGCTCTATTATTTTAGCACAGCTAAATAAAATGATAATTTCATAAAAGAAAATCATGAAAAAGTGTTTTTCATTCACATTAGAAAAGTACATATTTGTTTAAAATTGCCGTTTAGTATTTTTAACAACTCAGATTTTCAAGAAGAAATGTTATCGAATATTGATATATATTTTTAAATACACATTTTACATATGATTTCTTAAAGGATATTCCATTTGTTTAAATACAATCTCAGGAATCAGTTATTACAGTCTATGAGTGATACCACGTTTCGAGCTTATATGTTCTTCTTTTTCTGTCATCTGTAGCCTCGTTTTTGCGAGCCGTCACATTCTCAGATGTGGAATTAATCTTTTTCACAGGATCACGCTTACCGGTGATAATGTTATTTATACAATTTCTGTACGTGGAATTGTATTGTCCTTAAAATATCTTTTGTAATGTATAGATAAGAAGTCAGTCTGAAAAAAATTTGAACAGATGTAACTATTTTTCGTAGCCATCCAATTAAGCCTTGCCGTGTTTTCTATCCATATATTTTATGTTCGGATCTCTAGGAAAACTACAAAAATGGTTGATGTAAAAAATATACCTTTTTTACCTAATAAAGTATCAACAAATAAATAATACAGTATCGGTAAGCACAGCAATTACGTGTTACGAAATATATTTTTTTTACTTTTCACACAAAATAGGTCTACCAAACACCAATTTTGCGTGATCAGGCGTGATGCGAACATACAGTAAAGAGATACGTAACCAGAAAATTTAATCCGAAAACTTTATTGAAATTGAATTTTTAATGACATAGAGGGAGATATCATAAGATTAAAGATACTATAGGGGGAAAAATACAATTTAATAAAAAAAATGTTAAAGCAATTTATTCTATTTAGCTGGCTAATGATAATATTTCCCGCTTGACCGGTATCAGTAAAATTTTGTTACATCCCTAGTACTGTCGTTTTTACTCATTAATATATCTTTATTTTTGTTTCTAATATTCACAAAATATAAATAGTTTAAATTTTCTTGTGAAACCACTTTTATTCAAATTTCACATCCAGCTGTTTTTCCGACACGTAATTATTGCACAATTCGGTATTTTTGAAATAAATTGCAACTAACAACACTTGAAACAAAAATTGGGCAGCGACTGTGACGTCAAAAGAGGTTGACATTTATAGGTATGAATTCACATGTTAGCTACACGGACACCGCACAGTCCCCCGTTCTATTATGTATGTATTATAGTATTCTATGTCAAATTCTATTTTAATTCGAACTACATTACTCATGCTTATTATGATTTACATATTTCATATACCTACATATATTTTGGGATGCGATTTTGTTTTATGTTTGTCTTAAATATTAAACTATCGCATTCTCTAAGATAGGTACTCTATTTCTCTAAATTATCACTCTTCAAAATATGATTATAATCTAATATTGTTCTTTTTGTCCCTATTTCTTGTGAACCGTAATGTTTATTGCGATTTAGCTTATCATTTTTAATTCACGCTGAAACGTTGGTGTTATTTAATTGTGACTGTTACCTACACGAATACCTCTACGTTTAGGATTACCTAATAGTTTTAGTGTTTAACGAATTTACTCTTACTACTCGCGAATAAGCGAACAATGAAAGACAAAGCTGTGAGAAATTTGGTCGTAGTGTAAAAAGTAAGTTCATTTATATCATAAGCGGGGTTATGCATACGCCTTAAGCTTTCGTGATTATCTATTCGTAATTGTGTAGATAAAATGTCTTGAGCTTCGAATGATCCCGTAAAAAGTCCAAATAACTTATATTAACCTAAAACATTTAACAAAATCCACTTAATATAGATTTATGGTGCATAGCTTTGCACTGGAATACAAGACGTTCCAGTATGTACTTAATAGACTTGATTTTATTTCAGTGTTTAGTAATGGAAGAACGCAAAAATTTTAATCATTGTTGCAACGAATGCATAATTACATTGCTAATTATTAAATATCGTAAAAATTCAGTATTAATTATTGGACTTGCGTGAGTAAACCATACTTCAAATGTTAATTCTTGTGTGGCTTTAATGAGTAAAGTATGTTTATATTACAAATAGGCTAAATAAAGTTTTAAACTAGTTCCAGCTGTCTCTGACCCTTTATTAAATACCTGTTCTAGTTACTTATTCCAAAATAACAGTCTGCTATCTCGCAATAAGTTTTAGTAGGGACTGTGCCATCTGCCCCATCTGCCCTTGTTACATTTGCTCCGTTCCAGTAACTCTTGCTGTGAACATGATTTTAGACACAAACCACAAAAAAATGTTATACAATAGAAATATTTGTGAGCTTTTTTGCTACATTTATACTGATTTAAGTTTTCCAATTCAACGATAAGGGTCAACCAATAGAATATATATCTATATTCAAATGTAAAAACGGGCACAGGTGTTACAGATTCTGTTTTCTCTTCTCTAAGCAATAACATGGCTAAGAGGGCTTGCAACAAGCTCCAAACATTGGTCGCTCGTGGAACGTGAAAGACTTATGTACGAGTAGGTTATTTATAAATATATAATAATATCTCTTACATCTGCGGAACAATGTTCTTACTGTTAGTATTTCTTATCCCGGTTATTACTACCTATATATTTTAATAGAGGTATTTATATCACTCGTAACATAATGTTAATGTTTACAATGTATTAAGGCCAATTTGATCCAGTCTGATCCTAAACACTAGTGATACTTTCCTATTAAATAATACTAATCCTTGTACATATTGTATTGGAGGCCTTCATTCGTGTATATATAATATATTATTATTATTAAATAGAAAGCTCTTAAATATTTTAAGGTCCTTAGTATACTTATTGACCAAATTCTACTTTAAAACTTATATTGTATTGTGGGTAACTTATATATTACAATCAAATAGATTTCAGAACCCAGACGCTCCATTATTATGGTAAAATTATTTTTAGACTTCAATACGGCTTAGGCTAAGAGCATTTATATAAAAAAGATATTTAAAGCTATTTAAGTGTACAATAACGACGTCACTTCGGATTAAAATATAACTAAAATATAAAAATTCGTTGGTACCTAAATTTGTGAGTTTAAGTGTTTGTGAAAAATGTCCTTTCGACATGGCCTTTCAATTAATATTTATATATAAATTACAATGAACATATCCAACATAATAGAGATTAATTAATAGAATCGGGCGTTACTTTGTGGAAATTTTTTATATTAAAGTTGTTAAAATTAATTGGCTAAGACGCGCGTTATAAAATTAAATTTTGTTTATTGCAAATTACAGCAAGATGTAAAAGGCATAATATGTCTTTTACGGTCTCATTCAGTCACACGTCAGGCTTAAACTATCAATACTTTTTAACCGGTTTATTTAATCGTTGTCGAAGAATCTAGAAAAATAAATACAGAAAGAAAGTATAATGTCAAGTCACAGCTTTATTCCATTTCATTACACTTCAACGAGACTTACATAGACTTACATGAATTCTGTGTTCTTCTTTTTTCTACCAAATATGCTTTTTTATCATTAATCTGTGGAATAAAGTAATTTATCTGTAATAAATAAATTCAGAACATTCCATTTCAATTGTTAAACACTTCATTCTTTGTTATGTTATATAAACGTAATACGTCGTAATTTTTTAATTAACCTGTGTCATGTGTATATTTCTAATAAATTATTGTTTAATGTAATATTATGTTTTTTCACATTAGTATTTTGTAAGAAATGCTTTGATATTCACAAAAGCAACCACTAACGGAATAGCATTCCAGTCGTTTTTAAACTTAAATTTTGTAATAATTTCTTAGAATTTCAGCAATTTGTAGAGATGGTGTAAGATATATTGAATTAATTCTCTTAAATATGTTTAAAAATAATATTACGTTGCGTTTGATTTAATTCTAGTGTTCGATTAATTTATAGGATAATTAGACGCGTTTTAACATGTGTTTGAGTTTTGTTGTTGTTAGTTGATTTAACGTTATATAAATGTTCGACTGTTATAATTTTACGTTGTTAGAAAATTCATGTTTTGAATTTAATGTAATACGACATGTAAATATCATATTTCAGTTACATGTATATTTATTTGCTTTGAAAATGTGAGCATTAAGTTGTGGTTACAACGTCTTATTTCCATAGTTAATGAATTAAGTCTCAAATTACAATCATAAAAGGCAATACTTTTCCTGCGTTTGTAAAAGATCAGGAGTTTAGGATTTTAATGTAAGATAAAAATATAATTAAATATGAATTTTACCACATTTCTTTTTAAAAAGAATATCTTAAACTTAAAGTCGACTTTCTTTAAATTTAAACTGTCGTTTCAACATTCGTCACATTTAACGATAGTGTTTTCCATTTTAAATTTATATTCATTATAGCAATTTCCAAAAAAAAAGCACGTCTTTCATAATATAAAATATAATTATTTTTGCACTAAAAGTCACTTTTAAATAAAGTTATTTCATGAATTACACTGAAGAACAATAAACAATGAATGAATTAAAATTTGTTTTATTTCTGCTCCAATTTCATAATATTATAACCTTGCTCCACACATTTTTATAAATCAATATTTTTGTCGATAAATAATGTAGTCACTTGGTTGACTAAATCTCCAGCGCCATGTATGATGACTGCATAAAAGCCTAGAAACACTTCTTTTATTTCTTATATCAATTGGTTGTCCATTTTCCGATCTGGTTATTACTGCATACCTGACAACAATGCTTAGTTGATCAACTTTCGTTATTTTTTTTTATGGAAGAGGGGGCAAACGAGCATGCGGCTCACCTGATGTTAAGTGACTACCGCCGCCCATGATCAACCGCAACACCAGGAGAATTGCGGGTGCGTTGTCGGCCCTTTAGAAAGGAGTAAGCTCTTTTCTTGAAGGTCCCCAGGTCGTATCGGTCCGGAAAATCGCTGGTGGTAAACTATTCCACAGAGAGGTTGCACGTGGAAGAAAACTCCTTGTGAAACGTACAGTGGTGGACCGCCAAGCATCCAGATGGTGTGGATGGTATCGGGACGTTTTCCGTGTAGTGCGTTCACGAAATTTGGCGGCTGGGATTAATCCGAACAATTCCTCAGAACACTCCCCGTGATAGATGCGATAAAATACGCAAAGAGATGCAATATCTCTTCGCAGCGCCAGTGAATTGAGCCGATCGGAAAGCACTCGGTCGTCGACGATTCGAGCCGCTCTGCGCTGGATGCGGTCAAGTGGAAGGAGCTGGTACTGGGGAGCCCCAGCCCAGAGATGGGAACAGTATTCCATGTGCGGCCGAACCTGCGCCTTGTAAAGTTGCAGGCGGTGTGCCGGCATGAAATACTGTCCCGCTCTGCTGAGCACGCCAAGCTTTTTAGAGGCCAATTTGGCCTTCCCTTCCAAGTGACCACGAAACTGCACGTCACTCGATATGTTGACGCCGAGGATTCCGATACTGGCTGAGGCAACAAGGGGAGTGCCTTGAAACTGAGGGGATACGACAAAGGGGTTCTTTTTAGCGGTTAACGCGCAAACTTGTGTCTTCTGGGGGTTAAACTGGACTAGATTTAGTCGTCCCCAATCCGAGACTCTGTTCAGCAAAGACTCGACTTCAGACACAAGTTTGTCCCGGCACTCGGAGACGTTTCCCGAGAAATATTGGCTCGGCCTGTGTAAAGAGCATCACCAGTGCTGTCATGTGCATAGCAATGAATGTTACGGGTATGCAACATATCATTGATATGCAGAAGAAACAGCGTTGGCGATAGCACGCAGCCCTGTGGAACACCAGCATTAATAGGCTTGCAATCGGAGCTTGCACCGTCTACAACGACCTTGATGCTCCGATCTGCAAGAAAGCTGGTGATCCAATCGCACAATTTCTCGGGAAGCCCATATGAAGGGTGCTTCGAAAGAAGCGCTTTGTGCCAAACCCGATTGAAGGCCTTCGCAATGTCCAAACTAACGGCCAATGCCTCCCCCTTGAACTCCACTGCCTCCGCCCATCTGTGTGTGAGGTAGACCAGAAGATCACCAGCTGACCGACCACGGCGAAAACCGTATTGGCGGTCACTAATCAGCTGGTGATCCTCAAGGTACCTCATGAGCTGGCAGTTTACAATGGACTCCATTGTTTTGGAGAACAAGGAGGTGATGGCGATTGGCCGGTAGTTGGACGGGTCTGAGCGGTCGCCTTTTTTAGGGATCGGGTGGACGAAAGCCGTCTTCCATGATTTTGGGACTACGCCTAGGGAGTAGGAGTACCGGAAAAGACGCGTTAAAACCGGTGCCAACTCTGGAGCACACGTCCTCAGCACAATTGGGGGGATTCCGTCAGGCCCACTCGACTTGTGGATGTCCAGGGAGAGGAGTGCTTTGCGAACCGAGCGCTGTGTGAACTGCACTTCTGGCATGGAGCACTCACACCGCAGGATGGTCGGCGGCGTACTCCCCCCGTCGTCGCGAGTCGAGTTAGACGCAAAGAAAGAGCCTAGAAGATCGGCTTTCTCCTTTGCAGTATGGGCCAGTGAGTCGTCCTCCCTGTGCAGAGATGGAAGAGATGGCTGACAGAAATTCCCCTGGACAGCCTTGGCGAGAGACCAGAATGCACGGGTTCCAGAAGGAAGGCGAACTAGTTTCTCGCCAATTCTGCCTATGTGCTCTGACTTTGCCTTGGCAATGACTCTTTTGAAGGACCTAGAGGCGGAATTATACTTCTTTTTTAGAGCGCTGGTGTTTACATCCCGGGACGCTGATGCATCAACCCAGGCTTGGTAGCACTCCTGCTTATAGCATGATGCTATTTTACAGGAGCGACCAAACCATGGCTGAGATTTGCCTCCAATGGGCACCACAGAGGAAGGAATAAAAAGTTCCATACCCTGAAGTACCACATCAGTAACAGAATCCGTAATAACGTTGGGATCATCCGGCGAGAAGCAAACCCTCCCCCAAGGGTAGGATGCAAAGAAAGACCGCATCCCATCCCAATCGGCTGACCTATAGTGCCAAACACGGCGGCAGCCTGCAGAATGCAACCGCGATTTCAGCGTGAGTGGCACAACACTCCGCACCAGACAATGGTCCGAGGAGCCTAAAGGGGCGTCGACGGAAATCTGATATCCGTCCGGGTGAGAGGTCAGCAGAAGGTCCAACAGGGAAGGTGCATGATCCTCCACATCTGGAATCCGCGTAGGCGAAGTAACCAGTTGTGTCAGACCATATGCCAAGGCAAAATCATGAACAGATCTCCCCGCATGATCAGTTAAACGTGAACCAAGCCATTCGGCGCGATGGGCGTTAAAGTCGCCGAGGATCACGATCTCTGCGGAGGGGATCTGCTGTAGCAACGAATCCGCAGCCATTTGGACGTGGTCTAAGAGTCGGTCTGTTTCGGCATTACCGCTATGGGACCTATAGAGGCACCCGTAGACGCGCGGATGGTCGTCGCTGTCTGCGCGTAGCCAAAGGATGGACAGGTCCGAACCTTCAAGTCTGCCGAGGCGTCGAGAACAGATGTCATCTCTGACGTAAACGCAAACTCCAGCCCGAGGTACAAAGGAGTGTTCCAGTTTGTACCCCGGGTAGGAGAGATACGAGACATCAGCCGGAGAGGACACCTGCGTCTCGGTCAGAAAGAGCAGAGCCGGCCTCGCCGTCTCGAGATGGTAGTGGACGGCGTTTAGGTTAGAGTGAAGTCCCCTGATATTGCAGAAATTCACGGACAGCGTGGCAGGGGTCGCCTTGGTCTTGTTGCTCCGTTTGCCCCTAGCAGTTGTAGTCTTGAGCGGAATTTTGCCCCCCCCCCCCCCCAGAATACGCGGGGCAGCCTGAGCACCCACGCTCAGAAGTGGAGAAACATGGTCGTGGATGCTCAGCGAGGGATTCTCCAGGGGTGCTGGTACCCTCCTGGGGTAGTCTATCATTATTTAATTCCGCTACCATGTTGATGGGGGGGGGGGGATTTGGGTTATGTCCTATGTCGTATCGTTTCATCATGAATTGTTGCGCTCAGATATCTTGTAGACCTAAAGACATTAAAAAAAACAATTTCAAAAAGTACTGATGTTAACCAGTTAATAATAATAAACAAAATAAAATGATAAAAAAACTTAGAAATAATAATTATTACCTTTGGGCATATCCAAAACTAGCCGCTAAGTGTGATCATATCGGACGACAAGCTCTACAAAGGACAGAAAATTTCCATGGTATCCTTCTTGACATAAGTCTTCTCGATATCCTCTCAAAGCCAAAGAACTCTTTGCTAGGGTAAAGGTGCTAAGGTAAGGGTCGAAAACTCTTTGAAGAACCATTTTCCAAAATGATGCTTTTTGGCAAATTTCATTTTCAAGTTTCTTGTCTCTGATGGTATTAGTATACATTTTTTTTTCCGAAATTCATACACAGCACATGCTTTCATATGGCCACTCGAACAACTCTGTTGTTTAATTCTTTCTGATAAAAGCTTCCAATCCCGAATTCCCGTACACCAAAAATTATTCTTTTGTGAAGCATATAACCAGTAGGGTTGACAAAAGGTAGGGTCTAAGTAGTTTGGAATAACACAACCAAAAACGATTAACTGGTTCATATTTAGAACTTGAAAAGTTGTATGATTCGAAAAACACCTATTGTTCTGGTTGATGTCTGTTGGAAAAGGTCCTGAAGGCTGTAAACGCCCCATATCAAGAATTTGTCTTTTTTCGTTAACACTTAATATTTTGTGTAAGTTTTCCAAGTCATAAGAAGATTTATCGTACACATTTTTCAAAAATGTAGAAGTCTGTGGTTCCTCCAAATCCTCCGCTCTTATGTGTACCATGCAAACATCATCCACGTTCACATGATCGGTGGCGGAGGTATCTCTAACTAAAATAATTGTCGAATCATCTTTAGTAGGCTTTTCAACCAACACTGCAATTACCACATTATTTAAGTCCCTATCGATAGAAATGTTTTGTCCAGAAACATTTGCGGAAGGCTGACTAAAAAACTTGTCACTTTCGGACAATTTGTGCTTACTATCATCTCCTCTTTCTTGGCGATGTTTGCGTTTAAATGCACCACTGGGTTTCTTCGTTTTGTCCACGTTAAAAGTAACAGGAAGGAGAAACGTAATGATACGCTACGAGACGTCGTTGGGGAATTACCGGCAAATATTTTATCCACATTTAACGATGGAGACCTAGAGCGATCTCCTCGCGCTCGGGCCTGAATTAATGCACCTACTGCAGGTGACCTGCATTTTTTCACGATATTTCGCGTTATACGATGAGTAGCCAAAATCTATAGATTTGACATGATATATTGACGTAACAGACATCAATATGAGTGGTACTAAAATCAAATATAATTGAACCACTATATTGACCAGTACTAAAAAGTTTATTGACATTAGCTTACTAACTCCTGATACAGTATGAATTTTTAACCGTTATCGAAAACAATCTTGACTCAATTTCACAATAAAACGCACATATCGCTATCCGTCAAATTGACAACACCGCCAACCACAGAAAGAATTTAGGGGAATTCCCTAGGTATAACTTTCTAATTTCTCTCAACTTAGATGCCATGATTAAAGTCGAGTTGCAACCTGTCATATTTATTTTGAAAATGGGAGAAATTTTCAACAGTTCAGTTCGATCGATATTATCTGATAAGGATTCGAGAGCCTGATGAGCTGTAGGGCCCCGGGACACTCCCTCGCCTAGTCCTTAGGTAGCTACGCTACTGAAACACATTTAAAGACATATTATATACTATCATTTTAGCTGCTTTTATTCTTTCGTCCTGTATTAATTTGACTTTTGCAAATAAGGTACGCATACGTTGTATCCTATGACAAAAATCAATAAATGGTTCAACAGGTTTAACTTTCAATTGGTCTAACTCGATAGCTATGCAATCTTCCGAACGCGGATTGCAAAAATGTTGAACTAAAATATCTTTAAGAGAGTTCCAACAATTAATATCATCTCGCTCACTTTACAAAGATGCTGCTACACCGGTTAATCGGCTAATCGGAACATACATAATGTTTGTGTGGCATTATTAGGGTCTGCGAAAGTCCTGTATATGTACTGAGCTTTTTTTATAAATACATTTAATAATCCTTCCTCACCTTCGAACTTAGGTATAAGACACAATAAATCCTTAGGTATTAAACGCAATTGTTCCATTTAATTAAATAATAATATAACAATTTATATAATTATTAACTTTATATTATTTTATATACTCTTTTATTTGTTTTATACAATCTTTTATTTGTTTTATTATTAATTTATATAAATTTTATTTTATAACACAATTTTATGAATTCTCTATATTTAAAATTAATTCTCAGTATATAATTATCAACTTAATGATATAGAATAAATTGTTGATGCTTTGGCCATTTATTTTATTCGATATAAGAAAAATTAAATAACACTAAACTTCTACCAAGCACAATTAGATGGGAACAGAGGCCCAAATCCCCCCCCCCCCCATCAACATGGTAGCGGAATTAAATAAAGATAGACTACCCCAGGAGGGTACCAGCACCCCTGGAGAATCCCTCGCTGAGCATCCACGACCATGTTTCTCCACTTCTGAGCGTGGGTGCTCAGGCTGCCCCGCGTATTCTGGGGGGGGCGAAATTCCGCTCAAGACTACAACTGCTCGGGGCAAACGGAGCAACAAGACCAAGGCGACCCCTGCCACGCTGTCCGTGAATTTCTGCAATATCAGGGGACTTCACTCTAACCTAAACGCCGTCCACTACCATCTCGAGACGGCGAGGCCGGCTCTGCTCTTTCTGACCGAGACGCAGGTGTCCTCTCCGGCTGATGTTTCGTATCTCTCCTACCCGGGGTACAAACTGGAACACTCCTTTGTGCCTCGGGCTGGAGTTTGCGTTTACGTCAGAGAGGACATCTGTTCTCGACGCCTCGGCAGACTTGAAGGTTCGGACCTGTCCATCCTTTGGCTACGCGTAGACAGCGACGACCATCCGCGCGTCTACGGGTGCCTCTATAGGTCCCACAGCGGTAATGCCGAAACAGACCGACTCTTCGACCACGTCCAAATGGCTGCAGATTCGTTGCTACAGCAGATCCCCTCTGCAGAGATCGTGATCCTCGGCGACTTTAACGCCCATCACGCCGAATGGCTCGGTTCACGTTTAACCGATCATGCGGGGAGATCTGTTCATGATTTTGCCTTGGCATATGGTCTGACACAACTGGTTACTTCGCCTACGCGGATTCCAGATGTGGAGGATCATGCACCTTCCCTGTTGGACCTTCTGCTGACCTCTCACCCGGACGGATATCAGATTTCCGTCGACGCCCCTTTAGGCTCCTCGGACCATTGTCTGGTCCGGAGTGTTGTGCCACTCACGCTGAAATCGCGGTTGCATTCTGCAGGCTGCCGCCGTGTTTGGCACTATAGGTCAGCCGATTGGGATGGGATGCGGTCTTTCTTTGCATCCTACCCTTGGGGGCGGGTTTGCTTCTCGCCGGATGATCCCAACGTTGTTGCGGATTCTGTTACTGATGTGGTACTTCAGGGTATGGAACTTTTTATTCCTTCCTCTGTGGTGCCCATTGGAGGCAAATCTCAGCCATGGTTTGGTCGCTCCTGTAAAATAGCATCATGCTATAAGCAGGAGTGCTACCAAGCCTGGGTTGATGCATCAGCGTCCCGGGATGTAAACACCAGCGCTCTAAAAAAGAAGTATAATTCCGCCTCTAGGTCCTTCAAAAGAGTCATTGCCAAGGCAAAGTCAGAGCACATAGGCAGAATTGGCGAGAGACTCGTTCGCCTTCCTTCTGGAACCCGTGCATTCTGGTCTCTCGCCAAGGCTGTCCAGGGGAATTTCTGTCAGCCATCTCTTCCATCTCTGCACAGGGAGGACGACTCACTGGCCCATACTGCAAAGGAGAAAGCCGATCTTCTAGGCTCCTTCTTTGCGTCTAACTCGACTCTCGATGACGGGGGGAGTACGCCGCCGACCATCCCGCGGTGTGAGTGCTCCATGCCGGAAGTGCAGTTCACACAGCGCTCGGTTCGCAAAGCACTCCTCTCCCTGGACATCCACAAGTCGAGTGGGCCTGACGGAATCCCCCCAATTGTGCTGAGGACGTGTGCTCCAGAGTTGGCACCGGTTTTAACGCGTCTTTTCCGGTACTCCTACTCCCTAGGCGTAGTCCCAAAATCATGGAAGACTGCTTTCGTCCACCCGATCCCTAAAAAAGGCGACCGCTCAGACCCGTCCAACTACCGGCCAATCGCCATCACCTCCTTGTTCTCCAAAACAATGGAGTCCATTGTAAACTGCCAGCTCATGAGGTACCTTGAGGATCACCAGCTGATTAGTGACCGCCAATACGGTTTTCGCCGTGGTCGGTCAGCTGGTGATCTTCTGGTCTACCTCACTCACAGATGGGCGGAGGCAGTAGAGTTCAAGGGGGAGGCATTGGCCGTTAGTTTGGACATTGCGAAGGCCTTCGATCGGGTTTGGCACAAAGCGCTTCTTTCGAAGCTCCCTTCCTATGGGCTTCCCGAGAAATTGTGCGATTGGATCACCAGCTTTCTTGCAGATCGGAGCATCAAGGTCGTTGTAGACGGTGCAAGCTCCGATTGCAAGCCTATTAATGCTGGTGTTCCACAGGGCTGCGTGCTATCGCCAACGCTGTTTCTTCTGCATATCAATGATATGTTGCATACCCGTAACATTCATTGCTATGCAGATGACAGCACTGGTGATGCTCTTTACACCGGCCGAGCCAATATTTCTCGGGAAAACGTCTCCGAGTGCCGGGACAAACTTGTGTCTGAAGTCGAGTCTTTGCTGAACAGAGTCTCGGATTGGGGACGACTAAATCTAGTCCAGTTTAACCCCCAGAAGACACAAGTTTGCGCGTTAACCGCTAAAAAGAACCCCTTTGTCGTATCCCCTCAGTTTCAAGGCACTCCCCTTGTTGCCTCAGCCAGTATCGGAATCCTCGGCGTCGACATATCGAGTGACGTGCAGTTTCGTGGTCACTTGGAAGGGAAGGCCAAATTGGCCTCTAAAAAGCTTGGCGTGCTCAGCAGAGCGGGGCAGTATTTCATGCCGGCACACCGCCTGCAACTTTACAAGGCGCAGGTTCGACCGCACATGGAATACTGTTCCCATCTCTGGGCTGGGGCTCCCCAGTACCAGCTCCTTCCACTTGACCGCATCCAGCGCAGAGCGGCTCGAATCGTCGACGACCGAGTGCTTTCCGATCGGCTCGATTCACTGGCGTTGCGAAGAGATGTTGCATCTCTTTGCGTATTTTATCGCATCTATCACGGGGAGTGCTCTGAGGAATTGTTCGGATTAATCCCAGCCGCCAAATTTCGTGAACGCACGACACGGCAAACGTCCCGTTACCATCCACACCATCTGGATGCTTGGCGGTCCACCACTGTACGTTTCACAAGGAGCTTTCTTCCACGTACAACCTCTCTGTGGAATAGTTTATCACCGGCGATTTTTCCGGACCGATACGACCTGGGGACCTTCAAGAAAAGAGCTTACTCCTTTCTAAAGGGCCGGCAACGCACCCGCAATTCTCCTGGTGTTGCGGTTGATCATGGGCGGCGGTAGTCACTTAACATCAGGTGAGCCGCATGCTCGTTTGCCCCCTCTTCTATAAAAAAAAAAAAAAAAAAAAAAAGATGGACATAAAAAAGTTTACTTACAGTATACTCGAACTCATCCATCTGCTGGATGGAACAGCAGCCAGAATCTTGTTACGTTATTTAGGAGAACGAGTGTTGCTAGAACTTATTATAGCCATTCATGTACAGTGAAGAATATCTTCATCTTTTAACTCACATCCAATTATAATTGCCATAATTGCAAGATGGCACCATAAACTGCTTCACGAGGACTGATTCGAGACTCTTCTTATATGAGCAAGTTTTTCGCACTAAATCCTACGGTCTGCGTCAGTCAAGATTCGAAATTGCTTCAGGACCTTTTTAAAAAGGCTTTTTTTAAACGTAGGACTAATAATGTGCGATAAATTAATTAACACTACTTAAAACTACATGTCCTAAACATGTGGGAGCCTAATTACTTTATCTTAATTCTTACTCTAGAACCTAAAGAACAATTATCAATTTGCCTACAAAAGATTTCCCGTCTTCCAGACGCAATACGCCCAAGCTTATGCTTGAATCGCGATGATCTCCGGTGCAGTACCGAGATTACCGGAATGCATAACTCGATCGATCTTCATCATGTTTTTTAATCTACAGACGAAAATCACTTTTACATCGTTCAAAACGTTGTTCTATCATTACAGAATGAAATTTTAAGTACAAATTGTTAAGTAATTTACGTAAACCGTATAAAGATTTATTCAACTTGTACACGTAAGTAATTGTTTTCTTTTGACAATGTAATGACGTACAGAAAAGCTGTTTTAAAGTCCATTTAGTGAACAAAGCTCTTGGTGTTATTAACTATTGATAAAAGTAAACGACATCGCAGTCTTTGCTACTTCCGATTATAATTCTGACAACTAAATATCTTTTTGTAAACAACCAATCTAGCCATATATGAATTACTACTATCCTGGTGTTGTTTAATTGTAAATACTTATTTAGTGTCAGTAATACTCTTTCTTTTGGCTTTTTCTTTAGTAATAGCTGTCCATGAGTAATTTTTTAAATAGATTGAAATTTCTCTTTTATTTATTGTTCCCAGTTAGTTTTAACAGGACTATTTATTACCTCATATGAGTTTTTTTTTCCATAGTTATAAAAGCTGTATTCATTGGTATTGTTATAATTTCACCATATTGGTCTTTTTCTTCCTATGCTGAGCATTTTCTTCAATGCTACCTTAATTTTCTGCAGAAAACTCATCGCACTTTTCATCTGCAATATGTGATATATTGTCATATTTATTGTCTGGTATGTCATATAGTTCCTCCAATAAATTCTTACATTCGCTTTAATATCTAATTTCTGAAAATTAAACGTGGTGCAATGAAGATAATTAAAAAAGGGAGTTTTTCGATATTCATAAGTAACCTAACAAAAATGTTAAGATATGTATTTACATTATTGAAAAAAGGTTCTGACTTGGCCCGGGCTATTGATTTTCAAAATCCCCGCATAATACCAATTCCTAAAAAAAATCCCTACTAACTTTCAATTCCCCGTAATTTGGGGAATTCCCCGCATGTTGGTAACGCTGAACATGTGTAATAAATTGGACAACGCGAGGCGACACGAGTCGACCGGGCGGCGGCAGAGCGTGTGTGAAAGGGAAGGGTAGAGTAAGCGAAAATGTACACAAATTAATAAATGTAGTACAGTTACGTCTAATGCATTGTTGCGTACCGAGCTAGATAAAAGAGTTCAGCGTCCGCGCGAATATTGACCCTATAGTCAGCTAGTAGTACACAAACTAATAAATGTAGTACAGTTACGCCTAATGAATTGTTGCGTACCTAGCTAGATAAAAAAGAGTTCAGCGTCCGCGCGAATATTGACCCTATAGTCAGCTAGTTTCACTTTAAGTTCCATTGCTGGTTTTATTTTTCAGTATTTTCATGATCTTTCTATGAAATTATCGTTTCATTTTGCTGTACTCACATAATGGAGTGTGAATAAAGCTTTTTCATCGGTGTCGATTTTCTTTTTGTCCCATCATCAAAGGTATCATTTGTACTATCGTCTGCCTTCGTTTTCAGGAGCGTTTTACAAACACCCGATATATAGTAACCCAGCTACTATCCCAACACTTTATAGCTATCAACACTCGTCCCTCTTTTTTACCGCTTTGTAGATAAAAGTTTCTCTTTCCCTCCTGGTTGGGCGACGGGCCTATTGGTTACTGACTTCGATTCCCAGGTTGGACCTTGACTCTATTATGCGAGATGTTACTAGTTGGACTGTATATGCGGTTTCCTGATACACCAAAACAAGATGGCTAACGTGGCATGCGACAGCCTTGGACAATGCACTCGCTCATCCAAAATCTATTGCTTCACTAGGGTCGAAAGGAAGGTCTACTTGAGCCGGTAGGAGAGAAAATGTGACGGGAGAACAAACAAAACAAAAAAAGGCTCAAGTAAACAAAAGAAAATAAAAGGGAAAACGCACTTACCGGGGTGGAGTTCCTGATGCCGCGGACGACGCTTCTGTTCTGGTGGTGCGTTGGAAGAGCAGGTGTGTGACGATTACTCACACTAAGTGAGGCGGTTACTTCTGTGGCGTGACCACAAAAATTATAAGAATACCCGATTCTTTTTACACGCAACCACCTCCTATACACCACGTAACTGTTATTAAAGAGTTTATTATTCAGTACTATACCATTTAGCCACTTTTCTGTCAAAATTATGATATCGTTATCAATGCAGCAAACGTTTAGATAAAATGTGTTTTCGTTTTTGATCCTCTACTATTATAGCAATATTTCTTTAAGTTATCGAATTTTGTTCAGATATTTTTGTTACTCGCTCAAAGTAAGTAAGGATGTACAGATGTACGATAGTAAAAATTATACTATTTTACTTAAATCATCCAAGTATCTTATATAAATATATTTAGAGTCTTCACTTTATCTTACGAAGATTTTGCCCTTTCTCACCTAGACATATTTATATCCTTTTTCTTTTGAGTTCAATCTGGCAGCTGCATTCATCATTATCAACATTACGACCCTTCACAAGTGCACTGCTGAACATAGGCCTCCCCCAAGTAAAGCCACAAAGCACGGTCCTGAGCCACCTGCATCCATCGACTTCCTGCATATCTTACCAGGTCGTCACTCCATCTAGTGGGGGGTCGCCCTACACTACGCCTACCGTTACGAGGCTGCCACTCGAGAACCTTTCTTCCCCATCGATTATAAGTTCTTCGAGCTATATGACCGGCCCATTGCCACTTCAGCTTACTAATCCGTTGGGCTATGTCGGTCACTCTGGTGCCGTGTAGTGGCGGTTGAGAATATCCACTACCCCATATCTTCCCTTGGGTGTTGTAAGAGGCGACAGAGGGAGACAGCCCGGAGATGGGCAGCAGCATCTTCCTGATAACAACAGTGATGTAATAAAAAAACTGCGGTTGCCAATCCGCTCATCAAGCCTGGCAACTATGGCAAATATCCCCCCATGAATAACGACGCAAACAAACGGCCCCCAGTCCCCGGCAGCCCCGCTATTCTGGGCTACGGTGGCAACCATGGTAACGGCGAGGCAGGGCGTGCTAAGAATCTCCGGTGGAGGTTCGGTTGCCACCTACGACGACTCGACCTGGCAACATATAACGCACGCACCCTGAGTACTGACGAGAAGATACTGGAGCTGGAAGAAGAGGTAGAGGAAGAAGTTTAGAAGAGAAGATACTGGAAGAAGTTGCGCTGGCATATTATTGGATTATCCGAGGTCCGAAGAGAGGGGAAGGACACGGTAATCCTCGAGTCCAGCAACTTGTTCTATCACCGCGAGGGCGACCATCTGTCCCAAGGAGGTGTCGGATTTATCGTTCACAAGTCTCTTGTCAACAACGTTGTAAAGATTGAGTGTATCGACGAGGATTACGTACCTGATACTCAGAATCACCAAACGGTATTCGCTGAAGGTCTTACAGGTTTACGCACCAACCTCGGCACATCCCGATGAGAAGGTGGAGGAAATGTATGAGGATATCTCTAAAGCCATGCATTCCTCCAAAACGCACTGTACGGTGTTGATGGGAGACTTTAACGCAAAACTAGGCACAGGTGAAAGCGATGAGCTGAAGTAAGGGAAATTTGGAGTAGGGCAACGGAACCGTAGGGACCAGCAGCTGGCCGACTTTATGGAGAAAGAGGGACTCTTTATGATGAACTCTTTCTTCCAGTAGCGGCCCCACAGGAAGTGGACCTGGTCAAGCCTCCACAGTTCGACAAAAAATGAGATTGACTTCATTATGACAACCAGACGCCAACTGTTCAGTGATGTCTCAGTGATCGCAAGGGTGAAAACTGGCAGCGATCACCGAATGGTTAGACACACTGAACCTAAACGTTAAGTTGGAGAGGTACTCGTCTAATGAAGATAACGCTCCGTCCCGCTCCAGCTCTAATCCAGAATCCCGAAACCTTTCAGCTCGAGTTACGTAACCGCTTTCAATGCCTAGAAGATTGCAATGCAGTGGACGATATGAATGACGAGCTCGTGGAAACTGTCCATGCGGTAGGAAATAAGTTCTGCAAGACCCGCCGCAGAAGAACACAAAAACTCTCCGATTACACTCTTAATCTCATGGCTGTTAGACGGGAGATGAGTCTACAAACGTCAACATATTTGACAGCATACAGGCAACTCAACAGACAGATATCCAAATGCACACAGCAAGACTTACGCAACGTTAATACTGCTCGTATTAAAGAAGCGATCGAGCGGAACCAGGGCTCCAAAGTCTTTGCCAGAGATCTGTCTGCCAGAAAGAGCCAACTGTCAAAGCTGAAGACTAAATGTGGCAGCGTCGTTTTCGGGACACCTGAGATTTTGAGTGAGATTGAGAGGTTCTATGGACAGCTGTACACATCATCCTTGGAGCCACACTTAAGTGTGAGTAACGATCCAAGAGCAAGTCTTATCCGACACTATTCCGATGATATTCCGGACGTTAGTATTAGCGAGATTAGAATGGCTCTCCAGCACCTTAAAAACGGCAGGGCCCCAGGCGAGGATGGAATTACAGCGGAGCTTCTGAAAGCGCGTGGAACACCAGTACTTGAAGTCCTTCAGAAGCTCTTCAATTCCGTCTCCCATGGTGCCACTACTACGGAGGCGTGGGGCAGAAGTGTGGTGGCCTTGTTCTTTAAGAAAGGCGACAACGCTCTCTTGAAGAACTACAGACCGATTTCCCTTCTGAGCCGCGTCTACGTGCTGTTTTCGAGAGTCATTACGAATTGCGTCGCACGCAGACTCGACGACTTCCAGCCTCCCGAACAAGCCGGTTTCCGAAAAGGCTTCAGTACCATAGAGCACGTACATACCCTGCGGCAGATTGTACAGAAGACCGAAGAGTACAATCTGCCACTTTGCCTGGCGTATGTGGACTATGAGAAAGCCTTTGATTCCGTCGAAATTTGGGCGGTGCTACAGTCCCTTCAGCGGTGCCAAGTTGACTGTCGGTATATCGAAGTACTGAAGTGTATGTACAGTAGGGCTACGATGGCTATCCTAGTACAGAACCAGAGTTTGAAACCTATCCAACTGCAGAGAGGTGTATGACAGGGTGACGTTATATCCCCGAAACTCTTCACTGCTGCGTTGGAAGACGTTCTAAAGCTACTGGACTGGAAAGGATACGGTATTAACATCAATGGCGAGTACATCACTCACCTTCGATTTGCTGACGATATAGTCCTTATGGCAGAATCGCTGGAGGACCTTAGCACTATGCTTAATGACCTCAATGGTGTCTCCCAACGGATATGTCTTAAGATGAACATGGACAAAACAAAGATCGTGTTTAATGTCTATGTCACACCTATGCCGGTCGTTGTTGGGAGCACTATGCTCAAAGTTGTTGACGAGTACGTTTACCTGGGACAAATATTCAGACTAGGTAAGACCAACTTCGACCGAGAGGTCAATCGACGGATTCAACTCGGCTGGGCAGCGTTCGGGAAATTACGACACATCTTCTCGTCAGGTATACCTCAATCTCTGAAAACTAAAGTGTACAACCAGTGCAGGTCATACTCAGAAAAAGTGTACATTTTAATTTTGTAACTAAACTGATATGTAACGGTACTGAGAATATTTGTAACGAAACTAATCTCATAAGCTTATAGTACACATTAAACTAAGTACAAATTATAGATTGATATATTATTATATTATAGATGAATTATAAAACTTGTTTGGTTTAAATAGTCCTATTTGTATTAATTGACTTTGATTTTTTAGACTAACCAAAATTATAATATTCTAAAAAGTTAACATCGGTACATTAGATAAAAAACTAGGAATAAATGGAATGTTAACAAATATTAATTTTTTCACACAGTAATACCTCAGTATAAAAAACATGATGTCGGAGGAATATTCACGAGATCGAAATGAAGTCTAATAATTTATTAAAAGATATCAAAATTTGAGTCAATGTCACTCGCATAATTATGATTACTATTTTTAAATAAATATATATTATCATGGGTAGGAAAAAAATATTTCCAAGACGTGAAGTTCGCCAACACGCACTGGGGCAGCGCGGCAGAAACTTTCTTGCCCTAAAACCCTCTCAGAAATGAATTTTTGTTTCTGAATATCCTGAACATTAGATGTTCTTTTTACCTCCATTTCAACACTTTTTTTTCTATCATAATCTTCTTTCTTCCTTTAATTTTTCTATCATAATCTTCTTTCTTTTTTTTTTGAAAAATACAACTTTTGTTGAAATAAATACAAATTAGACTAGTTTTACTTATTTATTAATTAAATTGATTTCATTAACTTCGTTGTTTTATTTTCAGTGAAGAAAAAAACTGCTAGAAAAGAGTAAACACCACAACGTATTATGAGAACATATGAAACGTTATTTAATTAGTAGTAAATAATTACATACATAATTGTTTATGTGAACTAAGCTTAACAATTTCTCAGTTTCGTAATGTGACGCAATATAACGAAATTGAGAATAAAATCTGAGAAATTATTACTTCTAAAACTATTTTTACGTAAACCAAGTGTTGCACAAATAAACACCGAGTGTATTCGTTATGATATTACAAAAAATAATAAAAGGATTTATTTAGTAAACAAAAATTATAATAAACTTTCCAAAATAATAGCTGTTTATCACCCTGAGATAGGTTTTGTGAATATTCACGTGATAACAAATCTTGAGTCCACGGTTGCGACTAAAATTCAATGGCCGCGGCGGCAATAATTTTGACGTAGTTACTAGTATTGCCGGAATAGAAAAACATATTTCTACTCTTTTAAATAAATGCGTTCCTAATTTTACTACACGTTACGAAACCTGAGTAACGAAACGTTATAATTTTGGGACATTATTAATTTAATCAAAATAAATAATTTTTTTAATTACTTACGAATGAATTAGGACGAGTTTAATTGCTTGATTCAGCAGGAGTAATATGGCCATAGGCATGTTAAATAAAGCTTATTAATATTTGTAACAACTTGACTCTGAAAAAGTAAAATGGTCACTGGGACGCTAAAAAAATGTTCGATAGCATTTTTACAAAAAGAATGATCTCCAAAAATTTATGCCTTTACTAAAAATTAAAGTTAAAATACCAAAAAATTCTTCACATTAAGAGACTAACATAACAACAAGGGGAATTGTTTTTTATCATATTTATAAAATTAGATATTTATTAAAGTATGAGTTCGCGGGACAAGAAAAGATAATAAATGTACATCTTTTCTGAGTATGACCCGTCCCGCGTGTTGCCAGTGATGACTTACGGATCTGAGACGTGGTCCTTCACTGCTGGCCATATGAGGACGCTCAAGGTTGGTCAGCGAGCTATGGAGAGGTCTATGCTCGGAGTTTCTCTGCGTGATAGACTCAGAAATGAGGATATCCGCAGTAAAACCAGAGTGACCAGCTGCATATATTTTTATTTAAATATAAAGTTGGAAGATGGAGATAAATGATCGACGATATAAAATGGCTTTTTGGTACCTGTATTATCACAGTACACGCTGCTTAGTTTGTTTTGAGGACTTGCTTTATTGAAGCTGATAATAGTAGCCAAAATCTGATCACGTTATTTAGGAGAACGGGTGTTGCTAGAACTTATTTTAGCAATTCGGGAACAGTGAAGAATATCTTCGTCTTTTAACTCACATCCAATTATATTTGCCAGCTATTTGATATTTGAATATAAGTTCTTTTTCCAAATAGTTAAGCCGTGTTACATCATGTCATATTTCCCAAATTAGTATTTATATCCTGCAGTTCTGTGAGCTGTTCCGATTCGATTTTCTGAAATTCTATTAATAAAGGACATAGATTCTTTAAACTCCCTCATTTCTTTTTTACAGGTTCCAACTCCTTAGTCCACCATCATACTATTATTTTGTTCTTTCAGCATATCATTAAACTTGTTCTTGATAACGTTTTGGACAAAAGTGTGAACATTTTCACTTGCTTTTGATGGAGAGTTAAGTTAAATACAGGTATTGTATTTCCTCTGGTAGTAGGAATATTTTGAATAGGTGTGTACCTTTTTTTGGGGACTTTGGTTCTAAATTTGTACATGCCGGACATTTCCTTTATTATAAGCCTCGGAGTTTCGAAAGCTTTCAGGAATGGATAAACATAAAAATTGTAATTTATTACAGTGCACGATTAATAAACTGTTCAAATTCTTCTATTAATTCACTAAAACAACATCCATGTCTGCATTGACACAACCATGTTAATTAATTTTAACATAATTTTGTAAGTAGAATGAAATTTGAAATTTATCTGCCTTATTCGACGTATGAATTTAATAAATATCAACCCAAGATAAGGCTGCCATCGTAATGAATCGGTGTTTGAGTGAGGTCACGGCAGGAACATCCAAAGCGCCGCGCCGTGCAGACTATGTCACTTACGCGTTTTATCAATACACAACGCGTTGACACTAAATTTAATAGTACCTATACTAATAATTTCTTATGACCAACTAGTGCTTTGTGGCGTTACTTGGGCTCCCCCAAGTAACGCCACAAAGCCTATGTTCAGCAGTGGACTTGTGAAGGGCTGTATGATGATGATACTAATAATGTTACAACGTGAAAAACAATGCTTTACCAAAAATTTTACTTTAGCATTGTTTTTAATATCTTAATCGCATTACTGATAGTTTCCCTGTGCGCTTATACTCTTATATAAGGAATGCGTCACTAACTTCCATGTGATCTTAGAAGAGAGCTCATTTTAACATCTAACGGCGGCCTTTAAATTTATGTTTGAAAATTTTTACTTTGTTGAATAGTGTCAAGTTGAAATTTAGACAACCCTTTCATTTCGAATTACGTTCTCAGCAAATCGCTATTTTATGTTCGAAAACCAAAAACCGCTTTGATATTTGATAGACGAAGGCGGATCGAAAAGTTTTCTGCCTAATCACAAAGCGAAAACTACAATTTAAAACGTGGTAGAGCAAAGTTACGGGTCGGCTCGACTGAAGAAAAACCATGATCTCACAGGATATCAATGTACTATACACAGAAAATACAAGTTGTGTTTTTCTTATGGTAAGTGAAAAAAACCCAATGTCCTTTTTACTGGTAACGAGGCATTTCATCTTAGTCCTCCGATGTAACAATGTCTCTGCTTTTTATTTATTATTCAGAGTGTATAGAATATAAATGTATATAGGCCAGTAATTACTTACAATGGACTGCATACTCGTTTGTCTCTTACGAACTTTGCTTGCCGAAGCATTCATGAATATTTACAAAGATTTTATTTTAAAATTCATTGCGATTTCCGTAAAATTAATATTCAGAAATTCTATAGTTATCTAATAATAATTGAAACGAATTATTGAAGATGAATGTATGAATACATTATATGCCCAAAGGCGGTGTATATATAAACTACCCCATATTGTCCCATGGCTACCGTGAGAGGTTTCAGAGAAAAACTAAAACAGATAACACAACTCAAATTAATATAAAACCGCGGTTGCCAACCTGGATGCCAAGCGTGACAACCATGGCAAAATCTATGTCTAAATATACTCTGTGAGGCAACCTATGGGGGAGGGGACTTCTTTCAGCAGTAAAATTTTATATACTATAATGGATGGAATGAATGGATCCCTAAACGGTTTATACGCAACATAGTATTATAAATACGCGCTAAGAAATAACTCACCTATTAGAGCAGTCGAGGAAAAACCTTTAAGATGTTATTAATTCCCTACTTGTGACGTGAATTTGACTTACAACTTTGGTGACGCTGGTCCTACACACTAGGTTTTGCAATCTCAGATTTTCCTAATAAGCAACACACAATACTACTTTATGGGTCAGCTCGAACAGGAACGCAACGATGCTTGAAAATTGGCTGCAAAAAAGTGGTTTCGCAACGCGCAGCTTGCCATCGCGAGGCGCATCGTGAATTCGCTGGCATCTCGACGCCTATTATTTAAAAATCTGTTGTCGGTACAATAAATAGTCTTAATACTTTGACTATAGTGATTGCTAAACTGTTAAGTTAGTGAGTAATCTTATTAAAGTCCTAGTACAAGTCACACGTCTCCTCATTGAAGTTTTCAACATTACATGGCAATCCTGCCAGGTTGTGCGCTGCGACAATGCAAGTGCACTGCCGCGGCCTGTAAAAATTGTTTAAAAATATAGGCAAAATAATTTAATTCGATTACTGATTTGACACAATACCGGATATGACAAATACGAGAATGGGCCACAATAAAAATTTTATGCGAGCTGCCTAAAGCTGTCTGAAGCACCCAAAACTACCGACGTTTCAATGCGTTGACACTAAATGAGATGGCTAAAATGTGTCCCAAGCTGTACAAAAATAAGACGATTGCTATTAATTTTAATTAAATAAAAAAAGAATTTTGAATAACTATTAACATTTCATAGCAGCTGTTGAAAAATAATCAAGTTTAAAAGTATTTAAAGTGATTTCTTCTCTTTGAAGTCACTCTATAGCACCTCTAATGTGGGCATATAATACTTAAAAAGATCAGAGTGGGGAAAAACAATAGCTAAACTCATAAAAATACTTTATTTATGATATGTTATGTATAAAAACAAGCCTTCATTTAATGAATTAATACATCAAAATAATCAAAATATACTAAAGGATAGGATTTTATTTATTTGTTTAATACAGCAACAGCTTAAACATGTAGTTACATTATAGGATAGGGTTATTTTACTTTAGTGCTTGCAACACTGAATCCGTCGGTCAAGCATCAAAACAGTAGAAGTGTCAATATCAGACTTGATCTGATTCACGTTTACTGACTTACGCGCCGTTTCTCGGTGTATGATATATGTATGCTTTTCTTTCGTATTCGTATTTTATCGTATTTCATATGGAGTGTAGAAGTAAGGAGTACAAACTGTGTATTAAAAAGTGTCCATAGAAAACCGTTAAATAAGGGTGGCGCCACTATAACTACGGGGTAAATTTTAAAGAACGCGCCTTAAAATATTAGTGGGATAGACGATTTTTCGACGTTATATTTACTAAATAAAATTACTTAAGATTTTAGAGCTACTGAGCAGTTTAGCAGCACACTTAAACCGTCGACTACTGCTAAATTCATTTCATCTCACTAGCTACTCCAGCGCTGTTGTGGAGAGTTTTTGAACTGTTATTTACTGCTTACAGATGGCCACTTTTTCAACTATTCTACTATGGAAGTTGGTACTCCTTACTTCTACACTCCATAGTATTTTTACTTTACTTTTATTTAATCCCCGCAGGACCCCAGCCCCCTCAGGGGCCCTACAGACCTCCTTACCTTCGCCCACTAGGGCCTCGACATCAAGCGGAACCCTCTTACGCCGATAACGTAGATACAGTATACACTGCTATCCGCAATTAGAAAATTAGAAAATTAAAGAAAAGCAGACTCTCACTAAAAGAATAAAATAATTTCCATATGCTTAAGCATATTGCATAAGCTTTTTGGTCGGTGCCGGTGCTAAGACATAGTATATAGAAGAATTGAAGCACCGACTTCTGAAGCTAATATGTGGAAATCATTTCTTTCTTTCGGTAAATTAAAATTGGCTTTACATTTATTATCCTTATGAGTGAACTAGGGAATATAACAAAATCACGATAACAACCAGACAGAGGTAATTAATATACATGTTCGTATTGTTAAATATGTATTACACAAAATCAACATTTAATTTACTTTCATTCTGTTCCTTATCGTATTATCGACATTTAAACTACATATTTTCTTGAGAATACCATTAACTAAATATAAATGCACATGTGCTATGCATTTCCTAAATATCTTACAATTATAAGGATAAAACTTAATAGGCATACTAATGTTTCGTATCTTCATGGGGAATACCTACGCAAATCCACCCTGCGGGCGCTAGAACGGATTATACGAGTATTTGACAAATCCTCCCCATTTTCATTCTCTGTTCACCAAAACACAAGGTGCGTCTTCCTTATGGCATCCAACTCCACAGAAGCGGCGCGCTTTAGACTTTTACTCCGCTCCGTTTATGATGCTAGCAAAAGGTTTTACCTTTGCATCTGCATCAGCCATAGTCTAGTCCTGCTGATAATGTCAAAATGTTAGGAGTAAATTAACCCCCGCCCAATATTGTTGATTTGCGTACTTTGGTGTTTTCGTGCAATTAAGTCCCTCAGGTTACACTACTGTGTGTTTGAGACGGGGCCATATTACACTACAATTGAACTGTAATTGTTCTATACTGAATGTATAGTGCAGTACGTTTTTTATTGCTGATAACGATTAATTGCGAAAGCGAGCAAGTTCAACGTCCGCTCTTTTATTATATTTAACAACTAACCTCCTGATGTATGTATTTCCGTCATACTTTTTTACACATTTATGTTTTGATTGCTTATGACCCTATAAATATATTATGAAAAAATTCTTCCTTTTTGTCTTCATACTTATTTCTGCCATCGATGAAGTGTAGATAATTTTTGCTTCCGATCTAGTGGTGAAAAATAAAGTGTAGATAATTTTTGCTTCCGATCTAGTGGTGAAAAATAGTTTAACTATTCACTTACTAACCTAGTAGTGTAAAATGACTTGATTTAGAGTAATCATGTCCTTCTCGTAACTTATTAATTAAGTGAATAGTTAACTGGATAAATTAGTTAAACTCTAAAGACTTTTCCTGTAACTCTAAATTTTAAAATCTAACACAATCAAATTGAAATTCTCCTCCTTCCTCTCCTTCCTTCCTTTTTAAAACTTTGTTACATAATAGTTTAATTTTATAGAATAACTGTGACAAAAGAGCACACAGTTCACCTGACAATAAGTGGATGCTGTGGCACATGGGCATCTAGTACCTGGTTGACCGAGCTTTGCTCGGTATTTTTCGCTCGATTTTTTTTTAAATTCGTGTGTTTTGGATTATATTAAGATACAAATTACATACTGATGAAATATAAATAATATTTTTTGATCTTAGCGACATAACAGAAAAAACGGAACTGGTTATTTGAATAAAATCATGAGTGCAATTATTTTAATTTAAATTTTCGTGTTTTTAAAAATACTAAAAAAAGGGCTCGAAAAAATAGATTTTCTCAAAAAAGAAAGGAACTTGAAAAAAAATTAAAAAAAGTCGGTCGGTCGGTCTGGGCTCGAACTGGGGTTTTACGATTCTGTGACCGCCCATTATACCAATTAAGGTATTTATAATCATTAACAATCTGTCAAAATTTACCTTCTTATTCTAACGATATTGTAGCAGTTTTTCATTGCCTAAAATCACGGACAAAAAGACATTTTCTAAAAATAAATCCTAGCTAGATCGATTTTTTATCCCCGAAACTCCCTGGACACTAAATTTTATGAAAATCGTTGGAGCCGTTTCCGAGATCCCGATTATATATATATATATATATATATATATATATATATATATATATATATATATATATATATATATATATATATATATATATAGTACCCGGTTGACCGAGCTTTGCTCGGTATTTTTCGTTCAGTTTTTTTTAATTCGTGTGTTTTGGAAATTATATTTAGATACAAATTACATACTGATGAAATACGAATAATATTTTTTGATCTTAGCGACATAATAGAAAAAACTGAACTGGTTATTTGAATAAAAAATCATGAGTGCAATTAGTTTAATTTAAATTTTCGTGTTTTTAAAAAATACTAAAAAAGGGCCCGAAAAAATAGATTTTCTCAAAGAAGAAAGGAACTTGAAAAAAAATTAAAAAAAAGTCGGTCGGTCAGTCTGGGCTTGAACCGGGGTTTTACGATTATGTGACCGCCCATTATACCAATTAAGCTATTTATAATCATTACCAATTTGTCAAAATTTACCTTCTTATTCTAACGATATTGTAGCAGTTTTTCATTGCCTAAAAACACGGACAAAAATACATTTTCTAAAAATAAATCTTAGCTAGATCGATTTATTATCGCCGAAACTCCCTGGACACTAAATTTTATGAAAATCGTTGGAGCCGTTTCCGATCCCGATTATATATATATATATATATATATATATATATATATATATATATATATATATACAAGAATTGCTCGTTTAATAGTGTAGAATATCTATCCCCGTATTCGATAAGGAATCAAAATGCATATGAGTTGTTAATCCCCAGGACTAAGATGGTATACCTTGTTTCTGTCACCGAATCCTTCCTTATGCCAAAGGCTAGCTCAATAATTTTCAAATTACATAGAGTATTGTCGAAGATATTAAAGAAATTAATGGAAAAGAGAGGGACTAATTAAAGCATGTAATTCTTGCAGACTCCGAAATGCGTCCTATAGAATGCAGATAGGCTGGCTACTGTGCGTCTGTGCTCAAGGCTGACAATATTTGTTTTAACCAAATCAGGGTTACCAATGAGTCTTTTAGCACGTCTCTTAACGCTACTAGGTAGATATTTTATAGCACCAGTCCATATGTGATAGCAGTACTCTATGCACGACCAGTCTTGTAATTTATGTAGGGGAAGAAGCTGCCACCGGTGTGAAGTACCGCCGCGTACTCAGTGTACTTCAAAGATAATAAAGTGGGAGCCAGGGTGAGCGGTGTCGTTTTAGCGGCGGTAAGACACACATGTTTTGGAGACGTTGAATTTCACGAAATTGGCATCTCCCAATTCGAAGACTACCTTTTTTTTTTATTTTTTTTTTTTACATGGGGAAATGCCTACGCATACCCGCCTCGCGGGGGCAAGGACGGGTTATGTCGGACTCGCACCGACTAAAACCCCATGGTGTTCCACCTTTGTCGCATATTGGCAGGGCTACGGGAACGCTTTGGCACACATCCGCGGCCCTACTAGCGCCTGCCGCCCCATGGCAGCACCTCCTCGGGAGAGGAAAATTCCTCCCCGTTCTCCTTCCCAGGTAAAGCGCACCAGAACACATGGCGCGCCTTCCTCCACGGCCTCCAATTACGTCTGTGCAACAGACGCCCCGCGTCCGATGCACAAAGGCCATGGGGCCAGGAAAAACGAGCACTTAGAAGTACTAGCCTTCCCGACCCCAGCGGCGGATCTGGTCTATGGCTCCGCCGCCAACCAAGATTCGGCTGTGGAGGGTAGGGAGAGCGGCGCCTCGCAATACCGACAATCCTCTCCCCCCGCAGCCCCGCCACCACCGCATCAACGGTGCGGCCCCGTTTGAGTCGCGAAGGATAGGGCGAGTGGCGCATCGCCATACCAACACTCCTCTTCCTCCGCGACTCCACCTCGGCTGCAGCGGTAGAGGGTGCGCGAGTCCCCACTCGCTGCAGTCCACCAGCACACATCCGAAGTGGGCTCCCCAAGCCCACTCGGAGTGGCCACCTCAGGCCGGCCCTTCACCTCGGGCCAGCCACGTGAGTTCCTCTTTGTTCACCGTGGGAGACCAAGCCACGGCTACTAAGCCCCCCCGCCACGACAAGGCGGGAACCCGTTCGGGGGGGAATTCGAAGACTACCTGCAGTGAGACATTCGCACGCAAAACCAGAGCTACTCCTTCGGACTGGATTTGATCCCTACTGGTCAGAGCATTCGGCTAGTACATATCGACAACTGTGTTGTCATCTGCACACACATACATACCAGGTATAAGATGTATATAATAATAATAATAAAAGTCTTTATTTGTCTCAAAAAAGTACAAATTCTTCAACATAAACAAATCTTGTTATGCTAGTTGGAGACAAAATGGTCTATGGCTAGTGAATGTAGGAGACCCACAGACCCTGGTGTTCTGCCATAGCCTAAACATTCAAGCATGGTAGTCTGCATATAGTAGGTATCTTATCTTAAAATTATAATAAAAATCTAAGCTTTTGTACAGAAATTATTAAACAATTTTATTAAACAAACTTGTAGTCAGTTAGTGCCAGTGACTGCCTGTGGAGCAGCCAGTCGCAACATTTTTCGGAACGTCGGCAGCGAGTGCTTTAGCGACGTTCGAACTGGCGGTGGTATATTTATATTTTGGCTGCGGCATGCTTAAAACAACCTGTGGCAACAACTAACCTCAGTTTTGGGACATTTAGCTTTTTTTTTTATAGAAGAGGGGGCAAACGAGCATGCGGCTCACCTGATGTTAAGTGACTACCGCCGCCCATGATCAACCGCAACACCAGGAGTATTGCGGGTGCGTTGCCGGCCCTTTAGAAAGGAGTAAGCTCTTTTCTTGAAGGTCCCCAGGTCGTATCGGTCCGGAAAAATCGCCGATGATAAAATATTCCACAGAGAGGTTGTACGTGGAAGAAAACTCCTTGTGAAACGTACAGTGGTGGACCGCCAAGCATCCAGATGGTGTGGATGGTATCGGGACGTTTGCCGTGTCGTGCGTTCACGAAATTTGGCGGCTGGGATTAATCCGAACAATTCCTCAGAGCACTCCCCGTGATAGATGCGATAAAATACGCAAAGAGATGCAACATCTCTTCGCAACGCCAGTGAATCGAGCCGATCGGAAAGCACTCGGTCGTCGACGATTCGAGCCGCTCTGCGCTGGATGCGGTCACGTGGAAGGAGCTGGTACTGGGGAGCCCCAGCCCAGAGATGGGAACAGTATTCCATGTGCGGCCGAACCTGCGCCTTGTAAAGTTGCAGGCGGTGTGCCGGCATGAAATACTGTCCCGCTCTGCTGAGCACGCCAAGCTTTTTAGAGGCCAATTTGGCCTTCCCTTCCAAGTGACCACGAAACTGCACGTCACTCGATATGTCGACGCCGAGGATTCCGATACTGGCTGAGGCAACAAGGGGAGTGCCTTGAAACTGAGGGGATACGACAAAGGGGTTCCTTTTAGCGGTTAACGCGCAAACTTGTGTCTTCTGGGGGTTAAACTGGACTAGATTTAGTCGTCCCCAATCCGAGACTCTGTTCAGCAAAGACTCGACTTCAGACACAAGTTTGTCCCGGCACTCGGAGACGTTTTCCCGAGAAATATTGGCTCGGCCGGTGTAAAGAGCATCACCAGTGCTGTCATCTGCATAGCAATGAATGTTACGGGTATGCAACATATCATTGACATGCAGAAGAAACAGCGTTGGCGATAGCACGCAGCCCTGTGGAACACCAGCATTAATAGGCTTGCAATCGGAGCTTGCACCGTCTACAACGACCTTGATGCTCCGATCTGCAAGAAAGCTGGTGATCCAATTGCACAATTTCTCGGGAAGCCCATAGGAAGGGAGCTTCGAAAGAAGCGCTTTGTGCCAAACCCGATCGAAGGCCTTCGCAATGTCCAAACTAACGGCCAATGCCTCCCCCTTGAACTCTACTGCCTCCGCCCATCTGTGAGTGAGGTAGACCAGAAGATCACCAGCTGACCGACCACGGCGAAAACCGTATTGGCGGTCACTAATCAGCTGGTGATCCTCAAGGTACCTCATGAGCTGGCAGTTTACAATGGACTCCATTGTTTTGGAGAACAAGGAGGTGATGGCGATTGGCCGGTAGTTGGACGGGTCTGAGCGGTCGCCTTTTTTAGGGATCGGGTGGACGAAAGCCGTCTTCCATGATTTTGGGACTACGCCTAGGGAGTAGGAGTACCGGAAAAGACGCGTTAAAACCGGTGCCAACTCTGGAGCACACGTCCTCAGCACAATTGGGGGGATTCCGTCAGGCCCACTCGACTTGTAGATGTCCAGGGAGAGGAGTGCTTTGCGAACCGAGCGCTGTGTGAACTGCACTTCCGGCATGGAGCACTCACACCGCGGGATGGTCGGCGGCGTACTCCCCCCGTCATCGAGAGTCGAGTTAGACGCAAAGAAGGAGCCTAGAAGATCGGCTTTCTCCTTTGCAGTATGGGCCAGTGAGTCGTCCTCCCTGTGCAGAGATGGAAGTGATGGCTGACAGAAATTCCCCTGGACAGCCTTGGCGAGAGACCAGAATGCACGGGTTCCAGAAGGAAGGCGAACTAGTTTCTCGCCAATTCTGCCTATGTGCTCTGACTTTGCCTTGGCAAAGCTGGTATCCCCTATCCCTTAAAGATTTAAATCTGTTGTTTTTTGGAGAAAGTTTATCATAAAAGTAGGCAGGTGACTTAAAATGATGCAATGAGAGCAGAAAACATGCATATTTCAAGGTAAATTGTTTGGACATACTCAGTATTTTTTTCTCATTTAGAACTGGTGTAATATGGTGTCTCCTGGGGACATTGTATATGTGATATATGATATATGTAATATATGTAATAAGTAGATGTGATAGTAATATGATATAGCATGCCTCTTTAAGTTCACGTATTGTGACTGGCAACTACGCTACGGAACCATACCTTGTCGGTGGCCCAATACAAACTAAGCGGGTGTTTTAGATAAAGTGATCAAAATTTAGGTGATTTTTGATGATGGTGATTTACAAAACGGGAACCTACTTAACCCTCCTATCTTTTCCCCAGTAATTTGCATTATATCCACACAATTGCTACATTTATAAAGAACTTATGTAGAATAGCCAAATATTATCTTACTCGTAAATTCATAAAATTACTGACATTTTACTAATCAAGGCTTAAGATTAGATTGTCATCTGAAAACATTTGGGTAAGCCCTATTACGGAAATCGCTGCGTAATTGGGTTTAGCCAAATGTTTTTATGCTTACATATCAACGAATTTGGAAAACATCATTTTATGTTAAATTGCCCTTAAATTACTATTAAAAGAACAATGTAGGAACTCCCAAACAAATTTTTTGTTGGATTTGTTTTAGTCTAAAAAAAATATGTAAAAGTAGCTTGAATTCGGTCATCACACGTTAACCGTAGTGGAAATAATGTAACAAGTGCTTCGATGGTTGGTAAAACAAAATGCGACATTATCCGTTTTTTCCGCGCAACCAATGGTGATATCAACTACCTGCCGTCGAATTGATGGGCCATAAGCTGAATTAGATGAACATTATATTATCATATAATGGTGATAAAATATATAGTGAAATTTCGTCAACAGTACAGCCATTGTCCTTTCAGTACTGTGTACAATATCAGATGAATTTATAATCAGCTTGTCTCAATATTTGTGCAATAAAACATAGATCTTATTCATGTTTACATCATAAGCAGGAGTGCTACCAAGCCTGGGCTCGTGCATCGACGTCTCGGGATGTGAATACCAGCGTTCTTAAAAAGAAGTATAATTCTGCTTCCAGGTCCTTCAAAAGTGTCATTGTCAAGGCAAAGTCAGAGCACATCGGCAGAATTGGTGAGAATCTTGTTCGTCTTCCTTCGGGAACACATGCATTCTGGTCTCCCGCCACAGCTGTCCAAGGGAACTTCTGCCAGCCATCTCTTCCATCTCTGCACAGGAAGGATGACTCCACTGACCCATGCCGCAAAAGACAAAGCCGATCTACTGGGCTCTCTCTTTGCGTCCAACTCAACTCTTGTTGACGGGGGGAATACACCGCTGACCATCCCGCAGAGTGAGTGCTCCATGCAGGATGTGTTGTTTACCCAACGCACGGTGCGCAGAGCACTCCTCTCCCTGGACATCAACAAGTCGAGTGGGCCTGATGCCGTCCCTCCTATTGTGCCGAAGACGTGTGCTCCAGAGTTCACATCGACCTTAACGCGTCTTTTCCGGTACTCCTACTCCCTAGGCCTAGTCCCGAAATCATGTAAGACAGCCCTCGTGCACCCGATCCCTAAAAAAGGTAACCGCTCTGATCCATCCAACTATAGACCTATCGCCATCACCTCCTTGTTCTCTAAGATAATGGAATCTATTTATAATTAACAGCCAGCTCGTGCGGTTCCTTGAGGATCCACAGCTGATTAGTGACCACCAGTACGGTTTCCATCGCGGTCCCTCGGCTGGTGATTTACCAGGTTACCTAACTCATAAATAGGCGAAGGCAGTAGAGTCCAAGAGGAGGGGTTGGCCGATAGATTGTAGATAGCGAAGGCCTTCGATCGGGTTTGGCACAAAGCGCTACTTAAGAAGCTTCCTTCCTATGGGCTTCCCGAGAAATTGTGCAATTGGATTATTAGTTTTCTTGCTGATCGGAGCATCAAGATCGTAGTGGACGGTGCATGTTCCGATTACAACCCCATTAACGCCGGTGTTCCACAAGGCTCGTGCTATCACCAACGCTGTTTCTTGTGCATATCAAGGACATGTTGCTAATCGGTAGCATTCAATGCTATGCAGACGACAGCACTGGTGATGCTGTATACACCGGCCGTGCTAATATTTCTTGGTAAAACGTCGCCGAGTACCGGGAAAAACTTGTGTCTGAAGTCGAGACTTTGTTGAACAAAATCTCGGACTAGGGGCGACTAAATCTTGTCCAGTTTAATCCCCAGAAGACACAAGTTTGCGCGTTTACCGCTAAAAAGCCCCCTTAGTCTTATCTCCTCAGTTTCAAGTTCCGTCGACATATCGAGTGATGTGCAGTTTTGTGGTCACTTGGAATAGAAGGCCAAATTGGTCTCTAAAAAGCTTGGCGTGCTCAGCAGAACGGGACAGTATTTCATGCCGGCTCACCGCTTGCAACTTTACAAGGCGCAGGTTCGGCCGCACATGGAATACTGTTCCTATTTCTGGGCCGGGGCTCCCCAGTGCCAAGCTCCTTCCATTTGATCACATCCAGCACAGAGCAGTTCGATTCGTCGGCGACCGAGCTCTATCCGATCGGCTTGACTCACTAGCACTGCGAAGAGATGTTGCATATCTTTGCGTATTTTATCGCATCTACCACGCACTGAGGAATTGTTTGGACTAATTCCAGCCGCACAGTTTCTCCATCGTTAATCGCGATAAAACTCGCGATACCATCAATACCATCTGGATGACTGGCGGTCCACCACTAAGCGATTTAAAAGAAATTTTCTTCCTTGCACAACTTCCTCGTGGAATCACCTTCAAAACCTTCAAAAAACAGCCTATTCTTTTTTAAAAGACCGACAACGCATCTGCAATCCCCCTGGTGTTGCAGCTGTTCATGGGCGGCGGTAATCACTTACCATCAGGTGAGCTCGTTTGCCCCCTCTCCTATAAAAAAATGTTAGGATTTTACCTACAAAACTGCCGTTTTTTATGAAATAAGGTAACTTTTTTTTCTATATTTTGCATGCCTTAAGCCTAAAGCTCGTAGGAATGTTCAAAAAAATCAAGAATCCAACGTTTTGTCGCATGAAATCATATCTAACACTCATATTGAACATATAAATGATATAAAAAGCACATTTTCAGAATGATAAATGATTGTAGAGCTAATATATTTTTTTAAATCGATTAATTACTATTTTTACATTAAAAAAGTGGTTTTAGTAGCTCAAACTAGGCACGTGCCGAGGAGCGCAAGGTGAGAAATGCGTGTAAGTTTTTAAACGAAAATATATAGTGAAAACTAGTGTGTATTTAAATACTTTAAAAAATTAACATACAGCAGGAGCGCTTAAGGCATGCAAATTTGGATTTACCAAAAGTTTTTTTATTTCTATTTATCAAAGTAATCACCCATGCAATCGATGCATCTTTGCCAACGCAATGGAAGTTTATTGATGCTCTTTTTCTGGAGGCAAAAATTCTTTAAAGGCATTTTCTACTGCCTCTCGGGTATTGAAGTTTTTCCCGCCAAAAAGATATCTAAATTCTGGGAAAAGTAGAAGTCTGTAGGCGCAAGGCTTGGTTATTACGGCGGATAACGGAGAGCTTCTAAACCTTCCTCTTGTAACTTGGAGACTGTCTGTAGTGCCATATTATAAGGTCGCGCGTTGTTGTACAGGAACAGCGGGGACGAGCGATGGACCAAAGCTGGTTGGAGACGTGCAAGCTTCTCCATCAGTATGTTCAGTTCTACACAGTACACATCTGCATTAAAACTCATTCCGTTTGGCAAGAAGCTGTGACGGAACAATACAGTTTTGATGCTGACGTTGAAAGCTGCTGCTAATTTTACAAAATTTTATTGAATAATTGGGGGTCAGCTTTGTGACGTCGTTGAGTCACGTGCTCGGCGGTGAAGGAACACATTGTGAGGAAACCTGCATGTCTGAGGAAGACATGTGAAGTTCGCCAACACGCATTGCGTGGCGGACACTTCCTTGCCCTAAAACCCTCTCAGAAAAGAATCGTGAAAATGTGACGTCAATGCATTTCTCTGCTAAACTGCACTCTGTTTTCATTGTCTGCCGGCAGTAAAGCTTGGACTCATTGTATGTGGTACGGATGCAATATACTTTTCTTTGTGTATCGTCATACTACCGACCTTGGAATGCCCAAATTGCGGGGTATGCAACGCTGACTCGTAGTGGAGCTATTTTCTAGTGCACTTAATATTTGTTTCTCCACATGATCATCATCACAAATTGCTGGCTGACCACGACCATCTCCTGTATTATGTTGACCAGGAAAGTGACCTTCCACGTACGAATTCTGTGCGCGGGTATAAACCCTACGGAACCCCACGTGACCTGAAAAGCGGTCAATGTTTGGATAATGTTAACGGTATATTCAGATTAGATGTTAAGTTTTTTCAACCGACTTCAAAAAGAAGAAGATTCTCGCGATATCTTCGCAGGGTGTGAACCGATTATAATGGTTCCTTTTTTTATTAAATAGACTTTAGCTCAAGAGTTAAATTAATTAATATCGTTAAATTCTGAAGAAAAACTTCCGCCCCTAAGGATGGAAAATAGGGGAAAAAGTTTCATACTGGACTTTTTTAAAGAACTTTGTATCATATCTTCTCAGATTGAGAACCTATGTTCACAATTCCTTTTTTACCAAAAAGACTTTACCATCAGAGCTAAAGTTAAGTTAAAGTTACATCCTTTATATACGTCCCACTGTAGACACGGATCTCTTGTCACCCTCAGAGTATTCCCAATAAATTTGGAAGAAAATATTCCACCCCTAAGGATGGAGAATAAGGAAAAAAAGTTTCCTAATTAAAGACATAGCAAGAGTAACACGTCTATTTTTCAGTGAACACCATCAAACATTACATGGCGACCCTGCAAGGCGGTGCGCTCCTATAATGCACGCGCACCGTCGGTGCCTGAAATTATAAAAAATGATGTCAAATAAAATAAAATAACTATGAAATATTGTACTGGAGAAGACAAGAAAACAATAGTTAGACAAATACCAGAAGAGGCCACAATTATTATTTTATGGAGGCTAACCAAAAAAAAAATATTAATAAGTATGTATATTACTATAATGACAATTAACAAAGAATGAGGAATAAATAATGTGGATTTATCTTTATATAATGACTGACCTAAATTCAAAAAACGGTAGAAGGAATTCGTCCATAATATGAATATGAAAATTAAACCGTACGACAGGTAACTACGCGCCTGTGTGATTTTAATTCCGTATAAAACTTTATTAATTTGAGATTGTTTTATGTTGTTTTTACCATAGAATTCTACCTATACTACATATAATACATACATAACAGAACGGGGGAGTGGGAGGAGCCCGTGTAGCCACTAAAATTTTACTGTTACTTTTTGAGCTTGAGGTTCGTGACAGTAAAACCTGCCGATTGAATTACCAAAATTTACACTTTAATTTTCTTTACACCAATTAAAACTTAAAAGACTAATAATTAATCACACTGATTCACTTTATTTCACTCCGAAGCTTCGCTTGTCTCGCCAAATTTAATACAGTCCCGATCGCGTATTGCAGAGCCTTTAAATACACCTTTTTCACCGAAACATCCAGAATATTCAAGTAAATACGCACGCCAACCAACCAGGCGCAGAAAGTTCGAGTGTAGGGCTTCTAGAAAGCTTAGTTCTTCAATTCGATACTAGATGGCGCTGTTAGTTGAAAGATTAGTCATGTCATTTTCTGGAAAGCTCTCCTCGCTCTGGTACCCGACACTAGATGGCGCTAGTGCGAGACGTCAACTTAGGCACGCAACATCACTAACACGTCAATTCACACGTATAAATGTCAACACGAGATGTGTTTTGACGTTACAATCGTTTTCAAATTTCCCATCCAAATTATTTAGAAAATGCCAAATTGTACGCTATTTACAAATAAATATGTATTAAAATCTGTCTGTCAACACAGTGAATTGGGTTTGTAGTAGTGATAATACGACGTTATTGCTTGTATGTGTGCTCCCGGCGACGCCGATCGTCGTACAAAATAAGGTTGATAGCCATTTTATTGTGTATTATAATATTCTATGGTTTTTTCTATTACATTTTTTAAATCATGTTCCATACATTCTGTAATCAATATATTTGTTTAAGTTGAATTATATACCAGATACATTTCTGTCAACTGATTTTTTAAATAGTTTTAGTACTGTATCTGAAAAAATAATAATCATAATGCAATAATTATAAAGTTAGTTATATTTCATGCACTTATATTAACTTGTATCGATCACTTTTATTTTGTTACTGTTTTATATTGTGTCCTGCCAAAAAAAGAAATAATAATATAATACGTTACTTAATTTCGCCATAATTTATAAGTAGTTAAATAACACTGTGACACATTTCGTTGTTTTTTTGTCCTGAATACAGATTTTGAAAGGGGTTATAAACAATTTACTATCGCTAAGTTTTTTTTTCTTTTCTAGGGCAAAGAAAGTTAAACTTATATCAGGTATAATAAATTTAAATTATTTTCTTTCTACTATTTAAATAAATTAATGTTTTGTAATAGGTAGAAACTTGAAAACTGTTACAGTGATTTTAAATATTTTTTTTTTGTATACGATATACAATAAACATCAAAATATTTCTAACAAAGTTAAATTATTAAGAGTTTACATTTTTTTTAATTCGTTAACATATTACGAAATTGACCTATCAATAAATACTACTAATTTGAAGTAAATTTTCCATACTAAAAAGATAACAATAAAACATTTGAACTAATTAAATAAATAATTTAAAACTATCGCAATTCAAATCATACGCACCCTACTTTACTAGCGGCAATAGAACAGTGAATTATTAACACACTCGCCACATTCGCCGCAGGCTTCTTTATCCTTGTCCTTTCACAAGGTCGCAGGCGTAAGGACAAGGCTACCCGCGGTCTCATTTCAGTCAGCTGTGGATAGCTATGGCGTAATACGGCGTATATTTTTTTTGTTTTCCCGTGTACGTGCAACATCTTCCTGCAGGCTCTTGTTTGAGGGTCCCTCTTGGTTGTCAGTGCCACCATCACTATGGCCCCAGTCTAATCATGTTTCGGCACCTAAGCAAACTGTCTGCTCACGCTTTTCATGATCCTGCACTAAATGATAATCAGGCTACATATTTCTTTCTTTATTTGAAAGGTAGTTTAGTTGGACTCTAGACATCTTATTACAGTGATAGCTTATATCCATAGATTTTTACATAATTACAAGAAATGAAGTAAAGCCAAATTTAAGTCACTTATCGTAGACAAATCATTGATAATATGAACAATATTTCACTAAGGCTCGCTATTTATCCAAGATACCTATTTAAATCTCGTGCCGGTTGGGGGAGGCCTATGTTCAGCAGTGGACTTATGAAGGCCTGTAATGATGATGAATGATAAGAAGAAACAAAATCTGAATATCCAAAAACATACATAAAATCAATCCATCCTACGGCACTTCCGTAAAGCTAGAATCATGTAATAGTAAACGGCATAGTCGATACCGTTCACTATTACATATTCGTTTGTCCGTGCTTTATAATTAACAAACTTTAAATTTTGTAATTAATAAACTCAACAGAAACGTGTTTTTCAAACAACATTTATAATGATTAAAATTTTGTAATTAACAAACTCGTTAGAAACGTGTTTTTCAAACAACAACATTTATAATGATTAAAATGTTCGTTTTAACTAATAAGAGAGCTGATGTAGCTCAGCAAATGTCGTAGTAAGCAGGTGACCTGCCGTCTAACAATGAAATTGATATAATACCTTCTTTCACTCAAATTCAGCCCATATGGAGCCATTCCTCTGGATATAAATTCTCCGTAATCGCTGAAAAAGCGCCTGGCATGCAGATTGGCGATCACAATACCGATATTTTACATTGGGTATTTACGAAATTATCATCACCTTACTTTGACTGTTTCGTTGGTTTTGTGGTCCCGGGCTCGAAGCTAGGGTCGGGCTAAAAATCGTTTATTGGCTTCTTCTTTCAAGAAATTCTCAGCAGCAGCCCGGAGTTAGGAATTTGGCGGTGTTTCATGCTCGTAACGTAAAGCCGTTGGTCCCGCGCATAGAATACTATAATACACAATAGATTGGCTGTCAACTTTATTTTGTACGACGATAGGCGTCGCCGGGAGCACACATACAAGCAATTACGTAGTATTATCACTATTACCAACCAGATTCGCTGTGTTGACTGACAGATTTTAATGCGTATTTATTTGTAAATAGCGTACAATTTGGCATTTTCTAAATAATATGCATGCGAAATTCGGAAACGATTGTAACGTCAAAATACATCTCTTGTTGACATTTATACGTGTGAATTGACGTGTTAGTGACATTTTAGTGGTTACACGGCCTCCGCCCACTCCCCCGTTCATTATATGTATATGTAATTATAGTATTCAATGGTCCTATGCGTGGTCTCTCTCCGGTTGTGTCGGATGGCCATCCCATCGGACTATGAGAATTGAGAATGAGGGAATAATATAGGGAGTGCAGCTGTATTTGCGTACAACTCATGTGTATATAGTCTCGTCCAGCGCACCAGGCCGGCCAGTCTCCGTTAAAATTTGCCTCTTTGACCGATTTTTTTGCGCCCGAAGCAAATAAGGGCAACCCTCCGGTAATGGGGGAGGGAGGTGGTGAATGCTGGTGGTGAATGTTATGTGGAGACTTTTATCCACTAAACACCATCTTTTGGGATTGGGTTAATGATCTAGCGAGAGATCTTTAAGCCGTAAAAAAATATACTAGCATGTCTTATGAAACCCATGAAATAGGGTAGTGAATCTTTTATGACACTGTGACACAGCGAGTCTTATTTAAAAAAAAATAATAAAAAAATAAACGTAAATGAATTATTTCCCTTTTTTTGCATATTTACTGTGAAATTAATCTAATTCATAAGAGATTCTGAAATAAAAAACGAAAATGTTTGTGCTTGAAATGAATTAATTTTAAATGGGTTTTAACAAAACACGCTAACCTGCGTTACAGTCAACGTTTTTGACTCAGAATATTTTAAATACCATCAAACCAAATTTATTCTCTTTTGTATATTATGTCTATGTTACAGTGCTCTTGTTTTATTTATTTAAATGTATTAAATAGTGAGCAAGGAAAAAGTTATTTTTACTCGAAATCCTACTGAATATTACATGTATTGTGAATTATTATTGGACTTTATAAAGTTGCCATGATCAAAAATGTTCAATAATCTGTTACAGTTTTATTTATTTATGGTGTATCTGCTTCAGATAATTGTTTTATCGTCTGTAATCAAACATTAAATCTTTATTTAAATTACGGCACAGCTTGTATTTCATTTTACTTATTCAGTATTTTTAGTTTAGTTTACGACTGGCTGTTTTCCGCAACTCCACGTCTAAGCGCTTATTTTGCGGTGTGTACAGCAGTGATTATCGAGCCGTGAAATCTCCCCGAAGAAGTTCAACCGTTCTTTGATGTTGCGAGCAACCCGGGGAGTGATTTCGTGTGCCAAGATGTTTAGCCCTATATTATGTAGCGACCTCCGGACATGCAAGCAACACTTGGGCTGCCGTTAGAAGATAAATCGACAAACTTTTAAATTTATACGATATGGCCAGTAATAATTGGCGATATCATAAAATGGTTGCGATTTTCGAAATAGTCGAGCACTTCTTAGCGTGTTAGAGCTATGCTGTAACTATAATATAATTGTGGCACAAATGGGTCGCCGGGTAAAGAACCGGTTATGCTTTTTACTGGCAACGAAGCATTCTATCCTTTGCGTTTTTATCCTTAATTAAGGATAAATGTAGATGTCTATGTGCCACAGCGGTCGCTTATCATCACAAGAACTGTGTGCTCTTTTATCACCCTTAATAAGTATAAAAAACTACAAGATGTGATCAATTCTACGATGTGGCGACATCGTTTTAAAAAAGTTAAAAGTTTTGGCTTTCATAGTTTTAATCTAATAATAGTGATCTATAATAGTGACTGTTAAATAAACTATTAATATATGATGCAAGAATACTTGCAGCATTAAAAATTTTCAGGCTTAAAATTATCAAACCAGTGTCCATTACGGGAATGATTTACCGTAACTGCCACATCGAGCAAACTTACTTAACTATACTGTTATAGTTGATGACAAAACTTTAGTGTAATATGTATGTGACACTCTTTAGTTAAATGTACTAGATATCTAACGGCTTAGTAATAATTTCACCAACTTCATTTGGTATCAGGTTACTCGATGTAAGGAGTTGAAAATTAAGTGCACTTTGAGATTTTTATCTCTATTTGATGGTGGAATTAATAGGCCTTTTCAGTGGTACGAGGCGTTCCATCTTTGTACTCATGGGTGACAACGCCTCTGCATTTTGATGTGATTAAGAATAGATGTAGATGTCTATGGGCCACAGTATCCACTTATCAATAGTTCAAGACACCGTTTGATGACTAATTACTAGGTACAGTGTAGTATGATAAGATTCTGCTGTCCATCTCCTATTTCATTAAAACCTCTGTCGTCTCTTACGACACCCAAGGGTCGTAATGGGTCGTGGGTTCCCTTTCGTCGCCAATACAAGGCGATTATATTTCTACTCCCGTGCATGAATGTAGTTCTCCTTATGTTCCTCGTGAATAGAAACACATTTAATATTAAAAAATAATGATACAAGAACAATATATTGCAAAAATGAACTTTATGCCGTAAATTAATAGAAGACCAAGACCGATCATTCAAGTATTGATACTTGTTACGAACCGGTTCAGTCGGTTCGATCATTCAAATTGATCATTTCCAAGTTGTGATCTGTGAGACCCGCTCGATAATGTCGGCCGTCAGACATTATTATATACTCTTTGGTCGTAGGTCCTGTCAATTGTTTGACTAGCAACGTTAGAAATATTATTGCAGTCATCAATACTTTGATGCGACCTGGGCCAAATGAACGAATCATTCACGATAAACACATGTCTAGTCACCAGAGATACGTTGTTGACAATTTAATAGGAAGTATGTCCCACTTTAACCTTAGTTAGTTGTTTTATGATTACATTGAACCTATTTTGCAGATTGGCATGGTTTGGGCATGTGATGCGGAGGAATGAAAGTCATGTCACAAAACGAGTGTTGAATATGAATGTGGAGGGACACACGGGCAGAGGAAGGCCGAATAAAAGATTGATCGATTGTGTGAAGAGTGATATGAGAATGAAAGGAGTAAGTATGGAAATGACGGCTGATAGAGAGGAATGGAACAAGAAGGTTTACTGCGCCGACCCCAGATAATGGGAAATGGTTTAGAGAATGAAAAAATGAAAATTGAACCTATTTTTTCACACGACACAGTGCCTAGAAGTTTTAAGTGAAAGAATTATATAACGATAACGAGCTATTCGCTTAACTTTTAATTGGGAGTATAAATAAATTTCCAACAGCTGCATTTTTTATACAAATTGTAAGTTACCGAGTCTCAACACTTTATGTAATATTATAAGTCCGGACCGAGTAGAACCAGTGTAAGAATATCCATAACTTCCTGTAGCCCACGGGCGTCGTAGGAGGTAACGGAGGGAAATAAAGTAGAAGGTGAGCAGCAACGTCCTTCAACAACAAGAAACAAAACTGCGGTTCCAACCCACCTGCTAAGCATTGCAGCTGTGTTAAATGTTTCTCGCTAGATGATCCCAAAAAATTCGTTGCTGAGTCTGTCCTCGATGGTGCTTCATGGGATATAACTTTGGATCCCGTCATCTGCCTACTGGCGGCGGGTCCCAGTATTGGTTTGGACGCTCCTGCAAATTTGCGTCGCGGCAAAAGCAGGAGTCTTACGAGGCCTTGTATGACGCATCATCGATCGCTAGGGTAAGGTCGGAGCACATTGGGAGAATGAGCGAGAAATTGGTTTGGCTTAGCCTTCCTTTGTGACCTCGTGTGTTCAATTCCTCGGCAATGCTGTCCAAGGGAATTTCTGTAAGCCATCATTACCATCTTTATGCAAGAAGGATGACTCGCTTGGCCATAAGAAAGTCTATCTTTTAGGACCTCTTTTTGCGTCCAACTTGACTCTCGACGATGCGATGGGGGGGATTATAATACCGCTGATTATCTCGCGTACCATGCCTGTATGTGTTATTTACGCAGTGCTCAGTGCGCAAAGCACTCTTGTCCCGAAACGTCTACAAGTCGAGTGAGCCTCATGGCCCCAAATTGTGATGAAGACGTGTGCTCCAGAGTTGGTATCGGTTCTAACACGTCTTTTCCGGGTATCTTACTCTATAGGCATCGTTTCAGGCTCATGGAATACATCCTTAGTAAACATGATGCCTTACAAAGTGACCGCTCGGACCCGTCCATATACAAGCCTATCGCCATCATTTCCTTGTTCTCCAAGGTAATGGAATCTATTATTAACTGCAAATTCATGCGGTACCTCTAAGAGCATCAGCTGATTAGTGACCGTCAATATGGTTCTCTTCGAGGTTGCTCAGTTGGTGGTTTTTTTGTCTACCCGACTCACCGATAACCGGGGCGGAGGTAGTCCAGACCAAGGACGAGGCCATGGTGGTTAGTTTTAAAGTTCAAGCCTGCGAATGCTGGTGGTCCACAAGGCTGCGTGCTACTTACCCTGTTCCCTCTGCAAATCAATTGTATTATGTTGTATACTAGTTATATTCATTGTTATTCAGACGACAGTACTGTCGATGCTTTTCACACCGGACGTGCTAATATTTCTCGGGAGCACGTCGTTGTGTCGGAACAAACTTGTGTCCGAAGTCAAGTCTTTGTTGAATAAAGTTTCACTTTGGGGGTAACTAAAGTTTAATCCCCAAAAAACACAGGTTTACGCGTTTACCGTTCGACGTGGTTTCGTGCCGAACTATTGCTCGCAGCTTTACACGAAATCTAGAAAGATACTTTGTAGATGTTTAAAAAGTAATAAAAGAAACAAATTCCTGAAAATATAATGTACTTTACCTTGTTATAAATATAAACTTTGAAATATATATATTAAAAACCATTTATTTTTATTTAAGTTCGTCGTTAGTCATCGTCAGTTATAAATTGTTAGTTTCTTATCAAACTCTTTCTATTTTACCAGAATAATCTTACGTCTGTCTTTTTGTACTTGTCAGAGTCTAACAGAGCCTATCATAAACGAGTGTACCATTAAACACCAACAAAATTGTAACCTATATATCGCAAATAAATTTATTTAGTATTGAATTGACTTTTACCACTTTTTACTTAAAAATCTATAGCAGATCAAGGGCCGCTCGATATAATTTGCTACAGACCCCGCGTTTGCTTATTCCTGCACTGATCACACCGGTACAATATTCATAGTGTCACGCTATTTTCCCCAAGGGGTTGAGCGGAGCTTCGGATTATATTCCCAAGTCACAATGATAAAACTTAGCGTAGTTAGGTATAGATATTTAGTAATATTCCTGAAGTGCCGCTAGACGCCCACTAATGAGACGCGCGGTTGAGTGCGCTAGGATAATATAAACTTCATAGTATTTGATACTCACAACGCTCGATGCCCGATTTATGCTTGATAGCCGACGACAGACAGTTGAAAAGAAATTTAGATAACTTTATAATTCTTCGGATTTACGTAAAAGGTTATTTTAAATCGTGTGAGTACGCTTGTACAAAGTTATTCTTAGATTTGCTTGACTATATTAGTTCAAACATTACAACAACTATAGACAGCGCTAGTTTGCTTATTTGATGTTACCATTTTATAACTATTTCTAACAGTAACTACTGATATGCCGATCTTGTTCTACTTTATTAAAAAAGGCATTGACTTTAACCACATGAGGGCGACCAGAACGAGCGACATCTTTGACATCAAAATTCCTGAACTGAAAACGCTTGAACCAACTTTATGCTAGGTCCTGCTTTAAGTCCATAAACGACAAAATATTGCCCGGCTTGAATTGCATTTTTCCCTCTTTGTAATAAAAATTCAGAATGTATTATAGTTGACACGTAACCCGACCTATTATATTTAGAGTTGACACGTGAAAATATATTCATATTTTATGTTGAAGATAAGAGTTAATTAAGCTATTTATACTTTATTAGTAACATCCTGTAATAAAAAAATGTTATTAAATGTTAACTTACATAATATATCTTTTTAATATAATAAAATCTTTAATAAGCAAAAGGTAAATTAAGCTGTCTGATGCAAGAATTTTCGATTTACCTGTGACAAAGACTTATATTAGGTGTCTTCCGACAAATAAGCGAACAAAGCAAAAGAGCTAGATGAGATATCTTTAAATGCAAGCATCATACTGGGACACAGACAGTTTTAAAACTTATTGATTAATTATATTCTCTTTGGACAGTATATTTATTATTATAGTCACAACAAAAAATACAACAAAAAATAGAATTTCCACGTACAATACTAAGCCATTATCTCATAGAATAGATAGGACTCCAAGCATGTGCATCTATTCATACGTTGCTTACGTGGGGCCAGTCTGTCCTACCTTAACTGTTTATGATCTTTCTCAACTTTTGATAATTCATTAAAAGTTGACTGATACATTTGCTAAATAAATAATAATAATAATAATAATAATATTCCACAACTATCACACAACGCCATCTAGACCCAAGCTAAGCAGAGCTTGTGTTATGGGTACTAGACAACTGATAAACATACTTATATATTTCTAAATACATAAATATTATAGATAAATTACACCCAGACACAGAACAAATGATCGTGCTCATCACACAAACATTTGTCCTGGGTGGGAATCGAACCCACGAACTCCGGCATAGCAGTCAGGGTCACTAACCACTAGACCAACAGGCCAGTCAAATCCACGAAAAGAGTCATTTTTTGGTCCATAAATAAAATATTTATTAATATCTTGACTACAGCGCCACCTATCGGATCCCAGCATAGCGATGAAACGTGGTATCAATGAAACAAATATATTGTTTGGGATGACCTCAATCGGTCAAGTCGTTCGGAAGTTACATCAATAAAATTATTTAAAGTATTTCAGACAGAACAGCACTTATTCTTCATATTAATAATGAAGGCTATGTTCCTAATCTATATTAATTAATGATCATTGAAAGGTCTGTTCAAACACTCGCTTACCTCAGATCTTTTAAATTAATTATTTTTTGTATGTATTTTTGAAAGGTTTTTTTTAAGTAATTTTATATAATACGTTTTAAACACTTTATTAATCCTTAATTAAAATATCTTATACACACGTACACAATTCCTGTGTATGGAAAAAAATTTACTTAAGGTCGAAAGTCAAAAAAATGAGTTTTTCGCGATTTTCAGGAAAACAGTAAGTTTTGTCATAAGAATACCCAAGACAAAAGTTGTATATCATAAAATTATCTACAAAAAATGTATTGATACACTTTTTGTAGATATTTTTATGATATACTTTTTTCCCTAAGAGCCACCGTTTCTGAGATATTACGATTTAAAAAGTTGCCGATATATTATATATATATTGAATTTAATAAAAATATCTTTTTTTCTAAAAGTTTCAAGTAAATATAGCATGTACACAGATTATTACTAATTAATTACTTGATGCAGCTTATGAATAGAATTTATTTTGTTGCTGGCCCATTGTGGCTTGATTTTGTGGCGGCGCTGTCGTCGCGCCGCAAGCGAAACACACCAAAGCCTAAATCACGCTATCAAAATTCCGAATCATAAACAGTATATATAGACATCTCCGAACTATCACACGGAGTGTTGGCCGCTCCCCAGGCAGAACACCTTGCCTGGCGGGAGATCTCCCCTTTTCCTTCCACGGCCACAGTGGTGACCCCGACGTGATCTGAACACGCAAACAACAACCTTCGGAAACTTCAAGCTTCATCATCGTTATATAATACCCCACTCGTTCGCTCCCGAGCAGATTCGTCTGCAGTCTTCATATCCTGCAAGCCAGCCAGCTTCACAAGGTTCATCGCAGCACTGGAATAATAATGCTTCCTGTTCTTTCAAGCTACTCTCTGTGCTATACAGTGCTCGGCACGGCTCCTAACCTCACTACTCGCCTCTGCTTCACAGCACTCTCGCAGATTACTTGCCTTCTTCTCGACTCACCGCAAACTACAAGGCAATCCACTGGCACTTGCAGATTCATCGGCAACGACGCTGCAGTATTGACCTCCGGTTTGAGCAGGGGGGTGATGTGGCAGCGCTGTCGTCGCGCCGCAAGCGAAACACACCTGCATTTGAAGATGGTGTACCCTAACTAGAAACGAGGTCTCTGAGGTTGCAGGCATTTTTTTTATAGAATAGGCTGACAAACGAGCACACAGTCCACCTGATGGTAAGTGGTTGCTGCGGCCCATAGACATTACAAATCAAAATGCAGATGCGTTGTCACCCGTGAGGACTGAGATGGAATGCCTCATTTCCAGTAAAAAGGGTCGTCTCAAATTTGAGGTGGTGGCTTCGAATGCTTAGTAATGTAATGCCCGAGGACGTTAGCTCGGAATCGGTCCTGAGACATACTGATCCCGGGACGAGCTTCCAGTAAAACAAAGCGAGGGAGGGTTCCGGTTGCAATCCGAACAGAGATCGCAGCCGTTGCCCTCGCAGCCGAAGGTATGTATGAGGATTTCCCCAAGAAAAAAAAAGTCTCTTGATAAAATAATCTCCTGCCTGCCATATAAACCCTTATCAACTAATGAGTGTCGTAAGAGGCTAAAGAGGGAAATTAATTAACAGGCAGCAGCTTCTTCGTGATAAAAAAATAATAAAAAATACGGTTAAGCACACGACAGCAAGCGTCACAGCTATGGCAAATATCCCCCTTTAAGGCAATCTCAGCTGTGATTTTCTTAACAATACTTCCTCTCACGAAACTGCCTTTCTCATCGGTTCCTAGTCCATTGAACTATATAGTCGACCACCTAATCGCTTCAGTAGGTATACTAATTCTTCAACATAGTCCAACTAAGATTACTCTGGTTATACTATGAATGTCTTCGTTACGGATTCTATATCACGCAGAGAAGTTAGCGGGCGCGCGCTTTACAACTTCCCAGTTTCATTGTAATTGGATGAATGGTAAGGCCAAAGAAACATTCACTTCTAGTGTACTTATATTATAATTTTTTTTGCGCCCGAAGCAAATATGGGCAACCCTCCGGAAAGCGGGGGAGGGAGGCGGTGAATGCTCATAGCATACCACGCAGCCGGCTGCGTGGTTATGTGGAGACTCTTACCCACTAAACACCGCCTTTATGCATTGGCTTACCGATCTGACGAGAGATCTCTAAGCCGTATACGAACGTGACCCTCCTTGGCAGAAAGGTGGGCGCAAACATATTATAATATGTCATTTGTGTTGTGTGAAGGAAGAGATTTAACTCAAGAATTTCCAAAATACTGGCTAATATTAAAAATTCAACGAAATCTTATAATACTACTGCAATACTAATAATACTGCATAGATAGAAAAAAAAATCTCGATATATAAGAGAAAACAAGCTTGTTGGTATTATTTTCGATTTTAAATATTAAAAAAGTCACGAAATATCATCACAGGGGACACCCGGGTTTGAACCGGGGACCTATCGATCTGCAGTCGATTGCTCTACCACTGAGCTACATCCCCGTCACAACGATGTTTAGAAATAAGATATTATAACAGCTAACAACTAATGATGTCGGTTTAAAAACTCAATTTTTTCGTAGTTATTAACATAATATCTTCCGGCAGGAGCGTAGGCGATGTTATCTTATACGGAATGTTGAATAATTTAAACTACATATTATTTCTGATACGGCTAAATTTATTGAACTTTAAAGACCATAGCATCACGCCGTAATCCCTAAGGGAGTGGTCAGGGTCCAAAATCGCAGCGAGCTACTTAGGATCACCTTAGCCAAAAAATATGGGTTTTAAGGTGGAAAATTGTTAAGTATAGTATGTGCCAAATCGATTGAGAAAAACGGACATTAACCTCAGATATGAGCTGAGTGTCAAAAGGCGTAACTTACAAACTCTTAATTTAGATGTGATAACAATATTTAAATATTGATATTATTCACACTTCTAGGTCAGCACATATGTTTTGTTTTTTTGTTTCTTAAATTATACTGTCTATGGTTCCTTTAAACATCTTAAAATCTTACGGTACATCGCGAAAAACGTGTTATATTTATTATTTCAATTTATTGCAAGTAACGCAGCAATTCATTTAATAACAGTTACATATTGAAAAAAAAAATATTTGAAGCGATATAATCACCATATTGCGCTTTTGCAAATTCATGCCTTTAAAATAAACAAAACGCGCGTTACGTCAGTTCGTTCTAAAAGAAACGTGGCAATGGCAGCCAGAGATGTGTCACCTTTTTTGGGCCGGTATATACGACCGATACGAGTCATACAAGTGATGATTGCACCGAATAAAAATAAAGTTCTTATATAATATTGAAAATAAAGTTTTATCTTTTGAATTCAGGACAAAAAACCCAAAAACTAATTTTGTGCTCAACCCTAATTCGAACCCGGCACCTCACGATCGGCAGTCACGTTTATGATAACATAACTAATGAGATAGTCAGTTAATATTATGATTGTAGCAAGAATGGATCAGCCCGACCGGGAAATGACCAAGCTCACACAAAATACCTACCAGCGAAAATTAAAACCAGAGTCCAATTTCACTTGGAATGAGATATTTCATTTTTGTCGTCAGGGGTGACGAACCTCCTTCATTTTGGTTAAAGATAGATGTACGGTTTTTTTTCGAAATTACATTTAGATACAAATTACATACCGATGAATAACATTTTTTGATCTTATTGACAGAATAGAAAAAACTGAACTGATTATTTGAATAAAAAATCATAAGTGCAATCAATTTTATTAAAATTTTCGTATTTTTAAAAATTACTAAAAAAAGGGCTTGAAATAATAAATTTTCTCACAAAAGAAGGGAACTTGAAAAAAAAGGAAAAAAGCTAGACCAGAGACGGGACGCGAACCAAGGAACTCCGATATCACGCCTGACCTACATCCCACCTCAGCTATAACGATCGTTAGTGATCTGTCGAAATTTACCTTCTTATATTATAGCAGTTTTTTTATTGCCTGAAAACACGGACACAAGGACATTTTCTTAATATAAATCCTAGCTAGATCGATTTATTGACCCCGAAACTCCCTGGACACTAAATTTTATGAAAATCGTTGGAGCCTTTCCGAGATTCCGTATATATATATATATATATATATATATATATATATATATATATATACAAGAATTGCTCGTTTAAAGGTATAGGATATTTCACTTTTTATCAGAATACCCGACTTATTCGATTTGAAACTCAGTCCTATCAAAATTGCAAAATGTAGAAACTAATGAGTCTACACGAAAATATTTAGTACAATATCAGCGCTTCTAATTTTACTGTACAATTGAACTGTCAGTCTCATATTCTTATGGAAAATGCTTGAAAACATTAAAGCGAGCAGCAGTTTCTCAGCTACCAGGCTGATGCTATTGTGATACGAGTTCTTCCGCTAAGTGTCATTAAGTGTCATCAAGATTATACCTTTGTTGTGTCCATTATTACTGAATTAATTTAAATCTAAAATTATTCGTTACGTTATTTTTCAGTTGAAAAGAAGTGTAATTACCTTGCTATCCATATGTTCATCACAGATGTTATTGTCACAGGGACTACTACACGTAGAAAATTGAACTTTAGCATAGTTATAGCAAGCAGGTAATCGAATTTGAGCGCGCGGTTAAAATTTCAAATTTTTCCGTCGCCTAATTGGTCCAAAACGCCGAATGCCGTCCTTGCCTTGTAGGGTATATTAAAAAAATTGATATCGTAAGATATAGCTATGGTTAAATAAGCCTGTGGTACATTTTCAGAGACATATAAATAAAATAAAGCATCGCCAGACCCAAAAACTTTCCCTGATCTAAGAATTTTCCTAACTTAATCTTGTCACCGGCTGGGATTCGAATTCAGGATCTGTGTCAAAATTAATCTAACATCCTAGCCGCTGTCGTGGTATATATGTATGGTGGAATTATCCTTTAAATAGATACATTCTGTCGGAATCCGAAGCATATATTAACCAACCTAGGTTATAAGTACGTAGTGAATACCTTAGATTATTTTTTAAACGTGGATAAATAAACATGCGTGTTAATGTCGAATGACATTGGCTTTGTATTTGATTCAACTTTTAATTGCTGTATAATAAAAGCTTATCCCACTTGACAAATTTATTATGACGATAAAATAAAAAGGAACCTGTTTCTTATACTCGCCCGACCGTCTCAAAATAATTATTCAACTCCTTATTATTTTGTTTCCCAGACCAAATGTGTACATTAAATTTTTTCGAAAATTTTATTTGCATTATACTTCATTATCAATATAAAAGGAAAATGTATTTTTTATTTTACTAGTCTGTTCCTATAAACACAAAGGCTGTGATGTGAACGTACTACTGGGTGGATTTTGATGAAATTTGGTATAGTTATAGTTTATACCGTGGAATAACATTAAGAATTTTTTTCAGTATCTAACAGTCACAACCATAGGAAACGTGTGAGTTGCGCTTGTGTAATAATTGTATTGCACTACACACAATTGCGTTGCACTTGTGTAATTGTGATTAGGAAAAATATAAGTAATAGGAACAAATCATTATTTTGAAATAATGTTAATATATTTTACTAAATCGCGCGGTGAATTCACATGCTAGACCTATAATTCACATGATCACGCTTTACCACCGGCAAGTATTATGTAGTAAGAAAGAAAAAAAGAAGAAATCGTAAAGAAACATGGTAGAGTAATGCTGCAGCTATATTATGCTTGTAGCACGAATGGGTTGGGTAGACCGGGGAAAGACCACGATCACACAAAATACCAGCGTAAAATAGCAGTTTAATTCTGCTGTGTTTCGTATGGTGAGTGTAGAGAACCGGAGACCCCTTTTTACTGAAAACGAGGCATTCCACCTCAGTCCTCAGGGGTGACAACACACCTGCGTTTTGATTCTTAATCGTGGATAAATGTAGATGTCTATGGGCGACAGCAACCACTTACCATCAGGTTGACTGACATTATTCCATTAAAAAGGGAAGCGGTGCGTTAAGTACTTAATAGATCAAGGAATACTTTTCTGCATATGAGTCTGTTGCGGTAGGGAGCACCGTCCTACTTATTTCTACCAATAAATGGCAGTGCCTGAATTGCCATGTACCGGTCTGAAGGATATAGAGAACCAGGATAATTCCAGGCCGTGAGGCATTTCATCTAAGTACTCAGAGGTGGCTATGCATCTGTAGCATTATTTGTTTGAAGTTTACTGCAGAAGCCACTTACCAACATTTGAACAGTAGCTCCGTTTGTTACTTCAGTGTTATAATGGCAAAGGGCAGCAAAGAGTCTATAACAAAGCAGTCGCGTGAGTGCGTGTTAGGACAGACGTCCTTGACAGTTGTCTGATAAAGTTACCATGTCTACTATTTGAAGCCCTGGCTTCTACCGTATAAAATTATCTTGAAAATCGGTATGTTTATAATATTAACAATCCTGAGTCCACCCAACTTAGCAGCGGAGCATAATAGAGGCAAAGGTCTGACAGGATGTCTTTTTTCTTGAATTTCACTCCACGGAATTGATCATACCCAACAGCAATTAACAATTTTCCTTTTATCTTTGAGCGCGCATGCGTTAGCGTCTGCTTTGCAAAGTCAGTTAATAAAGCACAGGGATCGACGTTGCACACAGTGAGCGTGGATATTACGCCGAGCTATTATGTTGCGAGATATTTATTCTTTAACAGAGCCTAATAAAATATAAAATATTTTACTGTAAACGATTAAAGGTTACGTATTGACTTACATTAATAAATAAATGCCTTAGCGACAATATCAGTTAACATTCTATACTTTGTACCAATATGGTATTATACAAATAATTGACGACGTCACTTTACAAACGTGCACTCGAACGAAGTCCTAATAATCAGCATTGAAACAAAGATCTTTAGTAACTATGTACTTGTTTTTAAAGCTTTTTTTTAATTGATCTACGACGTTAAACGTTTTTTCATAAATGATTGGAAAACAAAAAAAAATAATTAAAAATATCGGATCAACTGTCGGATTAGACTGCAGTAATTTCTAAAATAAAGACAAACTTAACGATAATTTTATTAAGCCGCTTAGGCTACTAGATTTCATAAAAGAACAGAAAAACTTAAATACATGTACATTACTGGGTATGGTATATACTATAATTTAAAAATATAATCCAACTTATTGGAAACGTTTAATTTCGGGCAGTATTTTTTCAAAGCATTATTTAGTAAAAACAAAAGTAATGAAATAAATTTATTTAAATTAAAAAATAAATATAAATAAAAATGTGAATAGTTTTTATATCTCTCGTCTATGTTGATATTCCTAACTAATCTAAAAAAATGTCTTCAATAGACAAACGGCATCCGACCTGTTTTGAAAAATATCCAGTTTTTTTTAATTTTCCTAGAAACTTCAATTAAATGTGTAAAATTAATATTCTATTTAACGATTAATTAACGATTAATTCCTTGCCTTCGGTATTTCATGAATAATTCAATTATGACAACTAACATAACGTGGAGTTATGTTACAAAGCAAATGCTTTAGACAGAATGTCTTTGTACAACCTCCAGCATTATGTAAGCTTTACAAAAGTGTCTTGGGGACCGTCTCTCCTGCCAAAACAACCTTATAAGATATTTATAATTTACAAATTATTTTAAGCATTTTGCCTATCCACAATTACGCGTGTAAGTTAAAGTCCGTTTAAGTTAAATTAAGTTACAGCCTCTATACGTCCGTCTCCTGGGCACAGGACCCCGCTTATTTCTGAGAGGGTTTATTATTATTTATTTAAGGAATTATTCGCCGCGCTGCCCCAATGCGTGTTGGCGAACTTCACATGTTTTCGAAAAATTTTTTTCTTATTTCTCAGACATGCAGGTTTCCTCACTATGTTTTCATTCGTTAAAATTGCAATTAAAAATTTCATTTGTGCCTAAGGGGATCTAAAAGCCTGACTCCGGAATCTATTACGTGGAAATAATTTGTCAACCCTCGGAATGTACTGTATGAAAATTGAAGTCTTGACGCATTATTTATTTTAATACTTTAATTTGACAAAGGGTCAAACACTCGAAACGTCGGAGATCAATTTTTTTATAGGATAGGGTGACAAACATGCACTTAGTCCACCTGATGGTTAGTGGTTGCTGCGACCCATAGACATCTACATCTATCCTCGATTACAAATCAAAATGCAGATGTGTTTTCACCCGTGAGGACTAAGATGGAAAGCCTTGTTTCCATCAAAAAGGGTCTCCAGTTCTCTACACTCATACGTAGCATAGAAGCATTACGCTACTTTTTCATGCTGGTATTCTGTGAGAGCGTGGTCCTTCCCCGGTCGAGCCGACCCATTCCTGCTGCAACTATACTAAGGTGGGTGGACCATGGAAGGCCATGCTCCTTCGAAGGCCAATTATTAAAATATCGTAGTTATTGCCATGTAATGACAAATTCCTTCCACTTACACAAACATTCATTGAATTGAAAATCACAGACGCGGCGGCGAATCGCTCGCGCTACTATTTTGGCAGTACGGCCCCTCGCTTAATTGATTTCGGGAATCGACGACGTTAAAGTAAGGTGGGTGTACCATGGAAGGCCACTATAAAAAGTAAACAGTTATTTTTCGTTTATTTACTGGATAAATGAAACTAACAAATATTTAAGTAATACTTTGTTTTATTACGTAACATATAAACCACTTATTTTTATTGTAGATTTGTTTTGTTATATTATAACTGCAGCATGGCTCTACTACGTAAAATTAAGATAAAATTAGTTTTATCAAACATCGCCTAAATAGAATCTATTAATGTGGCGTTATTTAGATGTAAAATAATCACAGACCATTTAATTCATAATTTTAACTTTTTTTGAAAAACCACTTCAAATCTTTTGAATAAAATTTAGCCAAAATCCCGCCTGGCATTGCTCTCAATCTGTTCGTAATGTTTCATCGCAATTGGTTTTAGCCATAGCCATAGCCATAGCCCGGATAGACGGAGAGATATATATATAAAAAGAGAAGAAAATATTTAAAAAAACATTATGTCTCAATAGCATGCAGATAACCCCTGAGCTTAATGGAATCCAGGTATTTAAATATTACGGACGGACACTTCAATTTTATTTATATGTATATGTCTATATGAAGTATTTGTGTAAATTAGTAGTATAGTAATGGCACGAATGGATCGGCTCGATCGGGGAAGGACCACGCTGTCACGGAATACCAGTGTAAAATGGTAGCTTAATGCTGCCGTGTTTCGTATGGTGAGTGTGGAAAACCGGAGAACCTATTTACTGGAAACGAGGCATACCATCAAAGTCCTCACGGGTGGCAACATATTTTCATTTCAATTCGTAATCGAGGATAAATGTAGATGTCTATGGGCCACAGCAACCACTTTCCATCAGGTGGACTGTGTGCTCGTTTGTCACACTATACTATAAAAATATAAAAAGAGATCTATTTTATTAACCTTAAATGAGGAAATGCATACTTTTTCAGGAAAAATATAGTAAAATTATGTACTATGCACTCTGTTATTAACCATATATGTAGTATGAACAGATGTGGCTAAATAGACATAACAGTCGTGTACGAGTATACTCGTATGTATTTTCCGCCCTAGTGATACCAACAACTCGTTTTCATTTTAGTACCTGGCTTTTTGCCAACTCATTACGCTGACAGATCTGACTTAAAAAAAAACTGAAAACTTTTTTTTTTTGTAATAATAATAATTTATTTAAAAACTTTAACTTGTAGTACATATAAAATAATAAAATAAAAAAAAAGTCTTACATGAGATACATTACAAAAATACTAGTGAGGGTGACGTTCTGTTCTCCTTGCTAGACTAAGAAATAGCCTGTATTAAGGAGATTCAGTCCCTTACCCCCTTACAAAAGTGATCAGAAAGCAAAAAATGCTCTTAACTTTTTAGTACTACAGATTTTGTGTGTGTGTGTGTGTGTGTGTGTGTGTGTGTGTGTGTGTGTGAGCTCTTAATAGAATTATATTAATATAATATAAATTAGTTAGTTAATAAGTACTGTTCTGTCTCTTCATAACTCTTGTTTAGTAGGAAGGAGTACACGGCTTTCTTACATTTGTAATTAGATAGTTCATAAATAGGAATATTAAAATTGATTTTATTATAAAGAAAGGGACCGACATATGAGAAAAACCTTTTAGCAAAATGAGAGTAGACTGTCGGAATACTGCAAATTTTGTCCTTACGCCTCTTGGTAATTTCGATATATGGAACCTTACGATGTTGTAACATCACTGTATGTAGTATAAACAATTGTCTTACATTAAGAACGTTGTGATCTTTGTAGAGCTGAATTGTCGGGTATAATATGAGTCGAAAGGCCATAATCTTTAAAATTGATCTGTGTGCGATTTCTAAAGGTTTCAAGATAGTTTTTGCGGCACCACCCCAACATGAAATGCAGTAAGATATGATAGAAAGACAAAGTGCAAAATAAACGTTGCGTATAATACTCTGATTAGTGACGTGACGAAGTGATTTGAAAATAAAGATTAATTTACGGACTCTGCTGGTTAAATCTTCAATGTGGGCTTTAAAACTTAGGGTTTTATCTAGAGTTATGCCAAGATATTTGATTGTGTCGACCGAATTAACAAGGGGACAGTGGCACGCTTGATATTGGTAATGACATGAGTGGGCTATTAATTTTACTGGAGTTTTAGGTTGTGATATTGTAGAGATAGAAAAGGTAACGAATTTGGTTTTTGCTGTGTTTAAAGTAAGGGTGTGTGCACGTAGCCAATCATATGCAACGTTAAAGCCACTTTGCGCGATTTCTTGGAGTTCGGTCCAAGTACCTGCAATGAAGGTAAGGGCGGTGTCATCAGCATATGAAACTATTTTGGAATTATTTACTTTAATGTTACAGAGGTCGTTAATGAATATCAAGAAGAGAGTAGGTCCGAGTATACTACCCTGGGGCACACCGTAAGATATAGAAAGTTCATTACTTGTATAGTTGCCAATCTTTACTCTTTGAGTCCGGTCTGAAAGGTAGCTACGGAAAAAATCAAGTTGAGAACCCCTGATACCTATATTTTCTAGTTTTAATAAGAGAGTATTGATGGGAACCGTATCAAAAGCCTTAGCCAAGTCCAAGAATATTGTAAGGACTTTTTGTTGTCGTTAAGCTCACTTACAACGAAAGTAGTTAATTCGTGAATAGCGTCAGAAGTGGATTTATTTTTACGAAATCCAAACTGTTGGGAAGAGATTATATTACAGTGTTCCAGATATTTTGCTAGTCGCCAGTTGATTAAACGTTCCAAAACTTTGGATAAAGCACTAAGTACCGCAATGGGGCGATAATTATTAATGAGATTCCCATCACCACCCTTGAAAATTGGATGGATTATAGCCCTCTTGAAAGAGGTAGGAAAGACAGAAGATTCTAGACAGAGATTATAAATATGGGCTAGAACAGGTGCGAGAATAGGGGAGTATCGTTTTAAAAAACTTGGTGGAATTTCATCCCATCCGGTAGCTGCATTATGTTTAAGCGAATTAATAAGTAATTTAATTTCATCAGTGTCCGTGGATTCTAAAACAAAAGATGACAGATTAGATTTTACTAGGGTGGTTCCTTTTGGTGAAATTGCGCAATTGCTGGCGTTTTTTTGCGCTAGCTCCTTTCCGATGTCGATAAAGAACTTATTAACGTTATTACACGACTGAGTTGGTGAGAGAGAGGATAGTAATTGCTGTGCTGTCGATTGTCGAGGTTTTTCGTTACAAGCGATATTTTTTATAGTGTCCCATAAATCTTTACTGTTTTTACCTGCTTTTTTTATTTGCTCCGAATCGTACTGCCTTTTTACCTTTTTTAATATTTTCGTACAGAAATTCCTGTACCTTTTGTATGTTATAATAAGTGTTAAATTGCTTGGATCTTGTTTTAACTTTCTGTGTAAAGAGTCTCTGTTATGGATACATCTTAATAAACCTGGTGTTATCCATGGTTTGAGTATCCTCTTTTTTGCTGATAATTTGACAGTGTACGTATTATCGAGTATAGCTTGAGACATTAGCTGTATAAAACTATCCGTTGCTATGTTAGGGTCTTTGAGAGTTAGAATAGGTTTAAGATCTATTTGCTCCATTGTTTTGTCTAATGTTATATAGTTTATTTTCGAGATTGTCTTAGGAGGTTTGAGATATGTGTTTTTTGTTTTGATACATACGATTGAAGAGTAGTGATCAGTGATAGTTGTATCAAGTACAAAAGTTAAAACTGGGAATTTAGTTCGAAGAAAAGTATGGTCAAGGCAGTTGTTACCTCTTGTTGGGAAGGTATGAGCAGGTAACAACCCATGAAAAGCAAGACAATTTAGATACTCATGTGAGTGGTTATTGAAGGTTTTAATATCAATGTTAATGTCTCCGGTAAGTACAACAGTTTTATATTTTGAGAGTGACGGGAGTATATCGTTTAGGGCAGATAGAAATGGACTAATATTTTCATTAGAAGGAGATCGATATATGCAAATCACTACTATATCAGGATTGATTTTAATTATTAGTCCGGAGGCTGATCCGTTAAAGTCTGGCTCTTCGACGATTGAGAATAAAGACGTTTTTATGTATACAAGAACACTATCGCTTTGATTAAACTTTGAAATGTAAGCTTTATGTTTACAGCACTCGTCTGTTATAGAAAACGCATACGCCCCTGTATATAAAAATCCTTGAAGAACGATCTACTATAACAACATTTTCATTTTAGGAGAAAGTAAAACTACAATCTAAATACGTCCTACTACTTGGCACAGATGTTTCTTTTTATTTCAGACCGTATTATAAAAAATGCTCTATTAAGCTTTAGTTTTACACATCTTTTAAAATTCAAATAACATGAATTTTACCCTATGCGTAGGTTTGTATACATTGTTTTCGAACTTCTTGCAGAAACAACAGGGAATTGTAAATGCGTTTAGTGTCTCTTAATATAGAGGGTTTCTTTTTGAAGGCCTCTAGGTAGTATTCGTGCGGAAATCTGCTCATAGGAGCGGGCTCACACGTTCCGGCTTAACGAAATGTTTTTCTTACGTCTTCAGTGGCGTATGCAAATAAGTATATTTTCACCATAGAGAAAAACCTAATTCGTTCTAATCACAGATAAGCGAGAGACTCCGAGAGACTGAGACTGCCCGCTGAGACTCAATTTCGGACCGAAGTTCAGTCTCAGCGAGCAGTCTCAACGGAGACTAGGTGCTCTTTCTATTCCCTCATTTTTATAGCCCGGAGGGTGATCTGGCGCGGAACCAACGGCTTCACGTGCTTTCCGAGGCACGGGGGTAAAACACATCCAACTTCCTGATTCCGTGCTGCTACCAATGAATAAATAATATTTGCTGCTACTGAGAACTTTTTCACAGAGAAACCCAATAATTGAAGAGGCAGACACACACACACACACACACACACACACACACACACACACGCACGCACGCACGCACGCACGCACGCACGCACGCACGCACGCACGCGCTCACACACACACGCACACAAAACATATAATGTTCTAAAGGCGAAAGTTTATTAACCAAATTGGCGATATCCTGAAAACGGGCCAAATTAAGAGTACCCTTAACCGACGAGCATATATGCGTAAGTATGTGGATGTGGAGGAGGCGAGAGAGGTGTGTCAGGATTGTGCCAAATGGAAGTCTGTAGTCTCTGCCTACCCCTCTGGGTGACAGGCGTGAGTGTATGTCTGTATAATGTTCTAATGTATCGTAAAATTAACTTACCAAAACCTTTTTTATGTTAATGCAATAGATTTTTTAACGTGTACGGCGGAACTATATTAGAATACCGAATCAATTATTATACCCTAATCTGTACAGTTAATCTATTCTCCCTGTAACAGTTATTTCTGCAATGTGGTTGTGTGTTGTAGGAAATTCCTAGAACACCGCACGGTGGTTGTTTGCCAACCGTCAAACATACGGATGTTATAAGGTATATTTACCTATTGATATATTTACATATATAAAGTGAAGGAACGGCTTAAATGTACCCCGCTGGGTACAGTTTCGGAGAGATCATTGGAATGGAAACCCTTCGCTGTTTTAATAAGTGTTGATATACTTTATATTTCCTCTATTTAATTTTCTCATACTTGCGCGTTCTTCCATATTTTATTTAACCACCAATCACATGCTAAATCAGTACTTTAGGATGCGCATAACAATTTCAGTGCGGCTAGGAATCGAACTCAGGTTGCTTGGTTGCCTGCTATGAAATTCAAAACGACCACCCAGATGCTGCAAAATCTCTTACTATGCTTGCAACGACCTTACTTGCTTAATTATTACACTGGTACAGTAACCTGAATAAATAAAATATTTGACAAGTATTGAAAAAAATTTGCCGGACACGATACACTCTATAGTTTAACTTTCTTATATGCTGCAGTATAGTGCTATATATATATATATATATATATATATATATATATATATATATATATATATATATATATACTATTATATATACTTTATAAGTGTATATAATAGTAAAAATATAGTGCTATATAGCGCTAGCAGCGCGCGCAAATTTGATTTCGTTCGCAATTTTGGGAAACAATTTTTGGACAAGTTTACTATGAGAAATAGTGGGAAAGAAGTACGAAGGATCCTATCGCATCTACCGGAAAATTTGGCAAGTTAGTCAGTTCTTTAAAAACGTGAGTGTGTGTGGAATCGTCGCAATGACTTCTACCGAGGTCACACACGTCACCACATACCTCGTTGTCCGGACCCACGTGCCATACCACGAACGTGCTGGCCGTAGGCACAAACCATGCCCTCAATAAGTACCAAAGAGATCCCACTTGAAATAAAATAACAACGCCAGAACTTTAACATACGGTACAGCTAGTAGGCTAAGTAATGCAATATAAATAAAATATACATACATAATAAAATAAAAAAATAACATAATAAAATAAAATTGTCAAGTATAGTAAATACATTCAGGATTCTGCTGGAATTTACCATATTTGCAGAGGATTGTAAGGATTTCATCCAGAAAACACTTACAGTAAGGTGGGAGCCTGCAAAAGGCTCAACAATGAGCATATTATTTATTTATATAGTTTTCTCCATAGTGTGATTGTTATGTTTATGTTTAGTTCTAAAACACATGGGTCGACTCGACCGAAGAAGGACCACTCTCTTACAGAATATCAGCGTAAAATAGCAGCTTAACATTGCTGTGTTTCGTATGGTGAGTGTCAAGAACTGAAGTTCCATTTTACTGGAAAATAGGAATTTCATCTTAGTCCTCAGTCCTCACGGGTAACAACGCATCTGCATTTTGATTCTTTATTGAGGATAGATGTAGAAGTCTACTGGTCACAACATCCATTTACCATCAGGTGAACTGTATGCTCGTTTGTCACCCTATCCTATAAAACAAATGCACATTTTACTGCTAGAATAAGTTAGTATAATTATGTATCATGCGTTACGCGGGGAAAATATTAAGAGGTACTTATTGAGATAACAAAGTGAATAAAGTGCTTAGAACTTTACAAAAATATACATAAACTTTTGCAAAGCGTACACGTGTAAAAAGGAGAGATTCCTTCTCACGCGTGTAATATCAAGCCACGGCTACCCCACACAGCAACGGCAAAAATTATAAACGTTTCAACAGTTCACCTAATAGAAAATTGCTACTGCAGCTTTTGGACGAAAATGGGTAAGAAACTGCTAAGAAGTAAGGTATGAACCAACCCAAATACAATCCTAAACAGTGAAGCAGCCTTACTATTTAGTAAACGAAAATTAAGTTATTCATTTTCTTTAATCTTATTTATTGCACACCATACAAAAATTACAGATTATACAACATGTAACAATAACCCTGTTGTTCCCGTTAAATGCATTATCAGAATCAGTATTCAAATGTATAGAAATAACCTTCTTTTTTCAAAAAACTCAATCATCAATTTTTTAATTTTCAATGTAAAAAGGATTAATTTTCAAATTGTGAGTGGATTTTATTATATTATATTACCTCTGTACTATCCGGAGAGTAAGAATATTGACAAAGTCAGTTAGAGGTAATAATACGCCATACAATTCGCAAATAAAAATTTATTTTAAAAAGTAAAAAAAAATTATGTTCGGGTTTTCTGAATAAAAGTTATTCCTATACGTTTGAAAACTAATTATTACAACACACTTAACGGAACCACAGGGTTTTTGTTACATGTTGTATTACAAAAGAAGTATGCATTGGGCGGTCTTATTCCAGACAAACAATAGATGTACAAGATTACACAAATATGAGATTAATGGCTAGTGTGACAGCGAAGGTTCGATTTAAAGTGCATTGTAATTATTATTGACTAGATTTTTAAACACCGGTTACTCCCAATGGGAGTTCATTCCATAAACGAACGGCCTGTACACTAAAAGACTTGTAAGTTAGTAGTACTTAATCTTCGCTTAAGAAGTCGTAGAATCTGTTTCGCCTCATGATGTCTCCATTTTAGATGAAATGAATGTGTCAGATATTCTGATTCTATTTACTAGTTTCGGATATTGTTAGTGTTGATTTATGTAACATTGGGTGTAGTGAAGTTCTTTTTACTGGTGATAGTACACCCAACCATAGTATTTTTAACTCGAATATACATTAATTTTAACATGTTTTATTATCTTGATCTTTACCAAAGACTATATAACCACTTGACTGCGCATACAGTGCCCCGGCGCTCGAAAACTATTAGTACTTTGTCGCCTATGCATCGGCTATAGTACTATTAACCATTTTAGTATTGTCCAAGTGTTAGACCTGTGTGCACGCTAAATTAATGCAAAATTTTATAACTTTAATGCAATTATAATGCATCAAAATGCCTTCATGCGCAGTGAAGTGGTGTGGGAAACATTCCAGGACAGATGTCCAAAAATAATGGAGGAAACTTTTCATTGCTAAGTAAAAAATACGAAAATTATTGTTGATTAATTCAGATTATGAGCCACCGCAGGGGTCTATCTAAAACGGTGGCCGGGTAAATAACGACATGGTTGAGTCGCACGTTGATGTCTTTTGGAAAAGTCTCGTTCTATTATTAGACAATTCTAATGCTTCTATCCCTTTCTTTCCCTTTGTATGTTTATCGTAAACATTAGTACTTACTGTTACCTTTAATAGCTGAAAGTCGATATCGAAAATAATAATATTATTAAGATTATTCAATTCACACACTGTGAATAAATACTTATCTACTTTTAACTGTCTTCATAAAAAGAGGAGGTTCTCAGTTTGTCGGTATTTTTTCTTAGTTAAAGTTTATAGTTATCTAGTTAAATTAGTTAGATTGGTGTACCAAATCAGAACGGCTTACAATTTCAAAAGGACACTAAAGACAAGTTATTGTCCGGATCCACTACAGTAATAGATATTTGTCGTCATTGTAAAATTTTTAATAGGAGGGCGATCAATGAGAGTGGTTCAAAAGTGCTGTCTTCGAAATATAATACCAATTATTCTATGAGAACGGTTTTAAAATCTCTGATTAGGTATTATTGATTCCCGGATATTCATTTTCATCAATATGAAATAGAATCAAAAAATCATTTAATTGAATAAGCAAGATGCATAATTTACAAATTTGTAGACGCTTGTTTATATTTTTTTTATAAAGGACAATCAGGACCATTAAACTTCAATTCGAAATAAATATAAAAAATTAATCATTTTAAAAATCAATAAAAATTAATAAATACATGTTTTCGTTGTAACTGATTGACTTTGATTATATATTATTTATATGATTTTAATTGAGTATTTTTCATAACGATAAAATCTATTTTATCGATAATGAATATTTTCCTTTATTAAGAAGAACAACCCTAAAGATAGCCATAACAACGCAACTTGACCATTTGCAGCCACGCGTTCTTCCTCGTCCCCCGGCCCGCAGTAGTGAGTCGTATTCTTAGAAGAAATCTGCCTATACGCTCTCTAGTGGTTATATTCTCTATGATCTTTACATATGAATGTATGAATAAGTATATTATGCACGTGTGTAAGTATATGTGTATATGAATGTAATGGATTTTGTTAATTCAGTTTATATCACTTCCGTTTATCTATCAGTTTATCCACTTATATGTCTGAAAAATCTGAAATTTTTCAAAGCTAAGAATGGATGACATTGCGATAATTTCATGATAATGAACAAATTTTTACACTAGGATCATGATATCTCATGATTAATAATTGTTTTTTTTTTATTACTTTTTTTTTGTTTTTATAGTTCGTTTCTTGTGGAACTTAACAAATTAACTTATGTAGGCGCAAACACTCCTATATTAAATGTAACACTTATACTATTCATTGCCGTCGATCGGCCGGATCGAACATTTACATTCAAGATAATCAAAGACAAATAAACTCCACGTTATTAAGACAAATTAAGATAAATTATGGCATTGATACCTCTTGCTATTACTCTCTATCTTTTAGTAAAGTTACATTAGAAACGTCATCATCATTACAGCCCTTCACAAGTCCACTGCTGAACATAGGCCTCTCCCAAGTAACGCCACAAAGCACGGTCCTGAGCCACCTGCACCATCGACTTCCTGCATGTCTTACCAGGTCGTCACTCCAACTAGTGGGGGGTCGCCCTACACTACGCCTACCGGTACGAGGCTGCCACTCGAGAACCTTTCCTCCCCATCGGTTAGCGGTTCATCGACCTATATGGCCGGCCCATTGCCACTTCAGCTTACTAATCCGTTGGGCTATGTCGGTCACTCTGGTTTTACTGCGGATATCCTCATTTCTGAGTCTATCACACAGAGAAACTCCGAACATAGCCCTCTCCATAGCACGCTGAGCGACCTTGAGCGTCCTCATACGGCCAGCAGTGAAGGTCCACGTCTCAGATCCGTAAGTCATCACTGACAACATGCACTGGTTGTACACTTTAGTTTTCAGAGATTGAGGTACACCTGACGAGAAGAAAAATTAGAAACGGTTAAGTCATTTTAAAGATTAACCGGACATACAGAAAAACAGATAGCCAAAAATTTAAAAAATGGTTATTCATGTTTAAATGGCATGCAAATAAACCCTTCAGCTCAGTAAAAGGCAGATACTTCGATAGTACGGACAGACTCTCTCTCTCGTGTGCGTAGATATCGGATATAGGCTTGGACTTAGTAAAACTATATCAATATGACTATAAAAACAATAATCACACAAAGTATGAGCCTATTTATTTAACAGCAAAAAATACTTGTGAAGAAAGGCTTTCAGTAATTTTTGAGGGAATTTTGAACAAAATGGCAAGAGCCCCCTATATGCATAATGGCAATATTTACAAATCTTTCAATATTTCAATTTTTTCAATCATGCAAGATTTTCCGCGATATTTTTCCTCCGTCATAGGGTGCGTGATAACTCAGCCATATAAATTGCAATTAACAATTTTATTTGTGCCGACGGGGATCGAACACAGTTTGCTTGCATCCAATTCAATTTTCAGACTGAGTAGTCTAGGCTCCCATAATCATGATATGAAAGCTGAAACTTAGATTTAGTAAGTAATTATTGAGTTAGTAAGAATCTCATATTATCATAAAACCCTACATATGGTAAATTCCGATACTAATATATTAAATCTTGAGTGATATTTCAAAATATTTTTCATTTTTCAAATAATAAATATAACCGTGAACGTGTAGACAGATCGCAGATTAGATTAGACTAGACGGGCACGACGCGTTCCAGCACACACCACGTACACAGCGTACACCCGCGTACCTGGGCGGTTTTCACCGCCCAGACCACCGACCGACACGAGCTGAGCAGTCAGAGACAGGGGTTCGCACTCCCCCACTCGGACAGCGGTTAGATAGCTCAATAACGCCTAACGAGGCAACATGATGATTGGTAACAACACCAAACCATAAACCATTATCATCATCAACCTCACGTTCATTGTTTTTCCCTTTTTCTAAATTAGAGCCCTGATTCAGATAAAGCTATAAGAGTCGCATAGACTAACAGCAAAAACATCTCGAAAATAGAGACACGGGCATGGGATTGAAGTTTATATAATTCAACTTACTATTGAAACCCACTTTTGTTGCAAATACTAATTCGAACACAGATGTCTCTTTCAAATAACATTACAAATTTTGTTGTTATACTAGCGCACCGCCCCGGCTTCGCACGGGTGATTTCTGGATTTCGACTGTAGTGCCATCTACTGGGTTAAATTGTGAATCTGAACCACTCAACACATGCAAAAAATTTCATCAAAATCATTCGAGCCGTTTTCGAGTTTTAGAGAGACTAACGGACAGCAATTGATTTTTATATTTGGAACTGTGTCTGCGTGAACATTTGCATTGGGTGCGTTTAGCAGAAAAAAGCGCTAGCAAGCGCTTGTAAGCAAAATGGCGATCGTAAGCGGTAAGCGCTGTAAAATCGTAAGTAGCTATTTTCCTCCAGGATACGATGTTAGTTTTAACCGGGGAACCTAACCTAATTTAAATATATGTTTGTAAAGTATTCATATTAAAAACTTACCAATCATGAATTTTTAATAACATGTATAATATGTTTATTCATGTCATTATATTACTTAAAACTAATATTGCACAAAACAACTTATAAACTCTACTTAAAAAAAAAACATATTAAATAAGCAAAATGGCGGATTGTGTCAGCGCTACTGAAGTAGCAATCGTGTCCTGGCCGAAAACTATTTCAGCGCTTATAAGCTTGCTAGCGCTTTTTTCTGCCAAACGCACCCATTTATTGCGTAAGTGTCTATATTTTGTCTCGTCCCGCAAACAAATGAAAACAACGTTACTTTGAGCCATATTTAAATTTCATAAGACTGTTCCAAGTTCCAATTCAAATTGTAATATATGTTTATACTCTTAACTGCATGTGTACTTTCATCATAAATAACCGATCAAGTACATGGATGAATAAAAAACCAAAGGTTCCAAGGGGTACAACAACATATTAAAAAAATTGCCTAATATTCACAATACTATTTATATGGCTAAGCGCGTAAAAGCAAAGTCTATTTTAAATCACAACAAGTTTTAAATCAAAAAAAGTTTTATTTAAATCGGAATTATAACCTAAATTGATAAAGAAACATTGACCCTGTTATATTAAAAACTAGCTGTGCCCGCGACTTCGTTCGCGTGGGATCAGTACTTTTTCTTTTCTAAATGATGATGATTTATTTGTAAAGTAAACTGTCATGAAAACTTAGAAAGACACTCTGAACTGACTAATCTGTATAACCACATTCAGTTTCGGTTAATCAGAAAAACAAACGAACAAACAAATAAACGGACCCACAAACGAACCAAGAAACGAAAAGGGCAAACTGTACGCTGGTGTTGTATTTTGTAAATAAAAACAAAATGACCGCAAAAACGTAATCCCTAATTTGCTCCCGAATTTCTCTAGCCAATAGGTACTTGGTTTACATACAACAAATAAGAGGTTGCCCTAAATAAGCAAGCACCAGCACCAATTATTGGTATTAAATAAAAAAAATGAAAACTACAGCCTACCTTAAACTTTAAATTAACCCACACTAAAAAAATAAATGAAATTGCGTAAGTATCTATATTTTGTCTCATCCTGCAAACAAATGAAAAATAAAACTAAACTTAACCTAGGAAATAATAATAATAATAAATATTTTTTCCCTATACAAATATTAAATCACCTAGTAAAAAAGATTCTTAACAACCTTATTTTATTTTATTAACTAAGGGTGGCCGGAAATTCTTTCTTAGTGGATGCCTTCTTAATAAAAGGATGCTATTGTCCCAATTTCACGCATCTACGTCCAGCGGTTTGAGCTGTAGACTTAATACATACAATATTTTTCATACAAAATTTGCACCCTTGTTCTAAAACCGTAAGAGGAAAATTTTATTATTTAATTACTTTAAAGCGTTTTTCTCGCTACAAATTGAACATTATCTACCCCCTACTCGCTCCCCCACTAAGGGGTTGTTTTAAGAAATACCAAACTATTTCGTCTCCATACAAACTGCCTCTTCTACCGTAACGGATTATTTTGAAATCGCTAAATTATTTTTGAAATACAGTAGGGAAAGGTTCGTTAAAGTGGCCCAGGCGGGTAATGTAGCCACCTTCATTTTAAGAATCAACCAAGTAGCGCCATTTGTCAAAGGCTTATGGAAATTATTTATTGACCGACGACGTATTGCTCTAGTAAACACCGATGCGCTCAGTTCACGCAGACAGATTTTATGACAAAAAAGGTGGTTTTTGTGATCTCTAATCTAAGATAAGTAGTTTAAAAATTGTATTAATTTACTGCGTTCAATATAAATACAAAACAATGTAATGTCTTATAAGCTAATCCCTCTAATGAACTGTTTATTTCACGGTAAAAAGGAACAATATACCTAACCTCATTTGTCATTTCAACCGTTTTTTTTTTCGTCGTTTGCCGTTTCGGCTAAAATGGGTCTACGAGGCCACTTTAGTGCTAATTTTTCTTGTAAATATAAATAACGTTTTGTATTGTATTAGATATGCCAAATAAACGGACGTCACAGCAGCAGACATGGGACCAGATTCCGATGAAAAAAGCCGTAAGAGCTAAACGAAACGAAGAAATGGGAATTTTGTTCTTAAGAATATTTTTATGTGATTAATAAAAAAAGTAAAGTTACAGCCTACATACGTCCCACAGCTGGGCACAGGCCTCCCCTCATTTCTGAGAGGGTTTAAGGGCAAGGAAGTGTAAACCACGCTGCCCCAATGCGTGTTGGCGAACTTCAAGTCTTCGAAATATTTTTTTATTATTCCTCAGACATGCAGCTTTCCTCACGATGTTTTCCTTCACCGCCGAGCACGTGGTAAATCAGCACTTAATATTGCAATTAACAATTTCATGGGTGCCGGCGGGGATCGAACCCGAGTTACTCGCGTTCTGTTATATTTACAGCGAGCGTTAACCATCTGAGCTACCACGGTCATGTGATTAATGAACAATGATAAATAATGAATAATGGATAAACTTTTAGTCCCTTAGTTGCATTTGATTATTTCTTGAGTCAAATTTAAATAAATCTTAAATCAATCTAAGAATTTTCATTTTATTGAGACCAGGCCACTTTACCAAACCTGGGTAGGTAAAGTGGTCAATTTCCAATTTCGGCTTTAAACTTAAAAATACTACAAAATGTCTCGATATGATCGAAATAAGAATGTGATGTCAAAACTACATTCGTTTGAGAGAATATATTAATAAAGTAACGTAATTTTTTTTTGATATTTATCTAATAGGCATACACTAAGATAAAAATTATATGATTTTTAGAAAAGTAAGAGTAGGAATAGTACAAAAACAACTGAAAATCGTGTAACGTAATTTTTCAATTTTACGACAATGTAAATTTTAAAACTTTTAGAACTGCAAGAGGAAAATATATAATACAATACTCATGCCAAGCTTCTATGAACCTCGCTGAAACGAAAGAATTTGTTAATAGCTTTTTTGAAATTACCACGTCGTAGGTAGGTTCTCGGCGGTTAAGAAAAAAAATATAAGCAAACCTACTTATTTAAAATTTAATTAATGAAACAATTTGCACAACACCATCTAACGATGACATTGGTTAACTATTGTACTTTTTTCACTAAGATCACAATTCTTTATAAATATTTATTACGTTATTCGTTATTATTTTTCTTTACTGCGTTTAGGTACAATTATTTCATTAGGGAACACTATTTTAAATTCTTTAATTAAAAAATGCCCTTGATCACTCAACGCTCCGTTGAACAAATTCGTACCTATACCTACCTACTTCGTGCCCATACTTCGGAATATTAATAACTTTTGATAAGATGAACCGATTTTAATCAAACAAAGACTAAATTTAAAACGAAGATACGCTTCACAATTTACCTAAAGATTATTCTGATATAAATCAGTACTTTATAAATGATACGTTAACAAACAAACAGACAGACAGACAGACAATTCTAAAAATGATAGAAATGTTGAATACATTTCTTACCTACTTATTTACTCCATCAATTTTGTTACAAAAATATAAAATTTACAGACATCTGCAATTTACATTTTTATTATATGTAGATATAGACGAATCACATTGAAAAGTACAATTTACTAAAAATATTAATTAAATATTCAAAAATGAAAATACTATAATATAACCTTTTTACTTATATACTCATTCGCGGCTTTAAACTACAAAATTGCTTGTTTATTACGAAGAGTATAAATTCTCGGCCAGTTATAAATTCAAGTACTTATTTAAGTATTTGCACACTAAGTTTTAGTGTACGTTACAATAAGATCATAATAAATTTTATTACAGGGAGTCAGTTAGTGAGGCATTCACAGATAAGAATTCGTCTAGCCCAATTATCCCGAAAGTGACATAAAAGGATTTGAATACCATATATATTTCATAGCCTTCGATAGATGTCGGTATAACCATCTTGTAAATGGAATCTGAATCAAATCAGAATCTGGTATCGCAAATGTCATTCAACCTACCAACCGCGAGTTTTTTTATAATCCATTCTACGTCATAATCTACCTAAATTGGGAACGGTGATAATGTTACGGTATAATGGTGAAAAAGATGAATATGAATCTATATCAATACAATATATCACTGTAATATTTCTAGGAGTCTCCACATCATTCCACAGCAGTTGGTGCGGCCCGTAGCCACCTTTATGCATCCACTGCTTGCGTTCTCTCGCCTGCAAATACTCGAGCAGCTCATACTCAGCCATGGCATCTCCACTGATAAAAACAGGTAAATATTTTCTGGGTTTCATCTTTGTAACTGATTTACGTTTTTTTTATAGAAGAGGGGGGAAATGAGCATGCGGCTCACCTGATGTCAAGTGACTACCGCCACCCATGATCAAACGCAACACCAGGGGAATTGCAGGTGCGTTGCCGGCCCTTTAGAAAGGAGTAAGCACTTTTCTTGAAGGTCCCCAGAACGTATCGGTCCGGAAAAATCGCCGGTGGTAAACTATTCCACAGAGAGGTTGTACGCAGAAGAAAACTACTTTTGAAACGTACAGTGGTGGACCGCCAAGCATCCAGATGGTGTGGATGGTATCGGGATGTTTGTCGCGTAGTGCGTTCACGAAATTTGGCGGCTGGGATTAATCCGAACAATTCCTCAGAGCACTCCCCGTGATAGATGCGATAAAATACGCAAAGAGATGCAACATCTCTTCGCAGCGCCAGTGAATCGAGCCGATCGGAAAGCACTCAGTCGTCGACGATTCGAGCCGCTCTGCGCTGGATGCGGTCAAGTGGAAGGAGCTGGTTCTGGGGAGCCCCAGCCTAGAGATGGGAAAAGTATTCCATGTGCGGCCGAACCTGCGCCTTGTAAAGTTGCAGGTGGTGTGCCGGCATGAAATACTGTCCTGCTCTGCTGAGCACGCCAAGCTTTTTAGAGGCCAATTTGGCCTTGTCTTCCAAGTGAACACGAAACTGCACGTCACTCAATATGTCGACACCAAGGATTCCGATACTGGCTGAGGCAACAAGGGGAGTGCCTTGAAACTGGGGAGATACGACAAAGGGGTTCTTTTTAGCGGTTAACCCGCAAACTTGTGTCTTCTGGGGGTTAAACTGGATAGATTTAGTCGCCCCCAATCCGAGACTCTGTTCAGCAAAGACTCGACTTCAGACACAAGTTTGTCCCGGTACTCGGAGATGTTTTCCCGAGAAATATTGGCTCGACCAGTGTAAAGAGCATCACCAGTGCTGCCATCTGCATAGCAATGAATGTTACGGGTTTGCAACATATCATTGATATGTAGAAGAAACAGCGTTGGCGATAGCACGCAGCCTTGTGGAACACCAGCATTAGGCTTGCAATCGGAGCTTGTTGCGAGAGTTGGACGCAAAGAAAGAGCCTAGCAGATCGGCTTTCTCCTTTGCGCTATGGGCCAGTGAGTCGTCCTCCCTGTGCAGAGATGGAAGAGATGGTTGGCAGAAATTCCCCTGGACAGCTCTTGGCAGGTCTTGGCGAGAGACCAGAATGCACGGGTTCTGCCTATGTTCTCTGACTTTGCCTTGGCAATGACTATTTTGAAGGACCTAGAGGCGAAAAGGTGGGGGACAAACAAAGAAACATTCACTTCTATTGTACTTATATTATATGGCATTTGTGTTGTGTATGTAATGTAACAAGGAAGAGATTTAACTCGAGAATTTCCAAAATGCTGGTAAAAATTCAATGTAATCTTATTTTTGTGGCAGTTTTATTCGCGTACATTTAATAAATTCTAGTCGTCTATTTAATATTTCGTGGTTGAGACATATATATTGTATGTAAAAGCAATACTGCATAGAATAGAGAAAATTTTCTCCATATATAAGAGAAAATAAGCTTTTACCGTCAAACTGTCCAATTTTGCCATTGTTGTATATTTTACCCGCTATGCCAATTTTAAGCTCAATCGCTAATTTAAAAATTACCGTTTAATTTACGTTGATTTGCTTTGTTTTAAATAAATGTAGACTATATTTCTAGCACCACTGGGAATGGTCCTTACCTTTAGATTACGCTCAGTTGCTTCTCAGAACCAGTCAAAGTGTACGTGTGTTTTGATGCGGATCAATTTAGCCTCCGTGTTTCTTGGTATGCTTCTCAATGGTGAATACAAAGGTGAGATTATCTTGCTACATGGTCTAGAAAGGGGTTTCTAGAATCTTTTTCTTGTGTATTCTTTCCTGTCAGTATTTTAAATAGAGAATGATGACAGTGGGCAAAATAAGCCGCATGAGTTGTGTCTCCCGGTTGTCAGTTTTGCCCATCCAAAAAAGTGTACAAGGGTTGTCACTTTCTTATTACCCGACAGCCTAAAAAGAAGAGATATATTCGTGAGCAGGAGCTCACATAGGAATTAACCTGTAGCTTAACCAGCTTGACGGTTTTAATATGTAAGGTGTCATTTTTGCCTCAATGTTCGGAATGTCTACATGTTGGCTACATACTGTGGTTCATATTAACGTATTAATTGAAAAAAAAATTTCAGCGCCTTTAACAATTTGGTTCACTTGTTTTACATAATAGATTTAACTCTTTATATCGGTAAGTAATAAGTACATATTATCTATTTTAAATTTATTATCTATTTTAAGGGTAACGTTAATCGAAGCTATTTTAATATTTTTTATATGAACAAATCAGCTACCTCAGGGATCATCATCATCATCAGCCTGCGGCAGTCCACTGCTGGACATAGGCCTCTCCCAAGGTGCGCCACTTAGCCCGATCTTCGGCTACACGCATCCAGTTTCTACCAGCCACCTTGCGCAGATCGTCATCATCTGGTCAGGCGGCGTCCCACACTACGTTTGCCTGGACGCGGTCTCCACTCCATAACACGTCTACTCCACCGGTTGTCACCTCTGCGACAGACATGACCAGCCCATGGCCACTTCAGCTTACAAACCCGGAAAGCTATATCAGTAACATTGGTTCTCCGGCGGATTTCTTCAATTCGAATTTTGTCTACCAGAGAAACTCCAAGCATAGTTCTTTCCATTGCTCGCTGAGCGACTTTAAGCTTTTGGAGCAGACGTATCGTCAGTGTCCACGTGATGGCACCATAAGTGAATACGGGCAGAACGCACTGGTTGAAGACTTTTGTCTTCAGACTTTGTCGAGGAGGACTTGGCACTATAGACATACCTCAGGGATAGTTTGTACCCCCCCCCCCGAACGGGTTCCCGCCTTGTCGTGGCGGGGGGGCTTAGTAGCCGTGGCTTGGTCTCCCACGGTGAACAAAGAGGAACCCACGTGGCTGGCCCGAGGTGAAAGGCCGGCCTGAGGTGGCCACTCCGAGTGGGCTTGGGGAGCCCACTTCGGATGTGTGCTGGTGGACTGCAGCGAGTGGGGACTCCGCACCCTCTGCCGCTGCAGCCGAGGTGGAGTCGCGGAGGAAGAGGAGTGTTGGTATGACGATGCGCCACTCGCCCTATCCTCCGCGACTCAAACGGGGCCGCACCGTTGATGCGGTGATGATGGGGCTGCGGGGGGAGAGGATTGTCGGTATTGCGAGGCGCCGCTCTCCCTATCCTCCGCAGCCGAATCATGGTTGGCGGCGGAGCCATAGACCAGATCCGCCGCTGGGGTCGGGAAGGCTAGTACTTCTAAGTGCTCGTTTTTCCTGGCCCCATGGCCTTCGCGCATCGGACGCGGGGGCGTCTGTTGCGCAGATGTAATTGGAGGCCGTGGAGGAAGGCGTGCCATGTGTTCTGGTGCGCCTTACTTGGGAAGGCGAACGGGGAGGAATATTCCTCTCCCGAGGAGGTGCTGCCATGGGGCAGCAGTCGCTGGTAGGGCCGCGGAAGTGTGCGAAAGCGTTCCCGTAGCCCTGCCAATATGCGACGAAGGTGGAACACCATGGGGTTTTAGTCGGTGCGAGTCCGACATAACCCGTCCTTGCCCCCGCGAGGCGGGTATGCGTAGGCATTTCCCCCATGTTAAAAAAAGGATAGTTTGTAAAAAATACATTAAAATAAAACCAATATAATTTCTTTATTCACTTTTTCCTAAAAGGGAAGGGCAACAAAAATCATTAAAATTATGGGGATATATATATATATATATATATATATATATATATATATATATATATATATATATATATATATATATATTATGATTTTGGTTTACTTTTTTAAATTCTTGTTTCATTTTGGCATTTATCAATATGTTTTGATTTAAAAGAGGTATATTAAGCTAAGCATTTCATTTACTTTTACTTTAACTTTTCCGATTTTTTTGAAAAAAAATTTTCCTTATATGTATCTGTTTTATTTGTACATTTCTTTGCAGAAAAAAAAAACACATTTCAAAAACGCAAATCAAGAAGAAGACTAGGTACACAAGTTTTGATTTCTATAATATTACGAAAAAAATATACCTACCTTAAAATAGTGCCATATGTTTTAAACAGATTTAATTAAAGACTAACGAACTTACATCTATTTTATTTAAAAAAAATACGTGTGGCACTCGGGGACTACCGCGGTAAAGCTATTGCATAGCATTTTTTATCAACTTATGCAATTACAATTATTTATTTTATTTATGCAGTGTTTTTTTTTTCTTTGTATTTTTCTTTGATATTAATTCAAGTTTTTTCTTTTATATTAATTCAAGTTACACTTTTTGAGCGTGGTGACCGATAAGAAAACAATTTTTTTCTTTTATTGAATAAATAAGAAGTTAATATTGTTTAAAATATTTTTATTATCTTACAATACATGTAGGTTATTCAGGAATTTTTATCAGTCAATAATTAACGAGTTCTTCCGACAAACGATAATTTTTTATAAAGTATGTGTTTATTAAATACTCTAAATTCACGAAAGTTGCTAGCATGACGACGACTCATATAAATCTAAAGAATATGCTTCTTGCAATAAACTAGTATATTATTGTTTAAAATATTGTTACGAGCTTGAAGTTCGCGACAATAAAAATTGCCGATAAAATTACCTAAATTAACACTTTAATTTACTTTACACAAATTAAAATTAAAACACTAATAATTAAACACACTAATTCACTTAATTCCGCTCTGAAGCTTCGCTTGTGTCGCCGAGTTCAACTCTGTCTCGATCGCATCTTGCAGCGCCTATTTATATAATTAGCAAAGAAGCGTCCCGAACATTCAGGTAAATGCGCGCCAGGCAACGAGTATTCGAGTGTAGATTTTCCAGAAACTTAGTTCTTCGGGTGGCGCTGTCGGTCGAAAGATGTGTGATGTCATTTACTGCAAAGCTCCACTCGCTCTCGTTCCTGACACTAGATGGCGCTAGTGCGCTGATTTGAGCGCGGCGTAACACTGCCCCCTCCTAAGACATGCTCGTCCCGAGCATTATCGGCCCCATAGTAACGCGCCAAGCGATCCACATGGACAATCTTAGGAGTCCCTCTTGCGCCTTTCTGTAACGGCTCCGCAATGTCAAGGGCTGTCCTATCCCGTGGTGCACCAACATTGTACAATTTCGGTGCTCCTCTTCTACGTGTCTGAGGTCCCCGCACGGCCGCACAACTTGTACATGTACGACACCAATCCTCGACTCCGTCACGATAATGGACCCAGTAAAACTGTTCTCGAACCTTCAGTAGAGTTCGTTTAACTCCCAGATGGACTCTTGAACGACCATTATGGCACAGCTGTAGAACATTCGGCACTTTAGCTTTAGGGACAACCATTTGCAAACGACAGCTGTCTCTTCGACCATCGTCCCATTTAAGGCACAGGACCCCATCCTGAATCAGCAAGCTGTCCCATTGGGCCCAATAGCTTTTCGTGGTTGAACTCATCGCTGCGATGTCCCTCCACTTAGGCTTAGTAGCACGGGCCTTCATCCATCCCAGAATCGGCTTGATGTCCGGATCTTCCTGCTGTGCATGTCGTAGGCTGTCCTTCCACCCGTTGCTGAGGTGGTCTGTCCTGAGCATCCTCACGGATACCACTTCCTTACTCTCTGGCCTACTACAATGGTTGCAATCTTCAGGACAAGGTCTTCTTGACAATGCATCTGTGTTGCCTTGAGATTTCCTGCTGCAGTGTCTGATAGTAAAGTCGTATTCCTGCTGCTGCTGGGCGGTGCTGTTAGCCGCACTTCCTTTATGAGACCGTTCGCCTTCCCTTCCTAGGGTGTGCTTGGGGCAGCTGGACCGAAGATGGCCCCTTTCCCCACAGCCATAGCACCTAGGGCTGTATCTTTTATTGTGGTCGCGAACCGTAACTGCTGTAACCTCCCCAGCGTGATGTGAACGATGATCCTGCCGCCGCCAGGCAGTGCCGTTAGCTGTACTACCCTCGTGATATCGTTCACTTTCCCTTTCTGCGGTTCGCTTAGGGCAGCTGGATCGAAGATGGCCCCTTTCCCCACAGCCATAGCACCTAGGGCTGTATCCTTTGTTGCGGTCGCGAACTGTAGCTGCTGCAACCTCACTGACGCGATGGGAACGATGATCCTGCCGCACGGTTTCCACTTCCAGTGCATGGGCCAAGGCGTCCTTAAGCGTCTCGTGGTGCCCGAGCCTCACAGCAGCTCTGACTTCCAGGTCGCGGATGCCGTCGATGAATGTCTGCACCAGGTTCCCTTCAATGAGCGCAGGTACAGACCGGTATGCTTTTCGCACCAGCTTCTCCACTTCTAGAGCCCACTGCTGCAGGTTTTCGTTGATGCGCTGCACACGATCTTTAAGCTGCGCACGAAAGACGTGTTCCAGGTGAGCGTCGCCATATCACGCCTCCAATGCCTCAAGGAGTTGCTCATAAGTCACTTCCTCACCGAGAGCTTCCAGAACTGTTAAGGCCTGGTCGCGCAGGCCTAGTGTGAGAGCAGTCATGGCCTGATTTTTATTCCAGCCGTTCGCCTTCATAACAGCTTCGAACTGGATTTTGTAGGCCGACCAGGAAGAAGTCCCGTCGAACGGTGGTACTTTGAACCCACGTAGCGAAGGTGTAGTAGCTACTGCGGGGGCTGCAGTTCCATCCCCAATTTTGAGGTCGTTTAGCGTTTTCTTCACGTCAGCCATCACGTTGTCAACCCGATGGTTCACATGGTTGATTCGGGTTTCATGTTCTTCGATTCGGGTTTTAGCTTCCGACAGACGGTTGTCGTGTTGAGCAACCCTATCCTTCACCTGCCTTATCTCTTTCCCAAAGGTAGCGTGAAGGTCCTTCATGAGGAGCATCTGCTCTTCCGACCGACGAGCCTGTTCCGCCTGCTGATCTTCCAACCGACGGGCCTGTTCCTCCTGTCGGCGGGCCTGTTCCTCCTGTCGGCGGGCCTGTTCCTCCTGTCCGCGCTTCAGCTGCTCTTCGAACCGACGAGCCTGTTCCTCCTGTTGGCGGGCCTGTTCCTGCAGCATCACCATCAGGGCGCCTAAATCAGGTGCTGCAGACGCAGGAGCTACTGACGAACCGGCCTCCGTTGGCGGCCGCTGGCCTTCCGACGTCTGCGGCGTTGCACCACCAAATCTTCGTTGGTCCGTCTCCTGCTGGCGTTGACTTCGGGTACGGACACCCTCCGTTTCCTCCTTAGGTAAAATCGGCATGATTTTATCCCACTTCTGACACCAATTGTTACGAGCTTGAGGTTCGCGACAATAAAAATTGCCGATAAAATTACCTAAATTAACACTTTAATTTACTTTACACAAATTAAAATTAAAACACTAATAATTAAACACACTAATTCACTTAATTCCGCTCTGAAGCTTCGCTTGTGTCGCCGAGTTCAACTCTGTCTCGATCGCATCTTGCAGCGCCTATTTATATAATTAGCAAAGAAGCGTCCCGAACATTCAGGTAAATGCGCGCCAGGCAACGAGTATTCGAGTGTAGATTTTCCAGAAACTTAGTTCTTCGGGTGGCATTTACTGCAAAGCTCCCCTCGCTCTCGTTCCTGACACTAGATGGCGCTAGTGCGCTGATTTGAGCGCGGCGTAACAATATTTTTATTATCTTACAATACATGCAAGTAGGCTACACGCAATCGTCTGGTCGTACACACACAAACACCGTGCCGAAGTCTTCCGAAATGAAACGACATTAGACGATGTTAGATTTTGGGGTGTTATTGGTGTTAGGTTTATTTTCGTTACGGAATTTCTTGATTCGGTCGCCGCGCTCAAAGCCCGCGATAAAAGCTATGCAATAACTTAATAAAAGGTTTTGCTAAGTATATTTTTATTTATTTTCTTAGCTGTGCCCACCAGATTTTGACAACCCTAACACCTACAAATTGCTTATATGAAAACAAATGGATATTGGAGGCTCAAATTGCCCAAATGTTTTATAGTGAATCTATTGTGCAAAAGTGTTTGGTACCGTGATAGAACGTCCACTTGGCATTTAAACTTATATTATTTCTTTAACAAGAATTCCACATAGGTGCTATAGTTCCTTAAATAATGGATGCAGGCAAACATGGAAGAAAATAAAGGTAAATTTTCCAGTCATCAAAATTTCAAACTATTTGAAATTTTATGTAAATTGACTGAATCGTAACACAATTCCATAATCGGCTAGGCCATCCTTAGACATTGAGAAGTATAACATACCATACAAAATTTTTAAGAAAATCAACATAATTGTAAAAAAGCGGGCAAATTGGACGGTTTGACGGTAATTATTTTTGGTTTTAAATATTAAGAACGTCACAAAATATCATCACAGGGGACACCCGGGTTTGAACCGGGGACCTATCGATCTGCAGTCGATTGCTCTACCACTGAGCTATATCCCCTTCACAACGGTGTTTAGAAATAAGATATAATAGCTAACACCTAATGACATCAGTTTAAAAACTCAATTTTTTCGTATATCTTCAGACAGGAGCGTAGGCGATACTATCTTATATGGAATGTTGAATAATTTAAACTACATATTATTAGTGATACGGCTAAATTTATTGAACTTTAAAGATCATAGCATCACGCCGTAATCCCTAAGGGAGTGGGCAGAGTCCAAAAGAGCAGCGAGCTACTTAGGATCACTTTAGCCAAAAAATACGAGTATGGGTTTTATGTGGAAAATTGTAAAGCATAGTATGTGCTAAATCGATTGAGAAAAACGGACAATGAGCTCAGATATGAGCCGAGTGGCATAAGGCGTAATTTAAAAAATCTCAATTTAGATGTGATAACAATATTTAAATATTGATATTATTCACACTTCTAGGTCAGCACATATGTTTTGTTTTTTTGATTCTTAAATAATATTGTCTGTAGTTGCTATAAACATTGTAAAATCTTACGGTACATCGCGAAAAATGTGTTATATTTTATATTTCAATTTATGGTAAGTAAAGCAGCAATTCATTTAAAAGCAGTTTTATACTAAAAAAAAATTGAAACTATTTAATCACCACATTATGCTTTTGCAAATTCATTCTTTTAAAATAAACAAAACGCGCGTTACGTCAGAAAGACGTCGTCGTCGTCTAAAAGAAACGTGACAATGGCAGCCAGAGATGTGTCACCTTTTTTGGGCCGGTATATACGACCGATACGAGTCGATGATTGCACCGAATAAAAATAAAGTTCTTATATAACATTGAAAATAAAGTTTTATCTTTTGAATAAGTACGTACTTATTCGGTGTCGTTATCACTCGAATCTGTATATGTGTTATAAATTAATTCTTTTTGTTCTTGAATGAATAAAGTATTTTTTTTATAGAAGAGGGGGCAAACGAGCATGCGGCTCACCTGATGTTAAGTGACTACCGCCGCCCATGATCAACCGCAACACCAGGAGAATTGCGGGTGCGTTGCCGACCCTTTAGAAAGGAGTAAGCTCTTTTCTTGAAGGTCCTCAGGTCGTATCGGTCCGGAAAAATCGCCGGTGATAAACTATTCCACAGAGAGGTTGTACGTGGAAGAAAACTCCTTGTGAAACGTACAGTGGTGGACCGCCAAGCATCCAGATGGTGTGGATGGTATCGGGACGTTTGCCGTGTCGTGCGTTCACGAAATTTGGCGGCTGGGATTAATCCGAACAATTCCTCAGAGCACTCCCCGTGATAGATGCGATAAAATACGCAAAGAGATGCAACATCTCTTCGCAACGCCAGTGAATCGAGCCGATCGGAAAGCACTCGGTCGTCGACGATTCGAGCCGCTCTACGCTGGATGTGGTCAAGTGGAAGGAGCTGGTACTGGGGAGCCCCAGCCCAGAGATGGGAACAGTATTCCATGTGCGGCCGAACCTGCGCCTTGTAAAGTTGCAGGCGGTGTGCCGGCATGAAATACTGTCCCGCTCTGCTGAGCACACCAAGCTTTTTAGAGGCCAATTTGGCCTTCCCTTCCAAGTGACCACGAAACTGCACGTTACTCGATATGTCGACGCCGAGGATTCCGATACTGGCTGAGGCAACAAGGGGAGTGCCTTGAAACTGAGGGGATACGACAAAGGGGTTCTTTTTAGCGGTTAATACTTTATAACAATAGATGATTTTTCTTCTACAGCGATCTTTTACATAAATTTTTAATAATAGTTGATAAATATATATTATATCAATAATTATAAAAAATAATTTAAAAAATTATTATAAATAAAGAAAGTACTACATATAAAATGTGCCTATATATTGAAGGTTTGTAACCCCTGGTTAAACGACCGAAAGGTCATTGTCCGTTTTTCTCAATAGATTTGGCACATACCATAGTAACCTTTTACATGCGTTGCAAAAAATCTTACGTAGGTAACAAATTAACAAAAATTTGTAGGTACATCTTTAATTATTAATACTAATAATAAATATAAACTTCTTAATGCCGAGATTAAGATATCACATCTGATATAAAGCTTTACGACAGTTCATTTAAAAACATGTTCATAATAATATTATAAAATCTTATTGGATATAACAAGTGAATTCGGTAACGACGATAAATAGAACCAGGACCCTAGAGTTAACTAGAAGGAGGCATTTTTTCATCCATGGTATATAATTACTTAGGATATTAGCAATCCAAACTATTAGACGACGCTAGATTAAAAAAAAAAACGCATTATTAACAAAATACAAATATAAGCTGAATCTTTAACAACCAACTAAACATCAAAAAGCCTCATCAAAGCTTACTTACGCTTAAGAAATACTTACGCGGTTCCGTTATTAACATATTCATTTGGTATAATAAAATGTACAAAAACAGACACAGTTAGCCTCGAAATAAAACACGTACCAAAATTTAATCATTTACATCCCAAGTCTACAGTAGAAAGAATTTCAGTAGGCAGAAATCATGGTGGAAAAGGTCTTAAGCAAGGTTTAGACGGAGGCAGTGCTGGCTTGCTATTGGCCTCGTATAAACAGTTTTCAAGACAAGCCAACGCTGGCTGCCAGCACTGGCGGGAATAGAGCACCTGCCTATCTTTCAAGCCACCTCCACCCACGTGCCCCGCAACCCCCGCGTCACAATAAATAATTTGTAATATAATAATTTAACTAGTTATATTGTACAAATTCTTATATTTGATGTATGTAGGTATATATAAACATTATTTTCATTTAGTGTAAAAAAGTATTAACTTATTACAACGATTTACAAGAATAATCTAGGAATGAAATAAATCCATTTGGTCTCATCTAACTCGGGCCAGGCCAGCACTGGCTTGTCTGAGGACTGGCGCCAGCGTTACTGGCTTCACCTAAATCTTGCTTTATAGACATTCAAGCTCTCCGGACTAAGCAGCTCTCAACCCTTATCTCTTTCTTTCACAGAAAAACTAATATCAGTAATTTGCACAATGCTTTTATTACTATAGGCGTAAACTTCACACCACTAAATCCTACAGAAAAGCCAAACATAACAGTAATAAATGACCAGTATACAGACAGAGAAGACTTGAAATTAGTACAGTGGAAAAAGAAAGTATTGCATGGCAGACATCCTTATGGCTTAGATCAAGCAAATGTTGATTTGGAGGCATCGAATAGGTAGCTTGTATATGGTTACTAATTCCCTGAAACCGAAGACTTCATGATACCAATACAGGATCATGTTATTAATTCGAAAAATTATCAAAGATATATAATTGAAGATCCCACAATAGCAGATGATAAATGTCGAAATATCACAAACAGCCTGAGACCATTCAACATACTACAGGGGCTTGGCTAACACTCACGCAGACAGATTACACACACAGACGCAACCAGATAGTAAATATAATACACCAAAAATTGGCAATCAAACACAAACTCATCCCAGACACAAATACGCCATATTACAAATACACACCAAGGACCGTTCTTAAAAATACTAAATGTTGAGAGCCGTGGTAGCTCAGATGGTTAACGCTCGCTGTAAATATAACAGAACGCGAGTAACCCGGGTTCGACCCCCACCGGCACCAATGAAATTGTTAATTCAATTTTAAGTGCTGATTTACCACGTGCTCGACGGTGAAGGAAAACGTCGTGAGGAAACCTGCATGTCTGAGGAATAAGAAAAAATATTATTTCGAAGACATGTGAAGTTCGCCAAAATTGGGGCAGCGTGGCGGACACTTCCTTGCCCTAAACGCCTCTCAGAAATGAGGGGAGACCTGTGCCTAGCAGTGGGACGTATATAGGCTGTAACTTTATTTTACTTTTATTGTTGTTTGCTGTATTTGTCACTACTTAAGGTGATATAATAAGTCAGCTCAAATTCTAATTTCGCCCCCACTTCCCCGCGCGTCGTATGCTTTGTACCGACATGTTTGTAGTCACTAATACTGTGAGTAGAAAGATCGTTCGACACTTATTTCATTAGGTTTATCATATTTATGCCTGTTTCTTAACGCCATGCCAGTCGCTTCTTATTTTTATTACGGTTATTTACCATTTTAATTATATGTCATCCTGTTGCGTAATGTATATTCTGATCGTAAGCGACACAACCTCCCCCTTCAAAGGCCGAAGCGAAGTGACCGGGCGGCAGGAATCACGCCTCAAGAGGCCGATATTTTAGGTAATTTCTTTTTACAGTGAAAATAATGGTACTTTAAAAAAAGTAAATAACATAAGCACAGCTTTATAGTTAGTTCAGTTAGTATGCAAAGTTTCATGATCTTATTTAAAGTATTTTATGAATAACAGCGGTTTATTGTTTATTTTGGAGGTACTTTGGATTTTTTTTCTATCGAGAAAATTTTACGGAATCGTGTTTTCGTCTAACATAACCCTTAACATTAATCCTCAACTTTACCATATATTTATTTCAAAATTAATGCTGCAATATTTTCGGCGTAACGGAGGATCTTGCTAAGAAATTTGAGGTTATATTTCCCCTTAAGTTTTATAAAGGGTATTACGAATAAATGTAAGTCATACCTACATGTTACATTTTTCTAGTCATAGAATAAATCGTGTATCGCTTTAAAATCAGAAGTGTTGGTAAACAGCCAGATTCGCGTATTTGGATTCTTGAATCTACATATTAGTATGTATTATTGATAAGACAGTACTGTTGATAAGACAGTACTGGCCACCAGTCAATATTACGCGAACAATCCGAGTACAATCTTCCCGGCACAGATGGCATTATAAATTGCAATTTCAAGTTACATGCATCCGGAGTTTGAGTAACTGTCGCACTTTTGTTATTTTATTGTTTACATATTATTCTACGCCAGCGATTAACTACAAACCCACCTGATGGTATAAGCCCCGCACGTTGATATTGCGATGGAACTTTGTCGCAATAAGAGCTGCGTGACATCACTAACCGCAAAAAGTACAGACAACAAAAACTTTAATCTTATTTTCAATAAAATTTAAAAAATAATTAAATTCAAAAGATATCTTCTAGATAAACAAAAACAAGGTATTCCCAAACACTTCGTGTGCCAGCTATAAACCACGGCATTTTTTTTCTTTTACTAACACATCATGGTTGGCTAAGTCATTTAGGTACTAGCCTTAATTGGGTACGCAGTCTTACACATCTTTTCCGTAATTTTTACTAAATTAAGCCCTAGATATAAATCGTAGAGCAGAAAGGACACATCATTCACAAATATTTACACTGCAATAATATTAACGTGCAAAAAAAAGTTTTTTCTTTCTTTCTTTCTGATTGTACTATTGTGCTCATTTTCTTCTCGCCACCTCGAGGGTAATAGCTGAAAATCAGTGTTTGCTCTCCGAGCAATATTAATCGCTGAGCTATGAGCCATTTGCTAAACTAAAACACATATGTACATTTGGATCTTAAGTTATGTTTTTTTTTTCATAATACTTTGATTTGTATATCTAGTTTAGTCACTGAATTTACGTGTGTAATTGGAGAAACAAATAAACGCTTTTATCTATCTATCTATCTATCTTTTCGTGTGAGGTGTTGCCACCTCTGGTGAAAAATGTTAATAACCTTGGGTTATAGGTATTTATATTATATTATATTATATTATATTATATTATATTATATTATATTATATTATATTATATTATATTATATTATATTATATTATATTATATTATATTATATTATATTATATTATATTATATTATATTATATACATATATTTATAGGTATTTAATTATAAATATTTTCTTTTTCCTTTACAAAATAACTGTCCACTTTAATAATCATTTCACGAGCACGGCTGTTAGTTACTTTCTTACTCATTGTAACAGAATAGGTAGGATAAAAATAACAAAAATCAACAACAATAATAAAACAGGAAAACAAAAATAAAAAGCTATAAAAACACGTGGTTAGAGGAACTCTATACGCGTAAGCGCTGGCTGATCTTGCGAACGGTACTGACAATTCGACTACGTCACTAAGATGGTCGCCAGTCGCAATATCAAAGTGCGGGGCTTAAGTGGTGATGTAGCCTAAGATGGTGAAGCGCACTGACCTAACGAAAACATATTCACTCTTGCCTTGAATACACTCATATTGTAATCTGATGGAAACATAGATACTGGCAACTTATTTCACTCCTTAGCTGTACGCATGATAAACGATGTAGCAAAACGTTTGATTCGAATGCGTGGCTAAGTCAACAACGAAAGGGTGGAGACTGGCCGAACGTCTGGTTCTCCGATGGTGAAAGGGAGAGGGAGGAGATAAATTATACAATTTCCGCGCAGTCTCCGAAATGCATCCTGTAGAAAAACGAAAGGCTGGCTACTTTGCACCCGTGTTCGGGACTGTTAAGATTGGTTTTAACCGAATTCGGGTCTCCAATAAGCCTCTTAGTACGCCGTTTCTTTGAGTTCAAAGCCGCTAGGTGGCATTTTGCAACACTTTATGACAGCAATACTCCATGCACGCCCGGACTTGTACGTCTACATACTTCTAGATACATTTCGGAAAGAAGGAGCCAAGATGAGCTGGCTCCTTTTTGCAGTGAAGGGACACGCTTGTGTTTTGGTGGCGTTGAATTTCACAGGATTGGCATCGCCCCATTCGGCGACAACCTGTGTAATACTATAAATTATTTTATATTAAGATATATTTTCAACCGACTTCAAGAACAGGAGGAGGTTCTCAATTATACTGTATTTTTTATGTGTGTTACCTCAGAACTTTTTTCTAGTTGAACTGATTTTCATGATTCCCTTTTTATTTGAAAGCTGGTGCTTCTCATAAAGTTCCATAAAAACTTGATCAAGATCTGACCGATAGTTTTTGAGTTATACTTAATAATGCGTATTTAATTGACTTCGACTACATTGATGATGTTCTCATTTTATTTATATTGAAGCCGGTTGTGCAAAATTTTTAATTTTACCACATGTAGTGTTAGCAATTGTTAGTTAACCTAATAAAGAAAGAAAAGTGCTTTTTTAACTAAGTGGTCGGCAATGAAAGTAGTCATTACGAGAAAGTGTGTATGAAAAATAATATTTCAAGGAGAACCACACTCGAAGAAAAATACTCCCAGTAAAGAAATAATTTAAGCGAATGTAATCGATTACTTTTATTTAAAATACTAAGCTATATAAGTACCTAAGAGTTACAAGAGCTAGTATGTGAGCGTGAGCAACCAGAGTTTAATTCTACGGGCATATTGAGATATTGAGTCAAATTCTAATTGTAAACAAGCCCTTTAAAACAACTGCAGGCGTATAACAAAGTGGTTAGATGCAGGTATTCAATTTTGACAGTACCCAAAAAGATGGAGAAATCTGTATTTGATCAGTTAATCGAGGATAAATGTAAATGTCTATAGACCACAGCATCCATTTATCATCAGGTGGATTGTGTGCTCGTTTGTCACACTTACTCTATATTAAGTAACCAAAATATACTTATGACCCGTGTCGTGTCAAAGCAGTAAAAATTTTAATTGCTCTCAAGTGTGAACGTTCTACCACGCGAGCACTCGCTTTGTCGACCCCTACTTGTGTTTACATAATGTGTTTCACACATTTCTCTTCATTTTTATATGACACTCGTACAAGGACGTTGTTGCTCTGAAATCTAAACATTTGCTACCTATTTGTTTTTATAAAATTTATAGAAGTTGAATGAAAAATAAAGAAAAAATAAAAGCAAGAAAAAGAGTTTTGTAATTTTCCACACATTTTATTACATTAAAATAGATAGAAGTTGAAATAAAGCAGAGTTACAGGTTATAAAATTTTTTATTTTAAATGTTTATCAAATATTTTACAAGATTCAATAAATATGATACCTTGTAAATTTTAAAAATATGACGTAATAACGATTATTAAAAAACTACTCAAACGCGCAACAAAATAACTCATGCACTCATCTCGCGCATAACGCATTTTTTTAATGTTTTGTTTAGTTTGCATCTGATTAATTTTAATTTTAAGTGTTTTACAATTCATAAAAATACAACAAGCGCAAGTAATAAATAGTGTCAGAGTTATATTCACAAGACAAATGGTTTAAAATAACATTAAAACTAAGATTTAACGTGTAAAAATAAAAATAGAAATTACATTAATTGCCTTTAATTACAAAACATTTGTTTTTTTTAGTGTTTTTAGAAATAAAATAACATATCATGATTATGGTTAAATTTCAAACTACCGTTATATCTTAAAGAAAATTTTTTGTTGGCCTTTCCGGGTGTACTTTATTTTTGTAACTTTTCTTTCAACATCGTTATATGGCTTACACACACGGTCAGTTAAACTGATCGGTTCAAACGGGTTTAAGCTAAAGAAAGTCTGTACACACGGTCAGTTCAACTGATAATTCCAACTGAACAGTTTAAATTAGCACTATGCTCAATGACCTCAATAGTGTTTCCCAACGGATAGGCCTTAAGAAGAATATGGACAAAACAAAGATCATGTTTAATGTCACATCTATGCCGGTAGTTGTTGGGAGCACTAAGCTCAGTCCAACTTCGAATGAGACGGCAATCAACGGATTCAACTCGGCTGGGCCGCGTTCGGGAAATTACGACACATCTCGTCGGGTATACCTCAGAACCTGAAAACTTTTTTTCAGGTTTTGAGGTATATGTGTGAGTCAGTCAGTGATGACTTATGGATCTGAGACGTGATACTTCACTGATGGTCGTATCAGGAAGCTCAAGGTCACTCAGTGAGCTATGGAGAGGGCTATGTTCGGGGTTTCTCTACGTGATAAACATAGAAATAAGGATATCCGCAGTAGAACCAGAGTGACTGACATAGCCCATCGGATTATTAAGCTGAAGCGGCAATGGGCCGGCCATATAGCTTGAGGAGTAGTATAGGGCGTCCCCTACTAGATAGAGTGTCGACCTGGTAAAACATGCAGGAAGTCGATGGATACAGGTGGTTTGGGACCGTGCTTTGTGGCATTGCTTGGGGAGCCTTATGTTTAGCAGTGGACCTGTGAAGGGCCGTGAATGATGATGACGATGAATAACGATCTTTGAGAATATATATATATGGCATTGAGTTACAATACCTATAGAGTCACAATCTCTAACTGACAATACTCAAAAAATGTCCGAGCGCCGTTCCATATACCTATATATTTTGATATTATATAGTTCAAAATGACATTTGCTCGAATTTAGACGTTAACCTGCTTGTACAATGTTCAAAGTCGCTCGTATGCAATGTCATCATCATTCACTCAAGGGCACGTTATCGCGGCGCCGCGCGGTCGGCGGTGAGTGATTTAGTTTGCTAATAAAATGAAAATTATTGAAATTTAAATGAAAACATGCACTGTGGATACATAAATACGTAAATTTGGTATGATACTTACCTAAAATATGAAACACCATCCTTTTTTCGCACGTGTCTGCTGTTATTTGGGCAGGAAATCACCGAACACTTTGGCATCGCGGACGTTGTACGAGGATTGTGGTCGCCTTACAACTAAACAAAAACTCTGCGCACTTCGCAGCGTGCGCCGAGTTTTGGCGCGGACATTTTATTTGTCTGTTTGTGACTCTATAGGTATTGTAACTCAATTATATATGGTTACCTTTTAAAATATTCAATATAATTATATTGTTAAAATGTAACTTTTAAACACGGTTATAAGCTCAGGGAGCAAAGTCAGGACTATATAGTGGATGCATTCACACTTCCCAACCAATCTCTCTCAATTTTTGGTCAGATTTTTTCAAATGGGTTAAAGCTGTTTTGTGATCAATCCTCAATTCCTTGACTATGTCATAACTACTTTAACCGTATGGGGGCAACCATACGTACTGCTAGCTGCATCTTATACATCAAAATTCCCGAACTGAAAACGCTTGAACTAACTTGGTGCTACTCTTACTAACACAATATTTTTTGCGGCTTGCGTCGCATTTTTCCTCTTTTTGTAATAAAACTTTAGAATGTATAGAATTTCTTCTTTAGATTCACTTATTTTGGCGAAGAGAAAAAACCATTTATAAATGGCGAGAAAGTGTTTTTTAATTTTAATTTTAGTTTTTTTAAAGTCACTGACCTCTATATATACAAGTACGCTGGACTGGCTATACCATACAAAATGACTGTGCCAATTTGAAGTGCCGCTAAAGGATGTCTTGAAAAATAAAATTGACATAATATGCCAAAGTCTGTTGTCTTATTTATATTGTCATATTTAAAAAGTCTGTATTTTGAACTTTTAAACTAAAAAACGATAGTATTTTGTGTTGTTTGATTGTGTATAATATTAGTTGCAGATTAATATTATTTTAATAATAATAAGAGTGAGCGTAATCTGTAAAACTCGTTACCAAAAGGGAAGTTGTATAGCATTACACAAGTAAGTGAATTTGCAGCTAATATTTAACAAATTAAAACTATTTGATAATATAAGTACTTAAAATTTTGTTACTAATCTTAATATCATATATACCATGTTTGGCCGTATATTACTGAGTTTTGATAAATAATAACATTTAATAGGGTTGTCGAGTTCCTTGTCTATAATACTTATCGATGTTTTTCCTACCCATATCTGTTAACAAAGTCGCCAACAACAGATGTTTATCAAATGTTTATTAATCAACAGGTTTCCAACAGAACCTAGACTAAAATTATGGCTTAAAAGATAAATATTGTGAATTGGCGTCCGAAACAAAATGATTATATTTGTCCCAAACATTTCACAGACGACTGTTTTATTATACATGAGAACTGCACCACTTTGAAAAAGTGCAGTATACGATAATGTTTTCTGGTAGTATCAGTACCAGTAAGTATAAAAGTATTAGATTATTATTTGGAATGTTTTTTTTATTTCTTCTTTCCTCATTTTCCACCAAACTCAAGGGCCATAGCCAAGTGTCGAAAGGTCGCCTGTTGATGTCGAGCCACGTTGGATGTGTGTTAGTGGGCTGCGGCTAGAGGAGATTCCTCTCCCTAAACCGCTGTAGTTGAGGTGGAGTAGTAAGGGAAGAGGAGTGTTCGTATGGCGATTGGTGATGCGCCACTCGACTATCTTTCGCGACTTTGGTGAGGCTCCACCACTTGATGTTTCCAAGTGCTCGTTTTTCCGTGGCTCCATTCACATATCGGGCTCGTGGAGTTCGTAGTGCGGGTGGAGTTAGAGGCCGCGAAGGGCAGTGTAGCTTGTGTTTCTGGTGCGCCTTATCTGAGAAAGAAAACGGGGAGGAGAAGTCAGCAACTAAGGAGAGACTGCCATTGTGCGGCTGGCGCCAGAGGGGCCCCGGATGTGCATGAAAGCGTTTCCGTGGTCCTGCTTGCTTCTTGGGACGATACCACGGAAAGTAGGACTGTATGATGATTTCAGTAATTTTTTAGTATTGTAATTTAAATTTCGAAAAGGACGTTGTAAATAACTGATAACTATGTAATTCAAAGTTTTTTTTTTATATTATCTTGCTAGTTCGTACCCGGCGTATTGCTGCCGCAGAAGAAATAATTGTGGAAATATCGTTAAAAATGTGGAATAGTTGTAATGTATAATTAGGAATGATAATACAATCATTGAAATATAATGATATATAACTTTCTATAACTTTCAAATAAATAGTAAGTATAATACGCACGCCACTTAGTGTCAGTTAATTGTACCATGCGTATAACCTTCGCACAAGTGCAACCAATAAGTTGACTAAGTTTTAACGCAATCTGATGAACGGTATGGCATCGTAGAAGGTACAAACAAACATAAATTTTTATATAGTAGAAAATATTTTACTGTTTATAGACAGACCTGTAGTTGATTATAATAAGCGTTATTATAGCAGCTGATTTGTTTTTCTTTATAATACTACAACTAAATGAACGGTTGACAATAAATTATTTTAGAAATTATGTTTTTTATTTTTATTTTTATTTTGTGTAGATAGTTTAATCTTAATAACTTTTTAGTTGAATGGTCTAAGGGCTACGATGGCTATCCGAGTACAGAACCAGAGTACAAAACTAATCCAACTGTAGAGATGTGTTAAAACAGAGTGACGTAATATCCCCGAAATACTTTACCGCTGCATTGAAAGACGTCTTCAAGCTACTGGACTGGAAAGGATACGGTTATGAAGTGTAGAAGTAAGGAGTACCAACTCCCATAGTAGAATAGTTGAAAAAGTGGCCACCTGTAAGCAGTAATAACAGTTCAAAAACTTCGCAACAGCGCTGGAGTAGCTACTGGGATGAAATGAACTTGGCAGTTGTCGACGGTTTAAGTGTGGTGCTAAACTGCTCAGTAGCTCTAAAATCTAAAATAATTTTATTTAGTAAATATAACCTGGAAAAAGTCGTCTATCCCACTAATATTTTTCGATGCGTTCTTTAAAATTTACCCCGTAGTTATAGTGGCAGTACCCTTATTTAATGGTATTTATGGACACTCTTTAATACACAGTCTGTACTCCTTACTTCTACACTCCATAGATACGGTATTAACGTCAATGGCTTGTACGTCACTCAGAGTTGTCGACAATATAGTACTTGTAGTAGAATCGCTGACGGATCTACACACTATGTTCAATAACCTCAATAGTGTCTCCCAACGAATAGGTCTTAAGATGAACACGGAAGAAACAAAAGTCATGTGTAATGTCCGTGTCACACCTATGTCGGTGGTTTTTGGGAGCACTTAGCTGAAGTTGGTGACGAGTATTTTTACTTGGGACAAATAGTCCGACTAGGTAAGTTCAACTTCGACCGACTGCTCAATCGACGGATTCAACTCGGCTGGGCAGCGTTCGTGAGATTACAACACATCTTCTCGTCAGGAATACCTCAAAACTAGATTGTACAATCAGTCCGTTTGCCAGTGATGACCTATGGATCTGAGACGAGGTCTTTCACTGCTGGCCGTATGAGGAAGCTCGAAGTCGCTCAGCGAGCTATGAAGAGGGCTATGCTCAGGGGTTCAAACTTAGGAATGAGGATATCTGCAGCAGAACCAAAGTGACATCGACCAATGGATTAGTACGCTAAAGTGGAAATTGACCGGCCCTATAGCTCGAAGAACCGAATATCGATGGGGAAAAAAGGTTCTCGAGTGGCAGCCTTGTACCGGCAGGTGAAGAGTCGGAAGTTCCCCAACTAGAAGGAGTGAAAACCTGGTAAGATACAGGAAGTTGACGGATGCAAGTGGCTCAGGACCGTTCTTTGTGACATTCCTTGGGGGATGCCTATGTTCAGCAGTGGACTTGTGAAGGGCTTTAATGATGATGAATGATAATGGAATTATATTAATATGATACATAAACAGAATGGACGTTACGGTTAGAGTCCATCTATCCATAGAGTCCATTCTATTTGTTTAGGTATAGGTAGGGTATAGAATTTTTATCGATATATTTTGTCACACTGTCTTATCCCTATTATTAGTTCCGTGGACGTGCACTTCTGCTGTCAGCGCCAAAATGGCGGAAATCAAATCGCTTCATCATGTCACGGTTTATAGCCAGTCCAGCGTACTTGTATATATTATAGTGGTCAGTGTTTAAAGTTCTTTATGTATTGATGTTAAAACCAGCCAGATATAAACAGTACAACCAAAGAGATTTTTCCTCAATTTTATTACGAAGAAACTATTTCCCTGACCTATTACTAACTACACAGTTTGATAATAATTTGATAGTGCTCTGAGAGTAAATAGAAAGATAATTACAATAAAATTTCGAGTATTGGCGCCATTTTTTCACTTCGTCTACTTTAAACCTAAGCTTATGTAAAAACGAGCACGTATTCTAAATAATTAGGTAGTTTTAAGATAGTATTTATTTTTCAATAGATTACAAATCATTTACCTTATATTTAAATATAATAAAAACTCGTTTAGCTTACGGAACTCATCCATAAGTTTACTTTTTAAGACTTTTATGTAACCCAAAACACACACGTTAATTAATCTCTCTAGCAAAGAGAAGAATCCTTTTCCGTTTGGGCCTAAAATAAATAAATAATAAAAACTGGATTTTAACGTTTTATTTAGTCAATGATGCCATGGTTATCACTGGACCTTTTTTATTTTGCTTGATTGCTGTAAATAAAACCTCTTTATAAATAACGGATTCATACAAATTTCGAAACTCCATTTAATATATGCTAATTAATTAAGTTGGGAATGATAAGTGATTGAGAGTCGATAAGGAGCTATTTGAATCGCAAATTTAATCGACAACGATATGGATTTTATGTCATAAACGTACAACATGCCTTTACTAATGCCTGAGACTATAATCATGTTTTATATTGATGAAACAAAAGATTATGTATTGTTAGGAATGAGGGTAGAAAATAAAAAAATAGAAATCGAAGAATTGAGGGTAGAACTGTAACCTCTCACTCGTTCTAGCAGTAAAAGTATTGCACTGGCGACTAAGAGGAACCAGTCTGTAATTTTATTAGTCTCATATAGTCATAATTATGCACGTTGGAGTTTACCTTTGGTATCTTCGGTAATGGTACCGAAAGTTATTCCCAGAAACACTGTCCTGGATCACGCTGTGATACGCAGACAGTATTGCTGGTTTGCATACTTCATCTATTTTAATTTTATCTGATATTTACTTCTAACTTCTATTTGTGAGCTAACATAAAGCCATTACCGAATTATATTCTTTTAATTTAATAATTTTGAGAATAACTCGTAACATCAGAAATGGGACAATTTCTTATACTATAATTATTTAGTTAAAATTATTTTGTTTATATCACATTCAATTAGTACACATAAGTATATTAACAGCTCTCATGTTTTCATGCAAACGGGTTGAAGACGTATAGTGAATGGATAGCAAAATATAATAATGATGCTCAATACAGAATTCAGTCCCGGGAATTGCGCTTCTGCGCCTCGGTATGCTATAATATTAAAAAAAATTACATGCACATCATAACATAGAGAAAGCTTTTTCAGCGACACCATAAAATCGCGCTGCAACTCATGTTTCTATACCCTTAGGGAACTGGTAGTAGAAAATTTTAAATATTCCACCGTTTGGCCAACATTGAATAAGTTAGGTCTTGCTGCGTTGTAAAATGACAGCGTCTAAATGTCGTCGTCGTCATCGTCAAACGTCTCTTGATGGTTAGCACAACGCTTGTCTTTAACGGCTTCTCACCAAAAGGTCTAACGGGTCAAATTGCAGCTTCGAGGGACTTTCATTGTAACGGCTTTTCTGTACGGTTTACTCACAACAGCTAACACTACAAGTGGTAAAATTAAAAATTTTGAACAACCAACTTCAATATAAATAAAATGAGAACATAATCAATGTAGTCGAAGTCAATTAAATTTGCGTTATTAAGGATTACTGAAAAACTACTGGTCAGATCTTGATCAAATTTATATGAGACCATATGAGAAGTACCAGCTTTTAAATAAAAAAAGAACCATCAAAATCAGGTCACATAGAAAAATTCAAGATAACACACATAAAAAAATACTGTCGAGTTGAGAATTTCCTTCTTTTGTTGAAGTCGGTTGAAAAAATGTAAATGCAGGCGGCAGGTGTCCTTCCTGCTGTACTTAAAATTTATTAATTTTTTGGTCTGGGAAACTGGGCGGTCAATTAATAAAAAAAATAAAAAAATACATTTCAAACTATTTATTTCACTACGCATTTTAATACTCACTGTGCTAAAATTATGTTTAAAAAACACAAGAAAGGCCACTTCTATTAGGTACTTCAAAATATTGCATTAAAATATAAATGTAAATAGCAATATGATATTATGAATTTCTAAAAAAGTTAAATAATTTCATCATATCTATCTCAAGAGAAATAGCTTCATATATTATGCTGAGCATAAAAATAGAAGAGGCCGACGATTTGCATGAAAATTTCATGACAGCAGACTTTTTTAGTATATTAAAAATTGACCGATTTAACTTGTTTTTATCGAGCGACTTATTGTTTGTCATGGTTTAAATTGAACTTGCGTTTATTTTCTGAGGAATGAGTTAAAGCACTCATCCATTCACTCATTACAGCCGTTCACAAGTTCACTGCTGAACATAGGCCTCCCCCAAAGAATCCCATAATTCACGATCCTGAGCCACCTGCACTTATCGAGCGGTTATCGATTACCCATCGGTTGTCGGTTCTTCGAATTTCAGGATGAGGCAAAACTAATCATCCGATGCTATTTGACTGTAATTTTTTGCCATCAAGTCGAGAAGATGTTATCGCACAAGTGGCTGCGGCCAGCATTGATGACCATGCGGGCCCTTTTTATGGCATTTCTATCACTTTTGCCAGAACTTCGGGTGATAAGTTCGCGCATTTATATCGGATGTTGTCCTTGAAGGCTTCCAGAGTTCCAAGAGCTTCCAAAAAGAAGTCTGGTATGGTCAAATCTGGCGATCTTGGCGGCCCGTGGAAATAGCCAAAACGAGAGATTAAGCGACCCGGAAATGCCTGCTTCAAAATATCGGTTGTACTCAGGCAGTGTGCTACGTTACACCATCCTGTTAGAACCACGTGTCTTCCAGGCCCAGGTCATCCAATTGAGGAAGAAGAAACTTGTTGAAAATGGCTCTGTAGCGGTCGCCGTTCACAGTAACCGTTTGGTCCGTCGCGTCCTCGAATAAAAATGGCCCGATAATTCCTCCAGCGTAAACAGCTCATGCCGTAAACTTGAGCGAGTGTAATGGCGATTCGTGGATCACATGTAGATTACCGGTGCCCCAGACGCAATAATTTTGGCAATTCACGTAGCCGCTGAGGTGGAAATGAGCCCTTATCGCTCACGATGAGTTTCGATGAAAAATCACCATCTTGGTCGAGATTCAGCGTGGCTTGAGCGTAGGTTGCGCGAGTTTGGCGGTCAACAACTAACAGCTGATACACTGTCTGCACTTTGTAGGGGATCATCTTCAGGTCTTTCATCAAAATTCATCGTGGCGACCGCGTACTAAGGCCCAATTGCGTGGCACGTCGTCTGGTCGATGTTCCGGGGTCCATTTCGACATCTTCAGCTACAGCGGCGATATTATCAGCAGAACGGTAGTCTTAGGCCAGCCACGCCAAGGAGCATCTTGTGTTGTCCCAGTTGCTTCAATGCGGGCGGCCAAACGCGGCAGAGTTTGACCTTCAGCTTCTTTATACGAACAGCAGTGCCCCATCTCAGATCCATGTCATCACCGACAACACGTATTCATTGCACAATCTTGTTTTTAAATTTTTAGGTATACCTGATAGAATGCTAGTATGTGACGTAATCTCTCGAACGCTGCCCAGTCGAGTTGAATCCATTGAATGACCTCTCGGTCGAAGTTGGGCTTACCTAGTTAGACTATTTGTCCCAGGTAAACATACTCGCAAACAACTTCCAGCCTAGTGCTTCCAACAACTACCTGCATAGGTGTGACATTGACGTTACACATGATATTTGTTTTGTCCATGTTCATCTGAAGACTTCATCGTCAGCAGTCGGCCGAAGGTGAGTGATGCACTCGCCATTGGTGTTAATACCATATCCTTTCCAATCCAGAAGCTTAGAAACGTCTTCCTATGTAGCGGTGAAGATTTTCAGGAATATAACGTTACCTTGTCTTACATTTTTCTGCAGTCGGATAAGTTTCGTACTCTGGTTCTGTTTAAAGCACTTCTTAATTTTAATAAATTCAACAAAAGTTGGCGGGAACGTGGTATATCGGCACTTAAAATAGCAATTATTAATTTTACTGTCGGCGGTGATTGCACCCAGGTTGCTAAAGTAATGTGAAAATTATAGCTAATTATAAACTATATATAATTAAGCGTTTAGTCCCTGAGCACAGCACTACACAATAAAATGAAAATTTTGCAAAACTGTTTTTTTTTTTTTTTGAGTAACTTTTATAGAGATTCACGGATCGATTTCAAAACCTAATCAGCTCTTAAAATAAAAAATGAATGCGTTTGGAAAATAAAAATCGGTTCATTTGTTCGTGAGATATAGAAGGAGAAAGAATATGAAAAAAAGCATTTTTTGTTTTTACATAACTTCGAGATCCCGCAACATAATTTGGTGAAATTTGGAGCGCTTTGCATTTGAAATTAGCGGGAAGTTCCAGGTATAGCCTGCAGGGCAACCAATTTTTTTCTCAGAAATAAGAGGAGGCTATAACTTTACATTACTTTCAGTAGCTTCTTCCGTTTATCGAAATGTAGGGTGGACCCCCACTAGATGGAGTGACGACTTAGTAAGACATGCAAAAATTGGTAGATGTATGTGGCTTAGCTCCGTGCTTGGCGAACTTAGTGTACAGCTGAAGGCCGATTCCCGTCACAAGGGCTGTAGTGACGATGATAGCTATCATCATCGCTACAGCCGAAAGAAACTACAAACTATAGTTTACAGTTTCTACGTTGTCGCCACCACACGGCAAACGAATATGATGATCCTCGTAACGATTATCTATTCTATAACTAACCATGAGAAAAGTAACACCTATAAATATCTTCAATATCCTCTACACTATCACAGTGGACCAGCTACAAAACTAGGTTAGTAAGTTTATTAGTATGTTGGTAACTACTTAATTTTTTATTCTTTATTTTTATAATAAATCAGTCAAAAAGTCATCATCAATCAAAAAGAGTGTCCTTCGGAGAATTTAGAAAACGGGAATCCCTTTTTGCTGCTAACGAGTTTTTTTTTACAGAAGTAGGGCCAAACGAGCATACGGTTCACCTGATGTTAAGTGTCTTCCGCCGCCCATGAACATCAGCAACACCAGGGGAATTGCAGGTGCGTTACCGGCCCTTTAGAAAGGAGTAAACTCTTTTGTTTAAGGTCCCCAGGTCGTATCAAAGGAGGTATTTCATCTTAGTCCTCAGGTGCATTCTGGTTCTTAATCAAGAATGGATGCAAATGACGGTCAACTTAACCTCAGATTAACCTTGTGAGGGTTTGTCACACTTACCGGTACAACTGAACGTAGGCCAACCCTACAGATTGCTCCATATGGGGATAATTTTCCACAGTGCAAGCGTGACAAGCGAGCTAGCAACCGCATTTTTAGGGTTCCGTAGTCAACTAGGAACCCTTATAGTTTCGCCATGTCTGTCTGTCCGTCTGTCCGTCCTCGCTTAATCTCTATGACCGTTAGCACTAGAAAGCTGAAATTTGGTACCAATATGTATATCAATCACGCCGACAAAGTGGTAAAATAAAAATTGGAAAAAAAAGATTTTATTAGGGTAGCCCCCCTATATGTAAAGTGGGAAGTGATTTTTTTAATTTCAACCCTAACGTGTGATATATTGTTGGAAAGGTATTTAAAAATGAATAGGTGTTTACTAAAATAATTTTTTGATAATGTCAATATTTTCGGAAATAATCGCTCCAAAAGTAAAAAACAATGTGTCCCCCCCCCCTCTAACTTTTGAACCATAAGTTTAGAAAATATGAAAAAAATCTGAAAAGTAGAACTTTATAAGGACTTTCTAGGAAAATCATTTTGAACTTGGATGGAAACAACAGTACCCACTACCGGGAGCAGTTGCAGGAGCGCGGAGCGCTGCTGGAGCTTGAACATAATGAATACCCACCTTTAAACTCACAAGTGGGAACACTTATTGTGACGGAGGGGAAACTACGGAACCCTACACTGAGCGTGGCCCGACACGCTCTTGGCCGCTTTTTTGTTTTTATTATAAAATAAAAACAAAAATGCGGACATCAGCATCTCCCTAATGACAACTATAAAGTTGTCATTAGGAAGATGCTGATGTCCACCTTCTTCCCTCTGTCACCTCTTACGATATAGGGCAATGAATATTCTGACACCCTCACTGTCAACCTTGTTCATCACTCTTACTTCTAAAATAAAGCTGCTTTATTAACGTACAATTCTTTGTGACTCTCTCTCTCTATCTCTCTCTCTCTCTCTATCTCTCTCTCTCTCTCTCTCTGTCTTTCTTTTTAATTCCGACAATTTTAATGCACAACGCTTCACCGCAGCGGATAAACTACTAAATACTGTACGTTTTCCAACTGTATACTATTAAAAAAAATCGTTAAAAGTTTTACTTAAACGTTTAACTTAAAAATTTTCTACTTTTCAAAACTAAGCTTACGCTGATTCATTCCTGTATTCTACCTATTATCGATTATGCAGATGTATGTTACAAGTTGGAGCGCCCCCTTAATAATTCCAAAAGGTTTTTTTTGTGGTTTACGTAAGTATGACGACATATCATCCTATCGTTCAATGCTTAAGTGGCTACCTATACGTCAAAGGTAATGCTCTAGAATCTTACTTGTACTTTATTCAATTTTAAACGATCAAAGGTCGCCTTCTTAACTTAAGGTTAATTTTCATATGCTTCATTCGATCAATGGTCGAACATTCCGACAGACAAACCGTCTGAGGTTAAGGTTTCCACAGATTAGGTTTAATTTTTTCAGAACGTCTTTTACGATACAAGCTATACAACTTTGGAATATCCTTCCCAATGATATTAAGAATGCCACAAATAAGAAAGTCTTCAAAGTTCTTCTACGACAACATTACCTGAGGGCAACTACTCTTTGACATTATTTTTCCGTTATTCTTTTATTTTTTTGTAATTTAAATATTTATTTCATTATATATACTATTCATTCACTATCTTAATATACATAAATTACGTGTCACGTTGTTTGTCCGCAATGGACTCCTAAACTACTTTACCGATTTTAATCATATTTGCATACCGTGTGCAGTTTGGTCCAACTTGAGAGATAGGATAGCTGTTTTGCCCATCAGTAGGCCCACACATTTTTTTTTCGAATTTAAGAATTTTTAATAGGACATGACAAAGGCTCGTCGAAAAGGGCAGAACAACGTCTGCCTGGTAAGCTAGTGTTATACAGAATGGGTCCCACATATATGCAATAAATGAAACCACAAGTAATACTAGTCCGTAGAAGTGTAGAAAAATTAAATATTAAATTAAAACCCGTAAAATAAAAAAGTGAAATTTTCAAACAAAATAAATATTAAAATAAATTCAGTAAAAGTGAACACTCTGTTTCGACAACGTACCTTGACCCCTTGGAAGATTGACAACGTTGCACGCGGGTGGCACGCCGACAAAAGACACCGCTGTCGATATGTCGCAATACCAATAGTTTGCACTGCGTGGCAACGTCGCTTTTTAATGTACAAGGATTCATTCAAGTTCATTGAATCATTGACTTAGTGACCCATTTCTATAGAGTGTTCAAATTTGCTTAAAATTAAAACCCTACTTTTTGACCTAATTACTGGACCGATTACGTTCATTTTTTGTATATCGTCAGCAAAGGCGATAACAAGTATATGGTTTCATTTATTGCATATATGTGGGACCCATTCTGTATATATCATTCATACAGATATTTTTTATGAAGTTTATAAGCATGTATATATTTATGTATCATTGTACGTATATTTATGCTATATGTATGTATATTTAAATGTGTTGTGTATGTATATACCATGTATATATATATATATATATATATATATATATATATATATATATATATATATATATATATATATATATATATATATATATATTAATGTATGTACACTTTATTTACATTTTATGTTTCGCACCTGCCAACAATTGGCCTTGGTACCCAGGGTTGACTGGCAGGGAATGCCACATTGCATTAAGTCCACCCTATGTATGCTTTAGCTTAAGGTGTTACAATTAAGTTTTAAGTAAAAAAATATTAAAAAAACTTTTTAGGAGAGCAGTAATAAATATTCCTACAGCTTGCTACATTTTACGCTGCTTTAATTTTATGAGAATAAGTATAACAAAAGTAAATACAAATACAATTCAAACTTAAGAATAATCAAATTTCAAAAATCTATCATAAAATAAAACCTCAGTAAGATTTCTCTATTTACTAAACCCGTTTTAAGTTATTTATTACTGAGTTTTGATTTATGTTATTTGTGTACTTTATATTCAGAATTATAATACATATCTATAGTATCACATTATCACTTTAAGGAAACAAAAAGGATGCCTCGACGGCTCAATAACGTAATTGAATTAGCATTAATTAGTAACAAATAATAAGTAAAAATTGTTACGAATCGATTATTTGAATATTTTTAACGATTATTCGCATTAGCGTGAATTTGAATCATCCCATCATTACGGTAATTGAAACGATATCAAGCAAAAAATTTACTTAATAAAAGGGTTTTTTTAAATATTTCCTTTGTTTGAAAGATTCGTATTTAAATTAGTGATAAAGAAATATACATTTTGTCACGAAATATAGAAAACTTCAGAATTATGTTAAAGGTTATTTAAAATCGTTTGTGTGTTTGTTATGCTTGTACAAAGTTTTTATACGTGGTAGAGCCATGCTACAGTTATATTAGTAGTATAGTTGTAGCACGAATGGGTCGGCTCGACCGGGGAAGGACCACGCTCTCACAGAATACCAGCGTGAAATAGTAGCTTAATGCTGCTGTATTTCGTATGGTGAGTGTAGAGAACCGGAGACCCTTTTTACTGGAAACGAGGCATTCCATCTTAGTCCTCACGGGTGACAACGCATCTGCATTTTGATTCGTAATCGAGGATAGATGTAGATGTCTATGGGCCACAGTAACCACTTACCATCAGGTGGACTGTGTGCTGGTTTGTCACCCTATCCTATTAAAAAAAAAAAAAAAAAAACAAAGTTATTGCAGAATGATTAATGTGAAACGTCAAAAGATATTTCTTAGATTTGGTTGAGTAAGGTTTTTGTAACGGTATATGTAAATGAAACATGAGGCTCTTGCGAATATGTACTATAAATTAAAAAGAGAGCAAATTTTGAACACAGGGTTATTTTTATTTTAACTATATGAGTAGAACTGCTTTGATAGAATTTTGAAAGTTACCCGTCTAAGCCGGTAATCTAAACTATCCAGATATAAATTTCATAGTTCGTAAGCAAACCAAATTCGATCCACGCCGTCACCACTCATATTTTAATTTCAATTTAAGTGTCGATTTACAACGTTCCCGACGATGAAGAAAAACATCGCGAGGAAACTTGCATATCTGAGAAGTTAAAAAAATATTACGAAAACTATTTTTATATATGAAGTCGGTCAACCCGCGTTGGGGTCGGCGCAGCGAACTTTTTTATCCTAAAACTCGCTGCGACTTCTCAGTAGTGGGATTTATATTTACGTAGGCTGCTATTTTTTACTTTCAATGGGGCTTATTACGCAGTTTTTATTTCATTCATAATTTCGAAAATGTTTCATTTTTCAATCTACCGTGAATATTAAGGGCAGCGAAAATAAAGTAGAACATAAATTGCCAAATAAGCTGGATATGTGCCGTAGTTGCCACGCTAGGTAGAACTTTTGGCAACTGCACCTTCTTTATTGTTTTAAGCTGTTATCAAGAAGACGCTGCTGCCGATCTCCTGTATACTCCCGTTCACGAATGCGGTTCTTCTTACGTTCACCGTGAACATTATGTTTATGACATTTTTAAGTCAACTAGAAATTAAAAAAAATACCAGCATCTATTTCATGGTGCCAATTAATATTCAATGGGGCCAATATCGCATTATGTGTATAGACAATAATTACCTTCATTTATGAATAAATGCAAAGAGTAAATTATAAATAACGTATTTCTGACTCCTGGACAATTTACCCTTCAACAGGACAAATCGGAAGACATGCCCGATATAAAAATGGTGTTGTTATATGTATGAAATTAATGCCTTTTTTTGCGCCCGAAGCAATTAAAGGGCTACCCTATATGAGGCGGAAAATGCATTACGCATACCATGATAGCCGGTCTATCGTGGTTATGAGGGACTCACTGCCTACCGGGGGAACCTAAGTGTTACCCTCTAAAAACCGCCTTTGGGGACTGGCAACTGGCTTTCTTATGCCGTATCGGGAGCGACCCTCTTTTGGGAAAAGAGGGCGCAGGCGGCTACGAGCCGCTGAGGGAGTGCCTACGAAGACAAATTAATTATGAATGAATAATTTAATTTAATTAGAATTGACCTGAGCCGCCAGGAGGCAGTTCAGGTCGTTTGAGAGTTTATAAGGCGGGTCCGAGTGAGAGTTTCTCGGCCTGCGGACTCGATAGCGAGAGGGAGATGAGGCTGCATAAGTAGCTGCCTCACGAATAAAATGGTTGGAGTGCGACTCCGATGCTTTGAAGAAGTTCTCTAAGAGTTTTTTGAGAAATTGTTGAATTGTAGGGAGCTCTAGGTCCCGATGAAGGTCGGCATTACGGACGTACTAAGGTTCGTTCGCAGCTCGACGACAGAAAAGGTTTTGAACTATTTGGAGTTCATTAATAATTTTAGGGTTGGCGTGAGCGAAAATTGGGCTCGCGTAGGACATGACTGGTCGTATACAGACCTTATAAAGGGTACGCTTGTTTCTGAGGGATATTTTGCTGTGTCGGCCCAACATACTGTTGAGCCTACTCAGGTAAAAACGTGCGTGACGGGTTACTCTTTTGACGTGGGGCCTGAAAGTGAGCCTTGTGTCTAGAGTGACACCTAAATATTTGGCAGTCGTATGCCAGGGGACAGGGGTCCCTAGCATACGTATTGGTGGAGTGTTTTTGAGACGGCGTCGTTTATAATCGAAGTGAACGGCGGAGCTCTTCTCCGGGTTCACATCAATGCGCCATTTTTTGAACCAAGCTCCTAGGTCGTCAACTGACTTTTGAACCTTGTTCCGTATGAAAGGTATCGAGATACCTTTGCAGTAGATAGCAGTGTCGTCTGCGAAGAGGGAGAGCTGAACACCTTTCGACGGGATGGGAATGTCGTTGGTGAAAAGGATGTACAGCAGAGGAGCAAGTACTGAGCCCTGAGGGACACCAGCTTTGATAGGGCGCTGTGAAGATAGCGTGCCTTCGTGTCTAAAACGAAAGGTTTAAGTAAGAGGCCACGTAACGTACTAGACGATCGGGGAGACCTATTTTGTATAGCTTGTAGATAAGGCCTGTATGCCAGACTCTATCAAAAGCTTTAGCTATGTCGAAAAAGACCGCGATGGTCTTATGACGACGAGGATAAAAACCGCTGAGGATATATTCCACAATACGGTGAACTTGTTGGGGACATGAGTATTGCGCTCGGAAATCGAATTGATGGGGAATGATAAGAGGGTCACCGTCGGTGGGAAACAGATAGCGCCTCATACAAGTTTGGATGACTCTTTCGAAGAGCTTGCCCATTGCCTAGAGGAGGCTAATGGGGCGATGACTGGAGGGGAGGTTGAGAGGCTTGCCTGGCTTGGGAATACCAATCACAGTTGCCTCTTTCCACATAGTGGGAAAGTAACTAAGGTTAAAGCAGACGTTGAAGATAATAGATAAAAAGGTTAACACCTGCTCGGGAAAGTGTTTTAGGGCTTGGTTGGAGATGCCATCCGCGCCCGGAGCCTTTTTGGGCTTAAGTCCTTTGATGAGGGATGAAATCTCATCATTGGACACAGAGATAGGTTCGGAGGCTGTAGGGGGTGAGTTCCGGCGGCGGACCTCATCCTCCACTGCCTGGACGTGTGAGGGGTCGACAGGTTGAGAGCTAGGAGAGTATTGTGCGGCAATGCTATCTGCAAAGCACTCAGCCTTTTCCTCGTCCTCGAAGGCAACCGTGCCCTCGGGACGGGAGAGAGGGGGAGTGTGGGTGATAGCGTCTATGCGGAGGACTCTAGCCATCTGATAGTACGCTGTATGAGATGGAGAGATATTCTCCATGAGTTTACTCTTTTCGAGGTCTCGAATTTCAGAGAGGCGGAAACAGAGTTTTCATTGAAGACGATTGGCCATGCGCCTATATTCGGGGTTGGGATATTTTGCTGCTCTTCGGAAAGCAGCTTTCTTGGCTTTTAATGGGTTGCTAAAATGTAGGGGAAGCCCATTATTGTTAGCAACCGGGACGACCCTTTCGTTCTCCTTAAGGGAGGATTTAATAAGGGTGGAGAGTGAATCGACCGCGGTGTCGATTTTTTCGGGACTGTCTAAGTCCGACGGTAGGGAGATGGTAGAGTCCTGTGAATCCAGAGCTTTAGCTAGAGACTCCTTGAATCCCTTCCAATTAGTGAAGGTTTTCGTGTATGTTGGGGGAGGCGGCTGATGGCCAAGAATGAGGGAGACCGGTCGGTGATCGGATCCTAGATCGTCTAGTGTCTCGATTGCTCTGAGGTTGAGAGAAACTCCTTGGAGTAACGCAAAATCTAGTACATCGGGGGCGTGATCGGTGTTATCGGGAAAGTGAGTAACACCGAGGGGACTATGGACGGTAATATCAAGAGACTGCGTGATATCGAGCAGTATCTTGCCACTAGGGGAGGTAATACGGCATGTCCATTCAGTGTGCTTGGAGTTAAAATCTCCAAACATAATGACTGAATTGCCTAAAGATAAGATAGCCTCAAAATCTTTTTTGAGGGGATGGGTTCCTAAAGGGATGTAACAGGAGACTATGAGGATGAACTGATGTCCAGTCATAGCTAGCCTGCATACCGTGGCTTCCATGTTGGTAAGCTGCGGTAAGTAGAAATGGGCGAGCAGTGAAGTGTCTTCTTGTAATAGATGGCCGTTCCGCCGCCTCGGCGGTCGGGTCTGTCATTACGAAGAAGAGAGAAGTTTTTAATAGAAAGGCCTTTAGTGTCCTTAGTTTTGAGATTAGTTTCCTGTAGGAGGAGGAAATCGGTTTCACGATTCCGAAGAAAGAGCTTAAGCTCTGGGAGGTTATTTCGCAAACCGCGAATATTAAAGGATACAAGCGATAAACCCTTAGGTTTGATACGACCGTGAGACTTTGGCAGAGCAAACTGCTCCGTCATTGTGAAGTTAAGTTAATTAAGTTAACTTAACTTACAACGAGCACAAAAGATTATGGTGCTCTGTAAGAGCAAGGAGACGTTCCTGAGGGGGCTTCGCGACGCGCAATTTGCTTGCTAACACCGCGATTTAACTAACGTCGATGTTCCTAATAGCGGAATACAGCGTTTTTAGGTCTTCAATAGTGGGCTGTGATTGTTGTTGTGGTGAAAGACTGGAGGCTGCATAGGCTTTGAGAAGCCCGGGGGGGGCCGAATAATGCCCTGAGGGGGCCTATGGGGACCCTGAGAGGGCCGAGAGAAGCCCTGGATGGGCTGAGAAAAGCCCTGACGGGGCCGTTGGTAGTGAGCCGGGAATGAGCGGTCATTGACCGGCGGTGGAGCTTGTCTACTGGGGCGAGGTTGACGTGCGCAAGGGCAGCCTCTGTAGTTTGCCGGGTGGCCTGTTTGTTTGCACAGGACACATGCGGGTGGGGATTCGGCGTCTTTGGGCCGAGGACACTTGAAAAAGGAAACAGCTTCGGAAGGTCCTCCTGATCCGGCTCGAAGGACCAATTGAAAAAGAACCAAACGGAACTCGACTTTCGATTAAGAAACAGAAGGGAGGAATCGAGGCTTCTCTCGATCCGGCCTCCTATAACGCCTACGTTGGGTTCGGGAACAACGTATGTGATCTCCGCAACGGAGTAACACACTAGGGCGATAACCTCGTTCCTTTTCAGCAAGTAGGTTCAGACGGGGATTACGGGTCTTCCGAAGTCGTCCCGGTCCCGACGCCTTAATTCTTCGATGTGGACTGTATAACTTAAGGGATCTTGGGAATGAAACAGCAATTATCTTCAAACCGTTCCATGAGAGAGTAATCACTTTTCCCTATACTTTTCTTCTTGACTGCTGGTTTTCACTTTTCCCGAAGGATTTTCTTGTTTTTCCGAACTATTACCCCGAACTATTTTCTTCCCCGAACTATTTTCTTCCCCGAACTATTTTCTTCCCCGAACGAATTGCAATAAAACCCGTTCACTAAGCTACCCCCAGAGCTATACGCGAAAGTGAGCCGCGCCATTCGCGTGCCTGCGCAACTTAACAACACGAATTTGTACTATTACTCTCTCACGTTTCACTTAATTTCTTTATTCACATAAATCACACATAAATACAAGTTATCTATTTAGATAGCACAAAACAATATCTACACCATGATATACATTATTTTTCCGTATTACAAAAATCCTTTAATTTATAAAACAAAATATGCCTACTTTACTCACAAATCCAAAATCCAAACTTCTTAAATATTTAACACAGAAAGTTAAAACAATGTTTCCCACTTGAATTTATACATATGTTAACTAATACAATAGTTTAATTTACATTTTCTCTATTTATTTCACTATTTAAAACACTTTTAAATTTCTTATACAAAACTATCATTATTTCACTTATGCACAGGAATTTTCACATAAAATAACACAGAATTCACCTTTTTAGCACGTACAATCAACCTGAAATGTTTTACAAGTCATTTTTACATAAATTGCTGAAATTATAAACATTTTAAATTTTTACATATTCGGCCTCCTAAGGGCGTGGCCAGCGTGCTTCCGTGTACTCACACTATTTGAACAACTAACTTTGCACGGCTCTCGACTATCAGAAAAATGAAAGTCTGAAATACACTTAATTTTAACAATATTAAATAAACGAGTGCTTCTACATAATTTTCAAACAGTAGGAAACTATTTCTGATAAGACTCTTATTCGTTATCATGCTTCTTATCAGATAACAATACAAGTGAATGTTTTCATTAATCAATCATAACAAATAGGCATTTGTTTTCGTACAAACATATCATACTTATACACGACAATACTTATGCAATTAATTTCCGTTAATTCTGTTTATGCACAGAGTGATCATCTCGACCGGGGAACCAATCCGATCCCTAACTTCACTTTAATATTCCTTTGAATTTACATCGTTAGAAAGATGATTTCAACCGGGGAACAAATCCGGTAATATAATTTATATCTTAAATTCCTTATGAATTTATTAAGCGATATTACTTAGGAAAACGAACAAACTAGTCTGGCCTGGGAGTCGAACCCAAGACCTTCTTATCATTAATTCGACATTTCTTTAAGATTTAACTAAGCATTTTCTTATCAGAGCGTCGTGGCTCGATAATTTGCTTTTTATAACTATGCGTCATCGGTTGATTTAATAAACTGAAACATTCTTATAGGCGCGTCGCCAACAATCTCCCCCCCGTGCGTTAGCACCATCATTTGGGAGGCGTCGCGGGTACCAGGACTATTATTCTGGATGTAGGTCTCCTCAAGATACCTGTGCTAGTAATGACGTCAACCACTCTGGTGTGACCGTCTGGTCCCGGTAACGTTCTACTAATTTTGCCTTTCGGCCACGTATTTCGTGGCAACGAATGATCTATTATCAAAACAATATCGCCTTCTTTAGGTTCCATGAACTTTCCGTTATTACCTGTTCGCGGTATTAAGGTAGGCATGTATTCCTTCAGCCACCTTGTCCAAAAATGGTCGGCTAATCTCTGTGCAGCTTTCCAATTGAGTTGACCCGTCAGATGCCGCTCTAGAAATAATCCAGGTGGTCGATCACCACATGAGCGTCCCAGAAGAAAATGATTGGGTGTCAAACCCTCTTCAGGACTATCCATACTGAATGTTACCAGAGCCCTGGAATTCACTGTGTGCTCTGCTTCTAAAAGTAACGTATGTAGAACCTCCTCTCGTGGGCTCTTTTCTCTGAGCGTAGCGGTCAACGCAATTTTAATCGATCTTACTAACCTCTCCCAGGCGCCACCCATGTGCGGTGCTCCCGGAGGTATAAATTTCCATTTAATATATTTCTTAAATGACTCATTTTTCATGCCCTCATGGCATTCTTCGCATGCTTTCAATAATTCCTTATTCGCAGCTTTGAAATTTGTCCCGTTATCGCTGTATATAACGGCCGGTTTTCCTCTTCTGGCGATAAATCGCCTCAACGCCATTATCATTGACGCTGGTGTCAATGAGGCTGCTAATTCCAGATGTACTGCTCTGGTAGTCAGACACGTGAATAAAACACCCCAACGTTTTTCGTGTCGCCTTCCTATAGTTACACTCATAGGACCGAAATAATCCACAGCTGAGCATGTAAAAGGTGGTTCATGATGAGCTATTCTCTCCAGAGGAATATTTCCTTGTGGCACGTTCTGCGGTTTGGATCTGTATGTCCTGCACCACTGGCAATGATGTGACACACTACGTACTACATTACGTAAGTTCAAGACATAAAATTTCTGGTTCACCTCATTCATCACCGTCTGGTGATTGGCATGTCCAAAATGATGATGAACTTCTCTAATCATCATTTTAATGATTTCGTGTTTACCGTCCAATATGACAGGTTTTCTACTTTCCTCGGTCAAATTAGACTTGAAAGGTAAACGTCCATTTAAACGGAGTAAGTTATCTTCTCCTATTTCCATAGATAATTTACTTAAGCGTGAACTTCTTTCAACACTTTTGCCTGCTTTCAAGCACTTTATTTCCGAATAAAAACACTCGTCTTGAACGAACTTCCAAATTAATAATTCCGCTTTTTTCAAGAGCGCTATGTCCAACGCGCCATCGGGTCCTTTAACCGACTTTGCTAAAACTTTGTTGGAACACATAACCGACTTTTCGGCTGCGTCGTCGGGTCCTTTAACCGACTTTCTTAAACTCTTGAATTTTTCTACCGCTTGCAAGGTGCGTGCAGTTGCCCCAAGGAATTTCTTAAAGCTGCTAAATCGTCCGTAGTCGGGTAGACTTAACGGTTCTTGTTTTCTCAACGTATTTACGCCCTTTGGCGATTTTAACAGGCGACTTTCAACCTGCGCTCTATTCGACGGCATGCACTCATTGTCTGTGCGCCATAACAAAGCAGTCTCGTACCTATTATTAGGTATACGACGTACCGTTTTGTTCAAAATACTTAAAGCTCGTTCTTCTGGGTCGTTCACGGGCTTTCTAGCCGACACTCCCAGAGATTCCAAACTAAAATAATCCTTGATCAATTTATCCATATCTTCCTCCTTCTTGGTGGAAATGTGGTTAACGATCTTGATCGGTTTAATACCACCCGATATGTGACCATGTAAAACCCATCCAAGTTTGGTGAGCGATGCTACAGGTAGGTTCTTACCTCCTGAAATTAATTCACGAGTAACTATGAGATGCCAATTGTCCTGACCAATTAATATGGTAGGTTTGGACCTCTCATACATCAACTCATCCTTAATCGGTGTCAAATGAGAACACCGTTGCAATAATTCTCGGCTTACCGACTGCGGAGAAAGGTTAAGTGACTTAATTGTTTGTACACTTATCTCTTCTAAGTCGCTCGAGTAAATGCCTTTTATCTTAATGTTTAAGCGATACGAACTGTCGTCGTTAATTCGCTTACCTCCCACGGCTTCGATACGTAATCCATCTTTACGTCCGCGAGGCGCTAATTTCTGAGCCATACACTCCTCTATGGGTGTCATGGTCGATCCCTCATCCAGAAGAGCTGTTGTCTTGACCTTTCCTCTAGGTCCATACAACTCGACCGGTATAATCTTTAAGTATGCACATGCCAGTGCATTCACTGTACTAACAGTTGTAATCTGAGCATCCTTACCCCCCTCGTCCCCTTGTGGCGAGGTTTTTTCTTTGGGGTATCGGTGTAGCGTTCGATGATGTGACATTCTACATCCCTCTACACCACATTTTCGCTTTGCACTCTAACCTCCTATGGTTAGGTGACAAACATTGGAAACATACTTTCGCCTTTTTGACCGCTTCCCATTTCTCGTGAATATTCATGTCCTTAAACTTGTAACAACTCACTATAGAGTGTTCCTTGTTGCATATAACACACTTATGTGTTACCCGACTTACAGGCTTATCCTGGGTTGTCATAACCACCTGTCGGTTGTGCCCTTTACTATTTCGGCGTTCTAGACGCTCGCTCGACTTACTTCGGCGCATATAGCGCTCGCTCACGGCACATCTGCGTACACCTCCCTTTGCAGTGTGTACAGTTTGCTTCCTGAATTCAGGACGCTTCCTTTTTTCAGGCGCATTTTCATTGTTTAAGGACGCTCCAAATTGTTCACTCAATAAATTTAAAAACTTGGCCATCTTCTGTAACTCTGGCTCCAAAGGATACTGAGCTCGATATTCAAACCATTTAAATTTAATCATAGTTCCGAGCTTCTCCACTATGCGGCTCACTAACTCCGGTGAGTACAAATACTGTGGTTGATTCAACGCTTGTATCGTGGCAACCACGTTCGTAATACGACTTGCAAAAGATCCTATATTCCGGCAATCTTCTGCCAATCTTGGCATACGCTTTACATTCTCGATTTCGGCTAGAATGAGCATCTCAACCCTACCGAATCTTCTTTCGAGAGCGTTCATTATTTCTTCCGGTTCACACAAAGTAAACAACAACGACTTAACCGCTTCCTTAGCGGTGCCCTTTAATGCCCTCCTAAGGCGTGCGACATTTTGCACCCCTGAAAATTGGCTTCTCGTGTCTTCAAACACCGTTTTGAAAATTATCCATTCACCCGGGTCTCCATCGAACACCGGTAATTCCTGGAGGAAATGGAGCTGGGAAGACTTATCTTTACCAGCTATTTTTATTGCACTCACAATCGCTTCGGTCAATTCTGACACCTCACTCGCGTGTGTTTTCTGTGCATTTCCTTGGTTGCGCTCGATCTCCGCCCCTTTGCGGCGTGATCCTTTACACGCTTCCTTATCAGTAACATCGGGTTGTGCTACACTAACCGGCGCGCTCATTATGGTCTGCTGAACCCAACTCCTTACGAAAGGTTCCACCTGAGTATTCCGCTCTTCATCATCCTCACTCGAGTCGATCTCCTCTTCTCGGTTGAGTCGTGCCAACTCCAATTGAGACTTGGCCAAGGCAGCAGCTGCCTGTGCTCGTTCGAGCTCTGAGCGTTCGAATCTAATCCGCGCCTCTAATTCGGCTTTCAGCCTCGCCGATCGCGATGACCTACTACCTCTTTGTGACCCTTTATCACTAGTGTGCCCGATTACTGTCCTTGACGATGCCGCTTCTTCGGTCCTTTGACCTACTTTTTCGACCACCGTTTCACTCCTGGATATAACGGATTGTTGTGCGGTACTGGCCTGCGTACCACTGGTGTCCGTCCTGTTGCTTGTCGTTGCCACGGACGTCCCTGTGTCCCACGTGCATGTGGACGTGTCGGTGGTGGCTCCACTTGAAGGAGTTGCTCCATTTGACGCAGTAGCTGTGGTCGCTCCAGATGGTTCCGCTTCTTTAGCTTTTCTTGAGAGCCCTGTCCTTGTCCTGCTCCCTTCGCTTCTCCCTGTCTGGTCTTGTGCCTTCTTCATCTTGCAGGAAGGTGATTGTTGGCCTACGGTCCCTAACTGTCCCTACGGTCCCTACAACCCCTTACCTACAACCCTTCTACACCCCAACCTAACACCACTACCCCTCCCCCCCCTTTATCTCCCAACCTACAACCCTACTACCACCCTAACAGCCCTATCAGCCCTATCAATCCTGGACGGGGCCTACCGAGGTGAGCCGTCCAGGGATGGAGTCGTGCAGGAATGGAATGGAGGAAAGGTTTAGGAACTGTCCCGCCAAGGAATATGACGAAACAGTCGAGCGGTAGTGCAAGCGCAGTCTCGCTCGAGAGAACTGCTCCACCCGAAGGTGTTGTGCCAGAGCCCAACCGTTTGGCACCGTTAGGTGGTCGGGATGTATGCTGTGCTCGCCGCCCAGTTGCCGGTGACGCCTCGTCCAAGCGCCCTCCTCCGGCCGCGATGCAGTCAGGTGCCCACGCGCACCCTCGCCCGGCAGCAGCAGCGGTGGATGCTTCTTCCAGCACCCTGATGATCCGACAGGAAAATGCCGGACACGGTCGTCCGACAGGAAATGCCGAGCACGCTTGCCCGACAGGAAAATGCCAGACACGGTCGTCCGACAGGAAAAATGCCAAGCCCTGCTTGGCCACGATGAGTGCCTTCACAAGACACCTGCGCCCGGCTGCGATACGTGCCCCATGCGAGCACACGCCCCCGGCCGCAATCCCGGTTTTCTTTCTTCCGGTAGTTCCAGGTCCCGTCCTTCAGCGCTGACGTCCTGGTCTTCTGGCCTTTGGTCCTATTGCTTCAGCTCAAACCTCCGGCTTCCTTCGGTTGCTGATCTTCACCCGGCTCCGAAGGTCTTCTTTTTTCCACAACCAGCAGTCCACAGCTGGTTCCTTGATCCAGCTGGCGGGGTTCGGGTGGTCTTTAATCCGGCTCCGAAGGTCCAATTGAAAAGGAATTCGGAAGGTCCTCCTGATCCGGCTGCGAAGGACCAATTGAAAAGGAATTCGGCTCGCAAGGACCAATTGAAAAGGACACAACGGACGGAAACTAAGAAACAGAAGGGAGGAATCGAGGCTTCTCTCGATCCGGCCTCCTATAACGCCTACGTTGGGTTCGGGAACAACGTATGTGATCTCCGCAACGGAGTAACACACTAGAGCGATAACCTCGTTCCTTTTCAGCAAGTAGGTTCAGACGGGGATTACGGGTCTTCCGAAGTCGTCCCGGTCCCGACGCCTTAATTCTTCGATGTGGACTGTATAACTTAAGGGATCTTGGGAATGAAACAGCAATTATCTTCAAACCGTTCCGTGAGAGAGTAATCACTTTTCCCTATACTTTTCTTCTTGACTGCTGGTTTTCACTTTTCCCGAAGGATTTTCTTGTTTTTCCGAACTATTACCCCGAACTATTTTCTTCCCCGAACTATTTTCTTCCCCGAACGAATTGCAATAAAACCCGTTCACTAAGCTACCCCCAGAGCTATACGCGAAAGTGAGCCGCGCCATTCGCGTGCCTGCGCAACTTAACAACACGAATTTGTACTATTACTCTCTCACGTTTCACTTAATTTCTTTATTCACATAAATCACACATAAATACAAGTTATCTATTTAGATAGCACAAAACAATATCTACACCATGATATACATTATTTTTCCGTATTACAAAAATCCTTTAATTTATAAAACAAAATATGCCTACTTTACTCACAAATCCAAAATCCAAACTTCTTAAATATTTAACACAGAAAGTTAAAACAATGTTTCCCACTTGAATTTATACATATGTTAACTAATACAATAGTTTAATTTACATTTTCTCTATTTATTTCACTATTTAAAACACTTTTAAATTTCTTATACAAAACTATCATTATTTCACTTATGCACAGGAATTTTCACATAAAATAACACAGAATTCACCTTTTTAGCACGTACAATCAACCTGAAATGTTTTACAAGTCATTTTTACATAAATTGCTGAAATTATAAACATTTTAAATTTTTACATATTCGGCCTCCTAAGGGCGCGTGGCCAGCGTGCTTCCGTGAACTCACACTATTTGAACAACTAACTTTGCACGGCTCTCGACTATCAGAAAAATGAAAGTCTGAAATACACTTAATTTTAACAATATTAAATAAACGAGTGCTTCTACATAATTTTCAAACAGTAGGAAACTATTTCTGATAAGACTCTTATTCGTTATCATGCTTCTTATCAGATAACAATACAAGTGAATGTTTTCATTAATCAATCATAACAAATAGGCATTTGTTTTCGTACAAACATATCATACTTATACACGACAATACTTATGCAATTAATTTCCGTTAATTCTGTTTATGCACAGAGTGATCATCTCGACCGGGGAACCAATCCGATCCCTAACTTCACTTTAATATTCCTTTGAATTTACATCGTTAGAAAGATGATTTCAACCGGGGAACAAATCCGGTAATATAATTTATATCTTAAATTCCTTATGAATTTATTAAGCGATATTACTTAGGAAAACGAACAAACTAGTCTGGCCTGGGAGTCGAACCCAAGACCTTCTTATCATTAATTCGACATTTCTTTAAGATTTAACTAAGCATTTTCTTATCAGAGCGTCGTGGCTCGATAATTTGCTTTTTATAACTATGCGTCATCGGTTGATTTAATAAACTGAAACATTCTTATAGGCGCGTCGCCAACAACACTCTTTGGTGTTGTGGGGTTCAAGGCACTTAACGCACCTGGGTGAGGCGGAGCAGTTGGCCGCCGCGTGACCATATAGCTGACAGCGGTGGCACTGCGCCGGGAATCCGCGCCTATGTGGGGCTCAACCCTCACTCTCGACAGGCCGCACACTGTGCGTACCTGCCGGAAGATGGCTTTTGCCTCCGGCACTTTGTTAAGATGACTAGGGCAAGATTGACCCTTTTGCCCGTTCTGCTGTGCATTTTGTGCACGGCTTCTACGGGGAAACCTAGGGACTTAAGGTCCTCAAGGATTTCCTCGTTGGAGGATTCGAAGGGGACGCCTTGGATGACGGCCCTGACTTTTCGCTCTTCCGGAATAGCGTAAGTGTGGTAGGAAACTCGTTCGGCTGTGAAAAGCCTGGTCAGTTGACGGAAGTCTTCGATTGAATTGGGGATGATTTTAATAGTCTCCCCGAAGTTGGTAGCGTGGTCCTATTCAATGCCTGCGTCGTAGCAGGTTTTAGATAATTTGGTGAATTTGGTGAATTTGAAAGCTTTCAAGTGTTTTCTATCGGGCTTAAAGGCGTTTGACGTCTGCCGTGCGATGAGGATGCCATCGGATTAGCGAATATCGTGTTTCAACTGTTATAGCTATATCACGGTCTATAAATATTATACTATGGCTATATAGAGGACCAGCGGCTTTGCATTTCCTACAACAATCAAATCGTAAAGGTAAAGGTAATCCGCTTTTTTGCCTTGTCTCTTAGGAAGACAGGGGGCGGGACTTGCTTCTTGGCAAGGACTGGAGCACATCGAGAGGCTGGCTTGGCCGTAGCGGGGATGTCTAGTGACATAAGTGGGACTGCGGCAGCGGCGGGGGCTACGGGGACAGAGGCGGCAGCGGGGGCTGCGTGGGCAGAGGCGGCAGCGGGGACTGCGAAGGTTGTAGGGGCGGCAGGGGTCGCTGAGGCAGGGAGGATGCGTTTTTTCGAGGCGCGTTTACCGCTGCGCCTGGAGTTCACCGTGGTGAAAGAGGAGTCTATGGTTCCGTCGGAGTCACAGGACTCCGATGAAACGGTGCCAGAGTTGGTGGCGGGCCTCTTCCGGGAGACCGATGCGGAGGAATCGGAGCGTTCGTACTCCATTTCTAGGGGGGGGCAAAGGAGTTTTGTGTTTTTAGGTAAGTCCCGATTATGGGCGGTGGTTGGAGTGCCTGAGGGGCAGGGGGAGTAGCCTGGGCGGCGATGGTGGCGATGGCGGTGAGGACCGTCTCATCGAGGTTTATACCATAAGTTTGGTTTATGACGGCGGCGATAGACTGAGAAAGGCTATCTGTGGACATTTTGGGGCAGTAGTTCTATGAACAGTAAGGGGTTGGGACGGGTCCCTGTTCTCAGTAGAACAGGGACTTGAACAGGAGCCGTAATACGATACAATATACACGTATAGCAATAAATAATAACAGAGAAATAACAAAAAATCAACAATAAAACAATAACAATAAGAATAACAATCAAGTAACAATAACAAGCGGAGGTCAGTCAAACCTCCCCGCCCGAAGACGGGGGGGCAAGATCTGTTAGCGGTGAAAGACTCACCGGTGCGTCGGTGCTGTACAGCGCGAGTAGGACAGCGGAGGCGCGGGAGCGAGATAGCACTACCGTACAAGGACGAGAGCACGGACTACCTGGATGCGACCGCTCGAGAGCGATGCCACAGGCGGAATGTGTTAATGCAATTCTGATAAACTCACTTATATGTTCCTGTAGCATATTATATCGCCAATTTCAATTATTTACGTTTAAATCTCTGAGAATTAAGAGAAATCCTGTGACAAACAGACACAAGACACAGATACCGAGGTGACTCTATAAGTGACCTAATTTTGTTAATTTTGTTACGGAGTAGTATTATTGATGTTCAAGAACGATGTCACGAGTAAAAAGCTAAATAGTTAACGTAATAATGTTAACTACCTAACATAGATATATCTGGAATTTAAGGTGATCTTTAAGTACGACTTAAATGGTGAAAGTAGTTTTATCTACCGACATATTATATTTGCATGTATGACCTAGAATATAATTAATGTATTAAACAAACTTCTATTTGTAATAAATTTCAGATGTGAAAATCTCTTGAAAATCTCATGAACATCTTCTCGGCCCCTTGAAAGCAAGTAAAGCTTTCAAGTGTTTTCTATCAGGCTTAAAGGCGATTGACGTCTGCCGTGCGATGAGGACGCTATCGGATTAGCGAATATCGTGTTTCAACTGTTATAGCTATATCACAGTCTATAATTATTATACTGTGGCTATATAGAGGACCGGCGGCTTTGCATTTCCTACAACAATCAAATCGTAAAGGTTTATACCTTTACAGTTAATCCGCTTTTTTGAGCTCCGCAGTAAATACGCCACCACCGTAGTCGTACCACTCGTTAGTGTAATCGTTAAAATTGGCTGAGTTGCCCGTTAATATAAAAGTCCCGTTGTAGTCCTTACGCTTCAGCGTTGGGAATGATGCCAGTAATCTAGCGATTAAAAGATGTTCATTTGTAAACGATTAAAGGTTATCTGGCGAAGGATTAGAAAGACAAAACTGGCAAGTTCTAGGAAATGCCTTGACTTGTGTTAGCAAAGAACATAATTCCTTAAAGATTCTTTGACATTTTTAAAAGAAATATAATAGAAAGACGTTATATTTATCTAGCTGCCTATACAATAGTGAGACTTTTAATATATTTTACAGCATAAGCCGTAGAGCTTTTGCTTGCCCACTAAAAATCGATCGAAGATATATTTTGTTAATCTACATCTGTTGCTAATCTATTTATGGTGAAATTGTCTTATAATCTTTGTGATAAAAATATGCAAGAGTAAAATACTATTTTAATTTTGTTTCTTATTATTAAGAAAGGAGATGTAAGAGATTATTGTAATAGTGGAGGGTAAATATGAATAAATGAGTCTCAAGAAAAACTGGAATCGTTATGGCTCAGTACTTCCTGTTTAAAAACACATTGGTTTTCACATATTTTACATTTGGTATTGTAAATTTAATATATTTAATTTTTATTGCCGGTTTATTTATTTGTTTAACTATTCATAACTAACGACCTGTCTCATAGCATTGGAAAGCATCTATTAATGAGACTTTATTTATATTTAATACAATCAAAGACTATTTATTTTGTCAATTTTTCGTTTTTTCAAAAGAAATCTTAAATTTTTTTTTTTGGTAAAGTATAGTCTACATTCCTCCTGACATTGCTCACTATTTTTTATTCAAGTTAAATCTTACGGACGGAGAGAGAGAGAGTCAATTTTTTTGAATATGGTTCTTTATATCTCAATAGAATGAAAATAATCCCCTGAGCTTAATAGAAGCTTTTTATTCCATTATTATAGACAGACACTTAAATTTTATTATTTATATAGATAGATTGTGTCCGGTCCATCACCACAATATGAGACTTATTTGCAAGAATAGTCTTATTTGTGATAATTCCTATCTCGGTCATTTTTAAACACGGCTTCTGGGAGAGCCTACTTCTAGCCTACTTCAGGGCGACCTTTTCCTTGTGTAGAAGACTACTAGATTGAGTCTGTGTAAATATTTATATTTTAATAGTGCCGAATATTCTATATAGATTCCGTTTTCTGCAAACATTTTCGACTTTTAGTGCAATTTTTATCAAAACGGCTCGACCGATTTAGATGCTGTTTATGCAAAGTGCCTGTAACTAATTGCAATGATTCCTATATAGGTTTGATTGTGACAAACCAGTGATCCACCACGAGGGGGATACAGTGAGATTTTGAGCCCTTTTGATAGGATTAGGTGAGTATCAGTGCATAAATTGCTGAGGGTCTATTGATGGAACATAACAACATCATGGGGAACTCTGCGAAGACACGAGGGTGGTAAACTATGTTTGGGCTATGTTGATAGTGTTGCAGCGGTGTTATTGAGTAGTACTAGGCTAAACGTAGGAGAATAATATTTTGTAAGACATTAGTCATACAAAAGTACAGACAAATGTACAGTAACGTAGGAATTCTTAAAAAAAAATTTAAAATAAAAATTTTGAAAACATCACATCAGACATAAACGTTGTAATCGAAAATGGATTAAATAAACTTTTTGATAATTCTCCTCACAGGAGAATTATAAGGCGACGAAAGATAACAACAAAAAGTCTTTAGAATTAGTTGATTCAAGCACGGTCCGTCATTCAAAAAACTAATTATGATTTTCTTCAGTCCTTCATACATTCACTTATCTGACGTAGAGATAGATATAACAATATTATGAAATATAGGTACTTTGCCTATTCACCTATCTATAAATATATATGTTATTATAATATATTATATAATAACACTGCCCTGAAATAAACCAAAAATTTTTATATGCACTACATTGGAATGGATATGAGGTTGGGTACATTAATAAATGTAGTCTCTAATTGATATAAGTTGCTGCGTCTATAAGAGCGCATAATACTGCTTTTATATACCACATTATATGCTATATTTTAATTGAAATTGGGAACAGAGATTTAAAATAAAAACGATTTTCTCCAAGCGCGTACAAGTTTTAGGCGCTCGATAATCTTAAGCATCCATCATAAAGCTGCACATTTAAAATCAGACTCACGATTTATAAATGGTCATAGCAAATATGGGCTTTACCCACCACGGCACGCCTAGTAATTCATGTTATTTATATTATTAACAGATTATTTTTTGCAAAAGTACTGCCACTCACGTAGAAAGTTTTTGTTATGTACTCGTATATTACTTGTTAAATTTAGAAAATTTTGCGATAAGCTCTTTTGTCACCACAAAATTCATATGAAAATTTAATTTTGCCATCTCCGTTCGTTTCCAGTCGACTGATTTCATTGATCTTAATTCCTTTTTGAGAGACACACTGCCGTGACCCACTAAAGTACATATCTTTGAGTAACGTCTGCCCATCTTTGAGTAACGTTGCAGCGATGCAGAGGAATCTACAGTATTGCCTATATTGACGTGCTTGCGAAGTTTGGTACTCAGTAAGTTCCAGTAGTAAGTTCAACACGAATGTTTTGCCCGTACCCTTTGGTGCGTCGAGAAATAATAGCTCTCCGTCTCCGCTTTCCATGGAATACACAATCGTACCAAGCACGTGCCACTGCTCACTCACGTGGATAACTGAATTCTCGGCATTATAATCGACCACCGTCGCTTAATCATTTTATACGTGGTAGAGCCATGCTGCAGTTATATTAGTAGTATAGTTGTAGCACGAATGGGTCGGCTCGACCGGGGAAGGACCACGCTCTCACAGAATACCAGCGTGAAATAGTTTAGCTTAATGTTGCTGTATTTCGTATGGTGAGTGTAGAGAACCGGAGACCCTTTTTACTGGAAACGACGCATTCCATCTTAGTCCTCACGGGTGACAACGCATCTGCATTTTAATTCGTAATTGAGGATAGATGTAGATGTCTATGGGCCACAGCAACCACTTACCATCAGGTGGACTGTGTGCTCGTTTGTCACCCTATCCTATAAAAAAAAATCATTCTCCCTTTCGCTCCGATCTAGGCAAACCAATATTGGCCGATTTTGTCAGATATTGATTTCATTATATCTTCAATTAACTTTGAACACTTCATTGATTAAATATATATTCGTGTCTTCTAGCCATCGTGACATCTTCTGATAATTTATCCTTCTATTTATCTCACAGCTGGAACTGGAAACGAACATTCACCCAAACATGGTATTTCAATATAACTTGGCTAAATTTAAGAGCCATGGTAGCTCGAGGCGCCGTGGTAGTTCAGGGACTAAACGCTCGCTGTAAATTTTACAGTACGCTAGCAGCCTAGGTTCGATCCCACCGGCACCAATGAAATTGTCAATCGCAATTTTAAGCACTGATTTACCACGTGCTCGACGAAAAAATAAAACATCGAGAGGAATCTTGCATGTATGAGAAATAAGAAAAAACACATTTAAAAATGTGTGAAGTTCGCCAACACGCATCGCGACAAAAAATTATCAAACAGTCTGGCCTTTTTATCTTTTAAATTCAAAATGCGAGGTAATGTATTATTTTAACTGATTTTACTGCGCATGCAAGCATACATTCGTAAGGGTCGATCGATAGGCAAAAACGGGATAATTTTGCCGATCATCATGCCGACCTAATTAGTGCATGCCCATAAAGTATGACATTGACAGGTACTGTCTGTACTACTAAGAAATTCAGGACTTCATAGGCGTGATTTTTACTGACAGCTGTCGCAGAGATCAAGCTATCTTTTATGAACTATAGCAGCAATTAAGACGACACAACATGTTCTGGAAAGACAAACGCAACCAGCCTTCTTGTATAATATTTATACAACACCGTATTTCTATAACACCGGTTAACTATTGTAGTTTTTCTTATTTGGTACTGCAGTAATATTTGTGATATTATTTTGTTTACAGTGTTATAGGTTTTTCCATCATACGCATCATGCATTGGGTACCATTATTTTACATCATTTAATTACGATAATTTACGATCTTAAAATACATTTAATGATGAATTTTACGTATTATTTATACGTGGTAGAGCCACACTGCAGCAAGATTATGGTTGTAGTACGAATGGGTCAGTTTGACCAAGGAAGAACCACGCTCTCACAAAATACCGGCCATAATAGCAGCTCTGTGATTCGTATGGTGAGTGTAGAGATCCGGAGACCCTTTTGTTACCGAAAACGAGGCATTCCATCTTAGTCCTTAGGGGTGACTGAAAATTTTTACAACTAGTCAATTGTAAACGATAATATAAAAAATACGTTCAAATTTTGAAAATGGAACTCTTTGCCCATATTATTGTGTATGTATTTTATTAATTTGTCACTTGTTTACGATTTGCCGGCTAATTGAAAATTGTCTGTCGCATCAGCATGAATTTAACGCTAGAAAATTTTCGTACGGTGATTTTTTATGACTTTCGATGTCATTTAGTCAACAAAAAGTTATGAAAGACTTCGATTAGCCTTTCACGATGAAGCCCCATCTCATGCCACTGTTTACAACTGGAGTAATGAGTTTAAACATGGTCGCACTATTATCACCGATGATCTGCGTGAGAGACGGCCCTCTACGGCGTCGATTGAAGAAAATATCAGTGTTGTGCGGCGTATGATAGATACTGACAAAAGAGTGACTTATTAGCAGATTCAGACATCGACAAGCTTATGCATCGGTATGAGTTAAGTGCACAAAATCCCCAAAGAACATTTAGCGGTCAGGAAGCCTTGTGCCCAGTGGATATCTCATAATTTGACAGAGGCCCGAAATCTCCGTCGTGTTGATTGGTGTCGTGAAATTGTTTAAAGATATAACGGAGGTGACTCAAATGCTGTGTTCGACATACTTACAGGCGACAAAAGCTGGATGTATTGTATTTTTTATTAAGTGCGAGCAGCTATACAGGTCTAGGGAAAGAACCCAGTATCACTGCGACCTAGAAGATCTGTTGTGATTGCTGCTATGGCTATAGTTCACAGCTAAGCCCTATGTCTTCAATGAATAGAAGTGTTGCTTAGCTGTGAGCAATTTCACTTCTTCTTGGCGGAGTACATAGTTTCCCAGATGAGTGTTACGTTTGCGCATTAAGGGTCCGCAATCAGTTAGGATGTGTAGAGGCGATTCTTCCGTTATGGAACAGAAGCGACACATCCTTGAGTTGCTTAGTCCCAGGATGGACATGTGTTTTTTAAGACAACGGTGTCCAGTTAGGGCTCTTGCCAGAATGCGCAATTTATTTTTACTTAATCCCAGGGCTTCTGAAGCGAATTTACGATCAAAAGCCCGGATTAAGGTTTTAGAATGTTTTAAGCCTGGTGTGTCAGACCAGATCTTAAGTGATTTATTGTGATAAAGAGTTTCAAGGGTCAATCGGGCTAGGCTTCTTGAGATTCCACAAAATGGCTCAGGTCCAAATTGTGTGCACTTTGAGTCCTCCCGTGCAACTTTGTCGGCAAATTCGTTGCCTGCAATACCCTCGTGACCCAGAACCCATCTTAAAACGACCCTGTTGTTACATCCTGGGGCGTTTAAACAGTTCATGCAGTCTCCAACTAGCTTCGAGTTCACTAAATTTGACCTCATCGCTAGCAGTGCTGCTTCACTATCAGAGTTTATGTAAATTATATGTTTGACGTAGTGTTTTTGCAGATTGATTTCCGCACACCGAAGTATGGCAAAAATTTCTGCCTGGAAGATAGAGGTGTATCTACGCAAATTCATGCTAAGTTTGAATTTGGGGCGTTCCTCGTAAATTCCAAAGCCTACGTCAAGGCCCATTTTAGACCCATCGGTATACCATATGAGGCTACCGACCTCACAAATAACCTGGCTACTCAGCCAGTCTTCTTTGGAGGGTAATTCCACTATATACTTTTTATCAAAAGTGTGTAGTGGACGCATGATATCTGAGATCATGCATAAGACCGGTGATTCCTTAATTGAGTCGAGCATGGATCTCAATCTGTAGGAGAGCAAGCTCAGGCCGCCCTGAACGTTAATTCTATACAAACTAGCCCTCGCCTCCTTGTCTAGATAGAGTTCAAGGGCCGTTAGGCATAGAAGTGCGTTAAGAGCTGCTCCAGGCGATGATCGCATAGCTTCAGTTACCATTAAGCAGGCAGTCGTTTGTAGACTACTTAGTCTGCCCGCAGTCGTCTTTTGGTCGGCCTTGTTACACCAGACAATAGAGACGTGGGTGAGAATCGGCCTCACTATGCTGCTGTACAGCCATAGAACCATACTGGGACGCAAGCCCCAGTTGTTCCCGACCAAACGACTGCACGTACCTAAAGCAATTTTTGGCTTATGGCATACGTTGCTAAGGTGAGAGTTTCACGTTAGTTTTTGGTCAATTGTTACGCTCATGTACTTAACTTCCGTGGAAAATGGTACTACTTTACCATTAAGTTTTGTCTCCGTCCGTCTCCGTCTCTTTTTGGTACCCTTTGTATTATAACAGTTTTATCAGCATTAACTGATAAACTGTTCCCTACACTAGTTATGTGTGGTGTTTAGGGCTCTTTGTATTATTGACGATAAAGTACTTTGGCAAAAGACCCTCGCAATGATCACAAGGTCATCAGCATAACCCGATACACACCTCCAATACACCTCCAGCTGTGGGCAGCCTCTTGTAATTGCAACTTCAACCGAAGTTTGAAACAGAGCTATTTTTACCTTTCTGTTAGAGAGCATCGACTTCACCCATCTGATGGTTGTGTGGTTAACATTATTAGATGTCAGGCCCCCAATCAGCAGTGATGTAGGGCTACTGTCGAAGGCGCCCTCAATATCTAGAAAAGCACAAAGAGCTATTTCTTTATCCTCCAGTGCTTTTTCGACCCTGTGTTTCGACCCATGACACTGATCAGGGCTGTTTCCGTAGATTTGCCTCTGCGGTAAGCATGCTGGTTGTAATGTATGGGCCTTGTAGCTAGAGCTACATCCCTTATATATCTATCTATAACCTTTTCCAATGTCTTAAGGAGAAAGGAAGGTAAGCTTATAGGTCTAAAGGACTTTGGTAAAGCATAGTCCTTTCTACCAGCCTTAGGTATATAAATAGAACTTTGACAATTGTCCATCGTTCTGGAATATATCTCCAGGCAAAACTTGCTCTGTAGATTTTCAACAGATAGGGAAGAAGGATGTCAATACCGTCTGCAGTTGGATGGGAATTATTCCATCCTCCCCGCTTGTTTTAAATGGTTTAAAGGAGTAAACAGCCCACTGCACCAGGTTTGGCCTTATTATCTTTGCAGCCCTACACCAGTCCTCATTACAAGGCATTCGTAGGGCTCTGAAAGAATTTAAGGCTTGTCTTTGTCTTGTGTAAACCTGGGAAATGGGTTGACGCTAGTAACTCCAATGTTTTTGTTTCACTATTAGTTAAGTTACCATCAGGCTTTTTAAGAAGCCCGATCTGATTAGGTTTCGCTTTCGATAGCATTTTGAGTAGTCTTGCACTGCGAGGCAAAGACTCAACTTCCTCGCACAGCTTCCTCCGCGATGCTCTCTTGGCTTTCCTAATTTCTTTATTATATTTAGTTAGGGCTGCACTATAAATATCCCACTCTTTAGTTTTCTTAGCCCTATTAAATAGTTTCCTGGTCTTTTCCCTAAGTTCTTTTAGCTTAGTATTCCACCAGGGAACTTTTCGTGTTGAGGTCTTGGTTTTGACGGAACAACTGTCCTCGAAGTCTTCACGAATACCTACGGTTACTGTCTCCGTCGCTAACTCCAGACCTTCAATCGTTTTGATGTTTTTAGGAAACGTTTCCAAATACCTCCTTAGGCTATCTCTATAGATATCCCAGGAGGTCGCTTTTTTACTTCGCTTGCATTGTTATGATCCTGAAACTAAGAGACAGTCTGCTGTCTGGGTATTTCCTTCCGAGGAGTTGCCAACTAAAGTAAAGAGATGTTGAAACGTGGGAAAAAAGATGGTGACCTCGTTCTTCGGAAGGACAGGTTATTACGCAACAATTGTTTTAGAGGATCTAAAAACAGTCAATTTCTTTGAAGTTTAGGAGAAACGACCTCGAACTAAGATCCTCCTTCACCACAACAACGCCTGGACGCACAACGCCAAGCAAACAATCGACTACTTGGCGGCGTCAGACGTGGAATCACTGGCTCACCCGCCCTTTAGCCCCGACCTTGCTATTTTTATTTGTTTCCGAAAATAAAATAAAAATTTCGAGGAAAATGTTTTATGGGTGCCGAGAAAGCAGTGGCTGCGTTTCAAAACGCCGTCGAAGAGACCCTTAAGAACTAGTGGGCAAAGTGCTTTTCTCAGTGGTTCCATCGGATGCAGCGATGTATTGATGCAAATGGACACTATTTTGAAAAGATATAATAAAACTAATAACTTGCTAGTTTGTTCAGTTTTAAATTTTCTAAGAACTTTCAGTGTCACCCTCGTATTCCATAAAAATAGCGTCAACGCCACATTCCTACCTATGTATGTACTTCACAATAATAATCGTACCTTTTGACAGAATACAACGATTTTAATAAAACGAAGACTGAATGTTACTCGGAGATACACTTTATAGTTATGATAATGATACTTTTAAAAAAATTATAAAAAAAAACAAACAGACAGACAGGCAATTCTAAAAATGGTCTAAATGTATTTAATTAGGTACTTATTTTTCGTATTAGGTACTTATTTTTCGTACGCCGCAATCATTTTTGTCATGAAAATATAAAGTACAGACAGCGACAATTTCAATTATTATTATATTTATAGAAGAAAATATGTATTGATTAGAGTTATTTAAAAGATAGGAATACGTGGACATAATAATATTGTTGTTATTGGGATTAAAATGGTCTACTTGTGAGTTTTATGTCAATTCTTCTCACAAAGTCTCCCGCTGTATGGACTTATTAAAGCAAAGGCGTAGCTAGTTTCTTTGACTTTTAAAAAGTGCTTTGTAAATTGTAAAGGCCAATTTTGAATATAATACTTATATTCAGAATAATATTATCATGCAATATCATGTCAAATCAATTCATAGTATTATATGAATAACATTATTCAAATGATGCTTTTAATTGACTTGACAAGATATATTATTGTTACGAGTTTGAGGTTCGTGACAATAAAAATTGCCTATAAAATTATCTAAATTAATACTTTAATTCTCTTTACACAAATTAAAACTTAAAACACTAATAATTAATCACACTAATTCACTTTATTTCGCTCCGAAGCTTCGCTTGTCTCGCCGAATTCAATACTTCCCCGATCGCGTATTGCAGCGCCTTTATATAGGGCTCTTCCACGAAAACATCCAGAATATTCCAGAATAGTCAAGTAAATACGCGCTCCAACCGACCAAGCGCAGAAAATTCGAGTGTGCGGCTTCCAGAAAGCTTAATTCTTCTGTTCGATACTAGATGGCGCTAGTGCCGTTGACTTCGGCGCGTAACACTGCCCCCTCCTAAGACATGCTCGTCCCGAGCATTATCGGCCCATAATATCGCGCCAGGCAATCCACATGGACGATCTTAGGAGCCCCTCTTGCGCCTTTCTGTAACGGCTCCGCAATGTCAAGGGCTGTCCTATCCCATGGTGCACCAACATTGTACAATTTCGGTGCTCCTCTACTACTTGTCTGAGGTCCCCGCACGGCCGCACAACTTGTACATGTACGACACCAAGCCTCGACATCGTCACGATAATGGACCCAGTAAAACTATTCTCGGACCTTCAGCAGAGTTCGTTTAACTCCCAGATGGACTCTTGAACGACCATTATGGCAAAGCTGTAGAACATTCGGCACTTTAGCCTTAGGGACAACCATTTACAAACGACAGCTGTCTCCTCGACCACTGTCCCATTTACGGCACAGGACTCCATCCTGAATCAGCAAGCCGTCCCACTGGGCCCAATAGCCTCTAGTGGTCGAACTCATCGCTGAGACGTCGCTTCACTTAGGCTTGGTAGCACGGGCCTTCATTCATTCCAGAATCTGCCTGATGTCCGGATCTTCCTGCTGTGCATGTCGTAGGCTGTCCTTCCACTCGTTGCTGAGGTGGTCTGTCCTGAGCATCCTCACGGATACCACTTCCTTACTCTTTTGCCTAGTACAATGTTTCCAATCTTCAGGACAAGGTCTTCTTGACAATGCATCTGCGTTGCCATGAGATTTCCCGCTGCTATGTCTGATAGTAAAGTCGTATCCCGGATGCTGCTGGGCGGTGATGTTAGCCGCACTTCACCTTCCTTCACATTCCCTTTCCAGGGTTTGCTTAGGGCAGCTGGATCGAAGATGGCCCCTTTCCCCCACAGCAATAGCACCTAGGGCTGTATTCTGTATTGTGGTCGCGAACTGCTGTAACCTCCCTAGCGTGAGGGGAATGATGTTGCTGCCACCGCCAGGCCGTGCCGTTAGCTGCACTACCCTCTCGAGATCGATCAACTTCCCTTTCTTCAGTTCCCTTAGGGCAGCTGGATCGTAGATGGCCCTTTTCCCCACAGCCATAGCACCTAGGGCTGAATCCTTTGTTGCGGTCGCGAACTGTAGCTGCTGCGATCTCCCTGACGCGATGGGAACGATGATCCTGCCGCACGGCTTCCACCTCCAGTGCATGGGCCAAGGCGTCCTTAAGTGTCTTGTGGTGCCCGAGCCTTACCGCAGCTCTGACTTCCAGGTCGCGGATGCCGTCGATGAATGTCTGCACCAGGTTCCCTTCAATGAGCGCAGGTACAGACCGGTATGCTTTCCGCACCAGCTTCTCCACCTCTAGAGCCCACTGCTGCAAGTTTCGTTGATGCGCTGCACGCGATCTTTAAGCTGCGCGCGAAAGACGTGTTCCAAGTGAGCGTCGCCATATCTCGCCTCCAATGCCTCAAGGAGCTGCTCATAGGTCACTTTATTACCGAGAGCTTCCAACACAGTTAAGGCTTGGTCGCGCAGGCCTAAGGTGAGTGCAGTCAGGGCCTGGCTTTTATTCCAGCCGTTTGCCTCCTTGACGGCCTCGAACTGGATTTTGTAGGCCGACCAGGAAGAAGTCCCGTCGAACGGTGGCACCTTGAACCCACGTAGCGAAGGTGTAGTAGCTACTACGGGAGCTGTAGTTCCATCACCCAGTTTGAGGTCATCCAGCGTTTTCTTCACGTCAGCCACCACGTAATCAACCCGATTGTTAACTTGGTCGATTTGGGTTTTAGCTCCCTTGATTTGGGTTTCAGCTTCCGACAGGCGGTTGTCGTGTTGAGCAACCCTATCCTTCACCTCCTTTATCTCTTTCCCAAAGGTAGCATGAAAGTCCTTAATGAGGAGCATCTGCTCTTCCGACCGACGGGCCTGTTCATCCTGTCGGCGGGCCTGTTCCTCTTGTCGACGGGCCTGTTCATCCTGTCCGCCCCGCAGCTGCTCTTCCAACCGACGGACCTGATCCTCCTGTCGGCGAGCCTGTTCCTCCTGTCGGCGAGCCTGTTTCTCTTGTCGGCGAGCCTGTTCCTCCTGTCGGCGAGCCTGCTCCTGCAGCATCACCATCAGAGCACCTAAGTCAGGTGCTGCAAATGTAGGAGCTACTGACGGGCCTGCAGCCGGCGGCTGTCCCTCCGAAGTCTGCGACGTTGCACCACCAAATCTTCTTTGGTCCGTCTCATGCTGGCGTTGACTTCGGGTACGGACACCCTCCGTTTCCTCCTTAGGTAAAATCGGCATGATTTTATCCCACTTCTGACACCAATTGTTACGAGCTTGAGGTTCGTGACAATAAAAATTGCCTATAAAATTACCTAAATTAACACTTTAATTCTCTTTACACGAATTAAAACTTAAAACACTAATAATTAATCACACTAATTCACTTTATTTCGCTCCGAAGCTTCGTTTGTCTCGCCGAATTCAATACTTCCCCGATCGCGTATTGCAGCGCCTTTATATAGGGCTCTTCCACGAAAACATCCAGAATATTCCAGAATAGTCAAGTAAATACGCGCGCCAACCGACCAAGCGCAGAAAATTCGAGTGTGCGGCTTCCAGAAAGCTTAATTCTACTGTTCGATACTAGATGGCGCTAGTGCGCCGACTTCGGCGCGTAACATTATTATTCCCATATAATCCCATGATTCTCATATGTAGTAATATCTAAGTAATAACAAAACTGCGGTTGCCAAGCGTGGAAACTAATATTTCCCATGTTAGGCAGTTTATAGGGAAGGCTTATGTTCTACAATGTTCTACAATGGAGTGAAAAGATACATAGATATTATTTGTAAAAACAAATGATAACAGTTATTTATTTCGATAAGAATATATCGTAATACTCATTAAATGAAGTTGGTATAATTCATAGTTGACGATTATCCTCAATTAGATAAAATCGCGGTCACAGCGGTCGGTCAACGAAGACTAGCCATATACGCATTACAAGATTATAGGGAAACTCGTTCACGCAACTTGTAAGCACTCGTTTACGCATAGTTCGGTAGGGCGGCAATCGGACACGACTAGAAAAGGATCAGCCGCACGACCAACGGATATACGTGCTGTTTCAGGTACGGGGGTAAAATACAGCCAAACTCTTGTCTCAGGAGCAACTTCGTAAGCGGTTTTTCCCGACCCGGGATTCGAACTCGAGACCACGTGATTGCACGCACTTGTACCTACGATCACCAAAGTTATGAGGAAGGAAAAATTGACGATCAAATGATCCCTTAATGAATTTCTATCAAAATACGGCTTTGATTCATAGTGAACATTAAACAGGCATGTTTAATGTACACGACATTGATTTCTTACTCGAAAACGAAACAAAAGTATTAATCAATAAAGCTATAATAGTTATAAAAGCTGTACGCTAAACCTATGCCAATAGTTTGAAACGATCGTAACTCGAGTTTACCATTTTGGAATTCTGCAAGGGCGTAAAATATAGACCAACGATAAGCTTAATTACACTTCTTAAATTACGGAATGAGTTTAGTTCGGAAGTACGTGGTAACTAACAACTTAATATAGGAAAATTCCAAGGCTTTATCAGAATTTGTTCTCACTTCGAATAGTTTGGAATGTCAATCTGATGTGTCATTTATTTTTAGTATTATTTTATGTTATTGAATTACTAATGAGATCATTTTGTGAAATCAAAGGGTGTTACAAAAATGTATTAAGATAAATAATAAGTACTCAAAGTTTAAGGACAAATATAATATATAATGTCCTCCAGACCGAATTCCGGCCACGGCGGCCTGCCTCAACGGAGGCTAGCTATCGGCGCAGGACAGGATTATAGTGCCCGAGTGTATGCGCTAGCACAAGTGCACTCTCTATACCTTCACTCTCATAATCCGATGGGACGGTAAACCGACACGACCGGAGAGAGATCAGGCACAGGAACAATGGCTTTACGTGTTTTCCGAGACACGGGGGTGAGAGACCGCCAACTTCCTGACTCCGGTCAACTACTGAGAATTTCTTGAGGGAAAAGTCAATAATTTTATTTAATAAAGTCAAAAATTTTTACACAGTGCAGTACAGTGCACGTTATTGTAAATGGCGACCAGAGTCAATGAACACTTACCAGCCAACTTTAAAGAAAGAACGCGACTGATGCATTGTCACCTTTGAGAACTAAGATAGTATATATACCTTACAGCTTGTAATTAAACTAGCTCTCTACACCTGCGCACAGGAAAACAGTGAAAGCACTCTTATTACTACTCAAAACTAAACTTTTAAAATAAAAGTGATTGGGGGGGGGGCTAAAAAGAAGTAAATAAAGACATTTCTACCATTTTTAGAATTGTCAGTCTGTCTGCTTGTTTGTTAACAAAATAATCAGTAAGGAAATTATAAAGCGTATATTTGTGTTCAATTTAGTCTTTGTTTTGAAAAAAAAAATTATATTTATTTATATTTATTTTAAGCGGCCCCGCTTACAATGATGTGTAATATTTGACAGATTTCATAGTGGGTAAGATAATTTGTTCGAAAATTGTTAAGGTTAATGTTTCTTTCTGTACCATTAGTTATATTTTGTATTAATTAATTAAAAATAAATGAACCAATCTATAGTTATTCATAAAAACAGAAATATCAAAAAAAATGTTAATAATTTGCAAACAATTAAAGAACAAACCACAGAGGCATTGTTTTGTGTATTAATATAATACTCTAGAAACGAATAAACTTTTATTGGAAACTAAATTATGAGTTAATGACATTGTGACAACTAGCGACATCTGGTGAGCGTAAAATCATTTGCCTTCGTTATGTTGGTTTCGGCTAGGATCAAACATTCTTCTTTGCCTATGATACTGTAGGAGTGATTTTTAGCAGGCACTGATTTAAAAGTTCTGGTATGTTTTATACATATAATGTGTCAATTGCGTCGGAATTTTTCTTTTATTTTTAGAATTGGTGTTAACAGCGCCATCTCTTTTTAAATGTATACCTATAATACAGGTGGTGATTACCTGTGTCTATACATTGTATTATTAATTATATTATATTTGTGATAAAAATCATTAAGGGGACCGAAATTAAGTAAATAAGAACATTTGTATAATTTTTAGATTTTGTCTGTCTGCTAGGAAAATCATAAAGCGTATCTTCGCGTTATATTTAATCTTTGTTTTATTACAATCGGTTAATTGTATCAAAATATATGATATTTGCGGCGCAATAAAATTGCATAAATAGTAATAAAATTAATTATGTGTAAAATATATTTTTACTTAAAACTAAACAGAAAAAGAATAATATGTTTTCCTTAAACTAAAAAAATATGTTTTCTGATAAACGTAGTAGATGGCGCTGCACAAATGAATCCTTTTCTGAATTGCAGTGCTCCTCCTCCGCCAGTGGATCGATCGTATTGAGACAATAGCCGCAATCACAGAGTACTTTGAATAATCCGAAATAGAGTTGGCAGTTAAGTAATGTGACTCCAGCGCCTACAACTACGTTCTGTGTCCGAACATGAGTTGGGTATTTAGAGGTCTACTTTTATTTATTTTATTTCATTATACACACAATGTTTTAAGTCTGAATTGTACTTAAACCTTATGTAATGATATTTATCGTTAATAAAATTGAAACCGCAATAAAACTAAATATATTTAGGTATTTGTTTAGAAGTTTATTTTTTCTTTTTAGCAATAATTAAAAATTGGTGTAGCATTATCCCACACTAATTGATGAGATGATGTTGGGGTTAAAGCTCCTAAAAGAAATTTACCACATCTTTTCTTATTATTTTCATAGCTCCCATTTAAAGAGTCGAAGAGTTCATCAAAATAATAATGTGTCGGCAGTATTCTTGCAGTCATTAGATAGGATTCCTTTATCTGGAAAAATGTAATGATAAAATTATTAAACGGGTAAGTTATTAATTAAACTACATTTACAAAATATATTTATTTATTTTTCTAATGTATTTCTCACATAAATTACCTCATAGGCAGTACATTTGCCATAGTTGCCATGCTTGGTTGGCAAGCACAGGATTTTTTTAGTTATTATATTACATTATTTCCCTCTATCACCTTTTATGACAACCACAGAAAAATATGGGATAGTGACATTGAAGTAATATTGTTACGCACTCAAGTCGACGGCACTAGCGCCATCTTAAGTCTTAAGTTTTATTGATTGGTCCCGTAAGTTGGATAGTGACCCATGTATTGCAATAAATTATGGTTCGAAACTAGGACTCTCTCTTATTGACTTTATGGCTGTCAATAATTTATCGCAAATGAACGATGTGTCTAATGTTGATGGTAGAATACTAGATCTAGTTCTATCCAATGTTGATTGTTTAAATGTTACTAAATCTATAAGTATGCTTAGCAAAGTAGATCAAAAACATCCTCCAATTTTGATATCGATCCCAAAACTTACTTCCGAGTACCTCAAGCCGATAATAAGCCATCGTTACAACTACTTTAGAGCAGACTATGGCAATATTGTACCTTACTTGAAGAGCATTAACTGGCAAGTGGAGCTACAAAAATGTCAAAATGTTAACGAAATGACTAATATATTTTACCACTTTTTAAATATAGCCGTAGCATCCTATATTCCTAAAACAAGACCTAAACTAACTAAATTTCCTTCGTGGTTTAGCAATTCCCTAATTAAAATAATTTCCGAGAAAAGTAAAAAAAGATTAAAATATTTAAAATATAAGAACCCTCGTGATCAACTTGAATACGAGCTTCTTCGCGAACGTGCTCATAATGTAAGTAGTCAATGCCTTTTTAATTTTAAAAAAAGAATTGAAAGCGATATTTCTAAAAATCCAAAAAGCTTTTGGCGTTTTGTGAAGGACAGGCGCAATGGCGTAGCCAATATCCCAGCTATAATGTATCAAGCTGATCAAGTCGATAACACCGGACCGGATATTGCCCAAATGTTTGCAAACAAATTTTCATCTGTTTTTAGTAAAGTGGCTGCAAACGACGGCGGTGACGTATCTATGTTCAATAATTCATGTTTAAATTCTGTAAAATTAACTGAAAGAGACATTATAGGTGCAGTTAAAAAGCTTGACATTTTCAAGGGAGCTGGCCCAGATGAGATTCCCCCTGTTTTCGTCAAACGTTGTATCTCGGCCTTAGCGTTACCACTGGCTATTATTTTCAATCAATCTTTGCGTGATGGAGTATTTCCTGATATTTGGAAAAATTCAAAGATCGTTCCGGTATTTAAAAAAGGCGTTATTAATGACGTTAGTAACTACAGACCGATTTCTATTATTTCATGTATTCCTAAATTGTTTGAATCCTTGATATGTCCAATTATTACGCGTCACTTAAGCACATGTATATCAGACCATCAACATGGGTTTAGGAAGGGCCATTCGATTGAAACTAACCTTGTATCATTTATGTCGTATCTCTGTAAAGAAATTGACAAAGGACAGGAAGTTGATGCTATATACATGGATTTTTCTAGTGCATTCGATAAAGTCTGTCACTCGCGCTTAATTAACAAGCTAAAAAGATATGGGGTATGTGGATCTTTGCTAGAATGGTTCCAGTCTTATTTAGCAAAAAGACTCCAGTTTCTGGTAGTGAATGGTTACAAATCAGAAAGTTATATAGCGTTCTCAGGCGTCCCGCAAGGATTGATTCTGGGTCCAGTCCTTTTTGCTGCCTTTATCAATGATATAACTTTTGAAATACGCAACTCTGAATTCTGTCTTTTTGCTGACGATTTAAAAATATACAAAACAGTAAAATCTACTGTAGACGTGCAACTCATCCAAAGTGATTTAGACAGAATTAGTACATGGTGTCAATTAAATGGTATGATACTTAATACTAAAAAATCATATCATATTAAATTCTCAAGAAAGTTTATACCTTTCACGTCCTCCTATAAGATGAACTCTGATACCTTGGAGCAGGTTAAAGAAGTTCGAGATTTAGGCGTAATAGTGGATAGCAAATTAAATTTTAAGTCTCACATTGACGCTACCGTCCAAAAAGCTGGAAGAATGCTTGGCTTCCTAAAACGAAACGCTAAAGGTTTTATGTCAGCCAAAACCAAAATAATTTTATATAACGCGTTGGTTCGAAGTCACCTAGAGTTTGCATCGGTGGTTTGGGGTCCTCAGTTTATCACTTATTCCCAACGCATTGAAAGCATACAGCGTTCATTTACTAGACATCTTGCGTTCCATTCTTCGGGCATTTCCCACCGTAACACCTATAACGTTCGTCTCAAACATTTCGCAATGATGTCACTTTGTAACCGTCGTGTATTGCTGAATATATTGTTTTTAAAAAAAATAATTTCTGGTGCCGTAGATTGTAATAACCTACTTCAGTGCATTAATCTTAACATCCCGTGCAACTATCCACGCCATCCTATTACTAAAATCTTTTACATCCCTGCCAGTAGAACAAACCTCTTAAAAAATTCGCCTATTTCAAAAATCTGCGCCGAATACAACCGGGTATGTGCATTTGTTGACATTGACATTTTTCATGACTCATGCATTAGTTTGAGAAAGAAGTTATCTGTGTACCTGCTCTCTAAGCAGGTTCTTAAAATTTCTTAAAATTTTGTAAAATTATTTTGATAATCTGCGTACTATTTTTGTGCTTTTTTTGTTTTCTAATATTCGTATTTATAATAACATGTCTTAGATTTTAAGAGAATGTTGTACACGTCTTTTATTGCCGTACATACCAGGCCTTTGTTTTATGTAAGATTTGCATATAAATGTATTGTGTGTTATGCTGTTGATGTGTCATAATAAATAAATAAATAAATAAATAAATCTAGTCTCGAACCGAAGAACTAAACTTCTTGAAGTCGAAACACGAACTCTCGGTACTTTGCGCATGTTTACTTCAATATTCTAGATATTTCGCTGCTAATTTATATAAATAGGCGCTGCAAGATGCGATCGGGGAAGTATTGGAGTTGGCGACACAAGCGAAGCTTCGGAGCGGAATAAAGTTAATCAGTGTGATTAATTATTAGTGTTGTTAACTTTAATTAGTGTAAAGTGAATTAAAGTGTTAATTAGGTAATTCTATCGGCAATTTTTATTGTCACGAACCTCTAGCTCGTAACAATATGTACTTACGTACTAGAACCTAGAACAGCTATTTCAAACAAAAAATGTGCGCTACTCTGTGTTCGTGCGGTTTCTTTTCTTATCATAGAATAAACATAGGTAGAATGATCAGTAGTTAATAAAAGATTGTACTGTTAAATAGGTAAATTATATCGAGAACAATTTTTTAAATTTTGTCATTTATTTTGTATATTATATTTGCTTATTTATTATAATATTATATCACAATTACATTTTAATGATATTTTTATCTCAATATTTTAAAAGGTATCTATCTCAAATATAAAAAAACATACTAAATGTATGTTTAACAAAACTTGTTAATATAACATTTAAATTACAAATATATTTATTTAAATTAGAATAAGAACCGTTCATAAATACTGTGCACGCGAGAGTTAAAAATTGACGAATTTATTCCACTTTGACTTAGATGTGGAAACCTAAAAATAAAATATAAGAATAATTATCAGATTTAAATATAAAAAATTTGGCCTAATTATGATAACTCATATATGTTTCTACAAAAAAAATTTGTATAATAATATATTCGTCCTATATTTAAGTACCCACAGAAATGTCGCATCTGAACAAATTAATTTCATAATCTATATTACGTGACACAAGATGGCGTCTTAGGAATAATCTGTTTTATTACTAATTTATAATACTTTTTTTTAAATTTTTTATTGATTAAGTAACTTATTAACCAATGAAAAGTAATTCCTTGGTTTTTACTGACATTTCTTGAATTATTTGTGCTATATCTAAGTACGCACGACGGTATATTTTTATCACGAGATTTTGTTTTAAATCAACACAACACGTGTCAACTCTACAAGCGCCTAGCGAGTGATTGATTAAATGCAGTGTCGCCTCTAGTACGTAGTACATATTAGCCAATGGATAGTGAAGATTTTTATACCACTACAACGCTCCTATTCATTTGCAAGAATGAATGTAAAATTTGTTGGTTAGTTATGAGTTGAGATACTAATAATGTACGAGCCCAGTTTATAGATTTGCAAATAACAATAATGCAAGGTTGATTTCTTCTGTAATTTTGACTCATATTATAATTATAAATATCATATTCATAACTAAAATCATATTGAATAAAAAAATTTGAATATTATATTCAAAATAAAAATAAAATGCAATTTTCACCATCATTCAGATAAGAACATTTCATGACAAAGGCTTATACTACGCGTTCATTTCGAGTTTTCCGTCGTAGACCGTTACGACGTCACAGCTGACGGTACCGTAGACGAAAAAAGTCATCATGTTTATGTTTTTTAGTATTCATATTTTCAATAAAGTTAAATAATAACGTGTTCGATGAAATAAAATATTTTTTGAATGATGATGATGATGAAATAATAACGTGTTCGATAAAATAAAATATTTTTTATAGTTTTATTTTACATTTTAAATATATCAAATTAAAGATTTTCGAAATCGCTTGTTTCTGTGTCACTGTCATCACTCCATTCTGTGTCACTGTCATCAGTCTCTCCGCCCACCGAAATAATCAATTCTCTTTCGTTGAGTTCTTGCAACCTATCGCTTTCCCAATATTGTTGCCGTAAACGGTCAACGTGGTTTACCTCTTTTTTCCAGTCTTCTACAGAGATACTATTAATAGCTTCCAGAGTGAGTTTTTGTATTTCTTTTTCAGACTGGCTTACATTTTTATCGGCTACTTTTTGCTTCACTAGATTCCACACGTACTCGATGGGATTCAAATCACATCGGTACGGTGGTAGGCGTAAGACTTGACCATGACTTTGGACAATTTCGTCAATTTCATATTTTTTGTAGGCTTCGAACGACATACTACATAGTATGATTCTCGCTTCGTCATCTTTTGGTCAAAGGATATACCATTTTCCTGCAACCATTTTTGCATAACTTCTTTGCGTGCCACTGAAGTCGGTGGTTTATCAATCTGGAGGCTGTGATACGGTGCATTGTCAAGTACAAGAATGCTATTGGGAGGTAAGTTGGGTAGGAGTTTTTCCTGTATATACTTTTTGAAATTATTTGCGTCCATTTCATTATGGTAGTCCCCTGCAGTGCTTTTGCATTTATAAAGGAGTTCGGCACCTTTGACAAAACCATTCTCGCTGCCAGCATGGACCACAATCCAACGTTGTCCGGGATTGAAATTCTTTTTTACACTTGCATCAGTTGCATTTTGCCAGCATTTTGAAACGGTATAGTGGCTGTGTATCCACGTTTCATCCAAATATATGACTGGTCTTTTATAGACTCCCTGTTCATCATTTTCACGTAATCTCCGCAAATAACGTGCTCTCCATGCTGCTATCTCCGGTTTCTGAATAAGATATTGTCTTATATTTTTACATTTTGTAAACTTATATCCAAGATTCGTTTTTATAATTTTCCAGAGAGTGACTTTTTGCCCAGGAAAATTGAAGTCTTTCTTTGCTTCTGCAAATATCTTGCGCAGCGTAGGAACTTCCTCTTTAACTGTGTAGAAACGGTCAATTATGTTTCGAATCGAACACACCATGAAATCATCTATTTCCAACCTCTTTATTATCTTATTTCTTGTGTACTTGAAGTACTGGGCTCAGGTGAGCTCGTTTTAATTTTTTTTTTGCTTCAGTCTTTATATTTCTTAAAGTACGTTCAGATATACCAGTGGCGGCCGCAGTTCTCTTGATAACGTTATCGAATGATTTTAATAGCGCCTGGTACTTCTTTTCATTTTCCAACAACTTAATTTCTATTTCCGACGGTGCATCGGGCTGTGTGAGCAGTGTGCTGCCACAAGTATCACGTGAGTTTTCATTTTTTAATCTGGCAATACTTTTTATAGCTACGACATCGTTAACATCATAAGGCGTTATCAACTGCTTTTCAACATTGTCTTGTTCAAAGAATGTCATTATCTTATATAATAAATTGCGTTCTCCACTGTGCAAGACCTTTCCTCTTTTACTCATTGTAACAGAACAAATTAACGAATATCAACAGAAACAAAAACAACAAAACAACAGCAAAAACAGTAACAAACTAGAGAACGTACGGGAGCATAAAAACGGACGTAAGTACGCTTCGACGTTGCTATCGGTACTAAAAGGGCGACGCTTGAGCATGGTTGTTCCTGACAAATTTAGAGTTGGTATTCTAACTCCAAAATTGCCGGATTTATAGGGAAAACAAACAAAAATGCCGTATTGTACAAAATATTTGTTTAGAAGGTTACAATAAAAAAAACACGTGAAATACATGTTGTTTACATAATAAATAAGTGTGTACTATAAATGTACTAATTTTATTCTTCACCATATAGGTTTTGAATAGTTTCCAGTACTTCTGATTCTGTTGCATTTGGGTCGTTTTTTATACTGTTTTTTATCTTTCATTTTACGAATCATTTAGTTTGGCACTTGAAATTTTGTACAATTACAGTTATCGATCCAGATCTCCATGTTTCTAAAGGTTAGAGAACAGAAGAATGATCGCCATAGAAAATAGTGTTCCAGAAATATGGACACCATAAGTGAGGCGCTGCGATCGCTAAGTTCGATCAATAAAAGTCATTTTCAGTCCATTTTTTCGATCAGATGCACATCCACGCACAATAAAATATTTCTCCATTTTTCATTTTTTTTGGTCAAAAATTACAAAATTACGGAGCATGAAAATTTTCTCACCAATGCCGCGGAGAAAATTTGTACATTATTCGACTAACTTCATCGACTTATACTCATGAACAGCTAATTTCGCAGCCACTATTCACCGACGTCAGCGCCGCTATAAATTTTACAATTTTCAAGGACAGGTGGGCTATGCTTTAGTATAATTGCCGCCACGAGTCGTGAGCACACTTTTTATTGGTTGATATGACGTTGACCACGCTGACGCTTGAGGTGATTGGTTCGTCAGCCGATTCTCATCGTCTATTGGGTTCGCACGTATCATTCGACCACCGTACACTTGAGAGCAATTTTAGTGACAACTCTTTAATTAGTTTTTTTGTTAATTGTAGTGTTACCTCGTTGTTAATTTTTTTTTATGTATTTCTTGTTTTTAATTGTTTTTGATATTTCTTGTTGTTAATTTTTTTATGTTATAATTTCAATATTCGGATTTTGGGCTAAATATGCAGAGAAGAAAGAATTCGGTGTTAAATAAACAATCCCGACAAATGGTCTATTCAGTGTTTTGTTACATGAAATAATTAGGTATTGGGAAAAACATGATAGACGTTTATAAACAGACTGCTAAGGCGACTAAAGTCTAAGTAGCTACTGTACGTCGTATAGTTAAATAAGTAAACGACTCAGAATTTCGAAAAAAAGTCAGCGAAAATATTCAATTATGAATTGAAATAACAACAGTACCTAATAATTTTGGCCGACAGCGTACCTACGCTGGTTCAACCCCCACCATAGTTCATCTGTGCTCACTTTTCGTGCCGGCAACTATACGTGGTGATCGTTCTCCTGTTCTCTAATCTTCATGGTTAACAAGTTGGTGTGTTCCATTATACGAAATATATTTTTTTTACTTTAGACAATTACCATATATTTTAATACGGTAATCAAATAGCTGCCGTATACCGTATTTTTGTTGCTTAAGATGCCTGAATGCCGTATATTACGGCAATTGCCGTATCAAGAACAACGCTGCGCTTGAGGCGCGTAATGAGGGGGCGCGGCGGAAGGTAACGGCATTCTTGAAGTGAACGACTAGTACTATATACATTCATATTAAGTTTAGGTACATATTTAAGTTGTTAATGCAAAGGTACAGTCTATTCATTGAGTTATACAACACTAGAGGAGCAAACCACATTACCGCGCGTCGAAAAAAGTGTAACCACTATCCAAACGCGACGACGTAGCTTTGAAACTAATAACAATTTTAAGTAAACATATATCTATCTCACTTACACAAGTTGCGAAAACAATATCGTCGTCGTAAAATTAGATAAAGATAGACACACAAACATGCAATGGCGGGTCGGTGTGGCTTACTATATGAAATTTTACCTAAAATACGCAATAAAAATAAGTTTTTTTAAGCTGGAGTTAATTGTTTTTATATTAAAAAAGGATATTTTATTTTAAAATCTTTATTACGTCCCCTTAGATAAAAAGGGATACAAAGCTTATCAGATGAATAGAAGTAAACATAATGATGAAATAAAACGTATTTTATGGTTCTAATAAATCAAACAATATAAAATAGGTATGTAATAAAATATAATTAATATAAAATTTATATGAAATTATAAATAATAATATATTTGATAGATAATTCATGAATAAACTAAAATAAGAATAATTAATTATTCTGTATGAAAGTTAAAGTCTCGTCCAAGATTCTTTTTGAATTCAAATAGGTATTATGTAGAATTAAATACTTATACAGATCTACTCTATTTGAATTCTTATACTGTAAATTGTTCAAAAATTATTAATTGAATTATTACACTATTGTTACATAAATAATATTAAATATTATATGAGATTAGTTAAGCTATTATTATTTTAATAATTACACTACAGTATTAATTAATTCATAATTTTAACTACAATAAAATTATAATTTAAAAATCTCAGGCTATTATGCAATTTTAAATACAAATTTATTACCATTTAACTTATTTCACATTTTAATAAATAAATAATCAATTGATATAAGTCATTAATCGTTGTTAGAAATAAAATGTCAATGTTCATTAATTCCTTAAACTAAATTTTATATTATTATAATAAATTTTACGAATTTATAATTAATTATGTACATAGGTACTATGTTATCTCAAAAAGAAAATTCGTATTCGTAGAAGATGATGAATTGTGGTTTTTATCGTTGAAATCCCATATAGTTTTTTCTGATTCCAGGAGTTCTGAAACTTTATTGTATTTTCATTATTCCACTCGAAAGGCATTTTGGTAGATCGTACTTATTTAATAAGAAGATGGCACGCACGTCCGTTCCGATGGAGCTGAATGTGAACACTCATCACTCACTGCCGCTCGCGTTGCCCGTCCTTTGACTTCCGCGCGAAAAACCGACATTTGAGCGATCGTCGGGCAGTGGCAGCGGCAGCGGCAGTGTCAGCGCGAGTAGCCTGTTTGCATACTGCCCTGCCCACTGCCCTGCTCACTTCCCCGCCCAACAGTGTAGATATTAATAAAGTTCAAATTCACGAGTTTTATGTAGGTTAATGTATATACATGATTATTAGGATCAAGGACAGCAGTTTTTTCAGTCTTTGAAATTATTATTTGTAACTATTTTTTGGAACATAAATATATTAATACTATTATTGACCGAAGTATATTAGACAGAAAATAATTAAACTTATGTATTACACCGTTTATAATTAGTGGAGCACTCGCATGGGGCACTTATTAAATAAAAGTAAAATACGATAAAACACAAATACGAAGGAAAAGCGTACATATACCGAGAAACGTACATATGCGCTCTACTGCGTCTTATTTAATGTATCAAGTTCTCCCTATCTAAAAGAACGTTTTAAATTTCTGAGTTCTTCACGACTTTTCCTAACGGTCCAAAGAAAATCTTTCGCTCCAATGTCCTGTACACTGTACACTCCTCGAAATTTTATAGTAAATCTTTTGCTGTTCTTGGAGTAAGACTCTGGAACTCCTTACCCCAGTCAATTAAAAGTGCTCAATCATTAAATGTGTTCAAGAATATTTGTCTCTTTAACTCCTCTCTCTGCCTCCTCTTAGTTATGGTCATTAATCTACCTAAAGTATGTTGTCGTTTTAGTATATAAGTTTGTAATTTTTTTTTCTAATTTAGTGCACCCTACCCGTTGATCTTATTTTTATTAATTTCCTCTTCTGGGTTGTCTGGAAAAGATTGCTATGTAGCAATAAGACCACCTTTTGTCTTTCCCTCATTGTTTGTTCATTATTTGTTGTATTTATATTTCGTTGGTTTACAATAAAGCGTATTGTATTATGTTTGTATATATGTTTAATTATAATAAAAACTTGTTTAACTGGCGGAACTCATCCACAAATTCACTTTTTAAACGTTTATTTAACCTAAAACACACACGTTAACTAATCTCTCTAGCAATGAGAAGAACCCTTTCCCGTAAGGAAGGGCCTAAAATAAATAAATAATAAAAACTATATTTTAACGTTTTTTATTAGTCAATGATGCTATTATTGTCACCGGACTCCTTTTTTGCTTGATTGCTGTTAATAAAACCTCTTTATAAATAAAGGATTCATACCAATTTCGAAACTCCAATTAATATAATATGCAAATTAATTAAGTTGGGAGTGACGAGTGATTGAGAGTCGATAAGGAGCTATTTGAATCGCAGATTTAATCGACAACGATATGTATTTTACGTAATAAACATTCAACATGCCTTTACTGACAGCTTATAATAATGTTGTACATTGATAAAACAAAGATTATGTATTGTTAGGAATGAGGGTAGAAAATAAAAAAATACGAAGAAGTGAGGGTAGAACTGTAACCTCTCACTCGTTCTAGCAGTAAAAGTATCGCGCTGGCGACTAAGGGTAAACAGTCTATAATTCTATTAGACTCACTGTCATAATTATGCCCGTTGGAGTTTACCTTCGTTATCTTCGATAATTTTACCGAAAGTTATTTGCAGAGACGCTATCCTGTACCACATTGTGTTAGGCAGGTATTGCTGTTGGTTTGCATACTTCATCTATTTTAATGTTATCTTCTAACTTTTAACTTTCATTTGTGATCTAACATAAAGTTGTTACCGAATTATATTCTTTTAATTAAATAATTTTGAGAGTAACTTCAGAAATGGGATTATTACTTATACTGTAATTATTAAGGTTTATATCACATTAAATTAGTGCACACAAATATGCTAACAGCTCTCATGTTTTCATACTAACGGGTTGAAGACGTAGCATGAATGGATAGCAAAATATAATAATGATGCTCAATACAGAGTTGAGTCCCGGGAATTGCACGTCTGCGCCTCGGTATGCCATAATATTAAAAAAATACATGTAGACATAGAGAAAGCTTCTTCAGCGACAACATAAAATCGCGCTGCAACTCATGTTTCTATACCCTTAAGGAGCTGGTAGGAGAAAATTTTAAATATTCCACCGTACGGCAGATAATAAATAATTTGGGTCTTGCTGCGTTGTAAAATGACAGCGTCTAAAGGTGTTGAATAAACAAAGGACGGATAAGCTGTGGACCATTTAAGATTCGGAATTTGAATCGGCTATAAAAAAAAAACTAATGAATATTTTATCACAGTTACGAGTTTATTAGAAAGATTGAAACTTTCCATTAAAGAATGGAAGACAACATCATTCAAATGACTGCCACGGCTAACCTTACAATACCCCATTCGATCAGTCAAATTTTTCAGTACATTTTCTATTGTTTGGGCCTCTATTTCGATTGGGCCACCCTGTTGAAACTAAATGTCGTCTATGTCATCCTCTTCAATTTTGGGAAATAAAAAATCGCTTAGCATGGCATGGTAGCGATCGCCATTCACTGTAACGACATTTCCTTGCTCATTTTAGAAGAAAAATAGCCCTGGTTTACGTAATAATTTCTTATATTTACGCAAACACTATACATTGATTAAAACTACTTTTACGGATTATAACGCGTTTAATTTGAATTATTTTTATTCCCGACGTTTCGGATGCTATCCAGCACCCATGGTCACGGGGGACTGAGATGACTAACGTCCCGATGTCATTGTTAAACCCAGAGTACCATCATCTTTTTTATTGTTTATGGTCCGATCTATGCAGAATGAACTGACTGTGTCTTGAAGTCTTGCAGTGGTATGCTTGCGACTGCATCTCAATTATAACTAGGAAACTAGAGGAAAACAACATGCCAGCAGAATATGCAGTATTACTCCGACATTGTCTTACATCTGGTTATCTATTGTGGAAGAAAGAGTTTTACAAGCAAGTAGATGGTGTTGCGATGGGCTCACCTGTATCTCCCTTTGTCACCGATATATTAGGACAGTCACTTGGTCTGTCACTGTCATCAAACCTTCCAACCCAATATAACCTATATTTCCAATTACAACGTTAAAAGCCCTCCCCCCACCCCTCATGATATTATTGCGTCTTCTAGTTATCTAATATGCATAGTACAGATGTTCTTCCTACTGTATTTAAAAATTCATTTCATATTATAATAGAGTTGATTTACCTATGTTCATTACTATTTATTTATTTTTTGTGTAGGGAGTCCTACTAGATGGAGTAACGACCTGGTAAGACATATAGGAAGTCAACGGACGCATGCGGCTCAGAATCGTGCCTTGTGGCGTTTCCTGGGGGAGGTCCACGTTCAGCAGTGGACTTGTGAAGGGCTGTAATGATGATCATCATGATTAAGCAAATCAAAATGATTTACTCGTTTTGCACCTCATTTAGAATTTTAAGAGCTTTAGCTTTAAAGGCTGGTTTACTAAAAACAAAGAGATCTATATCACTAAAGATCTCATTATATGTCCTGAGCAATCGGTTTATAGGCGCATTACGTGCATAATTGGTGCCAGCAAACGGCACATGCAATAAAGGGGGCGGCCGACGACGGACACGACGCGACGGTACGTTGTATGTTATGCTCGCCACCAACTCAGGGCAGTCTACCTGTCCACGGATAATATCATACAAAAAACATACTTCCATTAATTTACGTCTGTTTTCGAGTGTCAATAAATTATAAGATTGACAAGTATTTTCATAGGTTACAAGTGGTGATTTGAAAAAACGATAATTTAGATAATTGATGAATTTTTCCTGTATGCGTTCTATATGATCTTTATAAGTAGCGTATTGGGGAGACCAAATTGGACTGGCATATTCTAATATACTGCGAACAGAAGCATTATACATAATTTTAAGGGTATTAATATCTTTAAAGGGCTTGCAAGTTCTCATCACAAATCCAAGATTTTTAAAAGCCTTATTAACAATTTCGTCAACATGCTCTGATAAAAGCATTTTATTGTCAAAATGAACTCCTAAATCTCTAACAGTAGATGTTCTTTGTATTGGAATACCGTTAAAATTGTAGGAAAATGAAATAGGGTTTTTTTGCGTGTGAAGCTAATACATTCGCATTTATCAATATTAATTGTTATGTTGTTAGCAGTATAATAAGCTGATAAAGGGGTTAAATCAGTTTGCATTTGATGACAGTCCTGCTCAGTACGGATATTGTAAAAAAAATTTTTGTCATCGGCGTACATTAAATGTTGTGAGAACTTAAAACAAGTAGTAATATCGTGAATATAAGCGTTATACAGTAAAGGCCCCAGATGTGATCCTTGAGGAATGCCTGTTGGTATTTTGATAAAGTCCGATCTATATCCACCTATTACAACAGCCTGGGATCTGTTACTCAAATAGGATTTTATCCACCTGAGTAAATCCCCATGCATACATGGGGATTTACTCAGGTTATTGTTAGGCATACCTAACAATTGTAGTTTATTCAGTAAAATGACGTGGTCCACACGGTAGAAAGCTTTTTCGAAGTCCGTGTAGACCACGTCTACCAAACCGCCTCCATCCATATCCATTAGACAAAACGTAGTTAGAAAAGCACGCCAGATTAGTGATAGTAGAACGATATCTTAGAAATCTGTGTTGAGTTTTTGGCAGTCCCTTACATATTACGGGATATATAACATCATAAATGGTTTTCTCAAAAACTTTGCCAATAGTATTTAAAATTGAAATGCCCCTGTAATTTTCAATTTTAGTTTTAGTTCCCTTTTTATGTACAGGAACAATGTGTGCTCTTTTCCAGATATCCGGAAATACACCTTCGTTAAGAGACATGTTAAAAATGTAGGTGGGGACACACAAAGTTTAAGCACAGTTACGCCAAAATAAAGGGGGAATGCCGTCACATCCTGCTCCTTTAGAAATATCAAGTGGTCTAAGTCTTTTCTCAATAGTGGATGTAGGGATAAACAGTTTAGATATATTATCATATGTAGAAGTGGCATTGCCTTCTTCTAATATTTTATCAGAAGGGTCACCGAAAACGTTTTTGAAAAAAGTATTAAAAGTATCACATATTTCTTTACCACCCGTTACTTTATTGCCGAGGTATGATAATTGTTTTGGATAATTCGATCCACCACGCAAAGACTTAACGTATGACCAGAATAACCTCGGTTTGTATTTAATGGCTTCCTCGGTACGTTTAGTATATATAGCAAAGCAAGCATCCTGAACCTGATTTTGTCGTTTACGTAATAATGAAAACTCGTCATAATCTAATAAATTGCCAGACCGTTTCCAGTTTTTGTGCGCTTTTGATTTTTCTTTAATTATTTTATTAAAGCGGGACTGTATCAGATAGGGTATTTATATTTATTATCATAGGACTTAAGTGGTACGTGTTGGCATATAGCATCATTTATTATATTATAAAAGTTATCACAAGCCTCTTGGACCGTGCTAGATTGTAATTGTGTTCGCCAATCGATGCTATTTAGAGTTTCATTTAGTTTCTCATAATTGGTTTTATTGAAATCATATTTAGGCTTAGATGCTTCAGTAAACGGTGTGATTGAGACGTCTAAAATTTCCAGTACTAACGCCGGATGGGCGCGGTCAACCTTTATAAGGGGCGAGTTGCAAATTGCGACTTCAAGTGGAAGATTTGAAAATGCCAAATCTAAAGTATTACCGGCATAATTTTTAAAACTGTTATATTGCTTGAGACCGAGAAAGCTCAGTTCATCTGTTAACCTTACACCAGCACTTTTAATTTCAGCATTGCCTTTATTTAAATGTGTTGGGCCCTGAGTACTCCATGAGATGCATGGAAGATTAAAATCACCGATAGCTAAAATATTTTTACCAGTACTATTTGAGATTACCACAGATTTTAGTGTTTGCAGTAAGTAATCTATTTCAACTGGCATATGTGAAACATTAGGAGGGATGTAAATCGCAGTAATGTACAAATCTGCAGTAGCAGAAATTGCATGTGCCGGTACTAACAGCATTAACATATCAGGCGGTGAGCAGTTATTCAGACATTCAGTGACTAAGGGAGTTGCACATAACTCATTACGCACTAAGATCATGACCCCGCCTCCTGTCATTTTATCGCATGATAATAAGTCTCGATCACACCGAAAAACTTCATATCGGTCGTCACATAATTCTCCGTCGAAAATCCCGTTATGAAACCATGTCTCAGTTATTACAATAACATCATAATCATTTCTTAAAATCTGCTGTCTTAATTGCAAACATTTAGTTCTCAGCCCCCGTGTATTTTGATAATATATTTTTAGATCTTTACTTTTATTTAACGTATCGAACTTAGAACTTAGAATGAATTTATAGTATAAAATTTATTATACAACTGGAAAATATTACTAATAAATATAATTGTTTTGTAAAATAGAGGGGCTGAAACACAAAAACACAGATTACAATACTGTGTACAAAAGTGATGTTGATTATAGGTTGACAGAAAAAAGCGATGAATAGTTTTCGTGTTTGATTCATTTGATATAAATATCGAACTAGTATAACGTGTTATTAGTTCATTCTTTGTAAGCCATGTATATAAATATATGGTTTAAGATATTTATTTTCTCAAAAGAATTAGAATTCACTTACATGAGAAATGTACAACACTAACATAATTTTATATTAAACGGCACGACACACAAACAAACTGATAACAAAATAAAAATACACCATCTTTTTTATAATCTAAACAAATAGTGTTAAAAAGTTATGAGTACATAGTAAAATAATAAAAGAAGGCTACCAAAGATTAAGATAAACATTCATGACGGTTACTTTATTTGGTTCGATCGCTGAGTGAAAAATTATTCATATACCGACTTTTAGCTTCGTTTAATCGAATTTACGTTGAACAATAGAGACTGGAAGTGACATTATGTATTTTTGATTGAGCGCAATTATTACTTGGTTGGATTGGTTGGATAATAAATGACCTAATGAAATTTAATAACTATATCTGTGTTTATATGTAATGAGTTGAGTTTATACTTGTTAAGAAGTCCTTTTAATGTTTTGTTTTATTTGCTTTTTTTTATTAGTTATTAGTACATATACATATATATATATATATATATATATATATATATATATATATATATAAGTATATTTAATTATATTTCTATATACATATATACACACATATATACATACATATAGACACATATTTATATTACTATAAAAGTAAGGCTTATTAATCATAATTTTACTAGATCGAAGCTGATATTATGCTAATTTAATAACATTTTAGCATTTAAATTTAAACGTTAAATTTAAACGTTAAATTTAAACGTTATAATATGTGTTAATATTTAAGTTTCCCACTAATGTAAACAGAACGAATAAAATGTATAAATAAATCCATATTGAAAGTTTAAATAATGCATTATTATTAACTATTTGAAGGTATTGCAAGAATTTATTTTTACGCTCCGGCACTAATGTTCTTTTAGCAGTGATAAATATGACAATGGAGAGAAGCGCGGGAAGTTCTGAAGTAGGCGGGCGTCCTTTTTTGGCTAAACTTTTGAAAATTAAATTAAATTGATATTACAGGATCAGTTAAGTTGTAAAGTATATATATTAGTAGTTATTGTTGATTATTTATAGTTTTAGCTTGATTTCTTCATCTGGTAAGTCATTTCATTGTATAATATGTAAATAGGATTTTTCTCTTGGCGTCCATGTTGGAGCCCGAAGACCCTGGAGGGACATCCCTCCAAGTGTCTCATGTAGTCACAATCGATGCGTCGGGAATGGAAACGGAAGGTTCAATTATAGATACAGACTGTTCGGAAAACACGAAATCGGTGAAAAGAAAGAGAATTTCAGCTAGAAACCAAAAGAAGAGAAGGAATCACAGACAAACGGGTCTATCAGATTGCCAACTTTCCCCTAACGATTTAAAGGATAATGTTATTACTAAATTGCTTGATTCTGATGATAAAAACACTGAAATTCACCATAATGATGACACTCACTCTAACAATATTACAAGTAACCCCCGCGCTGCTAGGTTGCTTTACCAGGCGTCAGATCCTGCGCCTTATGTTGTCCATGTCCAAAAAATCTTACAACCAAATCAAACTGGATCTATTCACCCAGTACAATTTGGATTATTCCTTAAAAAAAATTTAATAAAAAGCATTGTAGAGGGAAGCATCAAAAAAATTGGAAGAAACAGACTGTATTTACAATTTGAAACATTTCAGGATGCTAACACATTTCTAAATCACAAATCTCTTGATGTTAATAAATACAAAGCATTTATTCCAGCCTTCACTATCACCCGCATGGGAATAGTGAGAGGTGTTCCATGTGATTGGGATGAGAAAGATATAATGGAAAATATAGACCTTCCGCAGAACTGTGGAAGTATTTTGAAAGTTCGGAGATTAAACAGAAATGTATATGATGGCGAAACGCCCAAGTTCATTCCAACTGAGACTGTAGTTTTAACCTTTGATGGGAAGGTACTACCTCCCAGGGTCTTTATATGTTTCAACTCCTTATCTGTAGAGCTTTATATTTACCCCACGCTGCAATGCTTTAATTGCTGTCGTTTTGGTCACACCAAAATGCAATGCAGAGGCTCTCCAAGGTGTTATAAATGTGGAGACAACCATTCAGGTATAAGCTGCGAGACTGAAAGAGATGATGCTGTGTGTATCTTATGTTCTGGTTCCCATTTCGACAAAAAGTGTCCGGAGTACGCTAGGCAAAAAGCTATAAAAGAAACAATGGCTAGAAACTCTATATCTTATTCAGAAGCCAGTAAAATCCACCCACCAGTTTCGAAATCTTATGCTGACGTTACTGCTTCTGCTTCATTGGCCCCTTCTGGTCGAACTATTACTTATTCCAGCCCCTATAATTCAACAAGCCCTTCTAAGAGTCACACACAGTCATATAGGAAAACAGTATTCTCGAAACCCAAAGCTCGTCCCAGAAATACTAGTAAGGGATATGATCAAAAAGCGCATGCAGAGCTTATCCAAGATTACAGCAACATTCCTTCCTCTTCTACAGGTTGTCTCAAAAATTACAAAGATCTATCAGAAATAATAACAAAGGATCTCATCATTTCTATAATTCAGTACCTTTCACAATATAACCTAATTAAAATACTGTCCAACGATGCTGCTTCTTCAAAAAGTTTTTTAACTCATGGACAGTCAGGACCATCCACGAAACCAGTCTCTGGTGATTCAATGGAATTGCCGGAGTATTAATAGCAAAAAAAGTGACCTAATTTTCTTATTGAATAGTTACAAACCATTTGCAGTCTCTCTTCAAGAGACTTGGCTTCGTCCCGGATTCAACTTGAGAATTCCAGGACATATCTGTCTTAGAGAAGACAGAACAGATGGGTATGGAGGAGTTGCACTAATTCTGAAGGGCGGTGTGCCCTTTGTCCACATACCCATACCTAATCACAGTAATAAATTTTCAATTATTGCTGTTAGTGTAAATAATATTTGTTTTGTAAATATGTATATACCTCACCCTTCCACTGAAGTCTTTGACGATATTCGTAGCATTCTATCTTCCCTCCCACGCCCTATATTGGTCATGGGAGACTTCAATGCACAACATTCTATGTGGGGAAGTTCTAAGTCTGACCATTATGGGGCTAGAATGTTAGACATCTTAGATGATAATAATTTATGCCTTCTAAACTATGGTTGTCCTACTAGAAGGACTCGGCCCCATGAGGGTATTAGTGCACCAACCTTACCCTGTGTAGTCCCTCCCTAGCTCCTACATTAAACTGGTGGCCTCTATCGTCGTCATATGGAAGCGATCACTTTCCGTTAATTATATCATTTCCTCAAAAAATTGGCGAAAAGATGTATAAGGCTCCTCCCCGGCTAAAATATAAACTTAACGATGCCAACTGGTCATTATATAGAGATAAAGTTCAACAAAATTTATCAACTATACCTTCACTAAATGACAACAATAATCATCTTTGTGCTGAAGCTTTTACACGGGCCCTACTACAGGCTGCTGAGGAAGTTTTTCCTATTAAAAATAATAGTGGCAATGGGTATATTCCATCACCTCCATGGTGGGACAGTGAGTGTTCTGCTGCGATAGCCGAGAGAAAGATAGCTGAAAAAAATTACAGGAAAAATTCTACAACACAAAATTTTAATATTCTTTGTAACCTTATAACTAAAACACGTAAATTATTAAAACAAAAAAGATTTAATGGCTGGAAATCTTTTTGTGCCTCAATTTCACCACACATTTCTCCATCTGAAGTTTGGCAAAATATTCATAGATTCAGATCCGCTTTTAAGTCTCCAAGGTTTCCTTTTATGGATAGCAGTACAGTTGATTTGTTTCTTGACAAATTAGCCCCACCATTTGTCCCATCTATAGATAATATTACTTCTGACCTACAGTCTTCTCTCCTCTCCCAGCATGATAGTAGCGATTCATTCATTTTCTTTAGTCTTTCAGAACTCAAAGGGGTTCTTTCAAAACTTAGGGACTCAGCCCCAGGTTGTGATGGAATCCCATATTCTTTTCTTCAAAACCTGAACGACTCCTGCCTTTCTTATTTTCTTAGTTTAATTAATTCAATTTTAACAACAGGTAATATTCCTCCATCATGGAAAATTCATGAAATTATCCCAATACATAAGCCAGACAAACCGATTAATGATCCATCATCTTACAGACCAATTGCATTAGCTTCAGTTATTTCCAAAATTTCTGAACATTTAGTTAAAAATAGGTTAGAATGGTTTATTGAGAGTAAGGGGTTACTATCTCCAAACCAGTTTGGATTTAGGAAAGGTAGGAGTACAATGGATAGTCTCAGCATTTTTATGACAGACTTAAGATTGGCATTTTCGCACAATAACTCTGTGTTAGCAGCATTTTTAGATGTATCTGCAGCCTATGATAATGTCAACCTTTCAATTCTGAAACAAAAAATGATTAATTTGGATATCCCACAAATTTTTATAAGATTTACAATCAACCTTCTCTCTGGTAGAATGCTTAAAGTAATATCAGAAGACTCTTACCAATCCCGTATTGCCTGGAAAGGTATACCCCAGGGCTCAGTTTTAAGTCCTTTAATTTACAATATATATTCTCATGATCTGGAAGCCTCCCTTAAGGGTAAAGTTAGCACTCTCCAATATGCAGATGATTTACTCCTCTATGTTTCTGGTGATTCTGTTCACAACATGTCTGATACTATGACATATTCCCTTAAGTTACTAAAAGTTTGGCTTGACAATAACTGTCTCAGCCTTTCAGTTTCTAAAAGTAGTATAGTCTTATTTTCTCGTATGAGGATTCCACCTCCAGTGTCTGTACTTTATAATAACATTAGAGTTCCCGTTCAAAGCGAAGCAACATTTCTTGGAGTAATTTTAGACTCGAGACTTACAGGCATCCCTCATTGCTACTATATTAGTGCCAAATGTGAGAAGATTCTAAATATACTGCGCTGCCTCTCTGGAGTTTGGTGGGGAGCCCACCCTTTCTCTCTAAAGCTTCTATATAATGCCCTTATAAGGAGTATTTTAGACTATGGAACATTTATTCTTGAACCCTGTAATGCAGTAGCCCTCCATAAATTAGACATTATCCAGTCTAAGGCTCTGAGAATAATTACTGGGACTATGCGTTCGAGCCCTATTAACGCTTTGCAGGTTGAATGTTCTGAAGCGCCCCTGCATCTCAGACGACAATTTCTTTGTGACAGGTTCCTGTTTAGAGCATTCCAAGTCTATAATCATCCTCTTTACTCTAAGTTACGGTCTCTGTTGGAATGTATGGATTATCCGTACTGGGCTCATAAATCGTCGCCATGCCTTATTATTAGTCTCCAAAAATTCTTAGCTCTTCAAGCTCCAACACATAGATCACAATTTCTTCCTATATTTTGTGTTAACTATGATGCCTTAATCTTAAAACCATCTATTTTGTTTGATTTCGGTGTATGTAAACAAGATACTTCTGCCAACGTCAAATTTATTAATATAGTTGACAGTGACAGCCGATGGAAACATTGCCATTTAATTTTTAGTGATTCTTTCAAACCCGGTTCCGAGAAGTGTGTGGGAGTTGGTGTTTTCCATCAACAGTTTGGCATTGTACAAAAAATAAAATTGCCTCCAGAGACTTCAGTATTTACTGGAGAATGTTTTGGTCTGTTGAAGTCTCTGGAGTACACTTTAATTATGAAGTTAAAAAACTCAATAATTTTTACCGATGCTAAAAGTGCCCTCCAAGCCTTGGAAAGATTTCCTTTTAGCAATAACAGAAATAATCATCCAGTTATTATTGCATGTCGTGATTTATTGTATCAATGTTACATCAAAAATTACACAGTTTCCTTTGCTTGGATTCCGGGGCATTCAGGTATCTTTGGCAATACCAAGGCCGATAGCCTTGCCAAAGCTGCAGTCAATGACGGAGATCTAGTTCCGTACAAAAACTTTTGTTGTGATTTGGCTCTCCTTCCTAAATCCCAGTTATTGAATTCTTGGACACATATTTGGCGTTCTTCAAGTCAGACTATAGGTCGATATTATAGCACGATCCAGGTGGATATACCTCATAAACCGTGGTTTTCAAATCTGACGTTTGGTAAAGCTATCACGTCGACCCTTATACGTATGAGGCTGGGCCATGCATGCATTCCCTTGCATTTGGCACGACTTAAACTTTTACCTAGCGATATATGTGAGTGTGGCAATGACGTTGGGGATTTTAACCATATATTTTTTGCTTGTCCTCGACTTGACCGTTCCGCTTTTATTTCCTCGCTTTTATCCATTAAAATTCCTTTTCCTACTTCAATTTCTGTCCTTTTATCTTATGTAAATATTGATGTATATAGAATTTTAGCCAGTTTTATTTTTCATAACAATATAAAATTATAATCATTTATGTACTCATATACTAAATTTACCTGATCCTTTTTCAAATTCCGTTCCAATTTCCAATTCAATAAAATAAATCTTACTTCCTAACCTTCTTGCATGGCTGACGCACAAACCGTGCAGGCCAAGAAAGGGGAAAAAAATATGACAATGAAGTTAAAATGCGTTATAAGTCGATCACTATAAACAGGTGCGATAAATGATTTTAGTGATAACGTATATGTATATAATTTGATGTTAAATATTAATATATTAAAAACAGTGATTTTTAAGCGCCTTAATGTTAGTTTATGATAATTTTGTTTAAAATATGCAAAGTAAATTATATTTTTAGGAAAGAGATAATTTTTGTTATCAGTACCATTATGACAAAGAAATAATAATTTATTAGCTGCATCATTTACATTCTGCAAAATTTTTGTAATGTTAGCTTTTGTACATGAAATGTGACCGTGCACAATTCGATGCACATTAATTAAGCGTACAAATAACATTGTAATAATATAAAACAATTGTGTTTTCTAGCATAGAGTACCTATTCCGAACAGAGCTGGCAAATAAAGGTTTTTTCATAAACATTAAATATTGAGAATTTAAACTAAATATAGCTTAAATTCTCAATATTTTGAGACATATTTTAGACAATTAACGTTACAAATACAGTACACATTATATAATACGAAAATATTTAAATTTAACAATGAGAAAAGATTATTAAAGAGAATACTTATTTTGAAACACTTATTTTCTTGAGATCCACTTCGTTTATGATCTTTAAAGCGGGAGAGTTGTCGTTTTTTCGCACGAATATTAACCCATTTTTTACTCAGACGAACTGATGCTGTTTTATTTTGGCCAATTCCTTACATTTTTTCAATAGTTGTTTATTAAAGGGGGTTAAATGTTCGTTAATATATATGGGTCTGCTTTCTCCTGTTACATCGATATCTCTTGAGGTAATCCGAGCTTTGCGGCCCCGTGAAATTATGTTGTCCTTCAAGAGCCTTGTTCGCATTTTAGCTATTATAACTCTGGGACGACCTTGTAATTTTATTTTCGGAGAAACTCTATTCACTTGTAAAATATCATTTGGCGGAATAACGACGCCAATATGTTTTCCAATGTTCAAAATAAGGTCTTGAAGATTTTCGCTTTTGCATTCCGGCACACCGACAATTTCCATATTTGATAATCTCTCTCTCTCTGTGTTCGCTTGAGTTCAGTTGTGATTGTAATTGCATATTTTGCTGTTTTATTTTAACAATTTCCATCTCTATTTCACGTGTTTTCTTAGTATCGACAGCTATAGTTTCAATCTTTTCTTGCTTGCTCGTCTTGGTGGTCAGCATTGAATTGTACCGACTACTGGAGACTATTAATTTCTGAGTTTTTAATCTTACTATGTCAGTCTTAATCTCTGTGTATTCCTTACGCATATTATTGATCTCTTCAGTTTTGCAAGGTCGTTCTTAATCAAATTATTTATAGTGTCATTTATTAGAAGTAAATTATTATTAAAATCTGTCTTCCAATCATCCATCTTTTTCAATATATTATCAGTGAATAATTTGAATGAATCTGAAATATCGTGATTATACTTGCGTTTTCGAACGACAATGTTGGATAGATCCGGATCGAAATCAAAACGTTTATTTGTTGGAGAGCGCTGCATTATCAAAAAATATCACTTCTTTACGTTCATTAATCTATGCATGTGCGAATAGCTTGATATATTACCGATCTTTGTGCGTAGAGGTGGGGATCGCAGTTACACGTAGACTGACGTTTGACTGCACCCGTCGATCATCGAAGTTGACTACGATTCTCAATATTATGACTATAGCAATAAGATACTTTTTCAAAAATATTTACTGTTTGCAATGTTTTTTTAAAAATCCCTCGATAGCCTGAATACGTCCGTCCACAATAACGCGTGGTCGTAAAATATATATATATATATATATTTATAATGTCCTCCAGACCGAATTACGGTCACGGCGGCCAGCCTCAACGGAGACAAACCATCGGCGCAGGACAGGATTATAGTGCCCAAGTGTATGCGCAAACACAAGTGCACTCTCTATTCCCTCCTTCCCATAATCCGACGGACGGTAAACCGATACGACCGGTGGGAGATCAGGCGCAGGACCAAACGGCTTTACGTGATTTCCGAGGCACGGAGGTAAGACACAGTGTTACGGCTGGTATTGAAAATAAGACAACAACCAGTCAAAAAAAAATTAATATATTGGTAAAAGAAAGGTCGTGGGCGTGGTTCCGATAATTTAAAAAAAATGCCCGTCTGGCTTCACTGGCGGGGTCAGGTACTCCCCTATGTGGCCGCGAGGTGGTCGAGCAGGGCCGGGGGGTTGGACTGTTCACGGGGAGCGCCGTGGGCAGCTGGCTGTGGCGGTGGCGGCGTCGAGGGGAGGCCTAGGCCCTCTTAAAAAAGGACGACCGCCACGGTTGTAGTCGTAAAATTGCACCCTGGAAACAACGTCGTCCACATTTAGGTCCAGGTAATAAAATGCCGCCGATTATGAACCCCCGGTATATCGCAGGCTAGCAGTAGATGGGAGCACAGAGAGTAGCTGGCGGGTGTTCATAATCAGAACGGAGTTACAAGGCGGAATGGAAGGCAAGCGTCATAGCGGTGAGGCGCAAATTAAAATACACATGAATTAAAATTACGGCAAGTGTAAAATACTGTTTAAATGTACCAGGATAACTAATTTAGGCTGTGCATTGGTTGAAACATGATGGTGACTTGCGATATTTGATCGCGGTGCGAAATGTATGAGACGCCATTTTGTAACGGTACTTTTTCCAACGCGCACAGCGGCTACATACATTACTTACATGCAAATAACACTAATAACGTGGCAATTAAATAGCTAAAAGCAATTAGCCTGGCATGATCAAATTACACTACCTATAAAACACTTTCACTACTTAAAACTAGGTAACGTTTCAACACTTACCCTTACGGGGTGCAAGACGATACGGAGGTCTCGGTGAGGAGAATTAACGAAAAAACTATACGGCCACAGTGCCGGAATTATTATATTATTTTAAACTTTTTCCAAAATGGGATTAAAATTTGCAAGCGCGTACGAGGGCACAAAGCAGAGCTTGTGAACGCGGCTGCAGTGGTAGTGTGCGCCTCCCAGGGCGCTCGGGCGGAGGATGATCGGGAGCGCGACGCCGTGGAATAATACCGGCCGGGTAAAACTCTGACGCGAGAGTTGCAAAGCGCATAGAGTAACGAAGCGTCAGGGTGTTTGTTCGAAATACAATATTTTAATATTTGATTTATTAATTAATTCGTTCTTTTAGTTTACTGATTTGTTTTATTAATAGGATACCTAAGTTAATTATAGAATTATTTTTGTTAATAACTTTTATTTTATTTTTATTTAGTTTATTAAATGTTTATTTAATTTTAATAAACCGTTTAATTATAATTATGCATACATGTACGTGCAACGTTACAGTACCCCGCGCGCTACATAAGGATTTTATTACTCTTAATTAATAAAATCCGCTCTAAATTGTTATGTATTCGCATTATCCTTTTATACAACATCTCTCATACTTCACGCGATTATATCAGCGTCAACGAACATCAATAGGGTAGTTGACGCATCCTGTCATTTGGCAAGGTGTTCCAGCATCGGCTAGACTGGAAGACCCATACGAATACCTAGAGCTAAAGATGTAAAAGTGTGACCAGGGTAAAACGAGCACCATGTATATATATAAATATAACGCTAGTGTATTCCTAAGTAACAAGCAGAACACATGCAACTTAATTAAGTGTACTTGTAGGTGTAACATGGAGATCTTGTGATATTGCAGTGATGGTTGCTAGCCCATCTCCCACAACACACTACTACCCTATCCCTTAGTCGATTTTTACGACACCCACAGGAAGAAATGGGGTGGTGCTATTCTAACCCGACACCACACGGGGAAGTACACACTTTAAAAAAAAGTGTATACATATATGACTAAGTATTGTGTCCTGTTAATTTCAAATCCTTGATGTGCCAGGTGCCAATATCTTTCCCAGACATGTCAGCCAGGATGTAAACTAGGGGTGACTTTTTACCGATGACGCGACATTTAATAAATTTTGGCGCAAGTTTTTTACTAAAGAACTTATCCTTATCACTTAAAACATATGCGCGTTTCATTACAGTGTCACCAATGTTAAATTCCATAGGCTTGCGCCGAAGGTTATAGTGGGTTGAGTTTTCAGCATGAGCATGCCACAATTTGGCCTTTACAGTATCGAAAACTTCCTTAAGACAACCCAAATCTTCCGCGTAGATGTCACGGGGAAGGAATAAAACCTCATCGCCTAAATCGTTATCTAAATAATGCGAGCCACATGTAACGAGCTCCCTGCCGAACACCAGGAAGGATGGAGTGAAACCAGTCGCCTCACTCACCGAATTGTTGAGGGCGAACTGAACCTTCGGAATATATGTATCCCAACTGCGATGATCGTTGTCCACGAAAGTTGAGATACACGTGATAATTGAACGATTATGTCGTTCTACCAAATTAATTTGAGGGGTGTACTTTGGCGTGAAGAACACGTTAGGGACCTTATAACGATGGAAAAGTGACTCAGTGACCTTCGAAATAAACTGGCTGCCATTGTCCAAAAATATGGTCTGAGGGACACCATGGACGAGGAAAACAGACTCTTCCAGTAACTTCGTGACTGTAGTGGCAGTAGCACTTCTTAATGGGAAAATTAGGCAATATTTCGAGAAGCAGCATGTGACTACGAAGATATAAGTGTTCTGCTTCCTAGTGACAGGCAAGGGGCCCATCAAATCAATTGAAATCATTTGAAATGGCCTAGAACACTGCTTCGGGCGGCCCATTTCTCCCAAGGTTTGGTGATTTTGAGCCTTGTAAGACAAGCACTTCTCGCAGGAGGCAACGAACTTCACCACGTCCTGGTGCATACCAGGCCAAAAGTAGCGCAAGGCAATACGATGGTATGTTTTAAAAACACCGAGATGTCCAGCCGTGGGTTCCGCATGATTCTCGTTGATCACCTGCTCGCGAAGCTCAAAAGGTACCACCTCCTTCCATAAGAACTCGGATGAAAGTGAGTGATTATTCTTGGTACGCCTGAATAACTTGCCATCCTTGATAATGAAATTCGGGAAAGTTTGCGGCTTAGAAAGGCAAGAATTATAAATATTTTTGTACCAAGAATCCGATGTCACCATGTTCGAACCGGAAGTACTAATCGCCGAGACGGGAAGAGCTCTAGAGAGGGCGTCGGGGATCACATTGTCCACACCCTTACGATGCTTGAATTCTAAATGAAATGAGGACAATCTTACACCCCAGCGAGCTAATCTACCGGTAGGGTTCCTGAGAGACAGAAACCATTTTAACGCACTGTGATCAGTATAGACAGTGAATGGCCTACCGTTCTCCAAGTAACACCTCCAGTGCTCCAGGGCGATGACGACAGCTAATGTCTCACGCTCCGTTATACTGTAGTTCCTCTCTGCTGCTGACAACGACTTGCTCATATAAGCAACGGGGTGCTCCTTACCATCTATAGTCTGCGTCAGCATCGCACCCACGCCGTAATTGCTGGCATCGGTGTGTACTTCGAATGGCTTATTATTAGAAGTTTCTTGAAGGCAGCATCAGCTTCGGCAGACCAGACAAAAGGTGGTCCGCCCTTCTTACTCGAAGTTAACTTGTTTAAGGGGCCTGCAATGGTACTAAAATTGGGGACGAAACGACGACACCAAGTAGCAGTCCCGAGGAAGCGCTTAACGTCCTTACGACATGTAGGTGTCGGGTAATTGAGGATTGCTTCCACCTTCTCAGGATCGGTACGTAAACCACTACTATCAACGACGTAACCCAGGTATTTGAGCTGACTGCGGAAGAATTGACATTTCTCTAGGTTTACAGTGAGGTTGGCCTGTTTCAGCTTATTAAGAACCCGAAGTAACAGGGAAACATGGGAATTGAAGTCGTTTGAGACGATAATAATGTCGTCTAGGTATGCAAAGACTTTGAGGTCATTGAGGTCAAACCTTTGCTGTGTAGCCGGGGCGTTAGTTAAACCAAAAGCAGTGCGCTTAAAACGATAGGTACCGCGATTAGGCAAATAAAAAGCAGTCTTGTCCCGGTCCTCCTGTGCTATAGGTATCTGCCAAAAGGCTTTGGATAAATCGATACTAGATAAGTAGCGAGCATCGCGAAGATTATCCAAGATCTCGGAAATGTAGGGTAGACTATAGGCGTCGCGCTTTGTGATGGAATTGAGCTTGCGGCTGTCGAGGCAAAACCGAGGCTGACCGTTTTTCTTCGTAACAATGAGAACTGGTGATGACCAAGCACTTTCGCACTGCTCAATTACGTCCAGAGCCAGCAACTCGTCGACCTGTTCGGCAAGGATCCGCTGCTTCTCTGGAGACAACCTATAGTACCTTTGACGAACTGGCTCAGCATCTCCCGTATCAATACGGTGGGTGACCAAACTCGTCTCGCCCAAACCCCGACGTTCGGCGGAAATGTCGCTAAATTGAGAAATGATGTCATCCGCCACTGATCTCTCCGAAACAGTTAAGTGGTCATACGCTTGTATGAAAGTGGTAGAATCGGTACTAAGGCTAGCATTCAATACTGCGGCATTAGAAAATGTAATGCTTGAGAAATGTCTAGGAAAAATGTTAAACTCGCGCCAAAAATCGATCCCCAACACGAGATCAATATTGATGTCTGGCACAACAAATGACTTAATTATATGGTACTCATTCTCAAAGTTTATAGGGAGAAACATATAGCCAATGCTGGTCATAGATTGACCCCCAGCAGCCGTGACTGTAATTAGGTTGTCCCTATGCAGCTGTAAACCCCGTTCCTCTAGCTTCCTATAAGCTTTATCACCTAAAATGGACACAGCTGAGCCTGAATCTAAGAGGCCAAATAGCTTAAAATCATTGATTTGTACACAAGCGTAAGGTCTAGGATCCTGCAATGGTTTGTCCAGCAGAATTGTATCAACTTTGTAAGAATTGAAGAAAACGTTAACAGCGTTAAGCCAGCTCTGCCAATCCTCTTGGTCAAACTTGGGTGGCAGGACTTCAGTACAATTCTGCTGGTCTATCAGTTTTTTGAAGTGCTCGGCTTATCCTTGCCACACTTCGGACAGTCTGGTGACTTGACGCCTTCCTGGCCACAAACAAAACAAAATATTCTATCCCTATTTGCTTTGCATTGACGAAGGTTGTGGGTGTTATTACGACACCTCGGACAATAAGGAGACTTTTGGTACTGCTGTTGCACCGCATGCACATAATTATCATTTTTAGTATACGTTTTATTACCTGTATTGTAATTACTGTTGCTTTTATTGTAAAAGTTATTGTAAGGTCTTTTATTGAAACTTTGGCCGCTGCCTTGATTAAACCTACTTGCAGACTGACCAGCGTAAGCAAACTCTGGCGCCAGTGTTCCTGAAGAGACCTTCGGAGGTTCGTGGAATCCCACTAGGCGAGCCTGAATGTTCTCGTAATTACGACAGAGCGAACGCAAGGTGTCGAGGTCTGAGATCTTCGGGACAGAAGCTAAGGTGTATTATGTAAAATTATCTCAAGTTTGTCTTCGTTAGACAGGCTCTTGGACAAACGTGAGAATAGCCCAGTCATAATAGAAGTGTAAATAGTTATATTTTCAGACTCGCCCTGAGTTCTGGCCCGAATCTCCGACAAGAGTCTGTAATCATAATCGGCCTGGTTGAAATCTTCTCTGAGAAGGGAAACTAACTCGTCCCAATTAGATACCTGGTCCCGAATGGCACGATACCAATGCAAGGCATCGCCGGTAAAAATCTCAGCGCAGTAAGATAGCAGTTTTTCCCCCGGTATATTCCTCGACTGGCTGTATTCATTGATGCGCTGGATAAATGCACGAACGCAAGATTTGCCGTCGAACTTAAACTTAGTGAACTCACTAGCCACGCCGCGCTCACAAGTTACGTTAACGTTGAGAGGTAAAGCAGCAGTAGACTGAGGGTCTCTAGATGCCAGAGAAGGGGTGGAATCAGTAGCAGTAATAACATTATAGCGTTCCAAAAGTTGCCTGTATTCCGAAACACACGTATCCACCACCCCTTGCTGGGTCGTGCTATCACAAACTATACGGTTGAGTCGATGATGGAGGTGGTTAATGAAGTTGCGAGCACGAAGCAACGCATTCCCATCGCTAGGCGCCTCGATATATGCTCTTAGCTTAATTAAAGCATCGCTGACTCCCTTTAAATCATCGCCGACAGACAAAACGCTCTCGAGAATGTCCTCCGAAGGAAAGAGTGGACCTAATTTAGCAATCTGCTCGCGTAACTCTCTGACTGTGTCAGCCGGGGTGGCACCTCTAATGGCAACTTCGTATTCTAACTCCGACTTTTGCAACGATAGGAATTTAACCGGGTGCGCCATTATAACACGCGTATAACCGCAAAGAGGTAAGTGTTGAGTCGTTGCTGACTTAATCTACTCCGTTCCGTTACAATTACAATATCAGGTACTAAGAACGTTCTGGTTGACTAAAACGATTGGCGTATAAAAGAAGCAGTAAAAAGAATAGAGCAACTGCCACCAAAATAAAAGAAGCAGCGCAACAAAAAATTAAAATACGCAACTAATATGTACTCGAACAATTAAATAAAACAACAACAAGATAATAATAATAAGCCTAAGAATTAAAATAAAAAACAATTGATTCAATAATTTAAAATGCTACCAACGCATGCGTGACTCACTGAACTAGAGTTCTGCAGCAACAATAGGGAATAGTTACAATTCATAAAATTTCAATAATAATAATTTCACAGAAAAGAAAAAACAACGAGATAAAAAACCTACTGCAGAATAGAATAGTAATACCTCGGAACAATATTAATTTTACCCTATCACAGATTACACAGTGACCACTCTGCACGCTAACTACTCTGTACAATGATAGAACGTAAACAACATAGGGTAGTGCACGGCATAGAGTGATTAAGAAAAGTTGTTCGAAACTAAACAAATTCTTAGTTAGGAATTAAAGTTTATGATCTCTCAAATAATAAAAGTAAATAATTAAATCAATTGAAATTCAATAAAATTCCTAAAACAAACACAATAATGAAATTCGTACACATTAGTTGCTGCAACCAAAAACAAAAAAAAAACAAAAACGTTTCACAAACACAAAACGACACAAACACCAACTACTCCTACGCAGTGAAACCAGACCTTTTTTACCACGTTTATGGGCGCCAGTGTTTCGGCTGGTATTGAAAATAAGACAACAACCAGTCAAAAAAAAATTTATATATTGGTAAAAGAAAGGTCGTGGGCGTGGTTCCGATAATTTTAAAAAAATGCCCGTCTGGCTTCACTGGCGGGGTCAGGTACTCCCCTATGTGGCCGCGAGGTGGTTGAGCAGGGCCGAAGGGTTGGACTGTTCACGGGGAGCGCCGTGGGCAGCTGGCTGTGGCGGTGGCGGCGTCGAGGGGAGGCCTAGGCCCTCTTAAAAAAGGACGACCGCCACGGTTGTAGTCGTAAAATTGCACCCTGGAAACAACGTCGTCCACATTTAGGTCCAGGTAATAAAATTCCGCCGATTATGAACCCCCGGTATATCGCAGGCTAGCAGTAGATGGGAGCACAGAGAGTAGCTGGCGGGTGTTCATAATCAGAACGGAGTTACAAGGCGGAATGGAAGGCAAGCGTCATAGCGGTGAGGCGCAAATTAAAATACACATGAATTAAAATTACGGCAAGTGTAAAATACTGTTTAAATGTACCAGGATAACTAATTTAGGCTGTGCATTGGTTGAAACATGATGGTGACTTGCGATATTTGATCGCGGTGCGAAATGTATGAGACGCCATTTTGTAACGGTACTTTTTCCAACGCGCACAGCGGCTACATACATTACTTACATGCAAATAACACTAATAACGTGGCAATTAAATAGCTAAAAGCAATTAGCCTGGCATGATCAAATTACACTACCTATAAAACACTTTCACTACTTAAAACTAGGTAACGTTTCAACACTTACCCTTACGGGGTGCAAGACGATACGGAGGTCTCATAGGCAACCAAATAGGTGAGAAGATGGAAACAGACTACGGCGGCTAAATTGCTCCACTGAACTTAAGGCTGAACCAGCATTATAAATAAGAAATGCAGCACTAAGGCTAAAAATACTGGGTATAGTAGGTCACAATACAAGACTTTTCGCACCTTTGACATTGATACCCGTAGCCGGCAACCCGATGTGTTTAAACTACCATGCATCGAAAGCTTTTAGATTTTTCTAGCGCTTCCTATGGTCACCTCTCACTAAATCCCCAGGACGTTACGCTCTGATGGATTCAACTATGCCACCACTACGCTGTAAACCAATTACACCTCAATACCAAGAATAAATCATGTACTTGCTCATTAATTGAAAGAGTTAAAGTTATAAAATATCTAGGAATAAGTATTGATGATAAGCTCAACTGGAAACAACACATAACATCTGTTGCTAATAGACTCAGGAAATTAGTTTATGTGTTTAGAGAATTGCGCATTGCTATTTCAGAACTTACACTTTTATTACAAATTTATAAAGCACTTGCGGAATGTTTAATTACATATTGTATATGTTCGTGGGGGCAGCAGCTAAAACAAATTTAATAGAACTTGAACGAGCACGAAGATCAGGCATTCAACTACTGAACTATTCAAAACGGCAAACGTATTTTCTGTGCGTCAACTATATATCTATAATTGTATTAAAAAATACCATAAACTTGCGGTACCGTATCTACCCTCCACTGGAAAAAGACGCATTTCCTTTATAAATAAAATAGATTGCATAAATATATATGTATGCCTGTATTAAACTAGCTTTTGCCTGAGGCTTCGCCATGTAGTAGTTGTAAAATCAGATCAGAAATAATATATTATTTGTTTCTACAACTCGTCATTACTGATACCGTTTTTTGTTAACTGCTTGAGATTTTGAGACCTTCTGATAGGATTAGGTGAGTAGAGTATACGTCTTTATATGAATTGCTGCATGGAGCATAACAACATCATGGAAAACTCTGCCAAGACACAAAGCTAGTAGTACGTAACCGTGTTTGCGCTATATTGATAGTGTTGCAGCGGTGTTACACAGCAGTACTAGGCTAAATGTAAATGTTATTATCATCATGATGATTATGACAACAACATCATGGGGCACTCTGTGAAGACAGAAATCTAGTAAACCATGTTTGGGCTATATTGATAGTGTTGCAGCGGTGTTACACAGCAGTACTAGGCTAAATGTAAATGTTATTATCATCATGATGATTATGACAACAACATGATGGGGCACTCTGTGAAGACAGAAATCTAGTAAACCATGTTTGGGCTATATTGATAGTGTTGCAGCGGTGTTACACAGCAGTACTAGGCTAAATGTAAATGTTATTATCATCATGATGATTATGACAACAACATCATGGGGCACTCTGTGAAGACAGAAATCTAGTAAACCATGTTTGGGCTATATTGATAGTGTTGCAGCGGTGTTACACAGCAGTACTAGGCTAAATGTAAATGTTATTATCATCATGATGATTATGACAACAACATCATGGGCACTCTGTGAAGACAGAAATCTAGTAAACCATGTTTGGGCTATATTGATAGTGTTGCAGCGGTGTTACACAGCAGTACTAGGCTAAATGTAAATGTTATTATCATCATGATGATTATGACAACAACATCATGGGGCACTCTGTGAAGACAGAAATCTAGTAAACCATGTTTGGGCTATATTGATAGTGTTGCAGCGGTGTTACACAGCAGTACTAGGCTAAATGTAAATGTTATTATCATCATGATGATTATGACAACAACATCATGGGGCACTCTGTGAAGACAGAAATCTAGTAAACCGTGTTTGGGCTATATTGATAGTGTTGCAGCGGTGTTACACAGCAGTACTAGGCTAAATGTAAATGTTATTATCATCATGATGATTATGACAACAACATCATGGGGCACTCTGTGAAGACAGAAATCTAGTAAACCGTGTTTGGGCTATATTGATAGTGTTGCAGCGGTGTTACACAGCAGTACTAGGCTAAATGTAAATGTTATTATCATCATGATGATTATGACAACAACATCATGGGGCACTCTGTGAAGACAGAAATCTAGTAAACCGTGTTTGGGCTATATTGATAGTGTTGCAGCGGTGTTACACAGCAGTACTAGGCTAAATGTAAATGTTATTATCATCATGATGATTATGACAACAACATCATGGGGCACTCTGTGAAGACAGAAATCTAGTAAACCGTGTTTGGGCTATATTGATAGTGTTGCAGCGGTGTTACACAGCAGTACTAGGCTAAATGTAAATGTTATTATCATCATGATGATTATGACAACAACATCATGGGGCACTCTGTGAAGACAGAAATCTAGTAAACCGTGTTTGGGCTATATTGATAGTGTTGCGGCGGTGTTACACAGCAGTACTAGCCGAAATGTAAATGTTATTATCGTCTTGATGATAATGATAACAACATCATGGGGTACTCTGCGATGACACAAAGCTAGTAAACCGTGTTTGGGCTATAATGATAGTGTTGCAGCGGTGTTACACAGCAGTACTAGGCTAAATGTAAATGTTATTATCATCATGATGATTATGACAACAACATCATGGGGCACTCTGTGAAGACAGAAATCTAGTAAACCGTGTTTGGGCTATATTGATAGTGTTGCGGCGGTGTTACACAGCAGTACTAGCCGAAATGTAAATGTTATTATCGTCTTGATGATAATGATAACAACATCATGGGGTACTCTGCGATGACACAAAGCTAGTAAACCGTGTTTGGGCTATAATGATAGTGTTGCAGCGGTGTTATACAGCAGTACTAGGCTAAATATAATTTGTAATTAAATTTGTAAAAAAAAATAATAATTTGTAAGACAACAATTATGCAAAAGTACAGACCAATGTACAGTAGTTGAAATTCTATAAAAAGTTTAAAATAAATGCAAAATAAAAATTTTGAAATCATCTTGTCGGATATAAACTTTGTTATCGAAAAGGGATTAAATAAACTTTTTGTTAACTCCCGCCGAAATTACATATCGGGAATACTTCTGTAAGTGTCAATTGATGTATAAAAACATTACCATCTCTTTATTCAATTTAGTTAGCCGTAGATTTAGTTAATTTATATTAATATACAATTTAGTTAGTTTACGTTACTTTTAATATTGTATTTTGTATAGAATAAGGGTAACAAACGGGCACAGTCCACCTGATGGTTAGTGGATAGCGTGGCCCATAGACATCTATATTCGTTCTCGATTAAGAATCAAAACGCAGCTGCGTTGTTACCCCTGAAGACTAAGGTGGAATTCATCGATTCCAATAAAAAAGGGTTTCCGGATCTCTACACTCACCATAGGAAACACAGCAGTATTAAGCTGCTATTTTACACCGGTATTCTGTGAGAGCGTGGTCATTCCCCGGTCAAGGCGACCCATTCGTGCTACAACCATAATATAGCTGCAGCGTGGCTCTATTAAATGTAATTCGAATCTCTAAATTATTCTCAGGTCAAATTAGTTGCTTCATAAAAAATAACACAGTTGTTGCAAACGGTCATAATGTTAATAGCTTGTTTTATCACACTAATGCGTATAAAACGAAACACCTAAGAGTACCACTATCCCATATCCAGCCGTGGGTGTAGCGAGAAACGACCGAGGGAATATAAACAGGAGATGGGCAGCAGCATCTTCCTAATAAGAACTCAAATATTAATTAGAACCCAAATATTAATAAGAACTCAATTATTAATAAGAACTCAAATATTTATAAGAAATCAAATACTAATAAGACCTAAAATATTAATGAGAACTCAAGTATTAATAAGAACTGAAATATTTATTAGAACTCAAATATTAATAAGAACTAAAATACTAATAAGAACTCAAATATTAATAAACTCAAATATTAATAAAACTCAAATATTAATAAGAACTCAAATATTAATCAACCTGCGTTTGCCAACCCTCCCGCAAGTTTGGCAACTATGACAAATTTTCCCATATAAATCAATCTATGGGGAGGCCTATTCATCAATAGAATTTGATAGGCTGATGAAACACCTACAATTTAGCTAAGACAATAAATAACGTGACATGCAGGAGCGGGTTTATAGTTTGTACTAAGGAATTTTGTCGCATTAATTTATTTCCTGTCTTCTTCATCATCAACCTGTAAAATTCTACTGCAGGACCTGTGTCTCTCCCAATGTAGGCAGATTGACGACATGTTATACGGAGACGGGTAAAACGTATGAATATTTAAATATATGTCATATAAGGTTTTTTCGGTGGGTAGGCGCAAAGTGTTTTGTCCTATTTAAAATCGTTCCAGATTTTTTAAAGTTTAAAAATAGTAAATAAAGAACAATCAAGTATATAAATGTAAATAAGCTTGAGAGACTTCAAAACACTAGTATTCGGTTCATATTTGTGCCGTGTAGTGGCCGTTGAGAATATCCACTATCCCATATCTTCCCGTGGGTGTCGTAAGAGGCGACAGAGGGAGACAGGCAGGAGATGGGCAGCAGCATCTTCCTGATAACAACTGTGAGATAATAAAAAACTGCGGTTGCCAACCCGCTCGCCAAGCGTGGCAACTATGGCAAATATCCCCCCATGAGTAACGACGCAAACAAACGGCCCCCAGTCCCCGGCGGCCCCGCTATTCCTGGCTACGTTGGCGACCATGGTAACGGCGGGGCAGGGGGTGCTAAGAATCTCCGGTGGAGGTTCGGTTGCCACCTACGACGACTCAACCTGGCAACATATAACGCACGCACCCTGAGGACTGACGAGAAGATACTAGAGTTGGAAGAAGAGGTAGACAAGTTACGCTGGCATATTATTGGGTTATCTGAGGTCCGAAGAGAGGGAGAGGACACGGTAATCCTCGAGTCCGGCAACTTGTTCGATCACGGATATTGTATTTTTAACAGGAGAACGCCTCGCCCATTCTCGATTCCGTACTCTCCAGGCAGAATATAGAACTCTTTCCCAGCTGAACCATGTATTGATCCGATAACACAAATGTCACAATCACTGTCTGATTTAGTACATACTTCCACCGGTTGGAACGTGTTACTAGGAATATTGGTGACGGTTTCAGTTAATAAACGAATTTTATTTTGAGTTATCTTTTGGAAAGAGTTTTGATAATCAAAATATCAGGTTTTTCTGTAAATGTGCGCCCCAAAGAAACTGGGTGGTTAAGAACATAATCGTCAACTATGTAAAGTTTTATATCCTCCGTTAAGCCTTGTACTGTTACGGAAGCTATTGCTACGACTTATGGTCTTACTAAATTAGACCCTATCCCTTTTAGCGCAGGCAACTTATTGTGCGAATTAATATAGAGTACCATAGTGTCTGCATCACTGAACCTAACTAACGAACCTTGACTTCCCAAGTCGACGTGACAGGTTACCGAACATCCGTTAATTTTTATGTTTATTATATATATTTATCACAGGGGCAATCACATAAAGTTATCTACTTTCGCTACGTGTTTCTCATCTTTAGAATTACTAGAAGTTTGACTATTCCTGTCATATCCTGGCTCAGATGCTAATTTGTTTCTAAAACAATCGTTAGATTTATGACCTAATCTTTCACAAACTGTGCACTTTATAAGAGGCTTCTCGCACCTAAAGCTAGGATGCCCTATTTCCCTACAGTTAAAACACCTAATATTATTATTGAATGAGTCAGATTTAGACGATCCGAGACTGATTGAAGCTAGCGTAACCTTACGATCGCTATATTTTTGTATTGGTGCGTCGAAGTTTGCTAGCATTTGGCTTGTTTTGACAGTCTTAAAATATTTAAGAACCTGCTCAGGTTCCGAGAAATGGGCGGCCTGAGCCCCGACTTTTATAGCACGATACTCAACACCATAAAGAAGGCAGTCCACAGCTTGTTTACCGAAAATTTTACGATTTAATAAATTGATCTTTGCATAGTAGTAGTGCTCCAGTGACTCGCCGTATTTTACTTTCTTAGATAACATTTCAGTCAGAAGCTCGGCATAGTCCCCGCGACAGGGGAATTATTCTAACAACTTCTTTTTCCACTTGAGCCATGTATAAAATAGTGAAGGCAAACCTTGAAACCAGGTCTTGGCAACGCTACTAACTTTAGGTAATGAATAACGGACAATTTATTTTTCATCCCAGCTATAAATTTCCGCACACTCTTCTACTTTGTTTTTCCAAGTTAAAATAGTTTGCTCTTTCGACAAAGGGTCAAATTCCGGTATAAAGTTAGTGCTGAAAGCAATTTAAGGCCTATCTGAGCTCCTGACTTTACTTAAAATGTCTAAAAACTTATCTTATATAATATTAGTACCTGGTTCCTTACGTATACTCCTTTGCCGCTGACGCGAAGTATGCTGTGAAGCGCCATCCTCCGAAGATGTCGAATAATCACGCTTCCTTTTACTCTTCGATTTCAATCTATGGTGAGTTGACCGTTTACCCTTTTTTTTTCTTCCATCATTTCCATCCTCACTACCAGACTCACTAGTCTGTCCTTTTTACTAAACGGTGCAGTTTAGTAAAAAGGTTCGGCTGTTAAGCTAGATGGCACTAGCTGTGCCATCAACGTCGTCCGTGTAGAATCTTTGTTAATAATGATTATTTATTTTAAATATTTGTATTAAATATTTAAAACAAATACATATTAAACGACATTATGGCTTACTTAAACGAAGAGTGCAACGTATCCGTTACCTTAAAATTAAAACTAACAAACTTCAATATGCAGTAACAAAATGTAAAAAAAATACTAAGGAAGAAGGTAACAGTCACGGTAATTTATAAATACATAAAGTTCTCGTTCCGCTGCTAGCGTCAATGACTAAGAGGAAGATTTCCTTAAGAAGGAAATTTAGTAACAAAATTAGTTATAAGGTGAGTTACAAAAATAACCCAGGAGTGCACGTTTTAACCTACATTTGAAGCGTGCACTCGTTAAGAAGGGTAATTAAATGCCGAGCTAAAATTTCGTGCCGGGGAGTGTACGTGACATTCGTTTTAAATTGCACGCAATGTTAATATAAATTATTAACTCGTAAGCTGGAGCAATTATAATATTAGAGGCTTTATGAAATTAGTTTACCGTTAAATTCATATATCTGTGCACACGATTATTATAGAATAGTTTAGTTTTGTTTTGATTACGTAATTAGTTATATTCGTCGTTCTTGTAAACATTAATTGATACGTGTGTGAAGGTAACATGGTCATCCGGTAAACAAAGTCACTTTCTTATAACTCAAAAACTACAGCCTTGTTTGCATAGATGGCTCTGTGATAAGATAGCTTTTCATCAGACAACCAAATATTAAAAGGTCAAAAGGGCGCTGCTTTATCGACGCCATTATGACAGTTGACATTATGGTAAATATTTTATTCGAATTAAGTATTGTGTAGTTTAATCATTGAGCTATTATGTACTACGTACTAGAGGCGACACTGCATTCAGCTACTCTGTTCCACTCAACTGCGGTGCATACACCGCACTTTAATCAGTCACTCTCTAGGCGCTTGTAGAGTTGTCACGTGTTGTGTTGATTTAAAAAAAATCTTTTTTAAAAATATACCGTCGTGTATACTTAGTTATTGCACAAATAATTCAAGAAATTTCAGTAAAACCAAGGAATTACTTTTCATCGGTTAATAAGATACTTAATCAATAAAAAAGTATTATAGATTAATAATAAAACAAATTATTCCTAATTATTTAAGACGCCATCTCGTGTCATGAAATATAGATTATGAAATTAATACGTTCAGATGCGACATTTCTGTGGGTACTTAAGTATAAGACGAATATATTATTATACACATTTATTTTATAGAAACATATATGTTATTATAATTAGGCTAAATTTTTCATGTTTAAATCTGCTTATTATTCTTTTATTTTATTTTTAGGTTTCCAGTTTCCACATCAAAGTCAGTGGTATAAATTTGTCCATTTTTAACTCTCGCGTGCACAGCATTTATGAACGACTTTTATTCTAATTTAAATATATTTGTAATTTAAATGTTATGTTAATAAGTTTTGTTAAACATACATTTAGTATGTTTTGTTATATTCGACTTAGATACCTTTTAAAATATTCGGATAAAAATATCATTAAAATGTAATTGTGATATAATATCATGTCATACCATATTAAATAAGCAAATATAATATACAAAATAAATGGCAAAATTTAAACATTGTTCTCGATATAATTTACCTATTTAACAATACAATCCCCTATTACCTACGGGTCATTCTACCTATGTTTATTCTATGATAAAAAAACAACCGCGCGAACACAGAGTAGCGCACATTTTTTGTTAGAGATAGCTGTTCTAGTACGTAAGTACATATTACTTCAATGAGTCTAATTAATTTTTTTATGTTGATTTTTCCTGTGTCCATAGTTATTGCCAAAGCTTATTTGATAGTTTTTCTTAACATATTAGTTATAATATACGACTTTGTATTTTTTCTCTCTCCTCCTCCTAACTTTGGTTTTATAGGGCGGCAAAGCTTAAGGTGACCACATTACTCTCACGTGCCTTAGTTATTATTTTGCAGTAGTTACGTCGTGTCGCAGCCAACTTGTTTAGTGAGTCCTTCATTCCATAGCATGCTTACCCTATTAATACATTCAATCCTAATTATGAGCAATGTGCTATATAATATTAATGTAAGCAACTTTAGGTTGGCCCGAGGGCCACCCCAGCCGCAGCTTAGCCTACTGTCGCTGACATTATAAGATAGGTGTAATGTTGTATTAGACACATCGGCTGATTCTCCTACATTTAGCCTAGTACTGCTAACTGCCTAGCCACAACGCTATCGATATAGCCCCAACACACGGTTTACCAGATTTGTGTCTTCGCAGAGTTCCCCTTTATGTTGTTATGTTCAATCATTATACCCTCAGCAATTTATGTTCATATGTACATAAACTCTACTCACCTAGCCCTATCAAAAGAGCTCAAAATCTCAAGCAGTTCACAAAAACGGTATTAGTAACCCTGGTGGTTGGTCACTGGTTTGTTACAATTACACCGATCTAGCAGTCAATGCAATCAGTCACAAGCACTTCGCAAAAAACAACGTTTAAATCGGTTGTTTAAATGAAATGTTTGCAGAAAACACAAACTCTTTGCAGAAAATCGACTTCTTGAAACATTAGCATTTAATGACGAGTTGTAGAAACAAATATATTATTTCCGACCTGATTTACCATCTACTACACGGTGAAGCCTCAGGCAAAAGCTAGTTTAACACACGTACGGAAATAATAACAAATTTAATATAAGAGTTCAGAAATATAATAATTTATGAATTTACATTTTCTTTACCTACTCGTAATTACAAAGGCTATTTGAATAATTCAGCTTGTATTATATAATACATTTCATAAATGACAAACAAAAACTATTTATAATATTATTGCATCTACTAGTTATCTAATCTGCATAGTGTAAAATTGAACAAGTGATAAAATTTTGTACAACCTACTTCAATATAAATAAAATGAGAACATCATTAATGTATTCGCAGTCAATTGAATACGCATTATTAAGGATAACTCAAAAACTACTGGTCAGATCTTGATCAAATTCATACAAGAGACCATATAAGAAGCACCAGCTTTTAAATTGAAAAGAACCATCAAAATCAGTTCGCCTAGAAAAAACACATAAAAAATACTGTTAATTGAGAACCTCCTCCTTTTGTTGAAGTCGGTTGAAAAAAGGTAAATGCAAGCAACAGACGTTCTTTCTGCTGTAATTAAAATTTATTCATTATTTGGTCTGGGAAACTGGGCGGTCAAATCCTATAAAACATTTAAATTTAAATTTCAAACTATTTATTTCACTATGCACTTTAATGTGCACTATACTAAAATTATGTTTTAAAAAACCAAGTATGGTCACTTCTATTACTTTATGATATTACATTAAAATATAAATGTAAATAGCAATACGATATTATAAATTTCTAAAAAAGTTAAATAATTTCATCAAATCTATCTCAAGAGAAATAGCTTTATATATTATGCTGAGCATAAAAATAGAAGAGGCAGACGATTTGCATGAAAATTTCATGAAGGCAGACTTTTTTAGTATATTAAACATTGACCGATTTAACTTGTTTTTAGCGAGCGACTTATTATTTGTCGTGGTTTGAATTGGACTTGCGTTTATTTTCTAAGGAATGAGTTAAAAGCACTCATCCATTCATTCGTTCATTACGGCTGTAAAGCCTCCTTGAAAGAATGCCGTAATACGCGATCCTGAATCACCGTTAAGCGAAATGTAAGGCGGCCCACACTAGATGGAGTGACGACCTCGTAAGATATGCAGGAAATCGGTGGATGCATGTGACTCAGGTCCGTGTTTGGCGGACTGTGTACAGCTGAAGGCTTGTTGAAAGCGGGCTGTAGTGATGATGATGATTAATAGTTTATAAAGTCGGGGTATTAATTTTTCAATATACTATAACCATATCATAATTAATACTCAAAATATAATACGGATTTCAGAAGCTATGTAGATTTTTTTAATTCTTTTTAGCTTTGTGTTTTAAACGAGATCGCCATTTATCGAAAGCCATAAGCTCTTTTGGTCATTTTCCGTAGTCGCACGACACGTAGTCGTCCAGTGGGTGTCGTGAGACACGACATGTAATGGTAGAATCTCTTACGTTACCACCACGTGGACCGCTACAAAACTAGTTTGCTAAACTTATTAGTATGTTGGTAACTACTTAATTTTTTATTCTTTATTTTTATCAAAAATCGTCAACTTTAAACTGTAATATTCACCTAAAACGTGGAGGCGTTTTAGATACATATACTGCACATTAACCTCATTGAAAGCCGGAACAATTAGTTGTAGGCCTTTTGAACATTTATTCCGTGCGGGATTCGAAACTGGACCTAGAAACGACTCAGTTAAGCGCCCAGCAACTGCGGTAACAAACAGATGATGTTGAAGAATTTAATAAAACGCATATTTACGTTTTGATGTATTTATTTCTACATTACTTTCAAGCCATGTTTCTCTAGCAAAATTATTTTTTCTCAAACAATTCATGGAATTTGTATTTATGACTTGCAAATGTAATTAAAACACAACAAATTAAGGCACTGTAATTAAACTGCTGACGCGAAACACAAAACTTTTATAAAGGGAAATAAACTTTTCACTAAAAAGCTGTTTCATGCATTTCATTAGCGTTAAAAGTAAAATGTCACTGCAACTCTAAACGCTAATATTATGAGTGTCGGAGACTACGTTGTTAACAGGATGAATTTGCATGAAAGAGAACTTTGTAAAAGCGGTAATAACGCGTTTAACTGATTCAAATAATCTTTTGAAATTTGCAATCACACTGCAATGCAAATCAACCTTCGCAGATACGGCAATGCTTCTTTTATTTTATATATATATATATATATATATATATATATATATATATATACCCGGACTATCAGAGTTAAGGAATATTGAGACTGCACATACGCTTGTGCATCCACTAGGACACTACAATCCTCTCCTACGCAGATGGCTAGTCTGCGTTGAGACTTGCCACCGCACCGTGACGAAAATGTGATCTGGAGGGCATTCCTAAGACTCCTTTTCTCTTTATTCTTTGTTCGCAGTACTCTACAGTAGTCTCTGGACTACAGAGGCTGCTTACTAGCTGGTAGACTGTAAGCTCCTTTGTCACTTCAGGTATATAAAAACTGTGTAATAAAATCTAAAGTTATCGTATGATGCGGTTTTGGTGCAAACGTTATATTCTCGATTCCCTTTATTCCATTTGTATTACTTTACCAGTTCGAGGCACATGATACGCTACGACAGTAAGCAAAGTATAGCGCCAGATGCCGAAACTCTGTTTAATTTAAAACGAAATAAAACTAATCTCTACCTGTATTGTAACTGCACTATGAATGGGTTGGCTTGACCTGGAAAGACTACGCTCATAGAAGACCGGTGTAATGTAGCAGCATAATGCTGAGTGTTTCGTTCGGAGATTTTAGAAAACGGGAATCCCCTTTTTCCGCCAACGAATTATTTCATCTTAGTCCTCAGGTGCATTTTGATTCTTAATTAAGGATAGATGCAAATGTCTGTCCACAGTATCCACTTATCCTCAGGTTAACTGTGCGACCGGTTGTCACACTTGTCAGTACAGCGGAACGAAGGCCAACCCCATAGATTGCTCCATATGGGAATAGTTTTCCATAGTGCAAGCGTGACAAGCGAGTTGGCAACCGCATTATTGTTTTTATTTTACAGTTGTGAGTGTTGTTGTAATGGATATTCATACACCGTCACAGTCAACCTTGTTCATCACTCTTACTCCTAAAAAAGCTGCTTTATCAAAATCTAATTCCTTAATGACTCAATTTGTGTTCTGCACTCAACGCCTTCTGCAGCGAATAAACTACTAAATAGTATACGTTTTCCAACCTTGTACTATCAAAAAAAATCATAAGAAAGTGAAAAACACTTTTTAAGAAAGCAGTAATAAGTATTCCTACAGTTTGTTTAATATTAGCTTGCTTAAATTTTATGAGAATAAGAATAACAAAGGAAAATAAAAATTCAATTCAAACTTATAAATTATCAAATAAAAGAAAATTTACCGCAAAATAATACTTAAATTCTTGTAACCGCGTGAGATTTCCTCAGTTTCCTAAACTCGTTTTAAGTTATTTCTTACTGAGTTTGTTTTGTGTTACTTGTGTATTTCATACTCACAATGATAAATAAAAATAAATAAAAAACTTATTTATTTTTACTTTACTTTACTTTATTGATTACTTTATTGATTACTATATTGATTGAATTGTATAAGTACGAGATTATAATTTTATTTTTAATTTATAATTTCAATTTTGATTTTAATTTTGATTTTGATATTAGTGTAATAATAATAAATAAAAATTGAACATTAAGAAAATCCAAATGTTTTTATGTTAATAGTAAAGCTAAATGTCATATATTTTAATATATGGGTACAAGTGCATATAAACAATAATTTATTAGTATGTTAATTTATGTTATCATTTAATTTAGGTAATCTGAACTGAATTGTTGCATAATAAAAATCATTGTAATGCATGAAATTAAAAGGCTTTTTTATTTTTATTTTTTTACTCACAATGATAATACATACTAAAACTACCTGCTCAAGCGGCGATGCTTGTATAAATTCTTAATGTTGATATTGTGAACAACATTTTATAAGCAGTAAAACTAGTTTTCTTACTTTTAATAATAGTCAGAGTTATCACTTCAATACTTTAATTCTTACTTACTTGTTACTTACTTGACTTCTCAAGTGTATTCATTAGTGCGAGTGGCAAGTGCAACTGAAAAATGACAAGTGCTTACTTCGAATTTTATTCACACTTATTACTTGTCACTGCCTGTTCACACGCACTAAAGCCCGATTTCAGTCATCTAAGCACTGAAAGCGGTTTTGTAACTCGAGCTGAAAAGTTTCGGGATTCTGGATCAGAGCACGAGGGGGACGGAGCGTTGACTTCATTACACGAGACCTCTCCAACTTAACGTTTAGGTTCAGTGTGCCTCTAACCATTCGGTGATCGCTGCCAGTTTTCACCCTTGCGATCACTGAGACATCACTGAACAGTTGGCGTCTGGTTGTCATAATGAAGTCAATCTCATTTTTTGTCGAACTGTGGAGGCTTGACCAGGTCCACTTCCTGTGGGGCCGCTACTGGAAGAAAGAGTTCATCATAAAGAGTCCCTCTTTCTCCATAAAGTCGGCCAGCTGCTGGTCCCTACGGTTCCGTTGCCCTACTCCAAATTTCCCTTACTTCAGCTCATCGCTTTCTCCTGTGCCTAGTTTTGCGTTAAAGTCTCCCATCAACACCGTACAGTGCGTTTTGGAGGAATGCATGGCTTTAGAGATATCCTCATACATTTCCTCCACCTTCTCATCGGGATGTGCCGAGGTTGGTGCGTAAACCTGTAAGACCTTCAGCGAATACCGTTTGGTGATTCTGAGTATCAGGTACGTAATCCTCGTCGATACACTCAATCATTACAACGTTGTTGACAAGAGACTTGTGAACGATAAATCCGACACCTCCTTGGGACAGATGGTCGCCCTCCCGGTGATAGAACAAGTTGCCGGACTTGAGGATTACCGTGTCCTCCCCCTCTCTTCGGACCTCGGATAGTCCTATAATATGCCAGCGTAACTTGTCTACCTCTTCTTCCAGATCCAGTATCTTCTCGTCAATCCTCAGGGTGCGTGCATTATATGTTGCCAGGTCGAGTCGTCGTAGGTGGCAACCGAACCTCCACCGGAGATTCTTAGCACCCTCTGCCCCGCCGTTACCATGGTCGCCACCGTAGCCAGGAATAGCGGGGCCGCCGGGACCCAGTCCCCAGTTGTTCCAGTTTGTTCGTGTCGTTGCTCATGGCGAGCGGGTTGCCAGCCGCAGTTTTTTATTGTGTAATTGTTGTTATCAGGAAGATGCTGCTGCCCATCTCCTGCCTGTTTCCCTCTGTCACCTTTTACGATACCCACGGGAAGATATGGGGTAGTGGATATTCTTAACCGCCACTACACGGCAAGCGTATAGTGGCGTGTAGTGACTATATATAAAGTAACACAACGTTACTTTGTACATACAAATGACTACATTTCAAAAGTAATTTCAAATCAACGCGAAAGAAATAAACAGAAACTTTTTCAAACATCGGCATTCAATGACGAGTTGTAGAAACAAATAATATATTATTTCTGACCTGATTTTCCAACTACTACACGGCTAAGCCTCGGGCAAAAGCTAGTTTAGCACAAGTACGGAAATAACAAATTTAATGTAAGACTGCAGCGTTGTGACTAAATATAATAATTTGTGAATTTACAATTTTTTACATACACTTAATTAAAAAATCTATTTGAATAATTTACCTTTTATTATAAAATCTTTAGAAATACTTACCATTGAGCGATTACGTAAAACCTTTTATATCAGCACAAATGGATTGACCGGGTTATATGTTGACCGGGGTCACAAAACATAACTATCTATGAAGCCAACATGAAACAACCCGTTTGAGATCTGTTTTTATCAGGCTCTTCAAAGTGCTTAACAGCCTTGTGTCAGGCGCGAATAATAATGGGTCCTTACATATGAAATTGGCGTTTTGTTCGGGAAGAATATAAAGTCAAGTTTTTTTTGTAAAATATATTTAAATTATCAAAGTATGCACCGTTGTTATCTATATACTTTTGCCATCTCATAGGTAGTTCATTGATCCCTTTACTAAAAAAAAACCATGGGGCCAAGAATCAATAAACTCAAGGCGGTTTGGACTGCCGCATCACAGTTGAATATATAATAAGTTAATCCTCGTAATAAGTTGTCCAAATTCCGGAAAAAATGATAATCTGTTAGAGCAAGGTCCAAGGAGTACGGTGGATGTCGCAGACATTCCAATTGTAGCTCATCTAACTTAGTGGTTGTTTGTTGTGCAGTGTGTGGTCTTGCGTTGTCGTAAAGCAACAGTAGCCTAGAACGATTGACCAATCTCGGTTGTTTAGCAGCTAGTTCTTCTTTCATGGTTTGCATTTGCTGACAATGGATTTCTGCCGTAATCGTTTGGCCAGATTTTAGAAAGCTGTAGTGAACGACACCGGCTTGCCGGAATAGTCCACCAAACACTCACAAGTAACTTTTTCTAAGTCAATTTTGTTTAGGGCAGAATTTGGTTGGGTCTCCAGGGTTCAGCCATTGCGACGAGCACTTCCGATTATCTTACAGTATCCACTTTTCATCACAAGTAATGATTCGATTTTAAATCCCTTCATTTTTGTGTCGGTTGAGCAAAGTAACACAGCAGTCGACGTGTGTTTGCAAGTTCGATTCACTCCATTAGGTTCCCATCGTTCAAGTTCTTTTTACTTTCCCGATTTGCTTTAAGTGGATTAATACAGTTTTATCACTTACCCCGAAGCCTGCAACTATCTCTGAAGTGCTTTGTGATAGATCCGCTTCCACAATAGCCTTAAATTCTTCATTTTCCACTTTGGTCTCCGGCCTTCCACGGGGTTTGTTCTGAAGGTCGAAATTTCCAGAACGAAAACGTTGAAACCAATAACGTACCGTGCTTTCTTTTACGACACCAGCGCCGTACACATCATTAATCCTTAGAGCTATTTCTGCAGCACTGGTGCCACAGTACAACTCGTACTCGTAAATATACCGATATTTCATGTTTTCCACTGTGCGGTAATAAGCGACACTAAAGAAAAAATTATGAAGAAAAAACAAATAAATAACTGTTTTCAAAACTCAAATGTACCAGCTAAATGAATTTATAAATTTGAGTTTGGAATTCTTAACCAAAAAGCAGATATTTCAGATCAAAAGAGTCAGTACGACAAAACGCTAATTTCATATGTAACGACCCAATATAACCGTTCAGTCATACCATGGGTGTTGCTTTTTAAGAGCTTTCACCATACATAACCGCGAAATGTAGCCTCTGTATTACTTCGTTACGAAGCAATCAGCATCATCAACTGTGATAAATAATTAACCCCTCTAACCCCTCTTAACGTAAGCTATGCAGATGACATGGTGCTGCTGAGCCCCACGATAGGTGCACTCAGAAGGCTGCTAGGGATCTGTGAATCCTACGCAAAGACCCATGGGCTCAAGTATAATGTAACGAAGAGCGAGCTCATGGTTTTTAATTCAGGCACTAAAAGTCAGCTCACCATGCCTACTGTTAAGCTCTGTGATAGTCCTTTGAACAGAGTCGTCAAATTTAAGTACTTAGGCCACTGGGTAACAGAGGACTTAGAGGATGACTTGGATATAGAAAGGGAACGCAGGGCGTTGCCTGTTCGCTGTAATATGCTGGCCCGCAGGTTTGCACGATGTACTGAAGAAGTTAAAGTTACGCTTTTTAAAGCTTATTGTCAGTGCTTTTACACATGCAACTTGTGGGTCAGATACACGCAGCGGACATACTATGTCCTGCGTGTACAATACAATAATGCGTTCAGGGTGCTGTTAGGATTGCCGCGTTATTGTAGTGCCTCTGCCATGTTCGTCGAGGCACACACGGATAGCTTTCATGCCATAATACGTAAAAGGTCCGCTTCATTAATGAATCGACTACGTACCTGAATACACTTGCTGATAGGTGGGATTCTGCCATTATGAAGCACTGGTTGAGCCTACATATAAAATTGAATAAAAGTAAATAAATAAGATATTTGTAACGTAGAAGAGATATTTAATTTGTTAAGTTTAAAAAAAAAGTTAAATACTAACATTAGTATTAAGTAGTTATTGTTCTACTAACATCTTTATGGACAAAGTCTGAAATAAAATATTATTATTATTATTATAGGGGGTATCAATATAGTTTTCTCATCTGGTTGAGTTCTATAAATATATAATTATAATACCCGACGTTTCGGACACTTTCCAGCACCCAGGGTCACGGGGGACCATGGGTGCTGGAAAGCACCCGAAACGTCGGGTATTAAAATTAATATAAACAAAACGCGATAAAATCCGTAAAAGTAGTTTTAATCAATGTATAGTGTTCGCGTAGATATAAAGAATCATTATATAATTATAAATAAAAATGAAAAGATAAATATACATAAATATCAATAACATAAAATAAATATAAAAATACATAAATAAATAACAACCAGATGGAGGCCCTCGGCAGGGGAGACCAAACGGCCGAGGGTTAGGGGGAAAGGGAAAGAAACCGGCGGACGATGCGGGGGGTATCGAGGAGCACCGCCTTCTGCATTTGAGCCTCGAGCGTTCCGCCACGTAGTCCCAGCCGCCTCAGATGACCCGAGAGGCTGACTGGGATTAGCCCGTTTGCAGAGACGACTACAGGAATAATTTCGGTTGGCATACCACCCCACATGTCGGTTACCTCGTGAGCCAGGTCCAGATATTTTGTTTGCTTATCTGTTTCGGCTTTCACGAGGTTCTCGTCATACGGAATGGTAATGTTGACCAAAAATATCCTTGATTGTGCCCGGTCCATCAGCACAATATCAGGCCTATTCGCAAGAATAGTCCTGTCTGTGATGATGGCCCGGTCCCAATAGAGCCTGGCGCGATCATTTTCGAGCACGGCTTCCGGCAAGTACTTGTAATACGGCAGTTTCCGATCCACGAGACCGTATTTCAGAGCGAGCTCCTGGTGAAGAATTCTGGCTACTGGTTGTGCCTGTGCAAGTACTCAGAGTTAGAAAGCGCCGAACAACCGGAGATGACATGCCTAAGGGACACCGGGATGGCGACAAGCTCGACAGATGTCGACAGTGCCATCCTTTAGGATGTATCTCCGATAGTTGTTGGTCTTGATAACCTGATCCTGTATTGCACAGACAAAACCCTCGGTTTCCCCGAAGAGATCACCAAAGCGTAGCCAGTGGAGGGAGGCTACTGTGTCTACGAAAGGCTCATGTAGAGCCTTTTAGAACCTCCCATGGAGCTCCTTCTCCTTCCATACGGTCTCCCGGTTGGAAATACTCTGCACTGCCGTGTCTTGCCATTGCTCGTTGGCTAAGGATAGAGGGGTAAGTCCTTTATCACAAGAAATGACGTCCTTATAGAATGGATCATCCGATCTCGCCAGGAAGTAATCACGGAGGCTGCACACTTCGCGATTATGCATGGTGAGCGCGCTCAAGAAGCCACCCCCACCATGCTTTCGCGGCAAGTACAGCCTCATTACCGACGATCTCGGATGATGCATCCTATGGGACGTCATGGTAGTGCGGACTTTTCTATCTATACAGGGCGTTAAGTTCAGTCTGAGTCCACCTGAGTATGCCAAAGGTATACATGAGGACAGGCATGACCCAGCCGTTATATGCGTGTGTCTTATTCACACCGGACAAAAGGCCGTTAAGCACTTTGGTCAAGCGTGCAAAAATACGTCGCTAAGTGACTGTTTCATACCAGCCTCATCGATACCGATGTTCTGTGACATACCCAGGTATCGGTATGTTTCAGCCTCGGAAAGGGTTTTTAAGTTGACGGGCATAGATAAGTCTATCTTATCCGTCCCCAGATCCATTCCAATGGAATTGCTAAATTCACAAGTGATGTTTAGCAATTCCATAAGATCGGAGCGACTGGAGGCGAATAAGTTGAGGTCATCCATAAAGAAAAGGTGGGTCACTTTTGTCCCTCCTTTCCGTAGCTGAAATCCCATCCCGGAGCCCTCCAGTAAGGTACTGAGAGGGTTCAGAGAGAGGCAGAACCAGATTGGACTCAGACAATCACCCTGGAAGATACCCCTTCTTATCCTTATGTGGTTCTCCGCAGCCATCATCCGCTTGCCCAGATGACAAAGGATCGTACTCCACTACCCCATACACTGCTCGAGGAAGTCTCTAACTGTACAGTCTATCTTGTACAGCTCGAGGACTCTCTTTAGCCATGTATGGGGCACCGAGTCGAATGCCTTTCTGTAGTCTATCCAGGCGGCGGAGAAGTTCCAACGGTTGTGTTTCATCACTTTGCCAATGACCGCGTCAATGAGGAGTGGTTCCTTGGTTCCACGACCACCGCCCCGACATCCGTTTTGAGCGCGCGACATCACCTGATTTGAGTCCAGGTGACGAGTGATTCTCGCGCTCAATATGGATGTTAGTGTCTTGTATATGGTCGTTAGACACGTGATGGGGCGGTATTTGCTCGGGTCTGTGGTACCCTGGACTTTAGGAACCAAATGGGTGGTCCCGGTAGTGAAGAGGCTTGGGAGCGACTTCTGGTTGAGAGCCTCTTGAAACTGTCGGGCGAGCACAGTGTTACACACCACGAACCCCTTCAGCCAGTAGTGATGCAGCCCGTCGAGTCCCTGACTTTTCCAGCTCGGGGCCCTACGGACCGCCTCAGCTACGTCATCCGGTGTTATAATGACGGGGTCCATGGGCGTTATACTCGCACACTGACTCGCCACAACTTCCGTCCAAGGGCCCTCGCTCTGGTTTACGGGCTCTGACCACAGCCCGCGGCAGAATGCTACAGTGTCGGCCTGATTCGGTGCTGGGCCCGTTTCACTTACCATTGGTCGCTCCAATGATTCATAGAGCCTCTTCTGATCACTCTGGAAGACACGATTCTGGTTGAATCGTGTCGACCACTCGGTATATCGCCGAATCCGCTTTCCCCAAGCAGCGAGTCTCTGCTTCAGATCATCTATGCGCTCCGTCAGTTTTTGCGTTATATCCGGTTGGGACAAACTGACATTTGTCCCAGCAAACGCCATCCTGACGGTGCGTACAATTCTTGGCCTGTTATTGCCTGATCTGAAGCATATCAGTCTGCCGATGAGAGCTCTAGCCTTTGCGATACGTTCCTCAATTCTTCTTCTCCATGCTGGGATAGCGCTACTTTGGCCTTTATTATTATTATTATTATCCTTAACCGAAAAGCAACGTCAGGACCCGGCAGAACAAAGCGTTTCTGACCATGATACCACGCGAAAAAAGGGGTGCTCCATGAAAATTCTCTATTCTATTCTATACGGGTCTTTCGTAAAGACAGTTACCTTCATTAACTGCCTACATTTCGGCGACCTCGTCGAGGAAACCAAAGTACGATACACGTACAGACAAAACTTTCTGTTTTTGTTTCTGTCAGGTTAATAAGACCAACAGCTAGACATTAACATCTATCAAGCTAGTTGCCATCCCGAAAAATCACTAAGGCATTTATCATATCCAAGTTTTCGGCGCTATTTAAATCTAAATATTTACACAGACTCAATCTAGTAGCCAGAATTCTACACCAGGAGAAGGCCGCCCTGTATAGTCTCGTAAATTGGATATAGCCTTATTATAAAGTCCTTCCCAGAAGCCATGTTTAAAAATGGCCGAGGTAGGAATCATCACAAACAAGACTATTCTTGCAAATAAATCTCATAATAAAATTGAAGTGTCTGTCTATGATAATAAAATAAAAAGCTTCTATTAAGCTCAAGGGATTATTTTCATGCCGTTAAAATATAAAGAACCCTATTTAAAAAAGTAAAAAACGAAAAAATTATAAAATAAATGGTCGTAAAAAATGAAAAAATACAGCACACACATGCGTCGCCCGTTTCAATGTGTATGTAATTCTCATGAAATATGATAACGACCGCCACCGGTGGGAGAGCGGTCTGTAAGCGCCTAGTTCAGTTTTTTTTTATATAGAAGAAGGGACAAACGAGCATGAGGTTCACCTGGTGTTAAGTGACTACCGCCGCCCATGATCAACCGCAACACCAGGGAAATTGCAGGTGCGTTGCCGGCCCTTTAGAAAGGAGTAAGCTCTTTTCTTGATGTTAAACGGGTAACGGTGGTAAAATATTCCAAAGAGAGGTTGTACGCGGAAAAAAACTCCTTTTGAAACGTACAGTGGTGGACTGCCAAGCAGCCAGATAGTGTGGATGGTATCGGTACGTTTGCCGCGTAGTGCGTTCACAAAATTTGGCGGCTGGGATTAATCCGAACAATTCCTCAGAGCACTCCCTGTGGATTTTGAAAAAGAAAATGCAAATAGATGCAACATCTCTTCGTAGCGCCAGTGAATCGAGCCGATCGGAAAGCACTCGGTCGTCGATGATTCGAGCCGCTCTGCGCTACATGCAGTCAAAAGAAAGGAGCTGGCACTGGGGAGCCCCAGCCCAGAGATGGGAACAGTATTCCATGTGCGGCCGAACCTGCGCCTTGTAAAGTTGCAAGCGGTGTGCAGTATTCAGTTCCTTTTTGAGTTTATAATGTGAACACGCGTATCTGATGTAGAAAATCAATCTGCTACAACCGGTGTGAGCAGTCTCATCATTTTCCTCCCTACATAAGCCCCTAAGATACATAGCCACCAAAAGTTCACAACATTGTTCACAACAGTAATATAAATAACGTCACATTGATAGACGCTTTCAACTGGTAAGCGACGCTGCGCTGTGGCGAGTTGATAGTTATGAATGGTTAAACAAATAAAACAACTAAGCTGTTCGCTAATCCCGATTGGGCTCTCGGGTTATCTAAGTTATGATCCGAAATTTTAACTTATGATGATACTTCATTGATCTTCAACTTGAACGTAAAGAATTTAAATATGTCGAAGTGAATAATGCTATATCAAAATTAGCGTATGAGTTTAACGTTAGTAACCTTCATTCAAACGGCAATAAAAATTAAATATATTAAATTTACAGCACTATTTTTTTTTGAAGAATTTGAAATATCTGAATACCAATGTGTTTTTAAATAGGGAAGTATTGAGCCATGTCGATTCCAGTTTCTCTTGGCATTACTCCTCGACGCATATCTTTAGTGGGCAAGCAAACAGACTAAGCTCTGCAGCTTATAGTGTAAAAAGATTTAAAGTCACACTAGTGTCGAGGCAGCTAGATAGATCTTTTTTTCTTTCTTTTATTTTTCTTTTAAAAATGTCTTATAGAAACATTAAGGAATTATATTCTTTGCTTACACAAGTCATGGCCATCCTTAGAACCTCGCCAGTTTTGTAATTCTAATCCTTCGCCAGATAACCTTCAATCGTTTACAAATGGACATCTTTTAATCGCCAGATTACTGGCATCATTTCCAACGCTGAATCGTAAAGACTACAACAAGACATTTATATTTAAAGGACAACTCAGCCAATTTTAATGCTCTAACGAGTAGTACCACCACGATGGACCAGTGCATTTACTGCGAAACTCAAAATAGCGCATTAACTGCAAAGATGTGAACACTTACGATTTCATTGTTATAGAAAACGTAAAGCCGTCGTTTGTGGTCTAACATCACAGTTGTAGCACGATATTTGGTGATTGGATGGCGTTTTCATCGCACGGCGGACTTCAACAGTCAGTAGTTAGGTTGTACCAGTTCTGGCGCACTGAGTCAGAAGTGGTAAAAGTACGACGTTCGTCGACTCACGATCCTAAAAAAAAAGGTTTTGGCATGCTCTGATCACGAATCCATTTTTGCGTAGGATGCACGGTTCCGGAGATGTGCAGATCAATTAACTCTTATCTAATTGATATCCGCTTCGAGCCTCCACCGCCATTAGCGCTCCATTGTTCTTATCTACTTATCTATTGTTCATTCAATACCGTCATTATCTATTCTTCCTCAGCGTGGTGCTATTGTATTATACTCCTTTGTTCCTATCTACACTAATCTGACTCATTAATAAAACACATTACCCAATTTTGTTAAAATGTTTATTTATAAAATACAAAATCTTATTACTTATTATCTATAAAATAGGAGCGAAACATCTCATCCACTAAAATATCGTTGTACAATGTGTTCCCTGTAAATATACTCGTAAAACTATGCATTGAACATCCCTGAAACTTATATAGCAAATACATTAAGCAATATTCGCCACAAACTGAAGTCCACTCATTCTGAATCCTATCAACATTCCAGTTCCATCTTTTACAATTTCTTTTAAAAACTCTAGATGATATCGTACAGGTGCCCGTCCGAATGAATCAAAATATTGACCGACGTCATTCGTATCGATCACTGACCTCTATATATACAAGTACGCTGGACTGGCTATACCATAGAAAATGACTGTGCCAATTTGAAGCGCCGCTAAAGGATGTCTTTAAAAATAAAATTGACATAATGTGTCAAAGTCTGTTGTCTCATTTATATTGTCTTGTTTAATAAGTCCGTATTTTGAACTTGGTGGAGCCACGTGTTTAAGGCTGCCGAAGTCTAGTTCCCCGGTCGAACCTTAAACCTATTACGCGAGATATTAACTAAAGTGGACTGTATATGCGGTTGCTTCTACGCTTACGTAAAGGCGACTACTATAGCATGCGGTATAATGCACTCGCTCTTCCCTAAAACTAAACTATTATTGTGCCAAATCGCTGAAAAGGAATCCTGCCTGATTAGGAGAACAAAAAATTGGAGCGGGTTAAAACTATGTAAGGCAGGAGCTAAATTAAGGAATGTTGACTCACCGGGGTTTCTTCTATCCTGTTGAGCACTATAGCTGCAACTTCTGGAACTTCTTCTGGAACACTCCGGAGAGAGGCGGTGCGCGACTATATCTCACACGAGGTGAGGCGGTTCTCCTGGAGCTCGACTGCTTCCAGGCTAAAGCGGTTTCTACTAGCGGTGTGGTTTCAACGACGACTGCGGTGGAAAGAGCTGTTGTTCCAATGACTGGCGCGGTAGGAAAGAGGCCGCGCAACGGTCGCGCGTGCCTTATATGTCCTCGGCCCCGATGATTACGTGACATTCTAGAATCATCTTCTTGCCCCTCCCACCCCACCACCCCGATGTGTCGATGGAGGATCGAGGAGGGTATGAATGATATCGTTTTGTCGGAAAGGAACAAGCGGCTTGGCACCTCTACCGTCAAATATAATAATCCAATGGTTTTTTCCGCGCAACCATCTCCCCCGCCCTTGAAGGATTTCCTTCAAAATTAACTAATACAACTAGAGCTAAGATCAACTAACAAAATAACTAACTAACGCTAAGATTACTTAAATTCAACTACAATTTAATCTAGAAAGCTAATTTAAATTATGGAAGAGGCAGGGGGCACAAACGGACAACCGGACGCAAGTAAGACCCAACCGTGGTCTTAACGCGAGCTATCCTAACTACTCCGTCGGAACCGGGAAAGACCTCTTCGACAATTCCTAACGGCCAGTGGAGAGGCGGCGTATTCTCTTTGGTGAGCACAACTACAGTTCCTACAGCTAAAGGCTCAGTTGCTGTGTTCCATTTTTGCCGAGACTGCAAAGTATGCAAGTATTCCATCCTCCATCGTTTCCAAAACGATTGCACTAACCGATCTAATAATTTGTGGCGTGCGGAAATGCTAAGTCTGTTCTCATCCATACCTGCGGCTGGCAAATACTTTAAAGGCGTTAAATTCAAAAAATGTGCTGGAGTTAGAGCCAGCGGTTCCGAGGGGTCACTAGACAACGTACGACAAAGTGGGCGACTATTCATTACGCATTCAATTTGAGCGAGCACCGTACTTAGCTCTTCGAAGGACAAAATTTGATCTCCTATTACTCGGTATAAATGACTCTTTAGACTCTTGATATTAGTCTCCCAATTGCCCCCAAAATGGCTCGCGGCTGGGACGTTCAGAGACCACTCAATGCGATTCTCGGCTAGAATGTGAGCGAACTCCGAATTATAATATTTGCTAGCTAAGAGCTCATGTAGTTCCGATAAAATACGTTTTGCACCGACGTAGTTCGTACCGTTATCCGAATACAATCTACTTACAGGGCCACGGCGGGAAATAAATCTTTTAAATGCACCCATAAAGCCTGCTGTGCTTAGATCACCAACGAGTTCTATATGCACCGCTCGAGTAGTTAGACATACGAAAATGCAGACGTAAGCCTTTGTGGATCTTATACCACGCCCGCGAGTGAGCGTGACCTTAAACGGACCAGCGAAATCAGACCCGGTGTGCGTCCTTCACGCACGCCGGTGAACTCGTTGGTGATCTAAGCACAGCAGGCTTTATGGGTGCATTTAAAAGATTTATTTCCCGCCGTGGCCCTGTAAGTAGATTGTATTCGGATAACGGTACGAACTACGTCGGTGCAAAACGTATTTTATCGAAATCAGACCCGGTGTGCGTCCTTCACGCACGCCGGGTCTGATTTCGCTGGTCCGTTTAAGGTCACGCTCACTCGCGGGCGTGGTATAAGATCCACAAAGGCTTACGTCTGCATTTTCGTATGTCTAACTATTTTACGCTTTACTGATTGTATTACTCTACAAGATCCAAGTTCCGCCATTTCCGGAAATGACGGCTTGGGGCGTGCCCGAAAGCAAGCTATACATCGGTGCACCCGATTGCGTATTAAACTACGTGCAGAAAGAATCCAATAATTCTGACGCAAAATCGACATCAACAAGTCGGGGCCAGCGTGCGAGTTCAATTTATGATGGTAATCGACTAATAAGTTCATGATATGGTCTTTACGCGGTAAAACAATAGGGTGCCGTTGGTCGAAACTCAATTGCGAGTTGGACAAGCGTCCACCTACCCTTACAATCCCATCCTGTAAAAATGGCTTAAGGCGTTGAAAGGCGCGACTACAAGCTCTATTCGATTGTAATCTTCTAATTTCTTCAGAGAAGTGCGCACGTTGAAGTTCACGTAATACTAGCGACTCGGCATAGTTGTAATCGGATGCTAAGACATACGAACGTCGCGGTAACAGCTTCGCGAATCGACAAACGTAAATCACGCTACGCAATAATTTCGACCAAGAGGACAAGCGGTTCGCCAAAGCAATGATTGGAGAAACCTCACTCGAAACGTTCGCCACTAGAGCGTGTCTCTTCTCTTCCGGCGGTTGTGACACTGACGAAGGTTCGAAGTCGGTTATTGGCCATTGCGAGGGATCCAAGTGAACCCAAGCAGGTCCGTGGAACCAAAGCGGGTGGTCCATTATTTGCATCGGGGTGAGTCCACGGGATAGACAATCGGCGGGGTTTTCCGTACCGGACACGTGATAAAAGTTCCGCGTTTCTAACTCGTCTTGTATCTTGGCCACTCGGTTCGCAACAAACGTATCCCAACGGTGGGGTGAAGAATGAACCCAGCATAAGGCGACGGTGGAGTCGGAAAAGGCCAATATCCTTTCTATGTGAACTCTATCCCTACATGCGCTGATAACTGCGGTAATAAGCTTGGTGAGTACTAATATTGCGCAAAGCTCTAAGCGCGCCAGAGAGACAACCTTACGGGGGGAGACTCTCGACTTAGAACTAATGAGGCTAATCGAATTTCTACCATTATTCTGGACGTGGAAATATACAACGCCCCCGTAAGCCTTCTCGCTGGCGTCTGCAAACCCAACGACTGTTATGGCGCTACTTCTATCTACGTTTATATGACGCGGTATTTTAATTTCTCTTAATAAAGGAAGTTCCTCTCTAAAGCGCTGCCACAACCGAACAATGCTGTCAGGCGGCGAGTCATCCCAGTCGCATTCCAATAACCAAAGTTGTTTAATTAAAAGCTTAGCGTACAATACCACCGGAGCTACGAAACCCATGACGTCCCATAATCTAGCAACGCATGACAGTATTGTGCGCTTTGTGCATTTCTCTACGGGCGGATTTACCTTAAGGCTAAACACGTCGGACTCTGGTGACCAACATAGACCGAGCACCTTGTGTGTATCAGAATCGTCGAATTCCTTTATCGCCGAAAGACGGTGTGATAGTGGGATTGTATCCAAAACCGGACGCGAATTACTAGTCCACTTCACAAGATCGAATTGACCCGATTTCATGAGCCTTATAACCTCGGCGGTGGTTAGGGTTGCCTCCTCCACGCTATCGACCGAGTACACAAAATCATCCATATATAATCCGCTCTCAATTGCCCTCTTAGCTTTAGGATAAGAGGGACCTTCATCGTGAGCGAGCTGTCTCACCGTGCGTAACGCATGAAATGGGCTCGACTTTAAACCAAAACAAACGCGATTAAATTCAAACACCATTAGAGGTTCCTTTGGGTTGAAACGATATAAAATGCGTTGGAATCTACGGTCGCATTCACGGACCCCTATGCAAAGAAACATTTGACGAATATCGGCGGATAGTGCTATACTAAACAAACGAAAATTGACTATTATATTAAATAAAATGCCCTGTAAATTTTGCCCACTATAGAGGATATCGTTAAGCGACAGGTGAGTGCTAGTTTTAGCACTAGCGTCGAGCACTACACGTAACTTAGATGTAAGTTTGTCCTCTCTAATGACTCCGTGGTGTGGTATGAAATACGACGGTGTGTCTTCGTAGTTATCTAATTTCGAAGCCACAAGTGATATGTAACCTTCTCTTATATATTCGTTAATGACGCCGTCGTAAGCTTCCTTTAACTGGGGTGAAGCGAGCATCCTACGCTCCAAGCTGTAGAAACGTTTTTCCGCCATTTGACGCGAATCGCCGAGAGATAAAACACCTCCTTTAAAAGGTAGCGCTACACTATATCTACCGTCGCGATCACGAATGGTCGTGCGGACGTAAATTTCCTCGCATAACCTATCATCTGAGCTAGCTATGGGTGGAACGTTCACCTCCTCCATCTCCCAAAATTTGCGGACTAACGACTCGAGCGGTTCGACAGCCATACCACAATAAGAGGTTGCCGAAATACTATCTATGATGGGGGCGGAGCCAAGGATCACATAGCCCAATACGGTTTCCAGTGCGTAAGGCGCGGTATGCGAAGAGTTGCCCCTGACCTTATTGTTTAACAAAAGATAAGGGAAAAGCGATGCTCCAATGAGCATGTCTATGTTTCCAGGAACGGCGTAAGTGTCGTCCGCCAGAGTCAAATTCTTAAATTCAATCATTGCCGAGGTGTCAACCGAAACGGTTGGCAACCGTTCAGTGACCCTATCTACTACTAGTGCATTTATATCAAAGTTAACATTACGATCTATCCGAGAATAAATTTTTAAATTTATATATCCCTGTGTCGATTTACTAGTGCCTCCGATGCCTTTAATTACAGGACATGAAAGTGACCTATTTATTACTAAGCCTAAGCGCTGACAACATTGTCGCGTTATAAAGCTATTTTGGGCTCCGCTGTCCAGCAGTTCACGGACGCTTTGTTCGTTTCCACGTGAATCCCTAACCAAAATACGTGCCGTACCCAGTAACACGGTTGAAGGAGGTTGTGCTCCCATATTTGCCAATGAGCACAGAGCGACATCACCAGGTCGACCGCTAGAATCGTTGACCTTAGTAGGGGCGAATTCCTTGTCCGCTTTACTTGACGCCGCTATGTTGCTATTTTCAAAATGTAATAGCGTGTGATGTTTCCTGGCGCACTTGCTACATACGGAACTCGAATTGCATTTTGCAACTAAATGCTTATCGCTTAAGCAGTTCAAACATAGGTTGTTTGTCTTTACTAATTTATAACGCTCGCTTGGTGAATATTTACGAAAAGTCGCACAATTATATAAATTACCGTGTCTATCTTTACATACTAAACAAGTATGCTGGAGTGATGTTGGCGTAGCGGTTACGTAAGTTAACGACCCTGCTATTTTAGATGGTTGAGTCTGTCTACGGTCGACGCACCTTTTATTCTCCTGTTTAACGTTCGGAGAGCGCTGCATCACCTTTATTTGATCTCGCACGAACGATGCTAATGAATGAAAGGAAGGCATCTCCGAGCTACGATGCTCCATTTCAAACGCACGCACGGTGTCGGGGTCCAACTTCTTCAGTGCAATATGGAGAAACACCACGTCCATAAGATCATTAAATTTCAAATTCTTAAGTGCAGCCACCGATGCCACAAATTTATCTAGAAATTGCTCTAAGCCGTTGATGTTCGCGGATGATATAGATTTAAGATCGAATATCTGGTTCAAATATTCGGAAGCTAACATTCTCCTATCTTCATATTTAGTTTTAAGCGTTTCGAATATTAATAAGTAATTGTTTGCTGTATGTGTAAAACCAGAGCAGATCGACTGTGCCCTGCCACTAAGTTTACTGATTAAGTAATATAATTTTTCGGCGTCCGATAACGATGGGTTATTGTGTATATTGTTTTGAAAACTACTGAAGAAGAAGGGCCACGTCTTAATATCACCATTAAATACCGTAATATCTATTGGCGGCAACCTAATCGAGTCGCTTGGACGTACCTGTTTTTCCGGCTTTGCTTCGTTTTGAGATAGGGATCTCGCAATTCTTTTCACGCGACACAACATATCTTCGAATGCCAGCAGCGGTTGGTAGTTCACTATGTATTTCGGGTCGATTTGTAATTCCAAATGATTAATTTGGTCTAATATTTTTTCGTAATCTATTCGTAAAGAATCTATCGTTTCGATTTCGGTCAAAAAAGTTTCCCGCACTGCTTCTATATGGATGTTCTTTATATAATCACTTATATTCTGCATACGCGAAAAGAGTATGTCCCTCTTAGCATAAAGCGTTTTAATTTTGATTTCACTTCCACTAACTGCCATTTTAAACTATTATAATAAAGTTATATCAATCACAATTAATCTCACAACGCACAAACAATAAAGGATGGACACTCGGTATGCCGTATTACGTAATTAAATCGAACACCTGCGCAGCGAGTCGAGGTGACGCGTCATTTGCTAGACTCAATAATTTTATCAAGATTGTGGGTAAGCGTATCAAACGGTTCCTATTACACTGTTTCAATTATTTAATAGGCTTTAAATTTAATCAAATACGAGCGCTATAAAACGAATAATTCTGTTTGCGAGTACCTAATCAAAATTTAAATTTAAACGAACACTATTTAAGTCTATTCTATAAATTGGAGTGCATTATTTAATTAATTAATTCAACAATTCGACCAAAATCCTGCTCGAAGTGACCATAAAATGGTGGAGCCACGTGTTTAAGGCTGCCGAAGTCTAATTCCCCGGTCGAACCTTAAACCTATTACGCGAGATATTAACTAAAGTGGACTGTATATGCGGTTGCTTCTACGCTTACGTAAAGGCGACTACTATAGCATGCGGTATAATGCACTCGCTCTTCCCTAAAACTAAACTATTATTGTGCCAAATCGCTGAAAAGGAATCCTGCCTGATTAGGAGAACAAAAAATTGGAGCGGGTTAAAACTATGTAAGGCAGGAGCTAAATTAAGGAATGTTGACTCACCGGGGTTTCTTCTATCCTGTTGAGCACTATAGCTGCAACTTCTGGAACTTCTTCTGGAACACTCCGGAGAGAGGCGGTGCGCGACTATATCTCACACGAGGTGAGGCGGTTCTCCTGGAGCTCGACTGCTTCCAGGCTAAAGCGGTTTCTACTAGCGGTGTGGTTTCAACGACGACTGCGGTGGAAAGAGCTGTTGTTCCAATGACTGGCGCGGTAGGAAAGAGGCCGCGCAACGGTCGCGCGTGCCTTATATGTCCTCGGCCCCGATGATTACGTGACATTCTAGAATCATCTTCTTGCCCCTCCCACCCCACCACCCCGATGTGTCGATGGAGGATCGAGGAGGGTATGAATGATATCGTTTTGTCGGAAAGGAACAAGCGGCTTGGCACCTCTACCGTCAAATATAATAATCCAATGGTTTTTTCCGCGCAACCAGAACTTTTAAACTAAAAAACGAAAGTATTTTATGTTACCACGGTAGTTTTTACAGTCCTGCTGTGACCCTTTTCCCTTATATATTGGGACTATCACGGCTTTGCACCAGTCTCCCGGTACCCGCTTTAGTTCCCAACATAAATTAAACAAGGTGTACAGCAGGCCTGCCACCACGTCCTCTCCAGCCCTTAGCATTTCGAGTGAAACTCTATCATATCCGGCTGCCTTACCTACTTTCATGCTTTTCATTGCTTTCATTATTTCATCCATACTTATCTCCCTATCTCTTTCATCTTCTTTCGGAATTTCTATTTCATTTAGTTCACACTTCTCCTCACTCATAAATTCGCTTTCAAAATATTCCTTTCATCTCTTTAGACTCAACACTTCATCATTCAGGATACAGCCATTCTCGTCTCGTATCGCATTCAATCTAGGCTGTTTTGTATTTCCCCTGGTATTTCTTACGAGTTTCCAGAACATTTTAATATTTGCCTGGAAGTTATCCGATATTCTTCTATCATTCCTATCCGTTCTTTCTTGCTTTTTCCTTTCAACTAATTCTTTTACTCTCTTATTTAAACGTTTAAACTCTGCCTTTTTTCTTTCATTCTCATCATTCTTACCACCAGAGTTACCAGCTTTGGTCGCTAGTAAATCTAGCCATGCTCTCTTCTTTGCTTCAACTTCCATACGTACCTCGTCATCCCACCATAACGTATTGTCTTTCCTTTCATTCATTCTCTTACTAACACCACATACTTCGGTAGCTGCATCCACTAAACCTTTCTTAACATTATGCCACACATTCTCCAAGTCTAACTCATTCACACACAACTCATCCAAATTACTTATATTTTCTCTCAGTCTGCATTTGTACTTGTCTTTCACATCTTCATCTTGTAACCTCTCAATTCTTATACGCTGTAACGCAGTGGTAGACACAGATGTCCTATGCCGCCAACGTCTGAATAAACCCCTAATTCGGCATAAGACCAGGTAGTGGTCCGTCCCTACGTTGGACCCCCGGTAAACCCTTGTATCCACTACTGCGCTCCTCATTCTTTCATCCACAGTTATGAAATCTATCATGCTTCTATCATCACCTCTTTCCCAAGTGTACATGTGAATCTTCTTATGACGAAAGAAAGTGTTCGTCACAAAAAGATTCCTTTCCACACATACGGTGAGGAGGCTTTCACCATTCTCATTTATACTTTCATCACCAAACGTTCCCAATATCCTTTCATAACCAAGCCTCCTCACCCCAACCCTTCCATTAAAATCTCCTAGCATAATAATATTTTCATTTCCCTTACACTTCATTAGCACCATCCTTACCATTTCCCAAAACTGCTCCCGGATATAAGTGGGCTTAGACTTGTCTGGGGCGTAGACCCCTAACACAAACAACTTCTTTAAGCCCACTTTCATTCGTATCCATAGCAGTCTTGGGCTTACACATTCATACTCTTTCACACATTGGCCCATTCGTTCTGAAAGGATGATTTCTACTCCCTGGCATGCCCGCTCGATCTCGTCTACACCAGACCAGTATGCGGTATACATGCCAAGTGCAGTGACATCCTTCCCCTTCCTTTTCGTCTCATTTACACATAATACATCTATTCCTCTATCATACATCATATCGCATACTTCATCCATTTTATCATTCATTGCCCCACATACATTCAACGTAGCCAGACGGGCCTCTGCAATCCACTTTTCGCCTCTCTGGGAGACAGAACGTGACGGGTGGCGAACCTCGTCGCCGGTTTTCCTCCCGGAGATTCTTCGCACCCCTGCCCCATCAAAGGGGCGCCGGGAACTCGGGGCCATTTCTTTTACTTTTTGCCTCATGGTGCGAAAACTAGGGCGTGGCATATTTTACGCCGCTACCACACGGCGAGTAGCCGAGTCTGTTCTTTCGGCTTTGTCGCTCTTTTAGCACCACCCGGGGGAAACGTGTAGGGTGGGCCTAGGATTAGGTGGTCGAAGCCTACGGACGCGAGCGACTTATCCCCCCTACGGACGCGAGCGACTTATCCCCCTGGTATCAGCCTTGTGGGAAAACTGTATGCTAAGGTACTAATTGAAAGAGTTATGAAAGAAACTGATGAAAAAATTTGGGATGTGCAAGCGGGATTTAGAAAGGGAATGGGGTGTACAGATCAAGTCTTTTCCATGCGCATGATCGCGGAGAAGTTTTTGGCGAAAAACCAAAGAGTTTTTTGTGCGTTCATGGACTTGGAAAAGGCTTATGACAGAGTGGACAGGGATGTGTTATGGCAAACGCTGAACGCATTTAGGTTGAGCGCTGGTTTGATACAGGCATTAAAGTCTCTGTATAGGGACTCGAGTGCTTGTGTTAGAATCAACGGGGTCTACTCGGGCTGGTTTGGCATCCATAAAGGTGTCAGACAGGGCTGTGTAGCTTCCCCGTGGCTGTTCAACCTATTTATGGACAGCTGTTTGGAAAATTTGAAAGTTGAAGAATGCGGGGTAAGAATGGGTGAGTTAACCATCAAATGCCTTTTGTACGCCGATGATCAAGTCATACTTGCGTCGTCGGCGGCCGAGTTGCAAATGATGGTTACATTAATGAACAGGTCATTAAAAGAAAGGGGAATGAAAGTGAACGCAAGTAAGACGAAAGTGATGGTTTTTGAAAGAGATGAAAGCAAAACGGTATGTGAAATAAGAATAGAAGGAGAGTTAATTGAGCAAGTGGATGAGTTCGTATATTTGGGATGTGTATTCAGCAGGGATGGGAGATATGATAAGGACATTGAACGACGAGTGAATGCAGGAAATAAAGTAAATGGGGCTCTACACTCTATTGTGAAAAGTCAGAATGTGTCAAAAAAGGCACGTATGGCAATTCACAGTGCTGTATTAGTCCCTACTTTAACGTATGGTAGTGAAAGTTGGGTGTGGCAGAAGAAGCACGAGAGTAGAATAAATGCGGTAGAAATGCGGTCGCTAAGGAGTATGTTAGGGCTGAATCTGAGTGACAGGGTGAGAAACTGTGTGATAAAAGAAGAGTGTGGTTTGCAAGATGATGCGGTGACCAGGATTAAGAAAGGAATGCTTCGGTGGTTTGGTCATGTAGAAAGAATGAATGTGGAAAGACTGACAAAGCAAATATATGTTGCAGAAGTGAATGGAAGAGTCGGAAAGGGACGTCCTAGGCGGAAGTTTGTCGACCAAATTGGCGATATACTAAAAATGGGCCAAATTAAGAGTACCCTTAACCGACGAGCATGTATGCGTAGGTATATGAATGTGGAAGAGGCGAGAAAGGTATGTCAGGATCGTGCTAAATGGAAGTCTGTAGTCTCTGCCTACCCCTCTGGGTGACAGGCGTGAGTGTTTATGTTATGTTATGTTATGTTATTTTATGTTGTTTCATTGTGTATAATATTAGTTACATAATAAGAATTATTTTTACTAATAATGAGAGTGTGCGTAATCTGTAAAACTCGTTACCAAAAGGGAAGTGGTATAACATTTCACAAGTAAGTGAATTTGCAGCAAATATTAAAAAAATTAAAACCATTTGATAATATAAGTACCTGAAAATTTGTTACTAATCTTAATATTATATATAACAACATCTTTGGCTTTATATTACTGAGTTTTGATAAACAATAAAATTCAATAGGGTTGTCGAGTTCCTTGTCTATAATACTTATCGATGTTCTTTCCTACCCATATCTGTTAACAAGCAAAGTCGGCAACAACAGTTTATTATCAAATGTTTATTAATTAACAGGTTTCCAATTGAACCTAGACTAAAAATATGGTCAAATGTTTATTAATTAACAGGTTTCCAATTGAACCTAGACCATAAACATTGTGAATTGGCGTCCGAAACAAAATGATCATATTTGTTCCAAACATTTCACAGACGACTGTTTTATTAGACATGAGAGCTGCACCACTTTGAAAAAGTGCAGTATACCGACAATATTTTCTGGTAGAACCAGTTACCAGTAAGTATAAAAGTATTAGATTATTATTTCGAATATTTTTTTTATTTCTTCTTTCCTCATTTTCCACCAAACTCAAGGGCCATAGCCAAGTGTCGAAAGGTCGCCTGATGATGTCGAGCCACGTTGTATGTGTTTTAGTGGGCTGCGGCTAGAGGAGACCTCTCCTGTACCGCTGCAGTCGAGGTGGAGTCGTAAGGGAAGAGTAGTGTTGGTATGGCGATTGGCGATGCGCCACTCGACTATCTTTTGCAACTTTGGTGAGGCTGCACCACTTGATGCTTTCAAGTGCTCGTTTTTCTCTGGCTCCATTCATATATCGGGCTCGGGGAGTCCGTTGTGAAGGTGGAGTTAGAGGACGCGAAGGGCAGTGTGGCTTGCAATGAATGAAAACGGGGAGGAGAAGTCAGCAACTAAGGAGGGGCCGCGGATATGCATGAAATCATTTCCGTGGAACTGCCAATTTGCGGCGGAGGTAGGGTTTTTAGTAAGTCACCATGGGGTTTTAGTAAGTGCGAGTTTAGAGATTTAATTATCTCTCGAGTCTCAAAATTTAATTTGTGCCTTAACTTCATAGTGGCCCTACTTTAGCTTCCTTCTTATTTACAAATTCTTGCCATCGTTTACATTCACGGTTTTTGGCAGCTTCCTCTTGCGCAACATCCACCGACAAAGATAATCAAGTGTTCGATCAAGAACCCATGGATTGCGATACGTCAAGTCCCCCAGAATACGTGGCACTGCCGAAGCTGGAAAGCTTAGGAGTTAGTGCAATATGCGCCGATAAAGGTGATCCGTATTTTGATCTCAAAATTATGGAAGTAGGTACGTTGCTGCCTCCAAAATACATGGAGCTGCCCGAGATTGAGAGCCTGGAAAGTTCTTCTTTGTTATGTTGATATCTTGATTTTTCTTTTATTTTTTATTACAAACAAACCGTGGCAAATGTCATGTGTAATTTTCTTAATTGTTGTTTTTTCGTGTTATTTATCAACATAAATTTGGTATATAGGTTGGAACACAAGTTGCAACCGGGAACAGACTGTCGCTTCAAAGAAGGTTTTGTCTATTTCTGAAGTCCGCGATAATATCAAGCATGATCATCGTTATGAATACTCCCCTAGATCATCCAAAAAGACATTGGAACGAGTTCAGAAATCTTTGAAAAACACACGAGCTCGTGTAAAAGTCCTATCGCAATATGTGAAACGATTAAAGGTCAGCATTACTTGTTTAAGAAATGTAATTATCGAATTAAAGTGAAGAAAATTAATTAACGATGACTGTGCAAATCTATTAAATCTGTATGACGACTTCAAGCCACAATTGTTTAAAAGGATGATATTAAATAATGGTAAAAATGTCAGCCGTGCTAAGTATCCCCCGGAATAAAGAGCTTTTGCTATTACTCTCCAATTTTACTCACGAAAAGCATACGCTTTCGTCAGAAAAAAGTTTAATATAGCATTACCACATCCTCGGGTAATACGCTCCTGGTATAGCTCTGTAGATTCGAATCCGTGGTTCTTAGTTGAAAGTTTTAATGCTACTTAAAAGTAACCAAGCAAAACAGAATGGAGAAACACTAATTTGTGCTTTGATCATAGACGAATTGAGCTTAAAGAAAAGTGTGCCACCAGCCGTGATGGTGTAACGCGTAGTTACGTTGATTTTGGCATTGATTCCGAATGTAATGATTTACCTGATTGTAAGGACGCATTGGTTTTTATGATTGTTCCGTTAAAAGGCAATTGGAAAATACCAATCGCCTATTTTTTTATTAATGGGTTGCCTGCTGAAACAAAGAGTGCCTTAATTAAACAGGCTTTAATTCGCTTGCACGATGTTTCAGTAAAAATATGCTCCATAACTTTAGATGGACCACCCAAGCATTTTTCTACGGTAGCTAAACTAGGGGTAGTGTTGAAAGCAGGAAACGACACTAAGCCTTTCTTTTATCACCCAATAAATAAGAACCACAAGATTTATGTAGTATTTGATCCCTGTCATATGCTTAAAAATTAAGAAATTGTTTAGGTGACTTAAAGGTTTTAAAGGATCACGAAGGGAATTTAATAAAGTGGGAATATATTGAAAATTTGGCAGCGTTGCAGGAATCTGAGGGCCTGAGGTTAGGAAATCGACTAAGGAGTTCGCATATACATTATAAAAAATGATAATGAAAGTTTATCTTGCAGCTCAAACACTTAGTAGCAGTGTAGCAGATGCAATTGAATTTTGCGACACTATTTTACAACTTCCAGAATTTAAAGGTTCAACAGTTAGATTTATAAGAGCAGTTGACCGTATTTTTGATTTTTTTTGAATGTAAGAAATCCATGGGGGTGTAGATATAAAAGTCCACTCAGGACTACAAACGAGAAAAGGTGGAGGTCTAACAGAATGGAGGAAATTAATTACCTTAGCAAAATAAAACTACATGATGATAGATTGGTGGTACAATCACGCCGTAAAGCAGGTTTTTTGGGGTTTTACAATGCAGTTATTTCTGTTCTTCATATTTATTCGTACGACAGCTATGTTAAAGCAGATAAGCCTGAAATTAATTACTTGTTGACGTACAAGTTAAGCCAAGATCACTTGAAATTATTTTTTTGTGCGATTCGTAGCCGAGGTGGTTGGTGTCCAAATCCAACCGCCGCTTAGTTTGTAAACGCAATTAAGCAATTGTTAATTCACCATGAAATAACTAATTCCACGGGTAATGTCCAGGGAAACGACTTATCAATATTAGCTGTATCTTCTGGTTCCTCAAAAGGGGTTTCTGGTTCTTCTTTTCTAAAATCAACAAATTTAATGTATATGACTATAGCAATGCTGAAAATATACGTACAATAAAAAAATATCGTTTAGAAGAAATAGATTCGCCAACCCTGCATGATGAAATAAGTGAATTTTACACCTGTTTTGGGCAGTACCTGACTCAAACGTAAACGAAACGTCTAAACAGTGTGTAGGATATATTGCAGGATTTGTCATTCGAGCGATACGAAAGAAAATTAGATGTGACGATTGCTTGATAGCTTGCGAATCTGTACCACAAGATCCTGTGAGGAATCGCAGAAATGGTATTGCTCTCGTTGTACAAAAAACGAGGGGTGGTTTAATTATGCCTTCTACAAGTGTGGTAAATATTTGTTTATTGGTTGAGTCATTATTCCATCATGCTGTTAAAAATAATAATGGTAAACCTCCGATAGAACCAAATTTTTCTGCAGTATTAACTGCAAAGGTACTAAAATATCTTATAGTTAAAACGGAAATATTGTTTGCTGATCTACAATATAATTTTAAGGACAGTTTGGTTTCAGATAATTTTACTAGCCACTTTCACATTCTAGTAAAACATATTATCATCAAATATGTAGAAATCCGTCTGTATGCAGCTACAAAAACTTATTCCCTGTACATTACAGGCGATAAAGTTTTCTGCTTAAGAGTAGTTCCTAAAAAACCTGTATCTGCGACTGATCATCGCTGCTGGTAATAAGAAGTTGTTTAGTTTGTTGCTTCCTCTCTTGAAGGCTAAGTATAGCCATTCAGGGAGGACACGTAGCCAGCATTCTTGGGACGATACCACGTAAAGTAGGACTGTATGATAATTTCAGCTATTTTTTATTTTATTTTTTGATATCGTTATTTTAATTTCGATAATGACGTTGTAAATAACTGATAACTATGTAATTCAAAGTTTATATTTTTTTTATATTATCTTGCTAGCTCGTAAATATCGTTAAACACTTGGAACAGTTATATTGTATAAATCGGAATGATAATACAATCATTGAAATAGAATGATATATAACTTTCTGTAACTTTCAAATAAATAGTCAGTATAATACGCATGCCACTTAGTGTCAGTTAATTGTACCATGCGTATAATTTTCGCACAAGTGCAACCAATAAGTTGACAAAGTTTTCCCGCAATCTGATAAACGGCATGGCATCGTAGAAAGTACGAGCAAACATTAATTTTTATATAGTAGAAAATATTTTACTGTCTATAGACAGACCTGTAGTTGATTAGAATAGGCGTTATTATAGCAGCTGATTTGTTTTTTATAATACTAGAACTAAATGAACGGTTGACAATAAATTATTTTAGAAATTATTATATTATGTTTTTATTTTTATTTTGTGTAGTTAGTTTAATCTTACTAAGTTTTTAGTTGAATGGTCTAAGGGCTACAATGGCTATCCGAGTACAGAACCAGAGTACAAACTAATCCAACTGTAGAGATGTGCAAGACAGGGTGACGTAATATTCCCGAAATACTTTACCGATGCATTGGAAGACGTTTTCAAGCTACTGGACTGGAAAGGATATGGTATTAACGTCAATGGCGTGGACGTCACACACCTTCGATTTGCCGACAATATAGTCCTTATGGCAGAATCGCTGGGGGACCCACGCACTTTGTTCAATGACCTCAATAGTGTCTCTCAACGGATAGGTCTTAAGATGCACATGGACAAAACGAAAGTCATGTGTAATGTCCATGTCACACCTATGCTGGTGGTTTTTAGGAGCACTTTGCTGAAGTTGTTGACGACTATTTTTACTTGGGAGTCCGACTAGGTTAGTTCAACTTCGACAGACAGGTCAATCGACGGATTCAACTCGGCTGGGCAGCTTCGGGAGATTACAACACATCTTCTCGTCAGATATACCTCAAAACTAGATTGTACAACCAGTTCGTGTTGCCAGTTTTGACCTATGGATCTGAGACGAGGTCTTTCACTGCTGGCCGTATGAGAAAGCTCGAAGTCGCGCAGCTATGAAGAGGGCTATGCTCAGGGGTTCAAACTTAGGAATGAGTATATCTGCAGCAGAACCAGAGTGACCGACATCGCCCAATGGATTAGTAAGCTGAAGTGGTAATTGACCGGCCATATAGCTCGAAGAACCGAATACCGATGGGGAAAAAAGGTTACGGAGTGGCAGCCTCGTACCAGCAGGTGAAGTGTGGTACGTTCCCCCACTAGATGGAGTCAAAACCTGGTAAGACATGCAGGAAGTTGATGGATGCAAGTGGCTCAGGACCTTGCTTTGTGGCATTGCTTGGGGGAGGCTTATGTTTAGCAGGGGACTTGTGAAGGGTTTTAATGATGATTAATGATTGCATATTGCATTATATTAATCTGATACATAAATAAAATGGACGTTACGAGTAGAGTCCATCTATCCATAGAGTCCATTCTATTTATTTAGGTATGGTAGGGTATAGAATTTTTATCGATATAATTTGGTACACTGTCTTATCCCTATAATTAGTTCCGTGGACGTGCACTTTTGCTGTCAGCGCCAAAATGGCGGAAATCAAATCGCTTCGTCATGTCACGTCTATAGCCAGTCCAGCGTACTTGTATATATAGAGGTCAGTGGTATCGATATATAAAGCTACCCAATGTGACCCTGGTTTATCATCTGTATCCAAATTGCATATTATATACGTTGGTACGTGGGTGTACATGGGTAGTTTATTGGCAGCATAAACATTATTTTCTAGAGTGAGGTGAATCTTTTTCAGATGTTGTTGTACATCTAGTGTATCCATAATATTACTGCTATTAGTAGATTATTACAGTACTAATCTACTCAATGACTAATATAGGAATGATCAATTATAGTGATATCTAAATATTAAATTACATTCTTTGTGTTATACAAAACGTATTTGAGTCACCAATACACTGAACAAGACACGACAGGAAGGACGTAGGAATGTAGAGATAAGCAACAGAATGTAAGGTAAGCTTGTTGACGCATAAAGATACTATCAATTCTACTGCAGAAATTCTTTAGATTAGAATTATTACTCACTGGTACTATATAAGACCAAGCAACTGCAGTCATGGAGTTAGTGTATGGTCGTTTGACCGCAGTGGATCTATCAATACTACGTTTGTGTTACTTCAACGCATCAAAGGCCATGGATGTAAGTGTTTATTCTATTGACAAACTTACTTTTCTTTCTGTTATTTTCTTACGTGTGTATGATTTAGTGTTAACAAATTATATTTAAATATTATGTGTGTGTATATGGTTTTATACGTGGTAGAGCCACGCTGCAATTATATTAGTAGTATAGTTGTAGCACGAATGGGTCGGCTCGACCGGGGAAGGACCACGCTCTCACAGAATACCAGCGTGAAATAGTAGCTTAATGCTGCTGTATTTCGTATGGTGAGTGTAGAGAACCGGAGACCCTTTTTACTGGAAACGAGGCATTCCATCTTAGTCCTCACGGGTGACAACGCATCTGCATTTTGATTCGTAATCGAGGATAGATGTAGATGTCTATGGGCCACAGCAACCACTTACCATCAGGTGGACTGTGTGCTCGTTTGTCACCCTATCCTATTAAAAAAAATGGTTAAGCCGTGGTAGCTCAGATGGTTAGCGCAAAATGTAAAATTCACAGTACGCGACCCGGGTTCGATCCCCGCCGGCACCAATTAAATTGTTAATTACAATTTTAAGTGTTGATTTACCACGTGCTCAGCGGTGAAGGAAAACATCGTGAGGAATGCATGTCTGAGAAAATTTCGAAGGCATGTGAAGTTTGTCAACACGCATTGAGGTATCGCAGCGAACATTTCCTAGCCCTAAAACCCTCTCAGAAATGAGAGGAGGCCTATGTTCAGCAGTGGACTTTAATAGGTTGTAACTTTAGCTTTTTTAACTTTTATGATTAAGTGTTAACAATTTGATATTAACATGATAACTGTGTTGTTGCAGAAATCATTGAGCTTCGATGAAAATACCTATAAACAGTATTACTACTCGCCACTCTCCCCTCAAGAAGAGAGTGATGACATCGTCATTAATAATAACACATGCGATGGTGGAAAAAGAAAATCGCAATCGATTGATCATTTTTTTGAAGCTGAATCAAAAATAAAAAAGAGGACGCTGTTATCATCAACCGTAGCACGAGCCGCTAGAGATGGTGTATCATACATTTCTACTAATTCTGACGACGGAGACCAAGCGACGCATCTCATCAAAATTGAAATGTACGATATGAAGAAGCTATCCAAGATTCCAACTACTGATCATTGGAAACATGCTTCCACGAGGATTAAATATTACGTAAAGACTAATAAGGATAGCATCTACGACAACACAAACGCCCTCGTATACAATATTACAAATACAATAGCAGAAAGTTAAAAAGTTAAAAAATACTTTTTTAACAATGACAGTCATTAGCTGATCATTAGTGAATGTGATTTTGTTTACTTAAATTACTTCCGTGTACTCATTATATTCTATTTCTAATCCTTTGTTAGACTTAAATATCGGACATTATTTGAAATTTGGGTATCAGTTGGTCTACCAACACTGAACTGTTACTTACTCTGCTACCTATTTTCTTCTTTACTATAAGGATGGCAAACTTCAGTGAAGTGTGCACCAGTGCTTTCTTCTCCACAACCATGGAAGAGAATACGGAACTATTCAACAGCGAATTAAATCAGGAGTTGTCTAAAGTTTGTGATGAAATGGAGAAGGATCAACTGTTCGATTCATCGTATGATGATGAGTTGTATAATCACTGTGCGATGGTTGAAACACAGTTTAAGTAAGTAAAATAAACATTCATTTCGATCATAATTTACACAATGTCTTGTACAGTTTTTAATAAATTTCAACATTTTTGCAGTCAACCACTACAACTTGGAAGAGGAACGAAGCGAACGAGCAGCAAAGAACCCAAGAACATCAAAAAACCAATAACGGAAGCAGAAGCGCCTACCTCTGCAGGGAACAGTATCAGTAACGATGATCAAGTGGAATGTCTGACGTGTCATATATTTATCAAGAAACGGTATTTAGCTAATCATTTTAAAAGTAATGTTCACAAAAATAATCTTTTAAATTCACATAATTCTTTATCAAACGTTAGTGTTATTGAATCTGCTTTTGGAAATAGGATTTTAACTTTTAAAATCAAGAGTAGAGTAGATAGTTCGACATTGGTAAATTTTGAAACTCCTGAACTATTTTTAAATTCTATTAAAGATGAGATTTTATTTTTAATACAAGAGTGTATTCATCAACACATAATTTTTAAAGTAAACTTCATATTGCATGCTGATTTTGTTCAACAAACTAAAGATATTCATGATACGTTCGATTTTCAAACGCTTAACTATATTATTTGTCAAGGAGATGACTTAAATATTTTTTTTTCATCTTTAAATGATACAATTACTACTAAAATTAGTGCATTTGAAAAAAAGATAGTGGATGGAGTCTTAAAAACATAAAATCTATAGACATGAATGTTAATAAATTTAACCCCCTACGCGGTACTTCATACATAGATCTTCCTCGTGACATAAAATTAAAAAAGGCTGTTATAAATGTAAAAAGCAAGGATTATTTTTGTTTTAAATGGGCGTTACTCTCGGCGTTATATCCCGTAAACAAAGACGCGGATCGTGTATCATCGTACGTTAAACATGCAAATAAACTTAAATTTGATGGTATTTCCTTTCCAGTTAAAATTTCTGACATAGCAAAAGTAGAGAAATCAAATGATATTAGTATTAATGTTTTTGGGTTAGAATATAAAAAAGAAAAACGATGTAATTCTATAGTAGGTCCCTTATTTTTAACAAAGTGTCGTAAAGATAGACATATCAATTTATTATTTTTTTCCAAGGATACAAAAAATCATTATTGTTACATAAAAAATTTATCGCGGTTAGTTAGTAAATAAATTTCAAAAGACGGTCACATCATATACATTTGCGAAGCATGTCTACTTCACTTTCCATCTAAGGAAAGTTTAAATAACCATGAACAATACGATTGTGCCCACATTTGTACAGAATTACCAAACAGTGAAACTTTTAAAAAAAAGAATTGGTTTGGTCAACCTATTTCGAATGATAAAATTAAATTTGATAGTTATGAAAAAAAGTTGAAGATACCATTCGTAGTTTATGCTGATTTTGAAGCATTTTTAAAACCAATAGAATCATGTTCTAACGATCCTTCCAAACCTTTCACACACAATATTCAGAAACATGAAGTACATAGTTTTGGTTATTATATAAAATGTTCATATGATGATAAATTATCAAAATATGTAACGTATTGCGGACCCAACTGTGCACAAGTGTTTATGGAAAGTTTATCTAACAATCTCAAAGAAATAAATAGACTTCAAAAATATCCTCCACTTCCGCTAACAAATGAAGACAAAAACCAAATTTCAAATGCAACCATTTGTCATATTTGTGAAACAGAGTTAGCAGAACATTTTTATGATTTTGATTGGTACACCGGTAGTTTTATAGGTGTTGCTCACGAATCATGTAGCTCGAAGTTCAGAAAACCTTGTTATATACCAATATTTTTACACAACCTTAGTCACTATGATGCTCATTTTATTGTTCACGCGTTAAACTTTTGTGATGGTGAAGTCGAAGTTATCCCTCAAAATAAAGAAAAATATATATCCTTTTCCAAAAAATTAAAAATGAATAACCACGAAATTATATTAAGATTCATAGATTCATTTAAGTTTTTATCATGTAAATTAGAAGAATTGGCCAAAAATCTCAGTAATGATCAATTTCAAGAATTACGTAAAAATTATCCTAATGATGAAGATTTCTTTCGTTTAAAACGGAAAGGCGTTTATCCATATGAACTTATAACTAATTATGATAGTTTAAGCCTAACATCGCTCCCCGAACAAAAATTTTTTTATAGCTCGCTCACAGATTCCCATATTTCAAATGATGATTACAATCATGCTAAAGATGTTTGGGAACACTTTGGGTGTTGTAATATGCTAGATTATTCAAACCTGTATTTAAAAACAAACGTTATACTTTTAACCGATGTATTTGAAAACTTTAGAAAGTTATGTATTAATACTTATGATTTAGACCCTGCCCATTATTACACAGCACCCGGTTTAAGTTGGGATGCAATGTTAAAATATACAAAAATAGAATTAGAACTTTTAACAGATTATGAGAAAATTGCATTTATTAGATCAGGTATCAGGGGTGGTATATCTCAATGTAGTAATCGTTATGCTAGAGCTAATAACAAATATATGGCGGATTATGATGCAGGGAAACCAAATTCATATATCACATATTTTGATGCCAACAATTTATATGGTTGGGCTATGTCTCAATGTCTTCCTACTGGTGGATTCGAATGGGTAAATCCGAATACAGAATTTAATGTGTCTGAGACATCGAACTTCGGTTTTATTTTAGAAGTTGATTTGGAATATCCAGATGAACTTCATGATTTACATTCGGACTTTCCTTTATGCCCCGAAAACATTTATGCAGGTAATATTAATGAAAATAAACTAGTCCCAAATTTAAATAATAAAGATAAATATGTAATTCATTACAGAAATTTAAAGCAGTGCATAGAAATGGGGGTTAAATTAACTAAAATTCATAGAGTTTTAAAATTTAAACAGTCTCGCTGGTTGAAGATGTACATAGATCTAAACACAAAATTAAGAACGTTAGCAAAATCAGATTTCGAAAAAGATTTTTATAAATTAATGAATAATTCAGTCTTCGGAAAGACTATGGAGAATATTGAAAAAAGGGTTAACATAAAATTAGTTACACACTGGGAGAACCAGGGCAAAGCTTTAGGTGCTCAAGATCTAATCGCTAAACCACAATTTCATAGTCTTTCAGTATTTTCGGAAAACCTAGTTGCGGTTCAGTTGCGAAAAACAAAGTTAATATATAACAAACCAATTTATTTAGGGTTTTGCATTTTAGATATTTCAAAAACATTAATGTATGATTTTCATTATAACTATATGGTTAAAAAGTTTAGTAAAATCAAATTATTGTATACAGATACGGATAGTTTAATATATCATATATTTACAGATGATTTTTACTCTGATATAAAACCTGACCTTTCATCATACTTTGATACCTCAGCTTATGATGCAAATAATATTTTTGAATATCCAAAATTAAATAAAAAGAAATTAGGTTTTTTTAAAGATAAAAATAATGGTAAAATCATAAAAGAATTTGTGGGTTTACGATCCAAAATGTACGCCTTTAACTTAGAGAATAAGACTATAGCCAAGGCAAAAGGAGTAAATAAATGTATCACTAAAAAGATGACCATGGATAATTATAAGTCTTCTCTATTTAATAAAAAAAGTGCAATATTATAGTATGCTTAGATTTAAATCAATTAAACACACAATTTTTACACAAAAATTAAATAAGATTGGTTTATCATATAATGACACAAAGAGGCATATTTTAGATAATAATATTGAAACATTAGCTTGGGGTCATTATAAACTGCGTTAAGTGTTGATAGTTTTTAATTTTATGTCTGCATGTAAATAAAATTTGTATTGATTGTAAAATAATGATAATAGTATAATATGACGTAGAGTTTATTACATATTTAATCGTTGTTTTATTGTAAATAATTTAAGTTAATTGTTGTTTATATTTGCGTGTGTGTGTGTGCATTTATTTGAGGTTGAGTTGATTGTAAAATTATGATGTACTAATTGTGTTAGAAATAGTATACAGATCATTCTGTTTTATATAATGTTTGCAATATATATTAATTGTTAACACCAACACTTTCATTTTTTATTTCACCCCTTAGAACTTTAGACGTGTGTAATGTTTCACTTTATCCATCCGTTTACTGCTATTGTGGCGGGGCCAAGTGGATGTGGGAAGTCAAATTTTGTAACAAATTTCATAAAATCAGTTACAGAAATATGTAATTGTGATTTTAATCAGATCACATGGTGCTTTGATGAAATGCAACCTTTATATAATTTACCAAATGTTAACTACCATCAAGGAATTCCAAATGTTAATATGTTTGACGGTGAAAACCCACATCTTGTTATTATTGATGATCTAATGAGAGAGTCCGATGGAAGAATTGTGGATATATTTACAAAAGGTAGTCATCACAGGAATCTTAGTGTATTTTATTTAACACAGAATTTATTTCATCAGGGTAAAGGGCCAAGAGACATATCCTTAAACTCAAGTTATATAATATATTTTAAAAAACCTCGAGATAAAACTCAAATAAGATATTTAGCACGACAAGTGTCACCAGATAACCCAAAATTTATTGAAGATGCCTACAGGGATGCAACTCTAGAGGCGCATGGATATTTAATGGTAGATTTAAAACAGAATACCAATGATTTTTGTCTTATCAAGACAAATGTCTTCCCATTTAATGGTTTCTGCACAGTCTACGTCCCCACAAAAGAGTTTAAATACACCAAGAATCAAACATTTCAAATCATTGCTAAATGATGCATCGTCGACTCACAACGCATAAACATTTGCTAAACGCTTTGCATACGCTTAAACCAAAATATCAAAGAGCATTACTTAAAACGTGTGATGAAGAAGAAATTAACTGTATTTGTGAGTGTATTCATAACGTTTTACAAGGAAAAGTACCTCTTAAAGATCAAGATAAACAAAAATTGAATAAACACAAAAATATACTCCGTCAACTAGTGCGTAAGTGTAAACATAAACTAAGAAAAAATATAATTATACAAAAAGGAGGGGCTTTCTTACCAATAATATTAGGTGCAATATTGAGTGGATTAGTGAGTGGACTAGCCAGTTAACATGGAAAATGCAAAGAAAATGATACTTATCGAACCTGGATTGATTGAAAAATTAAAACAAGAAAATAAGGTTAATACGAGTAGTAGTTTATCTCGATTAGATATTGAAATGCAAAATATTATGAATAGTAAGACGGAAGACCGAAAGAAATGGATGTTATATTTACAAACACTGCAAAGATACCTTCATTTTACCGAAGAGGGTCGTCAACCACTCAGATTACCAATTTATTCTGATACATCTAATGAAGATTCAAACGAGTCTAAAATTGGTTTTAAAAATAAAGATAGAGATCTAAAAACTTCAGTTGATGCTGAATCTTTGTTGGAGGAGAATCGATCCATCAAAAGTAAAGAAAATGTTGAAAATCCACTTTACACACCAGCTCAAATACTCAGTTTAATACCAAAAACGTATAATAAAAAAGGGCAGTTATTATTAAACTTAGTTGAAACAAGTAAAGGTAAAATACATTGGGATAATGAAGGTACAGTCATAATTGATAACGAAAAAATTCCTGGAAGTAATATTGTTGATTTAATAAATGATTCACTAAGACCCTTAAAAAGAAGTGATCCAGTAGGGTGGGATAGATTTGCTGAAGCATTAAAAGATATTAAAGTACCACTTACTTATATTGGAAATCCAAAGAGATGTGAGTTTATTAACCAATTTCAAGCAAAAGATCTGAACAAACCCTCTGAGATTGAATTTCAAGAGTTTTCTACACCGAGCAGTAGAGATAAAAAGTCTACAACTAAAATACGTAAAAGGCTTGAGTGGGAAAAATGGACCCCGTACTAGAAGAAATTTACAGGATTTATTATGATCCATCTAATCCCGCTGGTTTTGGTAGTATTGATAAATTATCAAAAGCCATGAACGGTAAAATGAATAAAAAGCAAGTAAAGGAATGGTTAAAATCACAAGAAACATACACATTACATAAACCCATTCGAAAAAAATTCCCGCGTAATAGGTACATTCTATCAAATATTAATGAACTGTGGCAAGCTGATTTAAGTGATATGCGAACTTATTCTCAATATAATGATGGTTTCAAGTATATACTTTGTGTTATTGATGTATTTAGTAAATATGCTTTTGCAAGACCAATGAAAAAGAAAAACTCAGAAACAACTAAAGAATGTTTTGAAAGTATATTTACTGAAAGTAATTTAACACCTACTCACATACAATCTGATAAAGGTACAGAATTTGTTTCAAAAGATGTACAAAAATACTTTAAACCCAAAAAGATTAATTACTATACCACTAACAATCCTGACATTAAGGCCAGTATTGTTGAACGATTTCAAAGAACACTAAAAATGAAAATGTGGCGTTATTTCACTCATAATAATACTTATAGATATATAGATGTTTTACAAGATTTAATATACTCTTACAATCACAGCTTTCACTCTAGTATTAAGATGCCCATGTGATGTAAATTCCAACAATATTATGACAGTTTGGACTAATCTTTATGATAGACGGTAAAACAAGCTTTCTTTAGAAAATCCTAAACCAAATTTCAATGTGGGTGATTATGTTCGAAAAACTAAATATAAACATGCTTTCCAAAAAGGATATGAATCAAATTGGAGTGATGAAATATTTATTATATCTTCAATAATTGATAGATCTCCATGGGTTGTTTATACAATAACAGATTTACAAAATGAACCAATAGTTGGTACTTTTTATGAAAGAGAATTACAGAAAATCACTTACAACCCCACCTCACAATATAAAATAGATAAAATAATTGACACTCGTTACTCAGGTAACAGAAAAGAAGTATTAGTGAAGTGGAAAGGTTATCCAGATAAATTTAACAGTTGGATTTTAGCTTCTAGTTTAAAAGAAATATGAATAAAGAAAGTTTTTATTTAACTTTGCTCAGCAATATTTCAATGGAATACTTTCCTGATAACAAGACCACAAATTTTTCAACGAAATTACCGAAAGCTATTAAATTAGAAGGTGAATGGTCGGTTGGAGTTGTCGAGTTTCAATATCCATGTACCATGTTTACTGTTCAAGATCATGAAAATGTTATATACATTACAAAATCTATGTTAATGCCTAATGAAGATAAACCATCCACAGTGTACTACAAAAAACATATTCCAGCTACCAACTATGATAACGTTGAGCATATTTTAAGAGTGTTAAATGGTATCGGAGAGAACTTGAAATTTCGCTATGATGAAATAACAAAATTTGTGTCTATTCTCTCTGTTTTGGATAAAAATATAACATCCGTAACATTATCACCAAAATTAAGTTTACAACTAGGTTATGAACCAAATAAAAATCTCCTAGAGAGAAATTTTGGAAAGTGTCCTGCTAATTTACACTTAGGGTTACCATCTCAACTCTTTCTATATTGTGACATTATCGATCCTCAGATTGTGGGTGATGTTATGACTCCTTTACTAAGAGTCATTTCATTAGATCCTACAAAATACATTTATGGTGCAAATAAAATGCACGTTTTCTCTCAACCTCACTACTTACCTGTTATGCGAAGAGAGTTCGATACGCTGGAAATAGTTATAAGATCGAGCACAGGACAAAAAATACCATTCCAGTTTGGAACCGTGTGTATTAAACTACATTTCCGAAAATTATTATAATGAATTCTCTTCGTGATCATCATAAATGTTCATATGAAAATTATTATACACATCAAGCTGGGTCAGGAGTTGGAGTAATTTATAAGGGTGCACCATACCAACGCGGTCATGGTATTGGGAGCTTCTTAGGGGGGTTATTTAGATCAGTTTTACCTTTACTTTCAAGTGGTGCTCGAGTGATTGGTAAGGAGGCATTAAGCGCTGGAGTAGGACTTTTATCGGATATGGTTCAAGCGCGTCCTATGGAAGCCTCAATAAAAGATAAAAGATCGTCTAAAGCAAGTTAGTACGAATTTAAAACGAAAGGCTGATGAGAAAATTGATCAATTTAACATGACAGGATCTGGGTATAAAACTAAAAGAAAACGATTGACCTCGTTCATTCCACCATTAACTGCTAAAGTGAAAGCTGCGAAAAAACTTGGTCTAAAACCAAAAAATAACAAAGATATATTTTCAAATTAAATATGTCTTTCCTTCATAATCATTCTTGCGAGTGCGTTAAGTCAGAATTGGATTTGTTTGCACTACCGTCTACACAAACTAGCATTGAAAATGGATTGTGGATTCATTATAAACCAATTTCATCTCTTGGTGATGATGGACCTATCGAGTTTCAAGTTCCTGGGACAGGCGATGACTACATAGATTTGTCTCATACATTACTCCACATAAAGGCAAAAGTATTAAATCAAGATTCAACTAACTTGATATCTACTACAATAGTAGCACCTGTAAATAATTGGCTGCATTCACTTTTTAGTCAACTTGATGTTTATTTAAACCAAAAACTTGTATCACCACCTAATAATACCTATGCATATCGAGCATACATGGAAACCCTTTTAAACTATGCTCCTGCTGCTAAACAATCTCATCTTACTTGTAGTCTTTGGTATGATGATACAGCAGGAAAAATGGATTCTACGGATGGTAAAAACATAGGATTTGTTAAAAGACAGGAATTGATTAGTGAAAGTAAGGAAATAGAAATGATTGGTCATCTTCACGGTGACATTTTCAACCAAGATAAATTTTTAATTAATGGTGTTGAAATGAGTGTTAAATTGGTTCGATCGAGAGAGAGCTTTAATTTAATTGCTGGGTCAAACGATGTAAAGTTTAAAGTTTGCATTACGGACGCAACTCTTATTGTTCGACGAGCACGAATTAATCCAAGTGTATTACTCGCACATCAAAAAGTTTTAGCTTCTACCACTGCTAAATATCCTATTACTTGAGCTGAAGTAAAAGTTTTAACAATTCCATCGGGTGTTCAAGGAAAACTCTTGATAATATATTTTTAGGGCAGATACCCAAAAGATGTATAATTGGATTTGTGAACAATTCTGCATTTAATGGTTCCCTTACTAAAAATCCATTTAACTTTGAAAACTATGGTATTAATTCTTTCAGCTTATATATTGATGGTCAAAAAATACCTTCAAAAGCTTTGCAACCATCTTTTAATAATAGCATATTTACATCAGCATATCATACTCTATTCTCGGGAACTGGTATTCACTTTCTTAATGAAGGAAATGGAATCTCTTGTGAACAGTATGCCAGAGGTTACTGTCTATTAGCATTTGACTTAACTCCTGATTTATCAGCCAACTCATCAGCTCATTGGAATCTCATAAAGCATGGTAGTGTAAGATTAGAAGTACGATTTGAATCCTCACTAATACAAACAATTAACTGTATAGTTTATGCTGAGTTTGATAATATTATTGAGATAGATAAAAACAGAAATGTTACTGTAGACTATAGTAGTTAAGGTTATAATATGTGTTGTGTGTTAGATTTTATGAGTTATGTGTAATGCATTTTGTGTATATGTAACTATGTGAAACATTATAAAATTAAATAAAACAAATTGTATGCAATATATTATTTCTTATTTCTTTATAAATATTCTATTTAATCTAATACAAAACTCTGTTCGAGTTTAAATTTTACATAAGCACACTGACTAAACCACTGAACATGCTGCTGCCAAGGATCATCATCATCTTCCCAATCTTTTAAGCCACCACCACAATGGAAACACTTGGTCCTGTCTGCATGGCCAGTATAAAAGAAACCGGCTTCTGCAAGATCTTCAGATTTCTGTCGCATAACGAGAGGCCAGTTTTCGAAACTGAGCAACTGGCTAGATTTTGAACTGAAGAATGGATATTCAGCTCTTGAGTACTGCATATTCTTCTCGTTTTCATCTCCACTCAGTGTTGTAGTTTTGTTCTTCAATGATGTGTTCTGTACACGTATGCCACACTCATCTCTTTCTTCTGCTCTTGTCTTCCTGTAATTTAAGTAAACAGAATCACATTCACTAATGATCAGCTAATGACTGTCATTGTTAAAAAAGTACTTTTTAACTTTTTCACTTTCTGCTATTGTCTTTGTAATATTGTATACGAGGGCGTTTGTGTTGTCGTAGATGCTATCCTTATTAGTCTTTACGTAATATTTAATCCTCGTGGAAGCATGTTTCCAATGATCAGTAGTTGGAATCTTGGATAGCTTCTTCATATCGTACATTTCAATTTTGATGAGATGCGTCGCTTGGTCTCCGTCGTCAGAATTAGTAGAAATGTATGATACACCATCTCTAGCGGCTCGTGCTACGGTTGATGATAACAGCTTCCTCTTTTTTATTTTTGATTCAGCTTCAAAAGAATGATCAATCGATTGCGATTTTCTTTTTCCACCATCGCATGTGTTATTATTAATGACGATGTCATCACTCTCTTCTTGAGGGGAGAGTGGCGAGTAGTAATACTGTTTATAGGTATTTTCATCGAAGCTCAATGATTTCTGCAACGACACAGTTATCATGTTAATATCAATTTGTTAACACTTAATCATAAAAGTTAAAAAAGCTAAAGTTACAACCTATAAAAGTCCACTGCTGAACATAGGCCTCCTCTCTTTTCTGAGAGGGTTTTAGGGCTAGGAAATGTTCGCTGCGATACCTCAATGCGTGTTGACAAACTTCACATGCCTTCGAAATTTTCTCAGACATGCATTGCTCACGATGTTTTCCTTCACCGCTGAGCACGTGGTAAATCAACACTTAAAATTGTAATTAACAATTTAATTGGTGCCGGCGGGGATCGAACCCGGGTCGCGTACTGTGAATTTTACATTTTGCGCTAACCATCTGAGCTACCACGGCTTAACCATATACACACACATAATATTTAAATATAATTTGTTAACACTAAATCATACACACGTAAGAAAATAACAGAAAGAAAAGTAAGTTTGTCAATAGAATAAACACTTACATCCATGGCCTTTGATGCGTTGAAGTAACACAAACGTAGTATTGATAGATCCACTGCGGTCAAACGACCATACACTAACTCCATGACTGCAGTTGCTTGGTCTTATATAGTACCAGTGAGTAATAATTCTAATCTAAAGAATTTCTGCAGTAGAATTGATAGTATCTTTATGCGTCAACAAGCTTACCTTACATTCTGTTGCTTATCTCTACATTCCTACGTCCTTCCTGTCGTGTCTTGTTCAGTGTATTGGTGACTCAAATACGTTTTGTATAACACAAAGAATGTAATTTAATATTTAGATATCACTATAATTGATCATTCCTATATTAGTCATTGAGTAGATTAGTACTGTAATAATCTACTAATAGCAGTAATATTATGGATACACTAGATGTACAACAACATCTGAAAAAGATTCACCCCACTCTAGAAAATAATGTTTATGCTGCCAATAAACTACCCATGTACACCCACGTACCAACGTATATAATATGCAATTTGGATACAGATGATAAACCAGGGTCACATTAGGTAGCTTTATATATCGATACGAATGACGTCGGTCAATATTTTGATTCATTCGGACGGGCACCTGTACGATATCATCTAGAGTTTTTAAAAGAAATTGTAAAAGATGGAACTGGAATGTTGATAGGATTCAGAATGAGTGGACTTCAGTTTGTGGCGAATATTGCTTAATGTATTTGCTATATAAGTTTCAGGGATGTTCAATGCATAGTTTTACGAGTATATTTGCAGGGAACACATTGTACAACGATATTTGTTAATTGATCTGCACATCTCCGGAACCGTGCATCCTACGCAAAAATGGATTCGTGATCAGAGCATGCCAAAACCTTTTTTTTTTTTTTTTTTGTTTAGGATCGTGAGTCGACGAACGTCATACTTGTACTTCTGACTCAGTGCGCCAGAACTGGTACAACCTAACTACTACAGTCTTTAAGCCTGATAGAAAATACTTGGTTTACTAGCTTTCAAGGAGCCGGGAAGTTGTTCACGAGGTTTACACATGTGAACTTTATCATATATAACTTTGTTTAATACATTAATTATATTCTAAGTCATACGTTCAAATATTATTTGTCGGTAATTAAAGCTACTTTCACCATATTCAATTCATAATTGAAGATCACCTTAAATTCCATAATATTGTTAATTAGCTTTTTACCCGCGACTTCGCTCGTGAGTGCTTCAACTTAGAAACATCATTAATATTTAATACTATTCCGTGCCAAAATTAACAAAATTGGATCACTTATAGAGTCACCTCGGTATCTGTGTCTCTATGCCTGTTTGTCACAGGATTTCTTTTAATTCTCAGAGATTATTAAACATAAATAATTGTAATTTGGAGATATAATATGCTACAGGAACATATAAGTGAGTTTATCAGAATTGCATTGATTTCATACATCTAGCAACACTATTTTTATATCGGGCATGTCTTCCGCTTTGTCCTGATGAAGGGTAAATCGTCCAGGACTCAGAAATGCGTTATTTATAATTTACTCTTTACATCCATACTAATATATATTATTATAAATGCGAAAGTGTGTTTGTTTGTTTGTCCTTCTTTCACGTCGCAACAGAGCGTCGGCATGGCATCATTTTTTGTATGGGGATATTTCGGTGGCTGTAGAGTGACATAGGTTACTTTTTTCCGCGGAAAAACATCTCATTCCCGTGGGAAAATAAAATATGTTGCAAAAGTTTGTCCTTTTTTCACGTCGCAACAGAGCGTCAGCATGGCATCATTTTTTGTATGGGGATAGTTTGGTGGCTGTAGAGTGACATAGGCTACTTTCTTCCGCGGAAAAACATCTCATTCTCGTGGGAAAATCGAATATGTTGCAAAATTAAATTCAGCTAGGTGGCGGCACCGTGATTTTACAAGACGGACAACGGTACGATGGACGAACACAGAAGGTCAGAATATCTGGATTATTATGTCTTTTTACCAAAATTAAGATAAAAAATGTATGGGTCTGTATTTTTCTACGCAGGACCGGAAAGAGAGCGATAAAAAACATAAAATTCACAAGCTGATTTTCTTCAAACGTTTTGGTGCATTGTAATTCACAGAATAGGCGATAACCTCGCAGACGATATTAAGTAATCCGTTGATGCTCTGCCTACCCCGCAAGGGTTACAGGCGTGATTATAAGTATGGATCAGAAATACTATCACCACCTGTCACGCGTTCACCCTTAACTATTACTTAACTGTGGTACAAACAGTTCTTAGTAAGCCTTATTAATAAGCCTTAGTAATATTTATTGAACGGAAATGAATACAGTTCATTATATATATGTGAAAAATTATAAGAAAAATATTTTTGAGAGTTCTTATTAACTAACGTATACATAATTTAAATTGATTCCGCTAGATGTCGTTACTAGGTTTTTAAAACGCGGTAACGAAATGTTTCCTGACATGCACTTAACTCCCGCCGTTGAGCCGCGCGTCAACTTATAGTACATACGGTACCTATACGCTTAAATTGTTTCTGTTTCGTAGCTTATTCGACTACTTGCTTTTGATTTCGGTTGTTTGTTATTTGCTTTGTGATTTGGTTAAGGTTGAATGGATTTATATTGGCTTTCATTTTCAGATTTGTGTATTTTCTTGGATCGGTTTTGTTGATTTGGTTGGTAGTCCTTTATACATATTTAGACCCTGGCTTTGATTTTGGATTTTGTTTATTTAGAATCGTGAATTGGTTTTCGTTGTTTTAGGTTGTTTAACAATATTCCAAAGGAATATTAATAGTATAGATAGTGTATACGGTACCTATACACTTACTTCTTTTTTCGTTGGTTATATTTACATTGACTACTGCTTTCGATTTCGGTTTTCTGCGATTTGTTTTGTGATTTGGTTTAAGTTGATTCGATTTTTTTTGGCTATCGTTTTCGGATTCGTATTGTGCCTTGAATTGGTTTTGTTGTTTTGATTTTAAAAAATATTTAAAAGGAATATTTATTCCTTTTAGATACTTTGGATTTGCTTTTAAAAAATATTTAAAAGGAAATTTAATTCCTTTTAGGTATTTTAACTTTTTTTTTATAAATGGGTTTTATGTTACTTCATAATGCCTCGCAAACGTAAGTACAGCCTCTCAAGAGTATCTTCTCAAAGACAAGCGAAAAGATTAGCTCGATCGCTAGAATCTTTAGAAGATGCTGAACTGAGAAGGCAAGAACAAGCAGAGCGTCAGGTTGCTTTTAGAGCATCTGAGACACCTTCTCAACGTCAGCAAAGGCGTCTTGAACAGACAGAGCGTCAGGCTCCTTTAAGAGCTTCTGAAACACCTTCTCAAAGTCAGCGAAGGCGTCTTGAACAGGCAGAGCGTCAAGCTACTTTAAGAGCTTCTGAAACACCTTCTCAAAGTCAGCGAAGGCGTCTTGAACAGGCAGAATTTCAAGCTACTTTAAGAGCTACTGAAACACCTGCTCAAAGTCAGCAAAGGCGTCTTGAACAGGCAGAGCGTCAAGCTACTTTAAGAGCTACTGAAACACCTCATGAAAGTCAGCAAAGGCGTCTTCGAACAGGCAGAGCGTCAATCTACTTTAAGAGCTACTGAAATACCTGCTCAAAGTCAGCAAAGGCTATTCAAAAAAGCGGAACGTCAGGCCGCCTTAAGGGTACACTAGTCGCTCGTTCTTCCATACAAACGTAGTCTGGCGATAACTCCACTGTTTGATGGTGTACGTACAAAATAAAAATGATTTCAATTTTTCTTATCATTATCTAGCCCTGCATGGAAACAAAAAAGTGAAAAAAGATTATGTTTAAAAGTAATAAGCGTCGAAAATTCCGAATTTCAACACTATTTTTAACACATCTTTGGACGGAAATAAATACCATAAGAAGAACGAAAATTGCAAAACAGTTACCATACAGGGATAGATTAGTTATTCAAAAATGCAAATAATTTTATTTAAAACAGATACATTCAATAGATTTTTCATGACATCCAGACTACCAAAGGTCTGTTTATAAAATTTCGCGCGCCCGTTATTGTTATTAAACATCTTGCCTTTCGCTACAAATTGTTTCCCCGATCAGTGGGACGGACGGAGGGGGGGGCGCAGCACGCACCCACACATGCTCTCTAGGTTTGCCGCTGCTATCTATTTATGGTTGTAATACCTACATAATATCTACATCTTTATTTGGAATAATTGCTTCCTTTTGTTCGTGTCCACTTGCTGAAGGCTGAAGCCGGGATGAATATAGCTGGTAAAATGTACCCATAAGTTTGTTGAAGCACATGTATAATAGTTAAAATTGAAAACAGGTAGCTACATAATAATGAACTTTCGATACAGGTAGTACATTAGGTACTTAACTACTTTAATTTGCCAACTAACGAAAACATCTCATTGATCGATTGTCGAAAATCTTAAAATTATCTATAAATTTAATTAGAATAGGTAATTTTTAGATTTTCGATAATCGTGCTTACGTATAGGAGTCTCATATCCTAATAGACCTAATGTAATTTATGTAAGTAATCTAAGAACAATAATAATTTTAAAACACTTTAACACAACAAAAACATGAAACTGAGAAGAAACACCCGATCTGCCGAAACAAACTCTGAGAGGTCAGTCCAGTACATTGGTCATGTCAAACGAGAACCAGGCAGGTGGCTAATATGGTCCTTTGAAGAAAGAACCATACAGAGATTCCGTACACCAAGGGTAACCAGCAGGGCCCTATTACGAAGCCTCCGCTGTCCGTGTGTGTGTCTGTCAGCGGGCTGCATCTCATGATCCGTAACAGGTAGATGGTTGTAATTTTCACAGAACGTGTATTACTGTTGCTGCTATAACAACAAATAGTAAAAATAAATTTGAAATTAAAGGGTTTCCTACTAGAAAAAGAAACGTGTATTTTTGGCTTTTTTTGATAAATAGTAATATGTAGTAGCTCGGAAGTCCGATTCGCACTTGGCAAATATTTGTTTATAATATTTAACCTTACCTCAGACATACTCATATTTTTATATACAATTTACTATACTACTATATAAGCTACTACTAAATAAAATAGTAGTAGCTTTGTTATGGTATTATAGTATATTTTGAATTAGATTTAATCAATGATATTATAATTAATTTGTTATAATATCAATGGATTTAATTTTCCTACAGAATAATACGAACTATATAAAAACTAAGGAGCGCATAAACCTACCTCAGATATTGGGTTAAGAATACAGATAAGTACATATAGGAGAATAGGATTTAGTTTCTAAGTTGTAAATATTTTATAGCCTTCGTTATCAATAGCATAAACAGGCCAAGCCTCCTAGCCTACAAACGTTTCGTAACGAATCTCTTTCTACAATGCGCCTTTTATTTGTTTGGACTGACCACCTGACTGGTTCAGTGATGTCATTCCCATAGTGTTTAGTTTTCAACTAGCGTTATCTATCATAAAATAAATCGAATTTTTATTTATATTTCGCTAATTGTGTCTGTACTGTGAATTTGATTTACAGTCAATCTCAAGTTGTAGTTTTCTTCTAATTACTTACCTTGTCTAGACGTGTTCTTTGGACTTCTGTAAGGAAGTCTGTGCTGTTAGTATTCCGTTTAGGTACGTTACTATTTTGATAGACGTTTGTGCTTGTCCCTGCAGTGACACAATCCATATTGTTGATAACTTTCTAAGTACTAGGAGAATATTGCAAACCGCTATTGAACACAAACAATCAATAAACAATTTACAAACTACCATTTTTTATTTATTTAATTCACCTACATAAAAGCCCCACTCACATCAAAATCGCGCAGTTGAAAAAGCAGTTGTCCTGACACTGGCTTGCATATGCTTCGGGGAGTTGCCTGTGGGCTATTATAGCTAACTAGCTATGGTAATAAATACCTATTTAAAATAAATAGTACCTACAGTAATATTTGCATAACCTACAATAAAATATGAAAACATAAAGAAAACAGAAAAAAGTGTAAAATAATTATGTTTGTGTTAGAAGTCGGTTATATTTTTTTCAAAAAAAAAAAGTTTTTTATGTTACCATTTTTAGTTGAGATTTATGTCCCTTTAGCAGCAATCGCGTTTGATTTGCTGTCATTTATTGAAGAGTTCCGTCGATTTCTCCAAGATCCCTTCATCAGATCCTGACCTGACCATTATCGATTACCGTGGGATCATCTGGAAAGTATATTCTTTAGAACATACATAAAACCAACGAATTGAGAACCGCCTCCTTTTTTCGAAGTCGGTTAAAAATTAGGTAAAAACAAATCAATGAAATTATTAGTATATAATAACACCCACTTAAATTCATATAAGAACTTTCATAATAACAACAAAATTGAGTTCATAATAATTACGTTTCACACAGCAGATCCTAAGTTCTAATGACACAAATTTGTTTCCTCTCTCTTTTCTCTTTTTAAAATACGTTACCCCCACAATAGGATTTTCTCCTGTATCGTTGAGGCAGTTTACAAACATAAATTACCCAAGGACAAACATCCAGACCCGGAACAAATATTTGTAGACCATACAAATTTTTGTTCCGTGCGGGATTCGAACCCGCAGCCCCAAGCGCAGCCACTCATTGCTAAGCCACTGTGTCACGGAGCTCGGAATTGCCTTTTGAGTTTATGTTATCATCCAAACATGAACCGCATAGGTAGGTAGGTATAATTATAATTATACGCGATGACGCCGTCCCTTTGCGTCACTCGAGTGCGTATGTGTGTGCGCACTAGCTTCTTACTGCTCATCACAGCGTCTATCCCTTTCGCACGTAATGTCGGTTGAGATAGCATGCATTTTTACCCCGCCCACCACTTAGTTCGTGCCATCGACTAGGGCAACCTTAAGAGCCGCGGAAACACCTGATGAAACTCAACACAGACTCATTGAGCAAGCTGAACGTCAATCTACTATAAGAGCATCTGAAACACCAGAACAGACACAGGCGCGAAGAGATGCACACAAATGCAATTTTCAAAGAAACAATTGGTCGGTTTTTAATGACGCAGCATTCAATTATGATCCGTTGATTGATTATAAAAATCACAGGTTAGTTGTTATCGGACTGATGGACAAGGCGTGTCGAATTTGCAGCGCTTTAAAATGGAAAGATGAGACCGCAGGCATGTGCTGTTCCAATGGCAAAGTGTCCCTTCCGTTACTTGGGGAACCAGAAGAACCTTTGAAAACTCTCTTTTTATATGATGCTAATGAGTCACGGCGCTTTTTAGACAGGGTCCGGAAACATAACTCATGCTTTCAAATGACGTCCTTCGGAGTTGACCGGCAAATAATAATGCCGGGATTTTCGCCTACATTTACGGTGTAAGGGCTAATTTATCAAAGAATAGGTTTACTTTTTCCAGCTGAAAACGAACAGCATAATTTTTTACAAGTATATTTTATGGGTGACGAAAAAAATTGAGGTAGACCGTCGCTGCCAATTTATCCAGGGAGTTGAGATAGAAACAGTGTTCAAAATTCAAAGATTCTTGCATGAACGTAACATTTTAGTCAAAACATTTAAAACTGCTTTAGAAAACCTACCTGAAGAGGATTATAAAGTCGTCATTCACGCAGATCGGACCCCTCGAGGAGAGCATGAAAGGCGCTGCAATGCACCTTTGATAAACGAAATAGCAGCCGTAATTAGTGGTGAATTTTCTTCACGAGACATGGTCTTGCGAGCACGTGATGATACGTTGCAACGGGTAGCCGATACACACAAGTTTATGACGCTCTGCAATACCCATCGATTTATTGCAAAGGACAAGAGGGTTATCATTTTCAAATTCCACTCATTAACCCGGTAACAAAGGAGCCTACTCCGAACAAAAAAGTATCATGTATGGATTTTTATGCGTATCATATGATGTTGCGAGAAAATGATTTTAACATCTTAGCCTGGTGTAAACAATTATTTCATCAATTTTTGATAGACATGTATGTGAAGGTAGTAAGTGAACGTCTCCATTATATATCTTTAAATCAAAAAAATTAATGTACGTAATTAACAAAGGGAAAATTTTCGGAGAGGTGCAGTGCTTCATGTATTCAATTGAATGGCAAAAAAGAGGATTACTGCACGCCCACATTCTAATATGGCTTAAAGAGAAGTTGCGGCCCAGCCAAATAGACGACATAATAAGCGCCAAGATTCCGTATCCTGAGCAAGATAAAGAATTGTATGATACCATCGTCCGAAATATGATTCACGGTCCATGTGGAGCACGAAATTCAATATCGCCATGTATGAAAGAAGGAAAATGTACAAAGAAATTCCCTAAACAGCTATTAAAAGAAACAGTGCACAATGACAATGGCTACCCTTTATACAGACGCAAAGCTCCCGAAGATGGTGGCAGGAAAGTTACAATCAAATCTCGCTCTGGAGCGTTCGAAACCTTAGATAACAGCTGGATTGTCCCGTATTCGCCCATTCTATGTAAAATGTTTAATGCCCACATTAATGTAGAAGCATGTAGCTCTGTCCGCGCAATCAAATATATCTGTAAGTACATAAATAAAGGAAGCGACCAAGCAATATTTAATCTCAGGAGTGAAGGCGAGGCAAATCCCGTTAATAAAGTACAGACCTTTCAAGCAGGGCATTATGTCAGCAGTAACGAGGCAGCGTGGCGTCTCCTTGGCTTCCCTTTACACGTAAGGCACTCAACATTTACTCACCTTGCTGTGCACGTAGAAAATGGAGAGCGTGTATATTTCACCGAAAGAAATTTCCAAGAAAGAATTGCATCACCGCCAAAAACTACACTAACAGCCTTCTTTCAACTTTGTCAAACCGACCCCTTTGCAAAAACGTTGTTATATTTCGAAGTCCCCCGCTATTATACTTGGAACACATCTAGGAAGGAGTGGAAACGCCGTATTCAAGGCGCGCCTGTTGCAAATTGGCCCGGTGTAAAGTCATCAGATGCCCTTGGTCGTGTGTATACCTTCCATGTAACTAATTTTGAATGTTTCTGTTTACGATTGCTGCTGCACCATGTTCGGGGTCCTACAGGATATAAAGACCTTAAAACTGTCAATGGTCAGGAATGCGCAACTTATAGAGAAGCATGTGAAGCTCTGCCTCTTTTAGGAAACGATAATCACTGGGAGGAAACCATGGAGGAAGCTATGCAGTGCCAGTCACCAGCCAAAATTAGGGATCTTTATGCAACTCTCATATCATCTTGCGGGCTATCATCATATATCTTGAGGGATATCATCTAATTCACATGAATTGTGGGACAAATATAAAGAGTACATAGCGGAAGATATTTTGCAAAGGTTACAGCAGACACACGCGAACATGACATACAATGAATACATTTATAATAAAGTACTTGGAAAAATTAAAGATAAAGTAATGGCAATAGTAGGCAAAAAATTAAGTGACTGTGGAACGATAAGCCCTCAGAGAATAACCGAAAATGAACTAAGTGATGAAATTATACGTGAAACAAACTACGATATACCAGCTTTGCAGCAGAATGTAGCGGAATTTGTACCCCGCTTGCTTCCCCAACAAAAACGAGTTTTTGACAAAGTATTAGGACAAATTGAATCTGGAAATGGTGTACTTTTCTTTTTAGATGCCCCTTGAGGAACTGGGAAGACATTTTTGTTAAATTTATTATTAGCGCAAGTACGGAAAGATAAAAACATTGCTGTGGCCGTAGCTTCCTCCGGTATAGCCGCCACGCTGCTAAGCGGGGGCCGCACTGCACATTCTGTTTTAAAACTCCCTCTAAATCTAGCCCAGGAAGAATCGCCAATCAGCAACTTTAGCAAAAATATAGTACACGAGGTATAATGCTGCGACAATGCAAACTTTAGTGTGGGACGAAAGTACAATGTCGCGTAAAAAACCGTAGAAGCACTAAATCGAACGCTCCAGGATTTGCGCAGCAATACCGATGTAAAGTACCGATGGAAGAAATGGTAGTTTTACTGGCTGGTGACTTTCGCCAAACTTTACCTGTCATTCAAAAAAAGGTCACACCTGCAGATGAAATTAAAGCATGCATCAAGTCGTCTATTTTATGGAACAAGGTGACAAAATTCGGTTTAACTACGAATATGAGAGTGCATTTGTATAACGATATCAATGCTGGAAACTATGCTGACACACTATTAAAATTGGCGATGGGCGGTTGGAAACGGATGCTGAGGGCTGCGTTAAATTGACGAGAGATTTTTGTAATTTAGTACAGAGTCATTCCGAATTAATTGCGAGCGTTCATTCAGATTTAACGAACAAGATGCATGAAGACAAATAGTGTGTGTGGAATGTGAAAGGGCGATTCTTGCACCAAAAAATGAGAGCGTTTACAAAATAAATTCAGATATATTAAGCGAAGTAGCAGGAGAAATAACAGAGTATTTGTCAGTAGACACAGTTATGGACACAGAACAGAATACTTCATATCCCGTAGAGTTTCTAAATTCTCTAGAGTTGTCAGGTGTGCCCTCACATAAGCTTCAATTAAAATTAGGCGTCCCAGTCGTGCTAATGCGAAATTTAGATGCTCCTCGGTTATGTAACGGGACAAGGCTGCGTGTGACACATCTTGGACGGAACATAATCGGTGTTACAATTTTGACAGGCGTAGGAAAAGGTGAAAATGTTATTATACCACGGATCCCTATAATTCTCACAGATCTTCCTTTTCAATTCAAAAGGTTGCAGTTCCCTATTAAGTCCAGTTTTGCAATGACAATTAATAAAGTGCAAGGGCAAACGTTACAGGTAGCGGGGGTCAACTTAGAAAAACCGTGCTTCTCTCATGGTCAGCTGTATGTAGCATGTTCGCGTGTGTCAAATGCCCAGAATCTCCACATTCTTTCCCCGATTGGAAAAACATATAACATTGTGTACAGTAGCGTCTTAAAATAGTGTTCAGTTAGTTTTTTTTTTCAAAATTTCCACAATCAATTAATCAGAATTCCCACAGATCTTCCCTTTAAATTCAAAATTTCCTATTTAGCTCAGTTTCTTTTCAATTCCAAACGCTGCACCTCTGACGGACCTATTAAGCTCAGTTTCCTTTCAATTCAGAAAACTGCATCTCTGACGAATCAATTTAGCTCAGTTTCTTTTCAAAAGTCTGCATCCCTGACGGATATATATGCTCAGTTTCCTTTAATTAAAAAATATCCCATTTTCATTTGGAATAAATAGGCTATTTTCATGCTTTCCTATACGCTGCGATTCAAAACATTTAAATAGGCTGACGAATCAATTTTGCCAGTTTCCTTTTAATGGCTGCATCTCTGACAAATCTATAAAACTCCGTTTTCTTTCAATTCAAAAAAGCAATGGATAGTTCATTTCCCAGTGACCATGCAGGCGAAGCCGCGGGTAACAGCTAGTTTATTCATAAATGAAGGTAATTATTGTCTATACACATAATACTATATTGGCCCCATTGAATTTAAATTGGCACCATAAAATAGAGGCTGGTATTTTTTTAATTTCTACTAGACTTATAAATGTCATAAATATAATGTTCATGGTGAACGTAAGAAGAAACGCATTCGTGAACGGGAGTATACAGGAGATGGGCAGCAGCATCTTCTTGATAACTGCTTAAAACAATAAAGAAGACGCAATAGCCTAAAGGCCTACCAAGCGTGCAACTACGGCAAATATCCGGCTTAATTGGCAATTTATGTTCTACTTGTTTTCGCTGCACTTAATATTCACGATAGAATAAAAAAAAAGGAAACATCTTCGAAAATATGAATGAAATAAAAAACATGCGTGCAGCTCACACGCGACAGAAGTGAAACCTTCAAATGAAATGAAATATAAAATACAAATACTTTACGGCAAATGATTATTTAATTACAAGTTCGGCATAAAATATAAGAAAACTTAATTTTATAGTAATTAAATATAACAATCCTTTTAATATATATATTAGACACAGATATTATATTACTCTTTTCGATATACCTTATATAGTACTCAATAATTACAAAAAGATTTATATCAATTTTACCTATTACGAAGTTGAGGTTTGACCGCTTTTTACTGCTTGTTTATTACATAGGCACTCGACACCTTCGTACCTTGTTGGACAAAACCCGTAAACGACGCCGTTTCGGCGGCTTTTAGGACTTTTTTCTCGAGAGCATTGAGCTATAATCTATAATGCTTCCTATCTCATTTTCTCCCACGTTAAATGTTATAATTTGTGTCTGTCTCTTTTACCGCTTTTTCGTTTCATAGACTTCCAAATCAAAACGATGCTAAAGAAGTTTTCACTTCAAAAACTGCATAATAGCCCCACTGAAAGTAAGAAAATGGCGGCCTACATAAAATATACATCTCAATACTGAGCAGTCGCAGCGAGTTTTAGGACAAAAAAAATTCGTTGCTCTGAACCCAACGCGTTATAACCGACTTCACATATAAATATAATTTTTGAAATATTTTTTTTTACTTCTCAGATATACAGGTTTCCCTGCAATGTTTTCCTTCACGACCGAGAAAGTTATAAATCGACACTTCAAATTGCAATTAAAATATGAGTGGTGACGGCGTGGATTGAATTTAGTTTGCTTACGAACTATGAAATTTATATTTGGACAGGTTCGATTACCGGCTTAGACAAGTAACTTTCAAAATTCTATCAACGCAGTTCTACTCATACAGTTAAAATAAAAATAAACCTGTTTGAAATTTGCTTTCTTTGATATTTATAGTAGGTACATTTTCGCAAGAGCCTCATTATTCATTTACATTTACTCATGTAAGCTATGAAACCGGGACCGTTACAAAAACCTTACTCAGCCAAATCTAAGAAATACCTTTTGACATTTCATATTAATCATTCCGAAATAACTTTGTACAAGCATACTCAAACGATTTTAAATAACCTTTTACGTAATTCTATAGAATAATAAAGTTTTTTATATTTCGTTACAAAGTGTATATTTCTTTATCACTAACTTAAATTCGAATATTTTAAAATAACGAAACATATAAAAAACCCTTAATTAAGAAAAAACTTTTTTGCTTAACGTTGTTTCAATGATTAATATCGTTAAGTACTTCACCGTAATGTTGGATGATTCAAATTCAAGCTAATGCGAATAATCGTTAAAGATATTTAAATAATCGATTCTTTACAGTTTTGCCTTATTATTTGGTCCCTAAAAAATTATTTTTAGAGTTGCATAAATTATGTATATGAATCATGAATTAAATAATTCTATTATTTTTTTGTATTTCCAGTGAATCTTACTGCGTAATATTTTTTTATATAGGAGAGGGGGCAAACGAGCATACGGCTCACCTGATGGTAAGTGACTGCCGCTGCCCATGAACAAGTGCAACACCAGGGGAATGGATATGCGTTGCCGGCCTTTAAAAAAGAGTAGGCTCTTTTTTTAAGGTCCCTAAGTCCGAAAAAATCGCTGGTGGTAGTTGATTCCACAAGAAAGTTGTGCGAGGAAGAAAACTTCGTTTAAATTGCACAGTGGTGGACCGCCAGTCTTCCAGATGGTATGGATGGTATCGCGAGTTTTGTCGCGATGTGCGATGGTGAAATCGTGAGGCTGAAATTAGTCCGAACAATTCCTCAGAGCACTCCCCGTGGTAAATGCGATAAATTACACAAAAAGATGCAACATCTCTTTGCAGTGCCAGTGAGTCAAGCCGATCGGAAAGAGCTCGGTTGCCGACGATTCTAACAGTTCTACGCTGGATGCAATCGAATGGAAGGAGCTGGCGCTGGAAAGCCCCGGCCCGGAAATGGAAACAGTATTCTATGTGCGGCTGAACCTGTGCCTTGTAAAGTTGCAAGCGGTGTGCTAGTATGAAATACTGTCCCGCTCTGCTGAGCACATCAAGCTTTTTTGAGACTAATTTGGCCTTCTCTTCCAAGTGACCACAAAACTGCATGTCACTCAATATGTCGACGTCAACGATTCTGCTACTGGCTGAGGCAACAAGAGGAGTGCCTTAAAACTGAGGAGATACGACGAAGGGATTCTTTTTAGCGGAAAACGCGCAAACTTGTGTCTTCTGGGGATTGAACTGGACTAGATTTAGTACGAGACATTGTTCAACAAAGTCTCGACTTCAGACACAAGTTTGGCACGGTATTCAACGACATTTTCCCGAGAAATATTGGCACGACCGACGTATAAAGCATCACCATTGTTGTCGTCCGCATAGCAATGAATGTTACCGGTTTGTAACGTGTCACTAATATGCAGAAGAAACAGCGTTGGTACGCACGCATCCTTGTGGAACACTAGCTTAATTGGCTTGTAACCACCGTCCACTACGACCTTGATGCTCCGATCTGCAAGAAAACTGGTGATTCAATTGCACAATTTCTCGGGAAGCCCATAGGAAAGAAGCTTCGTAAGAAGTGCTTTGTGCCAAACCTGATCGAAGGCCTTCGCTATGTCCAAACTAACGGCCAACGCCTCCCACTTGGACTCTATTGCCGCCGCCCACTTATGAGTTAGGTAACATAGAAGATCAACAGCCGAGTGACCGCGACGGAAACCATACTTGCGGTCACTAATCAGCTGGTGATCCCCATGCGGTAGCAATGTTATAACTGTTAATAACTGACTCAATTATTGTAGAGAACAAGGAGGTGATGGTGATAGGCCTATAGTTGGACGGATCAGAGCGGTTACCTATTTTAGGGATTGGGTGCACGAAAGCAGTCTTTCATAATTTCGGGACTACGCCTAGAGAGTAGGAGTACCGGAAAAGACGCGTAAGAGTGCAAACTCCGGAGCACACATTTTCGGGACGCCATCCGGACCACTCGACTTGTTGATGTCCAGGTAGAGGAGTATTCTGCGCTTCAAGCGTTTCGTAAACAGCACATCCTACATGGAGCGTTAAAATCACCAAGTATCACAATCTCTGCGGATGGAACCTGTTATAGCACGAAGTCTGCAGCCATTTGGACGTAGTCGATGAGTCGGTTTGTATCGGCATTACCGCTATGAGGCACCCGTAGACGCGGGGATGGTCGTCGCTGTCTACGCACAGCCATAAGATGGACAGGTCCGTACCTTCAAGGCTGCCGAGGCGTCGAAATCAGATGTCCTCTCTGACGTACACGCAAACATCAGCCTGGGACACAAAGGAGTGTTCTAATTTGTACCCCGGGTAGGAGAGATACGAAATATCAGCCGAAGAGGACACCTGTGAAAGAGCAAAGCTGGCTTCGCCGTTTCCAGATGGTACTGGACGGCGTTCAGCTTGAATGGAGTCCCCTGATTTGCAAAAATCCACGGATATCGTGGCAGAGGGTGCCATTAACTTATTGCTCCGTTTGCCCCGGGCAGGCTTAATCTAAAATTTTGCCCCCCCCCCTCCCCCCACTGAATACGCGGGGCAGCCTCAGTACCCTCCTGGTGTAGTGTTTTATTTAACTCCGGTACCATGTTAAGGGAGCGGGGGAGGAATTAGACCTCCGGCCACCTACACTCACCCCACGAAATGCAGAAGCAGAGCTTCTACTTCACGCTGGTCTTCTGTGAGGTCGTGGCTCCACCCCGGTTCGAGCCGCCCTATACGTGCAACAGCAAAGGCTGCCGTGGCTAGTCTGTCAGTCAGTCTACCACTGTTAACAGTCATTAAAAACCATTTAAGAAGGAATTGGATTCCGATACAAAAAATGGCAAATGAAAATTATTATATAGAGAAATGAATGCAAAGAATAACATTTTTACGGGAAATTAACAGTGGTAGAGCCATGCGGCAGCTTTGCTGTTGCACGTATGGGCCGGCTCAAACCGGGGTGGTACCACGACTTCACAGAATACCGGCGTGAAGTGGAAGTTCTGCTTCCGCGTTTCGTCTGGTGAGTGCAGGTGGCCGGAGGCCCAAATCCCCCCCCCCCCCATCAACATGGTAGCGGAATTAAATAAAGATAGACTACCCCAGGAGGGTACCAGCACCCCTGGAGAATCCCTCGCTGAGCATCCACGACCATGTTTCTCCACTTCTGAGCGTGGGTGCTCAGGCTGCCCCGCGTATTCTGGGGGGGGCGAAATTCCGCTCAAGACTAAAACTGCTCGGGGCAAACGGAGCAACAAGACCAAGGCGACCCCTGCCACGCTGTCCGTGAATTTCTGCAATATCAGGGGACTTCACTCCAACCTAAACGCCGTCCACTACCATCTCGAGACGGCGAGGCCGGCTCTGCTCTTTCTGACCGAGACGCAGGTGTCCTCTCCGGCTGATGTTTCGTATCTCTCCTACCCGGGGTACAAACTGGAACACTCCTTTGTGCCTCGGGCTGGAGTTTGCGTTTACGTCAGAGAGGACATCTGTTCTCGACGCCTCGGCAGACTTGAAGGTTCGGACCTGTCCATCCTTTGGCTACGCGTAGACAGCGACGACCATCCGCGCGTCTACGGGTGCCTCTATAGGTCCCACAGCGGTAATGCCGAAACAGACCGACTCTTCGACCACGTCCAAATGGCTGCAGATTCGTTGCTACAGCAGATCCCCTCCGCAGAGATCGTGATCCTCGGCGACTTTAACGCCCATCACGCCGAATGGCTCGGTTCACGTTTAACCGATCATGCGGGGAGATCTGTTCATGATTTTGCCTTGGCATATGGTCTGACACAACTGGTTACTTCGCCTACGCGGATTCCAGATGTGGAGGATCATGCACCTTCCCTGTTGGACCTTCTGCTGACCTCTCACCCGGACGGATATCAGATTTCCGTCGACGCCCCTTTAGGCTCCTCGGATCATTGTCTGATCCGGAGTGTTGTGCCACTCACGCTGAAATCGCGGTTGCATTCTGCAGGCTGCCGCCGTGTTTGGCACTATAGGTCAGCCGATTGGGATGGGATGCGGTCTTTCTTTGCATCCTACCCTTGGGGGCTGGTTTGCTTCTCGCCGGATGATCCCAACGTTGTTGCGGATTCTGTTACTGATGTGGTACTTCAGGGTATGGAACTTTTTATTCCTTCCTCTGTGGTGCCCATTGGAGGCAAATCTCAGCCATGGTTTGGTCGCTCCTGTAAAATAGCATCATGCTATAAGCAGGAGTGCTACCAAGCCTGGGTTGATGCATCAGCGTCCCGGGATGTAAACACCAGCGCTCTAAAAAAGAAGTATAATTCCGCCTCTAGGTCCTTCAAAAGAGTCATTGCCAAGGCAAAGTCAGAGCACATAGGCAGAATTGGCGAGAAACTAGTTCGCCTTCCTTCTGGAACCCGTGCATTCTGGTCTCTCGCCAAGGCTGTCCAGGGGAATTTCTGTCAGCCATCTCTTCCATCTCTGCACAGGGAGGACGACTCACTGGCCCATACTGCAAAGGAGAAAGCCGATCTTCTAGGCTCCTTCTTTGCGTCTAACTCGACTCTCGATGACGGGGGGAGTACGCCGCCGACCATCCCGCGGTGTGAGTGCTCCATGCCGGAAGTGCAGTTCACACAGCGCTCGGTTCGCAAAGCACTCCTCTCCCTGGACATCCACAAGTCGAGTGGGCCTGACGGAATCCCCCCAATTGTGCTGAGGACGTGTGCTCCAGAGTTGGCACCGGTTTTAACGCGTCTTTTCCGGTACTCCTACTCCCTAGGCGTAGTCCCAAAATCGTGGAAGACGGCTTTCGTCCACCCGATCCCTAAAAAAGGCGACCGCTCAGACCCGTCCAACTACCGGCCAATCGCCATCACCTCCTAGTTCTCCAAAACAATGGAGTCCATTGTAAACTGCCAGCTCATGAGGTACCTTGAGGATCACCAGCTGATTAGTGACCGCCAATACGGTTTTCGCCGTTGTCGGTCAGCTGGTGATCTTCTGGTCTACCTCACTCACAGATGGGCGGAGGCAGTAGAGTTCAAGGGGGAGGCATTGGCCGTTAGTTTGGACATTGCGAAGGCCTTCGATCGGGTTTGGCACAAAGCGCTTCTTTCGAAGCTCCCTTCCTATGGGCTTCCCGAGAAATTGTGCGATTGGATCACCAGCTTTCTTGCAGATCGAAGCATCAAGGTCGTTGTAGACGGTGCAAGCTCCGATTGCAAGCCTATTAATGCTGGTGTTCCACAGGGCTGCGTGCTATCGCCAACGCTGTTTCTTCTGCATATCAATGATATGTTGCATACCCGTAACATTCATTGCTATGCAGATGACAGCACTGGTGATGCTCTTTACACCGGCCGAGCCAATATTTCTCGGGAAAACGTCTCCGAGTGCCGGGACAAACTTGTGTCTGAAGTCGAGTCTTTGCTGAACAGAGTCTCGGATTGGGGACGACTAAATCTAGTCCAGTTTAACCCCCAGAAGACACAAGTTTGCGCGTTAACCGCTAAAAAGAACCCCTTTGTCGTATCCCCTCAGTTTCAAGGCACTCCCCTTGTTGCCTCAGCCAGTATCGGAATCCTCGGCGTCGACATATCGAGTGACGTGCAGTTTCGTGGTCACTTGGAAGGGAAGGCTAAATTGGCCTCTAAAAAGCTTGGCGTGCTCAGCAGAGCGGGACAGTATTTCATGCCGGCACACCGCCTGCAACTTTACAAGGCGCAGGTTCGGCCGCACATGGAATACTGTTCCCATCTCTGGGCTGGGGCTCCCCAGTACCAGCTCCTTCCACTTGACCGCATCCAGCGCAGAGCGGCTCGAATCGTCGACGACGGAGTGCTTTCCGATCGGCTCGATTCACTGGCGTTGCGAAGAGATGTTGCATCTCTTTGCGTATTTTATCGCATCTATCACGGGGAGTGCTCTGAGGAATTGTTCGGATTAATCCCAGCCGCCAAATTTCGTGATCGCACGACACGGCAAACGTCCCGATACCATCCACACCATCTGGATGCTTGGCGGTCCACCACTGTACGTTTCACAAGGAGTTTTCTTCCACGTACAACCTCTCTGTGGAATAGTTTATCATCGGCGATTTTTCCGGACCGATACGACCTGGGGACCTTCAAGAAAAGAGCTTACTCCTTTCTAAAGGGCCGGCAACGCACCCGCAATTCTCCTGGTGTTGCGGTTGATCATGGGCGGCGGTAGTCACTTAACATCAGGTGAGCCGCATGCTCGTTTGCCCCCTCTTCTATAAAAAAAAAAAAAAAAAATTTTAAATATAATCAATTGGCAACAACCACAGTGTGCCTCAGACATGGACAGTGACACGCGCCCATGGGAAAATGTAGGTGCCGCCTCATAATTTGCCATGTCGAATCCACCGGAAGAGGATTTACAGAATATACAACTACTACACCAGGAATGACTGGGCCAAAGTGTTAGAGAAAACAAAGAAAATTGCATGAATATTTACAGACCATGAAAGAGACACTCATTTTGAATGCATTATAGAAAATCAATGATATTGAACTATCTCAGATATAATAATTTTTGATAGATGTTGCTATTATCTATTTAAGTGGTAATTACTTACTATTAAATTATTTATTTCTATAAAAAATAAAATTCCGAAAATTCTAAAAAAGTTAACGCTAGCATTTTTAAATAATCTTATAATCTACAAAATTACTTAAACATACAAAATGTTCTACTTTTTGTATTTTATGTTTTGTAGCTTAAAACTATTACATAATTGTTTAAACTAATTTTAGGCTTTATTTATTAATATGTTATTTGTTTTTTTAAACACATAAATCATAATATATAATAGAAATTAATATCTAAAAGGAAAAATACTCAACCCTGCTTTATAGAAGTTCTGTAATCGCATAAAAGCAGCCTATGAGCTTCCCCGGGCCACTAATTACCTACACACAAAATTCCATAGAAATCTGTCAAAAATCTGTCTGAAACGTGAGTACACAGGCAGAGTGACAAAAATTCTGAAAATCACTAATTAGGCCTAATTGCCATTTGTTTATCCACAGCTTTTCTACAGATTTATTATATGTGTCGTAGGATAATTAGATAATGAAGATTCTAGATTTTTTTACGGAACTGAATTTTCCGTAAAAACATCTAGGAATATCGCGAAAATACGGATAATTAGACATTGGCTATGACATTTCTCATTCTTACTGCAAAAAAGATTTGGGGTTTTACAACTTTGAATATACTTAACTCCGATTTATAGGCGGTATAGTTTATGACTACAGATTTTTTTTTAAATTATATCCTCACTTTTTACACGGGAATATTGACCTAAAGGTACTTCTGTAACAGCTTTGGCTCTGCAGAGAGTGCAGCCCCTTCGCCCTTGCTTTGCAGTATGTGATTTTAGAGGAGATTCGACTAATCGTCTAATCAGCCGTGTTTTCGCGATATACCTAGATTTTTGCGGAAAATTCGGTTTATCTAATTATCCTACAACATATGTATGGATTATTCTACCTATAGCTAACCTTTACGTATTCATATGTCGGTATTGTAACAGCCAACATACATACAATTCGTACTTTACCTTTTGACCCTCACGTCAAATTCATTAAAACAAGTGTATGAGATATTCTAAGTCTATCATTACTTTGTCGTTCTATAGTCTATCACTACTTTTGTTTTGCAAAAAAGTATAGCCCTCGAAATACATTTTAATCTCAGTATCTATCTATCTACAAATCTATCAGTAGCTTTCATGTGAAAATTATTTTATTCACAAAAAATTAGTTTTAAAAATAAAGTAATAATTTCCAAAAAAAAATAATAAAAACCGATTTCAAAACTGCCGACACTTCGAAAAAGTTAGAAATAATATTTTTGATAGCTAAGAAGAAATTTACGAAGAAAATATACACAATTATTGTTATATTATATTGTATTTAAAATACTTCACCAGTAGTTTTTGGAATCAGTGCTCTTCACATTTACAATTTAATTTTAAACTTAATTAATTTTAAACTATATGTTACTGCAATAAAAAAAGTCTAACGCAAATCATTCCCCATCTGAGAGAAAACGATAAACACGAGTACGTTTACAGCATGCCGAGCGGCAGACATCGTTGCAGTTGTACTGAATTTTTGATACGCTTGTTTGCAATTATTGCTTCTGTTTGTTTTTATTTCAATTATATCGTATTTGTATTCATTTCTCGCTAATATGCTGGCTCTATAACATAATATATTTCATGTAAAAATTGTACAAACAAAATTGTTGTAAAATGATATTTGTTTATAAAGTGTCCCGCTGGGTTTCTTGCTGGTTCTACTCAGAACAGAGTTATTTTCCAATCCAGTGGTTAATAAAAAAATACTTTTAATAATTATTATATAATAAAATAAATATAATATATATAATAATAAAATAAATATAATAATTGTACAAACTATTTTATATATTGCATAATTTTACTGTGAAAAAGTCCAGCTGGATTTCTTGCCGTTTAAATGAAATTAATTTTACAGCTTCTATCGCGTTTATTTTTCACTTTTTAGTTCCCGAAATTTTATGTGCTTTACGGCACTCATGGTCAAGTGGGGGACTAAGGAGTTTGACGTACCAATGTCGTTGTAAGACTTCAGCTTTGAACATTAATTTTTGGTTCGATCTACGCAGAACCAGCTTACAGTATCTTGAAGTCTTGCAGGGGTATGCTTGGCTTTGGCTTTAATTTCATTAATTATAAGATCCCAAGGAAGGATCCCAGGTAGCAGCACTCTTCCATCTTCTCTATTGAAATCAGGATATTTTTTTTAATTTCATTAGCCTCGCGAATCATCATTAGTAAGAATCGGTGTTCTTTTGCGAGGATTTGTGGTTCCGGGACGGTCTTGACCTCAGCTATATTTTCTTTTCGCGGGGTTTTATTCGTAAAATTTTATTTAATGTGCAGTATTCGCATAAATATAAGAAATATTTTTGTTGGTTCTTCCTAGGACTTTTTTCCGAACGAGTGATCAAATTAAAAAAAAAATACTTTTAATAAGAATTATTTGTAATCTATATATTTATAATAAAAATTAATCTATTCTATTTTATCCCATTTTTTTCTTATTCTATTGACTTTTGTAGTGCTGTGGGATCGCAATCTCACATGACCGAAGAGAGTTCAGGCGCAATACCACCGGCTTTACATGTTTTCACGCGAGTGAAACACCGCATATTAAGGAAGCTGTTCGGGCTGAATTCTTTGAAAAAAAAATCTATTAACTGAACTTGCCCCAACCCGTAATTTGAACCTGGGACCTACAGGATCAGCGGTGGCGCTTAGGACCACTAGACTGATGAGGCATTATAACATTGCTATTGTGGTGGTATAGAGATAGAGTATTAAAAAAACACTGTAAATTTTGAATTGTAAGTAACAGTTGACGGCTCAAAAGTGTTGACATTTAAACTGTTTCTGGAACCCAACACACATCAGCCACAACATTCAACTTTTTTTTATTCATAAAATGCTCCTATCCAATATCATCAGCCTTATTCCCTCCAAGTGATGTATCCTGTATCTAAAAGTCTAGACCAGTATCGAAAAGTAAAAAAATTGCAGTACCAGACGTGTCGCACCTTTGAAGTTCCTTCGCGATGTCGGTACGACATGGTATATCGTCATCTATCGAAAGCCATATAAATTTTCTGGCATTTCTCATAGTTCAATCCCATTTCCCACGAAACGTAAAGAGTTGATCTCTTCGCCGCCTTATTATGGGCATGTTGCTACCATAATATTTTTTTAAAGCCCGAGCTTTTTTGAGAGGGCAAACTAAGATGCAGCTCAAATGATGGTAAGTAACTACCGCAGCCCACGAACGATTGTAACACTAGGGGAATCGCATGCGGGTTGCAAGCCTTTTATAAAGGAGTAAGTTCTTTCCATTAAACTATCTTAGTGACGTCGGACCGGAAAAATTTCTGGTGGTAACGATTCCACAAAGAGGTCGTACGAGGTAGAAAACGAGGTAGATAAAGCGACAGTAGCCTAATGGAACTCAAAAAGGTCGTGGGTTCGAATCCGCCATTCGACTACTGGCGTGAACCACTCGTAACACAAGCAATTTTACGCTTAACACGAGTGGTTAAGGGGATTATTCGTATTATCCTAGTAAAACGCAAAGTGGTGGACCATCAAGCATCCAGATCGTGCTAATGTTATCGTGTGTTTTGTCACGATGTACGTTCGTGAAATTTAGCGGCTGGGATTAATCCGAACGAGGTGTACATATCACTCATAGCACTCGCTGTGGTAGATTCGATAAAAAGATATAACATCAGCAAGATGATAAATGGTTGCAATATCCTTTTGCAGCGTCAGTGAATCGAGTCAGTTAGAAAGAACTCGGTATTCGACGAATCCAGCCAGTCTGCGCTGAATGCGATCTAGTGGAAGGTGCTGGCACAGGGGTGCCCCGTCCCAGAAATCAGAACAGTATTCCGTATGAAGCCGAACTTGCACCTTGTAAAGTTGCTCTGCCCTTGAGCAACTAATGAAATTGTAATAGCCTAGCCTCACAAAGTTTGACGTTCAGTACCTAGACAACGCACATAAAACAACAAGCTATATAACTCTAGGAACTTGGTAAACATGAATATGCAATAGCAATGATGCTTATTGAAGTAACACGAGCGTTACGTTGATACTGTCGAATATAATTTCATGAAATACGGTATGAGAAAAAGAGGAAAAAATACTTGATATGTAACGAAGAGAAGCGGGCAAGGTAAATTATGTTTAGTTTTCCTAAGAAATTGTTATGCGTCACTAGGAATATCTCTTGCATCATGGAGGCGTGTTACTTACTTAATTTTCACTTGGAAAAAATCCAGACCACCGTGTAGTGACGTCATAAGATAATCCACTACTCCATATCAACAGGCAGGTTTTGAAAGAGGTAATATAAAGAATCTAGAAATACACAGCAGTATCTTCCTCATAACAGCTTAAAATGATAAAAAACTGCGGTCGCCAACACACCTGCTAAATGTGGCAACTTTGGCAACTATGGAATATATAGGGGATACGAGGCAATATTAATATTATAGGAGGCCATCTATGGCTGTAATGAAAATAAATGATAGTGAAATATCCAGACCTGAAATTTTTATTTCTACTTCGAAGTAGATACTGTGGCCCATAATCATCTACATCCATCCTCGATTAAAAATCAAAACGCAGATGCGTTGTAACCCCTGAGGACTAAGATGTAATGTCTTGTTTCCAACATAAAGACGTCTCTACACTCATCAAACGAAACATAGCAGCATTAGGCTGCTATTTTACGCTAGTATTATGTGGGAGCACGGTCCTTCCGCGGTCGAGCCGACGTATTTGAGCTACTGCCATAATTTAGCTGCAGCATGGCTGTACGACGCATATTAATTTGCAGGTCATACCAATACCTGTTCCGACCGAGAAAGGTAGCGCTCCAAGTGCTTAGCTACTAAGCCACAAAGCCGTCAATTTTTTTTAAACGTCAACAAATCACAATGGGTGCGTTTAGCAGAAAAAAGCGCTAGCAGGCGCTTACAAGCGCTGAAATAGTTTTCGGCCAGGACACGATTGCTACTTCAGTAGCGCTGACACAATCCGCCATTTTGCTTATTTAATTTGTTTGTTTTGAAGTAGAGTTTATAAGTTGTTTTGCGCATATTAGTTTTAAGTAATATATTGACATGAATAAACTAACACATGTTATTAAAAAATCATGATCGGTACGTTTTTAATATGAATACTTTATAAACATATATTTAAATTAGGTTAGGTTCCCCGGTTAAAACTAACATCGTGTCCTGGAGGAAAATAGCTACTTACGATTTGACAGCGCTTACCGCTTACGATCGCCATTTTGCTTACAAGCGCTTGCTAGCGCTTTTTTCTGCCAAACGCACCCAATTTCTTATTGCTAATCTATAAAGACTTTCAACGTCTTTCTGATGGTGTTCGGTATCAAAATTAAATCCGATAACAATTTAATCCTAATATCGTAATATTTAATCATAATGATGAATGATTGAAGATACGCACATTTTAACGCGTGATTCTTGTCAATCTGTGCTTTATGTCGTGCTTGATTGTATATTTTATCAATAATGTTCTTAATACTGATACCGTTATAGACTAAGAGCCCGTGAATGCCAGACCTTCCTTATTTTATAAAAGAAACTGTGGACTAGGTACTATGCAAATAATATGTACTCTATTAAGTATATAGGTAATATATATACTATACTCGGTGATTTTTTTTACCGAATGGAAAAATAAGGTGTAACAGGTGAACAGAATGGAAGCCTATAGCATTGATGTTTTACATTTTTTTTTTCTTTTACATGACCGTATTATGAAACTGATCTATCAATAAATACTACTAATTGGGTGCGTATTATTTTAATTTGGATTATACATACAGACAATAATCAAGAATGTCACGAGGATTGGAACTGAAAATCAGCACTGTTTCCAATACCGTTTGCCGTAAAAAGTACATGTTACAATTTCCTTATTATGTATTTTTATTACTAGGTAATTAATTAATTATAATGATTAAATTGTATTTGCAATCATACTTGGATATCTATATTACAGTTTATTGTTTACGTCCACTCTAATAAATTATTTATGTATACTATAACTATCACGCCACAGGTCATGAAACTACGCAGGAGCGATAAACAGCCAGGTGGCAGTACGGTGCGGTATGAGGTACGAGGAGACGAAACCATAGCAACGGGTGACGCGCTACGGGTCCCGTCGCCCGCGCACGTACTTGTATCGTTTTGCGTACTATCGATATCAAAAGTGTTAGTTAGTTTATTTTATTGAATATTTAATTTTTACGATTATTTTTGAACTTTTAAAAATATTGTTGTATTTGCAAGTAGTATGTAAATATTTATTATTTTGTAAATCGTATTTGGACTATTTAAAATAGCGTAGTTCGTAGTATAATGTATAAAGTTGTAAATATTTTGTTATTTTCTACAAGAATGGCCCCTAAAAAACGTGCAATTCAAAGGCAAGCACAGAAAATGGTTTTTGATGTGTGTTGTTTTATGAAGGACGAAAATAGTGGACTGAAAAAAATTTAATTAATAAAACGGGTAACTAGAGCTACCAAATATACGATGTCTACTGTTCGGAGAATCGTAAAGGAAGCAAGTCAGTCTGATTTGTTAGCCATGTTAAACTCTCAGTCCCCAAGCGATCGAATCCGAACGTGGCGCTATTCCGTCAAAATCCAAACGGTCGGATTCACAACTAGAAATACACACATTCACAGCACTTTAAACTATAAAAAATTTAAATTTAGAGACTACTTTTCTATAAAGAAGTTTGGCATTATAGAACCAATATGAAATTCTCTATACTCTAGTGCAATAAAAAGACAAGTTATCCAATGGATATTTATTTATAATCTACGTTCATTTCGCGAAAATGTCGTATTTTCGCAGGAATGTTATTGTGTTGATTTTTCAATTTTTCTAATGTTTTATTAATGTTTTAGTATAATGTTTTATTACGAAATTGTAATGAAAGTTTTTGTGTGAATATAATTTATCTTTTTACGTAAATAATTTCAAGTAATGTATATTGAAATAAATGTGAATTTCACACTGCCGATATTCGCTTGGTATGTTCTTTTTTAGTTATCAAAATACAATCAAATCTTTTTGTAATGAAGTAAAACCTGACTTTTGTTTAGACCACAAGATAGAGAATTTTGTATAGATTTTATAATGCCAAACTTCTTCATAGAAAGGTAATCTCTAAATATAAGTTTTAATATTTTTAAGTACTGCTGGTGAGTGCGGTCGCACGCGACCGCTCGGGATTTCCCAGGTGCATGCGGCTGCATGGGCTTTTTATTGGGATTGAGGAGTTAAGAACGCATGGGAACAAAAGAAGCCGGACTTTTCCCGTAACAGGTGTAGATAATTTTGACCAAGGCGTAATTAAAAGAACAATTCATAATTTTCAAATCATTAATGAAGAAATTCCTCCTGTCAAAAAGCTTCTAGAGAAATTAAAAACTGATTTAAGCTTCAGCGGTTCTGAAACGAGTCTCCGACGCATAATAAAGAATTTTTGAGATGGAGAACAACAGAAAACAATTAGATTATTGCGAATGAATTACTTGCAGAAAATAAAAAAAGTACAGAGAAGAAAATAGACTTATAATTTATACGGATGAATCATACGTCCATTCCTCGCATGGTACTACAAAATCACGGTCTGATGGATCGATCGCAGATTTAAAAAAGCCTATCTCAAAAAGTTAGCACGTAGTGATTGTGCATGTTGGATCTGAGTCTGGATTTATACCAAACGCATCGTTATTGTTTAAGACCGATACAAAGAGCGGAGACTACCACGTCGATATGAATTATGTAAATTTTGAAAGATGGTTAAAAACTCAATTGATACCAAATCTTCCACCAAGATCAGTCGTGATAGTTGAAAATGCGTCATATCGTAATAAAGAATATAACTCTGCCCCTAACTCAAATGCCAAAAAAGGGAAAATGGATGCTTGGCTGAGAAATAACGGGATAATATTTAGTCCTGAACTCTGCAAACCTGAATTTTACAAATTAATTAAACAGAATAAAGAAGGATTTGGAAAATTCAGTATAGATAAAATATTAGGAAAACATGGTCACAATGACCTCCGTTTACCATCACATCACCTCGAACTAAATGCCATAGAAATGGGCTGCAAATAAAAGGCTATTTTAGTAGCAAGAACGTTGAATGAAATATTAAACCTGTCATAGAACTTGTAAAAGAAAAAGTTAATGCCATGGGTGTCGACGAGTTGCGAAATCTCTGCGGCAAAGTTAAACAATTAGAAGACGATTATCGCAAAAGTGATCATATAGAACACCAAATAATAGACGAATTATTTATTTGAGTGGGGCAAGATTCGGACGGTGATGCGAGTGATTCCGCTGACACTGATCAGGATGACTGACTCACCAGTCCCAGGATCAAATTATGAAGAGCCGATCGTGGGATCATCTGATCCTGCTGATCCTGGGGTATTTTCGTTCGATATATAAAGAAATAACGCCATTTAGTAACAGCGATTAAATGTTGTAATTTTTCACGGCAGGGATCGAACCCGGGTTACTCGCGTTCTGTTATATTTACAGCGATCGTTAACCATCTGAGCTACCACGGCTCTTGAGCTACCACAGCTCTAAGAATATTATTTATCAGCAACTAAAAGCTAACGATGATATATAAATAATCGTTCCGTTTTCATAGAGACTTTGATGTGTAGTTATAATGTCAACCTTTGACTTTTACATATTAAAATTCCATAATAAACATTTTCATTTTTCTGCTTGATTGTATATGCGCGTTGGAGGCTATTTAATTTCATGATTCGTGTTTTTTTTTTGCGCCCGAAGCAATTAAAGGGCTACCCTATACGTAGGGAGGCGGAAAATGCATTACGCATACCACGATAGCCGGTCTATCGTGGTTATGAAGGACTCACTGTCCTACCGGGGACCCTAAGTGATACCCTCTAAAAACCGCCTTTGGGGACAGGCAACCGGCTGATTAAGCTGTATTGTGCCTTATCGTGGCATGATTCGTGTTCGTGGCACTACCTACTTATACCAAACGTGGCTGCGACGCACGCACGGGATATTTCTTTTCGGTGTAATGCATCGAGACTGTGCATCGATATATTCCGATGCGTCGGTTAAAAACATCGATGTTTATTCAACATTGAATACTTTTTCCAACTTTAACAATTTACTGCATTTGTTTAAGCAAAATTATACTAAATATTTGTTAAGTTAGAACTGAATTTGTATAATTAGCTTCGCGATTCGATTCGCGAATGAATCGATGGAATTTACGCAATTAAATATATATAGTTTGCGTTGTAAAGTATCTTACAAATAACAAAATATCTTCTATTTATTCCTTGGCGGCATTTACTGATATGCCGATCTTACTACACTTTTTCAAAAATGACATCGACTTTATCCGTATGAGGGCGACTAGAGTCAGCTGCATCTTTGACATCAAAATTCCCGGACTGAAACGATTGAACCAACTTTTTTGCATGACACTGCTTTAGTTCCATAAACGTCACATTTTTTTTGCGGCGTAAGTCGCCTTTTACCCTTTTTTGTAATAACATTTCAGAATGTATCGAATTTCTTCGTTAGATTCATTCGTTTTAGCGGACAGAAAAATAATTGAAAAATGGCGAGAAAGTATTTTACTTTTATTTTTGTTAATGTTCTATATTTATTTATGTTAAAACCAGCCAGATACAAACAGTACAACCAAAGAGATTTTTCTTCAATTTGATCTATTAAATAGATGTCTTAGTATTGGCTTCTGAAACTGTTATGTGGAAATTATTTTATTTCTTTTAGGTCAGCTTTTTGTTTTTATTAAAGTTTTAATTTTTATGACTAAATATAGTGCCCTAAAACAAAAACAAATTCCTGAACGTAGGAATGTTCTTTCATTCCCGCTACGTAAGTACGGTAACTTCTATAAATTTTAAGCTGTTTTCGTAATCCAAATTACACCTTTGATAACTAACACCACACCGACTTTATCTATTTTACAAATTAGCTTTGTTAGATTAATAGAAGTAATTTCCGACCCTCAATTTCGATATATTACGAGCTCACCGGAGGTATGCATACTAAATCGCTCTACTGAAGTTTTATATGAGTTTAGTAGTTTGCTCTACAATGATGCAGGTATGTTCTAAATGTTTATACTACGGCATTACAAAGTGTCATTACGTGCATTATACATTACAACTATCTTCTTCCGTATTCAATTTCTCATTCTCTGTATTTCTAAGCTCTTTCATCATCAGCTTCTTTTTCCGAAAACACAGCACCATTGGATAGACTAACGACGCTTCCTTCGATATAAGAAGTTGAATATAGCGCCCTCTAGAGTAACATAAAGTCATGAACTAAAACTATATATATATATATATATATATATATATATATATATATATATATATATATATATATATATATATATATATATATATATATATATATATATATATATATATATATATATATATATAGTTTTAGTTCATGACTTATACTACCATACATATATATATATATATATATATATATATATATATATATATATATATATATATATATATATATATATACATATATATATTGTCACCTGTTGCTTTAGCCTTTACTGGCTTGGCAAATTACAGAGTTGCGTTATCACCCCTGAGGACTACGATGGAATACCTCATTCAACATCAATAAAAAGAGTCTCCGTTTCTCTACACTCATCATAAGAAACACAGCAGCATTAAGCTGCTATTTTACTGTGGTTTTCTGTGAGCGTGGTCCCACCCCGGACGAGCCGACTCATTCATACTACAAACATAATATCGCTGCAATGTGGCTCTACCACATAAAAATACGTATTTAATTATGAACTACGGTACACATAAAAATTGTTTAAAAAAAATAAAACGTGTGTAATAATAGTGACATAATTTGGGAGTACCTCCATGCGGTGAAGGCGATAACAGTAAGATTACTGGCTAAAATCCCATTCATAACCATATCTTTGGGTAATCAATACGAGAGTAAATAGTGGTTATGTCGTTGTGTCGTGGTATATCCGATAATACTGGGGAGCAATAACAGAAAGAGAAACTTTTTTATTCAATCTAGAATATAAATAATAGTTATTGAAAGTCGCTTTTTTTATTAATTTACTATTGGTTCGAAAAAAATTCTGTGCTGGGAAGAATCAGCAAGAAGCCCAGCGAAACTTTTAAAAAAAAACGGCTCATGTATGTTACAATTATAAACACAAAACAAATTAGAAATAGCTTGGTAACTATCACCTTTCCCAGGGGCTATTATCATCCATAAACCTCTAATATTATAATAACCGTTTTTATACAAACTTAGTTCAATATTAATTTAATTTAATAAGTGATATTCATTTTGTAATTTATTTACAAAATGAATATCACTTATTTCTGTTTATCTACTTTTATTTTTGGGTACGTAAAATGTAATGTATTTTCATAAACGTATTGAGAGGCCAAAGTTAATATATTAATTTCCTTAAATTTTTATCTGAGCCACTCTTTAGGGCTTTAAATCTTAGGTTGCTCTAATGGCCCTCTTCTGTAAAACAAATATAATTTCAGTGTCAGTCACGTGTCCCCATAGCAAAATACCATACGGCAATATGCTATTGAAATAGCTAAAGTAAACTAGTCTAGCTGTTTCAACATAAGACTTCTGATCAAAAATTTATAGCTTATGCTACAGAACTAAGTCTGCTTGCTATTTATGATATTTGCGACCCCATTGAAGCTTTGCGTCTAGTGTGATTCCTAGAAAAATGGTGGTATCGACAAGACTCAGCTCATCTCCAAATAAAATTCGGAAGTCGTCGAGTCTGCGTGCGAGAAGATTCGTAATGACTCTCTGAAACAGCACATAGACGCGGCTCAGAAGAAAAGTCAATCGGTAGTTCTTCAACAGATCGTTGTCGCCTTTCTTGAAGAACAAGAGTAGTTAGGTTGTACCAGTTCTGGCGCACTTGTAGAAAGGTTGTACCAGTTCTGGTGCACTGAGTCAGAAGTGGTACAAGTACGACGTTCGTCGACTCACGATCCTAAAAAAAAAAACAAAAAAAAAAGGTTTTGGCATGCTCTGATCACGACTCTGCGGTCCATTTTTGCGTAGGATGCACGGTTCCGGAGATGTGCAGATCAATTAACTCTTATCTAATTGATATCCGCTACGAGCCTCCACCGTCATTAGCGCTCCATTGTTCTTATCTACTTATCTATTGTTCATTCAATATCGTCATTATCTATCCTTCCTCAGCGTGGTGCTATTGTATTATACTCCTTTGTTCCTATCTACACTAATCTGACTCATTAATAAAACACATTACCCAATTTTGTTAAAATTTTTATTTATAAAATACAAAATCTTATTACTTATTATCTATAAAATAGGAGCGAAACATCTCATCCACTAAAATATCGTTGTACAATGTGTTCCCTGTAAATATACTCGTAAAACTATGCATTGAACATCCCTGAAACTTATATAGCAAATACATTAAGCAATATTCGCCACAAACTGAAGTCCACTCATTCTGAATCCTATCAACATTCCAGTTCCATCTTTTACAATTTCTTTTAAAAAACTCTACATGATATCGTACAGGTGCCCGTCCGAATGAATCAAAATATTGACCGACGTCATTCGTATCGATATATAAAGCTACCCAATGTGACCCTGGTTTATCATCTGTATCCAAATTGCATATTATATACGTTGGTACGTGGGTGTACATGGGTAGTTTATTAGCAGCATAAACATTATTTTCTAGAGTGGGGTGAATCTTTTTCAGATGTTGTTGTACATCTAGTGTATCCATAATATTACTGCTATTAGTAGATTATTACAGTACCAATCTACTCAATGACTAATATAGGAATGATCAATTATAGTGATTTCTAAATATTAAATTGCATGCTTTGTGTAATACAAAATGTATTTGAGTCACCAATACACTGAATAAGACACGACAGGAAGGACGTAGGAATGTAGAGATAAGCAACAGAATGTAAGGTAAGCTTGTTGACGCATAAAGATACTATCAATTCTACTGCAGAAATTCTTTAGATTAGAATTATTACTCACTGGTACTATATAAGACCAAGCAACTGCAGTCATGGAGTTAGTGTATGGTCGTTTGACCGCAGTGGATCTATCAATACTACGTTTGTGTTACTTCAACGCATCAAAGGCCATGGATGTAAGTGTTTATTCTATTGACAAACTTACTTTTCTTTCTGTTATTTTCTTACGTGTGTATGATTTAGTGTTAACAAATTATATTTAAATATTATGTGTGTGTATATGGTTAAGCCGTGGTAGCTCAGATGGTTAGCGCAAAATGTAAAATTCACAGTACGCGACCCGGGTTCGATCCCCGCCGGCACCAATTAAATTGTTAATTACAATTTTAATTGCTGATTTACCACGTGCTCAGCGGTGAAGGAAAACATCGTGAGGAATGCATGTCTGAGAAAATTTCGAAGGCATGTGAAGTTTGCCAACACGCATTGAGGTATCGCAGCGAACATTTCCTAGCCCTAAAACCCTCTCAGAAATGAGAGGAGGCCTATGTTCAGCAGTGGACTTTAATAGGTTGTAACTTTAGCTTTTTTAACTTTTATGATTAAGTGTTAACAAATTGATATTAACGTGATAACTGTGTTGTTGCAGAAATCATTGAGCTTCGATGAAAATACCTATAAACAGTATTACTACTCGCCACTCTCCCCTCAAGAAGAGAGTGATGACATCGTCATTAATAATAACACATGCGATGGTGGAAAAAGAAAATCGCAATCGATTGATCATTTTTTTGAAGCTGAATCAAAAATAAAAAAGAGGAAGCTGTTATCATCAACCGTAGCACGAGCCGCTAGAGATGGTGTATCATACATTTCTACTAATTCTGACGACGGAGACCAAGCGACGCATCTCATCAAAATTGAAATATACGATATGAAGAAGCTATCCAAGATTCCAACTACTGATCATTGGAAACATGCTTCCACGAGGATTAAATATTATGTAAAGACTAATAAGGATAGCATCTACGACAACACAAACGCCCTCGTATACAATATTACAAATACAATAGCAGAAAGTTAAAAAGTTAAAAAATACTTTTTTAACAATGACAGTCATTAGCTGATCATTAGTGAATGTGACTCTGTTTACTTAAATTACTTCCGTGTACTCATTATATTCTATTTCTAATCCTTTGTTAGACTTAAATATCGGACATTATTTGAAATTTGGGTATCAGTTGGTCTACCAACACTGAACTGTTACTTACTCTGCTACCTATTTTCTTCTTTACTATAAGGATGGCAAACTTCAGTGAAGTGTGCACCAGTGCTTTCTTCTCCACAACCATGGAAGAGAATACGGAACTATTCAACAGCGAATTAAATCAGGAGTTGTCTAAAGTTTGTGATGAAATGAAGAAGGATCAACTGTTCGATTCATCGTATGATGATGAGTTGTATAATCACTTTGCGATGGTTGAAACACAGTTTAAGTAAGTAAAATAAACATTCATTTCGATCATAATTTACACAATGTCTTGTACAGTTTTTAATAAATTTAAACATTTTAGTAGTCAACCACTACAACTTGGAAGAGGAACGAAGCGAACGAGCAGCAAAGAACCCAAGATCATCAAAAAACCAACAACGGAAGCAGAAGCGCCTACCTCTGCAGGGAACAGTATCAGTAACGATGATCAAGTGGAATGTCTAACGTGTCATATATTTATCAAGAAACGGTATTTAGCTAATCATTTTAAAAGTAATGTTCACAAAAATAATCTTTTAAATTCACATAATTCTTTATCAAACGTTAGTGTTATTGAATCTGCTTTTGGAAACAGGATTTTAACTTATAAAATCAAGAGTAAAGTAGATAGTTCGACATTGGTAAATTTTGAAACTCCTGAACTATTTTTAAATTCTATTAAAGATGATATTTTATTTTTAATACAAAAGTGTATTCATCAACACAAAATTTTTAAAGTAAACTTCATATTGCATGCTGATTTTGTTCAACAAACTAAAGATATTCATGATACGTTCGATTTTCAAACGCTTACTATATTATTTGTCAAGGAGATGACTTAAATATTTTTTTTTCATCTTTAAATGATACAATTACCACTAAAATTAGTGCATTTGAAAAAAAAGATAGTGGATGGAGTCTAAAAAACATAAAATCTATAGACATGAATGTTAATAAATTTAACCCCCTACGCGGTACTTCATACATAGATCTTCCTCGTGACATAAAATTAAAAAAGGCTCTTATAAATGTAAAAAGCAAGGATTATTTTTGTTTTAAATGGGCGTTACTCTCGGCGTTATATCCCGTAAACAAAGACGCGGATCGTGTATCATCGTACGTTAAACATGCAAATAAACTTAAATTTGATGGTATTTCCTTTCCAGTTAAAATTTCTGACATAGCAAAAGTAGAGAAATTAAATGATATTAGTATTAATGTTTTTGGGTTAGAATATAATAAAGAAAAACGATGTAATTCTATATTAGGTCCATTATTTTTAACAAAGTGTCGTAAAGATAGACATATCAATTTATTATTTTTTTCCAAGGATACAAAAAATCATTATTGTTACATAAAAAATTTATCGCGGTTAGTTAGTAAACAAATTTCAAAAGACGGTCACATCATGTACATTTGCGAAGCATGTCTACTTCACTTTCCATCTAAGGAAAGTTTAAATAACCATGAACAATACGATTGTGCCCACATTTGTACAGAATTACCAAACAGTGAAACTTTTAAAAAAAAGAATTGGTTTGGTCAACCTATTTCAAATGATAAAATTAAATTTGATAGTTATGAAAAAAAGTTGAAGATACCATTCGTAGTTTATGCTGATTTTGAAGCATTTTTAAAACCAATAGAATCATGTTCTAACGATCCTTCCAAACCTTTCACACACAATATTCAGAGACATGAAGTACATAGTTTTGGTTATTATATAAAATGTTCATATGATGATAAATTATCAAAATATGTAACGTATTGCGGACCCAACTGTGCACAAGTGTTTATGGAAAGTTTATCTAACAATCTCAAAGAAATAAATAGACTTCAAAAATATCCTCCACTTCCGCTAACAAATGAAGACAAAAACCAAATTTCAAATGCAACCATTTGTCATATTTGTGAAACAGAGTTAGCAGAACATTTTTATGATTTTGATTGGTACACCGGTAGTTTTATAGGTGTTGCTCACGAATCATGTAGCTCGAAGTTCAGAAAACCTCGTTATATACCAATATTTTTACACAACCTTAGTCACTATGATGCTCATTTTATTGTTCACGCGTTAAACTTTTGTGATGGTGAAGTCGAAGTTATCCCTCAAAATAAAGAAAAATATATATCCTTTTCCAAAAAATTAAAAATGAATAACCACGAAATTATATTAAGATTCATAGATTCATTTAAGTTTTTATCATGTAAATTAGAAGAATTGGCCAAAAATCTCAGTAATGATCAATTTCAAGAATTACGTAGAAATTATCCTAATGATGAAGATTTCTTTCGTTTAAAACGGAAAGGCGTTTATCCATATGAACTTATGACTAATTATGATAGTTTAAGCCTAACATCGCTCCCCGAACAAAAATTTTTTTATAGCTCGCTCACAGATTCCCATATTTCAAATGATGATTACAATCATGCTAAAGATGTTTGGGAACACTTTGGGTGTTGTAATATGCTAGATTATTCAAACCTGTATTTAAAAACAGACGTTTTACTTTTAACCGATGTATTTGAAAACTTTAGAAAGTTATGTATTAATACTTATGATTTAGACCCTGCCCATTATTACACAGCACCCGGTTTAAGTCGGGATGCAATGTTAAAATATACAAAAATAGAATTAGAACTTTTAACAGATTATGAGAAAATTGCATTTATTAGATCAGGTATCAGGGGTGGTGTATCTCAATGTAGTAATCGTTATGCTAGAGCTAATAACAAATATATGGGGGATTATGATGCAGGGAAACCAAATTCATATATCACATATTTTGATGCCAACAATTTATATGGTTGGACTATGTCTCAATGTCTTCCTACTGGTGGATTCGAATGGGTAAATCCGAATACAGAATTTAATGTGTCTGAGACATCGAACTTCGGTTTTATTTTAGAAGTTGATTTGGAATATCCAGATGAACTTCATGATTTACATTCGGACTTTCCTTTATGCCCCGAAAACATTTGTGCAGGCAATATTAATGAAAATAAACTAGTTCCAAATTTAAATAATAAAGATAAATATGTAATTCATTACAGAAATTTAAAGCAGTGCATAGAAATGGGGGTTAAATTAACTAAAATTCATAGAGTTTTAAAATTTAAACAGTCTCGCTGGTTGAAGATGTACATAGATCTAAACACAAAATTAAGAACGTTAGCAAAATCAGATTTCGAAAAAGATTTTTATAAATTAATGAATAATTCGGTCTTCGAAAAGACTATGGAGAATATTGAAAAAAGGGTTAACATAAAATTAGTTACACACTGGGAGAACCAGGGCAAAGCTTTAGGTGCTCAAGATCTAATCGCTAAACCACAATTTCATAGTCTTTCAGTATTTTCGGAAAACTTAGTTGCGGTTCAGTTGCGAAAAACAAGGTTAATATATAACATACCAATTTATTTAGGGTTTTGCATTTTAGATATTTCAAAAACATTAATGTATGATTTTCATTATAACTATATGGTTAAAAAGTTTAGTAAAATCAAATTATTGTATACAGATACGGATAGTTTAATATATCATATATTTACAGATGATTTTTACTCTGATATAAAACCTGACCTTTCATCATACTTTGATACCTCAGCTTATGATGCAAATAATATTTTTGAATATCCAAAATTAAATAAAAAGAAATTAGGTTTTTTTAAAGATGAAAATAATGGTAAAATCATGAAAGAATTTGTGGGTTTACGATCCAAAATGTACGCTTTTAACTTAGAGAATAAGACTATAGCCAAGGCAAAAGGGGTAAATAAAAAAAAAAGATGACCATGGATAATTATAAGTCTTCTCTATTTAATAAAAAAGTGCAATATTATAGTATGCTTAGATTTAAATCAATTAAACACACAATTTTTACACAAAAATTAAATAAGATTGGTTTATCATATAATGACACAAAGAGGCATATTTTAGATAATAATATTGAAACATTAGCTTGGGGTCATTATAAACTGCGTTAAGTGTTGATAGTTTTTAATTTTATGTCTGCATGTAAATAAAATTTGTATTGATTGTAAAATAATGATAATAGTATAATATGACGTAGAGTTTATTACATATTTAATCGTTGTTTTATTGTAAATAATTTAAGTTAATTGTTGTTTATATTTGCGTGTGTGTGTGTGTGTGTGTGTGTGTGTGTGTGTGTGTGTGTGTGTGTGTGTGTGTGTGTGTGTGTGTGTGTGTGTTTATTTAAGGTTGAGTTGATTGTAAAATTATGATGTACTAATTGTGTTAGAAATAGTATACAGATCATTCTGTTTTATATAATGTTTGCAATATATATTAATTGTTAACACCAACACTTTCATTTTTTATTTCACCCCTTAGAACTTTAGACGTGTGTAATGTTTCACTTTATCCATCCGTTTACTGCTATTGTGGCGGGGCCAAGTGGATGTGGGAAGTCAAATTTTGTAACAAATTTCATAAAATCAGTTACAGAAATATGTAATTGTGATTTTAATCAGATCACATGGTGCTTTGATGAAATGCAACCTTTATATAATTTACCAAATGTTAACTACCATCAAGGAATTCCAAATGTTAATATGTTTGACGGTGAAAACCCACATCTTGTTATTATTGATGATCTAATGAGAGAGTCCGATGGAAGAATTGTGGATATATTTACAAAAGGTAGTCATCACAGGAATCTTAGTGTATTTTATTTAACACAGAATTTATTTCATCAGGGTAAAGGGCAAAGAGACATATCCTTAAACTCAAGTTATATAATATATTTTAAAAAACCTCGAGATAAAACTCAAATAAGATATTTAGCACGACAAGTGTCACCAGATAACCCAAAATTTATTGAAGATGCCTACAGGGATGCAACTCTAGAGGCGCATGGATATTTAATGGTAGATTTAAAACAGAATACCAATGATTTTTGTCTTATCAAGACAAATGTCTTCCCATTTAATGGTTTCTGCACAGTCTACGTCCCCACAAAAGAGTTTAAATACACCAAGAATCAAACATTTCAAATCATTGCTAAATGATGCATCGTCGACTCACAACGCATAAACATTTGCTAAACGCTTTGCATACGCTTAAACCAAAATATCAAAGAGCATTACTTAAAACGTGTGATGAAGAAGAAATTAACTGTATTTGTGAGTGTATTCATAACGTTTTACAAGGAAAAGTACCTCTTAAAGATCAAGATAAACAAAAATTGAATAAACACAAAAATATACTCCGTCAACTAGTGCGTAAGTGTAAACATAAACTAAGAAAAAATATAATTATACAAAAAGGAGGGGCTTTCTTACCAATAATATTAGGTGCAATATTGAGTGGATTAGTGAGTGGACTAGCCAGTTAACATGGAAAATGCAAAGAAAATGATACTTATCGAACCTGGATTGATTGAAAAATTAAAACAAGAAAATAAGGTTAATACGAGTAGTAGTTTATCTCGATTAGATATTGAAATGCAAAATATTATGAATAGTAAGACGGAAGACCGAAAGAAATGGATGTTATATTTACAAACACTGCAAAGATACCTTCATTTTACCGAAGAGGGTCGTCAACCACTCAGATTACCAATTTATTCTGATACATCTAATGAAGATTCAAACGAGTCTAAAATTGGTTTTAAAAATAAAGATAGAGATCTAAAAACTTCAGTTGATGCTGAATCTTTGTTGGAGGAGAATCGATCCATCAAAAGTAAAGAAAATGTTGAAAATCCACTTTACACACCAGCTCAAATACTCAGTTTAATACCAAAAACTTATAATAAAAAAGGACAGTTATTATTAAACTTAGTTGAAACAAGTAAAGGTAAAATACATTGGGATAATGAAGGTACAGTCATAATTGATAATGAAAAAATTCCTGGAAGTAATATTGTTGATTTAATAAATGATTCACTAAGACCCTTAAAAAGAAGTGATCCAGTAGGGTGGGATAGATTTGCTGAAGCATTAAAAGATATTAAAGTACCACTTACTTATATTGGAAATCCAAAGAGATGTGAGTTTATTAACCAACTTCAAGCAAAAGATCTGAACAAACCCTCTGAGATTGAATTTCAAGAGTTTTCTACACCGAGCAGTAGAGATAAAAAGTCTACAACTAAAATACGTAAAAGGCTTGAGTGGGAAAAATGGACCCCGTACTAGAAGAAATTAACAGGATTTATTATGATCCATCTAATCCCGCTGGTTTTGGTAGTATTGATAAATTATCAAAAGCCATGAAGGGTAAAATGAATAAAAAGCAAGTAAAGGAATGGTTAAAATCACAAGAAACATACACATTACATAAACCCATTCGAAAAAAATTCCCGCGTAATAGGTACATTCTATCAAATATTAATGAACTGTGGCAAGCTGATTTAAGCGATATGCGAACTTATTCTCAATATAATGATGGTTTTAAGTATATACTTTGTGTTATTGATGTATTTAGTAAATATGCTTTTGCAAGACCAATGAAAAAGAAAAACTCAGAAACAACTAAAGAATGTTTTGAAAGTATATTTACTGAAAGTAATTTAACACCTACTCACATACAATCTGATAAAGGTACAGAATTTGTTTCAAAAGATGTACAAAAATACTTTAAATCCAAAAAGATTAATTACTATACCACTAACAATCCTGACATTAAGGCCAGTATTGTTGAACGATTTCAAAGAACACTAAAAATGAAAATGTGGCGTTATTTCACTCATAATAATACTTATAGATATATAGATGTTTTACAAGATTTAATACACCAGCGCTCTAAAAAAGAAGTATAATTCCGCCTCTAGGTCCTTCAAAAGAGTCATTGCCAAGGCAAAGTCAGAGCACATAGGCAGAATTGGCGAGAAACTAGTTCGCCTTCCTTCTGGAACCCGTGCATTCTGGTCTCTCGCCAAGGCTGTCCAGGGGAATTTCTGTCAGCCATCTCTTCCATCTCTGCACAGGGAGGACGACTCACTGGCCCATACTGCAAAGGAGAAAGCCGATCTTCTAGGCTCTTTCTTTGCGTCTAACTCGACTCTCGATGACGGGGGGAGTACGCCGCCGACCATCCCGCGGTGTGAGTGCTCCATGCCGGAAGTGCAGTTCACACAGCGCTCGGTTCGCAAAGCACTCCTCTCCCTGGACATCCACAAGTCGAGTGGGCCTGATGGAATCCCCCCAATTGTGCTGAGGACGTGTGCTCCAGAGTTGACACCGGTTTTAACGCGTCTTTTCCGGTACTCTTACTCCCGAGGCGTAGTCCCAAAATCATGGAAGACGGCTTTCGTCCACCCGATCCCTAAAAAAGGCGACCGCTCAGACCCGTCTAACTACCGGCCAATCGCCATCACCTCCTTGTTCTCCAAAACAATGGAGTCCATTGTAAACTGCCAGCTCATGAGGTACCTTGAGGATCACCAGCTGATTAGTGACCGCCAATACGGTTTTCGCCGTGGTCGGTCAGCTGGTGATCTTCTGGTTTACCTCACTCACAGATGGGCGGAGGCAGTAGAGTTCAAGGGGGAGGCATTGGCCGTTAGTTTGGACATTGCGAAGGCCTTCGATCGGGTTTGGCACAAAGCGCTTCTTTCGAAGCTCCCTTCCTATGGGCTTCCCGAGAAATTGTGCGATTGGATCACCAGCTTTCTTGCAGATCGGAGCATCAAGGTCGTTGTAGACGGTGCAAGCTCCGATTGCAAGCCTATTAATGCTGGTGTTCCACAGGGCTGCGTGCTATCGCCAACGCTGTTTCTTCTGCATATCAATGATATGTTGCATACCCGTAACATTCATTGCTATGCGGATGACAGCACTGGTGATGCTCTTTACACCGGCCGAGCCAATATTTCTCGGGAAAACGTCTCCGAGTGCCGGGACAAACTTGTGTCTGAAGTCGAATCTTTGCTGAACAGAGTCTCGGATTGGGGACGACTAAATCTAGTCCAGTTTAACCCCCAGAAGGCACAAGTTTGCGCGTTAACCGCTAAAAAGAACCCCTTTGTCGTGAAGAAAAAAGAAAAAAAGTGACAGGTGACAACTGTCGTATATTTTAACCAAATATTTTAATTAAAATATATTTATATTTCATTCCTAAAATTCCGAAAAATAACGTTTTATGTAAATAATATATTTCAATATTAATGAATTTGTGATAATATATTTACAAGTTCGTTTGCCTGAAGTGATGACACGAAATGACGATGGCCGAATACACCAAGAATATATTTTATTTTGCAACATTAATGCCAAGGAGAACTTTAAAGAAATATTAAATGAGAAAATAGAACAGCGTCAAAATAACAAAATCAATGCTCACTACACTTCTACTGATCCCAAGAAAACAACGGCCTGGTGATTCATCGTACACAAAATTAATATTAGATTGCTTTAAGGCGATAAACAAAGCTCGAGAACTAGGTTTTTCTTTTAATTTCAAGATTCTGATTTTTACTAAATTATAGACTTTTGAGTGCTGTAGATATATTTTTACATTTTTAATTTTTTTACATTTTCTATGAATATTATCGCTCCAATACATTCACAGCCGGATTTCCTACGATGTCAAAATTGTACCGATGGTAGGCTGTTTAAGGGTAAGAAGGGATTAAATATACACATTAAACGATGCCATAGTAAAAATATTTCGGCTTCACAGCCTACCGTAGTAATTCATGACTCTTCTGATAATATACCTAATGACACAAATTCTTCACTTTTTTCGAAACAATTATACAATTTGTATAGTAACGTACCAGTGGTTAAAAGAATTCCAAGAGGCGCGAGGATGCAACTTGCTAAAGCGTTATCATTAACCATTCAAAATTGTCTAACGAATTGTGAAGAAAGTTGGCAAAATTATTTACATTCGCGTATTCCCACTTTCATTTTAGTAAAACAATAAATAAATCAATTACGTCTCAACTAAAAGAAAATTCTTTTCAAAATTTGAATTACCCGATTAATACTCATTTTCCTCGACCTTATCCTAAATTTGATTTAAAAAAAGTAGTTGAATCAAAAGTAATGGACGGCGACTTAAAAAATGCATCCCGTATTTTATTCTCAGATGACATCCTCGCTCCTCGTAATGTCGAAACTCTTGAAGGCCTTCGTCAGAAACACCCTTCGGTCAATCCTTCCCAGAATTTACCGCAGCCTCCCAATACTTCTATGCAACCATTACAAGTTTCCGAAAAAGACACTTTAGACGCAATATTGTCATTTTCGAATGGCTCTGCCGGCGGCATTGACGGGATTACGCCTCAGCATCTCAAAGACCTTGTAAGCGTATCTGCCGGTGACGCCGGTAGGGTACTTCTTAACGACATAACAAAATTATGTAATTTTATGCTTTCTGGTAATGTCAATCCCAATTTCATTCCCTACTTATATGGGGCAAGATTGTGTGCCTTCAAAAAAAAGGATAACGGTATCCGTCCTATTGCTGTTGGTTCTACATTTCGACGCTTAACTTCAAAATTAGCTTGCAGGCACATAATCTCAAACCTTAAGACAAAATTTCAACCTACTCAACTAGGCTTTGGCACCAAAGGTGGCTGTGAGGCGGCGGTACATTCGGTGCGTACTTTCCTAACTAATTCCGATGCAGATGTTCTTCTGAAGGTTGATCTTAGAAATGCTTTCAACTCTATTGATAGGATAACCCTGCTGAAAGAAGTGGCTAACAATACCCCCGAAATATATCATTACGTTTGGCAATGTTACAGTCAAAATTCAAACTTGTTTTATCAAAACCATATTATTGAGTCTGCTGTCGGTGTTCAGCAGGGTGATCCATTAGGTCCAGCTCTTTTCAGTTTGGGAATTCAACCTATTATTTCAAATTTAAAATCCAAGCTGAATGTCTGGTATCTGGACGACGGTACACTGGGAGGTAAAGCAGATGACGTCCTCAATGATCTTACTCATATTTTTCAAAATTTTAAAAATATTGGTCTTGAACCAAATACAAATAAATGTGAAATATTTATTTCTAATAATTTATCTAATTCTAAAAGAGATACCTTAATTCAAAATTTCAATCAGATTTCTCCAGGAATAAAAACTGTCAATTCGGAATCGCTTTACCTGCTAGGTGCTCCGTTGTTTTTCGATAGTATTAAACCTGTTTTAAAAACAAAATTTGATCAATTTTTAAATCACGTTGATAAATTATATATTTTAAATCCCCATATTGCCCTTACCATTTTAAAATATTGTGTCCTTGTACCTAAATTTACATACTTGTTACGCTCAAGTCCAGTCTGGAAATGTTCGGATATTTTAAAAGATATTGATAATAATCTTAAAATTGCTTTAGAAAACATTCTAAATTTGAGATTAAATACAATAGCCTGGAATCAAGCCACTTTACCTATCAAATTTGGTGGAATTGGTATAAGAAATATTTCTAGCGTCGCATTGCCTGCTTTCCTTGCTTTCGTGCATAGTGTCAATGACCTATGTAACACAATTTTAAATAATAAAGTAGACCTATGCTTTGCTGCGGAGGCAAAGCAAATATGGCTAACGCTCTGTCCCGGCGAAAATTTCCCACTGGAAGTTAACCAACAAAAACAGTGGGATATTCCGTTGGTACGGAGTGTCCACAAAAATTTATTTCAAAATTTCCATATTCAACAAGATCAGGCTCGCCTTCTAGCTGTTTCGACTAAGGAATCTAGCCACTGGTTACATGCTCTACCATCAAGTAATCTCGGCACATTGCTTGATGGGGAAAGCTTGCGCATCGCCGTAGGAATCCGGCTAGGAGTGGCTATTTGTCAACCTCACCAGTGTCCCTGTGGTAGCGTCGATGAGTTTGGGCTCCACGGACTTTCATGCAAAAAAAGTGCAGGTAGGTTTTCCCGTCACGGTTCTTTGAACGAAATCATCCGAAGGGCTCTTGTCTCTATAAATATCCCCTCGGTTTTAGAGCCTTGCGGGATATTTAGAGACGATGGCAGGAAACCCGACGGTATGACTTTGGTCCCTTGGGAGAGAGGTAAAGCCCTAGTGTGGGATGCTACTTGCGTTGACACTTTGGCGGCCTCTCATCTCAAGGGTACCTGTTTTAGAGCCGGGGCGGCATCAGAGGCAGCCGAATCTAGTAAATGGCGCAAATATGAGTCTTTGAGAAATTACTACATATTTGTGCCATTTGCTGTAGAGACTATTGGTCCGTGGGGTCCACGTGCAATGAAGTTTCTAAAGGAACTGTATCCACGACTGGTCGTCGCTGCTGGTGATAAGAGGGCTGGTTCTTTCCTCGCTCAAAGGCTAAGTATAGCTATTCAGCGAGGAAACCACCATATATACCACGGGGAGCAGGTCTTTTTGACGATTTAAATTTTTAGTTTTAGGTTTTCTATATTATAGTTTCTTCTTTGATATTGTATATATAATTAGTTTTAATCGTAAATATTATAATTCCAGTAATTGAGAATAGTCAATGTCATTATTGTATAGTTTGTAGATTTAATATACTCTTACAATCACAGCTTTCACTCTAATATTAAGATGTACCCATGTGATGTAAATTCCAACAATATTATGACAGTTTGGACTAATCTTTATGATAGACGGTCAAACAAACTTTCTTTAGAAAATCCTAAACCAAATTTCAATGTGATTATGTTCGAATAACTAAATATAAACATGCTTTCCAAAAAGGATATGAATCAAATTGGAGTGATGAAATATTTATTATATCTTCAATAATTGATAGATCTCCATGGGTTGTTTATACAATAACAGATTTACAAAATGAACCAATAGTTGGTACTTTTTATGAAAGAGAATTACAGAAAATCACTTACAACCCCACCTCACAATATAAAATAGATAAAATAATTGACACTCGTTACTCAGGTAACAGAAAAGAAGTATTAGTGAAGTGGAAAGGTTATCCAGATAAATTTAACAGTTGGATTTTAGCTTCTAGTTCAAAAGATATATGAATAAAGAAAGTTTTTATTTAACTTTGCTCAGCAATATTTCAATGGAATACTTTCCTGATAACAAGACCACAAATTTTTCAACGAAATTACCGAAAGCTATTAAATTAGAAGGTGAATGGTCGGTTGGAGTTGTCGAGTTTCAATATCCATGTACCATGTTTACTGTTCAAGATCATGAAAATGTTATATACATTACAAAATCTATGTTAATGCCTAATGAAGACAAACCATCCACAGTGTACTACAAAAAACATATTCCAGCTACCAACTATGATAACGTTGAGCATATTTTAAGAGTGTTAAATGGTATCGGAGAGAACTTGAAATTTCGCTATGATGAAATAACAAAATTTGTGTCTATTTCTGTTTTGGATAAAAATATAACATCCGTAACATTATCACCAAAATTAAGTTTACAACTAGGTTATGAACCAAATAAAAATCTCCTAGAGAGAAATTTTGGAAAGTGTCCTGCTAATTTACACTTAGGGTTACCATCTCAACTCTTTCTATATTGTGACATTATCGATCCTCAGATTGTGGGTGATGTTACGACTCCTTTACTAAGAGTCATTTCATTAGATCCTACAAAATACATTTATGGTGCAAATAAAATGCACGTTTTCTCTCAACCTCACTACTTACCTGTTATGCGAAGAGAGTTCGATACGCTGGAAATAGTTATAAGATCGAGCACAGGACAAAAAATACCATTCCAGTTTGGAACCGTGTGTATTAAACTACATTTCCGAAAATTATAATAATGAATTCTCTTCGTGATCATCATAAATGTCCATATGAAAATTATTATACACATCAAGCTGGGTCAGGAGTTGGAGTAATTTATAAGGGTGCACCATACCAACGCGGTCATGGTATTGGGAGCTTCTTAGGGGGGTTATTTAGATCAGTTTTACCTTTGCTTTCAAGTGGTGCTCGAGTGATTGGTAAGGAGGCATTAAGCGCTGGAGTAGGACTTTTATCGGATATGGTTCAAGCGCGTCCTATAGAAGCCTCAATAAAAGATCGTCTAAAGCAAGTTAGTACGAATTTAAAACGAAAGGCTGATGAGAAAATTGATCGATTTAACATGACAGGATCTGGGTATAAAACTAAAAGAAAACGATTGACCTCACTCATTCCACCATTAACTGCTAAAGTAAAAGCTGCGAAAAAACTTGGTCTAAAACCAAAAAATAACAAAGATATATTTTCAAATTAAATATGTCATTCCTTCATAATCATTCTTGCGAGTGCGTTAAGTCAGAATTGGATTTGTTTGCACTACCGTCTACACAAACTAGCATTGAAAATGGATTGTGGATTCATTATAAACCAATTTCATCTCTTGGTGATGATGGACCTATTGAGTTTCAAGTTCCTGGGACAGGCGATGACTACATAGATTTGTCTCATACATTACTCCACATAAAGGCAAAAGTATTAAATCAAGATTCAACTAACTTGATATCTACTACAATAGTAGCACCTGTAAATAATTGGCTGCATTCACTTTTTAGTCAACTTGATGTTTATTTAAACCAATATATATATAAACAATATATAATAAACAACCAACTATGCTCCTGCTGCTAAACAATCTCATCTTACTTGTAGTCTTTGGTATGATGATACAGCAGGAAAAATGGATTCTACGGATGGTAAAAACATAGGATTTGTTAAAAGACAGGAATTGATTAGTGAAAGTAAGGAAATAGAAATGATTGGTCATCTTCACGGTGACATTTTCAACCAAGATAAATTTTTAATTAATGGTGTTGCAATGAGTGTTAAATTGGTTCGATCGAGAGAGAGCTTTAATTTAATTGCTGGGTCAAACGATGTAAAGTTTAAAGTTTGCATTACGGACGCAACTCTTATTGTTCGACGAGCACGAATTAATCCAAGTGTACTACTCACACATCAAAAAGTTTTAGCTTCTACCACTGCTAAATATCCTATTACTCGAGCTGAAGTAAAAGTTTTAACAATTCCATCGGGTGTTCAAGGAAAAACTCTTGATAATATATTTTTAGGGCAGGAACCCAAAAGATGTATAATTGGATTTGTGAACAATTCTGCATTTAATGGTTCCCTTACTAAAAATCCATTTAACTTTGAAAACTATGGTATTAATTCTTTCAGCTTATATATTGATGGTCAACAAATACCTTCAAAAGCTTTGCAACCATCTTTTAATAATAGCATATTTACATCAGCATATCATACTCTATTCTCGGGAACTGGTATTCACTTTCTTAATGAAGGAAATGGAATCTCTTGTGAACAGTATGCCAGAGGTTACTGTCTATTAGCATTTGACTTAACTCCTGATTTATCAGCCAACTCATCAGCTCATTGGAATCTCATAAAGCATGATAGTGTAAGATTAGAAGTACGATTTGAATCCTCACTAATACAAACAATTAACTGTATAGTTTATGCTGAGTTTGATAATATTATTGAGATAGATAAAAACAGAAATGTTACTGTAGACTATAGTAGTTAAGGTTATAATATGTGTTGTGTGTTAGATTTTATGAGTTATGTGTAATGCATTTTGTGTGTATGTAACTATGTGAAACATTATAAAATTAAATAAAACAAATTGTATGCAATATATTATTTTTTATTTCTTTATAAATATTCTATTTAATCTAATACAAAACTCTGTTCGAGTTTAAATTTTACATAAGCACACTGACTAAACCACTGAACATGCTGCTGCCAAGGATCATCATCACCTTCCCAATCTTTTAAGCCACCACCACAATGGAAACACTTGGTCCTGTCTGCATGGCCAGTATAAAAGAAACCGGCTTCTGCAAGATCTTCAGGTTTCTGTCGCATAACGAGAGACCAGTTTTCGAAACTGAGCAACCGGCTAGATTTTGAACTGAAGAATGGATATTCAGCTCTTGAGTACTGCATATTCTTCTCGTTTTCATCTCCGCTCAGTGTTGTAGTTTTGTTCTTCAATGATGTGTTCTGTACACGTACGCCACACTCATCTCTTTCTTCTGCTCTTGTCTTCCTGTAATTTAAGTAAACAGAATCACATTCACTAATGATCAGCTAATGACTGTCATTGTTAAAAAAGTATTTTTTAACTTTTTCACTTTCTGCTATTGTCTTTGTAATATTGTATACGAGGGCGTTTGTGTTGTCGTGGATGCTATCCTTATTAGTCTTTACGTAATATTTAATCCTCGTGGAAGCATGTTTCCAATGATCAGTAGTTGGAATCTTGGATAGCTTCTTCATATCGTACATTTCAATTTTGATGAGATGCGTCGCTTGGTCTCCGTCGTCAGAATTAGTAGAAATGTATGATACACCATCTCTAGCGGCTCGTGCTACGGTTGATGATAACAGCTTCCTCTTTTTTATTTTTGATTCAGCTTCAAAAAAATGATCAATCGATTGCGATTTTCTTTTTCCACCATCGCATGTGTTATTATTAATGACGATGTCATCACTCTCTTCTTGAGGGGAGAGTGGCGAGTAGTAATACTGTTTATAGGTATTTTCATCGAAGCTCAATGATTTCTGCAACAACACAGTTATCATGTTAATATCAATTTGTTAACACTTAATCATAAAAGTTAAAAAAGCTAAAGTTACAACCTATTAAAGTCCACTGCTGAACATAGGCCTCCTCTCATTTCTGAGAGGGTTTTAGGGCTAGGAAATGTTCGCTGCGATACCTCAATGCGTGTTGGCAAACTTCACATGCCTTCGAAATTTTCTCAGACATGCATTCCTCACAATGTTTTCCTTCACCGCTGAGCACGTGGTAAATCAGCACTTAAAATTGTAATTAACAATTTAATTGGTGCCGGCGGGGATCGAACCCGGGTCGCGTACTGTGAATTTTACATTTTGCGCTAACCATCTGAGCTACCACGGCTTAACCATATACACACACATAATATTTAAATATAATTTGTTAACACTAAATCATACACACGTAAGAAAATAACAGAAAGAAAAGTAAGTTTGTCAATAGAATAACACTTACATCCATGGCCTTTGATGCGTTGAAGTAACACAAACTTTGTATTGATAGATCCACTGCGGTCAAACGACCATACACTAACTCCATGACTGCAGTTGCTTGGTCTTATATAGTACCAGTGAGTAATAATTCTAATCTAAAGAATTTCTGCAGTAGAATTGATAGTATCTTTATGCGTCAACAAGCTTACCTTACATTCTGTTGCTTATCTCTACATTCCTACGTCCTTCCTGTCGTGTCTTGTTCATTGTATTGGTAACTCAAATACATTTTGTATAACACAAAGCATGCAATTTAATATTTAGAAATCACTATAATTGATCATTCCTATATTAGTCATTGAGTAGATTGGTACTGTAATAATCTACTAATAGCAGTAATATTATGGATACACTAGATGTACAACAACATCTGAAAAAGATTCACCCCACTCTAGAAAATAATGTTTATGCTGCCAATAAACTACCCATGTACACCCACGTACCAACGTATATAATATGCAATTTGGATACAGATGATAAACCAGGGTCACATTGGGTAGCTTTATATATCGATACGAATGACGTCGGTCAATATTTTGATTCATTCGGACGGGCACCTGTACGATATCATGTAGAGTTTTTTAAAAGAAATTGTAAAAGATGGAACTAGAATGTTGATAGGATTCAGAATGAGTGGACTTCAGTTTGTGGCAAATATTGCTTAATGTATTTGCTATATAAGTTTCAGGGATGTTCAATGCATAGTTTTACGAGTATATTTACAGGGAACACATTGTACAACGATATTTTAGTGGATGAGATGTTTCGCTCCTATTTTATAGATAATAAGTAATAAGATTTTGTATTTTATAAATAAAAATTTTAACAAAATTGGGTAATGTGTTTTATTAATGAGTCAGATTAGTGTAGATAGGAACAAAGGAGTATAATACAATAGCACCACGCTGAGGAAGGATAGATAATGACGGTATTGAATGAACAATAGATAAGTAGATAAGAACAATGGAGCGCTAATGACGGTGGAGGCTCGTAGCGGATATCAATTAGATAAGAGTTAATTGATCTGCACATCTCCGGAACCGTGCATCCTACGCAAAAATGGACCGCAGATTCGTGATCAGAGCATGCCAAAACCTTTTTTTTTTTGGTTTTTTTTTAGGATCGTGAGTCGACGAACGTCGTACTTGTACCACTTCTGACTCAGTGCGCCAGAACTGGTACAACCTAACTACTAACAAGACCAATATATTTTTCCTCCACACCTTCGGGTAGTGCCACCATGGAGGACGAAATTGAAGAACTTCTGAAGGACTACTGGTTTTCTACTTGCTTTCAGAAACTACGCTGTAATTCTATCCTTGTCGGTGGGCTTTGTTGTTTTCAAAGCGCTGGAAATCGCTCAGACTGACGTCCCGAATATCATCGGAATAGTGTCAGATAAGACTTGCTCTTGGATTGTTACGGACACTTTGATCCAAGATTTTTAGCAAAGACTTTGTAGCCTTGGTTTCGCTAGCTGTGTTGAAGATGCATAAGTCCCACCGCATGTATTTGGATATCTGCGGTTCAGTTGCCTGCAGGTTGTCATATCTGCTGAAAACTGCAGTTTCGTTTCCCGTCTAACAGCTATGAGATTAAGAGTTTGATCGGAGAGATTTTGGGTTTTTCTGCGACTATTCTTGCAAAAGCTCCGGCTCTTGGACAGTTTACACAAGCTTGGCATTTATATCGTCCACTGTATTGCAGTCATCTAGGCACTGAAGCTGAAAATAGTCTTCAGGACTTTAGATTAGAGCCGCAGGGGACGGACCGTTAACTTCATTAGACGTGATCTCTCCAATTTAACATTTAGGTTAAGTGTGTCTCTCATCATTCGGTGATCGCTGCCAGTTTTCACACTCGCGATCACTGAGACATCACTGAACAGATGGCGTCTAGTTATCATAATGACCGACGAAACTCTACTAGGTCTACTTTTTTGGGGCCGCTTCTGGAATAAAGAGTTCATTATAAATATCCCTTTTTTCTCTATGAAGTCGGCTGCTTGGATTATATTGAATTTCAATGGAGGATATGTATAGATAGATATCTATGGGCCACAGAATTAGCTTCAAGTGGACTGTGCGCTCGTTTGTCACCCTTATTCTATAAAAAATAACTTAAACATAAACTCAAAACTCCCACACCTTGTAAGAGTACTTCATTAAAATAACAATTCAAAAATGCGACAATTTTCCCACGTTCCCAGTGTTGTTTAAAGTTTCAAATCTCTAACTCGTCGGAAAGTTATTTTTAAATTTATTAGCGATTTATATTATAGGTCGAATAGAATACTTTTTTAATGTTCATTTTGGCATGCAGCTAGTCCGTGTTATAAAAGTACTTGCAAAAATATAATAAAATAGATAATTAAATATCGTATATGTCCGATGTTTTTGTTGCACAGGGCGATTTCGAACATTGTCCTTTTAACCAAACGCAAAGACCGATAAGTTAACAATGCATTGTCATCCATTTCTTGGCTATATTTAAAGTTTCAAGTTTCTAGCTCATCGGCAAGTTAAAGAATAACACTTACAGAAAATAAAAATAATTAATAAAAAACGTGATAAAACTGTTTCATGTTATTAAAAAAAAATAGAATGTAATTTTATATTTACATTTCTATACTTTAATTAAATTCACAAGCGTAATTCGAACTTGTTCAATTACTTGAAGATTTAATTAAGCGTGTAGTACCCGTATAACATACCATGATAGCAAAATACACCACTCAAGTAACCGTGAACCCTAATTTAAGCATTACCTGAGAATGTTTCTATCTTAACAAATTATAATTGACGAAAAACCCTTTAATACCAATTATAAGTACATATTTTAAACGGAAGCAATTCATAGGTGAGCACATATGAACATACATATTATATAACAAAATATGGTATTCCCCATATTTTTTCTTATTATATGATATGATATGATGATACATACGTAATCAGTCATCGATAGCTCAACAGAGTCAGTACACTGCTAATCAGCAAAGTAATTAAAATAGTAATAATGATTTTACGGCAATGATAATAATAAAAGTTGTATTTGAATACAACACGCACTTATCACGCCTACCTTTTAATTACATTATCAATTATTTTAAATCAAAAGATGTTCTCATAAAATACCAATTGACGTAGTTTACCTGTTTTTATGTTACGCTTTGGTTACAGCACACAAATTAAGCAAAATTAAAAGAAATTAGGCATAATTACGTACTTTGTTCAGTCTTAGAACTCTGTCATGTAAATAACTGTCGTGGTAGAAGCACGGGTCAACTCGTGTGGTAGAACTGCGCTCTCACAAAATACCAGCGTAATATAGAAGAACAATTCTTTTAAGTTTCGTATGGTAAGTGTAGAGAACCAAAGACCCTTTATAATTTGGTAACGCAGCATCCCATCTTAGACCTTAGAACCTTTAGAACAACGCGTCATTTGATTCTTAATCCAGAATAAATTTACTTTCCATTAGGTAGACTGTGTTTTCGTTTGTTACTCTTACGAGTAAGCATACTAGAAAAGAAAACATGAGAGGAGATTTCTTTTAAGTAATTAATATACAACATAAACGAATATAAATGCTATAAGCCAATATTATCAATCAAAAGGTGTAGTATTCCTCACAGAATAATGCCAAAAACATTGATTATGTTCCGTTGCTGGTTTTAAGTTTAACCACCGGAACAGTCCACCTAATGGTAAGTTACCTAAACTTTTGTTTTCCCCTCAAATTTCTGATCTTCTGTCAATCTGATTAAGATTGATTTCATACGTGGTAGAGCCACGCTGCAATCGTAGGTGGTAGAGCCATGCTGCAGTTATATTAGTAGTATAGTTGTAGCACGAATGGGTCGGCTCGACCGAGGAAGGACCATCCTCTCACAGAATACTAGCGTAAATTAGTAGCTAAATGCTGCTGCGATTCGTATGATGAGTGTAGAGAACCGGAGACACTTTTTACTGGAAACGAGACATTCCATATTAGTCCTCACGGGTGACAACGCATCTGCATTTTGATTTGTAATCGAGGATAGATGTAGACGTGTATGGGCCGCAGCAATCACCATCAGGTGGACTGTGTGCTCGTTTGTCATCATATCCCATTTTTTTTTAAATTTGCTGTGGCGGTTGAGAATACTATACTTAGCACTCGGTGTAAATTTCTAAGTGGCCAAACAACCCAAATTAAATCTCCACTGCCACTGAGTGTGAATAGTCATTTATTTGTTAAATGCTAACTCATCTAACAGGCCTTACCTACTTTCAAATTAAATGTAAAGTCCTTGGCTCCTAATGTAGGTTAACGTGACTTGTGATTTAAAGTTTGGAGGGGGTCAGATACTGAAGAATTTTTTCGCATTATTTCATAACACAAAATGTTAAAAGATTATCTGTTCTTCTTCTTACTCTTCATTATCGGCCCCTAAAAGTCTACTGCAAGACATGGGCCTCATTAACTGTGTTTTTTGATACATTTTGTTACGATTTGCTATATTTTTCGCGGTCACCGCTGGATTGACGATTCCAATAAAAGGAATTTGGTCTGGATATTTTATACCTGGTTTTAACGTAACAGATACGGTTATGTCGCCATACTCGTATACCGTAAGCCGTTAGATGTTTCTGGCGTATCCCATAGCCGCTACTTGCTACATCCACAGGTCATAATAGGATGAATTTTAGTTTCCTTCAGTTTGCAGTGCAAGAAATCCTACGTTTTCTTAGTTTCCTATTCTTCTTTTTTTCATAATTTCTCTGTGCATATCTACGTTACTTAGTTCTATTTTAAATATGATATTGAACGGGTACTACACCTTCGGTGTTTAAGTCAGCTATGTACTTGATCGCTTTCATGATGAAATTACTTATTATAAGTATAAACATATCTATGCTGCCACTATTTAAGTTTATGTTACAGTATAGTATAATTTATATAATGTAATCAATTATACTCAAAGTAATAAAAAATCAAAAGTAATAAATTATTAACAAAATTTAAATTTCGAATTCGCAATTCTGCTCCTGTCGTGAACCCCTAGCACAGACATTTTAAGCGTATCAGGAATAGATAAAGGGAACATTGGGTGCGTTTGGCTGAAAAAAGGGCTAGCAAGCGCTTGTAAGCAAAATGGCGATCGTAAGCGGTAAGCACTGCCAAATCGTAAGTAGCTATTTTCCTCTAGGACACGAAGTTAGTTTTAAGCGGGGAACCTAACCTAATTTAAATATATGTTTGTAAAGTATTCATATTAAAAACTTACCAATCATAAATTTTTAATAACATGTATATATTTATTCATGTCATTATATTATTTAAAACTAATATTGCACAAAACAACTTATAAACTCTACTTCAAAACAAACAAATTAAATAAGCAAATTGGCGGATTGTGTCAGCGCTACTGAAGTTAGCAAACGTGTCCTGGCCGAAAACTGTTTAGTTTCGCCATTTTGCTTACAAGCGCTTGCTAGCGCTTTTTTCTGCCGAACGCACCCATTAATAAACTACTTTTTTTTAAATATCCGAACGAAACGGCGGGTGCGGTGGGTTGCGGGTGCAGCAAGTTTAATTAAACGCTTCTAACTGTGTTTTGAACTTCTTAACTGTGTTTTAAAAATCAACAAATAGTTATATGCGAACTTTATCTAAAAATGTGCCCCCAGTTTTATAAAATCTGTTCTTTGGTACATCAAGTTTGGATTTATTACGTGTCTTAAAGTTATTGACATCATCATTTTGTTAATTAATTACCCAAAACTCATTGACTTCCTGCATCACCAACCAAATCGTCACTTCATCTGGTGGGGGGCTGTCCGTGTAATTTTCCTCATTGGTTGTCGGTTCTTCGAGCTACGTGCCACTTCAGCTTACTGATTCGGTAGACTATGTCGGTTACTCTGATTCTACCAACCATATGCAATACAGAGTATAGCAATCCGTGTTAAAATTTATCAAATTTTTCCAATTAAATATCTATAATGTTCCTTGCATCCTTATTATACTGTCTAAAACTTTGAGTCATCCCATATCTTATATTGCCATTTTAACATAAAAAGTGCCGTACCTAATTTTTTTATAGGATAGGGTAACAAACGAGCACATAGTCCACCTGACGGTAAGTGGTTGCTGCGGCCCATAGACATCTACATCTATCCTCGATTACAAATCAAAATACAGATGTGTGGTCACCTCTTAGGACTTAGATGAAATTTCTCGTTTCCAGTAAAAAGGGTATCCGATTCTCTACACTCACCATACGAAACACGTGAGTACAGGGAAGGAGAGCGTGGTCCTTCCCTGGTCGAGCCGACCCATTCGTGCTACAACTATACTACTAATAAAACTGCAGCATGGCTCTACCACGTATAAAATAAAAATGTAATACTATCCGCGGTGGGGAGGTGGCTAGTGGCCTGGCAACTCAGGTTTTATTTTTCTAAAACCTATCTTATGCACTAGTCTCTCACAACAGATTATTTCAATTGACATCTAACATCGTTGTTTTCACTACAGATTTTCAATTGTGCGCCGCATATGGAATATAAATCCTTCCTACAATGGAAGAGGTCCATGTCAACACTGAACTGATGAAGAAAAAGGAAAAGATATATATGGAAAGGATGAATCAAACAAGTTCGCCCAGGTAACGTAGATATACACTAGGTTTACTAAAGCCGTACATAACTCGTCTTTGCTCTCGCAAGGAAGGTAGGCGTAGGCATTTCCCTAAAAATGTCTCTCAATGTTAGGTTTTTCCTACCATGATTTAATGTATAAAAATCTAAAATCTAACTTACTGCCTATATACTCGTACATTCTACTGTTGTCCTAAGTAACTCTTCTCATATGTGAGAGGGTTTTAGGGCAAAAAAATGTTCACCGCGCTGCCCCAATATGTGTTGGCGAACTTCACATGTCTCCGAAATATTTTTTTTATTTCTCAGACATGGTTTTCCTTCACCGACAAATAATTGTTCCAAAAAAATGTCGCACAAAACTATGAAAATTGGGGAACAAAGGTCACTCTATACCAAAGAGATAAGGGCTAGAAAGTGTTACTAATTGTCATCTATCTTAAAGTATTATAGAGCGCGTTTGTTCAGCTGAGCATAACGTATCGCAGAGCTTGATATCTACAATATATCAATTTTAATCAGTTTATCATTTTAGCTTGTATTATTTGTCATTATCCATAGCCAAAACATGATAGCAGTTATGTATATATTGCAATGAAACCGTATTTTATAAGACATTGTTCCAAATAAACCAAGCGTCTTAAGTAAAATTCATAATCAATATGCAATTGTTCTTCGTTATTGGAGCAGTGTTAGCTGCAGCGTTAGCTTTTCCAGCTGAACAAGCTAACTTACCTGAACCTGGCGAGCTTGCTCTGGTGCTTAATGAAGACGATTTTGAGGACTACTTAGACACTTGGCTCGATATCCAACAACGCCAATACGCCAACGTGTCCCAAATAAGCCCACGAAGTGGTAAAAATCACATTTTTACTTACTTTAATATTATTAATAGTTTGATAATACTACACATGGTAGTTACTGAAAAGTATTTATTGTTGCCATTACTTACAAAGAAATTATGCCGACTTTTTCTGAATTAATGAATAGTGCTTTCTCTGCGCTCCGACAATAGCGACCGAATGATGTGGAAAATTTGCGCGAAACGCTAATTCAAATTTTCCAGACCAGTGTCTTGTATGCCTAACATGATCATCATCATCATCATTATGATTTACCACAAATACTGCCGAACAAAAAATCATTCATGTGTTACTCAAGAACCTTTATTAACTATATTATATGGTTTCTCAAGCTATTCGGCTTCCACCGTTACTTCCGTTTACTTATCCTTTGGGAAAAAAAAAACAAAAATTTTAAATGCGTAGTCTGATAGGAGCTTGAAAAGAATAGCGATGCAATGTGATATGATATAAGTAACTACATTTTAATTAAATTATAATCGGGAAAAACTATCATAGTGATTTTTTATTCTGTCTTTTTTATTGAACGTAGCATTTCAAAAATAACATATTTTCACTTCATAATACAGGATGCACATTTAGAGTTAACGGGGATCTCGGCCAGCCTCAACCAGTATACGTTCACAGAAATAATTACCTTTCGCCAAATGGAAATTCTGGTCAAATTCTACTAAACTCTGGAGAACAAATCACTATAGCTTGTACAGGTTCTGGACGTACAATTCAACATCCCAATGTCGCTCAAACTGTAAGCACTGCCGTAAGTATTCAAATTCCTTTTTACTTACAATTCGTCATAAAATATTAATTTTTCTGTTTCGAGCAACGCTATATATTAATGCGTGAAATTCAGGTAGCAACGTTATTTCATTTTTTTTTCATATTCTTACAAATAAAAAGAATTACCTACAAAAATATAAGTTATATCTATACTAAACAACTATTTCATTTTCAAGTATTTTATGAAAACATTTTTTGTCAAAAAGAGAACAAAATAATTTGAATTTTTTTAAAAATACTATAAAATTTACTACAGTAAAAAGTTTTTAGGAAATAAATTTCAAAACGCAGCACCAATTTAATACATACATTAATTGATTTAATGTAAAAAAAATTAATCCTATCATCATAATCATGACGGAATAAAATAAAAAATCAAATCATATCCTAAAATAATAACGGGAAACAGTTACCCACATATTTGTGATTTGGCAAACAAATAAAGTGTTTCAAAAACTAAAGTAAACACAAGGTATCCTTTTATTTTCTGGTAACAATATGTACCTTTCGGTTATTAGGAGTTTCAACTAAAGATAAGACCACATAGTATATTAGCAAAACACTCCTTTTTCAAATCGATGCCCATCAGAATACCTTGAGACTAAATAAAAATAATTATTATGACACTATCAAAATTATTATGACACTATCAAAATATACCTTTGCAAAAAACTTCATGCATAGGATTTTATTCTTATAAATGTATGCACGAAAACATGTAATGAATAAATGGTAAAATTTAAAAATAAACCCACGGTCAGTTTGGTAGCATAAGGTCTTTAGAGGTTGCTTAAAGAGATTTATTCAAAAGGCGGTAAAACAATGCGGGACTATTATTCACACATTGATTGTGATGATAGAAATATGGTGAAACATGTGTTGGGAATTCTCAGTGAAAGCTATAGCGATATTCTGCGATTTTATAGGTGTCCAACGTCTCTTTGGCTGTCTGTAGAGGATATGCTGAAGCTACCTGAACGGTGGGTTCAACATTACATAGTGTTCGTTGATTAGCACACGCAGATGATGCATCCATATTTATACCTATTTCATAATGAAAACGAATTTTTATCACAATTAAATATCGCATGTGTCACTCGGAAATAATGTCGCTTTCTTTATCCTTATTAAAAAAAAATCGGAACAAGCAAACTTACATCATCATCATCATTACAGCCTTTCACAAGTCCACGGCTGAACATAGGCCTCCCCCAAGGAATGCCACAAAGCACGGTCCTGAGCCATCTGCGTCCATCGACTTCCTGCACGTCTTACTAGGTCGTCACTTCATCCAGTGGGACGACGCATTACACTTTGCCTACGGGGTTTCTAGGCTGCCCTTCGAAAACCTTTCTTCCCCATGTTGTCGGTTCTTCGAGCTATATGACGACCCATTGCCACTTCAGCTTACTAATCCGTTGGGTAATGTCGGTTACTCTCGTTCTACTCCTAATATTGTAATTTTTAAGTTTAATCACGCTGAGAAACCCCGAGCATAGCTCTCTCTGAGCGACCTTGAGCTTCATCATACGACCAGCAGCTAAGGACCACGTCTCAGATTCATAAGTTATCACTCAAACTAATATACCCACTTTAAAACAATTCACCTCTTAACAATATTAGTGTATATTTTTGTATTAATTATTTATGGCGAATATGTTATAGACGTCTACTTGTGTAAACAACAACCTCGTTTCTGGTGCTGGCTGGCTCAACGGAAACGGTGCTTTTGGTGAATTGACTTGTTCTTCCCACTCCTACCACGTCGCAGAGGCAACGAGTGAAAGATGCTACAACAACAATTTGGTTATTAGGTATTAAACTTAAAAAAAAATTAAAAAAAACAATCTACTTAATCTAAAAAATACATACAAAACACTTTTTTTAATTATTACAGAGTCGGTTTCTACGTCAACAACGTATTTTACCCCTTGTACTGGTCTTGCTTTGATCAGCAACGTTTGGAAGTTTTATACGTGTGGTACGAGCAAAATCCCGCAAACGCAGTCCATCAAACTGGAGTGGATAGACCAAGCTGGCTGGGTTAGCTACACGTTACATAGTATTTTTTATCCTGCATTGCGATAAATGTTTCTCTGTTGGGAATCGTTTGCCGGTGGGAGTCACTCTACAATTGCATTAACGTTACCCTCACACTAGTATTTTCTCCTGTATCGGGGAGGCAGTTTATAAACGTAAATTTCACGAGGACAAACATCCAGACCCGGAACAATTATTTGTAGGCCATACAAACACTTGTACCGTGCAGGATTTGAACCCGTGGCCCTCAGCGCTGCAACTAGTCCACTGCACCATAGAGCTGTCAAATACTTTGTTATTTTTTATTACATGACAATATTTTGCTGTTTTGTAACAAAAAACATACTAGATCCAATCAGTGTTCATTATATTCTCAACTCAAAATAATAGAAAATTGGGTTTGACCACCCGTCTGCCAAGTATGGCAACTATGGAAAATATCTCCTCTCCAAAGTAATACTAGGGGGGAGACTTATCTTCAGCAGTGGACATTCGATGAGCTGTCACGATGATGATGAACCCAAAAAATATATGAATAAAATAACTAAGAATTGTGAGTAGGGTTGTTATATATACTTGTGATATTCCTTGGAGCCTTGGACTAACCAAAAGGGTAAAAGGATAAAAACTATGCTAGACACACTCTGTTTTTAAAAGAAACTAGTTTTTACAAATTTTATCGCTTATTTTTGTCATAAGTGTGCTTGTCATCCTTATGAAAAAATAAGCAGCCATAGAAATCTACATCTATCCTCGTTTGCCAATCAAAATGCAGATGTGTTGTCAGCCATGAGGACTAAGATGGAATGCATCTTTTCCAGTAAAAAGGGTATCCGGTTCTCTACACACACCATACGAAACACTGCAGCGTTAAGCTGCCATTTTACGCTGGTATTCTGTGAGAGCGTGGTCCTTCCCCGGTCTAGCCGACCCATTTGTGTTACAACTATACAATTAATATAGCTGCAGCATGGCTCACGTAAAAATATAAACCCAGCATTTCGAGCACATTAGCACCCATAGTCACGTGGTGCTGTAAAGTGTTTTTAATAACATTTAAATGTGTAGTGTTCGCGTAAATAGACGAAATCATTATAGATACTCTCTCTCACTCCATCTCCATCAAACTGCACCTCATAAAGATCCGAGGTCTGCACTGTAATCGTTACGCAGTCCACTACCACCTTGAGACTGACTAGCCGCTTACTCTTCTTGACTAAAACGCAGATAATATGTTCTCTTGATGCAGCGTACCTTAGCTATCCTGGGTACACATTGAAGTGTCTATCGAAAAATTACGATTAACTACTGCTAATCATGAGGTCCTAGGTTTGAATCCCGGGTCAGGCCAAAAAAAATCAATTATTGAGTTTTTCTGTCCAGAAATTCTCAGTAGCTGCCCGGAGTCAGGAAGTTGGCGGTGTCTCACCCCCGTGCCTCGGAAAGCACGTAAAGCCGTTGGTCCTGCGCCTGATCACTCTCCTGTCGTGTCGGTTTACCGTCCCATCGGATTATGAGAGCGAAGGAATAGAGAGTACACCTATGCTTGCACATACACTTGGGCACTATAATCATGTCCTGCGCCGAAGGCTAACCTCCGTTGAAGCAGGCCGCCGTGGCCGAAATTCGGTATAGAGGACATTATTATTATGTTAAAAAAAATTAAGTCGGTTTACTTTTATTAAAAGTTCAAATACTTACCTGGTATGCTTTTGATGTACGTCATATTTATTTTTTCTGTGTGTCTTTTTACGTAATATTTATTTTCGTGTATTACATATGTACAGCAGTGTAAGCAGAAGTTACTTAAATTCGTAAATTATAAGTAGATAAAGTATAAACACTGAACTTTGCTATTTTTGCTCAAACGAAAAGGCTAAACTTTGCAATATAATAAGACATTTTCCCACACATTGTCCACATTCTATAATATACACGACACGGTATGCACCAACTGCAAAACTAAGATTGTAATTATAGAGAAAAGGTCAAAAGTTTTACTTTTACTTATGCTGTAGACATTTTAACATACATCTTTCATATTCTGTCAACGGGTACCCCGGTTTTGACTAAATAGAATATTATTCATTCAATAGAGATTATTAACATAAGACTTATTGAAAGTCAATTGTGTATTTACCACTGCTTTGGAAAAAATTACCTCTGTCCTAGGACGAGCCAGCAAGAAACCCTGCGGTATTATTTATATAACGATAAAACTTACCACAATAATAGTACTCATGTATTTATAAGAATTAGAACCATCATGATATCGATCACCACCTGTTGAACAGAGCAAGGCACACCTCGACGCGTACATCGCGCTGGCAGTCATTGTTAAAAGCTGCTGCTAATTCAACTAGCTTAAGTGTCATCAGGTTCCACAATTGCCTTTAAATCGTCATAGTCCACCAAAGTTTTCGGACGACTACGAGGTTAATTTTTCAGGTTGAAATTTCCTGTACATTTGCTCCGTAAATCAACTCTACGGATTTTACCGTAGATGTACGGAATTTTATCATTGTCTGCGGAACTACCATTAAATCTACGGAATTTGATTTCCATGCTAATTAACTTTTATGCACTTTGCAGTCCTTTCAGAATAATTTTAATAGATAGAATAGTTTTATACGTGGTAGAGCCATGCTACAGTTATATTAGTAGTATAGTTGTAGCACGAATGGGTCGGCTCGACTGGGGAAGGACCACGCTCTCACAGAATATCAGCGTAAAATAGTAGCTTAATGCTGCTGTATTTCGTATGGTGAGTGTAGAGAACCGGAGACCCTTTTTACTGGAAACGAGGCATTCCATCTTAGTCCTCACGGGTGACAACGCATCTGCATTTTGATTCGTAATCGAGGATGGATGTAGATGTCTATGGGCCACAGTAACCACTTACCATCAGGTGGACTGTGTGCTCGTTTGTCACCCTATCCTATAAAAAAAAATTAGATTTTTAAAAACTTTACAATTTTTTTTTATCATGAGTGTAAACGTAGCCGACAACCGACAATCGAAAATTTAAACAATGAAAGTAAATTTTTTTAATATAAACTATCCACAAAAAATTTAATTGTTAAATAAAACTAAATTTACGGATTTTATCGCGTTTATTTCACTACTTTTACTTATTTTTAATTCCCCACGCAAAGAAAGCAAAGGGGGGTTGCTGTAAAGCACCCGAAAGCAAAGGGGGTCCCCCCTGTGACCATGGTTGCTGTAAAGCACCCGAAACGTCGGGAATTAAAAATAAGTAAAAGTAGTGAAATAAACGCGATAAAATCCGTAAATTTAGTTTTATTCAATGTGTAGTGTTCGCGTAAATTTAAGAAATCATTATTTAATTGTTAGTTATTTTATATGTATTTTTACTAAAAAATTTTAATCAATTTTTATGGTACTTTTTTATATGTGCAGCTTGATACGATGTTATACTAGAATTGAACTTACGACAAGAATTTTACATGACAGAAATAATTTCTCCAAAAAATATTCTATGGGATCAAAAATTTTCGATTCTCTTAAGAAATTTGCAGATCTATGGATATTTTGCAATAGCATTTACGGAATTCTACGGAAATTTTTATACCAATCTACGGATTTGAAAAAATTGGAGTTGGTAACACTACCGTAAACGTCCTTGAGCGTGTTGCTTTTCGTGGTAGCAATGTGGCTGCCACGAAAGTACTCGTATTCCGTAATTACTTAAATTTTTAACGTATCCATGATGACCAAAAAGATTTAAAGACGATGAAAACATAACGCTAATCGGTAAACTAATGACAAATTTTGAAAAAAAAAGAACTCCACGTTTTTAATATAAAATTTATTTTAAATTAGAATTTGAAATTTAGATTTGTAATGGCCGGTACTGTAGAACGGCATTTTTATAGGTAAAAACCTATTAATTACAATTATTTTTATACAGTTTAATGAAATTTTTAAACTTCTTGATTGACAAATATTTAAACTTTTTTAAGATTTTGTTGTAAAAGCGTATATTGTGTGAAGTTTAGTAAAAGGCATTACAAGTTTGTGCATGTTCCTGGTATTTAAAATATTTGTTCTTATCAAAGTTATTTATGTTTAAGCATATGTACATTGTACAAACATTAAATTTCCATAAATATAATGTAAGGCTAAAGTACATATATTTACTTCTCTCTACAATTTAAATTATAAACTGCCTTTACGGCAACCTTGTGCAAAAACAAATATAGTTTCGATATCAGTGAGTTTGCGACATCCAAAATATATAAACAAAATACGTAACGTGGCCGTAGCTGGCCGTATCTTTTGAACGCTTTAAATTTTTTTTGTATAGAAGAGTGGGCAAACGAGCAAACGGTTAATCTGATGTTAATTGACTACCGCCGCCCATGAACAACTACAACACCAGAGGAATCGCAGATGCGTTGCCGGCCCTTTAGAAAGGAGTAAGCTATTTTCTCGAAGGTCCTCAGGCCGTATCGGACCGGAAAAATCGCCGGTGGTAAATTATTCCACAGAGAGGTCGTACGCGGTAGAAAACTCATAATGAAACGTACGACTGACTTGGGAGCCTTAATCTTTACACCTCCAAATGTATGTAATATTTAATATTAATTACCACATGACACTGTTGTACACGTTCTTGAGGAAAAGGGTCTCGAAAAACGGACAGTCGGTCGGATAATATAATGCCATCAAAAACATAACTTGTAAAACAAACCAAGTCTCGCAACTCAGTTCTTCTATCGTAAAAAGTTGTGAGATCCGTGTAATACCAAGTCGGTTAATTTATTCAGTCCCTACTTAAGGGTCCTTCTGTCCCTAAGTTATTATGTAATTAGCTAACATAACAACATCTTGTTGTAACCATATCAATATTAAAAATCTTTTACGTTTTAAATAAATGGATTGACTTGGGCCATCGCATGAAAGCACAATGTATCTCACAAGTAATAAATATTTTATTAAATTCGATTGCATAGTGCAATCGCACTATGCAATCGAATTTAAACTTTAAACGACAGGATTATCTGGGGGCTCGGCAGTGGGGCACTGCAGTGCCTATAGATAATCCTGAGGTTTTAAGCCCTAAAACAGGCATCATTATTACTTATAATTGATATTGACTAAATGAACTCAACCATCATTACAATGACGATTCCCATACATGATATAACCAAAATACACTATCGCAATGCAGAATTACCAATAAGGAGCACTAGCGCACTACTGCAGATATATGGCCGCAATGCGGGTAACCGCAGAGTGCGTATGTTCTCTAAGTGTTTTGTATAAAAATATGTTGTTTCAGCCGGCAGCTTTTTCCCGAGTGTGGGTATAAACAACCGATATACGCAAGTTGAACAAAAAATATCGATTGCAAACTATGTCGGTGCTGAACTTGCCGACAAATATGTGACGTCAACTCAGTTCTTAGCTCGGGGCCACCTTGCCGCTAAGACAGATTTTGTTTTCGCGACAGGACAACGCTCTACATTTTACTTTATCAACGCTGCTCCACAATGGCAACCATTCAACGGTGGCAACTGGAACTGGCTTGAGCAGGTTAATATTTAGATTTACCTAATTTTTGTTCCACTATCACTATTTTTTTGTCGTAGCTGATCCGCTCGTTTTTAAAAATCTCAGTTTGATTAAGTCACTACCATACGTAGTCAATAGTAATACCAATGTCTTTTGTTGTACTGATCTTTACAGAACCTTCGTGCCCGTATCGGAGCAGCCGGATACAATACAATTATCTACACCGGTACTTTTGGAGTGACGCAATTACGAGACGCTAACAACCGCTTAGTTGATATCTACCTCCACCGCGACAGCAACAATAACGAACAGTTGCCTGTTCCTCTATACTACTACAAAGTAAGAGCTAAATGAAAAATTGACTTAAATACGTATATATACGTAAATCTTTTTGCCGCCGTGTAGTGGCGGCGTTGGAGAATCCACCACCCGATATCATCCCTTAGATGTGAAAGGTTACAGAGAGAAGTGAAACGGGAAATGAGCAGCATTAATCTTCCTGATAACTACTAAAAATAACAAAAAAACTTGAAGTAGCCAACACGCCTGCAAAGCATGACAACTATAGCAAATATCCATCTCCCTATCAGCCAATCTAAGATGGAGACCTGTGTTCAACAGGGGACATTTGACACTTTTTTCGTAACTCTTTCATTTTCCCTTCCCCTTCCCCTTAGCATACAGTTTTCCCACAATACTAAGAAGGCCGATACGGCGGTAGTTTTTTCAGTCCTGCTGCAACCATTTTCCTTTATATATTGGGACTATCACGGCTTTGCACTTGTCTCCCGGTACCTGCTCCAGTTCCGAACACAAATTAAACAAGGTGTACAGCAGCCTGCCACCACTTCCTCTCCAGCCCTTAGCATTTCGAGTGAAACTCTATCATATCCCGCTGCCTTACGTGCTTTCATGCTTCTCATTACCTTCATTATTTCATCTACACTTATTTGCTTTCTCTCCTCTTCTTTCGGAATTTCTATTTCATTTGGTTCACACGTCTTCTGACTCATAAACACGCTATAAAAATATTCCTTTCATCTCTTTAGACTTTATCGTTCAGAATATAGCCATTCATTAGACTTTTATAGATAATATCTATCATTATTTTTTTATTGAGGAAGAATTGTTTTGAAAGAAAACTATTATTTATGACAACATTTACTTACAAGTTGTATTTAAAATTGATATTCCATGAATCTAATAAATTAATTATTTATCAGGTAGTGTATGATTCCTCAAGACGCATTGGTACAGCATTTGTAAGCATCAACAACCCTTACTATACTCTAGCCGAGGCTCAAGCTTTGCAGTTCTGTACTGACCGATGCCGCAACAATGCCGCATTCAACTGGCTCAATTGGCAACCCGACCGTGTGGATATCGGATACAGCTTCTGCTGCACTGTTGATGAGTTCAGAAGAGTTATACCACATCTGCCTTCTTTTAGCGTCAACGGTTTATTATCGTAACTACAACTTAATAACAAAGGAAAAATTGTAACCAGTAATCAAAATGTATAAATGTATATTACATATTGATTGTACATTGGTTAAGTAAAGTAACTAACATTAATCCATTTGCGTGTGCTTTTTTTACCTGTGCAATCCACATAAAAAACCATAAATAGTATACGTCAATCTTTGAGTATTTAACCAAAGGAGACGGCATCGCAAGGCTTACCCCTTTGTAAAAGATACGAGAATCCGACTCATACCCATTATATAAAACTAGTTACTCCGCGTCGTGCGCCATTACGCAAGTGAGCGTGCCAGTCAATTGATCTCTGAAAAAAAAGTCGAATTGCAGTGTATTTTCATGCAAAAAATAATCAAAACCGTCAAATCCACGACAGGACAACGTGGCTTTTCATCTGTGAATACTTTTAACATAATATTTTCGTTAAAACTCGTATTTTTTGAATATTTTCGTAAAATACCAAGTGTTGCAAGCATATTCCATGAAGTGAAAAATAAGCTATTTTAAGATAAATATAATTTATTACACAAAGTTTTTACCGTGGTAGAGCCACGCGGCAGCTTTGCTGTTGCACGTATGGGCCGGCTCAAACCGGGGTGGTACCACGACGAAGTGGAAGCTCCGCTTTCGCGTTTCGTCTGGTGAGTGCAGGTGGCCGGAGGCCCAAGTCCCCCCCCCCCATGAACATGGTAGCGGAATTAAATGATAGACTACCCCAGGAGGGTACCAGCACCCCTGGAGAATCCCTCGCTGAGCATCCACGACCATGTTTCTTTACTTCTGAGCGTGGGTGCTCAGGCTGCCCCGCGTATTCTGGGGGGGGGGGGCAAAATTCCGTTCAAGACTACAACTGCTCGGGGCAAACGGAGCAACAAGACCAAGGCGACCCCTGCCACGCTGTCCGTGAATTTCTGCAATATCAGGGGACTTCACTCTAACCTAAACGCCGTCCACTACCATCTCGAGACGGCGAGGCCGGCTCTGCTCTTTCTGACCGAGACGTAGGTGTCCTCTCCGGCTGATGTTTCGTGTCTATCCTACCCGGGGTACAAACTGGAACACTCCTTTGTGCCTCGGGCTGGAGTATGCGTTAACGTCAGAGAGGACATCTGTTCTCGACGCGTCGGCAGACTTGAAGGTTCGGACCTGTCCATCCTTTGGCTACGCGTAGACAGCGACGACCATCCGCGCGTCTACGGGTGCCTTTATAGGTCCCATAGCGGTAATGCCGAAACAGACTGACTCTTCGACCACGTCCAAATGGCTGCAGATTCGTTGCTACAGCAGATCCCCTCCGCAGAGATCGTGATCCTCGGCGACTTTAACGCCCATCACGCCGAATGGCTTGGTTCACGTTTAACCGATCATGCGGGGAGATCTGTTCATGATTTTGCCTTGGCATATGGTCTGACACAACTGGTTACTTCGCCTACGCGGATTCCAGATGTGGAGGATCATGCACCTTCCCTGTTGGACCTTCTGCTGACCTCTCACCCGGACGGATATCAGATTTCGATCGACGCCCCTTTAGGCTCCTCGGACCATTGTCTTGTCCGGAGTGTGGTGCCACTCACGCTGAAATCGCGGTTGCATTATGCATATCACTACCCTTGGGGGCGGGTTTGCTTCTCGCCGGACGATCCCAACGTTGTTGCGGATTCTGTCGCTGTTGTGGTACTTCAGGGTATGGAACTTTTTATTCCTTCCTCTGTGGTGCCCATTGGAGGCTAATCTCAGCCATGGTTTGGTCGCTTCTATAAAATAGCATCATGCTAGAAGCAGGAGTGCTACCAGGCCTGGGCTAACGCATCAGCGTCCCGGGATGTAAATACCAGCGCTCTAAAAAAGAAGTATAATTCCGCCTCTAGGTCCTTCAAAAGAGTCATTGCCAAGGCAAAGTCAGAGCACATAGGCAGAATTGGCGAGAAACTAGTTCGCCTTCCTTCTGGAACCCGTGCATTCTGGTCTCTCGCCAAGGCCGTCCAGGGGAATTTCTGTCAGCCATCTCTTCCATCTCTGCACAGGGAGGACGACTCACTGGCCCACACCGCAAAGGAGAAAGCCGATCTTCTAGGCTCTTTCTTTGCGTCTAACTCGACTCTCGATGACGGGGGGAGTAAGTCGCCAACCATCCCGTGGTGTGAGTGCTCCATGCCGGAAGTGCAGTTCACACAGCGCTCGGTTCGCAAAGCACTCCTCTCCCTGGACATCCACAAGTCGAGTGGGCCTGACGGAATCCCCCAATTGTGCTGAGGACGTATGCTCCAGAGTGGGCACCGGTTTTAACGCGTCTTTTCCGGTACTCCTACTCCCTAGGCATAGTCCCAAAATCATGGAAGACGGCTTTCGTCCACCCGATCCCTAAAAAGGCGACCGCTCAGACCCGTCCAACTACCGGCCTATCGCCATCACGTCCTTGTTCTCCAAAACAATGGAGTCCATTGTAAACTGCCAGCTCATGAGGTACCTTGAGGATCACCAGCTGATTAGTGACCGCCAATACGGTTTTCGCCGTGGTCGGTCAGCTGGTGATCTTCTGGTCTACCTAACTCACAGATGGGCGGAGGCAGTAGAGTCCAAGGGGAAGGCATTGGCCGTTAGTTTGGACATTGCGAAGGCCTTCGATCGGGTTTGGCACAAAGCGCTTCTTCCGAAGCTCCCTTCCTATGTGCTTCCCGAGAAATTGTGTGATTGGATCACCAGCTTTCTTGCAGATCGGAGCATCAAGGTCGTTGTTGACGGTGCAAGCTCCGATTGCAAGCCTATTAATGCTGGTGTTCCACCGGGCTGCGTGCTATCGCCAACGCTGTTTCTTCTGCATATCAATGATATGTTGCAAGCCCGTAACATTCATTGCTATGCAGATGACAGCACTGGCACTCTTTACACCGGTCGAGCCAATATTTCTCGGGAAAACGTCTCCGAGTGCCGGAATAAACTTGTGTCTGAAGTCGAGTCTTTGCTGAACAGTCTCGGATTGGGGGCGACTAAATCTATTCCAGTTTAACCCCCAGAAGACACAAGTTTGGGCGTTAACCGCTTAAAAGAACCCCTTTGTCGTATCCCCTCAGTTTCAAGGCACTCCCCTTGTTGCCTCAGTCAGTATCGGAATCCTCGGCGTTGACATATCGAGTGACGTGCAGTTTCGTGGTCACTTGGAAGGGAAGGCCAAATTGGCCTCTAAAAAGCTTGGCGTGCTCAGCAGAGCGGGACAGTATTTCATGCCGGCACAACGCCTGCAACTTTACAAGGCGCAGGTTCGGCCGCACATGGAATACTGTTCCCATCTCTGGGCTGGGGCTCCCCAGTACCAGCTCATTCCACTTGAACGCATCCAGCGCAGAGCGGCTCGAATCGTCGACGACCGAGTGCTTTCCGATCGGCTCGATTCACTGGCATTGCGAAGAGATGTTGCATCCCTTTGCATTTTCTTTCGCATATACCATGGAGAGTGCTCTGAGGAAGTGTTCGGATTAATCCCAGCCGCCAAATTTCGTGAACGCACTACGCGGCAAACGTCCCGATACCATCCACACCATCTGGATGCTTGGCGGTCCACCACTGTACGTTTCAAAAGGAGTTTTCTTCCGAGTACAACCTCTCTATGGAATAGTTTACCACCGGCGATTTTTCCGGACCGATACGACCTTGGGACCTTCAAGAAAAGAGCTTACTCCTTTCTAAAGGGCCGGCAACGCACCTGCAATTCCCCTGGTGTTTCGGTTGAACATGGGCGGCGGTAATCACTTAACATCAGGTGATCCGTATGCTCGTTTGCCCCGTCTTCTATATAAAAAAAATATATTAAACAAAATTTATTTGAAGTATGTTTTGATGGAAGTGCGCTTCAAGATGTAGCCAATCTTGTCAGTGACTCCTCTAACATATGGCAGTACAGCAGGTACACGCTCGACTGTGGCCGGCTTCACTCGTTCACTGTGACGTAGGCGCGGGACCCGAAGCTTGTTGTCATGCAAAACTTTCTTGACGTGGTGGAGCTCGGCTGCCAGGTGTTTACTGTCACAGATCCTTCGTGCTCTCTGAAACAAAGATTTACCCACGGTAGCTAACTGTGAAGGATAGTGGTGAGAATCACCATTTGAATATCTATCTGTATTGGTCTTTTTTCTATACACAATATGGCTCAAGGTGTTATCAAAATTCCAAATTACTAACACATCTAGAAAAGCTAAAGAATAGTTTGCCTCTAACTCCATTGCGAACTGAATTTTAGAATTTATAGAGTTAAGATGGTCTAAAAATGCAGTTACTTTATCGAAAGGTAGAATTGTGAAAGTGTCGTCTACGTACTGCTTGTAGAATCTTGGATTTATGGGAGAAGTAAGCAGGCCTTTCTCCTCAAAGTCTTCCATGAATATGTCGCCGACATATATACGCGCGCGCGTGGGTGTGTCTATGTGTATATGATCGAATAGGAGTGTGAGAGTGAGTGAGAGACATTATTTCATATTTCTCAAAAGAGCCTCAGTATCATCATAGCACTTATGAAATAGCCATTCGGTTAAGGTGATGAATTTTTATGCTTTTATTAATGGCGTTGTATAGAGTTGCTGATTGTTTTACATATTGCGTCCTAGCTAAAACAATTTTAACAGCGACAGCTGTAGCCATTACGTTTTTTCTGCTTTTAGCTACAATATAACGATTTCTTATATTTACGCGAACACTACACATTGAAATAATACTAGTTTTTACGGAATTTATCGCGTATATTTAACTTTTTAAATACCCGACGTTTCGAACGCTTTACAGCACTCATGGTCACGGGCGGGACTGAGATGTTCAACGTCCATATGTCATAGTTAACCGCGGTTACCATAGATTACAAAAGTTAAATTTTAATCTATGGTAACCGCGGTTAACTATAACATATGGACGTTGAACATCTCAGTCCCGCCCGTGACCATGAGTGCTGTAAAGCGTTCGAAACGTCGGGTATTTAAAAAGTTAAATATACGCGATAAATTCCGTAAAAACTAGTATTATTTCAATACAATATAACGGTTAAACTTTATACCTTTATGCAGTCTTAGAACTTAATATAAGATGTACGGTTTTCTAACAGTAAGTACCGAAACCTCTTTCAGCGGTACAGAGACAGGAAAGAGTGCGCTACGCTTCGGAGTTTTTGGATCTTTGTGGCGAAAATCCAAAGACTGTGATCGAGCGGCTAGTGACTGGTGATGAAACTATGATCTTGTATTATGATCCACAAAGCAAGCGCGAGTCAATGGAATGGCGTTATAAGGGTGAAAAGCCCCCTAGAAAGGCAAAGGTGCAACAATCGACTAAAAAACTGATGTGCACAATATTTTGGGATTTTCAAGGCATTTTGATGGTGGATTTTAAAGAACGTAATACAGTCGTGAACAGCGAATATTATGCTTCTTTAATATATAAATTACGAGACAAGATAAAGGAAAAACGAAGAGGCAAACTGTCTAAAGGTGTCCTGTTGCTCCATGACAACGCCCCTGTTCATACCGCTGGTGTTTCGAAGGATGCAGTTCGTCAATGCGGGTTCACAGAAGTTCAACATCCACCTTACAGTCCAGACATGGCCCCGTCCGACTATTATTTATTTCCAAATTTAAAGCGGGACTTAAGAGGAAGAAAATTTTCAAGCGATGAAGAGTTGCAGGCGGCCGTCTTCAGTCATTTTGAGGATAAAAAATGTGATTATTTTTATAAAGGTTTAGAGATGTTGATTCACAGATGTCAGAAGTATGTTAGTATTCATGGTGATTATATTGAAAAATAAAATTGGTTTCGTTTCATTTCCTTCATTGGTTCATAGTTAGGCCAATTCATTATGGGACCGCCTACGTATATCTGGTAAAGTAACTTTTTCGTCTTAGTGTTTTAAACGTCCATGTAAATTTCCTAAGTCCATTCGAAAAAATTGAAATTCAAAAATTTTTAACCTCTTTAATTAAATCCCAGAAAAAGGAACTTGAGGATATTAAAGTTAACCTCAAAGAAATTCAGCAACGCAATTCCAATATTGAAAATAATATTGCCCTCTTAACGACACAAAATGAGGAATTACGTAGAATACTTAACGAATTAGAGATAAAAATAAACAAGATCGAGAAACCATCACAATTTGGGGGTCGGCTTTAGTAATCTGCTGCACGATTTAAGTGATAATTTTAGCTTTAGTTGACAGGTAATGATGCTATTGATTACCATCTAGCTGCTTTTTTGCCGGAAATCTTTAGTTTTCGAGATATCGTTAATTTTAGTTTTGAGGTTATGTCCATTTAAAAATGATACGAAAGCGTAATAACAACATAATTATTTGATCATTTTAGCTTTAGTTGATAGGCAATGACGCTATTAATTATCATCTAGCTGTTTTTTATGCCGGAATCTTTAGTTTTCGAGATATCGTTAATTTTAGTTTTGAAGTTATGTCCATTTAAAAATGATACGAAAACGAAATAACAATATAATTATTACAAAGAGATAACAATATATGGGCAAAATAAAAATGTGGGCTCCTTCATGTGCAATAAAGGAAATTGCAGAGCCCGATCCAGGGTAGCTCCTAGCACCTAGTTTGAAAATATTAAAATGTCATTGCCACGGGTATTCTATCTGATGTACTGTTATGCGTATTGCTGGAGCTATGAAGATGCAATCCACGAAGACCCTGAAAAAGATATGGAGGGAGGCTGCTTATCTATGGGGACCGTCTGCGATTGGTACAATTACTGCCGGGAGACAGTCGTCATTTACCAAATAGAGCAACAAGAGGCCATCGGCAAGATTGGTGGCCCAGGAAAAGTAGTCCAAATTGACGAATCAAAATTTGGAAAATGGAAATATAATAAAGGTAAATTGATTTTCTTATATTACAGACTGAAATAATATATTTATTTAAAGTTTACTTTTAAACTCAAAATATCTTTTAATTAATACATTTAAATACCTTTTAAAGCCAAACTATCTGGAAGAAATCACTTTCAGAGTGGTAAGACAGCCTGTTGTACATATTCTACTATAAAATTTTGTACTTTTGTATTTGTTTTTTTTTTTTGTAATTTTGTACTGTTGGGTTTTGGTGTACAAAATAGAGTAAATAAATAAATGAATATCTTGTATATTTACTAACTCTAAATTGTTTATTATTGTTTATAGGAAGGCAGATTGAGGGCCACTGGATCCTCGGCCTCGTTGAGGATGGAAGTGAGGATTTAAGAATAGAGGTGTGCCCTGAAAACATCAGGTCAGCGGATGTACTAGTGCCCCTAATTAAAAAACATGTGGTTGAGGGCACCACAGTCCATACCGACTTCTGGAGGGCTTATGATTGTTTGGGGGAACATGGGTACATTCACAAGAAGGTGAACCATTCCGATCCCGATAACCCATTTGTTGCCCCTGATGGCACTCATACACTCAAAGAATCAAATCGCAATGGCGGGTGGTTAAAAGATTTTTCAGTAAATACAATTATAACCACCCGGAAAACTTTTCAGATATTATTATAGAATATTTGTGGAGAAGGTCAGTGCAAAGAAAGAAAAAGGATCCTTTTATGGAACTAATTAAAGTAATCGACCATGTATATAAATAAATGTTTTTATAATATTATATTTGGTCGTTTCTTTTGATCAAACCCTAGTGCCAGAAAGTATAAATCATAAAACCGAATCTGTCAACCCCAACTTCCACGTGGTCTTTCCGCTCTTACCCCTAGAGTGTATATGAAAATCCGGAAGCGCGGAGGGAATGCAGCCCTCGCCCGCTGTAACTAAGCGCAGGCAGCGTACGAGCCGTAGCGGCTGAGGCTGGTCGCCGAAGGCGACCAAACAGCCGAAGCTGCGCAGGTGAGCTAGGTGCCTGTGCTTAGTTACGCAAGGGCGAAAGGGCTGCACTTCCCGCAGCGCTGGAGCAGAAGCAGAGTCAAAATAGTGTTAATTCCCACCGTTTTTTCCCACCCTGAATACTCCCACATTCCCACCGGGACCCGAATGTGAGTTTTTCGTCGCCGGACGCACTTTTTTTATTAAACGAAAGCGAATTTTCCTTAAATGTAACAAAACTTTAAAAATTCATAAAAAAAAGGGGGGGGGTTTCCGGCACTTTTTCCTTTCAGGGGGAGGTTCCGCCCCCTCTCCCCCCCTCCCCCACCCACTCGGAGACCATATATTCATGCAGCAGGTTACTAAAGAAAACCCCAATTTGGGATGAAAAACAAAAGGATCAACTAAGAATTATTTGGAAAACGGGCATTGAATTAAAGAACGTTACTAAAAAGAAGAATGAAACCAAAGAAAAACTTGTAGGGATGATTATTTGTTTGTCGAAATCAGTAAACTGCTATATACTAAAGTCAGAAGTTAAAGATGTTTTCAGATCCAAGGGGAAAAAAGGAGGAGTAAAGAAAACACCTATTATCGTGGAACTTCAACTCCACGATTCAAAAGACAGCCTTGCTTAAATCGTGTAAAATTTACAACAATAAGAATAAATCCTCAAAACTTCAAGCAAAACACTTAGGTTTCACTACGGAGCAATTAACACCTCAGAGCTCTAGACTATTCTTTCTGGCAAGAGATCTAGTGAAAACTAAAAAGTTTCAGTTTTGTTGGACATCTTATGGCAAGATGCACTTGAGAAAAAGTGAAATTTCACCCGTCATTCATGTAACAAATTAAGCACTAATACACCAGCTAACTTTCCATAACGAGGCATGACTGATACTATCTTTTATATCTGCACGATTTTTGCTTCTTTCTTTAAGTTTTTGTTTAAATGTCTTACATTGTCACTTCAAAGTTAATTTATATTGCCTACAAACTTATACTAAATACAAGAAACAGACACAAAACGTTCATACACAAACAAAACTCAAACAATTTTATAAAAATATATGTTTAATAATAAAGTTACATATTACTATACATACACAAATACACATTACACAACTTAATACAAATTCTATGCTAATGACCCAACAGTCCTCTTACTTCCTCCATGAATAGTTCTCTGAATACACTACATTAATAGACGAAACAGAAATTTTACAGTCTATAAAATTTTTAATAGATGATTTGTCTTCAAACGCTGTTTGTGTAAACATGGAAATCGAAATATTATAGCTCAAAATAAGTTATACGGTACGGCCTAAGAGTTTAAGTGAGATTGTGGATAACATTTTACGAATCCTTGCTTACACCATTTATACGTCCAAGACTTACATAAGCTCGGGCCCCTGTAGCCCGGGGACCCCGTATCATTGATACGGCTGATACGGCGGTAGCAACGCCCCTCATAACAGACTATAATATGATTACTTAGCCTAGTGGGCAACAATTGCTTAAACGAGTCTAATAAAACGAAAACTGTAACTGACTTTAATGCTGCCTTAAACACACGTACCACAACCACAACCACAACATGTGGGCGGGCGCATTTTGTATTGAATCGTACAATTTACATGTACCACATTTTGACGTCATTATCGACTGCGTGAGTGATACTGACCGCAACATAACCACGACGTAACCACTACAGAACTACACGGAACTAGCGGCCGGCCACATCGCAAACACAACATTGCGTTACAATCCTAACTGACAATCATTACGATTTCTGTGGTTGCGACCATTGAAGTAATATGTACTTACGTACTAGAACAGCTATTTCAAACAAAAAATGTGCGCTACTCTGTGTTCGCGCGGTTTGTTTTCTTATCATTGAATAAACATAGGTAGAATGATCAGTAGATAATAAAAGATTGTACTGTTAAATAGGTAAATTATACCAAAAAATTTTTTTTTTAATTTTGTCATTTACTTTGTATATTATATTTGCTTATTTAATATAATATTATATCACAATTACATTTTAATGATATTTTTATCTTAATATTTTAAAAACAAACATAAAAACATACTAAATGTATGTTTAACAAAACTTGTTATTATAACATTTAAATAACAAATATATTTATTTAAATTAGAATAAGAGCCGTTCATAATTACTGGGCACGCGAGAGTTAAAAATTGACATTGATTTGGCCTAATTGTGATAACTCATATATGTTTCTACAAAAAAATGTGTATAATAATATATTCGTCCCATATTTAAGTACCCACAGAAATGTCGCATCTGGACAAATTAATTTCATAATCTACATTACGTGACACAAGATGGCGTCTTAGGAATAATTTGTTTTATTACTAATTTATAATACTTTTTTTATTGATTAAGTATCTTATTAACAGATGAAAAGTAATTCCTTGGTTTTTACTGACATTTCTTGAATTACTTGTGCAATATCTAAGTACGCACGACGGCATATTTTTTTCACGAGATTTTTTTTTAAATCAACACAACACGTGACAACTCTACAAGCGCCTAGCGAGTGACTGATTAAAGTGCAGTGTATGCACCGCAGTTGAATGGAACATAGTAGCTGAATGCAGTGTCGCCTCTAGTACGTAGTACATATTAGCTCAATGGGTTGCGACGCAACCACAACGCAACTGCAAAAGGCTGCAGCGACATTATTCACACGTGACCACATATTGTCGCTGCGATGTGGTGTGGTTGTGGTACGTGTGGGCCGACCCTTAGTCAACGGTTAATCATATTAAAAAAAAACATTTATAACTCCCTTTTTATTTAAATAATAATAATTTAATATTTTTTATTTCAAAGTCAGATCATAAATTTTATGTGTGCTGTGTATAATGTGATCGCTAGTGTTTCCTCTATTCGTTCGTACACTCTTCGACCAGCTAGTTGTCATTTAAAAAATAAATTAAAAATAAATGCACGTACAAGTGCTGCACTGAGCACGTTCTCCTACTTTTCAACTTTTAATACCTACTTGACGTGTCAAAAGATTCATTTAAGTAAGTTTTCTGAAATTCGATATTATTTAAAAGTGGATTAATATTATAATCCACCCGACCACTGTAGGTTTAACTTTTAGATTTTTCTAAAATTGATGTGTAATGTGATTGCGGATCGATATCGATATTTTTTTAATACTTATTGAAGAAGTATCAAAATTTAATTAATTAATTTAATCAATCAACTAAAGAAGAATATTATTGAGCAGATTCTGTTGCCTAGTATAATAAAAGTGTAAATGAACAATGTCTGTTCTTAGATATAATTCAACAAAAAAATTAGACTATCGATATGCGCATATTAAAACTTACTTTAATTATTGTATTTAAAATATTTCAATTACTTCATTTGTTAACTAAATGAAGCCGACGACTGCATCCACGTTGGTTAAGGTTTTTTAATTACAGCTGGAATTTTAGTTTTCTGGGATAAAGTGTAGGTTATGTGTTAATTCAGAGCACGGAATGTAAAAAAAATAAGAGGAAGTAGCAAAATGCATAACTTGTACCATAACCACTGTCACCATACTCACACATGCGAACGAAAGAAATATGTGCCGACAGTTGTGCACCACTTCAATAATTTTCGCATGATTGGATATTAAAAAATAAAAGACAAAGGCTTTACGTTACTCAACATTCGCTTGAGTATGAACTGTAAGCACTTAAAAATATAAATAATTTTTCCTTTTTATCAAGGAAGTATGGAGTGTAGAGGTAAGGAGTACAGACTCTGTATAAAAAAGTGTCCGTAGAAATGCGCTAAATAAGGATGACGCCACTGTAGCTACAGTCAGTCAGTCAGTTTTTATAACTTTTTCACTGCACAAACTTTCACCATAATTCTTTTTACAATTATTATTTTATTGTTTTCAATTAAATTCGCCGTAAAATTACTCTCAACGTATTTTACGGCGATTTATCATCATCATACCCTGTAGCTACTCGAGCGCTGTTGTGGAGAATTTTTGAACTGTTATTTACTGCTTACCGATAGACACATTTTCATCTATTGTCCTACGGGGGAATGTCCTCCTTACCTCTATACTCTACGCAAGGAAGTTTATATAATTAATGACAAATTTACCTTCTTAACGTTAGATGTCGCAGTAATACCGCGATTATTTGAAAACGCAACATAAATTATTATTATTAGATATCATTCATTTTGTCTTAATTAAAAAGCTTCTACGATTGACGAAAAAACTAGATGATGTAATAATAAATTCACGCTAGTATAGGCAAAATGTACGTCGTCGTCGTAAACGAACGTCGTCATTGCCCTACCATATATGTATATTCAGGAATCTATGGCCCTACCTAACCTATACTACTACGTGACTGATGTTAGCAGTGTCGCCGTAGGAAGAAAAAAGATGCATAAACCCTTGTCAAAATTTATTCATTTATTTATGCTTTATTTGCACACCGAGTACAAAAAGACGGACTTAATGCAACAAGGCATTCTCTGCCAGTCCACCTCTAGTCTAAGCAGAGAAGATATTGTGGATGCAATTACATATTATTAAACATATATATTATAATATATATATATATATATATATATATATATATATATATATATATATATATATATATATATATATATACATACATACATATATAGATACAAGATGAAAAGAAGAACTACCAACCACAATAGCCTGACACTTTGATGGATTAACCCTAATACCAAATCTGTCTGACCAATAATAAATACTGTTAAGGTCGCAATTAAGCTTCTTAATCACATCATCGATACCTGCCGCCTCAGTTTGAGCATAAATTTGTAAGTCATCAGCATACAGATGGTACGAACAGCGAATGTGGGATGTAATGAGATTTATAAAGACTGAAAACAGGAGAGGAGAGATAATTCCGCCTTGAGGAACGCCAGCAGACAACGAACACCAATCAGAGGCGATCTGACCCACTCGAATAGCCTGCTGACGACCCCGAAGATACGACGAGAACCAGTCCCGTGCTGACGAAGAGAATCCCAGGTGACAAAGTACAGCTAGGAGAATATCATGATCAACAGCGTTAAAAGCGTTAGAGAAATCTATTAGGACTAACACAGTCAAATTTGAGTTCTCCATTCCAGTACGAAAATCTTCTGAAAACTTCTGAAAACTTTCAAAAGAGCTGTGGTTGTACTGTGCCCAGGCCTAAAACCAGATTGAAATGTTGCAAAAAAACAAAAATTGCGCTATATTTTACAAAACTTTGCTTAAAATCCACCAAATTCCGCTTAATTGTATCATTCATCCTAGCCGCATTTTCTATCTGGAGACTTGAGCCCAAAATTTCACTATATCATCACCATCACTTTCTTTTTTGACCAATTAAATTCCATGCCATTTGCTCCCTACTCAGATCTATATTTCTGGCTATAAGCCATCCTCCTCGGTGGCAACTCCATTAAAATTTTCACGTTATGTTATATGTTAACAAGAAAATCGAATGTGGGAAAAACCAGTTATTCTCAGCTACTAAAGCTTAGAGGATTAATACAATGAAAAGCAAAACAGCTATATACCATAATACAAAAGGAGATAAAACAAATAACGCATCAGCAACATTTTGGTTGGAGAAAATCCGAACGATCAGAACGATAGACTCGCTAGTGTTTTTTATCACATTGTGCTGCCAACTAATATAAAAAATTCCGCAAGATTCGACTAGATATTTTTAGCACTTAGATATTTTAAAAAAAGCGCTATAGAACCTAGAATTTCTCTAGATCTAGCTCCAAATGCGCTAAAACAACAACACTGGATGTTAGTGATGTAGTTTCTTTTCCTGTACATGATCTGATTTATCGATATTCAGTCAATGTTCAAGCTTTGGAATACGTACGAAAATGCCTTGATGTAATACGTATATCCCCGTTATTCATATAGCCGGCATATATAATTATTATTATACATATATAATTATTAGTTATCTTGAAAGAAAATTTGTTAACAGTGACTTAAACACAAGGAATAATTAAAAACAATCATTTTGCAATTATTGTCATTTAATTAACACATATATGTTTAAAAATTGTCGTTTTCACACTTTAATATTAAATTTTAAACAATATTTATTTCGAAAACTAATGTAAATCATGATATTAAAATCGGTTTTATTTCAGCTACTTTCCAAAAGTCATAAGTACTTACTTCTTTCGCTTAACAAAAATGTTCATTCATAGCAAATTATAGGGTATCACCCTATAATTACGTATATTTTCATAATATTTGCACATTATCATTGATATGTTAGTAAAAAAAACTGACCTGTGATAAAATTTTATGGAAAACTTTAATATCGGAGTAGTCGCAACACTATCGCAGTAATTTATGTACTATTGCATTAACAGACGAATCTTAAAACAATAAAATAACGTTGAACATTACTCATAATAAAGGCAACTAGATATTTTGTCCATGTTTAGTCACGTTTCTGTGTAGAAAAGGAAAAATTACATGTGCCTTTGGTACGAAACACCTGTTTTAGAAAAATTTTATTTTTTTACTTTCGTTTCTTTTACTCCAATATTGCAAAAAACGGCATATTTTCGCATATTTAACTTAAGCAGCGACCCGTCAGCTGGCGAAAATTTGGGCCTACGACTGACAGTGGACTGACCTGACAGTCAATTACGATCTACTGTCCGTAATTGTGACACACCTGCCCCGCCTACTTTGGGCTTCCTCTAGTGTTTTATATTCCGTACAAATATCCAAACTTTCATATTCATTCACATTCACATAGAATCACAGCACATACACATATAGAATCCAGCACCTTAAAAACTGAAAGTCCCCGGGCGAGGATGTAATTACAGCAAAGCTTCTGAAAGCGGGTGGAAAACCGATACTCAAAGTTCTTCAGAAGCTTTTCAATTCCGTCTTCCATAGTGGCACTACTCCGGAGGCGTGTAGCAGAAGTGCGATGGTCTTGTTCTTCAAGAAAGGCGACAACGCTCTCTTGAAGAACTGCAGACCGATTTCCCTTCTGAGCCGCGTCTACGTGCTGTTTCCGAGAGTTATTACGAATCGTCTCGCACGCAGACTCGACGACTTCCATCCTCCCGAACAAGCCGATTTCCGAAAAGGCTTTAGCACCATAGACCACACACATACCCTTCGGTAAATTGTACTAAAGTCCGAAGAGTACAATCTGCCACTTTATTTTGCGTATGTGGACTATGACAAAGTTCTTCACTTCAATTCCGTCGAAATTTGGGTGATGCTGCAGTCCCTTCAACGGTGCCAAGTAGACTGTCAGTATAGTGAAGTGCTGAAGTGTTTGTACAGTAGGGCTACGATGGCTATCCAAGTACAGAACCAGAGTACGAAATCTATCCAACTGTAGTGAGATGTAAAACCGGGTGACGTAATATCCTCGAAACTCTTCACCACTGAATTAGAAGACGTTTTCAAGCTACTGAACTGGAAAGAATATGGGATTTACGTCAATAGAGAGTACATCACTCACCTTTGATTTTCCAACGATATAGTCCTTATGGCGGAACCGCTGGAGGACCTAAGCACTATGCTCAATGACCTCAACAGTGTCTCTCAACGATAGGTCTTAAGATGAACATGGACAAAACGAAAGTCATGTGTAATTATCCATGTCACACCTATGCCGGTGGTTGTTGGGAGCACTAAGCTCGAAGTTGTTGACGAGTATGTTTACCTGGGACAGGTAGTTCGACTAGGTAAGTCCAACTTCAACCGAGAGGTCAATCGACGGATTCAATTCGGCTGGGCACCGTTCGGAAGATCGCAACACATCTTCTCGTCAGGCATACCTCAAAATCTCAAAACTATATTGTACAACCAATGCGTGTTGCCAGTGTTACCTACGGATTTGAGACGTGGTCCTTCACTGCCGGCAGTATTAGAAATCTCAAAGTCGCTCAGCAAACTATGGAGTGGGCAATGCTCGGAGTTTATCTGCGTGATACGAGTAAACTTAGGAATGAGGATATCCGCAGTAGAACCAGAGTAAATGACATAGCCCAACTGATTAGTAAACTGAAGTGGCAATGGGCCGACCATATAGCTCGAAGAACCGATAACCGATCGGGAAAAATGTTCTACAGTGGCAGCCTCGTACTCTCAGGTGCAGTGTAAGGCGTCCCCCCACTAGAAAGAGTGACAACCTGGTAAGACATGCAGGAAGTCGAAGGATGCAGGTGGCTCAGGACCGTGCCTTTTGGCATTCCTTGGGGGAGACCTATGTTAAGCAGTGGACTTCTGAAGGGCTGTAATGCTGAAATGATGATGATGACACTAGGTTAAGCATTAGATTAAAGTTTTATCCCGAAGTTTTATCTGTAATGCTTAACTAACATTACTGTTAATAGATGCTGTAAGTGTTATTCACATTGAGTTATACAACACTAGAGGAGCAAACCACAATACCGCGCGTCGAAAAAAGTGTAACCACTATCCAAACGCAACGACGTAGCTTTGAAACTAATAACAATTTTAAATAAACATATCATAGTGGTCTCACTTACACAAGTTGCGAAAACAATATCGTCGCTAAGATTAGATAAAGATAGACACACAAACATGCAATGGCGGGTTGGTGTGGCTTACTATATGAAATTTTACCTAAAATACGCAATAAAATTAATTTTTTTTAAGCTGCAGTTAATTGTTTTTATATTAAAAAAGTATATTTTGTTTTAAAATCTTTATTGCGTCCACTATGCTCAATGACCTCAACAGTGTCTCTCAACGATAGGTCTTAAGATGAACATGGACAAAACGAAAGTCATGTGTAATTATCCATGTCACACCTATGCCGGTGGTTGTTGGGAGCACTAAGCTCGAAGTTGTTGACGAGTATGTTTACCTGGGATAAGTAGTTCGACTAGGTAAGTCCAACTTCAACCGAGAGGTCAATCGACGGATTCAATTCGGCTGGGCACCGTTCGGAAGATCGCAACACATCTTCTCGTCAGGCATACCTCAAAATCTCAAAACTATATTGTACAACCAATGCGTGTTGCCAGTGTTACCTACGGATTTGAGACGTGGTCCTTCACTGCCGGCAGTATTAGAAATCTCAAAGTCGCTCAGCAAACTATGGAGTGGGCAATGCTCGGAGTTTATCTGCGTGATACGAGTAAACTTAGGAATGAGGATATCCGCAGTAGAACCAGAGTAAATGACATAGCCCAACTGATTAGTAAACTGAAGTGGCAATGGGCCGACCATGTAGCTCGAAGAACCGATAACCGATCGGGAAAAATGTTCTACAGTGGCAGCCTCGTACTCTCAGGTGCAGTGTAAGGCGTCCCCCCACTAGAAAGAGTGACAACCTGGTAAGACATGCAGGAAGTCGAAGGATGCAGGTGGCTCAGGACCGTGCCTTTTGGCATTCCTTGGGGGAGACCTATGTTAAGCAGTGGACTTCTGAAGGGCTGTAATGCTGAAATGATGATGATGACACTAGGTTAAGCATTAGATTAAAGTTTTATCCCGAAGTTTTATCTGTAATGCTTAACTAACATTACTGTTAATAGATGCTGTAAGTGTTATTCACATTGAGTTATACAACACTAGAGGAGCAAACCACAATACCGCGCGTCGAAAAAAGTGTAACCACTATCCAAACGCAACGACGTAGCTTTGAAACTAATAACAATTTTAAATAAACATATCATAGTGGTCTCACTTACACAAGTTGCGAAAACAATATCGTCGCTAAGATTAGATAAAGATAGACACACAAACATGCAATGGCGGGTTGGTGTGGCTTACTATATGAAATTTTACCTAAAATACGCAATAAAAATTAATTTTTTTTAAGCTGCAGTTAATTGTTTTTATATTAAAAAAGTATATTTTGTTTTAAAATCTTTATTGCGTCCCCTTAGAAAAAAGAGGATATAAAGCTTAGTAGATGAATAGAAGTAAACATAATGATGAAATAAAACATATTTTTATATGTATTTTAATTGTACTAATAAATCAAACAATATAAAATAGGTAATAAAATATAAATAATAATTAATATAAAATAAGTAGGTAATAATATACATTTAATAGATAATTCATGAATAAACTAAAATAAGATTAATTAATTATTTTGTATGAAAGTTAAAACGTAACACGTACACAAACGTAACGGTAACAAATTAACTTACTCCATTAATTATATAGTCTCTCATTAATGTAGGATAATCACAAATGCGGAAAAGTGGCAACATTGAACCTAAATGGCAATATTCGAAATTTGTATTTATTTATTTGAGGTTTTTACGTTTATATGAAAACAATAACTAAAAATTATGTGTTGAAAGTGATTCCGATTGATTTATTACGTTTTTGTGACCTTGAATAGCATTCTTTCACTACGCATTTACCCATTTTTTGTCGCGGCTCAACTCTGTTGGCGTCACATTGAACACTGAACTGACGTTAGCTAGGCATATGGGTGTGGCCATATGTGCAGTGGCAACGCTTTGACACGGTTATTAGGTACTGATTTAGTGTAATATATAACTCAATGATTATTAATTAGGGATTGTTTTTTGAGACAACCCACTTCCATCAGTTTTTGTTTTGGTACTTAGAGCCTTTTTTGTTATTGGTGTTCACGTATAACTGTGCAAAATTACAGCTCTTTAGAGTACCAATAGTCTCACACTAAAAAACGGACAAATGGACAGCCGGACTGACTTGGTGTAACTATAAGTGTTCCCTGTTATTTTACTACGGAACTCTTAAAAGACTTGTTGTGCTGATCAAACTAATGAGTTCAGATGATTTTATTTACTCGACTGCGTTTTGCATACGCTGGTTTTTATTCGCTTAGGGAAACTATGAATGTAAAATATCGCTATAGTAGCATCGCAATTAATTCGTCTGTCTTGCTCTCATAACTTTTTCTATGTTGATATATTTAACCGATAAATGTGCGTAAAATGTAATAGTGGTGGAGATTTAGATTTGTGTGTGCCATGATGACACAACATTTTATTGAGTAGGGGTGTAGTACTGATACTGTGTATGTAGTGTTTCTTAGCCCCGCACCAAAAGTGACAGACATTTTTATTCGTAGCATTAGGTGCATTATTCGACCTTTGGTTGAGTGGTCTAAGCTGTTTGTACTTTTTTTGTGTGGTTATCGGAAGTGTCCAAAAGATTCAATTTATTATATTATCGTATCAATATTTTAAGAAGATATATCGAAAAAGAAGCATCGCGGTTCATTTTACTACTCAAGTTTGAATAATCTGCCAGTACTATTACAATGGAGAAGTTTCATGGTGTTATATTTTAATACCATTACTTTGAATATTGTATTCAAAGTAATGGTATTAAAATATACCTAGATTAAAACTAATTAATGACTGAAAAAATTTTTGCAATCAAGTAATAAATGACTTAGAAATTGATTATTGAAATTTACGTATTTTAGTACGGAACGTCTGTGGTTTCTAATTCGCCTGTGACGTCATTTGACCTATCCAAGATCGCCGCACCACGAATCATTCAAGTAGTACTTTCAGAGTCTCGTCAGGGCTCCTATATATTAAGGGCTCTTGCTTCGTTCGTGTTTATCTACGTACAGTCATTTGTTTCTTTTTTATTTATGAGTGTTTAGTTTTTATTTCACTATAATGGAAGAAGGATTTGTCAAAGGACAGTGATAATTTGCCTAATTTTTATACATAAACAGTGATGGACTTTTTTTTTTAAATCCGTCTCATGTTAGTACTGAAATAAAAGGAGCTGGACTTATTAAGTAAATATATACGTTTAATTTTATTACATCAGGCGCATTTTTGTTTTAAATATAAATGTAATTTTTTTAATCGCCGTAGAAAATTAGTATTATAAAATAACTTCACTTCTTCTTATAAAACTATTGATTTTAATTAAAATTGAAAATTTCTTATAAAATCTAATTATTAATAACCGGTGCTGCCACCTTTTATATTAATTACACATCGACATCGTTTGTTCATACTTAAAATTAAATTGACAATGTATTATTGCGGTAAAAGTTCCCATGTTCTTTGCAAATGGTCGTAAAGTTGTTGTTCCGTCGACAAATTTGGTGGGAAATCTCTCAGAGCTTTTAGTTGTAACATGTCCCAGGCATGCTCGATAGGATTTAAGACGGGCGACTGTGCAGGCCAATCAAAAACCTGAATATCGTGGTCTTGGAGAATGGCTGACATCGACCGTGCCGTACGGGAAGGAGCATTTTCGTGCATGAGTAGACATTTCTGACCCATTTGGATTCTGTGTGGAACAATAAGAGGCTCTACTACTTCCTCGTGGTATTTTTGTGTAGTCATGCTGCCTGGCTGCTGAATTCAATCGAAGTGGGTTCGTCCACCAAGACGAATTCTTGTCCACACAATCATTGTCTAGCCTTGGTATGAGTGGACCTCCTAAGCGTACCGTAAGACGGCTAACTCACCCTAGAGTTCTCTAAACGCGTGTTTCTTCGTAAATCTGGATGAAACCCAAACCGCGACTTATCGGTGAACAGCACCAAAGATTATTTGTTCGTCACTCCATGGTATATGCTCCCGAGCCCATGAAAGCCGCCGACCACCAACTATGATTTCTAAATAAAACGTTTCATAAACAGATTGTAGCTAAGCACTGGTTGTTTGGATCGTCATGTTTACAATGTATGTTCTGTCATGTTGTATTGATGGACACGATATCAAATGTATCGGTAGTGTTTCGTTTACGTTCAATTGAAACGTGAGGGCTCTAAATGCACAGTGAAATGCAAATTTCACCTGAACATGAAAAGTAAGCCTTTACACGTTGGTTTGTGATGATAACGTAGGAATGGTGGAATGTGTAGTCTGTCATGATTGTGGTAATCAAGGAGTTCAACCTCCTTGCAACACACTTGCCTTTCTGTTATCTGACATATCTGACACGCAAACACACTGTTGCATTTCTGATATGGCTCTTTATAAGAAGTGAGGAACCTGCCATTACGTCAACAAAACCAGCACTTTCTAAAGTTGGTAGGTAGTCATATTAAATTTATAAAAGCTAAAGATATTATTAATTTTTATTTAATTAATTAGCTTATAAATCACGCTTCATTAGTTTGCACCACGTCGTCCTTGTTTTTATATTATTTGGTACATTTGATTTGGTTGATTTTTAACTGTTGTGCTTTGACACAGATACAATACAATATTTGTGGACAATTTTTTTAACTTCTGCCATCGGGTAACCACCCGATTATTAATAAATTATTAATTTATTAATAAACAAAATACGAATCGAACAACAATTTCGTACGTACTCGGCGAATACATGCTGCGTCGTCTCGGTCAAATGACGTCACACGATGGGGCGACGCATGTAACCATAGTATGTTCCTTGCATGTAACAAAATTATTTTTGAAAGCGCAACTTCAAAGTCCCATAACTTTTTCATTTCTAGAGATATTTTATTCATTCTTTCACATGTTTCTTGTATTTTACTCAAATTTTCATAACTTATCCATTAAAAAAAAGTGGAAACTTCTTCATTTAATCTGTCAATACCAAATTATGAACTTATCTCTGATCATAGACTTAGAATAAAGTTTCTGATAATCATGTGACAATAATGTAAAATTATAAATTAATAAAAATATATTGATTTTTAACAGATCGGAATAGAATATACAATTAAATGCACTTATGCATACCAATATTTATTCCAAAGAGACAAAGGAAAAACTAAGTTTGATGTTCTCTCTTTCTCTCTCTCTCTCTCTCTCGCTCTCTCTCACTCTCTCTGTCTCGCTCTCTCTCGCTCTCTCTCTCTCTCTCTCTCTCTCTCTCGCTATAGCTCTCGCTCTCGCTCTCTCGCTCTCTCTCTCGTTCTCTCTCTCGCTCTCTCTCTCTCTCTCTCTCGCTATAGCTCTCGCTCTCGCTCTCTCGCTCTCTCTCTCGTTCTCTCTCTCGCTCTCTCTCTCTCTCTCGCTATCGCTCTCTGATGCCAGCTTAGTGCATTTTCCAATAAAACTGGTGGTTTCAACTCCCCTTTTAGTGGAGGAATATTAAGAGTTTTTCCTAGTTATTCAGTAGAATTCAGTTTTTATTAAGTGGAAAGATGATCACTTAACCATTCACCCACTTACTTTTTCGTTTCTAAATATATTTCTTCTTCATTTAAGAACAATTTACTTTTGCTGTGTAGGCAGCTCTAATTTATCAGACATAACGTGACGTCTGACATCCATCCCGGTAGCGCTACTCTATTTGCTGGGACTACTCGTTAAATATTTTAGTAGTAGCTTACTAAATTCTATATTTTATTCTTTCACGAGAACATACGTCACCATTTCGAAACAACAGTATACACAAAAGTTTCAGTAAACTTAACTTTTAAGACCCACATTTAAAGGATTGGTTCCAAGTGATTGACGAACTAAAGTAGCGAAATGCACTATCGTACAATTGTAAGCATGATGATGGAAAGCGATAATGATGCCGAAAAAGCGATTCAACTGAAGAGCAATTAATTAAGTGATATATTTATACTCTTGATGTTGAATTTTCGTTTTATATTCTTGATGTTGACTTTTTGATTTACTAATTGTATGTTGGATTTATTGATTATTTATTAAGGTAATCAATTACTAATATACGCGTAGACAGAGAAACCTATAGACAAATTGACGCCTTCTTTCGCATTCGCACACGAAAAAGATAGATTTATGCATACGTCTTGCATAGAAATGAGATAGAGCGGTGTGATTGTTTGTCCCTTTCTCCGTGCCGGTTTTTTTGTTTAGCAAACTCTACAGTTTGCTAAACAACTTTAACAGCGTAGCGACTTAAGGAGCTTACAAGTTGGTTTAAGTGAGAAAAAAGTGTTTTGTGAGCTTAAGATTGGTGAATCTTGTTCAGTTCAGTTCTTAGAACAATTAAAATTTTTATCTAAATGTGTTTAAAAGTCATAAAGATTATTGTATAACCTAAAAATTCGTTATTGTCCTTTCTCACTCGAGGTCACGCCGATCATTAGTCTATAGGTTTCTCTGTCTACGAATATACCTATGTTTTTTCGTAATAAACAAAATTTTGTTTAGTGGAAAGTTGAAGTTTAGGGTATGTTCCGAAATACAACGCAGTGTACTGTCCAATGCAAATGACGTCATGAATCGACGCTATACTGGTGATTCGTTCCAAAACATTGGACAGTATATGACGTCATACTTTTGCGCCATTTGGAAAAGTGTTGGCGATTATTTTGTCATTTTGTGCTCCAAAAATCATTATATCCTCCTAATCGATATACCATCAATTATTCTATAATTTTTTGTATTTGAATAAATAGAAACAAAATCCTGGCATGCTTCATACGGCAAACACACAATTAAAAATTGTTTTATTATGGCCGGATATCCGACACAATATGGCGGCGGCACGCTAGTACAATAAAGTGTCAAATGATGACGTCATGCGTCATTTGCATTGGACAGTACACTGCGTTGTATTTCGGAACATACCCTTAGTTGTTGGCTACACTGATTGCCCATTGTCAAAAGTCATATGTCAATATGAGTATGCATAAATATTAATATGTACCTATTGAGGTTTTTAATTTTAAAATAATTTATAAATCTAAAGTTATCGTTTTGATTTCAACACCACAACACTTCTATAAGTAAGTAGATAGTAGGTAAGTATTTTTAATTATAACATAATGGCAGCGGAACCAAAATCTGTTAACGAGGAAGATTTGAAATTATTGAAAGAAAGAATGAATTTAATTGCAAGTGCAGATCCGGCTCAATATCATAATGAATTTTCCTTGCGACGATACCTAAGAGCTTTCAAAACTGTGGATGATGCATTTCAGGTACATAATTGTATTTATTCATAAATTGTTATTTGATTAGCTACTAATTTGAGGTGTCCCTAATTAAAGTAATAACAATAACAAAATTTAGAACATGCTACAAATTACTTACTGATATATCTTTATCCCAAATGAAAGTATTGAAACGAAAGAAATATGTTTATTTTTAATACTTTTCAAAATGATCTCAAGAAGCCTATAAAATATATCTCAGGACATTGAGATTCTTTATGTTTGTAAAAAAATTATGATATCACATCTTTGATTTTTGGGTAAAAGAAAGGAATAATATTGTATGAAGCTTAGCCTGGTAACTGGGTAGGTCTGGTTTGTGGTGTAAGAAGGCACAGTATAAATATGACTTGACAGAAATTACATTTATATACTTTACCTTGTTATAATTTTGACCATTCACACCCTGGTCTGTTGTATGAAATTAAGTGTATATAAATATAATAAAGATGATGTTTAATGAATTATAGTTAAAATGAAAATGAATGAAAATGAATGAAAATAAATTATTCTTAAAATGCACGTTTATGAAAGTTACAAAGGGTTTATTAAGGTTAAATAAAACATGACTGTTGCTAAGAGTAACACAGCTAACTCCATGTGTTACAACAAAATTGTTATCGGATTCAAAAATAAATAATTCTATCTTTCTTTTAGGGCATTCTAAAGACAAATAAATGGCGGAAAGAATATGGAGTAGCAGAATTGCATGATAATAAAGAACTTATTGAAAAGTACAGTGATAAAGCAAGAGTACTTAAACATAGAGATATTGTCGGCAGACCAATCATTTATATCCCAGCTAAGAATTATAATTCAAGTGACAGAGACATTAATGAACTTACTAAATATATTGTATATTGTCTAGTAAGTAATTTATATATTATATCATAGTTATAGATGTGACACCTCGTAACTGCAAAATTTGTATGTAACATTTTCATGCAAAAAATGTCAGTAAACCAATCTTGCATCTAACTGGTGTTAGTGACCTGTTGTAACTAACCTCGATAAGACTCTTTCTTCCCCATCGGTTATCGGTTCTTCGAGCTATATGGCCGGCCCATTGCCACTTCAGCTTACTAATCTGTTGGGCTATGTCGATCACTCTGGTTCTACTGCAGATATCCTCATTCTTAAGTTTATCACACAGAAAAACTCCAAGCATACGCCTCTCCATAGCTCACTGAGCGACTTCAAGCTTCCCCATACTGCCATTAGTGAAGGATTACGTCTCCGATCCATAGGACATCACTGGCAGCACGCTCTGGTTGTGCAATCCAGTTTTGAGGTGTACCTAGTTGGACCTATCTAGTCGGACTATTTGTCCCAGGTAAACATACTCGTCAACAACTTCGAGCTTAGTGCCCCGACAGCCATTAACATAGGTGTGACATGGACATTACACATGACCTTTCAGTTCATCTGTTAAGTCCATGTCACACGATTCAGTCTCATAGAGTTTTATCAGGAAGTCCATAAAAGTGCAAATACTACAAATTATTCATAGTTATAAGAACTGCAATTTAGCAACAATATAAAAAAATATAATTGAACTTTGGAACTATTGACATGGTTTTTTTTAAACCATTTTATTATTTTCACATACCAAGTGTGAGTTTCAAGTTTCAGATCCTAAATTTGAATCCCAGCTAGAGTATGTATTGATTATTAAAATTGTTATTTCTATGTATATTCCTAAAGTAATACTACATACATCCCACCGACTCTACACAAGTCTCCACTAATATCTGAGAGGGCTATGAAGCAGAAAACAACCTACCGTGCTTCTTTAATGTGAATTGGTGGACTTAACATGTTTTTGAAATATTATAATTTCTTAGACTTACTGTTTTCCTCACAATATTTTATATATATTATAATATTAAAATAATTAGAAGATAAACTTATCTATCATCTAGTGAAAGCTGTTCTACACTTCACTTACTGATACAAGGCTGCCTCTCTAGAAACTAACTTCCCCGTTGGTTGGCAGTGCTTGGAACTATATAGCTGGCCCATTGCCACTTGATTTTGCTGATCTGTTGGGGTACGTTGATTACTCTGGTTCTACTTTCTATTATGAATTCTATTATGCAGAGAAACTCACAAACATAAACCTCGAAAGAAATTATTCAGGTCATTGAGCAGGTTTTATCCCCTTAAAAATAGAAAAATCAAATCATGCCAATCATAACAAGCAGTGTACAATATAGACAATAGAGGCCAAAGGCTAACCTCCACAATAACATTATGTTTAGATTCACAGAAACGTTTGAAAGACTGGAATGAGTGAATGCATAAAGTTGTATTTATTACTTTAAACACTGCAAATATTCATTATATATGAATACTTTTAGGAAAATGCAAGTAAACGCTGTTTTGAGGAAGTGGTGGACAACTTATGCATTGTTTTCGACTTAAACAATTTTACGCTGTCCTGTATGGATTATCAAGTTCTTAAAAACCTTATTTGGTTATTGAGCAGACATTATCCAGAGAGGCTTGGTGTTTGCCTGATTGTTAATGCCCCAGCTTTTTTTTCCGGTTGCTGGGCAGTTATTAAAGGATGGTAAGTTATTTGAAATATATATATATATATATATATATATATATATATATATATATATATATATATATATATATATATATATATATATATATACTTTTATTTTTTTTTAGAATTTGACTTAGGTGTAGCATAATAGAATGAAAACAAAATGAAAATGATAATCAACTATGTAATATATACATTTTACTAATATGTAAAATAAATAAGCTATACAAATATATGCATATATACAAATACTAACTGATACTCGCTTGCTTCACTGGGCGCACAATAATATTTTATTGCGGAACCTAGATGTAAAATATTAAGAAATTATTTTTGATGGAACTATATACCATACCCTAAACTTAGCGTTTTCAAGATATTGAATATTTGTTTTTTTTTATATTATAATATTTTTAATTTTTTGTCTATTGTATTATTTTTTTTTTGTAATTTATGCATCTTGTTTAATTTTTCTTATAATTTTCTAAACATTTTCTGAATCCCAATAAGAAGCGGATAAGAGGGTCACAATTTTAAATGTTCCTCAAATACTTTGTACAAATTTTTTTTTCAACTATCAATCGTCTACTAAGACCCAGTTTGATAATTTACCTAAGATATTGGTGTTTGAAATTGGCGATATTTTGAAAACGGGTCAAATTAGGAGTACCCTTAACCGACGAGCATGTATGCGTAGGTGTATGGATGTGAAGGAGGCGAGAGAGGTGTGTCAGGATCGTGCCAAATGGAAGTCTGTAGTCTCTGCCTACCCCTCTGGGTGACAGGCGTGAGTGTTTATATTATATTATATTGGTGTTTAAAATAATAATGCAAATTAGCTACTACATAAAATTATAAGAAAAATAACGCAAGATGCATAAAATTACAAAAAAAATTTCAATAGACAAAAAACTGGCAATTTTTATTAAAAAAAAAAACTTAAATATTCAGTATCTTGAAAATGGTTAAGTTTGGGGCTTAGTGTTTCATAATCGAAACATTCGGTAATGATAGAAACTACAACATCATTACAGCACTTCACAAGTCCATTGCTGAACTTCGAGCATAGTGCTCCCAAAACTACCGGCATAGGTGTGACATGGACATTAAACATAATCTTAGTTTTGTCCATGTTCATCTTAAGACCTATCCATTGGGAGACACTATTGAGATCATTGTGCATAGTGTTTAGGTCCTCCTGCGATTCTGCTATAAGGACTATATCTTAATATACATTGACAGGCCTGTTGGTCTAGTGGTTAGTGACCCTGACTGCTATGCCGGAGGTCGTGGGTTCGATTCCCACCCAGGACAAATGTTTGTGTGATGAGCACGATCATTTGTTCTGTGTCTGGGTGTAATTTATCTATAATATTTATGTATTTAGAAATATATAAGTATGTTTATCAGTTGTCTAGTACCCATAACACAAGCTCTGCTTAGCTTGGGACTAAATGGCGTTGTGTGATAGTTGTGGAATATTATTATTATTATATCGTCGGTAAATCGAAAGTGAATGATGTACTCGCCATTGATGTTAATTCGTACGTATCCTTTCCTGTCCAGTAGCTTGAAAACGTCTTTCAATGCAGCGGTGAAGAGTTTGGGGAATATAACGTCACCCTGTCTTACACCTCTCTGCAGTTGGATAGGTTTCGTACTCTGGTTCTGTACTCGGATAGCAATAATAGCCCTACTGTACAAATATTGCAGCACTTCGATATACCGACAGTCCATTTGGTACCGCTGAAGGGAATGTCGCACTGCGCAAATTTCGACGGAATCAAAGGCTTTCTCATAGTCCACATCCGCCAGGCAAAGTGGCAGATTGTACTCTTCTAACTTCTGTACAATTTGCCGAAGGGTATGTATGTGGTCTATGGTGCTAAAGCCTTTTCGGAAACCGGCTTGTTCGGGAGTCTGCGTGCGAGACAATTCGTAATAACTTTCGAGAACAGCACGTAGACATAGTTCAGAAGGCATATCGGTCTTTAGCTTCGACAGTTGGCTCTTTCTGACAGACAGATCCCTGGCATAGGCTTTCCGTTCGATCGCTTCTTCAATACGAGCTGTACTGAAGTTGCGTAAGTCCCGCCGCATGTATTTGGAGATCTATCTGATCAGTTGCCTGTATGCTGCCAAATCTGCTGAAGACTACAGCTTCTTTTCCCGTTTAACAGCCATTAGATTAAGAGTGTGATCGGAGAGTTTTTGTGTTCCTCTGCGGCGGGTTTTGCAGAACTTAGCTCCGACCGCATGGACAGTTTCCACGAGCTTATCATTCATATCGTCCACTGCATTGCAATTTTCTAGGCACTTAAAACGGTTTTGTAACTCGAGCTGAAAGGTTCCGGGACCCTGGATTAGAGCACGAGGGGGACGGAGCGTTGACTTCATTAGACAAGACCTCCTAACCATTCGCTGATCGCTGCCAGTTTTCACCCTCGCGATCACTGAGACATCAATGAACAGTTGGCGTCTGGTCGTCATAATGAAGTCAATCTCATTTTTTGTCGAACCGTCGGGCCTCGACCAGGTCCACTTCCTGTGGGGCCGCTTCTGAAATAAACAGTTCATCATAAAGAGTCCCTCTTTCTCCATGAAGTCGGCCAGCTGCTGGCCCCTTGGGATTCGTTGCCCTATTTCAAATTTCCCTAACTTCAACTCACCGCTTTCTCTTGTGCCTAGTTTTGCGTTGAAGTCCCCATCAACACCGTATTTGGCTATTGTGGCTTTTGGAGGAATGCATGGCTCTAGAGATATCCTCATACAATTTCCTCCACCTCATCATCGGGATGTGCCGAGTGAATACCGTTTGGTCATTCTGATTATCAGGTGCGACCGTCGTCGATACACTCTCAATCTTTACAACGTTGTTGACGAGAGACTTGTGGACGATAAATCCAACACCTCCTTGGGACAGATAGTCGCCCTCCCGGTGATTGAACAAGTTGCCGGATAAGAGGATTACCGTGTCCTCCCCCTCTCTTCGGACCTCGGATAATCCTATTATGTGCCAGCGCAACTTGTCTACCTCTTCTTCCAGCTCCAGTATCTTGTCGTCAGTCCTCAGGGTGCGTGCGTTATATGTTGCCAGGTCGAGTCGTCGTAGGTGGCAACCGAACCTCCACCGGTGATTCTTAGAACCCCTTGCCCCGCCGTTACCATACTCGCCACCGTAGCCAGGAATAGCGGGGCCGCCGAGGACTGGGGGCCATTTTTTGTGTCGTTACTCATGGGGGGTTGTTTGCCATTGTTGCCACCCCTGACGAGTGGGTTGGCAACCGCAGTTTTTTTTTATTTTGTAGTTGTTATCAGGAAGATGCTGCTGCCCATCTCCTGCCTACCTCCCTCTGTCGCCTTTTACGATACCTACGAGAAGATATGGGGTAGTGGATATTCTCAGCCAACACTACACGGCAGGTCGACTTAACCTGTAAATATATATATAATACATAGAAATAACTATGAATATATACGTCTGTTAACAATATATAATGACATATAATGACATGGATGATTCATATAAGAAGCTATTATTCTATTGATAAATATACAAAACATAATTTCTACTAAAACCATTGTCGCCAAAACAATACATTAGCATGGATATAAATGTATAGGTAGCTTCAGTACGAATCATAAGCTAATATAATAGGATTATTTGTATTAATCCAGAAAGTATTCAGCCACATAACGTGAAATATCGAATTTGTACCGTGATCTGTTTCAAAAAGCACCATAATATCGTACAAATAAAGGTTATTGTTTTTTATATAATAAGTTACGAAGGTTGACGAACTAATTCGGCTACTTCACTCTATTGTATGTACAATGCTAATCGGTTCTAAGTTGACTTTGCTTATAAATTACGTTCTACACAAACAACTACTTACGTCAAGTAAGAGTACAAAGAAAACCTATTCAATAATTTAACAGTGGAAATAAAATTATAAATTTAACTAAATGCGTTGGATATTGCATTTATGTACTACGGATATTTCTTTTCTTTTTCCTTTTTTTAAAACACGGCGGCCAGTTGTTTACAGTCACAGATCCCTTGTGCGCACTGAAACAAAGATTTACCCACGGAAGCTAAATGTGAAGAATAATCGTGAGATTCACCATTTAAATATCGGTTGGTATGGGTCTTTTTCCAATACATACTGTGACCAATAGTGTTATCAGGATTTGGGATGACTAAAACATCTAGGAAAGCTTAAGAATTATTTGTGTCTAACTCCATTGTGAGTTGTATTTTAGAGTTTATGGAGTTAAGGTGGTCTAAAAATGCAGTTGCTTTGTCAGATGGTAAAATTGTGAAAGTGTCGTCTACGTACCGCTTGTAAAATCTTGGATTTACAGGAGCAGTAAAAGGACTTTCTCCTCAAAGTGCTCCATGAATATGTCGGCGACTATAGGAGATACAGGTCAGCCCATCGCCACACCATCATCTTGCTTGTAAAACTCTTCCTTCCACGATAGATAGCCAGATGTGAAGCAGTGCTTGAGTAATACTGCATATTCTGCAGGCATGTTGTTATCTTCTAGCTTACTAGTTACAATAGATATGCAGTCTTCAATAGGTAGGCATGTGAATTGTAACAACACCAAAACTGGCCATAGTTTCATTATCAGCGAAGTATAGGTCTTTTATCTCACTAACAAAATGGTGTGAATCCTTTGTGCGTGCTCTGTTATGTCCTCTCGGTGGTGACAGTATTTTTGCCAAGTGTTGCACCTAAAAGTAGCATTATTAATTAATAAACCATACACTACGTGTTTCAAATTTAGATGTAATTAGTAATAATAATAATAAGATAACACTAGTTCATGTAACAATAGAATAGCAATAATCACATCATAACTTTTACTTGTTTTATGATTTATAAATCCGTTAAAAATAGTTTAATTTCGACGTGTAACATTCGCCTAAATATTAGAATATCACGTTTCAATCAACCACTTAATGCTATTACTTATTGTGTAATCTACATTGGTACTATACTTAAAAAATGTAAAAGTCCATACTAAAACTGGCAAGTATAGAGATGGTATAGCGGAATCCAACAGCCTTCTACGGTTTTTCATAATATGAAGATTGTCTTCTGTGAAGTGTCCTGAGCATAGCACACTATTTTTGGTGGGAAACCATTGGTCTCCTCGACAAGTAGCGTCGATCCACATCTTTTTCCTTTCGGTCCATTTAGGAAACCTATAACATATAGGTACCACAATGATACACCACTATTTTTTTATAAAATAATGACTTTAAAAAAATGTTAACGATGACCAAACAAAAATATCTACTTATAAATCGCAACACTATCGATACATGTGCTGTCGTTAGACAAAGACAACTACTATAATTTATGTAATGAGTGAAAGGGACATTTCAAAAAGACATCGACGGGTGCTTAATTGTTATCACTTTGCACCATTCTATTACCAGTATAAGTTGAACTCATTGACATCACGCATTTGAAATAGGTTAACGTGATAAGAATAGAATTTACTTACCGATGAAATGTTATGTATGCCATCTTTTCGACAAATGGATGCACAGGAAGCTATTTGTAATGTATTTTGGATACAAGACTATTTTTAAATTGTCAAGAACTCGGACGTGCCTAAAAAACTTGGTCAACACTGATATCGTGATTCTTAGCGTTACTTCGTATGCTAGCTACAGCAAGCATGTGTTGCGCGCGTTTGTGGCCCTGTATGCGGAATCTATTAGGGGGTAATCTGTGGATTGTGGCGATGCAAAAACTGTGTGTAATTTTTTTAGTAGTAACCTATACTTTTAATATGGCACTATGGGCTAATAATAAATAATATTTCGTTTTATTTATTATTAGCCCATGGTGTTGTATCCTACTATTACGCAAAGGTTTCTTCTTTAATTTTCCGCACTTCCTTGCCACGTCATACGAATCAGCAGGCATAAGCTACTCTGTCTTATGACTTTGTTTACTTTCTTTTACCTTTTTTACTTCCCAGATCCATAGAGAAAGAAAGACAGAACGCTGCGTACGTTTATACGTGGTAGAAAAATGCTGCAGTTATATTAGTAGTATAGTTAAAGCACGAATGGGTCGGCTCGACCGTGGGAGGACCACGCTCTCGCAGAAAACCTGCGTAAAATAGTAGCTTAATGCTGCTTTTTACTGGAAACGAGGCATTCCATCTTAGTCCTCACGGGTGACAACACATCTGCATTTTGATTCGTAATTAAGGATACATGTAGGTGTCTATGGGCCACAGCAACCACTGTGCGCTCGTTTGTCACCCTTTTATATTATATACCTATATCTATACTATAAAAAAATCAAGTAAACTTCTTGACACGCATCCAAGAACACAGCTTTTCTTTTCCTTTTCTTTTAGAGTTATGTAATTCCATGACTGTAAATACATATTATGAACCTAAAACCATATTGCTGATTGAAGATGCGTAAAAATGAATGATTTCTTACAATAAGTTGAATGAGTTTAGTGCTCAGTTTGATCTGAGCTTAAAATATTTGAAGAATAAAAAAACAACACAAAAAAAAAACAAATTCTAGCCATTAGCATCAACTTCCCTATTTGTCTATAAAGTAAAGAAATATTTGTTCTATTTTTCAGGTTGGATGAAAACACAGCTGGAAAAGTAATTTTTGTCAATTCTGAAATGGATCTTTGCCAGTATCTTATCCCAGATATCTTGCCAACTGATATGTAAATTGATTAACATGTTATGTTAGTTATGAATCACAGATATGAAAATTCTATTCTGATGTCATTTTATTCAATTATTCTAAAAGAAACCTGTTTAAAAACTGTTGGTGAAACATATTTATAATTTGTTTATTTTGTAATAAACCATGTAATAATTCATATTATTATGGATCTATTTAGATTTTAACCACATTTTTATCACATCAGAAATCGAATTTAAAATACTAAGCTCCTGAGAGCTTCTAGTCATAGTTATGTTAAGGAATGGAAGGGTAATATGGCACTTTAAAGTTTAAGTAAGTAATTATAAATTATAACAGACAAGAAAAACTTCAACCGTAAAAGTAAAAATTAACACAGTAAAATATTACACAGTTCTTTTTATGACTAGCTTTATTAACATCAGATTACCACTCACAGAATAACAGCTCAACGCTGCTGTGTTTTTTATGGTGAGTGTAGAGAACCGGAAACCCATTTTACTGGGAATGGGGCGTTTCATCTTAGTCCTTACGGGTGACAACGCATCATACGTAATTGAGGATAGATTGTAGATGTCTATGGACCACAGCGACCACTTACCATCAGGTGGACTTTGTGCTAGTTTGTTACCCTTGTCCTATAAAAAAACCCTATGGTCATGGGGGACTGCTGTAAAGTGCTTGAAACTTCAGGAATATAAAATAAGTTAATATACGCGATGAAATTCGTAAAAACTAGTTTTATTTAAACGTGTAGTGTTCGCGTAGACATAAGAAATCATTATACAGCAAATCAGCAAAGTGAATATGGCTACTTGATTTCCATATTAACATGGCTGGAATTGTTGCCCGAAATTATATTTTTTAAATTTAATATGACTTCTATGTTTTTTTTAAAAATCTATAGACAATATTGAGTGACGATATCTGGATGAGTTACTCAACTGACCATATAGTTTACTGACGCTTTACGCTGACAGCGCCATCTGCTAATTGGTTGCCATAAATGTGGAGTTATAATAAATTGGGAATATTACCCTTCCGTACCTTAGTTAAAAGTGAAAAGATTGTAATTGCTTAATAGTCTGTTATATATGGACGTATTTCCTAGTTAAATTAATAGTACAGTAAAAATAGACGTCTTTGATTTAAAAATGGATTTATGCATTTTATTGATTAATCTAATATTTCAAGTTATTGCCCGCGAAAGAAAAACCTGTTCATTAAATGGGCCATAAATCGTAAACGGTAAGTTTTACAAAAACGTTTACCGGAAACAAAAGGCGCTTGAAACGCTCAGTAAGTGATTTTAAACCTTACTTTTAAAAAAATTGGATCCGAAATTCAGTGCAGAGTTAAATTCTATTTTTACTGCTCTATAATATTTTATTTAAAAATGTTATGGTTTTGTCAAATTCAAAGATTTATTAAAATTTACTATATGCTCGTAAATGATTAATGGCCACGTTTAATATCTACTAAACAATATGATAAGTCGTGTTCACTGTATGTAGCAACTATGGAGGTTAGAGAGAAGGAGAACGATCGCTACGTGCTAAAGCATAGCCCGCCTGTCCCTGAACTGCCGTCGGTAAGTAATATCTGCGAAGTTAGCTGTTTATGAGTACAAGTGGATGAAGTTAGTTGAATAATGTACAAATTTTCGTCGCGGCATTTAATTGTTAATTTTTAATTTTTGACAAAGAGAAACATTAAAAAATGGTGAAATATTGTATTGTGCTTGGATATGCATAATTTATATCGTGGATGTGCGTGGTTTAGCATCTGATCGGAAAAGTAGACTGAAAAACAATTTGCGTCAATAATCGTTATTTTAAGTACCAAAGGTAATATCTTCATACGTTATCGATTCATAGCTGCACATTGAAATATTGAATATGTACGTATGTATTATTATTTGCTTAATTAATCACGGGTTTTTTTACTAAACTAATCTTTATTGAACTTTTAAGAAATTGTTGAATTTAAGGTTAATTACAAGATTTGCAAGTTAGTAAATTCTCAAAATTTATAATAATTTATAATGCTTATAATAATTAAAATTATAAAAAACATAGTTTATTTATTAATAAATAGTATTATTAAATAAGAATAATGTCGTAATTTTTTTTCTTCGAATGGTATATCTACGATATTAAACGTTGATAGATCATTTCAAACTAGCGCACAACAGGCCGCTTTTATTGAGACAATTTAGCGGTCGCAGCGCCTCACTTATTTTGTCCATATTTCTAGGACACTATTTTCTATAGCAATCGTTCTCCTTCTCTCTAATCTCCATGATAGCAACGAAGGTCAGATAAAACAAAAATAATTTGTTATGATATTTATTATCGGTTTTTTTTTAGCTAATATCTGTTATGGTTGTATACATACAACTGTTATTACGCGTTTTTAAAACTTGATTTTTATCAATGAAATGGAAATTTATAATTCATATTCACTAAACAATCTGCTATTTTGTAGACATTTTTGAGAACCGATGATAATACAATTATTTCATTACTGACCTAATATTGACCTTAAATGAGTGTCGAGTTTTTAACACTATATTATTATTATTATTCGTTAGTTTAAGCTATTTACTGAAAATTGAAGGTATTTACTGTTTTCTCAAAAAATATTTCTTAGATAAAAATAAACTTCATAAGAAAACGGTAAAGTTACATTTGACTACTTAAGTATTCATCAAAATCATTAGAAATATCTAATAATTTTATAAAAATAAAGTCAATATAAAGATGCACTGTCATTACTCACCAAATATATAAAAAGAGATTACTGTTGTTACTATGATAAGAAAATCAAAAAAAAATTTTGTTAGCTTTACTATAATTTTAAGGTTTATTATAATTTAAACGAGTAAGTCACGCCGCCTTGGGTATATCTGGTATTGACTATATTTACAATACAAAATCTACACACACATATATATATATATATATATATATATATATATATATATATATATATATACATTAATAAATAAATATAAAAAATAATATTGCAAATGGTATAGACCTGCTCAGACTAAACAACCGTCGGGACTACACAAAGCTACATATTATGCGACCAATAGTTCTCCTTTCTGAAGTTTTCAATTACCGCAGATGGAGTAACTTGTCATATTAAGCTGGAGCTCCTTTTTCCTAGAAATCTGTTTATATAGTCAATTTCCGAAAAATATTAATGTTGTGTTTAAAATGTTACAAAGCCTACAAAACTTTGCGTGTTTAGAACAGGACAGTGTTTATACCGGCCCACTTCTTGCAACTTTACAAGACGTAAATTCGCCCTTATAAGGAATCTTCTTCTCACCAGTACCAGCTTTTTCCGTTTACTCGGTGATGTCTTGAATTAGTATACATAGAGCATCTGTTATTATTTGTATTTCTATTAGGGCTTCAGAAGAGAAGCGGCCTGTGCTTAGCAGTGGAACACATTATATAGGCCAGGGATGGCGAACCTTTATGCGTATACGTGCCAATTTTCTGGAATAATATTTAATGACGTCGCAGCCGTGCCATCAAATATTCTTGACTTTGTGATCAGTGGAAAAATAATGTAAAAAAACAATATCAACTCAAAGCTCTATATTTACCAAAAATACAATTACAAGAGCAATTAAAAATTAGTGCGACTTCTGTTGTTGCAGATTGGACGATAATTGACTTATATTGGGGTTGTACGATGTTACTTTTAGCAGAATGCATGCTGAACTTGATTCATCAGTCAGTCTATTTCTAAGAGAGTCTTTGATGTTATTCATCTCTGAAAACAATGACTCGCAGGCATATGTTGATGAAAATACAGTTAGAATAGCGTGAGCCAGCTTCTTTAAACAATTAAATGTTTCTGGCAACGCATTCCAGGTTTCTAAAATTTTATTATTGGCATCTTTACTTTTATTACTGGTCAATCTTTCTGTTTCAATTAACTCTAATTCTTTTCTCATGTCTATGAATTTTTGTATCCAAATTGAACTAGATTGGAAATCAATCAGCTGCATTTCAAAATCTTCAATTTCCAACCAATCGAACTGGGAGAAGTTCAGTGTATGAAAGGTCGTTACATCTGGGTACATAATAAACTTGACCGTTTCTGATAATTCTTTGAACTGAGAAAATCTTGTTGAAAATTCCTTAATTGAAGAATCAATCACAGAGATAAATTCCTCAGTAATATTTTCTGCATTTGTTGTCTCATGTATATCAGATTCATTGATATATTTTTTCAAGTATGGAAAATACTTGTAGTTTTTTGCGATAATATCGTTTCTGAAAACTTGCAGTTTAGCCTCAAAGGCGCGAATGAGATCGATCATGACGATTATTGTTTTGTTTGTGCCTTGAAGCTTCACATTTAACGTATTTAAGTGTTGGCATATGTCTGTAAAAAACATCAATTTTGAAAGCCACATGACGTCCAAAAGCTGTGGGTATTGTTCAATTTTTCCCTCATTTTGCAGAAACAGTCTGATTTCTTCCAAGCATTCAACAAATCTTTCAAGTACAGACCCACGACTCAGCCACCGAACATTATTATACATGAGTAAGCCATTATACACGGAGTTGACTTCATCCAACAAAGCGTCGAACTTTCGCTTGTTTAAAGCCTGAGCAGAGATGAGGTTGACTATTTTCGTAACTACTGCCATAAAATTATCAAGAGATGTTAAACCGCTCTTAGCGCATAAGGCTTGTTGGTGAATGATGCAGTGGAATTCAAGAATCGAATGTCCTACTTCAGTTTCAAATAAACTTATGAAACCATTTTTTTTACCCACCATACTCGGAGCACGATCAGTTGTTACAGAAACAACTTTTTTTATATCAATTTCTTTTTCAACTATCGAATTTTTAACTGCCGTACAAATATCTGCGCCCTTTGTAGTTGTTGGTAACGATTTTATCGCAATTAATTCCTCCTTAATGACGTTTCCTACGCAGTATCGAGCAAAAACAGCTAAACGTGCAGATTTTGTGACGTCAGTGCTTTCGTCGAGGCATAGCGATATAAATGAAGCAGAGTGAATGTCAAGCTTTTGTTGCTCTGTAACATTTTCAGCCAATTTTAAGATTCTTTCCTTTATTGTGTTTCTGGACAAAGGAGTATCTTTGATGCGCTGAATTATCTTATTTTTATTCTCGAAATCAGCAAAAAGAGAAGGCGCGCATGCTAACCAGGCTTCCTTTAAAAACTCGCCTTCTTGAAAGGGTTTACTATGCCGAGCAATGACATTTGCAGCCGTGTAACTTGCCGCACTTGTGACTTGTGACAATTTTTGCCAACAAATTTATTTATTGATGTTGACTGTTTGTTTCTGTCTTTCAAAGCACTCGCAATTAATTCCTTTTGCTCTGCTTCGCTTTTTTGACAAATTGATTTGTGATTTGTTTCAAAATGCCGTTTAACGGAAGATGTTCTACATACCATGGTGCCAGAACATAAAACACACACAGCTTTGTCACCTTTATTAATCACGCCGAATTTATCAGTCCACCAAGTCTGAAATTCTCTAGTATCCTTGCTATTTTGCACTTTTAGTTTCTTTGCTGAACTAGCCATATTAAATTACAGCAAATAATAACTTAAATAAACTTTAGAGTTCACTTTCACAATGAAATTTAACTATTTTTTGCGTAAACAAACAATTTGCGCGGGCACTGCGCCTCGTTTGTTATTATTTACTCAAGTCAAGCCCCCGCGCTGCGTTCCCGCGCCCCGCGCCACCGCCGCATTCCCCGCGCTAGCATAGCAACTACGCTCCGCCTCCACCCCGCGCACCGGACCCGAACGCTCGCGCGCGTTTGCTTTTCAAAGATTCATAGGTATTATGCTACATCATAATCATAATTTATACTTTTTTCTTTAAACTCGTAATCAGTGACGTGCCGAAATTATTTCGTCGCGTGCCAGCAATGGCACGCGTGCCATTGGTTCGCCATCCCTGATATAGGCTGTAACTTTGCTTTACTTTTATTTGTATAGATTTATTTAAGTTTTACTACGCAATAGATAAGAATATTCGTGTATAATATATATGAATATGAATACAAGCATTTGACTTGAACAAGTTTACAGGTTCTATCTCTCTTTTGCTCTTAGGTAACCTGCCTAAGTGGGAACAAAGGAGAGCTTGTTCTAAGCTCCTGTAGCCTTATTTTAGAACATAAGTCACTCGTAGATTGAGAAGTTTAGGCTTAGACACAACAGTTCCTATCTGTTATTTTTAAAAGCCTGTTGTTTTCCTGTCACGGTAAATACGCCTCGCTCCTAGGAATTGATTTTGTACTATATTATTAGACATTTGTAAATCTGTTAGACCTAAATATTTTATAAGATATTATTACACATGTATATTATCCAAGGCGGTGGTATAGTTGATGTATTTAGGATGTATCGAATTATGTTATGTTTCTTGAATGACCTATTAAGTTTTACTGTTAAATAAGAGAAAAAGAACAGATAAGAATGTTGTAAATTTATAAACGTCTAATTATAAATTCTTATATCGCCCTATCAGATTTTTAATATACTTTACTTAAACCTATTTACGTCCAACAGTTATATACCAATTAATCCTAAAGTTATATAACATTTGCACCAAAAATAGTAAGTAAAACTACCCGCCTGAGACAGTCGGCTAAAAAGGAACTATTATGTTGTTAGTCGAGCTATAACATCACCTGCAAGCTTATTATTTTTATGGTTGACGAACAGCACTGATGATCAATATATAGTAGAAAACTTATAATATGCGACTCACCTGATGGTAATTGACTACCGATCCGATTCAACTAGGAAGTTGTTGAACTTACCCAAAATCTCTAAACCTAAATTTTACTAACGGGTGACAGGGAACAGTAGTACCAAAAGTTTTTACCGTCTGGAAAGTAATATGGTGTTTTGTGTGAGTTAAATAGAAGCTATCTTCGAAAGTATTTGTATATCCAAATTCAAATACTTTTCGCATATCCAAAAAATACAATTCATCCTACGGCGTTTAAACTAAAAATAGGCTACGATTGCTATGAATGAAAGTTGTAAGAGCGAGCGAGACGCATGCACATCTTTCGTTATCTAGGCGCCATGCGGTCGAGGGGAGGGGAGAGGCCGAAACGTCATTGCAGCCAACATTTTTATAATCAGCTGACCGCGCCTTACGTTACCAAAAATTATTTTTCTCTTATAAGTATTTAGGCACTTGATATTTATTTTTGATTTCGACTGCCTCGTTGGTCTAGTAATTGTAGTAGTGTGACAGCTGATCATGAGGTCCTGGGTTCGAATCCCGGGTTGGGAAAAAAATTGAGTTTTTTGGTCAAGACATTCTCAGCAGCTGCCCTGAGTCAGGATGTTGGCAGTGTCTCACCCCCGATTCTCGGAAAGCACGTAGAGCCGTTGGTTGGTGGTGGCTTTTTCGCGTATAAAGTCAATGACCTTAAAATGTTCAGTGTAAGTGGACCTCCCAGTACTAGTCGCCGCCTACTAATGCAAGATCAGCATATTAGTAAAATACTTGGTCGATAAAAGAAACAAATTTAAAATAGCAGCACTTCTCGTTTCCACTATCTCAATAATAATGTAGTTGCGTGTCGCATGTTTATAAATAGCAAAAAATGTTAAACAGAAAATGTTATGTAGGTGAATTACCTTTCGTTTTAGGTTATTATTTTTGTGATTTCGATCTTTCTTTTATACTTTTACGGGCTTAGGACCGTCTAATATGCTGTAGTTAAGTAGAATTACGTGTTAAATTTTAATGAATTGATAAACAGTTTCTAATAATAATTTTTATGCCTACCTTATACTGCAACATCCTGGCTCATTTAAAAGATCGCAATCAACTTATTCACAAATTACACTGATTGATATTTAAAAAATTATACTACGTTATTGTTATTTACAAATATATGTTACCTTTTTAGCGATATCGCAGTAATTGTTCAAAATATCGAAATGTAAATTGTTTGTTAAACTTCGAAGCGTGTGTCTATCACTTTTTATCACATTAAATGCGTATATTATACGTTGCTTTAAATCACTAACACTTTGTGCTTCTTCTGTGTACACTAATCGTTTTAGTTCGGCCCACAAATAAAAGTCTAGAGCTTAGGTCTGGTGATTTCGCCGGCCAGTTCACAGGACAAACGCGACCTATCATCGAATTGGCTCTTTGTTGTTAGATAACCAAGAACCCAAAGCGTGCCATCCTCCATGGCCTCTAACTCTGCCTATGCATACCTACCCGCCTCGCCGGGGTAAGGACGCTTTATGTCGGACGTGCACCGGCTAAAACCCTATGGTGTTCCATCTTCGCCGCATACTGGCTGGGCCATGTGAATGCTTTCGCATACATCCGCGGCTCTACCAGCACTGGCAGGCCCTCCTCGGGGAGGACTTCTCCTCCCCCTTCTTTCAGGTAAGGCGCAGCAGGAACACAAGGCGCGCCATCCTTCACGGCCTCTAACTCCAATTGCTGCAGAGGCCATGGGATCAGGAAAAACGAGCATTTGGAAGCTTTTACTAGCTTTCCTGACCACAGCGGCGGATCTGATCTCTATGGCTCCGCCGCCAACCAAGATTCGGCTTCGGAGGGTAGGGCAAGCGTCGCCTCGCAATACCGACACTTCTTTTCCGCATCAACAGTGCGGCCCCGTCAAAGTTGCGGAGGATAGGACGAGTGGCGCAGTGCTATACCATCACGCCTCTTCCTCCGCGGCTCCACCTTCCCTACAACGGTAGAGGGAGAGGACACCCCTCCCGCCGCAGCCTACTAACATACATCCGAAGTGGGCTTGCCAAGCCCACTCGTACCACCAAGCACACAGGAGTGGCCTGCTTCGGGCCGGCCCTTCACCTCGGGCAAACCATGTCGATTCCTCTTTGTTCATCGTGGGTGACCAAGACACGGCTACTGAGGCCCTCCGCCACAACATGACGCGAATCGGTTTGGGGGGTGGTGTGTCTTTACTAGTGTAGTTGTGACGGAAATAGTGCTAGTACTACCTTTTAAACACATGCTGTTTGGAGGGAGGAAAAAAAATCAAATAAACAAGAGTTTGATCAAAATTCGTCATTTATTGTAATTTAAGAGAGAGGTCTTATACATGTTATGTAAAAGACGCATACAATACATAAATACTATATTATATTGACGCTTTTATAATTTATTAATTAAGCTGTGGTTGTATTATCAATATAAGTCGGTTAATTAAAGACTGCACGTTCACAGTATTCACACCAATGCATTTTTGATATAAAAACTATTTTTGTTATACATAACGTATATTATTATATTATAACGTGTATGTAACAAAAAGAATTGTAGTAATTATAATATTTATATAAGCTTTTATACTACGCCACTTTAGATTTAGTAAAGTTAAAGGAATTATACGACCTACGAGTACATCAATTATTATCTGGCACATAGGAGTTTACGGTTGGCGCGAAAATTTGAAAACAGAATGCATATAAGTATAATGCACATCGAACATAGTGACTGCCTCGTTGGTGTAGTGGTTAGTAGTCTAGTAGGTCCAGTAGTAGTGCGACTGTCGAGCATGAGGTTCTGGGTTCGATCCCGGGTCGGGCCAAAAAATCAATTATTGAGTTTTTCCGTCAATAAATTCTCAGTTGCTGCCCGGAGTCAGGAAGTTGGCGGTGTCTCACCCCCGTGACTCGAAAAGCACTAAAGCTGTTGGTGCTGCGCCTGATCTCTCTCCGTTTTCGTCGGTTTACCGTCCCATCGTATTATGAAAGTGAGGGAATAGAGAGTGCACCTGTGCTTGCGCATACACTTGGGCACTACAATCCAGTCCTGCGCCGATGGCTAGCCTCCGTTGAGGCAGGTCGCCGTGATCGAAATTCGGTCTGGAGGACATTATTACTATTAATGTACATAGTATTGTAAACTACGTGTTTAGAAGATTGTCTTTTACAGCCTGGGTCGTAATGCTATAATATGTTATTTTGTACAACAAATTGTATAGTGGGCCTTACGAGGATAAGGTAAAGCAATATTACAAAACATTATATTGTTTGATATTGATTAGAATTAACATAATTTTTAGTATGATACTCCTTATCCATACAACATAATATTTCATGTCTTACAGAGGACCTAAATAAAATTAATTGTCGGTTTTTGAATATTTGATGTCATTACGATATATCTACCCTTGTATAATAGTAATTCTTCTTCCTTTAAATTATGCTTTCTGCTGACAGTATTCTGCCAATGTTAGTTAAGGTAATTCAGTCATCTATAACGTCAAAAATCGACCTGTTTCTTGAAATTGAATAATGCCGTGAGCTTGCGCAAACCACTCCTAGTTTAATACGATTTACATTTTATAGGTACTGTTGTTCGGATTGGTTAATGAATAAACAAAAATGTTATTCTATGATAAAAAAAAATCATAATTCTAAGATAATGAAATTAAGGAGTGATAATTTAATAAATATAAGAAAAAATTATTGTATGTATTGTTTAATGAAAATTAAAATGCATGATGCATGATGCATTGTACCTAATATGTGTACTTCTATAATTTGTTATCGTCGTTGGATGCAGGTGGTTTAGGACCGTGCTTTGTGGCATTCCTTGGGGGAGGTCTATGTTCAGCGGTGGACTTGTGAAGGGCTGCAATGATGATGATGATGAAATATTTATGGTTCTGATTTTTGGGGCCCCATATCACGGGTTCTCCTTGATAAAGTTTTATTAAAAAAGAGTTCATTCGTTACTCTATTCCCTCACAGTACTTAGGTATTTTTATTAAATGATTTTATAAGAAGAATAAAGTTCATTAGTTCACAGGTCAAGCGAATAGTAACGAGTATGTAAACACCGATACGAATACATACGAGCATTCCTTTCGCTCACAGGCGAATACTCGGGCCGTCGGTACTGTGTACTGGGCGAGTATTCGCCTGCAAGAACACCCGAACGAGGCGTTTACATGCTCGTACTCGTGCCTTCTCGTCTATGCTCGGCAAAACGTGAAAGCCAGTGAAAGTTGTGTAAGGTACACTGGTCTTTGATGAAATGGCCTTAATATCACATATTGATTATGACAGGAATAATGAAAGGATTACTGGTTTAGTTAACAATTGATGTAGTGAGGACTAAAATAGCTGATCATGTCCTAGTGTTTATGATTAGAGGTATTCTAAAAAACTAAACAGCCGATATCGTATTCATTGTGTGCCGGCAGTGCAAAAAAGCTGAATTAACCTTAATTATTAAGAGAAATATAAGAAAATTCAAGGAGTCTGGCTTTAATGTTCTTACTACTGTATGTGACAAGGGAACATTTTTTTTTTATAGAAGAGGGGGCAAACGAACATTCGGCTCACCTGATGGTAAGTGACTACCGCCGCCCATGAACAACTGCAACACCAGGGGAATTTGCAGATGCGTTGCCGGCCTTTTAAAAAGGAATGGGCTCTTTTCATGAAGGTCCCTAAGTCGTATCGGTCCGGACAAATCTCTGTTGGTAGTTGATTCCACAAGGAAGTTGTGCGAGGAAGAACATTTCTTTTAAATGTTAGTGCCATTAACCTCTTGATTGAACAAACAAGGTTGAATTATGAAAGAGCGGGTAAAGAAGCAAGTAATGGAAAATTTGAGGTAGATAATGAAAAAGTGGTACCAATGTTTGATGTACCTCACGTATTAAAAGAAATAACTTGTATACTAAAAATTAAAAATATACAATGGAAGGCACTGATAGAATCGCAAAATGGGACCATATTGTGAAACTAAAAATAACCCTATATATAAAGGCATAAGATTAATTAAAAAGCTAACTCTAACACAATCTTATTTTGACCCAAATAACATACCAAAAATTAAAGTCAAGCATGTAACTCAAATTTTCAGTCATACTTTTGGAGTTAATATGGGATACCTAGCTGGTAAGTTCAAACAAATTTATCTGTAGTGTGTTAAATCTTAGAGTTATTCTAGACAGTCTGAAAGTCTGCTGCAAAATTGCAGTTTCCGTGCAGAAACTTACGAATGCCTTAACAGTAAAATGAATAAAATATTGCTTCACTCTATTTTCTATTTCAGATCAAGAATTACTTACTGCCAAATAAAAATAAAGATACAGCCGATATACTATTATTTTTTGACAATTTATTTGACTGACTGAATGGCAGCTTCAATAACTCCTCAAAGACAAAGTGGCAAACCATTGCTGCTCGCTCTTACACCAAAATCAAAGCATCAAGAAGTTTGGACAAATTCAAAACTCATCTCCAAATCAATGAAATTCGTAGCCAAAAAGGTTAATGTTGGTGTAGTTCCACTGGATACGTACCATAGCAAACAGAAAGACCAAAAACTACTTTATTGGAGCGAAGCTCCCATGGCGCAAGAAAACGATTCTTTGAAATATATCTCCTCCGCAACCCGTAGTCCAATTTACATAATTTTTTCGACAATATTTGTACGTAGACAAAGTTTATAAAAATTTTAAAATCTGAATTTGGTTTTTTTTTTCTTTTACTATCTTCATCAATTCGCTAATTTACATCTGCGCAATGGCACACCATTTGATTTAATCTTTTATAAAAATAAAGATAGTTATTATGACTTTAGACTTTTACTCCGCTCCGTTTATGATGCTAGCAAAAAGTTTTACATTTGCATCGGCCCTAGTTTTAATGTGTACAATATAAACTATCTGGTGCCAGCAGCCAGCATTTTAAGCAGGACCCGTTGGAGAACTTTTTCGGTAGTGTCGGAAGTCATGGTTATCGAAATAATTTTCCAAAATGTGTAGGATTTGAATCCGCCTTTGTAGCACTTGTAGCAAAGAATAAATAAGTACCTCTATATATACAAGTACTCTGGACTGGCTATACCATATAAAATGTCTGTGCCAATTTGAAGCCCTAACGGTCGTCCTGGAAACTAAAATTGACACATAATATGCCAGTCTGTTGTCTTCATGAAGGTTAGAGAACAAGAGAACGATCACTACGTACTAAAGCATAGCCCGCCTGTCCTTGAAAATTGTAGAATACATAGCGGCGCTGACGTCAGTGAGTAGTGACTGCGAAGTTAGCTGTTTATGAGTACATACAAGTAGGTGAAGTTAGTTGAATAATGTACAAATTTTCATTTCATTTTTTCGTAGAAAATTTTCATGCTCATTCAAACATTAAAAAATGGAGAAATATTTTATTGTGCGTGGATGTGCAAGTGGTTGAGCATCTGATCGGAAAAATAGACTGAAAATGTCTTTTATTGACTGCACTTAGTGATCGCAGCACCTCACTGATGGTGTCCATATTTCTGGGACACTATTTTCTGCGGCGATCGTTCTCCTGTTTTCTAACCTTCACGGTTGTCTTATTTAAATGTTCATATTTAAAAAATCTGTATTTTAAACTAAAAAACGAAAGTATTATATGTTGTTTGATTGTGTTTAATATTAGTTACATTATAAGAATCATTTTTAATAACAATCAGAGTGTGCGTAATCTGTAGACCTTTCTTCTTCTTCCCAAAAGCGAAGTGGTACAACATTTCACGAGTAAGTGAATTTGCAGCTAAAAACAAATTAAAACTATGTCATAATATAAGTACTTAAAAATTTGTTACTGATCTTAATATCATATATACCAACATGTTTGACTGTATATTACTGAGTTTTGATAAACAATAAAATTCAATAGGGTTGTCGAGTTCCTTGTCTATAATATTTATCGATGTACTTTCCTACCCATATCTGTTAACAAACAAAGTCGCCAACAACAGGTGATTATCAAATGTTTATTGATTAACAGGTTTTCAACTGAACCTAGACTAAAATTATGGCTTAAAAGCATAAATATTGTGAATTGGCGTCTGTAACAAAATAATCATATTCGTTCTGAACATTTCACAGACTGTTTTATTAGACATGAGAACTGCACCACTTTGAAAAGTGCAGTATTTTGACAATATTTTTTGGTAGTACCAGTACCAGTAAGTATAAAAGTATTAGATTATTATTCCGAATGTTTTTTTTTTAATTTCTTCTTTACTCATTTTCCCCCAAACTCAAGGGCATAGCCAAGTCTCGAAAGGTCACCTGATAATGTCGAGCTACGTTGGATGTGTGTTAGTGGGCTGCGACTAGAGAAGATTCCTCTCCCTGTACCGCTGTAGTCGAGGTGGAGTCGTCAGGGAAGAGGAGCGTTGGTATGGCGATTGGCGATGCGATGCCACTCGACTATCCTTCGTGACTTTGGTGAAGCTGGACCACTTGATACTTCCAAGTGCTCGTTTTTTCCCGGCTCCATTCACATATCGGGCTTGGAGAGTTCGTAGTGCAGGTGGAGTCAGAGGCCGCGAAGGGCAGTGTGCCTTGTGTTTCTGGTGCGCCTTATCTGAGAAGAAAAACGGAGGGAGAAGTCAGCAACTAAGGAGGGCCCCAATATGTCAAGCCCCCTCGAATACGTGGCACTGCCGAAGCTGGAATGCTTAGGAGGATAAACTTAGGAATGAGGATATCGGCAGTAGAACCAGAGTGACCGATATCGCCAATGGCTTAGTAACCTGAAGTGGCAATTGATTGGCCATATACTCGAAGAAACGATAACCGATGAGGACAAAAGATTCTCGAGTAGCAGCCTTGTACCGGCAGGTAAAGTGTCGGAAGTTACCCCACTAGATGGAGTGCAAACCTGGTAAGACATACAGATGCAGGTGGCTCAGGACCGTGCTTTGCGCCATTCCTTGAGAGAGGTCCATATTCAGCAGTGGACTTGTGAAGAGCTTTAATGATGATGAATGATAGTGGCGTTATATTAATATGATACATAAATAGAATGGACGTTGCGAGTAGAGTCCATTCTATTTATTTTGGTATAGGTAGGGTATAGAATTTTTATCGATATATTTTGTCACACCGTCTTATCCTTATTACTAGTTCCGTGGACGTGCACTTCTGCTGTCAGCGCCAAAATGGCGCAAATCAAATTGCCTTGTCATGTCACGGTGTATAGCCAGTCCAGCGTACTTGTATATATAGAGGTCAGTGGATTCAGGTCACTAATATTTATTAGTGATCGATGACTACTGGCCAGTAAAATGTACCTTTTTAATTTTTTCTTAAGTATTCTTTAGTATATACAATATGTAACGTAATTAGCGCACACCCTCAGACACCCTAATTAGTATATTTTGTTATAATCATAATACATACACTGAATTTTTAGTTAAACATTTTTATGCACTGATTATTTATCAAATTAGTTATACTAATTCCGGAAGAATGTTGTGGTCACAGTACAAATCCACGAACGCAAAGACTAACGTGTTTGAAATAAAGTACATTTTTCTTTATTTTTATTGAATGACAGAATTAGTAATAATACTAATAAAACTGCACTCTTAAATGTCTTATTGCCTTAAGTTACGGTCCATTTCAGTTTGTTTTGACTGTACAGATTTAGTGTGACTGTAATTTACGTAGTTTTAATTATTTTTGGGATAAAAATTGCCTATATTAAAAATGATAGGAAACGATTCTGAACAAACTACTTTCTCAAAGTGCGTTAATTATTTTACGTGTTGTATACGCTCCAATGTCCAACGTCGTTATTCTTGGTTACAAGACCAATATAATATTTAGCCAACTTTGATGTTGAAAATTTCACAAAGACATATTTATCAATACCTATTTCATACGTATGTATTATTTTATTTATCAATATTTTGGTCCAATTGTTCATAAATTTCGTCTAGGTATGTACGTAGGCGGTCCCATAAAGAATTGGCCTAACTATGAACCAATGAAGGAAATGAAACGAAACCAATTTTATTTTTCAATATAATCACCATGAATACTAACACACTTCTGACATCTGTGAATCAACATCTCTAAACCTTTATAAAAATAATTACATTTTTTACCCTCAAAATTACTGAAGACGGCCGCCTGCAACTCTTCATCGCTTGAAAATTTTCTTCCTCTTAAGTCCCGCTTTAAATTTGGAAATAAATAATAGTCGGACGGGGCCATGTCTGGACTGTAAGGTGGATGTTGAACTTCTGTGAACCCGCATTGACGAACTGCATCGTTCGAAACACCCGTGGTATGAACAGGGGCGTCGTCATGGAGCAACAGGACACCTTTAGACAGCTTGCCTCTTCGTTTTTCCTTTATCTTGTCTCGTAATTTATATATTAAAGAAGCATAATATTCGCCGTTCACGACTGTATTACGTTCTTTAAAATCCACCATCAAAATGCCTTGAAAATCCCAAAATATTGTGCACATCAGTTTTTTTAGTCGATTGTTGCACCTTTGCCTTTCTAGGGGGCTTTTCACCCTTATAACGCCATTTCATTGACTCGCGCTTGCTTTGTGGATCATAATACAAGATCATAGTTTCATCACCAGTCACTAGCCGCTCGATCACAGTCTTTGGATTTTCGCCACAAAGATCCAAAAACTCCGAAGCGCAGCGCACTCTTTCCTGTCTCTGTACCGCTGAAAGAAGTTTCGGTACCCATCTTGCACTCACTTTTTTCATGTGAAGATGTTCATGGATCACGCGATGAACGGTACTCTTAGAGAGCCCAAGCCTTGCTGCAATTTCTCTAATCTTCAAACGGCAGTCACTCAGAACCTCCTCTTCGATAAGAGCAATCGTTTCGGGAGTGAGCACTTCCACAGGTCGACCGTCGTGGCCGAAGTCTTCGACGGTTTATCTCCCGAGGCGAAACTCTTTCACCCAATTTTTCACTGTGCTATAGGAGGGGGCAGACTCCTTATACACGCCATCCAATCGTTCTTTTATTTGGGCAGGGGATAAACCTTCTTTAAACAGAAACTTTATGACACTTCGATACTCAGTTTTCGACATTTTGAAAAAATACGCGACTCTCGTTATTCAAATGCCTGTTAAACTAAGACTAAGCATTTCATGTCGATGCATGTTTCTTATATTAAGTGCTCGATAAACGTACTATTTAATGCAACACAACATGTAGCGACATGTCGCGTTGAACTATATCAGGGGAGTTCATTATGGGACCGCCTGGTACGCTTTCGTGTCACTTAAAGATGGGAGAAAATGCTCATCACAAGACGAATCATCCACAGTATACATTCCTGAGCTTTCTGAACTCGACTCTTGATTGCTCCTACTTTTCAAAAACACCTTTTCGTGCTTAGGTCGTCTGAAACACTATCATCAAATGAGATTTTATCTGGGGATTTTATAGTTTTATTGAAGAGAATTCGGCTTTTAGTCTTGGCTTCATTTGATGTAGTTGCACCAAAGTTAGAAATATTTTTAAGTAAGGTTTGGTCATTTGATAAACATAAATTTTTGTCGACATTCACCATAATAACTGGTTGAATGTTGTAAATTATTTTTGGTGTTTTTCTGATTAGATATTTCCATATCTCCGTGTACTTGATGTATTTCAGCATTAACCATCATATTAGTCATAAGTTCGCTATCGTCTGCATCAGATGATGAATCTCGTCTAACTTTTAAAGAGACATTGTCAAAAGTATAATCCGCACTTTGATTATATATTATCAAAGAATTTGCAGTAGCTGTATGCGTTTCTTTCTCGTCTTTCTCTAATTGGATTTCTTTGAGGATGACATTCTTCTGAAGATTAAGGGCGCCTTCAAATTGGAGGCGCGAATAAGCCTGCAGTGGCGCCACTGTGGTGCGCTAGCCGCACCACTACAAATTTGTATATAATTTCTGGAAGTGCAGTTGCAGCGCCACTGCCGTGACACACGCACGTCATTTTTGAGTAGGGAAGTGACACGCTTTTAATTATATTGAACCTCCATTATTATCAATTGATGTGCTATTTGGGATGTCAAGTCTTTTTCCCTGAAGTTCCCTATAGAAGTCACTATTTTTGAAAATTTGTAAATCCGCAGCTTTGCCGTAAGACCCAACATCTATATAGGTGAGACAATAATTAGAATCAGATACAGCTAAGAGAACAATAGAAAAATAATGTTTATAATTATAATACAAAGACCCGGAGTGTTCTGGTTGGATGATTCGTATATGTTTACCATATATGGCACCCAAACAATTAGGAAAGTTAGATTTATTGAAGAATCCATTTGCGACACCTAACCAGTCATCTTGACTTAGTTTCGGGATATAACTAGCGTTTAGAATTTCGAAGATTATTTTTAATGTTTTATTCACAATCCCGCAAATGGTTGAAAGTCCTCGTTGATAAGAGTAGTGTAAACTTGTAAGGCTACAACCTGATGGATACAACCAAGCAAAATAACTGAAAAAAAACACCATGTTTTTATTTGTATGTATTTTGAAATTTGCAATTTTTTCAAAAAAACTGACAAACATCACTACAATTTACCGAAGCATCACTGACGCGCGGCTACTGCGACACAGTCGCGCCACTGTAGCGCTTCTTTTTGGTAGCACCACCGCAGCGCTTCCTCATGCCTTAAATTTTAAGGCGCCCTAAGTCTTTCCGCGTTACAAAGAGCTGTATCTGACGCTTTTCGTTTTTATGTTTTTTCTTTTACGAGATTCGTAACACTTACTGATTTTCGAGGCTCTATAAATATTTTTTATTGGCTGGTTCGCCAGGTTTCTCAAAATTTTCAAATAATTGACAAAAGTCTCATCGTAAGTTATGTTTACTTGTGGCCTACGATAAACTGGCAATTTCTTCAATACAGCTTCTGCATTAATGGGGTGTATCCCAGCAGCACGAAATCCGCTAATTATGTTTTTACTTTGAGTAAGTTTGGTTGCCTCTAGTAACATTTTTAATAATTCCGGGGAATATTTAATTGTTTAATGTGTTAAAACTTGGGTGTCGAACTTTGTAGTCTGTTAAAATTCTCCTCCATTATCTCTTTAATGCGCCGAAAAAGGCCACATCGAGAGGTTGAGTGTGGTGTGTGGAGTTAGGTGGCAAAAAGATAAATCTGATATTACGTTCTTCACATTTTGTTATTATATTTATAATCATATGTGAAGATAAATTGTCTCCAATTAAAACTTTAGGATCAGTAGTTTTCACTGTCCATATATATAGTTGTGGTGTGGCGGCGCTGTCGTCGCGCCGCAAGCGAAACACACCAAAGCCTAAATCACGCTATCGAAATTCCGAATCATAAACAGTGTACATAGAACATCTCCGAACTATCACACGGAGCGTTGGCCGCTCCCCGGGCAGAACATCTTACCCGGCGGGAGATCTCCCCTTTACCTTCCACGGCCACAGTGGTGACCCCGACGTGATCTGAACACGCAACCAACAACCTTCGGTAACTTCAAGCTTCATCATCGTCATAAAATACCTCACCCATTCGCTCCCGAGCAGATATCGTCTGCAGTCTTCATATTCTGCAAGCCATCTAGCTCCACAAGGTTCATCGCAGCACTGGAATAATAATGCTTCCCGTTCCTTCAAGTTACTCTCTGCGCTATACAGTGTTCGGCACGGCTCTGAGCCTCACTGCTCGCCTCTGCTTCACGGCACTCTCGCAGATTACTTGCCTTCTACTCGACTCACCGCAGACTACAAGGCAATCTCCTGGCACTTGCACATGCGTCGGCAACGAGGCTGCACTATCGAGTATCGACCTCCAAGTGAAACACACCGAGGCCTAAGCCTGCATTGAAACGGCCTCGGAGTTAGACCCCACGCTTTGCGCCGCCGGAGTAACGGTGCCTTTCAAATCGCAAAAACCTAGTTTTGGCTAGCATACCTTAAATTCTTTTGTACGTTTAATTACTTGTATTTAGTCTTAATGTCTCTTGTTTGGTACTATATTATCTGTAGTGCAAACTGTCCTTGTGTAAAAAAAAACATTATATTCTTTGAAGAGTGAAGGCGTTTCCATATTTGCCCAGCTTAACCTCCTACAATGGTATTAAACCAATCTTCAAAAGTATACGAATCGAACCAACCAGATTTAGTTTTGTTGTATCTGGTTCCTTCAGACCATTGGCACACCAATTTATCCACAAATTATCTGCTTTGTATACGACATATATTGGAAAAATTTCTACTTAAAATTCTACTTAAATTTCTTGGTATTATTTAGTGTTTTATTTAGGTGTTTAATACCTGCTTTCAAAATACATGTTTGAGATCCAGGGTTATCGGAAAAATTTGCTCTGGTTCGACATTATGTATCGAAATCGTCAAATTTTCAATATATGTATTGTAGTCCTGTACACTTTTACTAGCTCGGGATTCTTTAATATTATTTGTAGAACGTACCTTCAGAACATTTTTATGGCGTTTCAAGAAGTTTCTTGCCCACTTCAGACCCGGGATTTCATTATTAAAAATACCACTGAGTCCGTTTTTGATTAAGTAATCATGTACTTTTTTTAGGAATTTAGCAGCACTGATTCCTATATAAATCTTCCTAATCCTAGATAAATCCTTCTCTTTCTGGACTTAGTCTATGGTCAGAAAATCCCAAATGCTGTCTTTTTGTAGTTATTGACGTTAATGTTTTATCATTATTTAAAGTGTCGCCGTAGTCGATTACAATGGGTACGAAATTGCACGTGCCCAGTGAAAGAACAGTAAAGAAATTCGTTAAAGAGAGTGTCCATTGTATCGCATAGGTCGCGCCACGAAAGATGAAATTAAATAGAGTCCACTGCGTATGTAAAATCAAGCAGAAAATTTTACTATGGCATTTTAGTTTTATATTTTAGGCATTTAGTTTTATTTTTGTTTTATATTTTCACAAAAAAACAAAGAAAAAAATATGTAAAAAGTCAAAGGTCAACATTATAACTACACATCAAAGTCTCCATGAAAACGGAACGATATATTTATATATCATCGTTAGGTTTTCACTGTTTCTAAATAATATTCTGCATTTTATGTACACTTAGTTAAAGAAATAAAATATTTTGTATTTGTATTTTTGTATTTGTAATTGCTGTTTAAACTATACTATGCGACAGCCTTCGATTATAAGGATATTTTACATGCAATAATTTGCAAAAAAAAAAACATCTTGTAGAAAATAACAAAATATTTACAACTTTATACAATATACTACGAATTACGTTATTTTAAATAGTCCCAAAATATTGAATAAAACTATATTTACGCATTCTATCGCGTTTAATTAACTACTTTTACTAATTTTTAATTAAGTAAAAGGTCTATAATCTGCCAAAACACTGGACGAACCGACAATAAAGGTATTAGCGAAGGGAATGAACTTCGCATTAACACCGCAAAAATTCCCGTACGAAGAAATTATCTGCAGTGTTGAGGATTGTCTGTTTAAGAATAAGTACCTGATTGACCGAGCTTTGCTCGGTATTTTTCGCTCGATTTTTTTTTAATTCGTATGTTTTGGAAATTATATTTAGATACAAATTACATACTGATGAAATATAAATAATATTTTTTGATCTTAGCGACATAACAGAAAAAACGGAAGTGGTTATTTGAATAAAAAATCATGAGTGCAATTATTTTAATTTTAATTTTCGTGTTTTTAAAAATACTAAAAAAGGGCTCGAAAAAATAGATTTTCTCAAAAAAGAAAGGAACATGAAAAAAAAAATTTAAAAAAGTCGGTCCGTCGGTCTGGGCTCGAACCGGGGTTTTAAGATTCTGTGACCGAACATTATACCAATTAAGCTATTTATAATCACTAACAATTTGTCAAAATTTACCTTCTTATTCTAACGATATTGTAGCAGTTTTTCATTGCCTAAAAACACGGACAAAAAGACATTTTCTAAAAATAAATCTTAGCTAGATCGATTTATTATCCCCGAAACTCCCAGGACACTAAATTTTATGAAAATCGTTGGAGCCGTTTCCGAGATCCCGATTATATATATATATATACATATATACAAGAATTGCTCGTTTAATAGTATAGGATATCGGTAAGGAAGATTTGGAGGCTATACGTCAAGATATTTCATCCTTGTTACATCGTAGTGCAGTGCCGAAACCAAACCTTCCTAAAGAAGAATTTATAGCGTTGAATAACTTATGGAACAGACCAAAACTAACGATTCTCCGCGCGGATAAAGGAAACGCTACGGTAGTAATGGACACGTCAGAGTATAGTTCTAAAATACTACAGCTTTTATCGGATGAAAGTACATACAAAAAGGTCAAAACAGACTCCACAACTAACACGCTTAAAGCAACTAGCGATTTAATAAAGAAATACTTCGAAAAATTAAATCTCGACGTGAATTCGCTAATACCATCATGTACCGCAACTACCGAGGTTGTATGGGTTACCGAAGATACACAAACCAAACTCTCCACTATGTCCTATAGTGAGCCAGATCGATTCACCCCACCATTACATCAGATTTGATAAACCACAGATCCTCGCAAAAGAACACCGATTCCTACCAAGGATGAAACGCGAGGCTATTGAAATTAAAAAACATCCTAATTTCAATAGAGAAGGTGGATGGGTGCTACCATCTGCTTGGGATCCGATAATTAACAAAATTAAACCCAAACCCAAGCATACCACTGCAAGACTTCAAGATACTGTAAGCTCGTTTTGCGTAGATCGGATCGAAATATTAAAAAACTGAAGGTAGCCGGGCTAACAATGGCAATGGCACGTCAAACATCTCAGTCCCCCCCTCCCGTGATCATGGGTGCTATAAAGCACCCGAAACGTCGGGAATTAAAAATAAGTAAAAGTAGATAATTAAACGCGATAGAATCAGTTTTAGTTTTATTCAATGTGTATTGTTTGCGTAAATTTAAAAAATCATTGGTCCCAAAATAATTTATAAAGTAATAAATATTCGCACACTATTTGGAAATATTATAGAACAATATTTTTAAAAGTACAAAAACAATCGCAAAAATTTTAAATTTTATAACAGGTAGTCGCTAACACTTTCGATATCGATAGTACTACACTACCAAAACAATTAGGCGCATGACAGGAATGCGTTTACCGCGCTCTGTACCCCGCACCTCGTCCCGCACGTCCCATAGTGGCGCGCAATAATTACTTTCTGCGGTACAGTGTTGCCGTCGTTTCGTTACTAGGTTACTAATATTGGAGAAGAATCAAGATTTAAGTTATGAATACAGATTCATAGAACTTGAGAAACTAGAATATACAGTAAAAAAAATTTTCACCACGTCTGACAAATAATAAGGGTAGTTTTAGAAATTGATGTGTAATAATAAATAATTAGTTCGATGATATAATAATAATGAGTTATAAAAATAAACTAGAAACCGGTTTTGTGTAAAGTGACCTAGGTTAGCTTCTATCTTCATGGTAGAAACCTCACTTACATGAAGGCGGGATCAGATGTTGTGACGTCACACGGTCTTTTAGGCCGCCCCGCGGTAGTCGTTTATAAAACGTGTAATATCATCACAACACAACGAATGGACCGATTTCAATGATTCAAAAAGTATGTTGCTCGTATGAGTGTAAGGAACAACATTATATAGGTTTTGAATGGATTTTCTGACTTGTGCCTGATCCTCTTTCACGTATATATGTTAAAAAGGTAACATGACATGCGTATTGGAATCCAAATTTCATATTATTTGAACTTAAAGAATAACGAGTGAATAGAAGGGGCATTAGGTAATTTTAAAATAAAAAATACTCATGTACATGTTTAAACCCAAAATACACACTTTCAGCAATGGTATATTTATTTTGGGAATTCAGTAGCGGCAACACTGCATCGGCGCAGTCGGATACTTGCTCTAAGCGTTGGTGTTTGTCTGTGCGGGATTTTTGTTATTAATTAGTTGTTTTTCGTTATCTTGTTACTTTTTGTTATTATTTGTTTTGAGTTTACTTTATCGTTAATGGCTACTGTGTTGTGTGTATTTCGCAACCAAAACAAAAAAAGCTTCAAGGCGGCAGCGGCGGCCGACGTCTCGGGTACTAGTGAGGAGAATACCATACTAGTTACGAAGCTAGCCCATATTATTATACTGGTGATTATATTCTTAATATCTCACAATGGGTAAAAAAAGAACAATCCGTGGGTCAGAAAGGACCATCATATTAAGAATATTTCATTTTTTTGAGAAAGAAAAGTTAAGAAGAATCACTATTCCAATAACAGCAGTAGACAAACGAGTGTGTGCTGCTACTGGTGTAAGTCGACGCACACTGACCAGAATTAAACGTGAAGAGGAAAACGAGATTGCCAAACGAAGAAGACTTGAAGTTGAAAGTGAACCGCAACCGAGTACTTCAAGCGAAGCCCCAACAGAGTCAGTAAAACTGTCTACTCCAGGAAAAAAGCGAATACAAAAGAAAAATTTGGAGATTGATGAACTCATGATTTGTGCTATCAAAAACAAAATTGAATCCTTTTATACCGTTCAGAAATGCAAAACTGGTTGACTTCAAAAATATTGCGTTCGATGCCGGCATGACAAAGCCAGAGTTGTATTACTTGATAATTCGAAACAGGCCAGAAAAAGAATATTTAGTAGACAAACTTTTGAGGGAAAGCTGCCACGAAGTTCTCAGACTGCCGCCTTACCAGTATGATTTAAACCCTATTGAGTATATTTGGAACACAATGAAACAAAGGATCGCCGACAAAAATGTGGAACAGTCAGAAAGGCTTATCGAATCTTTAACCAGGGAGGCCATATAGTCAATTACGCCAACTGATTGGAAAAAGCAAATTAACCATGTAGACCGGTTACGGCAGAAGTACTGGGAGAAACAAGGACTACAAGACGCAAGAGAACTAATAATAAATATAAACTATGGCGACAGTGATGACGATACATCAGATTTTGAAAGAATTTCGGGGATTGAAGAATTGGAGTCAGATACTGATTCAGAATAAGTACTGTCACGCATCAGCTGGGCGCTTCGAGAGCACTTTTAAAACCTTGACCCGTTATCTGTAGTCACTTTTCTGTCGTTTATTAAATTCATTAAAATTATGAATAATAAACATAAATTGTGTGTCTAATAAGTACCTCCGATCTAAAAAATCCTAAAATCAATTTACCTAATAGGCATTGCTGACCTAATTTCAGAATTTTCTTTCCCCAAAATTTCTGAAATTCTAAATACCATAAATATCGTAATGACTGAAAATAACCATTCACTTATTTTCGTTTTAGTGGTCGATACATAACACTATGATGCAGTTAAATTCACAAACGTAGCTATTGTAATTAATTAAAATAAATAACTACGAGTAGTATATACTAGTACTCATACTATGTATCACCTGGTATTATACAGATGAAAGTGTTCCCCTCACTAGTCCTCAAGCCGCCATGTTCAGAATGCGCCTAATTGTTTTGGTAGCGTAGTACATTACACGACAGAAGAAGCACGCGCACCTGCGCAGGCGACGGGACGCAGGAAGAAACGACGTAGGAGTAGCGCGTCGCCCGTTGCTACCGTCGTCGCTTGGTTTCGCTTCCCCGTACCTCACACCTCACCGTGGCGACTCCTATTTTTCGCTTCTGCGCACTTCCATGACTCGTGGCGTTGCCTATACCATTGTACAGTGGTCCCGTTTTGGTGTTACATATGTATAAGTAGGATTTTTTTTTCTTATTTTATTTTAGTTATTATTTTGAAGCCTCTTTTAACATCACTTATTTATCGGTGTGCCGATGGAATAAAAAAATTAATGACTTATCTTTTCAATGTATGGAAAAAAATATTCAAACCCGATTTGCTCCAATACTATATAAAAAAAAACGTGTCCGTGACAAGTCCTACTTTTAATAACTTCTTTTTTTAATTTTATTCATTTAATATATGTAAAGTATTTAATATTAATTTAAAAAATAGCGAAAACTAGTGGTTTTTTTTCTAATCCAAATTTCCAAAATACATACAAGACATTTTACTCTGGATCTAGTGACAAGATAACTTTTGAGGTGGCAACTCTGGCTTTAAAAACATGCCAACTATGGAGTGTAGAGGTAAGGAGTACAAACCGTGTATTAAAGTGTCCGTAGAAAACCGTTAAACAAGGGTGGCGCCACTATAGCTACGGGGTAAATTTTAAAGAACGCGGCGAAAAATATTAGTGGGACAGACGACTTTTTCGAGGTTATATTTACTAAATAAAATTATTATATAAGATTTTAGAGCTACTGAGCAGTTTAGCTGCACACTTCACACCGTCGACAACTGCTAAGCTCATTTCATGTAGCTGTTTCCTGTAGCTACTCCAGCTCTGTTGTGGAGTTTTTGAAATGTTATTTATTGCTTACAGAACCAGTATCTCTCAGTAACTATTAGTACGGTAATAATCCCTACAAATAACGGTCAATAAATTCAAAATGTTTAATATTGGCATAAGTTTTTCTTGTTGTACTGTAGGAAATCTGCGGAAACCGATAAGATGATTTTGTGATTTTTGTTTACATATTACACTTAAATTCGATTCTGATCACACATCGCGAAAAAAATTAAAAATAATGAATTCATTTATAGTCAATATCTCACAAAAAGTCTTTACATACACAATCGCGCAGGAAATGTATGTAATAATGTAATAAGTATTTTGAACCGTCAATAACTGAGATTAAGCAAAAAGCAATAATAAATATTAAAATCTAAAGCTATGAAATTATTTTAACAATTTTTTCCAACATGAAAGAAGTCAACAAACGAAGTTTTTTTCTTCTAATTGAAAGCCCAACACAAACATTGACAAAATCATGATTGTGTGTGATTTCTCAGCTTACATAGTACAAAGTTACATCACCCTGATTTTTACCCACGATGGAAAGGAGAAAGTGTATGCCTTTAAGGTGAGAGGCCGTTTGTTTATTTATTTGTCTGTGCAAAGGATTGACCGATTTAGATACGGTTATCTGTAAAGATTTTGTAATACACCGGCGATGGTTCTTAGATATAATTTATGGTATCAACTCGCCCGGGGGCGCTGCAATAGACATTTTACGCTCTTTGTAGCGAATTTTCCCCCGAGACGGCTTGACCTATTTAGATGCGGTTATCGATATCGCATAGAATATTTGGCTTCATAGAGTAATCACTATGTTAATGCCACAATAACAGACCTATATCAAATACAGATTTGTGGCCTTTCTTCGGCTTCATCGATTTGTGAGCGGTGCATCGTGCTTCTCAATCGCTCTAACTCTTCCAACGCTATGCTATCATGTGGATTGTTGAAGTTCCCTTTTATTAGATCAGTTTTTGTTACGCCACCTAAAGAATGTATGACCGCCTTTCGACTGTAGTGCCTTGCAATTTAAGTATTGCAACACGGCCCAACCTATTATGAGTGGAATAATTATACTCATTAGAGTTATGCCTACGAAACCATTATTATCAAGGAACTTCCGCCGATAAAGCGGTCATCAAAGACTTTTGAGCAGTTCTCCATCTTCCAACTAATCTCTTCTTAATCCTTACCGTTTGGTTATATAATTACAAACCCCAAGTAAATCCGTCGATGCTGCCATTGTAGTCTTCCTATTTTCAATATATAAAAGCTAAGAGATACAGCAATTTCATTAAATTAAATACATTTATATTTACGTACACAACATAATTTCAATTAGTCACATACTTATAAAAATGCAACATTTTGGTTAATTTCTGAGCAGGGAAGCCCCAACAGATTTACTTAGGTTTGTAATTATACTTACATGTCATGCTCCGGATTGTTTCGTAGTATATTCGTAACCAAACATGGTTCGTAAAACATAAAACAATAAACATAAATAAATAAAAACTACAATATTATTTGTATTTATTTACTCGACTTAAAAGTTTAAAAAAAACCTGTTATACAAATTAATCGCTGTACAAATTTCAAGCAAATTACACTATTCGAACATATAATTTGTGCTTATGAGAATTACATATTGTACTGACAAATGGTTTCTATATTTAATATTGGTTATATTTCAATATACGACAAGCCTAAAACTAAAGAATTTGTATATAAATCATGATTCATGATAAATACTACCACATCACTAAGAATTTAAAGATCACAAAAATATAATTAAAACTAGACCATGCCTACAACCTAAGTATGGATTAAGACTTCCTCATAAATAGGTATCCTACAGCTGCGAAACTAAAAAGAAATACACGTTACTCTACGCAGTAAATGTTACATTATTCAGTCAGAGTTACACTTAAAAATAATATCTACATAAATTCCATTAAAAGTTATATTCATCGTAAAATTGGCACATTTGTGTCACTGAAGAGACTGATAACGCCGCCAATGTTTAGTTTAAAATCGCATCGAAAAACTCAATGAACTTAGATAATACTTTTCTATTTTATCACAAGCATATCACTTATAACTATTAGGGACAAGTTATTTCTAGATCATTGGCGTATTGTTATTTAGAGAAAAGAGACTACAGTTGTTATGTTTAGATAAAACTCTAATGTCTCATTTACTCTGATCAACTTACAAGTTTTTTGAATGCGCACCGCTTCGAGTGACTAGTTTTATTACTTTTCTATCAGTATGTTTTTGTGACAATAAAAATATCGTGTTTCAAGGTTTTTAAAAGGAAAATTGAACCAAAAGTTATATTTAATTGGAATGTTTCAAATAAATAACTCAAGTAACATATAAACATTTTTTGCAAAAAATAATTCATGTGTTAACTAACAGTAACTGTTTTATGTAATTTTGTATGACATGTTTAGATAAAATTTGTCTAATAAAATATTTATATAGCTTTCAATTTTCATGCATTACTTGGTTATGACGTATTATGCATGTTGCCAGTAAATAAAATGATTAATATAGTATGTACTAGCTGAACTAATATAATACATAAAAGTATGTATGTATGTACAAAATCTAAATTATATACATAAATATATTGAATGCATAGGTGAATGATATGATATTTTTTACGTGCAGCATAAATAGGGAGTTAAATATAAATGGTAAAGCTGATATGTAAAGATGAGTTCACACAAGCTTATAAACATACTTAACATAAATCGATACAATTTGATACATCGAATAATCGAAATTAATTTTTTAATGTAATAAAAGCAGTGGTAATAATGGGAACAAAGTCCTTTTTTTGTCATTCCATTTCAAAACATATATTTTGAAAGTTTTTAATATTATAAAGAAAACTAAGAGAATTACATACGTTACATTATATATTATGAACTGCTTCTTATACCGGCTTTTAATGCTAGACAGACTATTTTAAAGTCGTATTTAAAAATAAATATAGATAATTCACAGAAAGATTGCTATATGCGGATATTTTGATTGTTACCAATCAAAATATCCTATAAACGAACACCAAACTCACAATGAAAAATTGAAAACAACCACTCACTACATATAACAGATTTTATAATATTACGGCAACCTAAGTTACAAGTTAGCGTCAATCGAAAACGATATCGCTTTCTTTCACTTTAAGTGAGTGAAACGTTAACTTATTGTCTTTTCAAACAGTTCTTGAAATACGAAAGGGTTGAGCAATCATCAAACGATCAAATTTTGCTAAGTACATACATCGCTACTTCGTTGTGCGGGAGGTAAGGGTAATTCTTAATATACCTAATACAAAATATACATTTTATTAATTATGTCTCCCACGATGCTACGCTAAAATGATAAGGATATGCGCACACAATTGAGCTCATTTATTTTAATTCCTTATAAAACCGGTCACTGAAACAAGGTGTTGTATCGAAAACAACGAACGTATATATAGACTTCTTGGAAACTTTACACACTTTTTGAATTCGGTTTACTAATATGAAATTTCACGAGGTTAAATGAGTACTAACTACCAAAAGGTGTTCAAAATTACGATCCTTCCTTACTTTTCTATTTTTTATGATTTATGACGTTACTGTAGGCAAAATGTACCCTGACTGAGAGTCTTCGGTCACTCACAATGCACTCACAGTAGTATTATGTTATTTTCATGCATTTATTTGGAGTGTGGTACTCCCAGGTCGAGCCAACCGTCAGTACCGCAGCCATATGCCGCAGCGTAGTAGCTACCATTTACAAAATTACTGTTGATTTTGCAGTATTGGTTAGTATTACTATATATAATTGCATGAATTAAGACATAATAATTATTATTTAAAAATACTATCACTGATCCAACTATTATTTCTCTGTTAGTCTCTATACTTATTATGTGGATTTGTAATTTCAAAACACATTCCGACGTTTTTTTTTTATAGAATAATGGTGTCAAACGATCATACAGTCAACCCGATGGTAAATGAATGCTGTGGCCCATATATATCTTCATTTATCCTTTGTTTTCGACTTGCAACGGATAGTATATATATTTTAGGCCACACGCCGAGTACCGAATTTTCTGCAGACTACCTCGTCGAATAGCCGAATAGGCAAAAGTATTCGGTTGAGAAGGAAGTAGTGTTTATTCTTCAGATCATCTATTCTCTGAAGCTAGGATTGTCTACGAGAATAAAAGGAATAAACTATTGCCTGGAAATGAAAAAAATTAAGTCACAGATAATCATGCATCTTCCGCTTTAACGATCATTCGAGTGCACAGACCTTTATCTGATAGTTCTTTTTGTAATTTTTATAATATGGAAGTTAATTATATAACTATGACTACTTTAATGACTACAGGAAAAAAGTCTATAAAATAAATAAATATTTCGTTTTATCAAATATCTGACTACAATAACACCCCCTTACTTAAATATTAGGTATTCGGCCTAATACCTAATACTTAAGGAACCTAGTATAGTAACCTAGATATTCCGTATTCGACTTCAGCATCGCTTTAACATCAGGAGGACTGTTCTCATTCGTCGCCTTTATTCTAAAAAAACCTTGGATGTGCTACCGCTTCTGAACAACTGAAACACAAAGGAAAGTGCAATTACGTCGTCTAAGTCGCAAAGGCAAGTCGAAAAATTGCCAGTGGTGACGGAATCCACAACACAAATCGTGCGAGGATTAATGTCGAAAGCTAAGCTAAAAATAAGTGTTAATGGTATATCGCATAATGGTACAAAACCTTTTACAAAAATTCAGGTGGCGTGGTCGTGACAAAATAAGTGATACGGTAAAGTGGGATTTTATGGATGAATTTCTGAACATCTCCCACAGCGCCAGTAAATCGGAACCGAAAGAAAGAACTCGGTCGTGGACGACTCGGACCGCTCTTCATTAGGTACGGTCAAGTGAAAACAGCTAGCACTGGGATGATCCGGGCCAGAAAAGAAGAGTATTTTATGTATGTTATGTAAGTATATAGTATACATTTAGGCACAAATTAAATAAAGATGATTTCGAATAGATAAGTAATACTATATTGCCGTATTACTTAACTTGAAGTAAGCAATCCTGAAAATCAACTGATGAAATACAATCACTGTGATAATTTAGCTTATTATTAGTAACTAGAGTAAAGAGTATTTTAGCGTAGCGTTGAGGGATTGACGTAATAGACGCTTAATTCAAGTCCTGGGTTAGAAATATTGGTGCTTCGTGCAATTTTTGTCAAAACCGAATATTATACATTAATAAAATAAAATCTCTGAGAATGGACGATCAAATCACTATCAAACTATCTTATAAAAATACTAAGTTATTCTTCCCATTTTACACAGAACAAAACTAGATACTTTTGTTGTAGTTTCTATTTTTAATACTACGTGAGTTTGTCTGTTTCCAATTTGTTTAAAAAGGTTTTGGTGTTTTGTCCATGCCTAAAAATATTTTTTTTGTTTGAATGGGCTCACATCGAAAAATATTACGCACACCCTTCGGTCCTTCAAGCCGGATCAAAACATGTTCTTCAAAACATTTTCTATTTTTTTTATTCTTTAAAAAACATGCTATTGTTATCATGCCATATTTGTTATTTTGAACGCAAGTTTAACTAATTTAAAATTATCAAAATTCTCAGTTATTATTACAGAAAGAAAGATTGTTGAGGGTCTGTATTAAGGAACTTCTTTATAAACTTTTCTAAATCATAAGAAACTTACAATACTATTAATAAATAAAATGGAACGTCATAAATATTTTGTTCAGACATTAAAATTGCTCAAAAGAAAATATGCATTTTACATAATTGACAGGTCAATGTGTAAAAATCACTATTTTTTTTTTCAGACTAATTTTCTACATTACTTCCTATGCCGTTTTCTCCTTTTTATTTAATGTTAATATTTAAATGCTAATTTCATTACGAGTTTTTTTTTACACAATTTAAAATTATTGTTTCTTTAATTACGAAGTGAGAGGTACAGCAGACAGTACTTGTCCATGTGTGTATATTATTTTTCCTATGATTTCAATTTATATTCGACCAAAATTAATAATTAGGATTATTGTCCGTTTTAAATAAAATCCTATAAAATGTAAACAACATGGAACATTTCTATTTCATATTATAATACTACTTCTTCAGAGATAACCTTTAACAGCTACATTCATGTTTTGCAACTAAGTTTTTGTCATAGCAACCATTTGCAGTTGGTATTTTTAAACAAAAATAAAACCTTATCGAATACTCTAAGACCCTTTATTTCTAATTCTCGGATTATTATTAACAATGAGTCGCCCGCTATATTTCTTTACATTCTTTTGGATTTCATTTAAAACGAACCATACAATACTATTCTCTATCGTTTTGCATTACCTATAATTTATGGTATATACAGTTAAATATTTACATCTTTATTTTTTTAATTATCCTAGATTTTACACGAAACTGATGTTCAACTTTCCTATAAAATATTATATTAAAGTTGAATACAGAAATTTATAAGACATTTTTGAAGTTTAAGATTTATGTTTTGGTACAATACTTAATTAATATTTTAATGTTGGACAAGCAAGTGTGTAGGTACTGTTTTATCAATAAATCACCACTCAGGTTTAATTTTCATAGTATTTGAAGTATGCCATTGCTCATTATTAAAATAGATATCAATAGAACTTACAAGGCACAATAGATACTTCGAAACCGAGGGTTGTAGTAGCAAATAACTTTCCTCTTTCTGTCTGCTAATATGTACATCACTGCATTCGTAGTCTTTCATTGATGTAAAAAACGATGGGAACATAATTATTGTAAAACCATAATTATAATAACTTCTGGTATTGAAGTTAATGGAATGATTTCAGACGTAAATGCTTAATTATAAAATATATTTAAAAGCAAGATTATATAGGCGTTGCTAAGGCCACTATTCGGTTTCAGCATCAGATCAGCCACAGTACCATGTCATTGCGTTGTTATCTTATGTAAGATAAATATGTAATATTCAGCTTAGTCGGATTTCAGCAAGTGCTTCGAAAACTGATTACAAATTTTTTTATCGGAAAAACAAATGCAGAAAGCATGTTGATAAAAGGTTAGTGCAAAATTAGTTACATTCCAATTAATCTAGTAATTACTGCAGCAAGTAATAAAAAAAAACTCCGACGAGTGCAAATCTAAACCACCTAGGAAAACTACACACAATATCTAAATCCGTCACAATGGTCGTACGATTGTCCCAATGGGTAGCTTCAGTTCTTCAAATTGACGACACTGTTGACACAATTTCCACCTGATATTTTGAGTGCTGTACGACTTCAAATATGAAGAAGTTAATTTCAAGTGGACATAATGTTTCTGTTTGATACCATATTGACGTCAGGTTAAGCTTCAACACCGGTTCAAACGGGCGATGCGTGTAGCCGTCTGCTGCGCGGCAGGGAGGCGGTGGGGCGAGCGGCGTGCGGGGCGTGGAGGGGGTGGGGGACTTGCGGGGAGTGCGGGGCGGGGCGCGTGGGCCGCAGCAGCGACAGCAGTAGGCGCAGTCAATCGCGGAGCATCGCACTCAACTCCTCCTTCAACGCGCGGAACGAAGGCCGCTCGTCCGGCGACTGGCGCCAACATGCCCGCATCACCTAAGGTTGGAATAGAAAATTTTAAATGCACACACTGTTTTGACAAAAAGGGTAATCAAGTTTATTATTCTAATAGACGCAACTTAATCTGCGTCAGTCGACTGGCACATCTCTAATTTCATTGTCTAAAAATCACTATAAATTCAGGTTTTGCTATTATCGCAAAAACTACGTACGTGCACGGGAAAATAATTCAAAAAATTGAATATCCATTCATTTCACGTACAACATCTTACAGTCTTATTATTTGTCCTATAACACACATAGTTCTATTACGAAATGGTGTTGAAGTAAAAAAAAAGTGTTATCAATTGATTTTGCACCAATATTTTGACAGAAATAGATGAGTGTAAGGTAAGTGTAAAAAGACTTTTTTATTTAAAATTCCATATCAAAAAGTTTCGTTTCATTCTTTTTATATATCTCATAGAGATTATAAAATAATCATCAACACATATTTATTTTAAACCAACTATTTCTTTATTACAGACATACCTACACCAATTTTATCTATATGCATATAGATTTTTTTCGTTTATTAAACCGCAAGTACCTGGTTGACCGAGCTTTGCTCGGTATTTTTCTCTCGATTTTTTTAATTCATGTGTTTTGGAAATTATATTTAGATACAAATTACATATTGATGAAATATAAATAATATTTTTTGATCTTAGCGACATAACAGAAAAAACGGAACTGGTTATTTGAATAAAAAATCATGAGTGCAATTATTTTAATTTAAATTTTCGTGTTTTTAAAAAATACTAAAAAAAGGGCTCGAAAAAATAGATTTTCTCAAAAAAGAAAAGAACATGAAAAAAAAAATTAAAAAAGTCGGTCGGTCGGTCTGGGCTCGAACCGGGGTTTTAAGATTCTGTGACCGACCATTATACCAATTAAGCTATTTATAATCGCTAACAATCCGTCAAAATTTACCTTCTTATTCTAACGATATTGTAGCAGTTTTTCATTGCCTAAAAACACGGACAAAAAGACATTTTCTAAAAATAAAGCCCAGCTAGATCGATTTATTATCCCCGAAACTCCCTGGACACTAAATTTTATGAAAATCGTTGGAGCCGTTTCCGAGATCCCGATTGTATAGGTATATATATTTATATACAAGAATTGCTCGTTTAATAGTATAGGATACCAACATTGAAATAAAGGTCAATCGACGAGTTAAGAGCCCTCTTACATTTCGACTTTACGCAAATTTAGGTATTTTACGCAAATTTAGGTATTTTACGCTACAAGCGGGCGACGACCTACTCGAGCGATACTTTATTTCTAAATATCTATTCACTCACTCGCAATATGATACTGTTAGTATAGCGGCTAAGCGATCTTGATCTTCCACTATACAAGTTTTCTTAGGGTATACGTACTACGTATGGAGATGAAAAATTTTTGGTGTGTCATTTTTACGTTATCTAATTAATTTATTATAAATCTATTTGATATATCTTTTATTATTTATGAACCTTAGTGTTGAAATAAGTACACATAAATATTTTAATTGTTTCGCAGTAATCGATTTTTAAACGATGTTGGTTAATAATCGATTATATCTACTAACGGTAGCATAGTGGTATAAATAAATAAATAGTACGGTTGCGACCTGTTGTAATAAATAAAATAACCAACTGTAACTAATATCTTTTTAATCGGTACTTACAGCTATTACCATATTTTTTTATTATAAAAATATTTTCCGCAACGGCGTTGGCCGAGCTTTTCTCGAGCCTATAATTTCAGGCAGTACAGACTTTCTATAAAACGCTTCTAACTTGGCTAACATATTCAAAATCCAAAATTTGTCGTCTTTGTAGATTTTTAGTACTTTTACTGCATAATCTGAGTCATAATCTGATATTTATTTTTTTATTTTTTAGTGACACATTGATACTTGTATTTATTTTTCGCATTTCTACTGGTAAGAAAGCTCAGCTAACAGTGAAAATAACTATAATGAGTTACCTAAAAATAAATAGTTAGTAACTATCTGGTATAATAATAATGTGCGAACTTTATGCTAATTGAAATACACTGAAAGTAAATACTTCCAACGATCAAAAACTGCGATCGTAGTTGAGTTCTATTTCGGAACACAAGCCAAAATAGCAGCGCCTATAACGGCAATCGACGTACACTACGATAATATCGAAACGAGACGGAGCGCGCGAAATCAAATGACACAGGTGTAACATCGACAAGCACTCGCGCGGTAGTGAATTCAGATGGCCGGCGCAGTGAAATATATTGTACTTTTATTTGATTAATTAAAAAATAATTAGTAATGATTTAAAAAGTAAAAAGCATAGTCATATCATAATTTAACCCCTAAGGTACCGTGGACATGTTGGTGTTAACATGAAAATATTGATGACTATTTTGGTATAAATTTTACGTCAAAATGACGTAGAACTTCGGAGATATTGGGGCTTGTATCGAAGTTTTTTCGGTCGTTAATTTAATTATGTCGATTTTTTTCATACGTGAAAAGCATATAACAGAAATGTATTTTATCATTTTTAAAGTATAGGATATTTGTCAGATAAAATTTTTTTTTCGATGGTCGATATTCAATAGAATCTACAAATTAGAGCCTCCAAATCATGTCTCTCAGAGTTTTTCCCTAAATATGCATCGGGATAATGATTATTACTAAATAAATATATAAGTTATCTAAAATTTGCCTTGAGCTTATTGTGGTAGAGAAAACGAACTATTTTTATCAAGTAATTGTTATTTCAAGCAACGAACGGAAAATATATAATTTCAACGAGGAAACTTCGTAATTTCGCGTTTTTTTTTTTGTAATACTCCTCTTAAGCTTGGTTGAGCACTATTCGAAACACATACACTCGCGTGTGTATTCCCCAAAAGTCAAACACTGACAACTCTGCTATTAGGCGACCAACCCTGTGACAACCAAGTGATGGCGGAAAATGAAACATCACCAAAAGGTTTTTCAATAAATAAATAAATAAAATAATGTTAGTCGCTGCCTTTATAAATGTACTAAAGACAGTTCTAAAGACTTTATAAACGTTACGTCCGTCGGAAAACATCTGAATAGCCTCAAAATGCGCCTAAAGAAGTTTTACTTCCAAAAATAAAAACAGTTCAGTCTTTTGTACAATGCGAAGTGAAAAACTGTACTTACATTATAAATTTCAATCAAGCATCCTTTGGGCCTTTCTAGCACTTGTCCTCTTTGAACCATTTCCACCACGTCATTATTTTTCATTCGTCCATAGGGCACTTTTCCACATGTAAATACTTCCCACATTAGAACACCTAGAAATTAACCGAAAATAGTTTTACCAATACAAATTATAGATTTATAGTAAAAAACAAAACAAATTGAAGCTGTTGAATAAAAAAGTTTGTTCTTTTCGGTCAGAAAAAGACATCGACTTCCACTTTCCAGGATTAGACTCTCTGAGGCCAGGGTGTGTTTAAATTCGCCGCTGCTAATATCTGGAACGATTTGTCACCACCTATAGACCTATATATTATATACATGAAGCCGGCATGCCGTGAGACGGACGAGAATTTATTGCACGGAATAAAAGTATAGTAAGCGCTAAAAGCATTTTTATCAATAACTCAAAATTTTTTATTAATTTTTAAAAATCGCTAAAGCCTGCGCTAAGTAATAAATGAATGAATGATTTTTTATTCAATATAGATCATTACATAATATTTATTGAAAGTTTGAAAATCATTTTTTACCACTGAATCGGAAGGTACCTCTCTCCCAAAACCCAGCGGGATTTTTTTAAAACATATTTCACTTTAAAATAATTTTATTTTGTACAATTTTTAAATGAATTTTAATAGAACCTCCATGGTCCTCATTCCCAATGATGGTTTTAATTCATGTATTCCTTGATTATTATAATAAGTTTTTTTGTACAATTTTTCTGTACTAAAACTTTTAAACTTGTTTATTGGCAAACTGAAAATTTTCTGGGATTTTGATGTAGAAGCGTTATACATTGCCTCATAAATGAATTACTAATTCTGTGGAGTCTAGTAAATGGCATTACAAGCTTGTTTGTTACTACTGTTTAAAGTATGAACATCCTTATTCTTACCAAAGTTATTTATGTTTTTATGTACTGTATAATATATACGTACTGTGTAATATAATGTGAAATGTAAATTTTGTTATAATTTTTTAATCAATGTAGTCCTCCGAAATTACGATGTAATATCCTTATTAATAATTTTTTGTTGCTGTAAAGTTGAACGTTGATTTAGCTATGTATATATCGGATCTAAGATTGGCAATTTGCCTTTACTACTTAGGGATGTTCCGATACCACCAAAACATCGATACCTACTCATACAAGTAGTACTTGTATCGATACTTTTTTTACAAGTCCAAAATTAAAAAAAATGGTGAGATATTATTGTTACGCGCTCAAGTCGACGGCAATAGCGCCATCTAGTCTCGAACCGAAGAACTAAACTTCTTGAAGTCGAAACACGAACTCTCGGTACCTTGCGCGTGTTTACTTGAATATTCTGGATATTTCGCTGCTAATTTATATAAATAGGCGCTGCAAGATGCGATCGGGGAAGTATTGGAGTTGGCGACACAAGCGAAGCTTCGGAGCGGAATAAAGTGAATCAGTGTGATTAATTATTAGTGTTTTTAACTTTAATAATTTAACTTTAATAAATTTTTTAAAGTGTAAAGTGAATTAAAGTGTTAATTTAGGTAATTCTATCGGCAATTTTTAATTGTCACGAACGTCAAGCTCGTAACATTATTTATTTATTTTTATAATAAACAACACAATTAAGGAGGAACATAACATTCATTTTCGAATTGGATGTGTTGCCACAGAACTTCACAGCCTTAAAACATAACAAAAGATAATGAATCTACGGCAAAATGTAAGAAACATTTTGCCGTAGATTCATTCACTTTTGTAAAATATGTCCATACTTTAGATTTCGGCGGTACTGTGGTGGCCTAAGATTCGAAATATTTTATATTTGTGGGAAAAAAAGACAAAACAATTAAAACGACAAAAGCGTAGATGTTTTGACTTTCATTTTAGTTCGGAAATCTGTCCGGCGGGTGGGGCTTGGACCGCCGAGATAGCGTATTGGCGTGTAAAATTAGCGCGTGATTCAATTCGATACAAGTATTCGTTTCGATACCCACCTGGTATTGAAAGAATTTATTTAATACTAAAATTAATTGTTATCGAAAGAAAGTATCGAGTACTTATATGTATCGAATCAGCCCTACACTAATTAGTAAAAAAGGTATCCATTTCTCGTTACTCATATAAAACACATCATAAAAATTCACGTACACTGGTATTGTGTGCGAGCGAGGTCCTTTCCCGGTCGACCCGATTCATTTGTGCTGCCTTTATACATGGCTCCACCTTGTAAACCACATTCTTGTCACGTTTGATATTTGCAGTTCCCATTTAGTCTTCGAAGTTAAAAAAAACGAACTATACGTACCGAACGCCCAAACATCAGATTTTGAGGAAAATCGCGTGTAGTTGAGTACTTCTGGGGGCGCCCATTTTATTGGGAACTTTGTACCGCCAGAACTCGTATACTGGTCGTCTAACACGTACCGGGCTAAACCAAAGTCTGCGACCTGCAATAATTATCATAAATATTTTAAAGATTATATGAATAAAGCCATTAAACCGAAATTTCGTTAAACATGGCGTAGTAACTTCGAGCATAGAAAATATTTATTGGTTTGGTATGGAGCCAGTGATTTAATAGCTTAGTGCTTGTAAAAAAAGAACGTGTCGTGGGTGTACAGTAGGGCGCATGCTGCACTTTGCATGAGAAAACTACCGTTTGTTGTTTATGTTTAAGGGACATTATGAACCTTCACTACCTACTTGCCTACGTTTAATATGAACGCCTACATTTGTGGCATTCCCTGATATAAACACGAACCTATTTTCCGTATAGTTTTGGTTGTTTATGTTAGAACACTTAGTTTAGTTATGCGTGGTGTTGATAATAAAGTCATGGGTGTTATAAGAACGAAGAAAGCTGTCAGTGTATTAAACAGTGATCTTAACAACATAAGCTAAAATAGATATAATATACAAAGACTAACTCTAAATATAAACGCAATGGAATAAGAATGTTGGTGAAATAATTCAATTTGTTTGTTACGGAAATCATCGTAAATTAAGTATTATATTTAACTTACCTTAACAACATTTGCTTCACCAACTAAACAATTTCTTGCAGCTAAATCTCGATGAATGTAGTTATGCCTTTCTAAATACGCCATTCCTTTGCAAACCTGAAAATAAGTGAATGTACTTAATTTTTGTGCCAATAAAAAAAGTAAAATACATTTGACACTAGGTACATCAAAAATACATTATATTTACAAATATTTATTACACTACACTATTTTTTAACTCGATAGCTAAGAGCGAATCTCTATTACCCTGGGAATATTCTTTCATCATTATCATAGTAAACTCACATTTAAGTATCTAATGAGCTTATACTTATAGTTTATGCAGACCATGGACATTAACACCAAAAAAGGGTCCCACAAATTTGTTTCCACATCTGAGGATTAAGATAAAATGCCATAGTGTGTAATTGTACTGGCACTCATAAATTTCAAACCGGACTCTAGCAGTACACTGGTGCTTAATGGCAGTAATAGTCAAAAGTTACAAGAAAAGAAGACCGACAACCTTGTGAGAATATATCATATTAAAGAACACACCTGTAAACACATATCTAACAGAACTGCGGGACCCAGCTGGTCCGGCGAGGTACGACGCAGGTAGTTGAAGAGGGAACCATTGCACATGTATTCAGTCACTATATAAATAGGTCGACGTTTGGAACACACGCCATAGAGCTGTACTAGGTTATCATGTTGCAGTTTTCTAAAACAATAGAAAAAATAAATATTTACTAATATTTCATGACTTCTAACTGAATTTTATAATAATAATAATAATTGATTTGTATAAACATGGTATAAATAGATTTTACATAATGTTACACATCAGCATGTTTTGCTATGGTTATATTTACACAGCATGCAAAATTTTTTCACACATTAATATTTCATAGCTACAATAAATCTCTAATGATATAGAAGTTACTATCATTCGCCACTCATAGAATTTAATGTAAATAAACTGGTATTAAATATTTTTAAGTTATTGGAGCTATTATGTACTACGTACTCAACAACTACACAGCCCGAATAGACGCCTCATGAAAGGCGAACACTTTCTGTCAACACATCAGACAAATACGTCTTACTTATGAAAACGATCGCGCGATCTACTTTAGTAGCGACCACATCCCTGACCCGTGAACATCTTACATGTGACTCGTGAATTTTCGACAAAATAAAGTACAACAGACGCGCAACATGGTTCCCTGTACAATAAAATAGTGCGGAAATAGTAGCCAAAAGTGTAATTTCAAAAAAAAATGGCGTTACTTTTCATAGATAAGTAAATTTTAATTTCCAAATTCGTTAATCAAAATTAAATCAGAGCTCAACCTACATTTGTCACAAGCAACTCGCGTTGATTTATTCGGCCATCTTCGGATATTTTCAGACTATGCATCCCTTTCTTTTCAATGCAGTTCATTGTTGCTATACTTTTCTTTTAACCGGCACGTGTAACTAACTAGTGTTGTACCAGTTAAACTATAATATTGGTACAAGTAAATATTATACATGTTATCGTGAATGTTTTACAGGCTTATACTGCATTGAGCTATTATGTACTACGTACTAGAGGCGATACTGCATTCAGCTACTCTGTTCCACTCAACTGCGGTGCATACACCGCACTTTAATCAATCACTCGCTAGGCGCTTGTATAGTTGTCATGTGTTGTGTTGATTAAAAAAAATCTCTTGATAAAAATATGCCGTCGTGTGTACTTAGATATTGCACAAATAATTCAAGAAATGTCAGTAAAAACCAAGGAGTTACTTTTCATCGGTTAATAAGATACTTAATCAATAAAAAAGTATTAAAGGTTAACAATAAAACAAATTATTCCTAAGACGCCATCTTGTGTCATGGAATATAGATTATGAAATTAATTTCTGCGTCATTTCTGTGGGTACTTAAGGGACGAATATATTATTATACACATTTTTTTATAATAATAAAAATAAGGAATATTTTTTGAATAGGAAATTGTTGGGCGACTCATCGAAACGAAGATTCACGTAGATTCAGCTTGATAGTAATTATTTTTACATCAAGGATCTGTACTACTACTTTTGAGCGTAGGACCAGGATAACGTACCACGCAATTTGTAGGACAATATGTCAGTTAAATTATATAAATATTAACTAAGTAAAAAAAATCTGCTGGTTAGTAATCATTTATGATGACCTCGTTATCGATACATATCGGATAGAGGGGACTCTTAGATCAACCATAGATTTTGTAGGACAAATATTTTTTCGAATAATTTAGATAATTAACTTGAGATTTAACAAAAAAAAATCAGTTAATAATAAATATTTGAGAATCATCCAATCAACATATTTTATCCTTGCTACTTCTGTTAGCTACCACAATCGAGAGTTTCGTATAGGAAATAATTGGGCGTCTCATCAAAATAAAGCTACTCACGGAAAATTAGCTTGATAGTAATCACGTGCAAAAATGGGCGATGGATCCTGGACTAGATGAAGAGTAACATTGTATATTGTTACACTACATGTTTTACTGTTGTTTCCGCACAATTTATCGGCACAACAGGACATGATGCCGTAAATTGATTTTAATTTATATTTGAAATGTAAGCCGTCTCTTCGGTTCTAGTTTTTGGTCGCTACTAGCGGGAAACTAAAGTGTTCCGAAATATATCAGTGACTAGTCACTGACGAGTTGTCAGGTTCGGGTCGCCTTGTATTACGTCTCTTAGGGTTAAGTGCTCGTAGGGTAGGACATGATGGCGCTTTTTACGTTTATATTTTTGATTTGATTAAGAGCACACATGAATTTATTTATTTTGATAGAAACATCGTTTACATGTGGTTTCCAATTTATACCACCATCTATAATTAAAACTAAAAATTTGGTACATATGTCTAGCTGTTTTCATTGTTGGTATGTTAAGTTTAAGAGTATGTTTATTATTAGTGAATATAATAAATTGTATATAATATTAAGATGTGTCTAAATAGACTTTTAAATTATGTATGTCAACTCAATTAATTAAATTATCTATTGTATTATTTATGTCTGCCTCATGGTCACTGATTTTATTAATTTCTTTTACTGGAAGTAACGATAATTGCGATGCCATCAGCAAATAGTATACACTTATGCTTCGCCATATTAACAATGTCATTTATGTACAACAGAAATAGGAATGGACCGAGAACACTTCCTTGTGGAACGCCATATTTATTGTATCGGTATTCGGACGAGTACGGTATAGTGTCCCCATTTGCATCTGCTTTAGTAATAATGACACATTGCAAGAACAGTACAGGAGACAGAATAGATCTTTAAAAAAAATGATGTTCGAAACATTCAACCCTTAGGTATTCAAATATTATAGTTACAATTAAATCTATTACATATCTACAATTAAATTATTCCATTACATTATTTATAATATAATTATATCAGCATACTTAACAATGATGTAATTTAATCGTATATTAATTAGAGTAGGATATTTATGATACATATTATATAGTCTAATAGAACGTCAAAAATGATATCATAGTTAATGTCTTTGTAATATGCCTACTGATGTGTCGCTTAAATACTCGTAATTTTTTTTTTTAATTTATGAATGTCTTCCATTTCATGAAACGTAGGCGGAACTTTATTGTAGATTATAGATAATATACCGAAAACGCTCCTTCTAAGTAAAACTGTTTTTGATGAAATTGTATGCATTTTATTTTTTCATTTCCATTGTAGGTGCTCTAAACCCGTTCTTTTTCTAATTTCTGTAATAATAAGTCATGTGAAACTAGGTCAAAGACTTTAGATAGGTAAAAAATTGTCCCATGGTAAAATTATTGTTATTGATGGTTACAGTACCACTCTTACGAGTGAGAAAAATCGCCCAAGTTGCAGAGTGATATTAGTCTTTTATACTTTCACTTTTTTACTTTTTAATTGATTTTCTTAAATTATGAATTATTTGTTAGACAAAATAAGGTTATAATATTAGCAGTTTTCATTACACTCTTTTCAAAAAATATGACTGAATTTGTAAATAAACTACTTCTAACCTACTCGTAGAACTTAAGAATTTCAATCGAAGGTAGGCCAGGGTGTAGTTGTAGTTTCAAAGATATGAAAACAAACCCAACACATCCTAAACTTAAAGCGTATGTTTGTAACCATAGTCCGATTCTAGATAGTATAGTAGACTAGTGTAGCACAAAATAAATGCGTCACAAATTGTTTTTAGCATTATAGTCCTATCCATGGCTACAATTTTCACTAAGTATCTATGTAGTTGAGCTGCACGATAAGTGCACACAGAAACGGTTTTACCGGGGAAGAACCACCCTGAAGTTTTGGTAGAGCTAATTGGTAGAATTTTATTTAACTTGGAATCTTCACTGTGCTTGCATCAATGAATGATTACTAAACGACCAAAAATAAAATCGGGCAGCTATTTGCTCTTTGTTGGTTTATTTGTATATGAACACTTACGTCATAACTTTGGCCTCCTCTATAAAATCGTCTTCCGACATGGTGCCCTCCTTCATCATCTTGACCGCGGCGTCTCTCGTGCCGTAGAGCTTCCCTCTGCGCACTACACCGAACTGTCCCGCGCCCAACTCTTCGTGCAGTACCAGATCGTTTGGATCTATCTCCCATTTATCTGCAGGAAGTGATTGATTACTAAATTTGTTTTGAAAATGTTTTATTATCGTGGAGTATCAGACGAAAAATGTTCATTTTACTTACACGTGTTTCTTCCAGCTAATTTACGAAAGCTCGGATTGGGACCAACTAATGGTGGAATGTCGAACTAAAAACAATAAACCGAAATTTCAGAGGCTCGTGATGGGCAGCAGCGTTACCAGTTCCCAACCCGCCCGCATGCTGTGCGTAGCAAATATTTAAAAAAACCCAACAAATAATAAAATTCGCTTTCATAAAATAAATAATTCTGAATTTTGGAATATTATTCATAGTTTGAAATGTAAAACGTCTAGAGACATATACGATATGTCAACAAAAACTATTAGAGAACTTATCATCCACAACAAAGACATGTTTGATATAATATTGGAAGTCTTGAATGATTGCATCATAGAAGGAATTTTCCCAGATAGCTTAGAAATAGGAAAAATTGTGCCACAGTTCAAAAAAGGACAAACTATTGAAATTGGTAATTACAGACCGGTGTGTATATTACCAGTTATATCAAAGATTTAAGAAACTGTCTTAAAATCTATGATATTAGACTACTTTGAAAAAAATAATCTATTTACAGACTGTCAATTCGGTTTTCGCAAAAAAAGATCAACGGAAATGGCTATTAGAAAAACAGTATACTTTTTATTGGACGCTTTGGATGGATCGCAGAAGGTATCTAGCATTTTTTGCGATTTATCTAAGGCGTTCGATTGTCTGAGGCATGATATCTTAATTCATAAATTAAAATTCTACGGATTTGAAGGAAAAGAATTGAAAATAATGCAGTCTTATCTTAACAATCGAACGCAAATAGTTAATTTAAATAATACTAAGTCTGATTCACAACATAGTTACATTGGCGTTCCGCAGGGCTCTATCCTGGGACCATTGCTGTTTTTAGTGTATGTGAACGACCTTGCAAATAATTTACCTGACTGGGCGATGGTTACACTATTCGCGGATGATAGATTGGTGTTAAAGATAAAAATGCAGTCCAAGTATCCAAGAAGACAAATGATATTTTAAATATGCTTAAAAATTGGTTTGAAACAAACGGAATAATTTTGAATGCAGAAAAAAGTATCATTATTAATTATGCAAGCAAAAAAACAAATAGTCACAAAAAGTGACGTCACATTTTTAGGGTGTACTTTCGATTCCACTTTAAGTTATGAAACCCATATAGATAACGTCTGTAAAAAGTTAGCCAGTGCTAATTACGCTTTATTGAAGCTTAAGCCCATTATTGACAAGAAAACTGTTATATCCGTCTACTTTGCATATTGTCAATCAATTATTAGCTACGCGATTACGATATAGGGAAGTGCTACACAAATTGAAAGAGTACTGATTTGTCAAAAAAGGTCGATTAGAATTATACATGGATTGCAAAGATCGACATCAGCTAGAGCCTATTTCCAAAAAGCGAAAATTATGACTGTCGTTTCGTTTTATATTTATAGATCGCTTCTAGAAGTGCACCAGGAAAAAAGTAAACTACCAATGAAGAAGCACGTACACAACTACAATTCTAGAAATCGCGAAAGATTAGTTGTTCCAAGAACCAGATTAGTCAAAGTGTTCAACAAGCAAGGTCTTGCAATAAAAATTAAAATGTACAATAAATTGCCAATAGAAATAACAAGACTTCCGCTAAATGCATTCCGACAAGTGATAAAAACATTCTTTTTAAATCACGCTTTTTACAACATAGAAGAATATATGCAATATTCATTTTCCGACTTGTTTGACACATAAAATAATGTACTGTAAATGAGATGTATTTTAATTATATTATTGTAATTGTATAATTTGTAATTTTAACTATATTATTGTATCTATATAATTGTAATTGTAATTTTGACGTACCAATGTTACGTAATGTAACGTAATAGCAAATAATAGAAAAAATAAAAAAATGAGTTTGCCAACAGACTCTTTCTTGGAAAGACTTAAGTCTTTATGTGATGAAGTAATTACATTCGATCTTGTGCACGGGCGTAGATGGGGGGTATGGGGGAGGGGGGCAGAAGTTGACAGGTTACTGCTCCGTTCGGCTATGTCATTCACTCTTATTTTTTTGTGGACGGACGAGGATATCATTACAGATTTTATCCTGCAGAGAAATTCTGAGCATGATCCTTTCCATCAGACGCTGAGTGACTTTCAGCTTCCTCATACGGCCAGCAGGGATGGATCACGTTTTGATTCCGTTTGTCATCACTAGCATCACGCACTGGTTGTAGATTTTCGTCTTAAGGCTTTGAGGAATACCAAACATTTGTCAACAACTTCTAGCGTAGTGTCTCCACAACTACAATTAGGTGGACTGTGCTCGTTTGTCACCGCTATCTTATTTTTTTTAAACATAGAATTTAGACATGATTTTTGTCGCTCTGATGCGAGACACTACTGAGGTCTTTGAGCATAGTGCTAAGATCCAGGGATTTTACCATAATGACAACATAGTCGGCAAATCGAAGGTGAGTGAAGTGTTCGCCATTGATGTTACTAATATCGTATTCTGGCCCGTCCAGAAGCTTGAAAATGTCTTACAATGTAGTGGGTGAAAAGTTTCGGAGATATAACGTTACCTCTTCTTACACCTCGGCAGTTTTATTCCAGTAGAAATTAAGGCGGTATGAACCCCTTTAGCAGTATGAAGTTGATAGTCGGTATATCAATGTGCTTAAGTGATTGTATAGTAACACTACGTCTAAGACAGTACAGACAAAATGTACAAAACCTACAAAAATTATTATATTATATAATTATATTTAGTCGTTGTTAACGACGGTAATGGTGTAAATGGTTTTTTTTTATAGAAGAGGGGGCAAACGAGCATGCGGCTCACCTGATGTTAAGTGACTACCGCCGCCCATGATCAACTGCAACCAGGAGACCAAAACCAGGAGAATTGCGGGTGCGTTGCCGGCCCTTTAGAAAGGAGTAAGCTCTTTTCTTGAAGGTCCCCAGGTCGTATCGGTCCGGAAAAATCGCCGGTGGTAAACTATTCCACAGAGAGGTTGTACGTGGAAGAAAACTCCTTGTGAAACGTACAGTGGTGGACCGCCAAGCATCCAGATGGTGTGAATGGTATCGGGACGTTTGCCGTGTAGTGCGTTCACGAAATTTGGCGGCTGGGATTAATCCAAACAATTCCTCAGAGCACTCCCCGTGATAGATGCGATAAAATACGCAAAGAGATGCAACATCTCTTCGCAGCGCCAGTGAGTCGAGCCGATCGGAAAGCACTCGGTCGTCGACGATTCGAGCCGCTCTGCGCTGGATGCGGTCAAGTGGAAGGAGCTGGTACTGGGGAGCCCCAGCCCAGAGATGGGAACAGTATTCCATGTGCGGCCGAACCTGCGCCTTGTAAAGTTGCAGGCGGTGTGCCGGCATGAAATACTGTCCCGCTCTGCTGAGCACGCCAAGCTTTTTAGAGGCCAATTTGGCCTTCCCTTCCAAGTGACCACGAAACTGCACGTCACTCGATATGTCGACGCCGAGGATTCCGATACTGGCTGAGGCAACAAGGGGAGTGCCTTGAAACTGAGGGGATACGACAAAGGGGTTCTTTTTAGCGGTTAAAGCGCAAACTTGTGTCTTCTGGGGGTTAAACTGGACTAGATTTAGTCGTCCCCAATCCGAGACTCTGTTCAGCAAAGACTCGACTTCAGACACAAGTTTGTCCCGGCACTCGGAGACGTTTTCCCGAGAAATATTGGCTCGGCCGGTGTAAAGAGCATCACCAGTGCTGTCATCTGCATAGCAATGAATGTTACGGGTATGCAACATATCATTGATATGCAGAAGAAACAGCGTTGGCGATAGCACGCAGCCCTGTGGAACACCAGCATTAATAGGCTTGCAATCGGAGCTTGCACCGTCTACAACGACCTTGATGCTTCGATCTGCAAGAAAGCTGGTGATCCAATCGCACAATTTCTCGGGAAGCCCATAGGAAGGGAGCTTCGAAAGAAGCGCTTTGTGCCAAACCCGATCGAAGGCCTTCGCAATGTCCAAACTAACGGCCAATGCCTCCCCCTTGAACTCTACTGCCTCCGCCCATCTGTGAGTGAGGTAGACCAGAAGATCACCAGCTGACCGACCACGGCGACAACCGTATTGGCGGTCACTAATCAGCTGGTGATCCTCAAGGTACCTCATGAGCTGGCAGTTTACAATGGACTCCATTGTTTTGGAGAACAAGGAGGTGATGGCGATTGGCCGGTAGTTGGACGGGTCTGAGCGGTCGCCTTTTTTAGGGATCGGGTGGACGAAAGCCGTTTTCCATGATTTTGGGACTACGCCTAGGGAGTAGGAGTACCGGAAAAGACGCGTTAAAACCGGTGCCAACTCTGGAGCACACGTCCTCAGCACAATTGGGGGGATTCCGTCAGGCCCACTCGACTTGTGGATGTCCAGGGAGAGGAGTGCTTTGCGAACCGAGCGCTGTGTGAACTGCACTTCCGGCATGGAGCACTCACACCGCGGGATGGTCGGCGGCGTACTCCCCCCGTCATCGAGAGTCGAGTTAGACGCAAAGAAAGAGCCTAGAAGATCGGCTTTCTCCTTTGCAGTATGGGCCAGTGAGTCGTCCTCCCTGTGCAGAGATGGAAGAGATGGCTGACAGAAATTCCCCTGGACAGCCTTGGCGAGAGACCAGAATGCACGGGTTCCAGAAGGAAGGCGAACTAGTTTCTCGCCAATTCTGCCTATGTGCTCTGACTTTGCCTTGGCAATGACTCTTTCGAAGGACCTAGAGGCGGAATTATACTTCTTTTTTAGAGCGCTGGTGTTTACATCCCGGGACGCGATGCATCAACCCAGGCTTGGTAGAACTCCTGCTTATAGCATGATGCTATTTTACAGGAGCGACCAAACCATGACTGAGACTTGCCTCCAATGGGCACCACAGAGGATGGAATAAAAAGTTCCATACCCTGAAGTACCACATCAGTAACAGAATCCGCAACAACGTTGGGATCATCCGGCGAGAAGCAAACCCGCCCCCAAGGGTAGGATGCAAAGAAAGACCGCATCCCATCCCAATCGGCTGACCTATAGTGCCAAACACGGCGGCAGCCTGCAGAATGCAACCGCGATTTCAGCGTGAGTGGCACAACACTCCGGACCAGACAATGGTCCGAGGAGCCTAAAGGGGCGTCGACGGAAATCTGATATCCGTCCGGGTGAGAGGTCAGCAGAAGGTCCAACAGGGAAGGTGCATGATCCTCCACATCTGGAATCCGCGTAGGCGAAGTAACCAGTTGTGTCAGACCATATGCCAAGGCAAAATCATGAACAGATCTCCCCGCATGATCGGTTAAACGTGATCCAAGCCATTCGGCGTGATGGGCCTTAAAGTCGCCGAGGATCTCGATCTCTGCGGAGGGGATCTGCTGTAGCAACGAATCTGCAGCCATTTGGACGTGGTCGAAGAGTCGGTCTGTTTCGGCATTACCGCTATGGGACCTATAGAGGCACCCGTAGACGCGCGGATGGTCGTCGCTGTCTACGCGTAGCCAAAGGATGGACAGGTCCGAACCTTCAAGTCTGCCGAGGCGTCGAGAACAGATGTCCTCTCTGACGTAAACGCAAACTCCAGCTCGAGGCACAAAGGAGTGTTCCAGTTTGTACCCCGGGTAGGAGAGATACGAGACATCAGCCGGAGAGGACACCTGCGTCTCGGTCAGAAAGAGCAGAGCCGGCCTCGCCGTCTCGAGATGGTAGTGGACGGCGTTTAGGTTAGAGTGAAGTCCCCTGATATTGCAGAAATTCACAGACAGCGTGGCAGGGGTCGCCTTGGTCTTGTTGCTCCGTTTGCCCCGAGCAGTTGTAGTCTTGAGCGGAATTTTGCCCCCCCCAGAATACGCGGGGCAGCCTGAGCACCCACGCTCAGAAGTGGAGAAACATGGTCGTGGATGCTCAGCGAGGGATTCTCCAGGGGTGCTGGTACCCTCCTGGGATAGTCTATCATTATTTAATTCCGCTACCATGTTGATGGGGGGGGGGGCGATTTGGGCCTCCGGCCACCTGCACTCACCAGACGAAGCGCGGAAGCAGAGCTTCCACTTCACGCCGGTATTCTGTGAGGTCGTGGTACCACCCCGGTTTGAGCCGGCCCATACGTGCAACAGCAAAGCTGCCGCGTGGCTCTACCACTGGTGACGACAACGTGGTGCAGTGTACCATGCGACAGTCCAGCGGTGGCCGGCGGGCGGTCGCACGGCGTGGTCTTGAGGCGCGAGCACAGGCCGCCGCTGTTGTGCTTGTGGTAGTTGATCAGCTCGGGGATGCTGGCGCAGCAATGTTTGTCCGACAGATAGTACTCGCCCGTGTCCTTCTGCTTTATGTGGTAGTGCTTCGTTTGTGGATGGATGCTGCAATACAAGAAAAATAGAAAGTTAATATAGGAGACGTCACTGCAACTATTTACTATAGGTTTTGAAGGCATTTAGAAATAGTATTAACATATGAAACAATTATTTTTAGACCATATAAATCACGCAGTGGCGATGTAAGAATATTCACTACCGCATATCATCCCGTGTGTGACGTAAGAGACGACAGAGGGAAACTAAAACAGGAGAAAATAATAAAAAAAACTACTGTTGGCAACCAGCCTGCCAAGCGTAACAACTATAGAGAAATGCCCGCTATGAGACAATCTAAGGCGAGCCCTAATTTCAGCTGTGGAATTTTATATGCTTTACTGGATGGACGGATACAATTCCTGTCTCTACTATAATCAAATCCAAAAACGCTTAGCTTACGGTCACGACCATCCCAAGTAGGATGAAGTTGTATGAGCGTCCCAGCTAATCTTTCAGTATTCAACCAACTGGAGAGGCCATGCGCGTTAATTCCTACACAAAAAATCTGTCACTTTCAGGAGGAGGCAAGGAAAACACACTACTGTATACTTCAATACAAATGCAAAATTAAATCGCGTCACTATACTATACACGCACACTACAGCATTTGTGTTATCGCATACCATCAAACTGTACACGTGTCGATACACTGGTGCCCATGAAGGTTAGAGAACAGGAGAACGATCACCGTAGAAAATAGTGTCCAGAAATATGGACAACATATGTGAGGCGCTGCGATCGCTCGAGGTTCGGTCAATAATAGTCATTTTCAGTCTATTTTTCCGATCAGGTGCTAAACCACTTGTACATCCACGCACAATAAAATATTTCTCCATTTTTAAATGTTTCTTTTTGTCAAAAATTACAAAATTACGGAGCATGAAAATTTTCTTATTAAAAAGTCAAGGACTCTTTGACTCCTGTGATTCTGTTCGTAGATCTGCTGAAGAAGGCCTTCCTAGGTTAGCTAAATGGCGGAACACTAACCTACTTACTTTAAATACTTAACAAAACTAGTTATATATGTCTGGCACGATCACTCGCGGAATAGCAAACGACGCGGAGCAACTAGTTATATAACGGCTATGATTCGGACTCTCGTACTTTTTACAGAGGGGTATGCCTTGCGATGCCGTCTCCTTTGGTTTAATACTTAAAACGAAACTAAATATCTCATATTATCAACTGAACATAGCATCTTATAACACCCAATTAAAATAACAAGAAAATTAAATTTTATACGACTATCTATATATATCTACGTTTGTATTAGAAATATTCAAATATATTTTTATAGTAAACAAATTAATTTTCAGATACTACAAAATTTTCTCTTCGAACATTGAAAATATAAATAAAATTTGAACACAATCTACCTGATGGTAAATACATGCTGTGGCCTATAGACGCCCACATTTATCCTCGATTGAGAATGAAAATTTGTCATCCCTGAGGACTAAGATAGAATGCGTCGATAACAGTATAAAGGATCTCTGGTTCTCTACAGTCGCCACACGAAACACAGCAGCATTAGCCTGATATTTTATGCTAAAATATTTAAGGAACGTTGGGATCCATCGAATTGTAATGCGTTAATTTGCCTTATATTGACTTGATACAAATATGTTAAAATATAGACTCAAGCAATGTTCTTTTATATTATGTCCCACTACTAAGCAAAAACTGCTTTACATTTTCAATATATATCAACCATATAACTGTTAAATCGGTCTAACTATGAGTTTGCACTAACGCGATTTTCATAAAAAACATGTTATAAACACTGTTTTCTATCAATGTATCAAAAAGCGTTTGCATAGTCAAAGAACATGTTGTAGTGAAATATGTTTGACAGTTTTTTGTACATTACATATTTTAACTATATTATATCTTTATAACTACAGAAACAAAATGTTTGATATCAAATTTGTAGAAATATTGTCATCAAAATTTTACACAGTTTTTGTGAGTGTGAACGCCACCCCATCAACAAAACATGTTGTGTGATTTTTTTATGCGATTTTTTTTTGAAACATTACGTGTTGGATGTCTCTCAGTGCAAACGTACTGAGGGGACGGTATACTT